>JARWKJ010000003.1:19092110-20355860 GCA_029959095.1 Rhinichthys osculus | reverse complement strand
GTTTAGGCCTTGTCTTTTTGGATATATATCTTTTTATATAAAAAAAAATAGCATACAACCCATGTATTTTAAATGTATTGTTTGCTTTAAATTACATTGAGATTTGTATGTTTGGTAATTGAACCTGAATGAATTATAAATGAATGTGCTATATTTCAGATCATATATTTGTTTTCCTTAAAATTTGAACTAACACTAACTTTATTCTCATCTGAATGATAGATTATTTATTTATGTATAAAATAAAAACACATTTGATTTTTCTTTTTTAATCAATGTAGAATGTGTAACTGAAAAAATAAACAGATTAGGGCTCTGATCGAGGACAATAAATGAAAACCAATGCAATATGATGAATGTCCAAAAGATTTTTTTTGCTTTTAAACTATGTGTGTGTGTGTGTGTGTGTGTGTGTGTGTGTGTGTGTGTGTGTGTGTGTGTGTGTGTAAGAGATTTCGGTTGGGTGACAGTTGTAGTTTACAGTTTGACAAAAGCACAATGTTGTGTTTTATTGTGATTGTACACAAATATAAGTAAACACTTTGCAGTTTGAATAATGTCCTGTATGAACAAAAGGACGGGGTATGTTTTTATGTCTACATTGTTCAATCACGCCTCACACACACACACACACACACACACACACACACACACACACACACACACACACACACACACACACACCAACTATTTTTCTAATCAGATCAGGCAAGTAATATTCTGTCTTGGCACACTTCATATAACTTTCAAACTTGTGTACTTATTTCATGTGTGCATTAAGTCCATGAGACCGTAGGGTGTCTCATTTTTCATTTTAGGTTTCAGAAGGTTGCTCACGCATACTTTGTGGTTGATATGTGCCCTCAATGCACACTTTTGCAGAGCCCACACCAATGCAAGCTCTACAGCACACATCTTCTCAAAGGTCAAAGCGGAGTTACGATATTGCCCGTCATGCACAGTAACCCTAAAGGCACCGGGGTGGCGGTGCCACCGGCTTGTTTATATATATATATATATATATATATATATATATAAATATAGCTGCGAGCAGCGATGAAGGGCCAAAGCCGGCGGCACCGCCACTCCGGTGCCTTTAGGTAACTAAAGGCACCGGGGTTGCGGTGCCACCGGCTTGGGCCCGTAATCGCTGCTCGCAGCTATATTTATTATTATTTTTCTGCTACCTTTTGGACACTTTTGGAGGCCTTAACATGCTCAAAAACTCCTGAAACTTTGCACACATGTCAGAACCCGCGGCCATCAGGGCCGGGCTGAAGATGGTACCCGGGCGTGGCAGGGGGGCTCGACAGCGCCCCCTGGAACGGGGTCCGAAAACATGGTCCATAAATCAAACACGCTTGCATGTAATAATATGAAACTCGGTACACATGTAGATCTCCTCGTTTCATATATACTTCACACTCTTACTTTTTACCCCAGCCCAACAGGAAGTCGGCTATTTAGGGTTGTTGGTAAAACACACGCAATGGAATGTGAAATACTCCTCCTAGAGAATTCAAACAAACGGCACGAAACTCGGTCAGCATGAAGTCAAGACATTGAGGATGAAAGTTTGCGAGGGGATTTTTGATATCTCGAACGGTTTGGCCGTGGCGAGGAAACAAAATTATGGCGAGAAACGTGAAACAGGAAGTGTGTCATAACTACTGCATACATTAACTGATCTTGATGAAACTTCAGCAGTGTGTTCGTCGTAAGAGCCCGATCACATGGATGTGACTATTGTGAGTCAAAGTTATAGCGCCACCAACTGGCAGAAGGAAGTGTGTCACTTCCTAAATGCTTTGAAATCACCCTCTTATTTTTACCCGATTTGCTTCAAACTTCACTACTATAATGTAAACACACGGCAGATGTAGACCTGTGAATGGATTCTTGATATCTTAGATACTGTTGTCGTGGCAACGCATCAAACTTTAATATTCTTTTTTTATGCTTTTGAGACTCTTAGCATGCCTGAAATTGCTTAAAATTGCATGAAACTCGACAGACACATCTCATTTATTAGCCAGTAGACATGTGCAAAGTTTCAGAAACGGGCGTGTTGAGGGCTCAGTAGCGCCACCTTTTGTCAAAAGTGGGGGGATTAATTTTATCTACAGTAATAAAAATCGGTATGTGTATTGTTCTCCTCCAGCCAGACAAGTTTCTAATTTACACTCAATAGCTCCAACCAACAGGAAGTCAGATATTTTGGTTTGAAAATTGTCATTTTATGTCTCTCTCTCTCTCTGAGCCTACGTCTCTGTGTGTGTGTGTGTGTGTCTGTGAGTGTGGGGAGGGGGAGGGGGGCTAGATTAACCATTTGACTGCTGTGTGGTTTGGCCTGCATTAAAAAAGAAAATAAATGTCTTACGCCTTGTATTTTTTAAATAAGTTGTATTAATAAGTAAAGGCATATAACCAGTTGAATTGTAGTGCATTGAAAATAGTTTTATATAATTAGTTTATTAATTAAATTAACTTGGTCCATAAACTTCGTCAGAAAATTTGGTCCATAAATCAAACACACTTGCATGTAATATTATGAAACTCTGTACTCATATAGATCTCATCGGGCCAAACAACTTTAAGCCAGCCCAACAGGAAGTGGGCTATTTTTGTCTTAATGTGGATGTTTTGCAAAACCAGGCTCTACATTTTTACCCACTCCTCTTAAGTGGTTTATTTTATTCCCACCAAACTTTTTCAACATGATGAAAATACATTAAAGAAGCATAATTGTGAATATCTATTGAATATCTCTAATTGTTTTGCTATGGCGAGGGATTAAAGTCATGTAAAAAAAATAAACACTAAAAGCCTCATATCTTCTAAAAATTTAATTATACACCATTTATTTCTAGATAAAATTATACAAATATCAGAACTAAACCCATTTTATTCTTGTTTTGCAATTTAAGAATAATGTACAAGTTTAAAAACAGCCAGGATGCACTATTCAGTTAAAAAATAAATATATCAAATAATACATAGGGCTATACTGCCCTCTTGTGTTCAAAATCAGGTAGGCCTGTTGTATTTAAATATAGGTAGCTGCTATGTGACTCCGAGAATTTTTTCTCACCGGTTATTTGACGTGTAACACCGGGGGCTTTTATATCGCTAAGTTAAAAGTGAAAGTAAAGTAAGGACATTTATAGTGGTGGCGCTCGCAGTGCGCTCGAATGAATTTCTATGGAAGTAGAAATGAAAAAACGTTCGCTCTGTTTGCTTGAATTGTGAGTTCAATAGCCTATTATTCTTCATGGAAACCACAACAACAAAAGAGTATAAAAGTTTGGTGTGAACGCAGCATAATGAACAAGCTGCGATCTCAAGATTGCAATGCTGGAGTGTGTGTGTGTGTGTGTGTGTGTGTGTGTGCGTGTGAGAGAGAGGCGCGGGCGAACTGTGTGTGTGTGTGTGTCTGTGTGGGGAGGGGCTCTTCGAGTGATAGTTATTATACAAAATTATACATAGGGCCATACTGCCCTCTTGTGTCCAAAATGATATTTATACATATATTTGGCAAGCATGTGACTGAGGACCGAGAGCTTTTAAATACGGACGTCCACACGGACATTGATAAGGGTTGCGCTTGCAGAGCGCTTGAGGGAATTCCTATGGAAGTAGGAATGAACTAAAAAACGTTCGCTCTGTTCTGCTCGCTCGTCGCCATGGACGCGCACCGTTATGAATGCCAGTGCAGCCGCATACTTTTTAGTGTCACTTTAAAATTAGTGCAATAACGGGGCCGATTGCTTGAATTGTGAGTTCAATAGTCTATTATTTTTCACGGAAAACACAACAACAAAAGAGTACAATGATAGATTCGCTTAAATAGGGGCTTTTACATAAAATAGCCTATTCCGTCATCATCTTTTCAGTCAGCTCTTCACTCTCGTGATTAATGAAATTTGACTCCTGTTGCTGATATTTGCTGCAACTTTCGTTCCGCTCACAATTTAGTAAGCAAACACGCTTCAAATGTGTTTTTATTTTATTTTTGTGTATATATATATATGTGTGTGTATATATATGTGTGTATATATATATATATATATATATATATATATATATATATATATATAGCTTATGTTTCAAATATGAGTTAATTAACAATCGTTGGAAAGAATGATACTTTTAATATCACTAAACCGTCATTAGGTGCCGCCAGGCGACCGTCTTAATGAGCGAGTCATTGATTCATTCGTTCAAACGATTCGTTCGAACGGCTGAGTCATTCATGAATGAGACAGATTATGGATTGGTCGTTGAATCTTTGAGTCAACCGATTCGTTCAAAATGCTGAATCATTCAGTAATGAGAACGCGTTGCTGTGAGATGCTCGATGGTTCTGCTGTGATCTTTGTTTAACTATTTTCGCTGCTGAAACAGAAAAAAAGTCAATATTGCATCTAAAATGTAAGTGATTTGACGTGTGTGTGTGTGTGTGTGTGTGTGTGTGTGTGTGTGTGTGTGATTGTGTCTGTTACAGTGATTGTTTAACCCTTGTTAAAGTTTAGGCCTTGTCTTTTTGGATATATATCTTTTTATATAAAAAAAAATAGCATACAACCCATGTATTTTAAATGTATTGTTTGCTTTAAATTACATTGAGATTTGTATGTTTGGTAATTGAACCTGAATGAATTATAAATGAATGTGCTATATTTCAGATCATATATTTGTTTTCCTTAAAATTTGAACTAACACTAACTTTATTCTCATCTGAATGATAGATTATTTATTTATGTATAAAATAAAAACACATTTGATTTTTCTTTTTTAATCAATGTAGAATGTGTAACTGAAAAAATAAACAGATTAGGGCTCTGATCGAGGACAATAAATGAAAACCAATGCAATATGATGAATGTCCAAAAGATTTTTTTTGCTTTTAAACTATGTGTGTGTGTGTGTGTGTGTGTGTGTGTGTGTGTGTGTGTGTGTGTGTGTGTGTGTGTGTGTGTGTGTGTGTAAGAGATTTCGGTTGGGTGACAGTTGTAGTTTACAGTTTGACAAAAGCACAATGTTGTGTTTTATTGTGATTGTACACAAATATAAGTAAACACTTTGCAGTTTGAATAATGTCCTGTATGAACAAAAGGACGGGGTATGTTTTTATGTCTACATTGTTCAATCACGCCTCACACACACACACACACACACACACACACACACACACACACACACACACACACACACACACCAACTATTTTTCTAATCAGATCAGGCAAGTAATATTCTGTCTTGGCACACTTCATATAACTTTCAAACTTGTGTACTTATTTCATGTGTGCATTAAGTCCATGAGACCGTAGGGTGTCTCATTTTTCATTTTAGGTTTCAGAAGGTTGCTCACGCATACTTTGTGGTTGATATGTGCCCTCAATGCACACTTTTGCAGAGCCCACACCAATGCAAGCTCTACAGCACACATCTTCTCAAAGGTCAAAGCGGAGTTACGATATTGCCCGTCATGCACAGTAACCCTAAAGGCACCGGGGTGGCGGTGCCACCGGCTTGTTTATATATATATATATATATATATATATATATATATATATATATATATATATATATAAATATAGCTGCGAGCAGCGATGAAGGGCCAAAGCCGGCGGCACCGCCACTCCGGTGCCTTTAGGTAACTAAAGGCACCGGGGTTGCGGTGCCACCGGCTTGGGCCCGTAATCGCTGCTCGCAGCTATATTTATATATATATATATATATATATATATATATATATATATATATATATTTTTATCTTGAGATCCCCTTGGAAGTTTGCTGAGACCCCTAGTGGACCCCGGCATCCTGGCATAGAACCAAAGGCAATTGAAAACTGATTTCTGACTCATTTAAACCACATTTGTTGGCAGCCCTAATAAATATAAATATCATATAATTAAATATCATATAAATAATTGATATATCTTAAATATCATATCAATTGCATGCTATAATTTTATAACAATATAGCATGTAGCTCCTGTGTTTGGAACTTTTTGTTCCCCTGGTTGGTATTACCGTTCCAGTTATGACGTGCCACTAGATGGCAACAGTCAACTGTTTGTCCGTGGAAGACCTTGAGTCAGTCCTGCCTGAGGTTTAACAAAGAAGCTTTTGAGGAGGTTTCAGAGCATTTGGCACACATTTCTGCTATCTAAAAAGTAATGTGATCAGCCTTTGCTGCTTGTCAGCGATTTCTCATTAGGAAAAACAGATACACAGATGAAAAAATAGAGGAGGAACTTTGTAGAAAGTTCAGATGACATCTTTAAATGGCTTTTTTTTTTTTTACAATCGAATGTGTTCTGGATAAGGCTGTGTGTATGTTAACTTGTGTCTCTGGGCTATAATACAATGCGTCTTTGTGAGTGCTTGGCTTTCGGTCAGAAATAGTCTGTGATTAGAGTGACTGGACCACTCAGTTATCGAAGTTACAGTTATCTCTCCTCTCATGACCTTATATTCTCATTTTTCTCCCACTCTCTCTGCAGTGGTTATTTTTCGTCATCAAACTTTCTGTTCTAGCTTTACCAAAGCTGCATGCCCTCTTGAGTCCACAAATCTCATTCTTCACAGCTGGGGTTGTAAGACACATTCAGAGCACAGAATGAGAGGCCCAGCTGGGCTTGACATTGAAAATGTGCGTGTGTGTGTGTGTTCCAAAAAGCAATAAAAGTTGAGAACATTTACAAGGTGCACATTTGAAGGGTAACTCTTTGACTGTCTTTCTGCTTCCTGACTCTCCCTGGAGAATTACTGTATGTTCTCATCTGGGAAGAGAACACCTGTTCAGGAATGAGGAGGAGGAGGAGGGGGGTACAGTATTAAGGGCGCTGACAAGCTAGAACCTTCCAGCACCGTATGCCGCAAAAAGCAACAGGGAAAGACCTGAAGACTGATCCTATAGGCTGTCTCTCAAACATCCATGGTTTCACTGACTCGTTTGTATTATCAAAACATTTGAACTCTACTGTGACACCGTTTGTTTAGCTAATTCGTACAAGCGATTTTATCAAACTGGTATGCACAATGACATAAGCAAGAGTGCTTGTATGGAATATAATTATTTTTATTGACATACATTTACCCTTTTATTTGGCTTTATTAAAAGCCAAATAAAAGGGTACAGCTCTGTCAACAAGTGATCAACAAAGTAACTTACGGCCAGTTAAAAATATAGGCAGTTAGTTTATAGTTTGGCAGGGCAAGTAAATCTGGGCCAGTAGAAAAAAAATTAGGCTGCATCCGAAATCGCATACTCTCTTGAGTAGGTACTTATTTTGAATAAGTATGTTGATCTTCATATATGAATGTGTGTGAGGCTGCATCGGAAATTGAATAGGACCATATGGTGCATTCAAGTTCTTCTTTGAAGTTTGTTTTTACAAGTTTGGAAAACTCAAAGAATGCGCATTATGTGTCATAATTTGTGTTTCATTGTTGTTGTTGTTGTTATTATTATTATTATTATACTGCCACAGAGAATGATGGAAAATGTAGTTTGGTCACTCATGCATCAGCTCATAAACTGGCAAAATGAGTAGCCTATAGTGTTTTCTGGCAAACTTTATCTCTCTTCTTCATTAACAGTATAAATATGTAAAAAATACATTAAACTGTTGGAATTCAGAATTAAATTTATCATGACTGAAAACTATTTTCTTCTGCCATTGCTTCCCACTTGTAATTACGAATTTTGTTGTGACGTTCATGCATTCAACTCGTAATTACAATCTTATCTGACATGACTTGAACGCATCAATGGTCAATGAGTATGTGTAGTGTTTGTTTGGTGTAAATGTTTAATATATGAATATGAACATTTATACATGAGGTGTTATGGGGTGTTAGTTGTAATTAGTAGTAGTAGCTAGTTGTTTTTGTTAATTGTTTGATGTTTGTGATTGCTTGAAACCATTTGTGATGTTTGTTTGACCATTTGATGTTTGTCAACAATATTGCTTGGCATTATTAGGGGGCATTTTTCCCCCCAAGAAACAAAAAGTCATGCCATAGAGGGTTAAGGGTTTATCTGAAGATTGATTAAATTTAAAGACTTAAATGTTATGATACCTTTCGATTATAGACTTAGCCTAATGTTGAATAACTAAATTAATGACTAAAATTGAGAAGAAGAAAAAAAACTATTTAATTAGTAGAGAGATCATATGGTATCAACGATACTGGCTTTAGTGCTTAGTAATAAAATAAGATGCCATCAAACAAATATTAAAAATGTCCGTCATTATGTTGTTTCTCTACATTATTTTGGAGATTAATTGGGAAAGTATTACAATATAAAAAATATATATATTAAACCTATAGCCTAATGTTAGTGCAATTAATCGAGATTAAATTTGCGATTCGTTTTTATTTTTTTAATCGATTGACAGCACTATTTTTTATTTTTTTTATGAACTCAAGTGCTTTGGCCCCCAGCGAGATTCGCGTTTAACATTCTTTCTTGGAATGAGGAAAACACAGGGGCAAAACTAGGAAAGCGAAAGCAATGGTTCTTAGATACAGCAGCACATGCTTCTATAAAGACTGGAATGACAACGGAAAGACAGAAGAAAAGAAAAACACTCCCTCGTCTGTTCGCTTTTTCTTCCTTCACTTCCTTACTCCCCCCGTCTCTCTCTCTCTCCTTCCCTGTCCTTCTCGCGCTCTCATTTAGTTCGGAGAAAACATGAAGGAAAAGAGGAGCAAATTCCAGCGGGGACCACCAAAGTCAAGTGAAAGTTTCTCCTGAGCGGGGATCTCATCATTACCAAGCGGATGGACGGACAGGAAGGAAAATATCAATTCAAGTCCTTGCCGTGATAAGCGCTTAGATGAATAAACAATCGCAAAAGTCATAAACTGCGCTCGCTCGTGAATGTGTGACAGTCGCGTCCGCGTGCGTTGAGCCAGCCGGACTCGAGGCTCTGGTTCTGGCTCTGGTTCTGTATACACTAAAGGTCAGAGACTTCAAACCGAGAAGCAGAGGCGTCGCCACCCGTCGATTCAGCAGTCATGGCCGGGGCGAAACCGGGAGTACACGCGTTACAGCTCAAACCGGTGTCTGTCCATGAGGTGCTCAAACGGGGGAGCAAGTTTATCAAGTGGGAAGAGGTAAGAAGATCGCGTCTCTGTGATTTTATGTGGCGTGATTCCCGGCTTGTGTTACTACATGTTGAAGTAATTTACAGGAGAACATCTGACACCAAGGAGGACAGATCTTGAGTTCAACGCTCTTCCAGCAGATCGAGTTCTTGTGTTCTGGGTCTCATGTTCATAACACTCTCTCAACTTGTGTTTTATGTACTTGTTTGATGATTTTCCCTCATACCGAGTTGTTCTACTCGCAAACTAAATGATTTCTACCGAGAAATAAGATAGTGCTAAATATGTAAGAGCATGAAATTCATGAGTCGTGTCGCATATGGAGTTGAGCTTAACCCTTTAACTGCTTCTAGACATTTATAGAACAGTTTAGTGTCAAATCAAAAATACTGTGGATCAGGTCCATTTCAAACCCCATCCTCAGAGTCTTTAGAAAGGAAACCTGGTTGGGGTCTTTTAAACCTTTTCAGGAAGGAGGAAGTGAATCTCAAAAGCATTCTCACATTATTATGCTTATTTTGGGAAATTGTTTGGAATCAGAGGGAGAACATGACAGGCCTATCATGTTTCAGAAATAGGCATAATATTAAACACCACATTTTTAAAAACCTGAATCAAAAGGTACAGTCAGTCTGTCATTTGAAAGCCATGCAGATGACCAGTGCATAGATAAAGTTGATTTATAGCAGCTATATAAATGATTGCATATAGAACACAGTTCAGGCCTTGGAGCCTTAACTGATATCATTGATATCATCCTTTGATTTAGGTAGACTTCTAAAATATATCATCCACCTCCCACAGATAGAAATCAATGTAAGATGTGCCTGTTCTGGACAATTTGAAGAACACCTACTGCTCATATGAAGGCAATCAGAATAAATGTAAAAATTGGAATGAGATCAATTATATTTTCTTATTTTGTGTTTTTAGTCACAATTGCATTCTTCTTCATCCATCCATATTTGGATCCATCACTGGAAAGGAAATAGAAAAAACAATTTCCCCTTGAGTATATCTCTGGGTTAATGCCAGCATAAACCCATATGTTTACAAGAAATCGCCATCTCTTCTAAATTCTTCTGTGTAGTTGCTCTCCTGGCAACAAAGGGTCTGTGCATGTGTGTGTGTTTACGGATCATTTTTCAAATCTCGCATTGGATAGCCATTACAGTTGTAATTATGTTGGAGGATTAGAGGGAGAAAATCTTTGCCTCTTTTCCATTATTTGATCAAATCACTGAGCGCCGCTTTAGCTGATCCCTAACAGGAGCTTAAAGAGCCAACACCTTTTGATAAGGGCAGTGTTGAGTAAGGAGAAAGTAGGCCTGTACAACTTGATGCACTCCATGTCTTAAAAGTCATTAATAATTAACTTAAGCAGCCCATAAATACTGAGTGGTTTGTGTTGAGTTCGCATGCTGCAGCTGTGTGTGTGTGTGTGTGCATGAGAGAGAGAGAGGCTGTCTCAAACCTTAAATATGATAGAACTTGTCTTATTGTTGTACATAGAAAGCGGCATTTCATTTGGAGTGTGTGTGTCTTCAATGGTATCCATAAATAAATAACTAGCGGTATTTAACTATAATAGGGTCTTATTATATCCTTAACTGAGGTCATAGCTATAGTTAAGGACATAATTGCCTATCTGCATAAAGCCAGTTTAACCTTCTATTGTCTTCAGGCAATTTCTGGCCCGTTTTTTTGGTAAAGAGTTTTTGCTGTTGGAACCAGACCTTAAGACTTTGTCAAGAATATCTAAACAAAAGCCAATTTTATTCTTTAATTTTTTTTTTTTAATTATTATTAATTATTATAACAATTAATAATTGACTTTATTTAAAGAATTAGCCCTTAACACATACTTTTCTCTATGAGGAGCTGCAGCTAAAAGCCCATTGGATGTTTTCTCCCATGCTACAAGTATACTAAACACCTGTTATATAGCGTAACAAATAGTGTTGCATAAGTGCGGATAAAAGGATTTGTTGAGATGGGTGTGCAAAGTGACGGATCCATATTGACGGATTCAATCACAATGGCGAATTGTTTGTGTCACTCTTTATAGCTCTAAGATGTACACTGCACATTGAATAATAGCAGAATAATACAGAAGTTGTTTCAAAATATATGTGAGATTATGAAATTCCAAAAGTGATTGAAACTTACCAGGTAGTTGTGTCTCAGAGTTCTTTAACATGTTACTCAAATTGTGTTCAATATAATACTTCATATTTTTTTCTTTATCATAATATACTTGTCAAGATAAAACCACATTTTCCTTGAGGGAGTCTTTAAACACATTGCACCGTAATGAAGAACACCTGAATTTTTAATGGTTTTCAAAGATCACAGGTGAATGCTGTTAAAGGTATAGTTCACCCAAAAATGAAAATTTTGTCATCACTTACTCACCCTCAAGTTGTTCAAAACCTGTATGAGATTCTTTCTTCGGTTAAACACAAAAGACATTTTGAAGAATGTTGGTAATTAAACAGTTAATGGTAGCCATTGACTTCTATAGTAGGAAAAAAAATACAATGGAAGTCAATGGCTGCTGTCAACTATTTCTTTAAAATATCTTCTTTTGGAACCACATAAGGGTGAGTAAATGATGACAAAATTTAACTATCCCTTTAAGTTACGTATGAGAGAAACCGGTGTTATGTTTTAGCTTTATAACTCTTAAGATGAAAGGCACACAGTGCTTATGATGTCATAATGCATTTTGAACGATCTTAAAATAACAGACATGGATAAAAGCTTTTAAGCTGAGCAAGCAAACTCACAATGCATGAATATGTCATGTCAGGGCTTGAACTCTTAGTGATGGTATGGCTTTTTTGTTTTGTGAAGTAATAGTCTGTGGTGTGTTTGAGTCCCTTTTATGCCTTGCATGCTTCTAATGCTGTGACCGTGCGGTTGTGTCACTGATGATGAGGACATTCACATGATGCTTAATGTCAGACATCAACGAGAAAGAGGATGGTGCAACAGTGCCTTTCTCTTCATCTCTGCCTCTCTACCACCCTCCTGATTGTGTGCTGTTAATCTCTTCTTCTCTCTGAAAGAAACTGTAGTCAAACATTGTGGCTACTGATGTGATCTAATGATCTTAGCCTATAACACATTATCTAATTCCCAGAATGAACCGCTTTGAGTCAGACTGTAAGATGTAATGCTCTAGTGCACCTTTAAACATTTAATGGACCATTTCCCAATCTTCGACTTGTCTGGGATTGGAAGCTGGCTCGGATAGGATCCCAATTGATCACGGAATGGACTGCGGCTAAACTTAATCCCCTCCACCAAGTTCTCTGGATACATGCAGAGTGCAGCTAAATAGAGTTGTTACTTCTATTCTCTGAGTGATCAATCTCACTTTGTAGAGTTTGGTTATTTGTGACAAATTCACAATGTCGCATTCTACCACCAAATGTCCTCCCGAAGACTGTAGGTAGTGGAAACCGAATTTTCATTAAATCTGCAGACTTTGTGCAGCACTCAACTGAGCAACTAAACTGTAATTAGAAGCATTGAACGCTTAGAACGTTGTTTAAATCATCGAGTTTAAATCACTGTCCCTGTAAATAATGTAATTTCGCTCACTGACTATATTCATAATGCCTGCCTTTGGTAGGTATTTCTAGTTTTGCAAGTGCAGCTCCAATCTACTTGATTTGGGGAACGAATGACAGCTATGTAACTGTTTGTTGAAATCTGACAACGATGGTGTCATAACTCATACTTTTTAAAGTTACACTCTTTATGCAAAAAACATTTAGCCCCCTATACCCTCAAATAGGGTATTGTATGAGGGGACAGCCATTTGTAGTGGTGTCCAAAAGCCATAGTGGACGTTATAGAGTGCACTCATTCTATCCCACATTGCACCGCAATAACGAGTGTACAGCCGATGTACGCTCACTCGTTTTCATTCACTCCTTCAATTGAACTATTAGTGGACTAACGTTGGGAATAGTGATTGAGGGTTTAGGAGGTGATTTCGGATTCAGCCACAGTTTTTCAGATTAATCAATCTAATGTATGTTATATCGTAAACCTGGAGTGTCAAACTCAGTTCCTGGTGGGCCACAGCCCTGCAGAGTTTAGCTTAATTTAATTTAGTGCACCTGATCCAGCTAAACAAGGACTTCAGGCTTATTTGAAAACTGTCTGCGTCAGTAATTGAATACTTCCTTACTATGTTGTGTGTGAAAAACAGTATGCCAAAAGAGTAGTATGTCCGAATACAAAGTATTCGAAAAACAGTAGACAAAAAGTATACCCTGATGATCAACTATTTCCACCAAGATTCCAAGTGTGTATTTAATGGACACTTTGGCTGCGTTTACACTGGCACAAAAAAAATCTGATCTTCCAAATGGGGTTTTAAATCTGATACATATCCGATATCTGGACCTAGACCTACGTCTAAACACGCATATGCGATTCCCCTATGCAGTCCAAGGCAAGAACAACACGTGCATTCACAAAGAAAGCTTTTTAATGTTGTATTATGAGGCAGACGTGCCTGTATTTGCTCGCTCACAGCTTTTTATTGAGGTGGGAACTTTATATTTGTCTTTGTAAAGAATAGAAATTGGGCAAACAGAAACATTCAGGAGCTTGTTTTCAACCTCTGTCTGTGACTTTTATAAATAAAATTCGCTGCTGAAAGCTACATTATATTTATCAGGAATGAGGTGATCACTTCGTTGTAATTAATTAAACCAACAAGTTTCACTATTAGGTTACTCTCTATAGCTCGCTCTGGTTAATTCATAAAAAAAAACAAAAAAAAAAACAATATATATATAATATTACAGTGCTACTTTATTTCACTTCAGAATTCTGCATCTGAGCTGTAGATAAATAAAAATTACACAGGATCATGTGACACTGAAGACTTTATTAATTGCTGCTGAAAATTCAGCTTTGCCATTACAAGAATAAGTTACATTTGAAAATATATTAAAATAGAAACCAGTTCATTTAAATTGTAATAATATTTTGCAATATTACTGTTTCTTTTTATGATCAAATAAATGCAGCCTTGGTGAGTGTAAGAGGCCTAATGGTTAGAGATTTGGACTTTATACCCAAAGGTCGTGGGTTCGATTCTCAGTACAGACAGGAAATGACTGAGGTGCTCTTGAGCAAGACACCTGACTGAACATGGCAAGTGAGTAATTTAACATTTAAGATGGATAATTAAGTCCTTGGTTGTAGTTCAGTGAAGAAAGATAGTACTAATGCCCCTAAGCACATCAGCTAGCTGTGAACTTTGACTTGCAAATTTATCCTGTCTTCCTCTTGACAGGTGTTTGGGGTGAAAAGTGAGCACCGAGGGTCGTAGTTATGGGAATATTACGGAGCCGTGAAGAGTTAGAAACAGACAGTCATATATGAAACGGTGACAAATTCTGCATATCTTTGTGTGTGTGTGAGAGAGAGAAAGAGTCTCTCAGTACAGTACAGATGTAGATGTCTTGCATAACTGCTTCTCAAGCAGGAATATAAATGTTGTCCAAACCCAGTAAGGACAGTTTGTAATGAAGATATCCTCTGTCTAAACAAACCAATCTGATAGGATTCACAGGGACTAAATTATTCATCCTTTTCTCTCTGAGGGAATTCCAAAGGAAGTATTTAGGGGTTGTGATTAACTGTGTGAACTGCAAGAAACTATGCTAGTATTTCTTTCAATGGAGCAGAAAAACAGCAGCGACTTGGACACACAGGATGACTGAGTTAAAAGTTTGGCTGGTGTAAGAGGATAATTCTGAGAGGGAAGGAGGGAGGGCGAACTGTGCGTGAGCGGAGAGAGGTTTCACACATGGAGGCCAAACAAGGAGATAACATGGGGGAAAAATATTGAGATGTGAGCAAGTGACGCCTGGAACTCTGAGGCACAGAGAAATGAGAGACCATTTAGGCAGAGAGGAGAAAATCACAGGAAACCCTAAAAGACCGAACATCTGATGAACACTAGATTCTCCTTCTCTTCCTGATGGCCCACTTGCTGTCTCTTTCGCTTACCAGTCTCTTTCCACTTTCATTTTTGCTTCCCCTTTCTCATTCCTCTTCATGTACTAATGCTAACTGCTCTATTTATTAGTCACACAACACGTGCATGTAAATCTGGAAACGTCACACTTTTAAGGCCACAAGTGATGTGTCCAAGGGTAAATATTGTTGTTTTGATTATACTGAGTGTGACAAAATCTGTGTGTGTGTGTGCTTAAGAGACTCTATTTGACTTTGAGGAAGAAGGGAGCTGTGCATGTTTAGTCATGTCTGGTGTGCATGTGTACACAAGAGCTTGGCACATCCTGTGAAGGGAATTGCCCCACATATTATAATATTAATGTTGTTTATGTTTTGTTGGTTCCTTAAATATCCTAATTGAGGCAGTGTGTGTTTGTGTACAGAGACTCATGACCATGCTTAGAAAGAATCTGATTTGTATCAGATTTTCCAATCTTCTTTCCTTTTACTTTTTGGGCCAGTGAGCAACCAAGCACCTAGCAACATGCTAAAGACAATTAGCAACGCCCTGGAAACCACCCACCACACACCCTAGCATCATACTACTTTTTCACTTATAAGCACCTAGCATAGTCTAGTATGCTTACAAAGTGTACTGTAACACTTAATAGAGATTCACTAATGCATACAAAGACTATACTTTTACAAATGTAAGAGCCTCTCCTGCTTTCTTCAGAAAATTCAACCAATGTTTTTTTGTGGCTTCACATTTTCCTCTCATTCATTTCCTCCTTATGTTTTTCATTTTGTTTTTTTTTGCTCGTCTTTCCACATTTTTCTTTTTATTTCTTCATTCCTCACACTATCTGGTGTTTGTCACACGACACCCCACGCACTCTTTGGATGTTTGCATGCACACCAGAAATGTGGAGGCAAAGTTTTTTTTTTTTTATCCAAATAAGTCCAAATTGTGTGCTATTTCCATTTGATTATTACTCTATTTCCAGATTAAGGTATATGGGACAGCATTTGTATGACACAATCAGCAAAGAACTATCTTATACTGAATGTTCATTAAAATAGACTCCTTCGCAGATTATTACGTGATCAAGTTTGTTTTGATGATATCATAGTGAGTGAGTTGTTTACTTTGTGAATATTATCCCATCCATTTCCACCAGTTCTAGGTGATTTGCGTACCTGTTGCAAATGTAATAGGTAATCAGCCAATCACAGCTGCATGTAGGTCCACCTCATATTCATGTTGCACTTTTGGACATCATTGAGAATGCAGTGAGCTCAAGGGAGGACACCGTATTTTAGGACAGTATTGCTTTAGAAGAACACGTTTTGATCTTATATTTCATAATATTTTTTTGTATTGTTGATTATTTCTCATCAGAAATGTGTTGTGTATGCACTGCCTCCCTGCCTTCTCTGGGGAGAAACGCCCTTGGTGCTCACAGATGCACAATACAAGGGGTTGGTGTGGTTTGCAACATGCAAAACTAGACCGACCTCATACCAGCATATTATTTTGGTTTGCTGCCAGAAAACTATTCAGCGAATTGAGATAATACAGGAAACAAGTAGCAACAAAGCACAAACACAAGAAAATACATAATCCGGAAGCTTTGCCTCCGGGAGCTTTTCGGTTGCGCGTGGTGATTATTCAGGATGAGAGCCGTCTATGAACAGTTTCCTGGAAAGGGCTGAGAGGGTAACACTCATCCAGGTGACCCACTGCAGCTGTATTTGCGTTTGTTGACTCTTACCACACTGCTAATGGAGTCTCACCTCACTGCAAAACAAGCCTCCACACACTTTCAACAAGGTGAAGATAGAGACTGAGGAAGAACAGAGGCGTATTGCATGCTCAAACAGAACATGTGTCAGAGTCGGTGACCCACAGTTCACATATGGGTGTGTTTGACCTCTGCTCGCCCCCTCCAGCCTTTCCTCTCCTTCAGTTTCGCCCTCTCATTAAGGAAGGAGACCTTTGTGTGTGTGTGTAATTTAGACCAAGTCATTCGCTCTTATGAAAGGTTGCTGCAAATCAGTTTTTTAAGTGCATCAGAAAATGTCTCTCTTCCTTTCTTTCTTTACTTTAACCTGGGACGTCTTTGGCATTTTCTTCCCACTCTGTCTCTGTTCTTTGTTTTCAGCAGTCACTTTTATCCATCTTGGTAAATGCGTTTAAAGGTTAATTTACTCTAAAATGAATATTTACGAATGCTCATATCATTACAAATTTGTATGAATTTCATTATTTTGTGGAACAGACTACCGAAGACCGTGCTGGTCACACTTTTTCTTTAAAGTATGATAAATGGATACTGGCTGGCTGTTTGAAAATTCTGTTTGTAAATACTTCCTTTCTTCTGCGTGACACGGAAAGTTGTGTAGGGATTTGTGTACTTGGGTAACCAAGATATTTCTGCTTTTCAATAAGTGCCACCTACTGTCAGAGAGTGATTGCATTTTTATTCAGCCTGTCGGGCTTCTTTTTTTTTCTTCACAATGGCTGCATCCAAAATTGCATATACTTCCCTACTATATAGTAGACGAAAAACTAAGTATGACCGAATTCTTCTACTTCCGGCGAGATTCTGAAGTGTGCATGCATATGATGGGCACTTTACAATCCCATGAGTCCAAGGGAGAGGATTTATGAATGGCAGTGATGTGACGTAACTGACGCTGGTAGGTCACATGATAATAACAACATGGCAAATGTAGTATATCCAGATTACATTCATACTACACATATTATTCATACTATGTAGAACGTACTTTTTAGCGGCCGTCAAGTACTTATTCAAAATAAAGATCTACTCGAGAGTATACGATTTCGGACGCAGCCGTTGCCTGAACAGACAAATTTCTTGGAAATTAAATAATGTTATAGAATGTTAATGTTATATAATATAATAATGTAAGGGGAATAATGTACAGTCAAGTGGTCATTATCGCAAAACCCCTTCCAGATGACCCATGACCCCTCTGCTTCACGTCAGGGTCTATTTAGCAATAATGAGTGACTGGCTTTACATTATCCCTCACTTACCTGCATGTATGTGTCCATGCCCTGCTAATCTGGTGAGTCCAAAGGTGAAGTCTAGACATAAAAAGCTGCATGTTGACAAGGCAGCGCATATAATATACATGCTGGTGAACTAAACCCTGATTTAGTTTGATAGCTTTGATTATGCAGATATTCTCTGTAAAATCTTTCTTTGTTCCTCTGTCATTCTCTGTCCACTTGTCCTGCATTCCCAGACTTTGAGATGTTAAAGTCAGTCATGTCGTAGTTTGTGTGTGTATGTGCATTATGTAAGGGCTATAAAAGCAAGTAAATATTGGAGGCAAAATACACCCAAGAGCCAAGAGAGCGGGCCACTCACCCACTGAAATAGCTGACATTGTTGATGCATTAACTGTGTGCGCCTCTGTCTGAGAGAATGCACGCACTGCTGTCGTTTGCAGGCCACAAGCTTCAGTTCACTTTAATGGTTTACCCAAATATCCATTTAAAGTTCTCTTACATGTGCACATGACAACCATGCAAAGACGAAGCTGTAATTTGGATAAAGTTCTCCTCGCATATTAGCAAAATATGACAGAACCTCCATTAGTGGTCGTTGTCAAAGGTAAAAAGCAAAAGAAATATGTATAAAAGATATTTATTTATAAATTATTTAAATAAATTACTTTTTATTACTTTTTTAATGTAAAGGTTTTTTCGTGTAAGGGTTTGGTTTTGTGTGTGTGTGCATGTCAGAATATTACATGCTTGACATTGGGAGTCAGAGAAGATTGACGGGTTTTTATAAGTCTGTACACACACACTAATGAGACCCTTACAGGGTGAAGGTCACTTCCCTCCCTTCCACACGTTTAAGTTATGTTGTTTACCCTGTTTTGTCTTTCCAAAACATTCCCAGTGCACCAAAAACACCAGTTTGTGAAGAGTAGTAACCAAGCACCTTAAAAGGATAGCTCACCCCAAAATGAAAATCATTTCATCAATTACTCACCCTTATGTCATTCCAAAATGGCATTGATTGCTTTCTTTTGCCTGATAACAAAAGAAGACATTTTGAAGAATATTGGTAACCATACAGTTTTGGTGACCATTGACTTCTATTGTGTATAAAAAAAAAAGACATTTCTTAAAATATTGTTCTTTGTGTTCCACAGAAGAAAGTCACACAGTTTGGTAATGACACGAGGGTATACCGGTAATTCTTTTTGTGTGAGCTATCCCTTTAAGACCGTACAATCTGTTAAACACACTGGACATTTTTAACATAAAACATAACCTTGTTTTAATGTCAAATAAAATATGCTGTTTACCCAGACCAAGGTCCGCTACTTCTCATTCTTTCTCTCATATGCTGTCTGTCCACTTTTTTTCTGCTGTCATTTACACTATATTCAGCTTACCTGATGTTTTTGAGAGCTCTGTGCGCACATATAGGTGCTTTAAATAAAGCTTATTCAGCAGTAGTATTGCAACAGTAACATTTGTTTATGCAGTCAGCATGCAAATGCGTTGTATTGTTTTTAGAGACTGTGTGTGTCTCTCTCTCTCTCAGCACTGGGTGGGGTTTTTCAGAGAAGTTGTAAAAGAAATCTGTGCTCCTAGATTAATTTAATTATATGCAAACATTCCACAAGACTACATCTATAGATCAGCAGCCACACGTCGCTTCACTGCTAACACATACAGATGAGATTAGCTCCTAACTGATTGTCCAAACACATTAGATTAAGTGCCCTGATGTAGTGTCTTTGAAATATTTTCAGTAATTGACTGGTGAATTATTTTTAATGGAAAACAACAACAAAAAAAACCCCACATAAAACCCACAAATAGAGCTTTCTTTTAGCAATTAAAAAAAATTTTTTTTTTTTACTTGAGATACTTTTTGGGTTTGGCTGACAGGTACAACCAACCTTTTCAAAGTGCTTTTATACATGCGTTACTGTGTAAACACTCTAAATCATCCACAATGTATAGGTGTGTGAATGCAAATACCAGCTACACTTGCTTGATTTTCAAAATCGCATACAGTCAAAGTACTACATTTGAGGAAGAACTTAGTTCTCGACATCTGCCATTTTGGCATTGCAATGTAAATTGTGTTGCTTCCACGCAAGTCCTTTCCCAAGGCCTCATGGGATAGTAAAGTTTGCGTAGTTTAAAATATTGCACAATATATAGGTCATCAAGGTACTTTTTGACTACTTTTTTATGAAGACATACTACTCTCCTAATAGCCTAATGTTTTTTTTTTTTTTGCCTGCTAAATAGTAAGAAAGTTGACATGTTTGGGTGTGAAGACTGCCCGGCACTATTCTGATGTGTAACAATCACTTTTCATTACCCAATCAGTTCCTTTCCAGTACAATAAGCCAACTAAAATACTGCATAAATGTATGTGTGAGTAACATTTATGAAATTGTATTTTAAATTCCATTATTATTATTATTTTTACCATGTCTGCTTGATGAAGAAATTAAATATCCCCATGGTCATCCTCATAATCCACTCTCAAATTCCCCCTATTGTCTTACTTCAGTCTCTACTACCATCTGGCTATTTTCACCCTTTATAGACATATCAACCGTATGGTCACGCATATTGGAAAAGTATGGGAAACTGGTGTTTCTGTATTTCTCTTATATTTTACTATATCTGTATTGTTTAGACTCTACCCTACTAACTACAACATTATGATTTGATTTCCTACTTAACTGATATCTTGTTTGACCCGATTATGTAATGACCGATCAGCAACTTTCTTATTCTGTGTGACCGACTGAAGTGTGTCACCTGAAAACTTAAGTCCTATCCCTCCATGCCAAATGCAGACAGGGTGTGGGGCTTCTTTTGACAGATTTTTTTCACACTCACAGTAAGGTAAGGTCTACTGTGAGAAATCAGTTCAACTTTATGTAAAAACTTTTGGCAGTCCAGTCAAATAATGAAACATATTTATAAATGATTAAAATGCTACAAAAAGTATAATTTTCTCTTTCTCACAAGGATACATTTTATTTTTTAAATTTATTTAAAATGATGATTGCAATTTTAAAACAACTGTTTTGTATTTTAATATATTCTAAAATGTCATTTATTCCTGTGGCAAAGCTGATTTTTTTCCAGACTTCAGTGTCATATGATCCATCAGAAATGTTTAATGCTGATTTGGTGCTCATGAAAAGATAACTTGTTATCGCCCAAACGGTTGTGCTGCTTAATATTTTTGTGAAACCATGATACCTTTATAATAAATACACAGAAATATTTAATTAATATAGATTTGAAATTTATAAATGTCTTTATTTATTCTCTCACTATTGGTCAGAAACGTACACTTTGAAAACCCGTTTTCAGGTACCCAAAACGACGTTGTCATGTAAATGAAAGGCCAAAACGGATAAAAACTTTTCTGTTTTCAGTTGAAAAATCCTTAATGCGTACTTACTGAAAAAAAGTATTCATGTATTTAAAAAAATCTTACTGGCCCCAAACCTTTGAACGGTAGTGTACTTTGTGTAATATAATAAATGCAAGTATACAGTTGTAATCAAATTATTCAACCCCCATTGCAAATCTGGTTTATTGGCACAATGTACAGACTTTCAGCTGTTTGCAATGAACAAATCAAACAAATGTAATTGAAATAACTCAACACAACAATGGTTTCCACAAATTCAACTGAAAATGCAGCTTTTAATGACTTCTGCAGTCTCAAAATTATTCAACCCCCTGAATAGAATCCCTGAGAACAGCACAAATCTGCAAAACAGGTGTTGTTTCAACCACACCTGATGCAACTAATCATTGAAATATCTGAACTGACTAAGATTGTTGAGTCATGTTTGACTGCATGTTAGACATATGGCTGAGTAAAAAGAATGGTCCAAAAATTTAAGAGAAGATATCGCCCTTCACAAACAAGAAACCGGATACAAAAAGATAGTGAAGGCACTAAATGTTCCTAGAAACACCGTTGGAAGCATAGTTCGCAAGTTCAAAGTTAAAGGAACAGTGGTTACATTACCTGGACGGGGCAGAAAAAGGAAGCTATCAATGGCTGCAACCAGATTTCTGAGAAGGCAGGTTCAGAAAAACCCTTGAGTGACTGCAAAAGACCTGCTGCAAGGTTTCAGCTTGTAAGGCACGTACTAAACGCATGTCAGAACTCCATGACGTACACCACTAATGACCTTAAAGGGATAGTTCACCCAAAAATTACCCCATGATTTACTCACCCTCAAGTCATGGGTGTATATTACATTCTTCTTTCAGACGAATACAACCGGAGTTATATTAAAAATGTCCTGACTCTTTATAATGGAGGTGAATTGCCATTTCTGTTTTGAAGTCCATCAAAGAGCATCCATCCATGATAAAAGTCCTCCACGCGGCTCCGGGGGGTTAATAAAGGCCTTCTGAAGCGATGTGTTTGTGTAAGAAAAATATCCATATTTAAAACTTTATCGACTGAAATAACTAGCTTCCGGCAGATGGCCGTACGTATCGATTTATGGCGAGAGAGTAACACTTGACCCGACGCACAACGCAATGACGAACGCGGAAGCGCAGAGGATAGAGCAAAACAAAAAAACAGACATGAATTAGAAGTTTAAAACTAGCATTTTTAAAGAGAAATGTGGGAGGAACTTGAGTTTGTTGCCCAGCCCTGTTTGAACCCCCGAGAGGCGTCTTAGCTTACGCTAATCCTACATCCTACGCCACACATCGTCAATGTTACTCTTTTGGCATAAGTCGACTTGCGTGGGCCGTCTGCCGGAAGCTAGTTATTTTAGTCAATAAAGTTTTAAATATTGATATTTTTCTTAAACGAACATGGTGTCTGTCTGGTTATACATCTCGTTTGCAGCAGGGTGTTCTAAAGTACTAAAGATGCTTGCCATGGAAGGGGTTGAATAATGTTGACACTGCTGAAGTCATTAAAAGTTGCCTTTAAGTTTAATTTGAGGGAACCACTTCAAACATTTGTTGTATTGAGCTATTTCACTCACTTTTGTTTGATTTGTTTATTGCAAACAGTTGAAAGTCTGTAAATTTTGCCAATAAACCTGATTTGCAATGGGGGTTGAATAATTTCGATTACAACTGTATCCTATGGTAATATGCAATTCCAGTCATATGCAGCCATCAGTTTCTGTGGCTTGTGCATTAAACTCCTCTAATGTCTCGCTCTGTGGCTTTTGAGGTTTTGGTTTCAGTCATTACATTCATTTCTAAACCGCACCGTCCCTCAGGACCATCCACCCATTCCAAGCACTTCCCATTTATCTGACTTACTTTTAAACCATTATGTCTGTTTCTCTGCAATTTTGCTTATTATTGGCTGTATGTTCATCGTTGACGTGCAGTATTGGGATGGCTGCCGCTGTGACTTGGTTACTATGGTGTCAGTTTAATTAAGTTGCAGTTGAATTAACAATTAGTTGTATGTAATAAATGTTCTAAACCATGTCATTGTTTCCCAGTGATCTTCATTAGTAGTCATGTCAATGTTGTTCATATCATTAAGAGAATTACGTTATTCTGCTCTCTGTACAAGGAGTACTAATGTTGTTGGTAAAATTTATGAATTATACTGAATGCCACCTAATTGTTTTTTTTTATTTCCATTTGTGTGTTTAGGACCCCAGCATCCCACCCAGCCTCGTCACCCTCAAAGTTGACCCAGATGGATTCTTCCTCCACTGGTCTGGAGGGACCAACATGGTCAGTAATTTTCCTTTTTTGCGTGTACTTGCTAATACCAGTCCTGTCATGCCACACAGTTACACAGAGTTTTGCAGACATTCTCCTAAAAGATGGCAAAATCCTGTTGTCAGGTTTCTTAATATAGGGACACAAGGTACTTTTTTTATTTATTTTTTCATCCCCACAAAATCTTCACTATAAAACCTAATAAATGTCCTTACTCAATTTGCCTAAAATTGTAAAAATCTAGTAATCTGTACTTTTTGCGTACTATGCCTTTGTGACTCAGAAAAAACTAGTTTTGTATTTATATTAGGCAGAACTTAAATTGAATGAGTTACAGCAGATTTCTAATTCCCAGCATGCTTTGCTTCAGACTGGGGGTAAATGTTGAAATGAAGTGTAATTTTATGTTTTTACACAAGATTAATATAGGGGGAGATTTATGTTTAATGTTCTTTTTGGTTTTAAAAAGGTTACTATTAGGGATGCACTGATTTTGCCCAATACCTATAACCAATAATTCTTTTTTGAAAATTTGAAAGCCGATAATCGATATATTGGCTGATAAATCTAAATGCAAATGTTTATATAATTGAGAGCCTGATTACAAAAACAAAGGTCTCAACATGTGTCCCAAGCACACATTTATAATGTTCTCATTATAATTTTAATGTTGCCCATATGACAGACTTGCACTGCACGTTGCACTTAACTGTATTTTCTTTTTCGACGTGATTCCAATCATATTTCAAGCAATTCAAAACCATCATGGTGAACCGTGCACAGCTGAAGGAACTAATCCATTATTTATCGGCTTTAATATGTCGGCCAAATTTTCTTATTTCTTATGTATATTTCTTTACCTATTTATTACTTTGTATCACCTCCAACTGTGCAATATGTTACCTTTATCCATTTGCATATTTATTTGTATATTTGTGTTTATAGACTGTTTTTTTTTTTACCTAAGGTTGGTTATTGTGTGAATACAGTTGGTTTATCATTATTATTATTATTATTATTATTATTGAAAATAATTTTACTCTATCCTATTCTATTTTCCATTCCCTATATTTTTGTGTTTTACTTTTATATTTTTAAGCTGCTGTAACACAGGAATTTCTCCAGTGTGGGATTAATAAAGTTATCCTTATGCTTAACGATAACATTAAAAATGAACATATCAACGATACCGATATGGTGGCCTATATATCGTGCATCCCAAGTTTCTGTTGTGTCTGCATTTTGGAGAGGTTACTATTGTGCTGAAGAGTAGAGCCTGTGGTCTACAACTGTTAAAAAAAGAAAATTCTGTCATCTTTGGTGTAAAGTTTCAGGAGTGACAACCACATTTAAATGCAGGAGTGAGACCCCTAACTTATAGTTCTATGTGTGTACAGAACACGACTCCTGCTATGATTGACACCATGGTAATCATAGCAACGTTCTCATATCTGCTATTCTGACCAAAGTAATATTACAGTGACAAAACACTCCTTGTGTTCAGCAATTTTAACTAAAGCACAGTTGATTGAGGTGCTTTGTTTTGTTTATGCTTAAAGGCTGCTTCACAGAACGCGTTCTTGCAGTGTTGATAATGTCTACTAATACAGCGATAACGCTCATACAGCGATCAAATTATTAAAGTGAGTTATTAAAGTGAGCAGGTGCGGGTCGCGTATTCAGATATTTTAGTCTTTTTTTCAGCATTAAGAATTTTCATTTATTCTGTTGTTTTTTACTGGCTTTTTTTTGTTCGCCAGTAGAATATCAATAGGTGTCGGCTTGGCTGAAGTAAAATAACTATTTTTGTAGTAAAGTTGAGTAGATTTGTATATTTTTACATTTTAAATGTATTACTATTTGTTTTATAAAAAAAGAGGCCATGGAGTGTGACGTTATATCAAACTAGACTTTGAGCTCACAAAATTTCTATGGACACTGTAATCATTACGTGATTTTGTAATGAATTCATCAAGCGCTCTATTGAATGGAGAAAAAGAGTACTCTTGAAAAACGAACACCAGGCATGGGCGTAGAGTACGCAGGGGACGTGTAAATTCACCCCCCACACTTCGGGCAAGTGTCCATGTAGAGGTTTTCATGGGCCAATGTCAATAAATCTAGATTTAAATTCAAAGAGACAAGATATTCTGTGCATGACCTGATGTTTTATTCTTATACAAAGCTGGGCAATGTAAGCATTATGGAGCTCTGAACACTGTTATGTAACGTATGTTTCATTCATACTCAAAGCCGGATAACCCACCGGCAGAAACCTAAAACGACACCTATGTCAAAGGGGGATGGAGTTTAGCGCACAAATAAAATGATCACTGAAGTGTATAGTTAAGTCAGGTTTTCAGGTATTATGTGTCTTTCAATCATACTCATGATTTGGGATTGCTCCTGTCTGCCTTGCTGCTGATCGATTGCTCCTGTCTGTCTTGCTGCTGGTTTGCGTCTGTAAACTCTGTATAGCTTTCTGTTTTGAATCTCTATTTACTATCACTGCTTTTTGTTTATATTGCTAAAAATAACTTGCTCATCAAAATATATTAGATATAGTCTAATATTGCCTATCACATTAATCTGTCATTGCTAGCTTTTATCTAAATCATTAGTATCTCGGTAGCCTGTTAACCTGCCATCCGTGCTTGCTGTCTTTTTTTTTTAGTCTATCAAACAACTGTGGATCAGTCAAACACAGTGAGTAATGTCTTCTCCTGTTATTGTCACTTGCGCTTTGTGTCACATGTACAGTATAGCCTTCTCTGTCATCACAGAGGGCGTCACAAACATGTGATAAATGCAGGGAGATAGACAGGCTGACGTAGAAGATTCCAGAACTAGAGACACGCATCCAAACTTTACTCGAGGATAGTAAGAATGCAAGGGATTTGCATTCCCTTCCGGCTGTAGAGCCCGTGCAGCAGGGCAACTGGGTGACCGTGAGACGCTGTAGTCGCGGGACAAAACACCGCTCTTCCGTTCCGATTACCATAACAAATAGATTCTCCCCACTCAGTGAAACACCCACTGAGAATCCTGTTGAAAGTGCCCTAGTTATTGGCGATTCTATTACACGGAACGTGAAAATAGAGACACTAGCAACCATAGTCACATGTTTGCCGGGAGCCAGAGCGCCTGACATCAAAGCAAATTTAAAAGTGCTGGCTAATTCTAATCGTAAATTCTCTAAGATTATTATTTACGTCGGCATTAATGATGTTCGACTTCGCCAGTCGGAGATCACTAAAATTAACGTTAAAGAGGTGTGTGAACTCGCAAGTACGATGTCAGACACTGTAATTTGCTCTGGCCCCCTTCCTGTTCGCCGGAGTGAAGACATACTTAGTTGACTGTCCTCACTTAATGGTTGGCTGTCTAAGTGGTGTCCGCAAAATAATATAGAATTCATAGACAATTAGAAAAGTTTTTGGGGCAGACCTGACCTGTTGAAAAGAGATGGTATTCATCCCTGTTGGGATGGTGCTACTCTTATCTCTAGTAATATGGCACATAGTCTTAGAGCTCAAACATGAATTGGGGCTCAGGTCAGGAAGCAGACAGACGGGTTAAAAACCGACCATCTGCTAGCTGACTCACGACATTGAGGTCAGATAAATCCCATCACATAGAAACTCTTTCACCTAGATATCATCATATAGAGACTGTGTCTGTTCCCCGAATTAGGAAATACGAAAAACTCCCAAAAATGTAATTGATGTTCAACAAATAAAAAAATGGATATAATACAAATTAACAAATGATAAAGCTCTAAATATTCAATCCCTTACTTCAAAAGCACTTATTGTTAATGATTATAACCTAGATGTGCTGTTTTTGGCAGAAACCTGGCTAAAACCAGACGATTATATTACTTTATATGAGTCCACCCCCCAAGATTATTGTTATAAACAAGAGCCTCGTCTGAAAGGCAAAGGGGGAGGTGTTGCTGTAATTTATAGTAATATCTTCAAAAGAATTATATTTGAAACAAGACTTCTCATTAATTCCGAAGTGTTGGTGCTTAATGTAACACTATCTAATGTAAATGATAAATCACGTTTGAGATTTGTGCTGGCTACTGTATACAGGCCACCATACAGACTTTATCAAAGAATTTGCTGACTTTCTATCAGAGTTAGTACTGGCTGCAGATAAAGTCCTAATTGTTGGTGATTTTAATATACATGTAGATAACGAAAAATATGCATTGGGATTGGCATTTAAAGACATTCTGAACTCTATTGGAGTTAGACAACACGTGTCAGGACCTACTCATTGTCGTAATCATACTCTAGATCTTATATTATCACATGGAATCAATGTTGATGCCGTTGAAATTCTGCAGCAGATTAATGACATCTCAGATCATTATCTAGTCTCGTGTATACTTAATTTAGCCAAGGCTTCAAACCAGACTCCGTGTTACAAATATGTTAGATCTATCACTTCTACCACTAAAGATTGCTTTATTAATAACATTCCTGATCAGTTTAATCTTTTCAGCATCCCAGATAGCTTAGTCAAAAGTTTCTGTTGCAATATCAGTTCTTCTATCTCTTTTCCAGCACTTTAGACACAGTTGCTCCTTTGCGCTTAAAGAAGATTAAAGAAAAGAGTCCAATGCCATGGTACAACGAGCACACTCAGGCCCTTAAGTAGGCATCCAGAATGGAGTGCAACTGTAAGAAAACAGTTTAGAGTTTTTTTGGATTTCATGGAAAGAGAGCACGATTGCGTACAGAGAGGCCTTAAAAACTGCTAGATTGCTTATTTTTCAACCCTATTAGAAGAAAATACACAAGACCCTAGGTATTTATTTAAAACAGTGGCTAAATTAACGAAAAATAAAGCTTCAACCCCAGACGTTTCCAAGCAGCAGAGCATGACTTTATGAACTTCTTTACTTACAAGATTGATAATATCAGGGAGAAAATTATAACTATGCAACCGTCTACTAGCCTGGCATGCCAGACCTACATCAAGATGTTAGGTCTGGGAACTCTCCATAGACATGCCTCAATCCGAGGGGCGGGATAAACAGTTACCTTTCAAAATCCCTCTGCACGCAATAGGATAGCGCTACAACCAACCAGAGCAACGAACGGTTGTGGATGAGTGAGTCCCATGCGTTTTTCCACCAGCGGAGCTAATTGATATATTAAACTTTTGCCATATCAGGTCGGTAAAACTCCAAAACACATCTTCCTTTTTTAAGAATGACTTAAGTGACGTTCTCTTAACTCCAAGTCCTCCAGAGTCGCGGCCAAAGCCGATTCGAAAGACCGCTGCATCTTCATTGTTTTCAAGTAGCAGGAAAATCACCTATGGAAATCACGCGGAACGTCATGAACTGTGCCGTCATTGTGTTAAGCCCGCCCGCCGACTCTATACACGATGTGATTGGCCTGACCAGTTTTTGTTTTTTACAGCTCAAAAGCCTATGGAGAGTTGCTAGACCACACTGGCTGCGAAATAATTTTCGCTGCCGCTAGGGTGCGTCTAGATTTCTAGGCTAACCGTCTACTGCAGTATCGCATCAAACAGTGCATTGTAGTCTCCCTGAGGAAAAACACGATTCATTCATTGCTATAGCAGAGGAAGAATTTTCTAAATCGACAACATGTATATTAGACCCTATACTGACTAAGCTATTGAAAGAGATGCTTCCAGAGGTCATAGATCCTCTTCTTAAAGCTGCAGTCCGTAGCTTTTTTGGGGTTAAAAATTATCCAAAATACATATTTGATAAAATACATAACCAGCCAGTGTTCAAAACTGTCTGCTTGCCTTAGCTCGATTCAAAGCGGTAAGCTTGTAATGATGTTTTTAATTCCAGTGGTACTGGTGGATTTCCGCAGGAGATTCGAGCATGTCTTTGCGTCATTACGTTACATCTGTACACATAAAGGAGGAGTCTCGGCTAGAAGGCTATATTGCGTGTGAGGATGCTGGAGGTGGAGATTTATAGCCTTTTCTCACAGCACTTGATATAATTAAACTTAGCAATTTGATGGCGGATCCAGAAAGGTTCAAACGACAATCACCAGTGACAACAGATTCACTCGCTGTAAAATGCAAAAGACTTCGTTCGGACTTCGGAGTGGCTACAGACAAAAAGAGACTGCAACCGGACCCATGCGAAAACAAGGATACATATCGGAAGTACAATACATGTAGTCACGCAATGCTTGCTTACGTTGTTAAAGGGATAGTTCACCCAAAAATGAAAATTAAGTCATTAATTACTCACCCTCATGTTGTTCCAACCCCGTAAGACCTTCGTTCATCTTCGGAACACAAATGAAGATGTTTTTTATTAAATTTGAGAGCTGGATCACTGCTAGGTTTCCTAAGGGAGTGAAACTTGACGGCCCAGAAAGTCATTGAAGAAAATGTTTAAATATTCCATGTGACTACAGTGGCTCAACTATAAGTTTATCAAGCGACGAGAATACTTTTTGTGCGAAAACAAAAACAAAAATAACCACTTTATTCGACTATTCCTTTTCTTCCTTGTGGGCCTGAGACGAGAGTTCAAGAGATTTCTACGACGCATGCGCGAGAACTGAGAAGAGGACGTTCTTCTTCTACTACTTCTTGTTCAGTTCTCGCGCATGCGTCGTGGAAATCTCTTGAACTCTCGTAATCAAAAATATCTTCATTTGTGTTCCGAAGATGAACGAAGGTCTTACGGGGTTGGAACAACATGAGGTTGAGTAATTAATGACTTAATTTTCATTTTTAGGTGAACTATCTCTTTAACATTAACAATTTGAGAACAAAGTATAATTTGCACGGTTTTGCGTGATATGATAAGCGATTGTTAGATTTAATCAGCGTGATTTACTGCAATGTCAGAACCAGAACAAAAGTGGATGTTTCTTACTTGTTCAGATGACATTTTCCGGTGAAAATTATTATGTTGGTCATACTTCCAAAAAGAATAATATGTGATTCTGAATGGCAGTATCGACACCAGCGCGGTGACTGACAGCCTCACAGTCTCCTCAAACACTGTTTTCATCCGCGCTGTGCGGTGTCGAGGGTGTTGAAGTACAACTCATGTAAAGTTGATAATTCCGCGAATAACTGCAATTGCAGATTTCGAACAGAGATGGCGACAAAGAGGAAAAACGCTGGACTGCAGCTTTAATATCATTAATTCATCTTTGTCATTAAAATACGTACCAAAAACCTTTAAGCTGGCTATGATTAAACCGCTTGTTAAAAAAACACAGCTTGATCCTATAGAATTAGTCAATTACAGGCAGATCTCGAATCTACCTTTTCTGTCAAAGATACTAGAAAAGGCAGTATTCTCACAACTATGTTCCTTTTTAGAAAGAAGGTCTAATTAGCATCTTGATATGCCACACCTGTGAGGTGGATGGATTATCTCGGCAACAGAGAAGTGCTCACAAACACAACAATATTTGAGAGAAGTAGACCTTTGTGTACATATAAAAAGTCTTAGATCTTTGAGTTGCTGCTCATGAAAAATGGGGGCAAAAACAAAAGTGTTGCGTTTATAATTTTGTTCAGTGTATATTAAAACGCACATACCTATAGACTAAACAGGTAATACGCATGTGAACGCCGTCAGCGTTTTCACAGGTTTGCGTTTCTAAAGCTTGCGCAGAGATAAATATATATATATATATATATATATATATATGGGGAAAATATACAGTGAGGAGAACAAGTATTTGATACACTGCCGATTTTGCAGGTTTTCCCACTTACAAAGCATGTAGAAGTCTGTAATTTTTATCATAGGTACTCTTCAACTGAGAGTGATGGAATCTAAAACAAACACATTGTATGATTTTTAAGTAATTAATTAGCATTTTATTGCATGACATAAGTATTTGATCACCTACCAACCAGTAAGAATTCCGGCTCTCACAGACTTGTTAGTTTCTCTTTAAGAAGCCTTCCTGTTCTCCACTCATTACCTGTACTAACTGCATCGGTTTGAACCCGTTACCTGTATAAATCAGGGATAAAATTGTAGACCTGCACAAGGCTGGGATGGGCTACAGGACAATAGGCAAGCAGCTTGGTGAGAAGGCAAAAACAATTGGCGCAATCATTAGAAAATGGAAGAAGTTCAAGATGACGGTGCCATGTATCGCGAGATCTTGGCCAACAACCTCCTTCCCTCAGTAAGAGCATTGAAGATGGGTCGTGGCTGGGTCTTCCAGCATAACAACGACCCGAAACACACAGCCAGGGCAACTAAGGAGTGGCTCCGTAAGAAGCATCTCAAGGTCCTGGAGTGGCCTAGCCAGTCTCCAGACCTGAACCCAATAGAAAATCTTTGGAGGGAGCTGAAAGTCCATATTGCCCAGCGACTGCCTCGAAACCTGAAGAATATGGAGAAGGTCTGTATGGAGGAGTGGGACAAATCCCTGCTGCAGTGTGTGCAAACCTGGTCAAGAACTACAGGAAACCTATGATCTCTGTAATTGCAAACAGAGGTTTCTGTACCAAATATTAAGGTCTGCTTTTCCAATGTATCAAATACTTATGTCATGCAATACAATGCAAATGAATTACTTAAAAATCATGCAATGTGATTTTCTGGATCGATCAAAACTAACTGTAGCTGGACAATAACTTTTGTTCTAGAACTGCTGTAAAGCCAAAACAATCTCTGTTACTTTCATTTCCTATTATCACTGTAAAACTGCTTTGAAACTGTCCATATTGTTAAAAGCGCTATAGGTGACTTGACTTGAAGCATGATTGATTAGTTTTATGACTGCAGTTTTTTTTTTTTGACCCCTAACTTAATTTGACCTGTCCTCCCAATTCTGCCATATCTAGTATCAGTCCTATCTGCGTCAATTCTCTATTTCTGTCCGTGTCTCTCTCCTCCTGCCATACAGGCTACTGGCTTATCATGTGAGTGCTCATGAATGAAATTAAATTTTAGACAGTGAAATTCAATCAAAGCATCCTCCCATCCTTTCTCTCGCTCTCTCTTTAGTTAATAGATATGTTCTTCTCCCTCTTTTATCATGTTCTTACGCTGATCAGTGTGGCATGTGTGGTATGGGGATGCAGCTTAATCTGGTTCCAGTGAATTTAGATAAGGGACTTTCTGCAGTCTAAGAAGACACAGCACAGTGTGTGTAAAACTCGCATAAACTCGGCAGCAAATTTATGTCAGTTGCCAAGACCAATTGTTTATTTTGCTAGCTGAGTATGTTATTTGGAGATTCCTTCATGTGCCGAAGGTGCAAATGTGTTTACTTCCTAAACATTGAAGCAACAAGCTGAGAATCTTCTTTTTTTGGGGGGGGGGGGGCTGTGTATTTAAATCGATAAGGAAGTTGCATTTGTGTTCCGATACGGTATTAGGACACTAGGCCGATCTTTGCCTGAGGAAAGACAGTAACCTTGTTTGGTGTAGGGAATATTGGCCCTGGGGAGCCCGTCCTCTCCAGTTAATAGTAAAGAGGCCACCTCATCTCATCTCTTCAGTAACTTACTCGCACATTCAGGCACATTTATATTTAATGTCGCTATTATTATATTTAATGATGCCATTATCCAACACACTCCATTTCTTTTCCTTCTAAGTACTGAAAGGTTGTTTAAAGTCAGCCACACTTCCATGAATCCAGTTTTATGTCATTCTCTGTTCCTTTTTCTCTTTTTTTTGGGCAAGTTGGATAATGTTGGTGATCTCTCACACACACGTTCTCACTGGCTCACCAGCACATGCGCAGTCAAGCTTGATCGTTTCGTCAAGAAATGAAACTTGATTTTGCAGGCACATTCACACGCGTTGTGGTAGAACCGGTTTTGAGTAGGAAAACACCCTTGCACTCTGAGAACTGTATTTTTTTTCTGCTGTTTTGTTGTTTGTGTGGCTGAGCCACAGGGTCCCTGTGCTGCCCACTGAATATTCAAGTATGCATGTGTGTCCGTCACAATGCTCTGTTATTCTGTGTACCATGTTTGTGGGTGTGTGATGGCATGTGTGGCCTATTTTCAAGGCAAATCGAGTAACTAGATATCACATAGCCTTCAGCTCTACAGGTAGAGACATGACTACCAGGAATCAGTTGTCTTTTAGGACTTTCTCCCATTGTCCTGGTCAATTCTTTTCCTGGGTTGCTTGTATTTCTCAGTTACAACTCACACAGTATGTGTAGGGATGCGGCATGTCCAGACCCCCGTCACGTTAAAGGGGGCCTATTTTGCAAAATTCACTTTTACATGGTGTTTGAACATAAGTGTGTGTACACAACCACCCTGATAAAAATCCACCCAGTGCTTTTTAAAACATTTTTTTTTATATAAATCACAAGCACTGTCTCGGTACAAGCTATTCGCAGATTCTGGGCAAACTGACATCAATTTGCACAGGCCCCGCCCACAACTGTTGACTGACACTGCAGCTTTAGCATAGATCCGCCCCGACTGAGCTGCACACAGTCCGCCACTGTTTCGACGCCGGAGCAGCTGTAGACAAGAATGTCTCCTAAGCGATTGATGTGTAATGGTGTTGGATGTAAGAATGAACACAGCAGTCGTCATTTACTCCTGACATCTGAGCTGCTGAAGACGCTGTGGATTACTTTTGTTTTTGAAGGGAACGCACCCCCCAATCTACCTAAATGCGTCTCTGTTTACGCAAATCATTTTACACCAGACTGCTTTGTGAATGAGGGTCAGTAGTACAAGACTTTGCTAAAAAGTTGTTACTCAAGGATGAATCTGTACCAACTGTTCTTGATCCAGCTTATAGTCTCCAAAGCGATAAGCTTAACGTTACTGGCCAAGGTAGTGGCGCGCACTTTATTACAGTTCATCTGATTTGTTTTACGGATAGGCTATACATTTTTGCAGTTTATTAAGCACCCGCTGAAAAGGTCTGTATATATTTGTTTAGTTGTTATGAGTGTTTTGTGTAGGTCGCTGTGTATGTTGATGATAATGAAAGGGAGAGAGAGAGTTTATGGATAAGACTTTAATGCGCACTTCTTGTACTGTTTTGTTCAGCTCTTACAGTGATTTTCTGCTTCATCTCTTTTGTGTGATGTACAATAAACTTTATAAAACTCATCAGTAAATTTTTGGTCATCATTCGGACGGGATCCGCTTCAGCAGGCTTGTATTAATAGTGGATAAAACCAAGATGACAAATCAGTTATAACTGTAATTAAACAAAACTATACCTGTTCTATCTCCATATAGCATATAATCTCTGGCACTGTACGCATTATTGTCCGACTCCTGTTCAAACTAATCACTGCTAGTACAGTTTCTGTTCTGATATTTTCATTCCGAGATGAGATTGTCCTGACACCGGAGCCTGAGCTCATGAAGCTCCGCCCTCTTCTTGAAAGGAGGTCAGAGGCACCAGCTCATTTGCATTTAAAAGGATACACACAAAAAGGCGCATTTTTGCTCATCCCCAAAAAGTGGCAATTTTAACATGCTGTAAAAAATTATCTGTGGGGTATTTTCAGCTAAAACTTAACACACACACTCTGGGGACATCAGAGACTTATTTTACATCTTGTAAAAAGAGGCATAATAGGTGACCTGACCTCTAAGTCACAGATACCAAATGAATAGTCACTTTTCTTTCTCTTACAAGCAAAGTCATGTCACAGGAAGGAGAAAGAGGAAAAAGTGAGTGTGTGTGTATAAAAGTACACTACTATTCTTCCTTATTGACCGAACACATTTGTGTGTGTTTGTTTGTGTGTGTCTGTGTATGTTGTATATTTTACAACTGCATTCAAGTGATATAATGTAATCAAGCTACTTGAACTACAAAAAAATGCTTCTTACCAAATACGTGCTGTAGCTCATTTATAATGGTGTGTATAAACAAAATGGGTGTATAAGCTGTCAGTAAGACAGCAGAGATCAGTCTGTGATTCTAGGCAGTGTAGCTATTTAAAAAATCAAAGAAATGACTGTGTCTTATATCGTTGTTATTGGGTGCGTTAAGAAATCGCTTTTGACTGTCTGACTTGCTAAACCATTCATTTTATGGTTATATTCCGGAAAGCATAGCGCCTGCCACCTAACATAATAATAATAATAATAATAATAATAATAATAAAACTGAATTTGATACAAAGCGGGGTGATTATATCCTATAATAAACATGGTTATCTCATGACATAAAATTTAATAAATGGCTTTTCTCAACAAAAGGAAGCTTTGCATAAAACTTGTAAACCACTGCCATTGAGGAATCAATAATAGATTAGCGTTAGCATCAAAAAGCTCCATCAGACATGCATTTGATCAGATTTTAGAAAAGTTGTGGTTCTCTAAAGGATGTGGGATTGTGTACATTAATATTGCTGGCCTTAATGGCAGACTGTGGCTTGTGATTGGAGGGTATAACAGCACTCTTGCGTTCACTCTTCTTCAATTAGCTGGATTTGTTTGTGGTAAAGCAGGATGAGTTGCCCATTTGCACTGAAGCTAATGGCTAATGATGGGAATAAGGCTGCATTAGCCTTTCCTCTGGTTCATTTTAGACCACACTCATTTTGGCTTTTCTTGCTCTCCTCATGTGTCTGTTTTCCCTCTTTATACATCTTTCTTCTCTCCTCTTGCTCTCTGCGTTTCATTTTCTGATTCTTCAGCACTGCCATTCTCTGACATGGACAGCTGGTTGTCATCAGTGAGGAACAGAAAGGCGTCAGTGTATCCGTTAATTGTAAACGGAGACATGACACTTCCTCTCTCCTTCTCTATATCTCTCTCCGTAGTATCTCCCTTCCTCTCGTTCTTTTTACTTCTCTTGGTTTCTTTCTCTCCCCCTCTCACTTTCTGCTGGCGTGGGAAAGCATACAGGAAATCGTTCAGACTGTTAGGGTAGTTTTGGAGCATAACTTGCCCTGTGCCCTCACCAATAGCATGCCCTCCAAAAAACAACACTCACTCTCTCCTTCCCTCTTTCACTCATTCACGATCTCTTCTTCTTTCTTGCTCTCTCACTTTCGCCTAGTAGTGAAAAAATGGTCTGGCGTGACGATAGATTTATGCAGTGCATGTGGTCCCAAGATCCACAATAAAAATGTGGGATTCAAAATCTGGAATTTAAATCTGGAAATCAGCAAAAAAGAAAGAAAAAAAATACTGTGTACACACACACACACATATATATATATATATATATATATATATATATATATATATATATATATATATAAAATGGAAATTAATAAATCAATAATTACATTTAAATAATGAAAAATGAAATGTAAGATTTTGCAATACTTTAAAAGCAAATGTGTGACTAATCATCATTCCATTAAACTACAATGTACTACATTTTTATGCTGATTTTATTTGTTATGGAAAAATATAAAATGTAAAATTTATATACTACTGTTTAAAAGTTTGGGGTCAATAAGATAAAAAAAAGATAAAAAAAGATCTGAATACCTATTCAACAAAAATGTTACATTATAATGTAACGAAAGATGTCCGCTTTGAATAAATGCTGTTATTCTGTTTTTATTCATCAAAGAATCCTGAAACAAAAAAAAGTATCAATTTCCACAAAAATAAGCTGTACAACCATTTTCAACATTGATAGGAAGAAACTTTTTTTCTGAAGGATCATGTGACTGATGTTAATGGCTGCTGAAAAAATTCAGCTTTGCTATCACAGGGATAAAATACATTTTTAAAATGTATTAAAATAGAAAAGTGTTATTTTAAATGGAATAATTCACAATTTTATTGGTTATGCTGTATTTTAGATCAAATAAACGCAGCCTTGGTGAGCATAAGAGACTTCTTTAAAAAATATTTACAAATATTTCAGATCCCTAGCTTTTAAATGATAGTGAATTTTATTGCAAAAATGCCAAATATAATCATTTTACCCCTTGTAAACATTTCTTTTCGCGCTCTGAAAAGTGTAGAAAACCTGAAAAACTGAACAGTCTAACCAGTTTGTCCAGACTAAGAGACCAGTCAACCTTCTTGCCTGGTTTTTAAGCTGCATTTTTTTTTTTTTTTTTAAGAGGGTCATGGACAATGAACAACAGTCTGAGAGAGTTCCATCCTTTTAAAAAGTTGTGGTTTCAATCTTCCCCGAGACACAGCATTAAAACATACCCTGTAGACTGAGTAAAGATAAGAGCGCATTTTCAAAATACCTCAGGAAAAACAAAACCCATTAATGAAACCAAACCACAGAAAAAGAGTGCGTAGGAGAGATAATGGAGGAGAGATATCAGTCAGAGAGAGCTCTTCAAAGCCGTCAGGCCTGATCCAACTCTAATCTCTGTGTTTCATTATGTATTAATCTAAGTTCAGTGGCTCCCATTCTGTTATGGCTCATAGTGTTTCATAGTTCATTCATAAGGAAGCGCTACATTATTGGCCACTGCCACTGGTCATTATTATTTGCTGAAGGTGACTTGCCTGAAGAGACTAACGGGTGTGTAGACTTTTTATATCCTCTGTAACAGAATAACTTATACTTAGCTTATCTGCTTTAAGTATAACTTATCTGCTAATATACAGTGGCCCCAAAAGCTACTTTGACACGTAAAAGTTCACATTTAAAATAGTTCACTCCAAAATTGAAATACTGTCATGATTTATTCACCCTCATGTTGTCGTTTCAAACCTTGATGACTTTGTATGACCTGTATTGTTATTATTATTTTGAGAAATGTTTTTTAATTTTTTTATTTTTTACCAACATTAAATAGCTTAAATAAATAAGTTTAATAGAAAGTCATACAGGTTTGGAATGACGTGTGCGAAAATGTAGACCGAATTTTAGTTTTTGGGGAGATCTATCCCTTTAAGTCAGACTTGATGATGAATGATTTTCATTGTTGAGAACAGTATTCCATGTGGTATATGGAAACAAATGACCTTTAACTAAATTAAATTGTACAATTATTTTGCCCCCAAAAAATGAGGTAATTTTTAGTGAATCTGTAATGGACCTATAGTCAGGGAAGATGACATATTTAATTATTAATGTTTCCAGAGGTTTTTTTTTTTTTTTTTTTTTTTTTTAAGATTTAGTTTTGGTGTTTTCTTGATTTTAAATTCAGTGCAAAGTTGTCATATTCAATATGATGTCTGCCCTGACTAAAGTTGTTACGCTCCATTACCTTCCAGTCACACACATGAATGTGTGACAGTCAAATTACAAGCAGATCCCTTAGATGTTTTGTCTATTTCTCAACCAAAGTTCAAGTTTGTTGAACTCTGACCTATGAATTTGCTTAGTGAAAAGATGTTTGACAAACAGCGGTACATAATTACCCTTTGGCTCAATACAAATAATGCAAACTTCAAAGCTACAGTTATGCATGTATTGTGGTGGTGATGATGGTATATTTTAACATGTGGGATTTGGGATATTTTATTTGCCAACAACAGAAGCGCTGGAGCGTGACATCAAATCCTGTGGCCAATATTCATTACAGTGCCTGAAGTGATTTCACACACTCAAACACCTTGTGTGACCGCAGTTTTAAGTTCATGGAGTCAGTTCCTCTCGAGTTCACAAAGGTTCCCTAACTGTAACCACTAACTATGAACGAGTCAGTGTAATGACTTTATTTAAAGGATATGACACTGGTATGTAATGTAGAGTAGTGGCATTCATAAGTATAGCTTAAGTGTCCAAATACCCACCTGATCTCGTGAAAACTTATTTTACAACGTGGTGATTTTGTATATTTGTACAATGTGATTTTTATAAAAAAAGCAGGTGAAGGTCCACCCCTAAAACTAACCAGTAGTGTATTAGCAGATTGTTTGAAAACATACAAATGAGATGTACAAATTGTGTTTGTACAATATGACGTTTTGCAACATGAGATTTTGTTGCAAATACTGGTTGATGCCATTGTAAAAATTAAACCAATCCCTCAGAAATGACACACATTTACACACACAGACAGGAAATTCGTTTTATGGGTTGATAACATAATGGTTTCCTTTCGTTCATATCCTTGTCCATCTTTCTTCCTCTACAAGTAGGCTTTTATTCCTGACATCTAATTTTCCTGTTATAGATGGTTCTGGACTCATGCCTGAAAATCAAGCCTGTACAAGCCATCATTAATACTCAGTGCTCATATGTTTCTCTCATTGTTTTCTCAAGTGTTTATATATACACTACCGTTCAAAAGTTTGGGGTCAGTGAGAATTTTATTTTTATTTTTTGGAGGAAAGAAATCAATACTTTTATTTATCAAGGACAGTAAAGACATTTATAATGTTACAAAAGATTATATTTCAAACAAATGCTGTTCTTTTGAACTTCCTATTCATCTTAGAATCCCAAAAAACAAACAAAAAAAACTGTACAACTGACAGGCCAACAACTGTTTCAACATTGATAATAATAATAAATGTTTCTTGAGCATCAAATCCTCATGTTATACTTATTTGTGAAGGATCATTTGACACTGAAGACACTGACACTGGTGATGCTGAAAATTCAGCTTTGATCACAGGAATAAATTACACTTTACTATATATTCACACAGAAAACAGCTGATTTACACTGGAATAATATTTAATACTATAACTGATTTTTGTTGTATTTTTAATCAAATAAGCGCAGCCATGGTTAGCAGAAGAGAATTCTTTTAAAAGTATTTAAAATCGTACCAACCCCAAACTTTTGAACGGTAGTGTATATATACACACTTAATGTGTACTGCTCAGTTGAAAAGAGGGTTTTCACTCTTATGTGGCAAAAGAATGACAGGAATCAACAAACTCCTGACCAAGACCAATTTGATTATCTGCACTGAAGAAAGAGAAAGGAAGAAACAGAAAGGCGAGAGAGAGGGGGAGGGAGGGGGAGGGGGAGGGAGGGGGAGGGGGGGATAAAGCTGGACCGACAGTCAGGCGAAAAGGTTAACAAAGCCGCCCTGTGTTGATGTGGTGCGGTGAGAGTGAGTGTTTGAGGGAGAGTCACTAGAATGGAGAAATACATAATCTATTATTAATCATTTTCTGTTTGCCTGTTTCACCTTTCTCAATACAAACATGCTCCGTTCTCTGCCGACTCAAATCTAGTCCTCCTGAAGCCTGACTTTTGACTATCGGCAGGATGCCTGGTCCAATCTGCAGCTCATTCTGGCCAAGAACCGCCCATTTAGACAGGAAGATATTGCTGTATGGCGTTATAATACAGTTACAGTTGTATTGTAAAACACTGAAACCAAAATGAAAGTTTACATTTAGCCGAAAACCAAAACTGTAAATAACGTTTATTTAATAATCAATTGATGAATCAAATTGATTTAAATTGCACATAAGGTTGTTTTGATGTCAACTTTTTAATGCTAACCTATCATTTATTTTATGCAAAATTATGTGCTTAAAGGGTAACTTAACACTAAACCAACTTTTTTTTAATTAATGATCTGTAAGACTGGGGCTTTATTAGTGCTGTTCATTGATTCGATTAACTTTTTTTACATTTGGGTATAAAGTGTTTTAATTCTACAATATATGGTGTAAAAACGTCTGAGTGCTGCCCTCTTCAGGTTAAACGGTGGCTACTGCAGTTGAATTTTCCTATTGGATGTTTGCGGTAGTTCGTGACGGTAGCGGTGAGAGCTGACGTAAGCAGGTTCCAGCTTACCACGCCCTTGGTACGAGCTACCACGTCCATGGCAGTATAAAAAACATATTGTTTCGTCAAAACCACTGTAGCGAGTCAGGAGTTGGAATTGCGAGTATTGAAAACGATCAGGATAGAGTATCCGTTCATCCCCTCTATCTCCGCTGTGCTCCGCCCACTTTTCCAGCATTTTTCAAATATTGCCAGTGGGTGGAGTCAGGCTCTGACCAGGGGTTTAGTTACCCTTTAAATCAACATGAAATCACAGCATGCAGCGCTCTGCATTGAAAAGTTCAGGGCACAATGACTGACAGCCACAGCGGATGAAGAGTTTCCGTGATCTTTAATTTAACGATGTAAATATTCATCTGTCCTTCAAATTTACCTGGGATATAGTCCTCAAAAACATTGATGGTACTTTATAATATGTTTTTGCCTTTTGTGGAGCTTAACAGTAACAACCATGACCTACGCACCATATCGGATTTGGATCAGTCCCGGATCTGTGCATTCCTAGCAGACTAAAAGATCGTTCTTTGGATTGAAGAATCTATATTGGCTCATCAAAAAGAAGATTGATTAAAATTGAGAAAATAATATTTTCAAATCAGCCTTTGCGCCCATACACCTGACATGTTTACCTGTTATCCACATTGTGTGCACGAAATAGACACTGACACAGTCAAAACACTTATCACTGGGATTTCAGCCAAACTTTGGCAAATCTGTTCTTCCTCAGAAGTGCTCGTTTTATCATCCAGGGCATTTTATCATGCTTCATTTCCAGGTGAACTGACGCAGCAATCCCTGCAACTAAACACCACGAGTAAGTTAATATGAGTCTTCCAAATCTCTTTTAGGAATCTTGGCTTGTTCTTCCTTTGCAGAAAAGCTTTGACAGATTGGCACAGTAGGTCTTGAACCGGTCCTGCCACATCACCTTTGTATGGGATTCAGGTCAGGACTTGAACTAGGCCACTGTAGTTCCTTAATTTAGTTTCTTGTCAGCCATTCCGATGTGGAATTGCTTCTGTGTTTTGAATCATTGTCTTGCAGTATCAATTACAATTACAATGAAGTTTCAGCTCACACTCAGATCATGATCAGACTTTCCCCTGAAGAAGTCTGGTTTATTTCTTCAGCCGGCTCTTTTAATGTGGCATTGTGACCATGTAGACATTTTGAAGTGACCACTTCTCTTTGATTGAGTAGTTAAAAAGTAATAAAATATAATTAATAATAATAAATATGTACCCATCATCATTTAGACTGAACACAGGCATACTTTACAGCAACCAATCCTAACATAACTAAAGCTTTGTTAGTGTACTGCACTATTTTGCATTATATACATTAGCCACATTTTCTATTACATAAATTAAATAATGACTTGTGTATTATTAGTTTCCATTGTCTAATATGTATTATTTGATTTTTGATATTTCAGTGAGAGAAAGATGCAGTTAAAAAAGGAATCAGGAAATAATAAATACTTCTTCATTCCACTTTACATCTAGTCTGTCTCGCTCTCTTCTTTTGTCTTTTGTTCCCCAGACATTTACTCTCAGGTTCTCTATAATTGCCCTGTGATTCAGCACATATTCCTGCTTGAGTAATTCTCAGCATAAATTGCATGTGCTGTTTTGTTGCTTTATTTACGCAGTCAGACTTCCTGGAGTTCGAAATAACCCCCATACTATTAAATAGTGCACACTGAATGCCTAAAAAATACCTGTGGTCCCTCAGAGTGCATTATGGGTATTTTTTAGCCATATACCGCATCTCAGCAGTATATGGTGTCCACAGCAGAATCACACAGGTGGATCATTTTAAATGGATTCTTAATTGTTTGATTAAGGCTTATACAAGCTAGTTTCCATTACAGATTTCAAGATAAATCCTTTGATTAAACATATATTATTATTATTAATAAATGGCACAAACTACTCAAGTGTCAGCCCTTCTGGTGCACCGAACATCTGAATTCACTAATTTCTAATTCACTCTTTCAAATGCACTATGGTAGTGCAGTAATGTAGGGAACGGTGAATGAGGGTATGGGGGGTGATTTAAAATATAGTTTCGTTATAGTCTGTTTTGCTTTCTCTCGCTCGTTGTTTCTTTTTAAATCTCAAGTCATCAGGAATCAGTTCAAATATCAGTAACCTTGAGTGAAACAAACAGAGGAGAATGGGGGAGGGACGAAAGGTGTGTCGTTCTCATGGGTGTTATCTTTCGACAGTGCCACTCAAAGCCATGGGATTTTACCAGCATTACAGCTATCACACGCTCACTCTCAACACACATGTGCCCGCCCCAGTGCCAGACGCAACAGGAAGTGACTGTTGCCTGGGCTACACAAGGAAGTTACAGCATATGTTCACAGAAACACACATGGAAGTTTCCCTTTCACCAGAATCATCTGCGTGTCGTCTCTTGTGCTCACGAGTTTGTATTCATTAATCAGCAGGGGAAGCCATATTTCATTTTGAGGGCTTTCTGTTTTCGGAGATTAATTGTTGCTAGTAATTAAGGACTGACCCCACAAGATGCATCTAGAAGGCCAATCACTCAAGGGTTCAGGGCAGTGAACAGCCGCTGGGGCTTTGTGGAAGATATAATAGGAGAGGTAGTACAGGGGAAGTCACATCTGTCATGCATATGACCTCTGCACTCACTCATCTCCTCATATAAATCTCATTTTCACATGAAAGAAATTTCTTTATCTCACATGCACATAGGCAAAGACAGTAAATTGGGGTCAGGGTGTGGTAGCTTACTATTGTGTTGTACTGTTTTGCATTGTAATAATAGGATGAATGACTGTGCCCTGGAGATTCCCGCTCGCTCTCGCTCTCTCTCTCTCTCTTTCTCTTTTAAGCTCATTTTTTCCCCAGCTGTTGACATAACCATCCTAATTTTGTTGTGTACTTTGGAAAGTTATTGAAATTAAACCAACTTCTGTAGAAGGTCCATTATCATCTGGATATCACATCTTTTTGTGGAGACCTGCGATTTGCGTCTCTTTTAAGCAATATTCAGTTCAGTTTCATTGGTTTTTATTGGCATGATTGTCAGACAAAGCATCAATACAAAAAAATAAATAGATAAAATAAAGCGATTCCATAAGTGGAATTAATTTAAATTTAAAAGATATGATATAAAAATATATGTATGTATCGGTTTTATTAATTATAAAATAAACAAAAATAAAAAATTTGTATTTAAAGAGACATTTTTAGGAAGTGGTAATGTACAGTTAGACAGTCATTACAATAACCAAGAGGGTGATCAGGATCTGAATGCAAGTTAAATATGGGGGCAGGAAATATTGATTTGAGTTTAAAATAATGTGTTTTTCTTGTAGAGACCATGAAAAGAGAACAAAAGCACAGCTTTGTAGGAAATGCATGTTTCCTAGATGAGCTGTCAGTTATACAGTGTTTCCCTGGTCAACAGCTGTTATTCAGATATATTTAAATAGTTGCATGCCACGACTGACCAGTTGGAATCGAGTATTTCAGTGCACTGTGAAATTAACTTTGTGAACAGTCTGTAGGCCTACATACATAGACAAATAACTAGTAAACATGGTGGCCATTGGTGGGTTTTTCTGGTTTATATAAATTGACACTCTGTCAACTGTTGTCATGCTGATGTAAGTTAACAAGTCAAGACCAAAGTCGGCTGTGTGTCAGTGAAAGGTAAATGCTGTAATCCAGAACAGAGCAGGTGAATTACTCTGTGTCCGTGAGAATGCTGGCTAATAAATAAAGAGAACGGATGTTTGATCTGGAGTGAAGTCACTGCCACAAGTACAAGAGTCTTTGTGTCTATAAGTATATTTGGTGTTTCTCTCACTGAATTTTATAAATGACATAATAATACTACAATGACAGTGTGAGCTAAATATTAAACTTTAGGTCAACAGTCTTCGCTCGCCAGGAATGAGGGGAATGTGTGTATGCTAGGAACAGCCGCACACTTGCATACACCGTTGTGCTTACATGCTTGCTCAATTTTCAGGAAGATATTTCACAAGTCTGAGCCTGTAGTGGTTAGTCGAATCCAACCTGTTACCATCAAGGTTACTTTACAGTTGCGCTGTGGTAAATATAGCTTTGTGCATGTCTCTCTATTTGGATATGGATTGGTTGTATTCATAGTTTATTATGTCATATTGTTTAATGAACATGACGAGCTTTAGGTTTTTGTTTTAGTATGCAGGAACTCTGAGGTAGAAATCTCACATTACTTGTTTACACTCACACCCACAGAAGTGGGGAAAAAGCTTTCCAATTTCACATCTCAAATAAATTGTTTTTTTTATAACTTTAATGTAATTTAATGTTATGTTTTATTTATAAATCCTGAATAAATATTTCAAAAACATTCTGTTGTACATGTACTGTATGGATGGAGTGACATCACTGGCTCAGAAAATGTGGGAATGAAAAGTCCCAGTATCTGAAAATGAATCATCAAAATATAAATAAATTGTCCCAGTATCACTTCAGAGAGGTGTGTGTGTGTGTGTGTGTGTGTGTGTGTGTGTGTGTGTGTGTGTGTGCGCGCGCGTGCGACCAGTAACCTGTGACCCTCGCACATACTCTGGAGAACGGTCAACTCAGCAACTTCATCCGCACTGTTGCACTCCATGGTGGGAGGGGGACAAGAGTACAGAAAAGCGAAAGATGATGAAGAACGAGAGAGAAAGGGAGGAAGCCCTCTGCTATAGAGCAATTACTTACAGTTCAGATCTGCTTTGTTTATTGTTGAAGTTTACAAGCACAGTCCTCCAACCGCTGGCCCAGCTCATTTACTCAGCTATTCTCTTTACGAGCCCACGAACTTTTGAGTGTTTAAGTGAGAGATGTTTATCTGAGATGTGAATCCTGAAGTGTTGAGTGAATCTGTCATGAAGTTAAAGTTCACTCTAAACTTTATGACTGCTTCTCCGCATCAGTGACAGTATCCTTTACTTTGTCAGTTCTTACGTGTATGTGGTGTGTCAGGGATTCTCTGGACCTCTGTTCAGTGTTATTTCATTCCAGATTGCTCTTAAAGATCCCATGAAATCACTTGAAAAGTGCAGTTTTCTTTTTACTGTGCTGACATATTTTCCTGAAACAGACTGGACAAATTAACTGCTCTTCCTTTTTTAAGCTGTAAAACATCACAGCTGTGAGCAGTGAGCTATGATTTGCTTCTTCCTAGTCAGTGACGGGTGTTATTGAGGGGAGGGGCATTCTTATTCTAAATATCATCTGATTGGACAGAAATCAGTGCAGTGCAGGATCAATATATCTCCCAGGAGAGATAAATTGTTAAATGATCTCATTGAAATCACTGATCTCAGTTGTCATGGTGCAACACCTTGAGGCGGTCTACACTAGATGCGACAAAGCGACCGTTGCAAATCTGTCTGCTCTTCGTATTAGAAGTAGTGCAACCGCTTTGAGTGCATCAAAAATAGATCGTGGCCTCAGTTTACTCTTACATCTAGCGTAGACAGAATCACTGATTGTAATGGGTTCTTATTGTCTTTTGTCACATCACATGTCATTCGCATCCGGGATAGACATGGTGTAAGTGACCACCTAGCAACCAGCCACAACACCCTACCAACATGGTGGCGAATTTTGCACAAGCAAGCACTGCTCAAATAAAGTGCTAACTACTTTTTTTATTTTTATTATTATTATCTACAAAATTGGTTCTCAACATTTTTGACTCCCTAGGACCCCACTGTCCACACAGGGATATTCAAAGGCCCCACACATTTCCCAGTTGTTTGTGATTTACTAGTTAAGGATTAAAGATAAGGATTAAAAAAATTACAATTTCTACCTGACCAAAATTTTAAAGCGTGGCATAACTTGAAAAGTGTGTATTTGTATATATATATATATATATAAGTAATTTTGAGGCCCATTCGGTAGTTTGCTGAGGCCCACTAGCCCTCCTGGGGCCTGTACCATGATGGTAGTTGAACAAACTCAGGGTTGCAGGATTAGTTTCAAGTTGACAAAACCAAACCAATCCAACCAGACTTTGTTGGTAGTACCATGATGCTGATCATCAACTTTCTCTGTCAACTCAGGCTTTGATCCTGAGTATAGGAGTTTAGGTGTGACATCAGTAGCGAACAGCCAATCACATGCTGAGAAAGAGTGAAACTCATTCAAAACTCATTTAAATTAGTTTCTCGCGAGAGAAGCAGCGCAATTCAATTATTAAATAAAAGTATTAAAATATTAAGAATTTAAACAAATTTACACAGCAAGAAGAAAATAGCTGTCTATGAAAGAGGACACCTAAAGGAAAAGTCTCGCTACTGTATATCAGTGCAAAAGTTATGAAGTTAGTTTGTACAGTTGATAAAGTTATAGAGAGAATTGAACATTTTAAGCTCACATGTAGTCATTTTATAGCTTCATCTATTGATTCTAAAGTCTATTTATATTACCTTTTATATATTTATTCATTTAAAATCTGCGTAATAATAATTGATGAACAAAAATTTTACATGTGTGACCGATTAAGCGTATAATAATTACATAAATAATTTCTAAATCATACAATTTTTTTATTCTAAATAAGCATCACTAAAAGCCAGATGATTTTGTCTTTAAAATCATTTGCTATGTAGTGACCTTTAATTTGGAGCAGAGCTGATACTTTATCGCTTCAGACATGAGTCACTTTGCTCACAGCTGATTGGTCCAAGTTCGTTTTGCAACCTCTTCCCTGGAACATAACCTGCCCCGGACCAGGTTAGCCGTGGAGTGTAATTTCCTATGGCGATGAACACTGCTAAAAGCCAAACCACTTTCATGGTGCCGAAAACCCAGGGTTGGCGCAAACTAAACTGAAACATACCTGGCTAGCCTAAACCGGCTTCATACAGGCCCCTGGTTGAGAACCAAGAATAAACAAGAATAATTATTATTTGTTTGTATATTTGTAACACATCATCTCCTGCATATCTCTTTTTCACTATCTTACAGGAATTTGAAATCCTGGACATCAGTCATATCAGGGACACCAGGACGGGGAGATATTCCAAGATGCCAAAGGTACATTTTTAGTTGTGCCTGTGTTGGAAAAAGTGTGTGTGAACCTTTCCAAACATAACCTTCATATGTCAGGAGTGTGTGTGGGTGGTAAACTTTGCCTGTGTTTGTAGGACCCACGTATACGTGAAATGTTGGGTTTAAACAGAGAAGGGAACTCCGACTCAAAGCTGCTAACTGTTGTCTACGGCAACGACCTGGTCAACATCTCCTTCCTTAACTTCCAAGCTGTGATGGATGGCTATTGCAAGGTAACCACGGCGACCGGACCCTGTCACCTAGATACCATGTCCATGCTATCACTCCCTCTCGCTCTGTCCTGCTTTTTCACTTTCTACCTTTTTGCAAGTGTGCGCTCTGAATGAATTATATCAGATGACTCTCGTTTTATATTATTATCCTCTCTCTTCAAAACCTTTGGCACACATGACGTTTTTATTTATTCATAAGATTATCATATTTACATAAATGCTTGAGTTCATCTAAACATGTTTTGTGTTATGATTGGGTTTCCAGCTGTGGACTGACGAACTGTTTAAACTTGCCACAAACACACTCTCCCAGAATGCTTCCCGCAACACCTTCTTGTTCAAAGCGTGAGTACTCTTCTTGTGTGTGTGTGTGTGTGTTTGTGTGGTCCTGGTAAACCCTACGTTGTGGGGACATAATGTCCTCAAAAAAGATAGCAGTATCCGAAATCCTTGTTCCTGGGTGGGACATTTTTGCATCTCCGTGAGGAAACAAGCTTATAAATCATAGCAAGTTTTTTTGAAAAAGTAAAAATGCAGAAAGTTTTCTGTGATGGGTAGGATTAGTGTAAGGGGGTAAAATATACAGTTTGTACAGTATAAAAACCATTACATCTATGAAAAGTCCCTATAAAACATGAATGTGTTTTTTGAAACAATTGTGTGAGGCCAAGTGACCTTACAAAAAGTCTCAGTTGACTTCACTGAACTTAATATTTCACAGTTGCTCGTGATTAATTCTCTGAATTGATGTTATCAAAAATGTGACCTCACAATGCAACATTATTTCTCCTAATTGTGTCCGTTTCTTGTAATTGCGACTAAATCTTTAAATGTGACTTTAGATCTCCAAATGCAACTTTATTACTCATAATTGTGGCTATTTCTCACAATTGTGAGATCTTGCAAATACTACTTCCTTTCCTTTCTCTGCTACTTTATATCTTACTGTTGTGGCTTCATATCTCTAAACTGCAATCTTGTGTCTAAAAGTGTGACTCACGGTTTCAGCTTTATTTGTCAGAATTGTGACTTTTATTTCTCAAAATTGCAACTTGTGGCTTCTTTCTTCTCACATTTGCACTTTATTATGTGATGCTTAAGTCACATTGTGACATAATATATCTAATTCTCTCAACCCAAGCTCGACTGTACCCTACAAAAGTTCAAGCCAGTTTTTCACATATAACTTTGGGTTTGCCTCAGAGTTGGTTTTGTAATTGATGGTCACGTAAGGTTATATAAGGTTAGTTCACCCAAAAAATGAAATTTTAAAGCTCCAGTCCCCAATCATGGAAGAATGAAGGTCATACAGGTTTGGAAAGGGTGTGTAAATGACAAAATGTAACATTTTGGGTGAACTATCTCTATAAAATTTGACAGTCCCAAATCCATTCAGCAGGACTTGGGTTCAGCTTCGTACCCTCCAAAATAAAATACCACAGCCCTTATTGTCATAGTCTTTGCCTCAGTTGGATGCAATGCTGGTGTCAGGTGTTTTTTTTTTTTTTTTTTTTTTTTTTTAGAAAATGTAGTTGCTGATAGGTTTATTGACAAACAGTACATTAAGCGCAAATAATCAGTGTCATCTGTTTCTCACGGTCTGCCTTTTTTTGTTGTTGTCATTTTTCATAGTTACACAAAGCTGAAGCTGCAGGTAAATCAGGATGGGAAAATCCCAGTGAAGAAGTGAGTAAACACAAGCTGTCTTACTCAAACACGGTTATGTTTCCAGTTCTTCAGGGCGTCCGTTGCTAATGTGCCACTTCTCCTTTCATCATTCCTTTCACTTCTTCTCTTTTTTTTTCTCTTTCACTTCTCTCAGCATCATGAAAATGTTCTCGGATAAGAAACGTGTGGAGAATGCGCTGGAGCACTGCGGTCTGGTCAATAGCAGAGTAATCAGTCGTGCACAGGTTGTTACACATCGAACCTTTCAGTTTTGTCTGCTGAGCTTTCATAAAAAGTGTTTGTGTCCATCTCTCTCTCATTCTCTTTTGTTGTTTCTATATAAATGCACTGTTTTTAAATAACCCACATTCGTTTAGATTCAGAAGATCCCTTTAGTGTAATATCTTATAGCGTCTCCCTCTGTTGTCACATGTTCATTTGTTTTTCTTCTTCGTGGTGATCTGTGATCAATCCTTTTATGGTTCAGTTTGGACACAGTGGAGCTGGTCTTGGATCAGCACATGTCCACATTTCACTCTGTCTGTTCACTGTCTTACACTGCCCTCTGCTGGTTACATTTCAGAATAAATTGAGACTTAAAGGGATAGTTCACCCAAAAATGAAAATGTTGTCATCAATTACTCACCCGCATGTTGTTCCAAACATGTAAGACTTTCGTTCATCTTCGGAACAAAAAATCTGACACGATCACGGGACACAATCACCTTATATGATGGACAGATTGAATTTAGGCTTATTCAATTTATTTAATATAGCCTAAATTCAATCTTTTCATCTTATAAATCGTTCGTGTCTCTTCAGAAAATTTTGACTAAACCGCTCGATTCATATGGATTAGTTTCACGATCTCTTTATGAACTTTTTGAAGCGTCAAAGTGGTAATTCCATAGCTGCCAATGGAGGGATAAAAAGCTCTCAGATTTCATCAAACATCTTCATTTGTGTTTCGAAGATAAACAGAAGTCTTACAGTCTTCTTTTCTAAAGTCAAAAGTCTTTTTTCTAGTCATTTGTTCTAGTGAACAACCCCAACAACGTAGCACACCTCAATACATTGTGCAGATCAAATGTTTGCTTGCAACACAGAGCGATTGAAATGGATTAGATTACAGCTCTAGCCATATTGATCTGCGCTGCGCTGTCAGGTACTGTCCGCTAGTTAATGTGGATATGGGTCAGTGCTGTCGAACCCATTTTGCATCTCAGTTTGCAGATGCAAAATGGGTTCCATGGTTGGAGAAACTATGGAGACTTTGAAAATTCATTTATTTTATTTATTTGTTTATGCATTTATGTATGAATGCATTTATTTTCTCTCAGGGGGATCATGGTATAAAGTTAGAGGACTTTACCTGGGAAATGTTCCAGAACTTCCTCATCAAACTATGTCCCAGAGCAGAGGTGGAGCGTGTCTTTGTGGAGCTGTGAGTGAGCAGAGTCCAACAGCAATGACACCGATACAGTGGCCCCAAAAAAGTATTTGGACACTCGGACACATTTTAAAATGAATGAATGGCATTCCATAACATAATATATTAACCAAGTGGAATTTATATCAAAGAAAGATGGCATAAGTAAAAACATTTCAAGAAACAGTTTTTATATCATAAAATATAGAAATGCGATTCTAAATATTTGTATTAAAAAGTAACTAAACTAAATGAATATTTATTCATTATTAAGTCTGTCCAAATACTTTTTAGTGGCACTTTATGTCTTAACTATGTAAAGATCCTTTGAACAATGTGTAATTCTGTACTGTGTGTGTGTGTGTGTGTGTGTGTGTGTGTGTAGTGGCTCTAAAGGGAAGCCCTTCTTGTCTCTGGATCAGTTGATGGACTATATAAATCGGAGACAGAGAGATTCTCGACTAAATGAGGTTCTTTACCCACCGCTCAAGCGAGATCAGGTCCGCCAAATCATGGAGAAATATGAAACCAACGTCAGCCAGCTGGAAAGAGGTACAAAGCACACACTCTCACACACACACACACACACACACATTTAGACATAGTGACGATGAAACTGATGGTGGTTTGTTTTACGTGTCCATGTGTGAGCAGACCAGATCTCCCTAATGGCCTTCTCAAAGTATCTTGGTGGGGACGAGAACTCTGTGGTTCCTTCTGAGAGGTTGGACATCATCGATGATATGAACCAACCCCTGTCCCACTATTTCATCAACTCTTCACACAACACATACCTCACAGGTATATACACACACACTCTAAAACACAAATATGGTCATAAACACACACTTACACCCATCTATCCTTTCTCGCTTTAGTGGGGCAGTTGACGGGCCTGTCGTCAGTAGAGATGTACCGGCAGGTGTTGCTGACAGGGTGCCGCTGTATAGAGCTAGACTGCTGGAAGGGCCGCCCACCTGACGAAGAGCCAATCATCACGCACGGTTTCACAATGACAACTGAGATTCCATTCAAGGTGTGTTTGTGGTCCCATCTTCCACTTTACCATCTCAGTGTCCAGTCGTTTTCAGCGAATTTTCATGTCAGGAATCCAGTCATTTTCGGTAGAAAGCCTTTTGGGATTGGGAATTCACATTGGGAGTTTACATGGGCTGTGAATCTAGAAAGATATAAGCTTAAATTATACTAATATTAGTGCATCATCTGACTGCAGCATCAGTTTATAGCCATTTGTGTGTTTTCTGTGCTTTAACTGGATGGATGCGCAGTCAGTAGCCGCACAACACAAGCACATCGCCATCATTTTTTAACTTCTGAATAATAGTTTAATGTAATTTGCGAGCCTAACTCCATTCATGAGAGTGCCACATTTGATCAAAATGTTTGAATGCAATGCATTATGTTCTCTTCATCCCTTTGATCACAGTGCGTTTGGTCCAGAGTGTGTATTGCACATATTTAAACTGTTTATTGATTATAAATAGTAACGTGTGTGACAAGGTTTATATATATCAGGTCTGTCTCGTCAGTGCAAATGTATTATGTGTTATGTATAAATTGAATTATGAAGAACAATGGATTGGAGATGCTTCTTTGCGTTATAAGCCTAGCGCACACTATTTGTCAGTGGCTTTCAAAAAAAGTGGTGAGGACAAATTCAACTTTGGCAAAAAGTAGTGGGGACATGTCCCACCCGCAAAATACACCTATGGTATGGACATACATCGGCACATTTAGCTAATGTGCTATCGCTAATTGCAAATGCAAGCTGACCATATATACTGCACACACACTGAACTGCAATGAGAGACCGTGTGTGTAATGTTTCAATCTTTGTGTTTTTAGGAGGTGATTGAAGCTATCGCTGAAAGTGCATTCAAGACGTCCCAATATCCTCTGATCCTGTCCTTTGAGAATCATGTGGACTCGTAAGTATAAGGCATGAGTGTGTGGATAATGGATACTGCTTGTCTTTTTTCCTATTTATGTTTTATCTTGATTATTATCTGGTCTTTTAGAGCAAAGCAGCAGGCTAAAATGGCAGAATACTGTCGCTCTATGTTCGGGGACGCGCTACTCATTGATCCACTAGACAAATATCCGGTGAGTTCTTCAACATAAAAAGAGCAGTTTTCAAATGTCAACTGTCAAATATTATATATTATTTTGTCTATTTTCTTAATAAACAAAAAATCCAAATCTAAAAAGATAGAGCAGGCACATCCCATCCATAAATCATTTTAAACTTCAAGATTTTAAAATCCTTTCAAAATTTCAGGCCAGGCCTTTTAAAGGGATACTCCACCCAAAAATGAAAATTCTTTCATCATTTACTCACCCTCAAGTTGTTGCAAACCTGTATGAGTTTCTTTCTTCTGCTGAACACAAAGGAAGATATGTTGAAGAACGTATCCCTTTAAAGCCAACATTGCTATGCTAAACTTTACTTATCTAGTTAAGGATGATGTGCAGTCATTTGTTCATAATCACAGACTAAACCTTGACAGGGTGATCAGGACCCCAGTGCAAAGAGAAAGGGTATTGTATCATCCTGAAAGCACAGGTACTTAATGGATAAAAGAATAGGTGAATGTTAAATGTTGATTTGACCTTAAATCGTTGTATTTTTGTTAGAAGAACGAGAGCATGGACAGCTGCACAGTATCCACCTTATTCCTACGCCCCATGACACTTTGCGCGAATTATGGGTGTAACTTCCGTTAAGCTGTAAACAATCAGTGAAAGGCTCGCTCTATGAACGCAATACGTTAAAAAAGTGTCACAATGAGATGACATTAATCGACTCACCCTTCAACCATCGAACATTTAAAATGAAATTTAAAAGTTTAAAAGAATCAACAAGCCAAGGTACTTTCAACAGACCAAAAATAGCACTAAAAACGCGAGTCTTTGGTTAAATATCACTGTAGTAGGCAAATGTATATCTGTATTGTAATAACAAGCCTTAATCAAAAATGTTCATTAACTTCAGCATTACGTGACACTATATCATAGTGATTTCCGTCATTTTGACAGATTATAAATTGCATTTACCTGTGAAAATAAACCTGGAAAGAGACGTGAGGATTTAAGGAGAATAACGAGAGATTCTTTGTGCATTCCAGTGAATTATTAATGGAATATCGTAAATTAAATTCGGGAGAACAGACCACAAATGTGGCGTATATGTTATCCTTTTTCATACTTTTACAGCGGATTGCAAAGGAAAAAATAAAAATCATCATGAGGAAAAGAAAGCAGCGACTGAAAAGAGCTCTTGCCATAGATATTCTTGTTATAACATGTCACGTTAAAATACCAAGTGTAACGTTATTCTCATGATGTCTGAAAATAAATCATGAAGGAAAATTGACAGCTCATCCAGTCAAACTGACGGATCAGCTTTATTTGTAGGGCAACCTTATGATTTGAAATGATTCGTTTTAGCCTTTTTAAATGGAAGTTCCCCAAACCGGAAGTGCCACCCATAATTCAAAACGCAGTAAGGTTGTCAGGAATAAGGTGGATAGGGAATCGCATGGCTGTGACAGTTGTACATTATACAGTTTTGGTCATTACAAAAATATTTGACCACAGAATGCAGTGATTGACTGTGTAATAACCAAGAATAGTAAACAATCATATTTTTAGTTTGAGACTAGATATGTAGATTTTACAATCATGTTTGTTTTTACAGCTGGAACCTGGTCAACAACTGCCAAGCCCCCAGGAGCTGATGGGGAAGATCTTGATCAAGAACAAGAAGAAACACCACCACAGGGCATCTAACGGTGGGAGCATCAGACGCAAGGACGGGACAGACGAACAGTGCTCACCTTTGAATGGTGCGTAAATGCACACACACTCATACATATACACACACACACACACACACACACCAAAACATAGCCTGATCTGCTCTAGATGGGGTTTTCCAGACACTGGGACCATTCACACAGAACTGTTTTTTCGCATTTGAAAAAGCTAGAGATGCATTTTTTATAAGTTGAACTTTGAACTTGTTGCGTTTTAAGAGTGCATGACATGCAGCTAAAGACAGGAGACGGAAGCACAGTGGTCAAACGCATCTGCCCAGTGCAGTGGCGTAGCGTCTGGGTATGCATGTTTGTGCATATGGGCCCGCATCCATAAAGCTATGACGTCATTAGTTTCATTACTGTACGGCTTGATTGAAGCGCATGCGCACACATACAGAGATCATGCCGCGCACACACAGAAACATTCAGGAGCACAGAAAACTGTTGTCAACGCTGCCCACCACTTTTATTGCTAAAATGGCTTCACTACTGAAACGCTACATTATGTATAGTGGTATTAGTGTTATAGAGGTAACGTCGCTGTTTTTTTAAATAATTCAACACATTGCGTCACTATTAATAGACATACGCTGCTTAGACAAAGGTAATTCACAAACGCACAATCTCTCTAATTCATTCAAATAAATGTAATCTTACCAAACTACTTTATCACTATGTCTGATTTAAAGCGGGCAGAGTGCTAGATCTAACGACCCGTTGACGTCACTTTTACCATTTCAGGCTTTGCGTCGGGTCGTTGCCTCCAAGTCATTGTATTGTCGGGTGGTTTGCCTCGACGTTGTACATTTAAAATCGTTTAATGTACACCTAGCTGCGGGTTATCCCTAATATGTTAGTTCCGTTCTGGTTGTGAAAAGTTCTTGGGTAGAGGTATACCACTCAAGATTGCATTTTTATGCAACGCTTATTGGTTTATTACATTTATTTGGTAACTCAATAGAAATTTTTTGACTATTACTAATACTACTCTTGTGTTGGATCTGGATGGCCTGTAACTTTACATAGATTATCTATTAGGCTACTCGGATGAAAACGATAAGGTATAAATGTCCTTTGCGAAGCAACGTGTTTGGTCTGGTATTTTCCTGATATGCTGCATTTGCGCCTCTTCATTGCATTTTTGTTTGGGGGCCGACGGGCCGTTAAGATTTTTTTTGCAAATGGGCCCAGGACTGACTTGCTACGCCACTGGTCCCGTGCATGTTTTTACATAGGAAAAACATTGGAAAAGCACCATAGTGAAACAGAAAAACATGTGTCCCCTTTAGAGTGCATGTCAGTGTTTCCTGCATCAGCACATCGTTGTGTTGTCCTACTTGTTGTTCCTGCAAGCACTGTGCAACCTGTGATGTTCAATTTGTGAATGAAAGATGCAGATGAGCCAACTCTTTTAATAAATCAAACCCATGACTTATTTCTCATCTGATCTTCTATTACAAATTATAACATATCTCTTTCATATCTGCTTGATTAGAGAGTTTGCTCATAAATGATCTGTCATCATTTACTCACCCTCTTGTCATTCCAAACTTGAATTGCTTTCTTTCTTAGCTCTAAATGATGACAAACATTTGGACTCTTTCATTATCTACTTTTGCAACTCAACTGCAGTGCAAATGTATGAGGGGCTGTTTTAAATTTGAACTCTTCTTGTGGTTCCAAAACCATTCTGGCTCATTCATGAACAATTAAATATACACATGATCCATTTTTCATTTACCAATTTCATTTCACTTTCATACCCATTCATCATGAGATTTGTGTTTAGATTGTCCGTTGTCTGATGGGGAGGTGGGCCAGAACATGTCCAATGGGGGTGAGAAGCTTGCAGAGAGGATGGCCAAAGACCTTGATATCCGCAAGTCTATTGGTGGGTTTGTGCCTAGTTGACATTGAGGTTTCAACCAATCAGGATGAAGACCGAAGTCACTTAGGCAGCAGTATGGAAGTTCATGGTCAATGCATTTGTAGTGTATATTCAATTTTCTGTGTTTTTGTGTGTGTGTATTATTTTTTTTTATATTACCCTGTAGACGGAGAGAGTGATGAAGAGGAGGAAGAGGAACCCATTCCAGATCCAAAGAAACATAACAACACTGATGAGGTAACTTGTTTACTGTCCTGTTCACGTTTCTGCTCCCTGTCTCTTTCTATGCACATTTTTGACGTGTCTCTCTGTTTCAGGGTACTGCGTACAGTGAGGTGAATGCTACTGAGGAGATGTCCACATTGGTCAACTACATAGAACCAGTCAAATTCAAATCCTTTGAGGCGGCCTGCAGTGAGTACTGATACTTTTCACATCACGGCTGTTACTATACTGTGTATTCTAGCATGGCTGGAACAGCAAAACTGATTTGACCAATCAGAAGCCAGGACAGAATCATCCATTTTTGAACGATCCCTCTCTCTCTGTTTTTAGAGAGGAATAAGTATTTTGAGATGTCATCTTTTGTGGAGACCAAAGGCATGGACACAATGAAGAATTATCCCGGCGAGTTTGTTGAGTATCCTTCACCAGCCCAGGATATTGATTAGATATTGATTGTTAATTACTTTAACACCTTTTCTAAACTTGTCTACTTAATCTTTTTATTTATAATAATAATAATAATAATAATGCTAATTTGTATTTGAATCAAGACTAGTGGGTAGTGGTTTCAGTTACATATGTTTGATGTGTCATGTTTGCGCTGTCATATTCAAGTAATGTTGTTCTTCCTGAGCAAAAATGTTTTTATTCAGATACAATAAAAAGCAGTTAAGTCGCATCTACCCCAAAGGGACACGTGTGGATTCCAGTAACTATATGCCACAGCTCTTCTGGAACGTGGGCTGCCAGATGGTGGCGCTAAACTTCCAAACTCTCGGTCAGACATGCAGATAGCACTCTGTTATTGCCTTCTTTTGTATCTGTTGTTCTACATTTACGTATATTTTTGATGCCTTTGTATATTAAAATAAGCTTGAGCTCTGTTTCTCAGACTTGCCGATGCAGCTGAACATGGGGGTGTTTGAATATAACGGCCATTGTGGGTATCTACTGAAGCCGGAGTTCATGAGACGCACAGACAAACACTTTGACCCCTTTACTATGGACATTGTAGATGGCATTGTAGCCAACACAGTTAGAGTCAAGGTATTGTGTTCACATGGATCATTTTGTTTGATACAAAATTAGATTGATGTCAAGTTATCATAATAGTATAGACCAATTTCGATCCGACGTCACAGTTACGTCATGGCGCTAACTGGAGGCAAAACAAAGTGAAAACTGGAGGCGGCCAATACAAACCAGCACAGATTCGGCTACATAATAAGGAGCTTAAATTATTGTTATTATTATTAAATGTCATCTTGTTGTGTTGTTGGGTGCAAGAATCGATGAAAAATGAATATGCTTGTATCTGGAATTTTTATTTCTAGAAAATATTCACATCATTAAAATTGCACCGTAATGTCACTCTTTACATTGTCGTCTTCTCGGCGCTGGCTAGGCAGAACTGCGGATCGTACACACAAGTCTTGTATATGACCATTCAGCACATAGTTATAGGCATCTAAAGATTTGTATGCCCTCAGTTTCTTTTTCCGCTCGGTTTCTCTATCAGGTAACGTTAACGGTAGGTGTAGAAGTCAGGCCACTCAACTGGAGGTAGCGTTAACGTTAATCCTGTCAGATCGTCCATCCATTGACAGCGTGTACAGTACAGGTCAGCCAATCTGGCTACGTCCGTTAAAATTAACTTTTGCAAATAACAATCGCGTTTCTGGACAGTGAGTGACCTTGCACATTAAGATAAAATCGGATTTTCTCCAGTCATTGTAAAAAAAACAAGCCAACAAAACTTGCAAACTAACGTTAGGGAAGCGGCTAGAGGGATCGTTCTGCCACCACCTAAGCTCCGCCCACAAAAAACATCACCATGTTTACCAACAGAAAATTGGTCTATAGTAATAGTTTTATGTAGCATGTACAATCAGATCACATCTCATCTTTCACTCACACACACAGATCGTCTCAGGCCAGTTTCTGAGTGATAAGAAGGCCAGTGTTTACGTGGAGATAGACATGTTTGGACTTCCTGCAGACACTAAAAGAAAATTTCGAACGAAAACTTCTAACAACAACTCTCTGGACCCAATCTGGGATGATGAAAGCTATGTGTTCAACAAGGTAAAAAATGAAAGGAGTAGTTCATCCAATAATGTAAATTATGTCAAGCACAAAACTCTGAAGCTGACTAATGCTGTACTTTTTATCAAATGAAATGAAGTATGCTTTTAATCTCTCTCTAGGTGGTATTACCCACCCTGGCATCTCTTCGATTAGCAGTGTATGAGGAAAATGGGAAGTTTCTTGGTCATCGTATCTTGCCAGTATCGGCTTTGCGCCCAGGTTTGTGCAAAACACATGGCAGTGGTTTAACAGACTTGCTGATCTGATAACTGCACTGAAGATCTGCTGGTTCGTATATGCTATATGTGTTTGTGTGTGTGTCTTTAGGATATCACTACATCAGTCTGAAGAATGAACTGAACCAACCACTCATGCTGGCATCCCTGCTTGTGTACACTGAAGCTGGGGACTACATCCCCAACGAGCACCAAGGTAGGAGAGAGATCTATTGGACTATGAATGCCATGGATGTCAGAAAGACACATGTTGCTACACAGAATTAATATTTGCAACTGGTGGTGTGTGTGTGTTTGTTTGTTTTTGGCAGATAAACATTATATACTGTATATAATATATAAAAATTATATATATGTATATATATATATATATATATATATATATACGCAGTGTTTTATTAATTCTTGTTAAACTGCTTTAAAACAGCATTAAACAGTTCCAGTGATCAAAAAGAGTGACATCACTGCATTAAGTGGTGCAAAGCTAGTTGTTCAGTTCAGTTCTGTGCATAAAAGTGACTAGTGTATTTAGCTGTAGTGTGTACAAAAATCATTTTTATGCAAGTAGTCATTTACAGTAGCAGAAACAACTGTAGTTAAGTGTCTTACACAATGGTAATTTGAAGACTGGGATTTACACCAATAGTCTTTTGGTTACAAGCTCTGATATGCATCTACCTTTGTAACAGAGACTTACTCTGATGTTTTTTCTCCGTCTTCTTTATTTTGTGTGTGTGAAGAATACGCAGAGGCTCTGACTAACCCCATCAAACATCTCTCTCTGCTGGCCCAGAGAGAAAAGCAGCTATTAGCACTTATGGAGGATCTCCCTTTGGTAAGTCATACTTGTTTTTGTGTTTAAGGCAGCATCAACTTCTTAGTTAGGTGCCATTTAGCAAATCGCATGTAAGTGGCGCTATATAAATTACTAGTAGAAGTACTAGTAGTTCCTGCAGTCAAATTGGAATCTCTGTAACCAGCCAGTTCTTTCTTCTGATCTCTCTTCTGGACTTGCAGGCCACCCAGAAATTGAAAAAGTGCTCACCTTTGTGTCGTTCCAAACTTTTATGATTTTCTTTATTCTATAGAACAGGGTTCTGCAAACTATGGCACGCTTGCCAACGTTGGCACACGGAGGGATAATCATTGGCACGTGATAATAGCTAAAGAGGTGTATTTATTTCATTTCTTAGACTCTCTTTGGGGTCATTTTGACCCCACTGGACTTTTTCTTTGATTTTTTTAAAATGTTCCCGTCAAAATGACCCCAATTGAAAATTAATGGGAAAATGAAAAAAATGACTTTTTTTATTTTGTTTGTCAAAAAAATAAAAGTAAATCCATTATAAATCTGAAATGTTCTACATATAAACCAAGGTCTGGTCCTAGAGCATAAATAGAAAGTAGAACAAACTTTCTATCTCATACACACACACAGACACACACACACAAACACACACATGTCATGACTGCAACAGAGAGCATTTTTACAGAAATTGGTAAATAAAATAAACAAAAATGGCATAAATATAAAAAAAAAAATACATTTAAATCAAGGCCTGGTCCTAGAGCATAAACACAAAGTGGAACAAGCTTTCTATCTCACACACACACACACAGCCACACACACACAAACACACACATGTATGCATATGTATGTATCCTGTTCATTACAGTTTATTGGTGCTGTTGTTTTGTATTATATTGGTTTATTTACTTGGTTTATTTAATTTATTTTGTTCTAAAATCTCTTGTTCTAAAAAAAATAAATAATTGTTGATAAATAATTTTCTGAAATAAATAAAGTGTGATTACAGTCATGTCATAGTGCTGACTTGTAATGTTTATGCAAATGTATGTATAATAATTTGCAAAAACAAATAATTCAAAATATATCAGACAACAACAACAAACTCTAACTTTGACATATATATTTTGTGAATTGCATAAACTATTTGTATCATATATATCAAGTATATCAAACCGTTTAGACAAATGAGTGAAAATGAATGAGTCTCTATGGACCTCTATTGGACAGATGTGGTCGTTGCACTTTAATTCCTTAACTATAAGAAAAACAGTTTTTCGACTAACCACCAGATGGTAGTATTTTATCCCTAACACATAGAGCAATGTCCAAAAACTATTTAGATTTAATTATCATCATCATTAAAGTGATTTTTTCTTTAAAAAATCGTTTTTCATGTGCCAATTTATGGCCTAATTATGTAATTGTGCAGTAAATATGTAAAAAAAACTAAAAAATTCCAAAAAAACACAGCATTATTGTATAGTTGAGGAGTGAATAAAAAAAATGATATATAGTTTTCCATATAAAAAATGTATATTTCCGTTTGCAATCACTCTTTAAATGTTTGGGGTCAATATGACCCCAAAGACATTTTGTGTTGTCTTTTATTAAGAGTGACTAAGGGTTAAATAAAGTCCCTTGAACTTGCACACAGACGTACATTTTGAGGTAGTCATTCCTCATAGTCACTCAGCCTGTTTTATTAAGTTAGATACTATAAAAACAATTTTAATCTTCGTTAGCAGCACGCAGATCCAACAAACCGTCCTCCCGAGTACCATAAGGTTGCCAACCGCTGCTATAGAACATACTTTTTTTAATATATCCTGGCCACTCTTTTTATTATAATGAAAGTGAGTGAGGTCGAACTCCAAAACGACCGCAAAACAAATTCACCATAAAAGTATGATATGGCTAGTGTCTGTACTACAAGTTGTGTGAAGAACAGACTGAAATTTAAGTCATTGTTCAGTGAAAACCTGAAATCCAAGTACTACTCCTTGAGAAAAGTAGCTATGTCTTATTCATGAGCAAATCATTCTTTCGACTCAATCAGTTGATCTCATGCTTTTTCAGCTTTTTCGAAGCTTGAAAGCTCCAGTTCCCATTTATTTAACTACTGTACATGAAAAAGAGTGATATATTCAGACTTTCTCCTTTTTTCTGAAGGTGAAGATAAATGATGGATTTTCATTTTTGGTTGAACTAATTTTGGTTGAACCATGAAATAACATCTTGCAGATATTTAATCAATTGTGAATGGATATTGTGTGTGTGTGGTCCTTGTAATCCCTACGTTATGGGGACCAAATCGCCGCATCTATAGAATATTAATACCAGTTATTTTTTACCTTGTGGAGACATTTTTTTTTGGTAACTATGAGGAAAACAGCCTATACATTACACTGTTTTTTTTTTTTTTTTTTAAATGCAGAAAGTTGTCTGTTATTGGTAGGTTCACGGTTAGGGGTTAGAATATACAGTTTGCACAGTATAATAATCATTATCACTCTGGAAAGTCCTCATAAAACATGAAAACCCAACATGTGTGTGTGTGTGCAGGAAATCAGAAGAGGGATGCTGCGAAACCAGGATAAGACTGAGAAACCAGAAGAAGGAGACTGCTCTGACTCTGGCTGCGTACCCTCTGCTGACCCTTTCTGCCCTCTGCCATCTCCAACACTTCCTCCTGTAGTCAGTGATGTCATGAACCCTCCTCCATCAGGTTTGGTCTAACCTCTAAAACATCTCTATTTGTCCTGTCATCACCCTCTCGCTCTCTCTCTACCTGTCTGCATTTTAATCATAATGTTAGTCGTGTCAATTTTGTATTGATGTCTACTCATGAATATGCATGTACTGTCCATTAAGTGACCTGTATGTCCATGTATAATATGTTATAGGCCCAAAAGAAGATCTAGTCAACAATATTCTTAAAGGTAAGATCATACTCACCATCATTCGCTCTTCTTCATCAGTCACTCGCCTCCTGCAGAGCACTGAGAGAGGTTTCGAAATATCATGGTCAAGCTGTGTGTTTGTGTTTTGCAGTTATCGAACCTCAGTCTATTGATGAACTCAAACAGCACAACTCCTACCAGAAGCTGATGAAGAAACAGTCCAAGGAACTCAAGGAGTTGAGCAAGAAACATGTGAAAAAGGTCAAAAGCACTTAAATTACGTTTTATGTAAGGAATGTACCATCATGGTCACGTTCAACCATCATTTTTAACTAGATAAAAGTTCATCAAGGTTCATTTTGATGTTGGGTTGAGAAAGCCTGGTGTTTAGCAAGTTGCTAGCATGTTTCAACAATGTGCTAAAACGTGTTAGCAAAACATGTAGGCCTACACTTGTTTATTTCGAGACATTTTTCATTTGTAAAACTGTTGCTTGTAAACCTGGTTTCTTTTGCCGTTTTTAAGCGTCTTGCATTGAAACTCCCCAAGCCTCTGTTACTAATTTGAAAGTCTTACTTTAGAACTCGGGCTGTTTCTAAGCAGTTACAGTGTAGCAATGTTATAGAGAGAGAGCATGACTTAAGTCTCCCGCAGCTCTCAGTAGATAGCAAAGTTAACTTCATTTTTCAGTAGTGAGGCAAGAGCATCATTATTTAGTTTTTAGATGCTTTTATTGATGTTTTAAGTAATGAGCTATCTGGACAGTCACATGATAAAAAAACACTTTGGAGAAAATCTGATTTGTCATTTCTAGTAGTTTTTATGGCTTTTTGAAGTTCTGATCAATTGATGGAATGATATGCAACGGAAATGCAGTCAAGGATTATTCTGTTATAGAAAATGTACAATCTATAAGCCAATCTGAATCAAGCTTTCAGAAGTGCTGTGGCATAAGAATGGTGAACTTGTATCAGAGCTGTAGCGCTCAAAATAAAGGCAGAAAGGCCAAAGAGTATAACTTTCTAAAAAAGAATGTGTGTATGTGTGTTTCAGTTGTGGGCTCTCAGTAAGGAACAAAGGACTCGATGTACTCAGCTGAATTCTGACCTCCAGAGGAAACGAAGTCAGGTGGAGAAGCGTGTGCGCACCAGTCTGAAGAAAAAGTGAGGGCATTGACGTTTTAACCTTAATTAATGTTGGCCAGGTAGATATTGTGCTTGTGTGACAACTGTTTGCTCTTTATTTCATATAATGAAAGAGAAAGTGACATGACGTGTAGCCAAGTATCGTGTCCCATTCTCGGACTTTGCGCTCTGCATTTCACGCATCCGAGTGCACACACACAGCAGTGAGTATTGAACACACTCGTACTGTGAACACACTCACCAGGAGACATTTTTGCTGCGGCGCCTGGGGAGCGATTGGGGACCGCTTATTCAGCGCTGTTCATTCAGGTTGTGGGTTCAAGTCTCAGTACTGGCAGGAAATGTAGGTGGGGGAGCGATTGGGGAATGAACAGCGCTCTCTTTATTCACTCCCCTAGCTACATTTCCTGCTGGTACCGAGACTCGAACCCACAACCTGAATGAACAGCGCTCTCTTCCACACTTAGGCTTAGGCCCTCTAATGGGTATTTTACATGTTCAAAGCAGGAAACAAACAACACCAGTAGATAAACGCAGACTGCCTCATTTTGTGACAAATAGCCAAAAAAAAACCCACTTTGACCTTTCATAGAACATCTGAACTTTTTTTGCAGTTGTCCCATACTCAATGTCACAAATTTGCTTATTTGATTAGTGACCTAGAAATAGTGCAGAATCTGAAATATTTCTTCACTTTACTGTAGAACATTTCTTTGTTATAAATTGGATCAAAATCCTACTGTGATTTTGAACTTGAAACCGACCCTTGGTTTAAACAACGTTGGAGAGTGTTCACTTTATGATGAGTGTTCATAATATCTTTATGAATTATTATTATTATTATTTTTTATTATAAATGTTTTTTTGTTGTTTGCATGTGCGCAGTGGGTCAGAGGAGCCCGCGCAGAGGGAATTGAAAGAGCTGGATCTGGAGCTAGAGAGACAGAAAGAGCAGTTCAGAGAGGAGCAGCTGCAGGAGCTTCTTGCGCTCAGACAGGCACAACATCAGACAGAGAAAGAGGCTAAACAATGCCACCTCAAAGAGGTATGACAAGCATAACAATAGCGCAAAGACATCGCTATCACAGCTGCTCTGAAAGGCACTAAACACACACACTCGCTGCTAAAAATGCTGATTCTTTGTGACTCTGTGCTTCTGTCTCAGGCCAATCAGAAACTGAGGGAAATCGCCCTAGAATGCCAAGCAGCCCAGATCAAAAAACTCAAGGAAGTGTGCGACAAGTAAGAAATGTTTGGTTGTGTTTTGAGGTGCATTTGTGTGTGCACAAATGCTGAAATGTCACATTTCTACTTGCAGAGAGAAGAAAGAGATACAGAAGATTTTGGAAAGGAAGAGGCTAAACAGCATCATTGAGGCCAAGAAATCTGAAAAGGAAATGTTAGTAATGGGTTTTCTCATCTCAAGGACAGTGCGTGTAGCAGTCTGGGGTTAAATGGTTAACTCACCCAAAAATAAGAGTAAAAAAAGTAACCACCTTCTTTCATTCTCTCACTTAGCAGGGAGCTGACCGAGATCAATAGAAAACATATCAGTGAATCGGTCAGCTTAATCCGTCAGGTGAGTTCTGGAAGTGTCTGGATGTAGTGTTATTTGGATTTCTGTGTAAATTACACCTTGTCCTAATTTGGTGCCACTCAAGTTTCCATTGTATTTTTTTTTTTTGGCCTGTACTGAGAGCATAAAGGCCCAGATGCACCAAACTGGCATTAAAGAACTAGTGGCAACAAAAGCCTGCCTTGGTGTCACCTCACATCGCCTGCGTCTGAGCCAAAAAGTTGTGTTTGAACACACTGCATAGACTACAGCCAGCAGCCTGCTACCACATACATTCTGTGCCTGCATGATTGGAAACAGTAGTCTGCTGCATGCATCTTTCAAAAGGGTAACCAGAAGAGCCACGACTGTGGCTATGACTGTGGTATAAACCTTACACACAGTAGCGGTTGCTTGCTTTCGTCGTTTTAGTTTTCTTTCTTGTGCACTGGTTCACTAAGCTGAACAGCCATTCAGAGTGATCTGTCTCACGGCTGGACTCCATCGCATAGTCAACATGCTCAATTGGCCTGAAAAGCTGCCCACAGGGGTCAAGACTAGTGCCAATGCTGTGGAACAGAGAGCAAAAACTAGGTAGACACTCTACGATGGCCGAGATTTGCCGATCGTCAGCTTGATTTGTTACAGCCTTTATTTAAAAAAAAAAATCGTAGCCAATCAGAAGATATTAGATGTTTCCGTTCGTTTCATCGCTGGGTAGATCCACCCATAGTAAACCTGACTGGTTTATTAGACAGCTTTCTTGAGTAGGACAAGCACTCGACAGAATGTCTCATCACTTTTGGACAGAAACTCAGATTATGGCTTGATGCTGTTATTGCTCCTCACCTTGTTAGGACAAAGTGTTACAGAGCCATATAAAACATACTCGAGTACAAACCAAAGGTCAATCTTCCTCATAAAGTCCCTTAATTCCTTCTCTCTCTTTGTGTAGCTGGAAGTGTCTCAGGGGAAGCGTCAAGAGAAGTTGAAAGCCCTTCACAAGGACATCCTTCAGAAAATTGAGGAGGAGGTTCCACTGGTCAGTCCCATTCACATATCTATTCAGCCTTCAGTCCTAACATGCTAGTCCCTGTTCATCTTGATCGATTCCTCCTCTTTAACACAAAATTTAAAAATGTCCCATACTAACTAAATTCCTTAGTTACATAAGATATAATGCCAACCAATGCCAATCATCAAGAAAAAAGCAATGGTTAATTCAGGTTCTGAAAGCTTCTTGCACTATTTGAAGTAGGGGCAGGGACGGACTGGGACTAAAAAACGGCCCTGGACTTTGACTAGGCCCGGCCCAAAGCAATCGGCGCGCGGAAACTCGACAACAACAACAACAATAACGCCTGCACAAATGAGTGTCACAATACTTTAATTGTGGCTAATGATACTATACCATCCAAATTATAGCTAACAGCATAAAATTCCATGCTGTCTTAAAATTAATTTATTACTTAATAATCTTAATTAATTTATGCAGTAATTAATCTACTGCACAAATAATAATACCACATCTAAATGAAAATACACCATTACAAATGTAATTCTGTATTCAAAATCTTTAAAGTTTGTAAGCATTAACTGTAACGTTACCAATATTTTTAAAAGTAAAAGCACAACATATTTCTTAATATTAGCTCCTGCATACAGGCATTTTACAGCTAAAATGTTGAAGTTTAGCTGTTTTAACTACTGTAATCATTAAAAATGTAGCAAGCTGAATATCACTTCCTAACATCATCCCTAGCAAGTAACTTGCAAAGTAATTTCTGATTAATTCGGTTCGGGAGTAGTAGAGATAAAAGCCCTCCCGCACTGACAATTGATTGGTTGGGTCCTTACATGCGCTTCGTGAGGCACACGCGCACGCCACGCACACGCAAGGTCGCTAGCTCGCTCCCTCTCTCTGCCATGCACGCGCTACGCATGCACGCTCTTGCTCGCTCTAGATTCCGGGAGATTTTAACTAATTTGCGGGCATCAGGGAGCATCTATCAATATGCGGGAGACTCGCGGAACTTCCGGGAGACTTGGGATGTCTGTGACTGCGTGTGTGGCGGGTGGTGGGCCGGCCCGCCGGTGTTCTGCGCCGGCCGTTCTGTGATTCTCCAGATCACACAGATGGCCAGTCCGCCCCTGAGTAGGGGTGGGGGGTATCCCAGACACGATTAACCAGTGTGAATTTGGTATACATTATATACAACCGGTATACATTTCTTTGCCTTGATTTTAAATTGTTCAAGCACAATAAGGTGAGAAAGAGAACTCAATTCAGTATTTGCACTCAGTTTGACAGACTGTTTTCTCAGCGCGCACACATCCGAAGCGTATGCGCAGAGAGCCGCCTGTAATACAGTTTGTAAGTTCTTTTTTCATGTCTGATTGCACTTGGTTAGTTCACCTAAAAATTTAAATTATCCCGTAATTTACTCGCCCTCAAGCCATGCTAGTTTTATATGACTTTCTTCTTTCAGTCAAACAAAATCAGGAGTTATATTAAAAAATATCCTGGCTCTTCCAAACTTTATAATGGTTGGTCTTTGAAGCCCAAATAAACGTGTCCATCCATAATAAAATTAATCCATATGGTTCCAGGGGGTTAATAAGGGAAAATATTCATTTTTATAACATCATCTATAATCACTGGCTACCGGTGACGGCCATAAGCGAGTCTAGTTCCAGCGGTAGAGTGACCTCTGACCCGACGCATTATGTAGGATGTAATAGTTGTTCATGGTAATTAAAAATTCTCATTTTAGACTTCTAATTCCTGACCGGTGTTTTGATTTGCTCTATCCTCTGCGTTTCCACGTTCGTCAATACGTTATGCATTGGTTCAGAGGTCACTCTTCCACTGGAACTAGACTCGCTTACAGCCGTTACCGGAAGCCAGTGATTATAGTTAATAAAGTTATAAAAATGGATATTTTTCTGACAAAAATGCATCGCTTCGCTTCAGAAGGCCTTTATTAACCCCCTGGGGCCGTATGGATTGCTTTTATGATGAATGGATTCGGTTTTTGGAGCTTTAAAAACTCTATTCACTCTATTTTTTCACTCTAAATAACTCTATTCACTCTATTTTTTCACTCTAAATAACTCTATTCACTCTAAATAACTGTTGTCTGAAAGAAGAAAGTCATATACACCTAAGATGGCTTGAGGATGAGTAAATTATGAGATAATTATAGTTTGCCCAAAAATTAAAAACATTTACTCGCCATCATGTCGGTTCAATTCTTTGGTTAATCTTCGAAACACAAATGAAGATATTTTTAATGAAACCTGAGAGGTTTTATGTCCCTCCATTCAAAGTACTGCTAACCAAAGCGGTCATAAAGGCATCATAATATGAATCCCAAGTATTGTGAAGAGATACAATCCCTTTATATGTTGAACAGATTTAATTAAGGCTTTTATTTTATTTACATTTTTGGGTGAACTGTCCTTTTGAAACGGTCAAATACTGTACACACAAAGTTATGTGCCCGTCTATCTTTAATCGTCGCTCGATCTTGGCGAGTATTCGGGTAAACAAAGTCGTTTATGTCTTAAAGCTGCAGTCGGCAAGTCTGGCAGATTGAGTGGACTTAGGCAAAATTTTGAATGTTTACAACTCTCATGCCCCTCCCCCACTATCAACGGATACCCTCCCACCGAGTTCGTGCTCGTCAGTGCGTGTGCACCAGGTTATCTGTGAACGCGCCCGTCTCATCAGCATCCATCAACACCATGGAGTATTTGGAGGTATGCTGCCCTGGCTAATCTACCGATAGATTGCAATTGATAACGTCATTTATACTCTTATAACTTATAACTATACTTGATTTGTTAGTGTTTTGAAAGCGAGATACATCCGCCATCACTCTTCGTTACTGCGCGAACTTCAGGCGTGTGCATGTGATTGTAACGTGTGCGAGGGGTGGTGTGTGCCCGATCTGTGATTGACAGTCAGATCTCACACCCCCCCCTGCGCTGATTGGACCCGATGATCCGGGAGCTGTGGATTTTTGCAAAACAAATAACTCGCTCCAGGTGGAGTTAGAAGCTCAGGTTTTTTTTCTAAAACCACTTTATGTTGTTCTGTTGGATTATAGTGTCGATTTCACTGAATATCATCAAAAACAATTTGCCGACGACAGCTTTAACCAGTTGCGGGGGAAATCGAATATGTATTGGATCCGTACATTCACCTAATATATCTGCTGCTGTCAGTGTCTTTAGTTTGATCAATTAAAAGAGTCACTCACTGATCTTGACTAAGTAAATTTCGCAGCTTTAATAAGAATCAATATATATATATATATATATATAATTTAATTCATTCAGTGTTTTTATTATTATTATTGTCTTTAGTTTTATCAATTAAACGAGTCACTCACTGATCTTGACCAAGTAAATTTCGCAGCTTTAATAAGAATCAATATACAGTATATTTAATATATATTTAATTCATTCAGTGCTTTATTTGATTATTATTTTATTTGATTATTCAATTTCTGCAGAGAACTGTGAAATGTAAGTGTTATCTAAAATGTTGATATTGTGACTGACAACCTTTTTTTCCCAGTAAAAAAATAACTATATTGTGATATACATTGTTATCGTGGAATAAAAATGCTTATTGTGATTGAATCTTGGTCATATCACCCAACCCTAGTTGGTTATATCGCCCAACCTTTTTGTTTTCTTTTGTTGCCTTTTTAAAGAATTTTGTGGAATGGCACTCTTAAATCCTCATGTCTTTGCAGAACCAGGCCCGTCTGACACGCGAGTGCGAGGCGGCGATGATGCTCTTGCCAGAGGAGGTGTCTCACTTCCTGCAGGAGGTCGAGAGCAAAGGCTCTCGTAAAGACACCCTGATAGGTCAAGTCAATGACAGCCTCAGCTCTGGCCCCTCCTCCAACTGCAGCACGCCCCCTTACACCTCCCCAAACCACAGCTGTGGGAGCAACATGGGCAATGTCTCACTGCTGGAATCCTCCTCAACCTCAAACACTCCCGTCAAGTCAGAGACGGATACTACAGGAGTGTACTAGTGATACTACAATTTGTTTTATTTGTCTTTCCTATCACTCTCTCCAATCCATTTCTGTCCGCAGTGGATTTAAAGAATAGACATAGTATTACTAAAACATTTTATGATTTTTTTCTGAGGATTTTTGTTTTTGTTGTTTTTTAAACCTGCATACACTTTGCCACTGTCTGTCGGAATCAAATCTGACATCTTTTTATTTTTTTTAAAACCAAAGTTCTGTTTTAATGGATTGTGGATTTTATCCAGCTCTAACGACGTGGGCTCTCGTACATACTAATGCCTGTTCGTAAGACACCTGTGGAAACCAGAGGGACGGGCTTCTCCATTTCTGTTGTATATTTTGCACTTTGCAGCTTTACATGTAGTTCCACTAGTCGTCCTGAAGGTGGCAGTGTAAATTTGATAGTAAAGAATTCTGAGGCTGTGATGCTAGCGCTAGGCTATTGCTTAATCTGGTGGTACATGTTTACATAATAATGCACAGATGGACTATTGCTTTATCCACCCCCGAAAAACACAATTTCATTCATTTCATTACACCACTGTCATGTGAATGTTTATCGGGTTTTAAATTCACTGTCAGAAAAAAATCTGCAAAAATGATACCAATAAGGGAACAGTACCTTGTCACAACTGGACAACTTTGCTCCTTATCTATCCCTATAAGGTGTATATTAGTACCTTAGAGTTGTAATATGTACCGTTAAAGTATTACAGGGAATCTTTTAGGGTTAAATATGGTGTGTTGTCCATTTAACACAGCAGTTGTAACTAAAAAAAAAACATTTTTCTGGGTGTATATGGTGTTTGTTTGTGTCCCATGACACTTAAATGTTTAAGTGCCTCACATCTACTTTGCTTGAACTCTTTCACCCAGATAACTATTTCTAAAATCGTGTAATCCCACTCGCTCTCTCCCGGTTGGCTTAATTTAATCCCGACTCTTTGTAATTGGCAGTGATCCCACATCTGACACTGTTTAAAATCCAGTGATGTCCAGGAAACTTCATGGGCCACCCCTTGTATTTTTTGTCCAACCTCAGATCACGGCTTGGGTGCGGTTCCATTTCGGATCCCATCTCAGGGACTCTGCGTGCAAATCCCCCTTCCGGCTTTATCAACATGTTGCATAATATGCAACAAAAAACAGCATATGATTTTTTTTTTAATGTGAGATTGAAGCAAGACTTTTACAGCTTAGCTCCGCAATCCAGGGCTTTTTTTTAATCCATTAGAATGCATGGCGGTTGGATTTTGCTTTCTCGTATTGTAATCTGGTCTGCTGTCACCCTCCTCTTCCTGTTTACTTTTATAAATTGGGTCAGTTTTCTGGTTCTGTGTCCAGTTGCTTTTCTTCCCCTCCTTCCGTTCACTCTCTTTGTGTCTCTCAGGGGTCCGAGGCTCAAAATAAAGACAGTTGGAGTTGACGTACATGCATTCAGTGCTAGCGTGCATCATTCACAATATAATACCAGAGCGTGAAAGTGTGTTTTATGATCTCGATCAAAGCACTTTGAGAAAGACAATGATTGCAGCACTTATGACTATCAAACCATTACATTCGCTGAGTAACATAATATGCCACATAGAGTAATTTACAAAGTGTGTGTTTGTGTGTGTGAGGTAAGTGCTGGCTGCGAGAATGGACACTGCACAGTAGAGTTTAGAAGGCCAGAAAGCAAAAGGGCTGAAGTGAGATGGACAACTCCATCTTTCACTATGAGAAGCGAGGGTTTGTTCGTTGAGGGTTTTATATGACTCGGCCCATTTAAGGTGTTCTCGTGATAAGTCAATAGCTTTACATACCCGTATAAGCAGGGATAAATGGTACTTGCATGTAAACATTTCCTCTCTCCATGTCTCATTATCTTTGGAGAGGGACATTAGTAATGTACATACTACCAGGAAATATTAATGTGTGTATTTCAGTCGAAACCACACGAGTTTATATCGATCTACATATAATTCATTCCATTTTAGAGGTAAATGAATTTTTACTACTGACTAGAGGAGAAGTCGTGAGTGACGTCTGTCTTTTTGCTTGTCTAAGGCTGATCTAGTGTCCCAACAACACGCGCACATTCTACAGTCGTCCCAAGCACCATTCAGCTGTCTTTTACTATCTGTCTGTCATTTTATTTTATTTTTTGGGTTTCAAATGAGGTACAAGCGTTTAATGAGAAGCACCTAAATACTTTATGGCCTGTAATTTTACTATTTTTAAAATTGTAGACACTTTGTGATTGTCATTTTCCTCAAAGTGGCATGATTCTGTATCGTGCCTGTGTTATATCGTGTTATGGTTTTCTTATGTTTAGTAATGTTGGAATGGCACTATCATTTAAAAACCACAAAATTCCTTTTTTTTTTTTTTTAATTATGGGATTTAGAACCCCACTTTTTAGTGTCTTAAAAGGGGACAAAATTCAGGTTGTTCTTCTGTTTGTTATTATTTTAATTTTAGCACCTTTTATTTTGAAAATGCTTTGCAAATCGTGTCCTGTAAATTGAGTTCTTTGTTGGTTTACAGTTTGTGTTTTCAAAGCAGACAATAGCATGCTAATTTCAGTCTATAATCAGATGTCCTCAGGGGATGAGCCAGGCTGGTCCATCACACTTGTGGGCCCAAACTGAGGGATACTTTGTGTACTGAAATCTGTGAGGACTGTCGTCAGACTTTAAGGGACAAAACCTGCTTAACCAAGGGCTAACTTCTGCTCGGCCTCAGTTACAGCTATAACCAAGTATATATCTCATAGTTTGTCTCTCTCTCTCTGCATCTGTCTCTTTCTCAGCTTCTACTGAAATGCTCTTTTGTTAACACTGTATGTAGATAATGTACTGGTCTGCCTTGTTTAAAGGGAAAACTATTACTCTGGATGTAATTTTTATTGCCTCGATAAATAATATAACTGTACATTCAATAAATACAGAACATTGTCAAACATGTCTTGCTTGTTGCTTCCTTTTTTCAGTTCTACTTTTATCAAATGAGTTTTCAGATTGTGAAATGGTTTTGATCTTGTGTGAAGGACAGATTACGTGACATGATGGTGTGCGAGACATCCTCAGTTATGCAAAATTAGTTCTTTTTATTGCTAAAGATGAGTGGAGAAAGCAATATAAAATTTAGTTTAGTAATATTTATGAACTATAATAGTATTTATTATATTTTGCTTATTAGCTTATCTATTTTTATGTGCTTTTAAAACATTTGACTGTTTAGCTTTTATTTTTTACATGTTTAGTTATTTTAGTAATTGAATTTATTTATTTATATATCAACTTATTTTATTTGAGTTAGTAAGGCAATATTTCTGTTTTGCTTTTGGGTTTGCATTTTTCATGTAGTGTAAATAAACTAGTTTAAGTTAACGATAGCTCTGCAAATCTAGACTTAATGTGATTTTTTTTTTTTTTTTTATGTAAAAATGTAGAATGTTTTATGTGATGGGTAGGGTAGGGTTAGTGTAAGGGGATCGAATATACAGTGCTGGTCAGAATTATTTGCCCCCTTTTATTAAATACTTTTTGCAACCTCCTTTTTCCAAGACAACAGCTCTGAGTCTTCTCCTATAATGCCTGATGAGTTTGGAGAACACCTGACAAGAGATCAGAGACCATTCCTCCATACAGAATCTCTCCAGATCCTGCAGATTCCCAGATCCATGTTGGCTCTGCTTCTCTTCAGTTCAGCCCACTCATTTTCTATAGGGTTCAGGTCAGGGACTGGGATGGCCATTGCAGATGCTTGGTTTTTTGCTCAGTGACCCATTTTTGTTTTGATTTTGATGTTTGTTTTTGGATCACTGTCCTGTTGGAAGATCCAAATATGGCCCATTATAAGATTTCTAGCACAGGCTGTCATGTTTTGATTTTCTATCTGTTGGTATTTGATCGAATCCATGATGCCATGTATCTGAACAAGATGTCCAGGACCTCTGACAGAAAATTAGGCCCACAGCATTAAAGATACAGCAGAGTTTTTCATTTTACACATGGGGTACTTTTTATCCCTGCGTGCATTTGTGAAACACGATTTTTAGAATAAACTTTGTCCCATTTTTGTCTAGTTTATAAAGTTTTACCACAGAGTTTGAGATGGAAGAGGGGATTTGTCGCCTTTTTAGAGCAGCTGTTTAAAAAACATACAATAACTGTGAGGCTTATGAAAGCGCCTTAGAGCTGAATGCAATTTCTAAGACCCTTCAACAGCTAAGTACAAAAGCTTCTCCTGTCTTCTTAGTTAATTTTGAAGATTGCGGCAGTAAAAAAAGAAGCCTGTTTCCCTTTACAGCTGGGATTGCTTTGCAAGGCTTGTTTTTGTGATGGAACAGTGATGTTGCAAAAATGCTGGTTGGAACTGAAGTTACTGAAAAACACAATCCTTCGCAATATCATTAAATATTAGGATATCAATTTACTTGGATAATTTAGATACTTGTTAGTTGATGCTATGAAGGTTATTTGGATAAAAAATAATAAAAACATCAAAAATCAGACGCAAAAAGCGTGTCAATCTTCTACACAGTGGGAGACCACCAGTGCAAATTCTTTTATTTAGCTTTTTTTCTTATTAAATACAACAATATTCATTACAAATTATATTATCAGCTCAACAATATGAGACAATATGAAAAATTAACATGAATTGCATATTGTCATATTTTAAGATATGTCGCAAGTTTCTTTCAGTTAAGACAGTTCAAGCTCAAAAAACACTTGCACATTGTGATATATTTCATGCAGTTGTGTACTTACATTATTCCAAAAGTTCCCAAGAATTTGTAAATCCAGAGAAATTCCAGGTTTACATAATGGCTCGTCCCTTGTCATTGTCGCCTATCAGTGACGTAATATCCGTGCTATCCTCGGTTTCCACTTGTAGAAACCAAACCATAGATAGGAGGTGTTTCTCAATGTCAAGGATACTTCCTTGCCAGGACTCGTCCTTCCAAGTCATTTCCTTCAGAGGCTAGGCAAGCCTCTTTAGCATTCGGAGAACACGTAAATGGAACAGGCTAGCAAGTGCACGTCATTACGTCAGTGAAAAGGTCCGTTGGTCCCTGCTAAAAAAGACGAGAAAGCTATGAATAACGCTCTGAATGGTATAATATTAACGTTACATTACTTTGTACAACTTAAGTAGTTATTTATAAAAGAAATGCCGGTGACGGCAAACAAGCTAACAATTGTTAAAATGACAGGTCCGGTTCAGTTAGCCATCAATAACGTATTCAAATTAGAATATTGTAACGTCGTGCACTTTCCCAGAGAAACAGACAGGAGACGAAGATCCGGTTTACAGGCACCAAACGGCTTGGGAGGTTTATTTCCTGAACGTGTACAGCCTAACACGGGTATCAGGAGGTGTCCTAACTGTCCCCAAAAACGACATGAACGCCCAAAAAGAGATGTAACGTCAGACTGACTTTCCTCTGTACCGCTCACAGTCTTTCTCCCCTTCTCCGTCCTTAAGCCCCTCCCTCTTAACTATATCCCTCCCGGACACCTCCCCCCAACAGCAGGTGAATCAACAGAGAATAAACAGTGTCAGCGCCACATTGCCCCCTCCTCAGGTTTCCTCGTCCCCGAGGAAGGTGAAATCCATGAAATGCCGGGGTATCCGAAGTGCCTCTCGGGGCCGAAGCCGTGATACAGTCCTTGCTCTTGGGGTCTGCTGCGGCCCACTGGCAGGTAGCCCTTGCCTCGAGAGAGTAGTTGGCCGATACTCCACCTCCGGGGTGATACGATGGCCTCCACTGCGATGTCTGCTGCCACTTGAACGATGATCAGGGCTCATAGTGCGATCTTCAGGCGCCCCCAACCCAGACCGACCCAGGAGAACTCCAGACCCTCCCGGCGCTGCGTCTCCAGCTCCTCCGAGAGTATCCAGAGTGCCCCCAGGAGCCTGGGTCAAAGGGTCACCCTCTTCACAGCCCACTGAGGTTTCCCACCCCTTGTCCGACGCTGCGTCTCCAGCTCCTCCGTCCGCAGGGTGGGTCGCCCCAGTGGTCTGCCATTGTCCTCTGTTCTTGAAGGGTTGCCGTTCTCCCCCATATGGTGCCATCCTGTCCCGGTGTAACACCACAGCCTGTCCCCCAGGCCTCTTCCGAACACGATAAACAGACTCTCCAAGCCTCTTCACAACGTAACAGGGTCCTACCCAGGCACAATCCAGCTTAGGTGAACGTCCCTTTTTCCTCTTCGGACTATAGATCCACACCAGCTCTCCATCATTAAAATCACGTCCCCTACAATGATGGTCATATGCCCGTTTTTGGCGTATACCCGCCTGTAAAGCCTGACGACAAGCAAACTCATGGGCTGACTGCAGCCGGTCCTGTAGCTGATGGGCATACTCCAATCCTGGCGGAGCCTTTGGTGCATCTGGCGGTTGACCCATCAACAGGGTGGGTGGGGTTCGCAATTCCCTGCCCAGCATGAGGAGAGCTGGCGTACATCCAGTGGTCTCCTGGACCGCACTCCGACTTGCTAGCAGGACCATCGGCAACTGAAGATCCCAGTCCTTTTGATCCTGGCTCACACACAGGGCTAGCTGGGTGGCCAGTGTTCGATTGTACCTCTCTACTAACCCATCACTCTGGGGGTGTAGGGGAGTTGTCCTTGTCTTCCGGATGCCCAACTGCCGGCAAAACTCAGAGAACACATGGGACTCAAAGTTCCTTCCCTGATCAGTATGCATCTCAGAGGGAACCCCAAAGCGAGCAAACAGACCTTCCAACAGGACATCCGCCACTGTCCTCGCCTCCTGGTTGGGAACAGCATAGGCCTCTGGCCATTTTGTAAAGTAGTCCATCGCGACTACCACAAACCGATTACCTCGAGGGGTCTGTGGAAAAGGTCCTAGTACATCTACGGCCACACGATCCATTGGACAGCCAACCAGCCGTTGTTGTAGCGGAGCATGAGATCGGCCCGCTGGGGCTTTTTTAGCAGTGCAGGCGTCACACCGACGACAGAATGACTCCACATCCCTACGGCAGGTGTGCCAATAGAACTCTTGCCGATCTCGTTTTAATGTTTTGTTTACTCCAAAATGTCCTACCCCCGGTTGTCCATGCATTGCTTCCAGAACCAAGCGGTGACAGGACTTTGGCACTACTGTCTGCCACCTGGTTACACCTGTCACAGGTTCCACGAATCCTCTCTGCAACAATCCCAAATTCAATGCCAGGCCATCCCGCATGGACCACAGCCCCCTCACCACTGGTCCAAAAGCCATGACCTCTTCCCACGTAGGCCTCTTCCCGGCTTCCACCCAGTCGATTACTACCTGGAGCTCGGGGTCCTTGTGCTGCTCAGCGGCCCATGCTACATTTGAATCAGGCAGCACTGCACAACAAGACACCTGCATCCCCATCTCCGGGGTCATGTCAGCCGGTTCCTGCATCACATATCCAGCCAGTCGCTCACATTGTGGGCAGGATGCCATACAGGTGCGCCTTGACAACCCGTCCGCATTCTGGTGATTTTCCCCCTTGCGATGCTGAATGGTGAATTGAAACTCCTGCAGGCGTTCTATCCACCGTGCCACCTGTCCCTCTGGCTCCCGGAAAGACAACAACCAACGTAGGGAAGCATGATCTGTTCTGATCACAAAATGAAGACCGCAGAGGTGATGCCTGAAATGGCTGACTGCCTCCACCACGGCTAAGAGTTCTCGTCGGGTCACACAGTAATTACGCTCTGCCTTGTTGAAGGCCCGACTGTAGTAGGCAATCACCCTTTCTCCCTTTTCCCCCTCCTGGGAGAGAACCGCACCCAGACCTACATTGCTGGCATCTGTGTCCAGGATGAATGGCAATCTAGGGTCTGGGGCGGCCAAGACCGGCGTTTGACACAAAGCCTCCTTCAGGCTTTTAAAAGCCTGCTGCTGTTCTTGCCCCCACTGGAACCGCTGTGATTTCTTTGTCAACTCATGGAGAGGAGCCGCAACAGTGGCAAACCCAGGGACGAATTTCCGATAATACGACGCTAATCCTAGGAAAGCCCGTAATTGCCTAAGGCTGCACGGAACCGGCCAATCGCGAACAGCTACCGTCTTCTGCTCATCAGTGGCCACCCCTGCCTCGCTCAAATAGTGGCCCAAGAAGGTCACGGCTCTCTGCATCAGCTGGCACTTCTCTGGGTGCAATTTCAGAGCAGCCTGGGCTATTCTGGTCATGACAAGGTCGAGAGCACTCAGGGCTGATTCAAAGTCTTTTCCATGGACTAAAATGTCATCCAAATAGACCAGGCACACTTCTCTCGGAATACCCTGGAGCACCCGCTCCATCAGCCGCTCAAAGGTTGCCGGAGCGTTGCAAAGACCAAAGGGCATGGTCTTGAATTGCCAGAGGCCTGTCCCTGTCGTGAAGGCAGTCTTCGGTCTCGCGTTAGCACTGAGAGGGACCTGCCAATACCCGCTACGCAGATCTAGCGAAGAGAACCACCTGGACCCAGCGATCCGATCCAAAGACTCATCAACCCGCGGAAGTGGGTAGGAGTCCTTGACAGTCACCTCATTCAGGCGTCTGAAGTCAACACAGAAACGCCAGCCACCGTCCTTCTTAGGTACCAATACCACTGGCGAGGCCCACGGGCTTTCTGATGGCTCTATAATTCCCGAAGCTTTCATCTCTTCTAGGCAGTGATCTGCGGCTGACTGCCTTGTGGGGGGTAACCGTCGCGCACGTTGCCGGATGGGGGCTGCATTCCCTGTGTTTATACAATGCTGTACCAACTTTGTCTGCCCGACATCACTGGCTGAGGCGGCAAAGAGGTTATCATGGCGTTCCATCACCCGCCATAATTTCTGCTTCTGGAGTTCCACCAAACCCTCACTACTTCTCTCCCAAACAGCTCTTGCCGCTTGCATCAAAACTGGGCTCCCCCCAACTTGACTGCAGTTCCCACTATCAGAGACGACTGGTGGTGGAACGGTGGAAAGCCCAACCGCAGAGCCAGACAATGGTGTCTCCACAGACTGTAACGTAGGTGCCAAAATGGAAGAGTTTGGACCTGGGACCCCCTGGGCTTGTGAGCTAGGATTCAGACGTCCCACATAGCGCGACTGAGGACCCGGCCAAATAGAATTAAAGTGAATTGGAGCCGAACATTTTTCAGCTAGCGTTAGGGTCGCTGACTTCAAGTCCAAAACCGCAGCTGCCTGGTGTAGGAAATCGATACCCAGGAGACAATATTCCGGAATCTCAGCGGCCCAAACCCACATAACTGTACTGTGTCCCTCCACACAGATTTCTGCCTCACAACGGCCCATCAAAGTCGCTTTCTCACCCATAACAGTGACTAGGGGAAAACAAGCGGTCTGAAGGACCCTCCTTGTCAAGAATTTAGGATGAATAATGGTGACTGTAGAGCCAGTATCCAACAAGGCACGCACCAGATGTCCATCCACTTTGGCCTCTATTCGGCAGCACTCTACTGGACTAACCAAAGCTACAGACGATCCACAGGGAGGTTCTGAAATGGTTGATGGGCCAAGAGCACCTCCCTCTACTCCAGCCCCTGTCCATTTCCCGACGGCGGATTGGACACAGCCACATCCAGGGTCACACATTCTCGGCGCAAATGACCTGTTTTTCCACAGCGCCAACAAACCACAAGCTCCCTCTGGGACGTATTCGCCTTAACAGTTTGTAACTGAGTCTGCTCCCCGGAGCATGCAGCAAAAACCCTGGGGCGGCCAACATTATTGTTGCTTAACGTTCCGCTTAGCCGTTCATCCAATATCCCCCTCTATAACCTGCGCTTGATCAAGGGCTTCGTCAAAGTTAGATGGCTGAGCTATTCGTACTTGCTGCCGTAACCGATCTGGGGTCAATCCCCGTACAAACGCGTCCAGAACCAATGCATCCCTCACGCTTTCGCTGAATGTTGGGTAGCTGCGATGGGTTAAGTGTCGCAGGTCAGCCATAAACACACCCAAGGGCTCTTTTGGTTGACGGATACGCTCCTGAAACTGCTGCCGTAAGGCCATCGGGGGTGTAGTGTCCCCAAAGCGGCGAGACAAAGCCTGATGCAACGCGTGAACACTATACACCTGACTTCCCTGGACATCCAGCAGTACCTGTTGTGCATCGCCATCTAAAGCCGCTGCGAGTTGGCCCACTCTCTCAGCTTCATCCCAGCCATTAGCCCCGGCCACCAGCTCAAACTTCTTCTGGAACGCCTTTATAAGAAGAATGACCATCATAGCGCCCCAATTTCAGACAGCTACGGGTTTTACTAGACCCCCGGTCAGACATGAGTGTGACGGACTGCATTGGCCAGTTAGAAAAGGAGCAGCCGGTGGGTATGGGTTCTCTGGCTGGAGACTCTAAGGGCCAGCGGGGAGAGGTAGCCGATAAGGTCGGACACATGCCGCACGCTGGATGTGTTTCCATTGTTTGTCTCATATTACTCATCATTGGTAAGTCAGAGTGCTTGTGGACACAACTCATTTGGTTGGGGGAGTTATATGGCAGTGCAGTTGGCCACTGAACGTTGTAAGAGGGGGCGATTGAATAAGGTGTATTAATCTGTTCTGGTAAAACAAACGGATTAGCTCGGCTGCCAACGGAGCTGTACATCTCGCCAAAAAGCCCCTCTTTGACATGCATATGGCTCGTTTGGGGATGATTATAACTGTAGCTTGAATCTCCAGGACAGAAAGAAAAGGTTTCATCCGCTTTGCCCCATGTACAGCGTCTCTGTTTACCAGCGTTTCTCTCCGTGATCCGCGTTCCATACCGGATGTTATGATCCTCGCTGATTTCCGGGTCCGGGTCAGCCGACCGGCCGCGCCCGCGACCTCCCGCGATCGGAGTGCTCGCGATGCAGTCATGTTCACCAAAAGCACGAGACATGCTAAAACAGGACGCATGGGGCTGTGGTCTAGCTTTAAGGGAATATTCTTGATCACATTCGTTCAGCAAAAGCGGCAGAAAAGGATTATTGGGCGATAGCGCGGTAATCAGCACATTTGTTCCCTCTCGTGCTTGATCTCCCTCGGGATTGCGCTCATCCCGCCCATGCCGGGGCTCTCCCTTGCTTTGCTCTAACTTCTCAACGGATAATTGGAGCGATCTTACCGGCTTATTCTCCATCGTCTTCTGGGAATCACGAGTAGAAAGCTGTGGTTTTAAGATCCTACACTTCTGACACCAGTGTAACGTCGTGCACTTTCCCAGAGAAACAGACAGGAGACGAAGATCCGGTTTACAGGCACCAAACGGCTTGGAAGGTTTATTTCCTGAACGTGTACAGCCTAACACGGGTATCAGGAGGTGTCCTAACTGTCCCCAAAAACGACATGAACGCCCAAAAAGAGATGTAACGTCAGACTGACTGTTACGTTCCACGTGGGGGTTTGTTTTTGTTTCACTAGTCTGTGCACGCTGGTATACTTCGCACGTGTTGATAGTATATGCTCATTATCTGTTTCTGTTTCTAGCTCACTCTTGGCTGGCAGGCTGTTGTGATTGGCCTAGCGGGACGTCACTCATCGTTGGGGCGGTGCCCGGGAGCCAATCAGAGTTGACCAGCTGGGTTCAAAAGGATGGCGTTTTCATTCATGCGATCTCTCGGAAGCGGCCATGAGCTCGTGTAGCGTTGTGAGGTTACTAAACCTGTGACTGGAGATTCATATAGTGATGTCTGGCTCTTTGTAGTGGAATGAGTTGGGTGCTGTATGCTTTGTTTATATGTACCTTAATATTCAGTATGTTTTAGTTGTAGAAATCATAGTTTCAATGTGTATCCCAGTGTGACGCTGTGGGGTCCTGTAATTCGACTCTCTCTCTGGGAACGAGAACGACAGGTCAGTATGCCGCGGTATACATAATGCCCGTAGTGTTTATTTGTTAGATACACTAGGTTAGGAGTGAGCGCCACTCTGTGTATGTTTTGTTTAATAGTTAGTTTATTTAGGTGCCGAATGCACTGAAGATTTCGGTTTTCTTTTAACCTTTTCCTTTGGTTAGGTTTAGGTTTAGTATAAGGTTTGTTTTGTTATATTCTGTTCTTTTCTTTGGCGCCACTTTTTGGTTCTCTTTCTTATTATTTAATTATTGTAATATTTGTAAACATTGTAAATAGCACACTCACTTTACCAAACTGGAACTAGTGGCTTCGGCTTTGTGACAATAAAATCCAGTTTGTTTCTCTTCAAGTTGAGTCTGTCATGGTTTTCTCTCCACCGTATTCCTCCATCAGCAGTACTAATAAAACAAATGTTGCGTAACATCTCCTAGACTTTAAAAGATCGTAACATTTAATGGGGGCTCGTCCGGGATAACTTTATATTTTTATTGTTTCCCGAGTTATTATCTACTGCTGATGTGAGTGGTGGAATGACCATGTTCAGTACTTTCCTTGTAGAGTGTTAATTCGCGAGGCAGTGATTAGTGGATGGGCTGGTTGATTGTATGGTTAGTGATTCTGATAAGAGTAATGGCTGATTTTGATTTAGACACCTTTTTGAGTGCACCTACGGTTGAGCAGTTAAATAAATGTAGGAAAGATGATTTACTGCGGATCGCTGCTCATTTTCAGGTTACTGTTTCGAAGCAGCGGCTAAAAAAAGAGATTAAGTTTGCTGTATCCCAAAGGTTGGTTGAACTTGGTGTTTTAGTGTTGCCTGCAGGTGTTGGGGAAGTTTTTCCTGATGCTGATAGTCGCCAGGAGGAGGAGCAGAGCGAGACGCCTGAGGTAGAGGGTTCTGAAGCCAAAGCTGTTTTGGCGCCCTTCGAACCTTTTTCGCCGGACTCTGATGAGTCTATAGGAGGTGATGCGCGACTGAAGGTTCGTATAGCGCGACTCCAGATGGAGACACGCGAACGGGCAGAAGTCCGTCGAGCGGATTTGGATTTTCGACTGGAAGTCCGCAGACTTGAAATCGAGGCGGAGACGCAGATTAAGCTGCGTGAACTTGAATTGAATGCAGCCAAAGTGACACCTGTTCCAGTTGTGCGACCTTTACCGCCCGCTGATGCTTCGGCAGGGGCTGGGCCGGTGAGAACCACCTTTGAGGTCAGTAAGCATATTTCCCTTGTGCCGCAGTTTCGAGAAACAGAAGTTGACTCATATTTTAGTGTGTTTGAGAGGATTGCTTCCATACTCCATTGGCCTAGAGAGGTTTGGCCTTTGCTGCTGCAGTGCAAGCTGACCGGTAAAGCTCAAGATGTTTGTGCTACGTTGTCCTTAGCGGATAGCGTGAATTATGAAGTAGTGAAAGCTGCGATTTTGCGTGCATATGAGCTGGTGCCTGAAGCTTATAGACAGCGTTTTAGGGGTCATAAGAAAAATTCTAGTCAGACTTTTGTTGAATTTGCAAGGGAGAAAGGCACTTTGTTTGACAAGTGGTGTACATCTAGTAAAGTGAATGATTTAAAAGACGTGCGGGAGTTAATTCTTTTGGAAGAATTTAAGAATTGTATTCCTGAACGTGTTGTCGTTTACTTGAATGAACAAAAAGTGACGACTTTGTCTCAAGCCTCCGTTCTGGCAGATGAGTTTTCATTGACGCATAAAAATGTGTTTGCTGCTGCGCGTTTTGAGAAAGCTGCTGTTCAAGTGAGCTCGAGTAGTCCATCTCGACCAAAAGCAGGTACTCCAAAATCAAAGGAAGATCGAGAATGTTTTTATTGTCACAAACCTGGCCATTTAATTGCCGATTGTTTTGTACTGAAACGAAAACAGTCAAGTTCTGTACCTAAGAGTGCTGGTTTTGTGAAACGGATTGATTCTAAAAAAATTGAGTGTAACGACAAGCCTGATTCCAGTTACGTACCTTTTCTGTTGGAAGGGTTAATTTCCGTTGCGGGAAATTCTGAGGAACGGGTAAGAGTTCAGATGCTCCGTGATACTGGGGCCATGCAGTCCTTTATTAGTGCTGATGTACTGCCGTTCTCGGAGCAAACTTTTTGTGGCAGTCATGTTCTAGTACAGGGCATAGAGATGGGTCTCGTTCAAGTTCCGTTGCATCAGATTCACTTAGAATCAGAACTATGTACGGGTTTTGTGAAATTAGCTGTTCGTGAACGTTTACCGGTGAGTGGGGTACAAATTATTTTGGGCAATGATTTAGCCGGTGGAAAAATTATGCCTTTGCTGGAAGTCTTCGACAAACCAGTGGCGCTCGAACAGCCTGATGAGTTATCCCAGTCATATCCAGAAACATTTTCAACTTGTGTAGTGACGCGGGCTCAAGCTCGTAAAGCGGATGCTGATGATTTGGCTACATCTTTTATCGCACCTATTTTTATCAATGATGTTGTATCTGATGACGTTAAAGCTGTTGAGAATGCACATGTTCCAGATACTATGAGTGTAAAGCTGCGCGTGACGCGCGAGAGACTTATTGTTGCTCAAAAACAGGATAAAAGTCTCCAGAAGTGCTTTGCTGCTGCTGTTTCCACAGAGAAAGCTCAAGAGAGAAAAGCTGCATATTTCGTTGAGGACGATTTATTGATGCGTAAATGGTGTTCGGAGATTGGAGATGCTGAATGGAGTAGTGTGTATCAGATCGTGATTCCCTCATGTTACCGACAGCAAGTTCTATCTTTAGCTCATGATCACGACCTGTCGGGACATCTAGGAATTAAAAAAACTTATCACCGAATTTTGAGACATTTCTTTTGGCCTAGATTAAAAACTGATGTCACACAATTTTGTCGCACTTGCCGCACTTGTCAGATCACTGGCAAACCGAATCAAGTCATTCCGTGTGCTCCACTTGTTCCTATTCCAGTGTTGGGAGAACCGTTTGAGCACGTTATCGTCGATTGTGTCGGCCCTTTGCCTAGATCTAAGACCGGTAATCAGTTTTTATTGACCGTAATGTGTACTGCCACTAGATTTCCTGAGGCAATCCCATTGAGAAAGATCACGGCACCTGTCGTAACTAGAGCACTTGTTAAGTTTTTTTCTACGTTTGGTTTACCAAAAATTGTGCAGACAGATCAAGGCACCAATTTTCTTTCAAAAATCTTTTCTCAAGTGTTGTCGAGTTTAAATATTTCCCATAGGGTAGCAAGTGCATATCACGCGGAGAGTCAGGGGGCACTCGAACGTTTCCATCAAACGTTAAAGTCAATGCTTAGAAAGTACTGTATGGAAACAGGGAAAGAGTGGGATGAGGGGGTACCATTGCTTTTATTCGCGATCAGAGAAGCAGTTCAAGAAAGCCTTGGATTCAGTCCTGCTGAACTAGTATTCGGACACACTGTCAGAGGACCTTTGAAAATGCTCAAAGAGAATCTATTATCTGTTGAGTCTAGCCCGAAAATGAACGTGCTGGATTACGTGAGTAAGTTCCGTGAGCGCTTGCATCAAGCTTGTTCCGTGGCAAGAGAGTCACTTGAAGTGGCTCAGGGTAAAATGAAGAGTCTCTATGATCGTAAATCTGTACAGCGTACCTTTAATAAGGGCGATCAAGTGTTGGTGTTGCTGCCTATGGTAGGGTCTGCTTTATCAGCGCGGTTTTCTGGACCATACGAGGTGGTAAGAAAACTTAGTACTACAGATTATGTAATTGGAACTCCAGATAGGAAAAGGAAGACTCGAGTGTGTCACGTGAATATGTTAAAGACTTTTTACAGTAGGGAAACTGTTCAGAATGTGTCACTTGCAGAAGAAATCATTGCTCCTGTGTTATCTCCTGTGTCATCTCCTGTGTTCACTTGTGCTGCTGTCGAGATCACTGATCCGGAGGATGATGGAGTCGTTCTTCGTCACACACATCAACAATGTGCTCGACTTAAGAATTCTGAGGTATTATCTGATCTTACATCTCATGTATCTCATTTATCTGAACAACAAGGATGTGATATTATGCAGTTGATTGATGATTTTCCTGCTTTGTTTAATGATGTACCTTCTCGCACTACAGTTTTGGAGCACGACATTAATGTGGGTGATGCTGCCCCGATTAAACAGCATGCATACCGCGTAAATGCAGCGAAAAGAGATGTGATGCGAAATGAGGTTGAGTATCTAGTAGAGCATGGACTTGCTCGGTTCAGCTGTAGTCCCTGGAGTTCTCCATGCTTATTAGTGCCGAAGAGTGATGGCACCGCGCGATTTTGTACTGATTACCGAAAGATAAATGCGGTGACGGTGCCCGACTGTTTTCCTTTACCGCGCATGGAAGATTGTGTTGACAACCTCGGTTCAGCCCGTTATGTCAGTAAGTTAGACTTGTTAAAAGGCTACTGGCAAGTGCCTCTTACGAGTCGTGCTTCTGACATTTCTGCATTTGTTACCCCTGATAGCTTTCTTCAGTACTCGGTAATGGCTTTCGGTATGCGTAACGCTCCGGCTACCTTTCAGCGGCTTATTAACATCGTGGAGTGCCTAAGTGTAATGCCTACTTAGATGATTTAGTAGTTTACTCGACCGATTGGATAGAACACATTTCGTCATTGCGAACAGTTTTCGAGCGTTTGGAGTAAGCTTCGTTGACTTTAAATTTAGCCAAATGTGAGTTTGGGCAGGCCACTATTACGTATCTCGGGAAGGAAGTCGGTCAAGGGGAGGTGCGCCCGTTAGAAGCGAAAGTTACGACTATAGCTGAATTTCCTGTTCCAACCACTCGACGAGAGCTCCGTCGATTTTTAGGGATGGCTGGCTATTATCGTGGCTTCTGTAAAAACTTTTCGACGATTGCACATCCATTAACTGCGCTTCTTAGTCCATCCCGTGCGTTTCTATGGTCTGATGATTGTCAACATGCTTTTAGTACGATCAAGGATCTTTTGTGTAATGCACCTGTTTTAGCCGCACCAAATTACGACACTGCTTTTAAACTTGATGTAGATGCGAGTTCTGTTGGTGCTGGATCTCTATTGATTCAGACAGGTGAGGATGGAATTGATCATCCGGTCTGTTATTTCTCACGTAAGTTCAACAAACACCAGTTGAATTATTCAACGATCGAGAAGGAGGCATTAGCACTTTTAATGTCACTTCAATATTTCGATGTGTATGTCGGATCGAGTAGCATTCCGGTCACCGTATTTACTGACCATAACCCTTTAGTTTTTTTATCACGCATGTATAATCAGAATCAGCGTTTGATGCGCTGGTCTCTGATTGTACAGGGTTACAACTTGGTGATTAAGCATAAAAAAGGTGTCGATAATATAATAGCCGACGCACTGTCTAGAGCTGCCTATGGTGGCATTTGAGCGAATGCATTTGATCAACTATTTGTTGAGTTAATCCATATAGTTGATTCTTAGGGGGGGAAGTGTTACGTTCCATGTGGGGGTTTGTTTTGTTTTCACTAGTCTGTGCACGCTGGTATACTTCGCACGTGTTGATAGTATATGCTCATTATCTGTTTCTGTTTCTAGCTCACTCTTGGCTGGCAGGCTGTTGTGATTGGCCTAGCGGGACGTCACTCATCGTTGTGGCGGCGCCCGGGAGCCAATCAGAGTTGACCAGCTGGGTTCAAAAGGATGGCGTTTTCATTCATGCGATCTCTCGGAAGCGGCCATGAGCTCGTGTAGCGTTGTGAGGTTACTAAACCTGTGACTGGAGATTCATATAGTGATGTCTGGCTCTTTGTAGTGGAATGAGTTGGGTGCTGTATGCTTTGTTTATATGTACCTTAATATTCAGTATGTTTTAGTTGTAGAAATCATAGTTTCAATGTGTATCCCAGTGTGACGCTGTGGGGTCCTGTAATTCGACTCTCTCTCTGGGAACGAGAACGACAGGTCAGTATGCCGCGGTATACATAATGCCCGTAGTGTTTATTTGTTAGATACACTAGGTTAGAAGTGAGCGCAACTCTGTGTATGTTTTGTTTAATAGTTAGTTTATTTAGGTGCCGAATGCACTGAAGATTTCGGTTTTCTTTTAACCTTTTCCTTTGGTTAGGTTTAGGTTTAGTATAAGGTTTGTTTTGTTATATTCTGTTCTTTTCTTTGGCGCCACTTTTTGGTTCTCTTTCTTATTATTTAATTATTGTAATATTTGTAAACATTGTAAATAGCACACTCACTTTACCAAACTGAAACTAGTGGCTTCGGCTTTGTGACAATAAAATCCAGTTTGTTTCTCTTCAAGTTGAGTCTGTCATGGTTTTCTCTCCACCGTATTCCTCCATCAGCAGTACTAATAAAACAAATGTTGCGTAACATCTCCTAGACTTTAAAAGATCGTAACACTGACTTTCCTCTGTACCGCTCACAGTCTTTCTCCCCTTCTCCGTCCTTAAGCCCCTCCCTCTTAACTATATCCCTCCCGGACACCTCCCCCCAACAGCAGGTGAATCAACAGAGAATAAACAGTGTCAGCGCCACAATATATTTGTATAATTTGTAATATCAATACGGTAGTAATTTGTACTGACATTTAAATGTTAAACTTTACTTATATGAGGGTTATAACAAATGTATGGTAACGTAAATATTTACATTTGAAAGCATATTGCCCCGTTATTGCTCCGACTCCGCTAACGTCCGTTGTGTATTTTTTTTAACAAGATAGCAAAGCTACGCGCATAGGATTGTGGGCGTTTTGAGAGCGCATAGAGCGCGAAGTCTACACATATGCATCCTTTCCTGTGTATGGGATATTTTCCGAACGAAGGACTCAGTCCTTGGTTGAAATTCGGAGGATCCTCGACATTGGAACAGTCCTTCGACGGATGTCGATGACGTAGCATCCTCGAAATTCCGGCTTCCGAGGATCCTTCCTTGACATTGAGGGTGCTTCTCATTTCTTATTTGTGCATCCTCGTTTCCTTTCCTCGCGTCTCAGCTCCACCCCCTGCAGGACGCGAGGGAAGGCTGCAAGGAAAATATATTAGGACGGAGGAATTGAATGCAAGCTTTTTTATACATTGGAATACTTGATCACTCGAGCGTCACTTCAGTGCGTCATCAGCAGTGCTCAAAGGATCTGCCCTTATGTTGTTAAAGTTAGTTTATTTACGAAATTCATAATAAATAATAATAAAGCAAGATACCTTGTTGAAATATTGAGTTGTGTGGTTTATGTAAACTACAAAAGTAAAGTATAAATTAAAATGATTGTGACAGATGTGAAGGGGGAGGAGAATTGATACCTGCGTCACGTTTAGTCGATAAAACTCGCTCATAGCTCCTCTGGAAGCCTCCTCACTCCTCGATCCTTGCCTCCTCGCAGTGCAATTAGAGAATTGAGATGTCCTTCAAGATGGCTGAGCTCGATTGGTTTCCGGGTCATAGGATGGAGGACGGAGGAGCGAGGAGACGAGGAGGGATATTGAGAAGCACCCTGAGAAACGGCTATAGATTCCTCATTAGCAGCTGTTTCAATCATAGGTTTCAATCATAGACAATGGGCCGTATACGTAAGCCACTAATGAGGCATCTATGTATATATATATATATATATATATATATATATTTAGCATCTAGTAGCTGTTGTGCCGTTCAGTCATCATAGTTCAAGATTAATGATTGGCGAGTAAAATCCAAAACAAAACAAAAAACGTATAGATCAACTGAGGCAAGCAGGCTTTGGGAAAAACTGAGAAATAGAACAAGGATCAATATTTGTGTGGCGTTTTCGAGATGGAAAGAGCTTCGCAACAAACTTGGACATGAGTCATGACAGAGACTCTCCTCTCGCATGTGTTTTTAATAGACAGGTAAGCAAATATATATTATTTGCTTTACACATACAGTTATATATTGCACTTTGTTTGTACTTCAGTAATGCTTTTTTCAAGTCTGGTGACCAAGTCTATGGCAGTGAAATTAAATACAGTATGTGTTGCACAAAAATATTTAGCCTTTACTTGAAAATACTGTGGGTTCGTTTAAATGTACTTTTAGTAAGATTGTTTTAAACGTGTAAAACTGTGCAGCATTAACCCACCAAATCATTTGACAAATAGTCACATATCATATCACATATCAGTAAAAGGCTAATATAGCATTACTTGTACATCCTTGCAGCTAATTCGTGATCAAACGTAAAGGTAATACAAAAACTCATTTATTACCTCATCTGTGAACATGATTCGTGAATTCCATCTCTGGATGGTGAAAACTACATCTCCCATTGTTCATCATCAAGCTTCGCCTTTGTTATTGTTTTGAAAATGCGACCCCTGGTGGCGAAAACTTACACATTGTACCTTTGACCCTTGTCTGTGAAACCGGCCCAAAAACTGCTGTCAAACCTGATGATCAGACATAATTTGAGAATGATCCAAAGAGCGTCTTGTGGTTTAATGGAAGCAAGGACATCTGACCATTTGTACAAAGGAGTTAACAGATATGCTTATTTGCTTAGTAGAACAGAATTGGAAATTAGTTTTGCCATAATGCTTTTTTAATGTTTCAAAATCCTAAATATTTGAAATTAGATTTTAAACCCCAGTAGTGGTCTCAGACTTTTGAACCCCACTGTATGTAACAATGAATGCACTGAACAATCCAATTCACATAACCTGCGCATTCAAGTTCTCTCACAGTCTCTCAATGGCCTCAGCAGCCAGTCAGTCTTAATTAGATTTCCAAGTAATTTCCCACTCATTCATTTTTCTGAACTCTTCACGTTCTTTCTCTTTCTTATCTCCTGCCTTTGTATTTCGAGCACAAAGCTTCTCTCCTCTCTCCCTTTTTCTGTTTTATTCCCCAGTGAGCATCTGCTTCCACCTCATTCTTTCTGCTCTCGTTCTGTCGTTTCTTTCTTTCCAGTGGACAGATCTATGAGCCTAGTCAGAGCGTTGAGCTGGCGCCCGAATGTCATGCCTGACATCCATCAACTCAGTTTACAGAAGAATATGTACATCCCACTCTTCTTGCTCACTTGTACGTAGCTCCTCACGCATCCAATCTGCTTTTCTAGAACTCAACTGAACAAGTTCATCTAAGCAATATCATGTGAACAATCTGTTCTGGAAATTACCATGTTTGTTATTCGACTGTATCTGCTTGTAAAGTCTGATGTCATGCGTCATCGTTTACACTTAATCAGCAATTGACAAGCAAATAACAAACAGTATTAATAAACACTCAAGGTGTGCTGTAATACTACTGAAAAATTACGATTCTCCTATCATCTCTATACTGAAAGATTAGTTGGCCAGACAGTGATTAATTTTTTTCTGAATCATTAATCAAATATTAGTGTCTGGGACACAGTGAGCTCGGAAACTGTAGACTGACGATGTGAATTTTTAAAAGAAAGATGTGCTATAAATGAAGATTTCTCATTGATTGCTCTCACTTGAAATGGAGTAAAGGCTTGGCCCCGGAAACAGCATTCATCACTCCACAAGCGGATAGTGTTGATATTCAGCAGTATCTATATAGTGTAAATATGTAGATATTCAGACTATAGCAGCATAATTGATTTTGATATTGAGGCCCTGTTTACACCTGGTATTAAGATGCGTTTTGGTCAATCGGATCACAAGTAGATGAGGGAGACGCATACCAGTTTACACCTGGTGTTTTAGGTGTTGTTAGAAATCAGGAATGGTGAGAGAACATTGTGCTTGGTAAGTTTTTCGTCTTTTAACCAAACTTGGGTCTTCATGCTGACAAAGTTTAACTCCTGTCTGGCTAGCGCGCTTCCTATAATATTTACGCATTGAGTCAATAGGCGAAGATTAGGCGGTCTTTTGTGGCTGTTTGAATACATTCGACCACATGAGGGTCGCCGTCTACACTACGAAAGCAATCTGGTCGTTTTCGACTACATCTGGAAGAGGCCGAAAGTGGACAAGCTCAAAACGTTTTAGACCCTGTTTACACCTGTATTTAGAGTCGTCCTCGTCCACTTGTGATCCGATCGACTACAACGCATCAGGTGTGAGGTGTGAGTATTAAATCAATTATTTCCAGTTATTACTTAGTATATTTTTGCTCACCAACACACAGTAGTGGCATTTAGTTCATACATTATTAGTTCAGTATCAAACAAACAAAATTTTTGAGTGAACGATTCAATGACTCATATTGGTCGCTGAGAATGTTCTTTGTCTGAAGTGAACCTTTTTCTGCACAAAAAAAGTTGTATGCACAAATAAATATCATCCATTTAATAAGTGATTCGATATGTAGTGTAGATTTTTTAATAAAAGACATTTTAAAAAAAGATTTTAGGACAACAATTTCGAAAACATTTAATAAGGGCAAGCGGATGTGTCATGCATCAAATCAAGAGACATGAAGAGAAATTAAAATAGGAAGAATCCAACTAAAATCTGCTATGTAAAAGGAAAAGAAAAGCACTTGGTGATTCACTCATTCTGCGAAACAAAGACTGAGAAATTAACAATGAAATCAATCAAAACATTAATGAAGGAAAAATCAAAAGACTAGTGAACAGAAAGATCAGAGAGATGCATCACACAAGGACCAGACTACGCAGAACAGAGTCCAGCCAAGGGCAACACACACAATGATACAGGATGACATGGTGACTACTTCTTCAGGGCACTTCAAATGACCTGCTAGATTATCATATTAACCTCTTCTGTTAGTGTATCTTCTGTACACACCAAAGTCAAAGCTGCACAGAAGTCCAATCACACAAACAAATCCAAGAAATAAAAACACAAAACGTACATTTGAGCATTGCCTGGTTTCTTTTTCCTGTAACAGAAAGGCAGTCGACAGGATGGGTTAGCAACAGGAACCACACGCTTGTCTGCTTATCTTTGATTTTGTGGCTTTAGTGTTTTTACAGCTTCCCCACAAAAAAAAAAAAATGTGAAAACTTAGGGCACACTTGGAAATGTATGAATGTCATTGCATTAGATAACGAATATCAAAAATGGCGATGTAACGGAAGTAGCGACAGATCTTTTTTTCTGTATTGTGACGCATCTGAATGAAACGTTTTATCGAAAAAGAAAAATGTCGGACGAGAACATGGTTCTATTCATCGGTTGTTGATTAGACGAAAAATAAATAAACATGCATAAATTAATTATTCACAATAAGATGATATACTGATATTGAACTTGATATAATGTTTATGGAACATGAACATTTTCGAAAATTTCTAGCATCATTTGTTTGCACTTGTCACTGTTTGATATTGTATTCAATGTAACGACATTCCTACGTTTTTAAGGGTCAAACATCATAGTGTGTCAGTAGTCGGTTTTGCACGTGTTAGACACTTAAACATGCACTGAAACGACTGCATCACAAAACTGCTAAACTGATTAAGAGGCCAGCAGACACAACACATATACATACTTTCTCTTGCAGTGTTAGAATGCTATAAAACACACACATAATCTTTACAATTCCATCAGGTAGGCCTATGTGTGATTGTGTAGTTGGGGGAAGTGTTTACATTCCCCATCTCTCTCTTTATCGTTCTCTCTCTCTGGCCAGGCTGCTTAATCCAATTACGAATGCTGCTTTTCAGTGTGACATTTGGGATTGCACTTCAATTGCTACAAGAGTAACCTGACAGAGACAGAGAGAGAGAGAGAGAACGGTGATCCTATAAAGCGATTATGTGCACAGTCTTCTGCTGTATGTCAGTCTGATGTGGGATTCATTACTGATGATAGTTGATCTTTGTGACAGCATGGGTTGGCCTGATCGTTAATGATCATCAATTCTGTCAAGTCAATTACACGATCATAACTGATCTCAATGATTATCTTTTCGCTAACCACATTATAAAAAGCTACGTCTTTTTAGTTCAGTTGAAACCCCCACTAAACTTAGGTTAAACTGGTTTATTCACTGATTTAAGCCATAAATAGACTTAAATAAGTGGGTCTTACACATATACAGCAAACCCCCCCACCCCCACCCCGCACGGACTCGTCACTGGGCCCAGACAAGACAATGACTCTCTGGGCGGGTCGCCTAGCAACAAGATACTACTAAAAATACTCTGTGTGCACTTTCTCTCACTCCGAATACTGTACTAGACTGAGGATAGAAGCTACTTGTGAGAGCTAAATTTCTACGCTACAGCTAAATCTCTCATTCATTCTTTCTCTGTGCTCTCCATCATTTAGCATGCCAGAGCCTCCCACCATCTCCTTAAATGTCTCACAGAATAATTACACAGCAGTCAGAAACAGATAGACAGAAAATTCACTGTGGCAGACATAATAAAACAACCAATACTGATAAATAAAAGCGTTTGTTGCAATTAAGTGTATTCTTTTTTCATGCACCCTCATTTCATTCTAAACCCGTATTTTTTATCCAGAAATCCTAAAAAAAAAAAAAAAGCACTATATTAGTAGTCATTGTGACTTGTGTGCTATATTCTGAAGACACACTTAGCTTTGTGTAAGGAACAGACTGAAAATGTTTCCTTCCACCATATGGTTTCATTTATATTTACTCTTATGGACTACTTTTGCAGTGCTTTTATGGTGAGTTGAGTTTTAGCCTTTTTTTGGAGCATGACAGCACATGTCCTTATATAAAAAAAGTGTATTCAAGTGTGCTATCAGTATACTATTTTTAACTAAAAATAAGAGATACTTATTTCAGTCGCATACTTTTTATGTACTTAGGTATACTTAACATCATACTTAGACAAAATTGAAGAAAACAGGTATACTTGCAGTATTACATTTCTTTAAAATTAGCAGTTTACTTTAAAGTGCACTTTCATAAACTAAAAAGTGGGCTAGAAGTTTATAGCTAGTGATCTAACTGGATAACTTAAGTTCACTTGTATAGTTTATAAAAATTTAAATTTAGATGTGAACTAGTGTACTCAAAGTTTACTACACTTAATTGTATACTTTATAAACTAAAAAATGGGTTAATTTTGTGAAGTAGTATAACTTATAAGTACATTGATTTCAGTATACTTACTATATCGACTATATTTACGTTTGAAATATTTATCTTTTATGTAAGGGTGGTGAATGTCGGCCTATATAGAAAAGAACGGCATGGACATTCTGCTAAACATCTCCTTATATGGTCCACGGGTCATATGGGTTTCGAATGAAATGAGGGAGAGTAAATGCTCAGAATTGTCATTTTGGGTTGAACTAAGGGATACAGTGTGGAATACAGTCAGTAAGAGCATTTGTCACCATGTCAAATGTCACATCATGTTAACTGGCTAGTATTTCCAATGGAACATTTGATGTCAAGGAGCGTGACCATCATGGGACAAGACAAATACAGATAGATACAGACAGCTAATTACATCAATTACGTGGTTTGTTATTTCAAGAGAACATCAGATGAGCTGCTTATTCTTGGTTGGGTTCTCTCTCTCTCTCTCTCTCTCTCTCTCTCTCACACACACACACACTATATACATGTTTAAATTATAATTATTTTATATTTTCCAATTGCTCTTCCGTCCTCTTTAGGATTATTCCAGTCCATTTCCCAGTCACTTTTTTTGAGTTTCATTCCTTTTTACTATTTGACTTCCCAATAATGTCAGCCTTCATTCATGATATGATTAGTTATGAACTCGACATGCTTTTCAGACCATATGTCCGATTCTTATTAAGTCCTGAAACATGCTTTTCTTCTTACACAAGATATAGTCCATTCAGTTTGTTTGGTCTGTTCTGTCAAAGTTCATGTTTGATCACTCTGTTCATTTAAATGTCTTTTAAAATATTACCATTACAGTTACACGAGAGTAATACTGAAACATAACATATAAAAAGAGAACAAAAAAGTAAACCACTTCATTTAGTAACCGAAAACTCGGATTGGCTCAAACGGGAGTAAAAAATAAATAAAAGAAAGTCATTTGGTTACAGGTTTGGAAAAATTTAAGACAGCACTGAGAGACGGATACAAGTGTAAGGCAAGGGAACAAGGAAAGATGTTTAAGATACTGCATTCAAACTAATTGAAAGGGATAGTTTATCCAAAAAATGGAAGAAAAAAAAAAACTGCCATCATTTACTCGCTCCCTAAAAGTGCATTTCTTAAAATTTGTTTTAAAACAAATCACTTTTTATATGGGAAGATGTGAATGATGACTTTTTGGGGGGGGGGGGGGGGGGGAACTATCCCTTTAAGGAAGAAAATGGAAAATTACAAAAACTGACTTAGATAAATATCGAATAAATACAAAACAAAAATGCTCCTTCAGTGGCCATTTTCATATTCCTCTCAAAGCTTAAATAATATGAGGCCTTGCTGCCTCAGAATCCAGGGATGTGGCAGTATGTTTCCAGTGAGGCCAACAGGATATAGATCAGCCAGAGGCAAACGAAAAGCAAGGATGTCAATATCTTGCAAGTCCGTGGACCGCCGAGCTCTCCTCCAGCCACTGAGGGGCGCCGGCGATACAACAGCACAGCGACAGCCACCACAGCCATCGCAGTAAAGAGTGTGACGGAGAAGGCCAGAGAGCCCGGCTCCACGAGGAAGGGTTTGCCTTTGGTACGCCAGTATACAGCAGAAATGGTCCACGCCACACCGATGCCCAGGAAAACATTGACGGCGTTGCTGCCCGTCACATTGCCAATGGAGGCGTCAGCATACTGGTCTTGGATGGCAGCAACCTTACTGGCAAACGTGTCTGTGCAAAGAGAGACAGAATTAAATGATCATCAGACTAATACAATTACAATTTGAACTGCAAGATCTTGTTATTGAATTAAAAAGAGAACAGGATTTGACTGAAAGTTGAAGTGGGAAGTATCAGAAAGAGAGGTCAAGTAAATGGAAATGGGGTAAACAAAAGACAGAAGCAAAAGAGGAACTGAGAAAAAGGAAGAGAAATAAAAAGGAGGAATAGAGAAAAAAAGAAAAAGGGTTCATGTAAAGTGCACTGGAAAGAATCAAAGAAAAAACAAGTAGACACACATAGTACAGACATGTACTGATACACCAGATGCAAACATAACAAGCCGCGCTAAAACACACACGGCCAAAATCATAAACCTGGTCTACGATGATGAAAATACATGTCTACTAGGTAATACAGCCGTGGCATGTATGTAGAAATAGCTCTCATTTGTCATTCGCATTTGTAGGCCGTGTACGTCATTGAGGCTGCTGCATTTCAGTAAACTCACCAACACATTCCAAAATAAAAAAAACTATTTACGCTTCACTAGGAATAACAGTCAATTTTATAATGGTTACTGTTCTGAAATAAGGCATCTTTTATGACGTACTGTATGTGACATCCTTCGAAATTAGACACAGCTAAAGTATTATTTTAGTATTGTTTATGTACTACTATAGCATTTATTAATATTTTGAATTAGATTTAATTTTTTTATTCTTAGTTAATTTTTCTGTTTTGCTTTAATTTATCTTAGTTTTAGTCATTTTACTACTTTGTTAAACTTTTTTTTTATTTAAAGTTTTCATCTCATATCTATATTTTATTTTATTTCAACTTTAAAGCTGCAGTCCGTAGTTTTTCCTCTTTGTCGCCATCTGCGTTCGAAATCTGCAATTGCAGTTATTCGTGGAATTATCAACTTTACGTGGGTTGTGCCTCGGCATGGCACAGCGCGGATGAACACAATGTTTTGAGGAGAGTGTGCAGCCGTCAGTCGCCGCGCCGGTGTGGATACTGGCATTCAGAATCACAGATTCTACTTTTTCGAAGTATGACCAACATAAGAATTTATCAAGAATTTATGAACAAGTGAGTAACATCCACTTTTGTTCTGACCAACTAAGCAATGCAGTAAATCGCGCTGATTAAATCTAAAGATCGCTTATCATATCACGTCAAACCGTGCAAATTATACTTTGTTCTCAAATTGTTAATGTTAACATCAGCATTGCGTGACTACCTGTAAATTTAATGTCCTTCCGATATTTATCCTTTTTTTTCGCATGGGTCCGGTTGCAGTGTCTTTTTTTCTGTAGCCACTCCAAAGTCCGAACGAAGTCTTTTGCATTTTACAGCGGGTGAATCTGTTGTCACTGGTGATTGTCGTTTGAACCTTGAATCCGCCATCAAATTAATACGTTTAATTATATCAAGTGCTGTGAGAAAAGGCTATAAATCTCCACCTCCAGCATCCTCACACGCAATACAGCTTATACTAGCCGAGATTCCTTCTTTATGTGTACAGATGTGACGTAATGACGCAAAGACATGCATGAATTTCCCGCGGAAATCCACCAGTACCACTGGAATTAAAAACATTATTACAAGCTTACCGTTTTGAATCGAGCTAAGGCAAGGAGATAGTTTTGAACACTGGCTGGTTATGTACTTGCTCAAAATTTTTATTTTACCCCAAAAAGTTACGGACTGGAGCTTTAATTAATGAAAACAATTTTTTATTTTATTTTTTCTTTAGTTTTAGTTAATAACAACACTGGTGATGGAGCTCCTGAATTAAGATTTTATTATTAGACATTTTAAAGAAGTAATACTACATGGAAAATACATATAAACAATATATAAAAAAAACACTAAATACATTATTACTGTTCGTACTAGTGGTGCTTTCTAGGTTATAGAGACTTAGGATAGGCTCAACGACCCAGAACACACACACACACGTCTATTTCGCTATCTTTGTGGGGACTCTCCATAGACGTAATGGTTTTTATACTGTATATACTGTATATTCTATCCCCTTACACTAACACTACCCATAAACCTACCCATCACAGAAAACTTTCTGCATTTTTACATAAAAAAAAAAAAACTCCTGTATGATTTATAAGCTTGTTTCCTCATAAGTTTCTTGTTTTCCATAAGTCCCCACTGGGATAGAAAAACATGAACGCACACACAGACTGGAAACTATCCACAACACTAGCATACTACAGGAGGGTTTTGAATGTGGAAGCACAATTCACGTGTTCTTCAGAAAATGTAAAAATATTGATTTTTATTTGATTAAAATTGGATTTATTATTTCATACATTAATTTAATCCCTGAATTAATGAATTCTCTCTTACATGTAAAGAGAGAGGAGAAACTATTTCTCTGTATTATGTGGTAACTTGGACACTTACCTGGGACAGATGTCCCCAAGGCAACAAAGACCACAGCAGTGACTGAATCCTTCAGACCAATAGTGCACCCGAAGTGAGAAGCGAGATCTCCTGTGACCGCCGTCAACGCACCAATCAGACAGATGGACACAATGAAGCATGCCCATCCGTTCCAGTATTCTGTTGGCGGGACGAAGGCAAACAGAACCTTCCAGAAGACTGTGAGGAAGTGCATGATATAATCAAAGCAGGACGGAAGACGCTCTTCACCGCTCTCTTCCTCATTGTCATCACCTGAGAGTTCACAGAGAGACGAGTAGATTGTGTTAGTGGGCATTAGAGAGTTAAAGCTGTATGAAAATGTGACTCGTAAAAGAACATCTTTGCACTCTTTTTGTCACTTTTTGCAGCAGCTAACTGTATTGGATCTGACAGCCATTACATTGTAAATCATAAGTAAAAGATTCCATAATGCTTTGTATGTAAATTATGCTTTTACCTGGATAATGTTTTCAAAACACACAGAGAGTGGGCGTTGATACTGATTCTTATGCAATGTGTCATGATCCCAGTTTTTTGTGAACATATGACTGTTTTATATTTGTGCAAAATACTTAATTAACATTATTATTATCGAAGATCAAGGAACATACTTCAAAAATATTTTTTTTTACAATTTAAAATAGCTCTTTTCTATTTTAATGTGTTTTAAAATATATATTATAATGTATATTACAGAGAACCAGGGAAAAATATATATTTTAAATATATATTAAAATGTTTTATAATATATTCTTGTGATGGCAAAGCTGAATTTTCAGCATTATTACTCCAGTCTTAGTCACAAGATCCTTCATAAACCTTAAATCATATGATGATTTGGTGCTAAAGAAACATTTCTTATCATTTCTTATTTTGATGCTTAATATTTGATAGAAAGTAATTCAATGATTGAATGTGTCTTTGCACATTAATGCATATTCATAATTGTACAGGTGCCTCAAATGTGACAAAATATAAAGGATGAACAAACAGGAAGTAGCTTACCTGCGCTCACAGTAACAGCACTAACAAACTGCTCTCTCCAGCTACTGCTGCCGACTACCAGAGCCAGGTTAGTCTTCTTAATGAGCTTATCCACTGTATTCTACACACACACACACACACACACACACACACAGTTGCAGCCACATTTTAAAAACTTTTCCAGACCTGCGTTCAGTCTGTGTGTTGCACAGTTCAATGCTTTGGTTTTGCTTGGAACTATTTTGTTGGTGGAGAATTTATATATATATATATTGAATTGTTCACACTTACAATAGTACTGAATATTAGCATGGCTGTGGTGGTACTGCTTAAATATTTCACATTAATCACCATGCATTGCTAAATAACAATATTCCGTAACTCATTTTGCATTGTTGCTCAACTTAAGGGAGATAGAGGAAGTTCTACCTTAAACTCATAGGACTCTTCAATCACCACCTCCAATCTGTTATGTTCTCCCAGACTAGGACATCCCATTTTAGCTACTTCCTCTTCATCCGCCCCAATCTCCGGCTTATTTTCATTAGAGTCCCCTACAGTACACACATACACAAACATGACAAAGTAGACAAAGAATAACAGTATATCAGAAACATATTGCCTATATTTCTCCAGCTATAGAATGTAGATATTAAATCTCATGAAGATAATCAGAGAAAATAACCAGGTACAGTATAACTGTGACTGATGGCTGGATGGAAAGATACACTTCTCAATTTCTAAAACTGACAAGCAGGAAATTTCATAAATCTTATATGAGCGACACTATGCTAATTGAATTGCAAAATAAGGCGTTTATGATTGAAGGGTCATTGGCGGAGAAGGCTGTATAAATAATGTAGAGAATAGTGATAGCCTCCAGTCACACTGCTAACATGAGGTGATATTGAGACAGCCATCTTTTTCCTGAGGTAATACACTTCACAGCCTGCAGGTATTATAGTATCTAATACTTTACTGTAAACATATTTCCTACAGTGCACATTATTTACTAAGCCAAAGGATATGAAATGATGCATGCAAAAAGAAAGAGTGAAATAGTTCATTTTCATTCCATTAAAAATACGTCTTTAAGCTTAAAAGAGCATTATGTAATCACTGCTCATCCTGAACGCTCGATTCGTCCACTTCTGTTTTTTAATTTAGCCCTTTTCCTTTCTTTTATCTGCAACCTTTCATCTTTCATTACTTTGTTCATGTTCTCCTCATTAAATGACCCCCACAATCATTTTATTTGCAGCTTCGACAGCACTGCTCATTTGCACGCTTTATTTATTTTATTGTCTGAGAGCATGCAGCAGAAAGTGGTACAAAAGCAACTGCTGGTGTAAATAAAGCAGGAGACATTCGGCTGTTTCCGTCTGCTGTCATCCAATGGCTAATTAGCAAGCAGTCTCTTATTACTATCAATCCGATTAGCAAAAGTGTGAAATTGTGAGAAGAATGGATGGTAAATTGAAGATCCACACTCACAAATGTTGTCCACACACAAAAAACGTAACCTTTACTAATGACTAATTTGACCAATTTTGCATGGAAGCTTGTTTCCGCCACAGAATAAAACATTTTAAAAGATAATTGCGACTTTTAATCTCACGATTGTGAGTTTACAGTTCTAACAATAAGAAATAAAGTCACAATTGCGAGATATAAACATTTGCTTATTTTGCAAAGGGGCAAGAATAAGAGATTTTAGTACTTCTATATTTATTTGAAGAACTTATAATTATTATTGCAAGCCAACACTCGAACTTTCGTTTTCTAGTTAAAAAATACACATTGCGTGAATTTCTTTGAATTTTATTCCATTTTAATCCTTTAAAATTCAAATCCGGATTGCAATTCTGTGTCAGGTTTGCTATGTCACTTAAAGGAGAACTCCGGCGCAAAATGAACCTTTGGTCTAATAAAACATTGGTACCTAGTCAACCGTTCTCTGAGATTTGTTTTCATGATAATCGAATGTAAAGAGTTTTATCTCTAAAAACTGTTTAGCGTATAACGCTAGTAATGGGGGCATATAATAAGTAAAAAGAAATCGCAAGTTTATACCACTAACAAGGCTCAAAATAGCCCCACACGAACACAGTAGCATAATGAGGGTCCCTACATGCAAAACAAAGCATTGAGAACTTTGTAAGTGTACAGACCGTTTAATAAGAAGATAAAGATAAAGACAGTCCACTTCGTGTATACAGACAGGAGCCATCTTTGGAAAACAGTCTCGACTAATCAAACCACGAAAGACGTGCTAAGTGAGCTGAACTGTATAAAGTTCAGTGAACTTCTAAAACTGTATGAATGGCGTTCGTGGTTTGACTAGTCGAGACTGTTTTCCAAAGATGGCTCCTGTCTGTATACACGAAGTAAGCAAATTCAGTAAGCAAATTCTGGGAAACGCTGTTGAAAGCGAATCGGACCGAGAACCAAAACACACTTGTACCCAATCAGAAGTGAGGGGCATATACAGACATAAGGGGGGAGGTGCCTGTGTTTGCATAGTGTGTTTGTGAATTTGGGGGTGGAGCTATCAATGTAGGGGTGTGATGCTTTTGGGTAGGGGCGCGTTTGTTTCGGTGATTTCAAATATCAACAGCGTTTCTCAGAAATCGCCTATTGCACCATTTAAATTTAATTCAAGTGCAGAAATGTAATTGAAATTTGAAAGTCCTTTCAATTCAGCTCTGAATATTGCATAATTGACATTCAGACATGTAAAAATATATGTGCACACAAATATTTAAACAATTTACCATGTTTTTGTCCAATCTCGAGCAGCACAGGCTCTCCTAACTCAATGCTGAAGGCTTTGTTCTTTTCATACTCTTCATCATCTATAATCTTCACCTCAATTATTTTCCTGTAGAGAGAGAAAAATAGACACAGAAGACACTAAGCTCAAAAACACTGTCATCGCTTTAAACACACTTACATCATTTCTATTTTAATTACTTTGAATCCCATACACAAGCTGTGAAACTATGACTCCAAACAACAATAATATCAGTTTAATGAACTCATTTGGATTCATCTTTAATTCATGCCAGGATTTGCATAATCCTGACATATAGTAAACAAGCACACACCCAAAATACATCATTTCATGCAGTAATAATAATGACGTTTTGTAGTGTCAATGTAAATGCCAATGGGGTGCTTTAAGTACAGGATTGAGAATAATTGCTTCATAATTAATAAACAAATTGAGAACATCATACTCACATAGAGATACAGCAGTAACAACAACCTTGAGCTATAATAAGAACGGCACAATATAGCTTAACAAGTACACTGAAACTGGTCGCCACTATTCACCACAGAAACCTATGATATTCATTTTTGCGTGTCGTGGTATTATGTGAAGTAGCACATTACACAACATGTTCAAAAGTTCAGGGTCGGTAAGATTATAAAAGAAACTCTTTTTGTGAAATATTTAAAATAACTTTTCTTTTTTTATTATAATATATTTAAAAATGCAATTGATTCCTGTGATGGCAAAGCTGAATTTAGCAGCCATTTCTCCAGTCTTCAGTGTCAGATCATCCTTCAGAAATCATTCAAATATGCTGATTTGGTTCTCAAGTAGCATTTCTTCTTATTATCATTGTTGTGCTGCCTAATATGTTTTGTGGAAACCACTTTTTTCAGGATTCTTTGATGAATAGAACATTATTCATTTGAATTAGAAATCTTGTGTAACTTTATAAATGTCTTTACTATCACTTTTGAATTTAATGCATCATTTCTGGAAATAATAATAACAATATGATAAACTGTGCATTTTATAAACAAATCTGGAGTTAATTAATTAATTAATTAATTAAAATTAATTCATTTATCTATCTGTGAACCATTTACCTGGTGCATTTGCAACCTGACTTTTGAGCTGTGAATGTAAGGTTTTGTAAAATGAAAACAAATAAATGTCCTGAAAAAGCTAAGGAAAATTACAATATTCTTATTAAAATTAGAGAATATGCAGAGGTCTACTCAAGTCTACTCACTATACCATATTTGATTTTGGTAAAGGGATATCAAATCTGAGACAGACTGAAAAGCAAGGAGAGATGAGTGATATATTATTTATTTATATATTATATTTTATTCGTTTTAGATTCTCAACACTACACACACAAACTGTTTATTTGTGTTTATATATAGATAAGCTAGGGTACACAAGCCCCTGTGTCAACCTCAAGAAGAACAGACTATTATTGTGGCTTGAATACCACAGCTTCCCCACTTTCACCACTGACATTATACATTCATTTATCTTTGTTCAATTAAAACTGACAGATACATTAAATTAAAGCAGGCTTCATCAATAGCCCTCATCGTCTTCTGTGTGAGGAACAGAGAGAGAGAGAGAGAGAGAGAGAGAGAGAGAGAGAGAGAGAGAGAGAGAGAGAGAGAGACAAAGGGAGTGAATACATTTTTTAAGAGGATAAAAAATTCTTCAGTTGACGTTGGGATTTTCTGTTCTACAAAGAGACGTGCATTCCTAAAGTATATAAGCACACTGCACACACTCAGAAGAAAGTGTTCTGAATCCGAAAGTATTACAGATTATAAGTGCCTCTTCTATTTAATCTTCCTTCCCAGTGCAGAAATTTCAACACATTTCCTCTCCTCGTGTTTCTCTCAATCCATTAATTCAATGTCAGCTTGACTGATCAACCTTTAGCTTGTATTATTGATGATGTGAGATCCGTGCATCTCCTCAGAGGACTGAGAACATTCAGTTGTATTCTTCTTACCTATCTTCACCTTTCTCTGGCCTCCTGGTCTCCTCTTAACTTTTGTACCAACACACTCTTACACTCCCACTCACCTTCTCTCCTTCACCATCTACCTCTCCTCCCACTAATACATTTCCCCATGCCCTCCATCCCGTTCCCTCCTCCTTCCCTCACTTCGCTGTGCTCTTATTAGATTTTTTTGTGTGTTCTTGAGCTGAATCCAGAAGCTCAATTAAGATCTTGTCAGCTATGTGTTTTATTGCGTTTGCCTGCTGCTTCTCCCCCACACACACATTATTATTTCATGTAAAACAGTAGGAAGAATGGAGCTGAAGAAGATGGAGAAGAGGTAAAGAAACAAAGGAAGGGCAGAAAGTAATGCCGAGTTCAGACTGCACGATTTTAGCCCCGATTTTGGCTCGCCGACAGGTTTTGAGAAATCGCCGACAAATGCCCGAAATCACAGGCAAATCGGTGCTCGTTCACGCGAGTGACAATCACGCAGTGTGAATGAGCAAAGACGCGATCCGAGAGAATCGCCGACGAGTCGCCGACGCCCGTGAGATATTTGGCGTGCTAAATATCTGGACCTGTCGGCGATTCACAATCCTGCTGTGTGAATGTGTTCTGAATGAAAACTACATCGGCGATGACCGACAGCCAATGAGAGAGCAAGATACAGGGAGGAGGAGGAGGAGTTATAGACCAGAATATCAGTATTTTAATAGATAGGCCTATATTTACAATTATATCAAACAGAAACAAAGCACAAACATTGCGTGACCAGCAGCAACAGCAGGACGTCATTTGCAAAATTATTTATTTACCCCCAACTCTCTTTGCAAAACACAGTCCTTGCTCCCCTCGTCTTCCCAACCATTTCCTGCATAAACTGTTTATTTTATTTTATTTTTTCATTTTCGCTACAAATCAGTGCACAGACAATTTGGATCGCAATCTTCTTGTAGGTTATTTTTAATAACAAATTCAGTGTCGCGCGAGAACTCCGGTCTCACGCACGCGTGATCTTCCGTTATTTCCTTATCACTTCTCGCGTTTGTTTGGTTGTGAAACGTAGTTTGCGGACCAGGCAGAAGTTGTCAGCGATTCTTTCTTTTGTAAAGTCATGCAGTGTGAAACCTCCTGTCGCCGATCCATCGTGCAGTGTGAACACAGCAGCAACTAATGTTACCCCAGATAGTCATGCAGTGTGAAAACAACAGTGACCCGATTATCAGACTGATCTCATGAAATGGCGTTTGTATGACACGCCAATTCGTATTTCCATTTTTGGCGTGCTATCAACACGCATAATCGCTTTTCAGCGTGTTTATCAACGCCTTTGACTTAACGTTATATTACTGTATTATGTATATATAAATATATGACCTACCCCAACCCCGTCCCTAAACCTACCCGTCACTGGGGTTAATACCATTTATGAGTCTTCCCCTACCACCATCCTAGGAAAAGAAATATCGCTCCACAGATGTAGATATAGATTTTGCTTCGTTTCGCTCGGACATTTAACGGCGTACACATACACGCGGAATCACTCGGACGTTTAATGGCGTAGACATACACGCAAAAGTTTTCGGCGTGGACATACACGCGGATAGCTCAAAATGCGTATAGATAACACGCCACTTGAATTGAAAGTGGCGTGTATGTTTACGCAAAGTCATGATGTCATGTTGCGATTATTTTGAAAATCGTGCAGTCTGAACTCGGCATAAGAGAGATGAGATTCTCTAAGATTGAAATCGTGCTGTTTATTTACCCATGCTCTCTGTGTTGTTTTAACATCTAATTCTCTAAATGATTTAAGCAAATCGGGTCATACACACACAGTGCTCCCAGGATTTAGAAGTAATGACTGTGCAGTGTAGACCCTTTTACATGCCCAGAGAGCTCACAACGGTGATCATTGTAGCTGTGTATATTCCACCAGATGCTAATGTTAGCACAGCGCTCTCTCAACTGTACGCCACCATAAACAAACAAATGCAGGCCCACCCAGAGGGAGCTCTGATTGTGGCTGGGGACTTCAACCAAGCTTGCCTTAAGTCTGTACTCCCTAACTTTGTACAGTATGTACAGTGCTCAACCAGAGGGAAGAATACACTAGACCATGTTTATTCCAACTTGAAGCAAGCTTACAGGACAGTACCCTTCCCACATCTGGGCATGTCGGACCATCTCTCACTGCTCTTGGTCCCTGCATATACCCCTCTCAGGAGGAAATCCAAACCTGCCACAAAGAACATTCAAATCTGGCCTGAAGGAGCACTCTCTCAGCTTCAAGATTGTTTTGAGTGCACTGAGTGGAGCATATTTGATCATCTCGATTTACAGGAGCACACAGAGACCGTTCTGTTTTACATAAAGAACTGCACCGACAGTGTTACAGTGGAGAAGCGCATCCGGATATATCCCAACCAAAAACCATGGATGACCTCGGATGTCCAGAAACTCCTGAGAACCCGTAACCATGCCTTCAAGTCAGGTGACAAAGAACAGTACAACGTGGCGAGGGCAGAGCTGCGGAGAGGCATCAAAGCTGCTAAGGTGGCTTATAAAAGGAAAGTGGAAGATCACCTCGCCAACAACAACACGTGGCTGGTGTGGCAGGGGCTACAGAGCATCACTAACTATAAAGGCCCCACACCTGTCACCACCACCATCGCTGAAGCATCGCTTGCTGAGGAATTGAATATTTTCTTTTCCCGCTTTGAAACTGAGGCACCACACACAGCAGCACGGCCACCACAGACCTCCAGCCACAGCACACTCACACTCCAGGAACATCAGGTGAGGCAGGTGCTGAAGACTGTGAACACCAGAAAAGCAGCCGGTCCAGATGGTGTACTCGGAAAAGTACTTTGTGCCTGTGCTGACCAGCTAGTGGGAGTTTTGACTAGGTTGTTTAACCTCTCACTGTCACAGGCTACCATCCCCCAGTGCCTGAAGTCAGCTACCATCATTCCTGTACCAAAGTCTTCTACCCCAAAGTGCTCCAACGACTACAGACCATTGCCTTAAAGGGATAGTTCGGCAAAAAATGATATTTAACACATGCATTACTCACCCTCAAGCCGTTCGAGATGCATATGTCAATCTTGTTTCAGACGAACACATTTTCAGTTATTTTAGAAAATGTCTTAGACCCTTCAGTGGATATAATGTGAAGCAATGGGGTCCACCTCCTTCAAGTCCCAAAATGTGCATACATCCTTCACAAAAGTAATCCATCCGGCTCCAGGGGGATAAAAGAAGGCCTTCTGAGGGTAATCCGTGCGGTTTTGTCGTAAAAATATACATATTTAAAACTTTATAAATGAAAATATCTGACTTCCGGCAACGATCGACGCGCGTTCACGGGTGAACTGAGTGTAGTTTTGTTTTGCTCTGCACTCTGGCTGCGCAGGCGCGTTCGTTCTACGTCACGACGGTTCCTACGCTACGTCATACCTCGTACGCCAACTTCCATCACCCGTGAACCCGCGTCGATCGTTGCCGGAAGTCAGATATTTTCATTTATAAAGTTTTAAATATGTATATTTTTACGACAAAACCGCACGGATTACCCTCAGAAGGCCTTCGTTTATCCCCCTGGAGCCGGATGGATTACTTTTGTGAAGGATGTATGCACATTTTGGGACTTGAAGGAGGTGGACCCCATTGCTTCACATTATATCCACTGAAGGGTCTAAGACATTTTCTAAAATAACTGAAAATGTGTTCGTCTGAAACAAGATTGACATATGCATCTCGAACGGCTTGAGGGTGAGTAATGCATGTGTTAAATATCATTTTTGGCCGAACTATCCCTTTAACGTCAGTAGTCATGAAATGCTTTGAGAGGCTCATCTTGCACCACATCAAGTCCTGGCTCCCCTCAAACCTGGACCCACATCAGTTCGCCTACAGAGCTAACAGATCAACGGAAGACGCCATCGACACAGCTCTTTACACAGCACTTAGCCACCTGGAGCAGCCAGGGAGCTACGTCAGGATGCTGTTCATAGATTACAGCTCGGCATTTAACACCATTATTCCTGATATCCTAGTGGACAAGTTGACCAACATCGCTCTCCCCCCCTCCACCTGTGCCTGGATTAAGAACTTCCTGACTGACCACCCTCAAACGGTTAAGGTAGGCTCCACCTGCTCCTCCACCCTGACCCTCAGCACAGGCTCCCCTCAGGGCTGTGTGCTGAGCCCTCTCCTGTATTGTCTGTACACGCATGACTGTACACCCATCCACCCCTCCAATACCATCATTAAATTTGCGGATGACACTACGGTCATTGGCCTCATCAGCAGAGGGGATGAGTCTGCGTACAGGGACGAGGTTAACAGGTTGGCAGGTTGGTGCTCCGAACACAACCTGCTGCTTAACACCAGCAAAACTAAGGAGATGGTCATAGACTTCAGGAAACATAAAGGGGAACCAGCCCCACTGAGCATCAATGGGGACTGTGTTAAGCGGGTGTCCTCCTATAAATTCCTTGGTACACACATAACTGATGACCTCTCCTGGACTGCTAACTCACTTGCAGTAGTAAAAAAGGCTCGACAGCGACTACACTTCCTAAGGATACTCAGACGGAACCATCTGGAGGAGAAACTGTTGGTGGCCTTTTCCCGCAGCACCATTGAGAGTGTCCTGACGTATGGCATCACGACCTGGTATGCCAACTGCAAAGTGGCGGACAGAAAGAACCTGCAGAGGGTCATAAAGACAGCTCAATACATCACTGGCAGTTCCCTACCATCGCTAGAAGACATCGCCAGCACGCGGTGTCTCAGAAGAGCTAGGTCAATCACTGCCGACCTCTCACACCCAGGACAGCACCTGTTCAATCTCCTGCCCTCTGGCAGAAGATACAGGTGTCTTAAGAGCAGGACAAACAGACTCAAAAACAGTTTCTTTCCTTGGGCCATTAGGTCACTGAACTCATATAGTGTGTGTGCGCTATGATGTGTAAATGTGGTGTGTATATATAGTTTACTTCCCTCTTCTTTTATTTTTTATTTTTATCTTTTAACTTATTTCTTTTCTTATTTTTTTTATCTTTTATTGTTTATATATTTATTATATTATTATGCACTGGCCACAGATGCACTGTAATTTCATTGTATACCTGATGTGCAATGACAATAAAGATTCTTACTTACTTACTTAACAGTGCAAGCATGACCAAAACATCTGTGCTAAAAACAATTTGCTTGCCATCTTTCAGGTGGTGTCTGAGTGCTAGGTTGTGTAGGGTGCGGCAGATTACATTGTTCTGGTGTACCATGGGACTAAACAGCATCACTCCTGAAATGGCTCTTTATCATGTAGAAAATGCTTGCCTACATTTGGCAGAAGCTTTTATCCAAATCAACTGTGTTCAGTACATTTTACCAAGTTCATGCGTTCTCTGGGAATCGAACCTATGTCCGTGGAATTGTTAGTGTCAGGCGCCACTGTTTAAGATGCAGGAACTTATATGTTTTAATGAATTACTGCTTCTATGATCAATAAAAAATGTAAACATGCCCTGTGAAATTAACGTACATTTACCACCTGCTTTTCATAGCACAATATGCAATAAATTGTGAAATTAGCTGGATAATGACACTATTGTTTTCTGATAAGCTGACTTTGAAGTTGTTTCACAATTGAATAACTTGACTCATTTATTGAACTGAACGGAATCAACACTGAACAGACTTGAGCTGAATAATGAGATGATCTTCTGTAGAGCTGCTTTACAGCAGAAATTGAATTTGTTTCATAACTGATTAATTTAGCAACATTCTCACTGTTATTTTCCTATTACTGCTGTAAGGTTGCTTTGAAACAATCTGTATTGTATGATGTGCTTAAAAAAAAAATGACTTGACTTGTATTTTATGATCGTTATTAGAGGGGTAGTTCACCCAAAAATGAAAATTCTGTAATTTACTCACCCTCAAGTTGTTTCAAACCTCTATGAATTCCTTTCATCTGCAGAACACAAAAGAAGATATTTTGAAGAATGTCAGTATCCAAACAGTAGATGAGCCCCATTGACTTCCAAAGTATAGAGAGAAAAAATACTATGGAAGTCAATGGGGACCATCAACTGTTTGGTTACCGACATTCTTCAAAATATCTTCTTTTGCGTTTAGCAGAAGAAATCCATACAGGTTTGGAACAGCTTGAGGGTGAGTAAATGATGACAGAATGTTCATTCTAGGGTGAAATATCCCTTTAATCAAACAATGTATAAGATGAGTCCGGTGAGATCTTGTGTAAAAGCCATCCTCAAATATCTTTTGTAGAGTGTGGCACAGTCATTTGAAACCTTCATTGACGCATGAAACTGAAATGGTAACTCAAACCGAAGGAAGATACAGTATTTATGCTGCATGCCATACAGACAAGCTAGTATTAATATTTGTTATAGAACATCTCTTTCTCACTCTCTGTCTTTCATTGCTTTTCTCTGATTGGTTCTTTAATAGACATGTTTGTAGAAACTTTTCGCAATTATCGGTCAAAGAGCCTTACAACAGACTATAAAATTGTCAAACACTGTACATTGCAACCAATTTTTGGCACTGAAATGACATACGCAAAAGTGAAATTGTCCCAGTGAGTTTCATTTTGCCAAGGGTGTTGGCTATAAAAAGGTATGCTGAGTGTTTTCTCCACTTGAACTGCATTTTGAAGCATTAATGAGCTCCTTCTCTGAGTGCGGGTCCTAAAACTCTCCACTTTCATTTTCTTGAGTGTTTTCATTTCTAAAAAAAAAAAAAAAGCCTCGAAGCATAAAATTAAACACAAAGATGAGATTCATCTTCAATGAAACAGAATCACAGCCAGAATCGCACAGCGCCAATATTGGCAATTATGCACTGAAGGCACCTTCAGCTAAACATTTTGTCCCAAACATTCTGCACATAACTTCCAGTTTAGTCCTAGCTTATCATAATGATTAGTAGGCTGTGGTTACTGATAATTAATAAGAGACAAGGACTGTTCAGTAAATTGAACTGTGTACATAGTTCAATTAATGCAACTCACATACGAACGGAAGCTGATTAATAAAGATAAATGCTGCACACCAACCTATAATTACATGACCGGAGGAAAGGATTGATTAAATTTCATTATTATTATTAGCATATCATTATTTAGGAACTTATTTGTACAGTGTACAGCAGTTCCTTCATATAAAAGCCCAAACATATATTATTTAGGTAATAAAACAAAACTACACAAGGCAGTAGTACATAAGGTTTGGATGGATGACCACAATTTACTCAAGTTAACGCTGCAGTGTGTCATTTGTGCCATAAATAAAAATAATATGATCATTGTTTTCGAATAGGTTTTACCCAATACATTTACCAGCTCTCACACCACCACCTGACTGAAAGTTTGGACAAAGACCCCCTAAATCACGCCACTGGTATACCAAAAGATGATATATTGAAACGCTCAAATACAGCAAAGTTTTGAAAGTGGCACCGAGCCGCCATGTTTCCACTCTTCAGGAAATCTGCTTATGAATAGCTTATTTATAGTTGTCTCTGCACATTAGCCTGGGATAGGAGAAAGTATTTTAACATCAAAAAAATTACACACTTCACCTTTAAGGGTGGCAAAGCTGAGGGCAGATGTGATAGTCTGGGTCCAGACTCTAGAGAACCCTCTGCAAAATAGTCATGGATGTTTTCAGTCACTATGTTACAGTCAACAAATTCCACAAACTGACACCATAAAGAAAGAAAGAAAGACAAAGATAGTCCAACCGATGTGAAATAAAGAGGATTTCAATGGCAGTCACTCTGAGAAGTATTGGCTTGACAGAAGCAGTCAAAGAATCGGAAGCAAAAAAAAAAAAAGGTAATGTGGTGCAGCTTTCATATGAACTGAAAAGTGTCAGATTGAAAAGGTTTGCCCACCACTGCAGAGTAGAGAAAAATACAGTGAAAATGTCTGAAGAAGAATGACATTTACAAAAACAGATTTTTGTTGCCTAAGTAATACCTTAGTATTCTTTAAAGTACCTTAGGAAATCATGCAAATACTATTGTTTATGAATACAATGGTTTATGGGTCAGTCTTAAAATAAATGAGTTTTTCCAACTTACAAGATGTAAAGTCATAAATTTAAAGGTGAGTTAACTTAACCATCATGTATTAAGCAACCTACTTTGAACCTTTTTGCAATTTAAAAATTCTTGCTTTTAATATTACTAACCACCAGTGGTGTAGCAAGCAACCTTGTGTGTTATACCTCAACCTAAAAACCACCAGAACCAAAAGTGGAGACTAGAAATGGAGAAACTAGAAAATGGTGGTTATTTTCATCAGTTATTTTGTCAACTTGTTTGTTAGATCTAGCATTCTGCCCGCTATAAATCAGACACAGCGATGAGGTAGTTCAGTAAGATTGCATTTATTTGAGATTCTGAAGTGTGCATATCATGGACAATTTACTATCCCATGAGGCCACGGGAGAGGATTTATGAATGGCAGTGAAGCACATCTTATGCAAACTTTTATGGAGATCGGCCCATAGGTGGGGCTATAACTGTTAAAAAGCTTTTAAAACCATATATTTACTATGGTAAGTGTTTACATGCTTGCTAAATAAAATATAATATATTTTTGCGCATGTACATAAAAGGCCTTAAAGTGCTTGAACCCCGATAATTGCTGCTTGCAGCTATATATTTTTTTAAGTTTTAAAATCTGGCTGGGATGAGCTTTTAATGGAGAGCCAAAATTATTATTTTTAAATGTCACAATTTAAAGACAAAATTAACTTATAAACTTATAAATACATTTAATAAAATGTTATGTTATGTCATGTCATGTCATGGAATGATGACTTTTTATATAGGATTTCTTAAATAATGTTTAATGACTGAAATGACAAGGGACATGTTTGTCACCGTATTGTGAGAATGACCTATATATTAATACCATCTGATCCCATCACTGTACTATGGTACTTCTATGTTACTTCTGTATGTAAAGAGGTCATATTACGACAATGAAAGCCTATCACAAAAACAAGTGCCATTAAGTGGACAAAAAAATAGATTCATATTGGCAAACACATGCTCTGATTTCATGCTTTAACTATTCTTTGGACAAAGGCAATATTGTAAGACACATATACTGCACAGTGCACACACACACTTTCACAGGCAAATATAAAATACTAACTCTGAATTAAGTTCTAATCTCTTGCTCATACTGGAGTGTAGCAGTACACGCATGTATCATGTGACCGTGCAGATCTCTCCTTGAGCCAAACATTCAGTATGAGTTAATGCAACATCACTTTAGATTAAAGTGATGAGAGTTCAACATATATAACCTTGCTTCAGCACGCAAATATGGAGGTCATGACATCAGATATATAATCAAATGCATGTAATGTCCATGTAATCCATACAGCCTCAAATCAAAATAAACATCAAATCAAAAACACTTCTGCAATTATTATTAACATGGTAATGCAATCTACATTTTCATCATAGGGGGTGAGAGTGCATTGAGATGATTGTTTATTAAGAGACGAGTGATTTGATCACATCCTCTTATAATTACTTCCACTTAGGGCTGTCAATCGCATAAAATAAAAAATAAAAAGTTTTATCTGAAATATTGTTTAATAGAATTTCGTCATTTGCATCCTGCTCAGATGCAATTTCTACGATTTTTTTAAGGTTTATAAAAAAAATATGACACTTTAAATTAACAATCTCTTAATTATATTCATTCTATCAGCTAATATTGTCGTGTTTGATCTGTTTGTTTTGCTTCCTTTGGACTTTGAGTTAGTTTTGCACTGCTCTCAGTTCAGTTTCCTGTGTTTTATTTGTTCGTGCTCTTCTGTTGCCATGGTTTTTGATTTGCCCTCATGTGTCTCAGCTGTGTCTTGTTAACTACCTCCTTCAGTCCCTTGGATTTCTCTCTCTCTGCATTTATAGTGCTTGTTTTCAGTTGTTCTTTGTCAGACCTCATCTTTTAAAAAGTGGTTGTTCTGTTTCCCGAATTCCTGAGAAGAGTAATTTTGAGTTTGTTTTCAGTAAAAGAACTGCTTGCAAATAGATCCAACACTTTTATTTCCATTTTTATTGCAACCATTGTCACCTGAGTTTGTTTGCATTTTCAACCTGCTTTGTATTGTTACGATGTCAGTAGTATATGTAAGTGAATGTTTACTTGTTATCTATTAGGGGTGTAACGGTTCACAAAATTTACGGTTCGGTTCGATACGATACACTTGTGTCACGGTTCGGTTCGGTACGATTCGGTACGTTTCCGATACAGCAAAAAGAAAGAAATGCCAGAGAAATTTCCTTGATTTAATTTTTTTAATTATATTTTTATTAAAACTAACATCATAAAGTATGATATTTTTTAACTTTGAGCAATGAGCTATACTTGACTTTTCTTAGGAGCTTATAAAACAAAACAGCTCCTTGGACAAAATGAAATGTAATATTGTAGTAGTTATAAACAAAGGTTTATTTTAGTTCAGATTAACATTTGAGGGCAGCAATTGTATTCAGAATGTCAAAATAAAACCGACAAGATGTTACTTGAAATCATTATAGCCTACTATTCCTGCCAAACTTCCATGGTTACAGTTAGTAGTGTTACTACAGTTAGTAGTGTTACTACAGTAAATCCATGGTGAATGTTGCTGATCTGTGGATACTGGATAGTTCATTCATGGCACAATGTTTCTTCCTGGTTTCCACGTCAGCGCTGTTTGATCCGTTAATAACGGAGAAATGTGTGTTTCTCATTAGATCTCGCAGCGATGTTATTACTTCAGTGGCGAATTCAAATGCTTTCTTTACTGGATTTCGCTGTGTAGTAACAGTGCTGATGATTAAGATCGGCTCGCGCTGCATTGGTCCAAACTGAAAAACGGTCCGTCAACCACACAATAACGAGTAGCTCAGTTTCGTTCCACTTACATTACATTTGCCATTTGATGTTGGGCAATGCTGTGGTCACGCCAGTGTCTCTTACATTATGAGCGCGCTTGCAACGCGCCTACATTTTGGTCGGCAGGAAAAATGGTCCAACGAACCGTTCGGTTCAAAAATGTGTACCGAAAACCGAACCAAAAGCCTCGTACCGATCGGTTCAATACGAATACATGTATCGTTACACCCCTATTATCTATGTAACATGGACTGAGAAATTTACATTTATTTGTCAGCAAAAGTCCAACTTTTGACAACGCCAGGGCTTTCGTGAAAACTACAGATTATACTTCCCCGCCCACATACAAGTCGGATCGACAGAGGGCTAACAAAACAGTTCTTGTAAGGGTAGGTGTATCAAGGAAAATTGTATTGTGCAATTTGATAAACTCGATAAATGGAACACTATGACAAAAGCTTTTTGACCATGTTTGCAAAGTTTTGCTTCGGGGGATTGGGAGGAAATGACAGGGCAGCCGTTTCTTTCAGTTTTTCCCCCCTGTTTGGTCTAAAACACTGTTCATAGTCATTCTTCGCTGGAAACCGAAATTAGATCACTCCGGCAAAACATTTAATCTTTGAGTGTTCGCACCAGGGAACAATACCAGTCGACACCATTATGAGTAAACGTTTTGGTAAGTGTCCAGAGTCACTAAGAGCAGACTGGTGCGAGTAGCCTTGGTTGGCAACATGGCCAGTGCATTTTGGGTGTTAATGTTTTCTTACCCATTTAGCAAAAGGGAAGTTTTTCCCTGTTTTCTCTGGTCAGGTAGCATCAGTTAAGCGTCTGTTTGTTCAGCAAAACACAACGTGTGCTTGAGAGAGAGACATGAGGTCGTGCAGCTTTATATATCATAGATGTGATACATCCAGGCAGGGCAATGGGACTGAGATATTCATCATTTATGAGTCGGTCATGTTCTCCAAATTTCACCACCTGCTCCCCGCTCTAAACACGCACACGCGCGCGCACGCACACACACAGCAGACACTGAAACCAGGGCAGAGCTGCTCGAGGCAGTCCACACACATGCGCTCTCCTCCCTCATGATGAATGTGACACATCTTGGGTGGAGTAATTGATCAAAAAGTGTCAGCAATGTAGATTTAGGCAGTTGCATTCAGTCATAATTTAAATTGCATTCAAGTCTGTTTTCTGCTTTCTGTACGTGTTATTCTATCTGACGCTCCTTGAATAACAGCTTTCTAATTAAAGAACAATGACGAGCAACTTATGGCTGGCACGGACAGTGTCTCTGAATATTGCACTAATGTTGAGGAACTAGTATTTAAGCTTATGAGACAGAGGCATGATTCTCAACCTTGCCTGTCAGTATGTCTGCTACAAGCCTAAAATATCAAAATATCAAAAATGAAATAAAATGATGTGTATGTGTACTAGTGATGTACTAAAGTCTAATTATTTTTTTGCGAACTGGTTCTTTCGGACAGTTCGTTTCAATTAACTGGTTCAAAAAAATGCATTGGTCCCTTACATTATCACACAATGATGTCACTACGCATTGCTTTTATAACAACTCATTACATTTTCAGAAATAATAACACTGAAACCGTTAAATGTAATTTTTAGCAAATCTCAAACGTGAGTATTCATTTCTCATATATACTACATCAGGGGTTCTCAGCTTTCCTGCAGAGCTTAGCCCCAACACTAATCAAACACACCTGAACAAGCTAATCAAGGTCTTCAATCTTCAATCAAAAGGCTGTTTCTCAATTCCCAGAATGCAACGTTCTCGTGGAGACCCGTCTTGACAGGCAACCTTGAAAGAATGAACCCAGAAGGATGCAAGGACACAGAACGCATCCTTGTTAGAACGCATCCTTGTTGCTCAACTGACCATCCCAGCATATTACAAGTAGCGACCAATGCACAATAAATACAATATAACAGCACAAACAAATGTCATGACCTATTAAAACATTTCTTTCATTTTGTTATAGACATTATTTTCAGATTACCATGTGTATTTGTGAAAATGAGTATGTATGTTTAATGTTACCTTTGCTTTGTCAACGTTAAGATTCTTTTTCTTTTATTCTTTTACGAAGTTTACTTTTATACACTTAAAATTGGGCCAATTTAGTCCCAAGTACTGAAACAGTACACTTACAAGTACATATACTACTAGTACATTGATATTAGTATACTTACTTCATCAAGTATACTTACATTTGACTAAGTATACTTAATAAAATTAACTAATTTTTGTATTTCATTACAGCCTAGACATCATTGAATTTTTGTCATAATTGACAGCATTTTATTGTGTTAAAGATTAGCCGATAGGCTGTCGATTGCTTAAATAATCAGTTGTTTACCCACAAAAGCAGATTATTCAATGTAGTTAAGCCTCTCAACCATTGATATCCATTAAAAAAAGCCTCTGGTCTAATTTCCTGCGCACCGCAGATTTACGTTTTTTTTGTTTGTTTTTGTTTTGCTAATCTTGAAGGCTTGCCTTAAAGCAGATTTGCTAGAAAGTTACAGGCAGGTGAGTATGGTCAGGGTTGGAGCTAAACTCTAAGAAAGTGAATCTAGAGGCCCAGAGTTGAGAATACCCCTGTACTACATTTTAATGTTGTGCCTAATGTAGCATTTAAAACAAGTGATTTTAGTGTAGAGATCAAAACAGAGGTGAAACATGAGAGAATTTTCAGAAGTTAAATACATGTAGGACAAACAAAAGAACGTGTTGCATAAGCTTGTTTTGAGCAAAAATAAATAAATAAATTAATGGCACCATTCTAACCACAAAGTGTCTAGAATAAAGGCCTAATTTTTCAGAAAATGTCAATGTGAGGCAGAAAGATTGAGAAGCTTACTGCAACGTGGTGTAAAAATGAGACAGGTCCTTGAGGATGATCCATTTGATTGACAAAGTCAAGCGGTTGTTACTGAGGAAGGTAGACATGTTTCTGAATATCCCAACTTTCAAAGAGATTGTCAGGAAGTTATTACTTGTTTGGGATGTGTTGACAACGAAGAAAAGGTAAGAGGGAAGACCAGGAGAAATTATAGAGGCTGTAGGTATTTGCTTTGAATCAGTTGGAGACAGTGGGCACGTCTTCAAAGAAAATCAAGAAGTTCTCAGATCGGAGTTCTTGAAAAGGATGAGAAGTTAGATAATACATTGAACTGGTTTAAGGGCCCAGCTCAAACCAGTCCAAATATTCTCTACCTTCTCATTCATGTTCAAGTGTTGCATATAGAAGTGTCTAGCAAAGGAAAGATGAGATTGTTCTTTAGCAAGGGTGGATAAGTCTTCTGGAATTAGGCATGCAACAGACAGGGATCAAGATAGGAGCATATTATGTCTGGCAGTGGGCCGAACAGAGAGCATTATATAAATTGCTGTACAGACACTCGTCGGATCTTTCAACATCTGCCCTCACACACGCTGTTTCTGTCTTCTGGAGATAGACTCCTTTGTCTTTGTCTGAATGATTCTACGCTCAGAGGAGGATGAAGACAGCAACAGCACAGATTAACAGAGTAAATATACTGATGACGATTAACAGATGATTTATTAGAGGGTGTGGAGGAAATTGGATTATTAGACAAATTACTACAATGATACACCCTCACAGTCCTTAGTTAGCAGACGGAGTGATAACACTTAGAGAAAACTATAATAGTCACTACTGTCAATACTGCAATTTACTAATGATTCTAAACAACATACAGGTACTGTATACTTATTACAGGGACAGATCCTCTGTAGCAGCCTGGCGATTATGCAATGATAATTGTTCATGCAGGTTTCAATCTACAGTGTTTCACCTACTCTAACCCAGCAGTGAGAAGAGGCCACATTATACACACCCCTACACTTTAGACTTGAAACTGTAGCTATGGACTGTTCCACTAATGTTTTGGACTAATATGGAGCAAAACATCTGCATTGCTGGGAAAAGATGTCAAAATATATGTCGGTGAAGGCTGGCTTTCTCTGTCCGCGCTTTAGGTGTGTGGGTCACACTACACTTTTTGTTCCATTCACTTCCATTCATAGGCATGTGAATGCTGGAGACTGGAAATGCAAGCTCATGAGAAGAAGATTCACATTTAGCTGTGTTCCAAAGGTCAAATATGGTGAACTATGACTTGCGGATTACATTTTGAAATTGCACACAAAAAATGATAAGTTCACACTTACATATCATTAGATGGAGTAAAGCTTTATGCGTATTTGACGTGCTGTCCGGGGGGAGGGCTCCGAGTTCGGAATTTGGCCCAAACCCAGAGTATTAAAAATAGTATTAAATAAAACATAATTTGTCTTATTATATAGATTAATATTTTCATATTTGGCTGCTACAAATTAAAGTACATGAGATGTGAATGAAAAGCTTGCATGGATGTTTTATGGAACTTGGATGTTGTGGAACAAGTGGGACAAAATAATAGAATGGTGACAGAAGGAGAAGCCAACCCCAATGAGAAAACTTATGGGGCTAAGGAGCTTTAGAAGGCTGATCCGCCAATCTGCCGGGCACACTGTGAATGGATGAGAACTGTGGGTACCAACTACTGCAAAAAATGGTTGAGACTTTTCTCTTTGCCAGCAGGGATTCCAGGTCTGATGAAACTTCGGCTCAATCTACTGTTATTTGGGATAAGGATGTTGACTGGAGTGCATGGAATGATGGCTGTAAAGAGACAACAGACAGTGCTGGAAAGCTGGAGAGCCAGTCGGATGTGATGTTCCCACTCCAAAAGACCTTTAGTAACAGCGAAGCCTGCTGTGAACGCTAGGACGAGTGGGATGACAAATATGCTATTCTTTGATGACAAGCTGGAAAGCAGGTCAAAGGAAAGAAAGGCAGTAAAGAAACACAACAGGCTCATAAGTCATCTGGACCCATGTACATGAACGACAAGATGGACACAGAAGGTTTCCTTTGCCACCTCTAATGGCCGCCAGCATGCCATTGCCACCTTTGAACGCTGAGACGAGTGGGATGACATAATGCTGTTTGCTCCTACAATGAGAAAATAAAGAAGACGGTAAAGAAACCCCACATCTTTCAGCGCTGGGATGAGTGGAGTGATATAACCGACTGAGACACAGAGAAGATACAGAGAAGAGAAGAGAAGATACAGCAAAGATTGACTTGTCCCTTTCAGTGTCTATGGTGGTTATGGCCCTGCCTCAGAGAAACCTAATCTGTAAAACTTCTACAGTAAAAAACTGTTAATTGGTTAACTGTAAGTTACCTTACCATATACAGTGTAGAATTGTAAATGTGTTAATACTGTATTATATTGTATCTGAATTTCCTGTGAAAAACAGTCAAAAGGACATTCTCATAACACATCACGCATTGTTATATTTTATATACATAAATTTGTCTCTTCCTACTTTTGTAATCAGTAACATTTGGGTGTTTTGTGTTATGTTTTATGTTATTTTAGTATTGTGTGTTACCCTGGAGGTGTTTTTTTTTTTTTTTTTGGTCATTTTATCTATGTCTGTTTATATGTTATTTATTTGAGTATTGACCATGTTTTATAGACAGGCCACTTACAATGAGCTCTGATTCATTATGTGGCTGTTTTAAACTACCTATGAAAAATATAAGTTGAAAAAAAAAAACACTACAGGCACCAATATGCTATCCTATAATACCTGAAACACTGTCACAGTCCATAAATAAAGTACTGCTGGCATTCCATGTGACATAAAAAAAGAATTAAAACAATAGGAATAAACTCCTTCCTTTAATTATTTACATAATGTTATAATTATATCACTTATATAATGTTTTTTTTTGTGAGTTTCCTAAACACTCCTAAAAACTACAGAGATTTCAATGCTATCTGAATTATTACCTGAAATAGATGTGAATTGCTAAAATAAATGTAACTCAAAAGTAATTTCAAAATCCAATCCTGTCCGAAAGTGCTATTGTGAGATTGAGAACTGAATTGAATCATCTTTCTCAAAGTTACAACATAAATTTTCTCTCATTCTCTCCTTCTCTCTTGTGGTTTTCTAAGATCTTCATATTAAATCAAACCTGCGAAAGCTTTAACAGGTTTGATAACCACATAATCACAGCTGTTTCTTTCTCACACACCTAAACATAGACAGATGGTGTGACTCTTTCGATATCTCAGTCTATGCGGAAATTGAAATATCTCGATATTCCAATCCCACAGCGAGATAAACAAAGATAAATAGATGAATTGGCCTCGATAACAGCAAAGCATTGCCCCCTCCCTCTTTTTCATTAAACTTTCCATCTTTTATGTGGAAAAAATAGTTTTCCACCCGCTCATTTGGCATCTATCACATCCCGGTTCTTTTTTCTGCTCTCATGTATGTTTTAACATCCTCACATCAGTCTCTCTCCTCTTCTCTCCTGCCATCATTACCTATTTAGCTTACTTTGAACATTAAAGCTCGTTAATGGGCACTTTTCACAAGTTGAAGGTGACTCTGTGATTGGATGAGGTTAATGGGATGACATGCCAGCTGCTTCCAGTCAACATCTTATGGGAAACATGCCAGCTCATGGAGCCAATGTTTGGCACTAGCAGCTGTTTTCCTGCATGTCTCAATGCGTCTTCCTCTTTCTGTTATCTTAAGTCTAAGACATGACAACCAATGGCATTTGGTGTTGTGTGATGTCAAACATAGTGCGACATGTCTGGCCAATTAGCAGTACTCAATTCAAAGTACTGGTACTTCTATAACAAACTTTCTACAATATCGGCATTACCAAGTCCTGGCTCAATTCAATCCACACACTCTGACTGAGAGGTGGCTGCATTCACACACTTGTATGCCCCTTGTGCTAATGTGGCTGCATGCCTGTCAAATTGTCCATCTTGGGAAGATATTAATGTAAACTCCATTGTTTTGGGCCAGTCCATGGTGTTTTCGAATGGGAGCAGTGAGAACTTTATTCAAAATGTATCTTTCTGTTTCACTGAAATAAAGAAAGTCATATGGGTTTATAACACGAGGGAGAGTAAATGATGACAGAATTTTGATGAACTTCCACTGTAATATTTACTCTGAAATATATTCTCTACCAACTTTTTTTAGTCTGTTGACTTGATCTCTGCATTACAATCTTCCTCCAAATCCCCCCAAAACATTCTTTCAGCATCTCTTCCTTAAACAGTTTGACTGATAGGCCTACTTAGCATACTGATAAACAACTCTTCAGTTCAGCAGACAGTGTTTTCTTTTCTTTCACTTTTTGTTATCTCACTGTGCTCTCTCTCATTGTTGCACCTCTTCCGATGTCTACTTCGGTCTGACATCTCCCATAAACATAGAACAGCACACACAAGCACACAATGTCACTTCAAGTTAATCGTCAGGAAATGCCTCAACGAGTTGTCTCTGCAGTGCTAATTAAACCACTTCCAATTTAAGAGTGTATGATTTAGATGACAAACAGTAAAGGGGGGGAAAACTAACTAAGGGAAGGGCATCATCTAAATTCAAACAGAGCAAAGTTAAACAGCATACGTTCTGAGTTTTGTTGTATAATCACAAACCCACTATCAAAATGAAAAACAAAGCAAACTGAGTAATGAGACTAATCCTAAATCATGCTCAAAATATGCAAACATTAATCCAGCAAACAAAGGTCCAGATTAGAGATAATAAACGGTCAGGATGAGACTTTCAGTGGGGAGATAAGACCTTAAAAAGCCAGAATGTAAAAGAGGTCATTACATACCATGAACTAAATGAGGTGTTAGATGAGAGCAGGGGTGTTGAAGGAACATTAATGCTCGGCTTTGTTTAAGCAAAGCTAAAAGCTTTGTTTAAGCAAAGAATGAAATATTCCCTTGATAACTGAACATTTGCTGCATTGTTTTATCTAAAAGTAAAAGAATGTCGATCGATTTTCAGGGTGTGAGTGAGCAGACAGGGAATGAGCAGAGAAAGAAAGGTGACAGAAATAAAAGGAAGAGAGAAAAGAAAGTTGCTATAGATCACTGACAGAGCTTTAGGTTGACCACCACAGGTCTGATCCCACTTATAATTACAGACAGACAGGGAAGCAGAGATTGAGTTGGCGTTTAATAACACTGGAGTGTAATATATTTTAATTAGGTTCAACCTGTCAAAGCCGATAGCCTCGTAGGTAGCGCTCCGACAAATAGCATGCCTGCGTTGCCGGTGGTTTTCTCTCCTTTTTGCCAATCGAAACGCAGATTGAACGTGTTCAATTTGCTGGGTCATGGAATGTCTGAGAAGTGATGTACTGTAATCTGGTGATTATCCGCATTGGTCGGCGCGGTGTGAATTGGCCTTAACACGATCACGCAGCAACATTAACTAGTTTTCTGTAATTTAATGGCAAGATAATGTAACACAAAGTATAGTCCGATGTATAAATGTACATGTTTAAAAAAAAATGAAAGAAACATGTTTGCAATTTACTATGTTAACTGAATAACTGTGGAAACACGTCATCACAGTCTGTGAAAAGGGTGCTAATGTGGTGCTCAAGTGACATTTCTGATTATTATTAATGTTGAAAACAATTGTGCTACTTAATATTTTTACAAAACCGTGATACATTTTTTTTCATAATTGTTTGATTAATAAAACGTATTACAAAAGTCTTTACTGTCACTTTTGATCAATTTGTCCGTTCTGAATAAAATGATTAATATATTTTAAAGATCGATTGACTTTCATTGATGTCACCATTATGTTCTGTTACATTATCATGGACTTTTAGTTTTGATTTCATTCACGTAATTTGTTCCTTTGTTCAGTTTTCCCACTCCTCATTTGTGTTCTTGGTTCCAGCTGTGTTCTATTAATTATCCTCGTTTGTGTTTGCTATATAAGTTGATCCCTCACATTCATTTTCTGTTCGGCCTACATTCACATTTAGTGTGTGTTGCGCTGCCTGTTTGATGCTTGATCTTTATTAAACTCCGTGTTGGAACAAATCTCCTTTGTGTGCCTTCCTGCAACCGCCCGTGACAATTGTATGGTCAGTTTGTGTGTTTTTGTGTTAAATTAAGATTAAACAAGGAAAGACAGAGAGTGAGAGGAAGAAAGGCCTCTCTCAACTGGCTGCATTTCTTTTCATATTCGAAGTACAATCACCATTATTGGCCTATAGATTTAAATGTATTTTCCGTGTTTCCGTCTCAACATAAACCAAATTAGTTTTTTGCATTTACTTTAACAAATTGGCACAGGACTCACCGCGATGGCAACGTGCCGTGGTTTGTCTTGCTTCCATCACTTAAAAGTACACAATGAATCAAATCACTATGCACTTTAATTTAGATGCATTTCAAAACAGCCCTATCAAAGTTTTAGTGTATTGTATGCCATTTATACTCATAAACTTAATGCAGCCAAGGACTTTACTGGCATGCGTGCTGGTGTCATGCATAATAATAGATGCAGAGTTGGGAATGAGGCCTTGGCTCTCCACAGAGGCTCCAGGGGCCCGAGAGCTCTTATCAAGGCTTGGACATCAGGCCTGCAGTCTCCCTCTGCCTGGACATCTGCCCTCTAATTAAAGAGCTCCGTAATGTGTGTATGTGGATACAGGCTATAGGCTATGGCATGCTGGGGGGATTCCTGCGAAATGGCCCAGAACAAATGAGTAGATAACAATATCTGACACACAGATGCTTAAAGCTAAATGTAGCAAGCATCACACTGCGACAATATATAATCAAGTTTCCCTTCATTGCTATGACATACACTAGCTGTACATAACTATGTATAGGCCTGTTATTAACACCTTGTTCGAAAATGCTCATAGTTGACAGAAAATCATCAAGATAAAGTTTAGTTTGTGGCTGTTTTAGTCTTGTTTGCTTACTGTTTAATGTTTAAAGCACGTTCGCATGGCAGAAACAGTGCTGGTCACAGTATAAGGTTAACAGTGCTTTCTCAAAAATAATACTGCTGATATAGAGATGCATAGAAGAAGCACGGAAATTTGAGCACACTTTCATCAAAGGTCTGATTTTTACACATTTAGTAGCTCACCTTGAAAAACTTTCTTTTTTTTTTACCCTGTAAGATCTACACTCACCGGCCACTTTATTAGGTACACCTGTCCAACTGCTCGTTAACACTTAATTTCTAAGCAGCCAATCACATGGCGGCAACTCAGTGCCTTTAGGCATGTAGACATGGTCAAGACAATCTCCTGCAGTTCAAACCGAGCATCAGTATGGGGAAGAAAGTTGATTTGAGTGACTTTGAACGTGGCATGATTGTTGGTGCCAGAAGGGCTGGTCTGAGTATTTCAGAAACTGCTAATCTACTGGGATTTTCACGCACAACCATCTCTAGGGTTTACAGAGAATGGTCCGAAAAAGAAAAAACATCCAGTGAGCGGCAGTTCTGTGGGCGGAAATGCCTTGTTGATGCCAGAGGTCAGAGGAGAATGGCCAGACTGGTTCGAGCTGATAGAAGGGCAACAGTGACTGAAATAACCACTCGTTACAACCGAGGTATGCAGCAAAGCATTTGTGAAGCCACAACACGCACAACCTTGAGGCGGATGGGCTACAACAGCAGAAAACTCCACCGGGTACCACTCATCTCCACTACAAATAGGAAAAAGAGGCTACAATTTGCAAGAGCTCACCAAAATTGAACAGTTGAAGACTGGAAAAATGTTGCCTGGTCTGATGAGTCTCGATTTCTGTTGAGACATTCAGATGTTAGAGTCAGAATTTGGCGTAAACAGAATGAGAACATGGAACCATCATGCCTTGTTACCACTGTGCAGGCTGGTGGTGGTGGTGTAATGGTGTGGGGGATGTTTTCCTGGCACACTTTAGGCCCCTTAGTGCCAATTGGGCATCGTTTAAATGCCACGGCCTACCTGAGCATTGTTTCTGACCATGTCCATCCCTTTATGGCCACCATGTACCCATCCTCTGATGGCTACTTCCACCATGTCACAAAGCTCTAATCATTTCAAATTGGTTTCTTGAACATGACAATGAGTTCACTGTACTAAAATGGCCTCCACAGTCACCAGATCTCAACCCAATAGAGCAGCCTTTCTCAAAGTGGGTGCCGCGGCACACTGGGGTGCCCCCTGACTTTGTCAGGGGTGCCGTCAAAAAATTACGTAGGCTAAAAATATATATATATATATATATATATATATTTGAATTTACATAAATACATTCTTCTTCTTTTTAAACATATGAACGTATTAATAAAATTGTAAATTCATTTTAGATAAATATATATATATATAAAATTAACCATAAAAATCCGTCTCACAAGACCGAAGCAAGACACACACACAACTTGACGCAAGTGACGCAACCCATAGCACCGCGTGTTATAGCAACAACACCGACCGCGCGAACGCGCGTCACACAGCAACTGCAGGCTCTGACAAACACACATACAAACTATACTATACTTCTGCATAACGTGTCTCTTTTTACAACAAAAATGTGAATTCTGCCGGTATTCAGACAGTCCCATGCATACAGATACAGATCCGGCCTACAATCGCCTACGTAGGCGAAATTTGTTTGACATTTCTAATCGTAAACACAGCCATGTTGAAGCCTGCAGTAATGTTTTTCATTGATGTTATGGCAGTCCACTCTGCTTATTGTTTTTCGAGAATCTTGCACTCCTGTTTGTCATTGTGCACGAAACTTCATGCCAATAAATCATCAGAAATATTGCTGACTTGTGCGCGTCTCAAGCGCACTCTTTACGCTCGTGCTAATGCCTGTTAGTTGTCCGTGGATTTGCCTATATTTGGCGCTGAAAATGGAAACGTCTTTAGACATGGAAAATCGATTTTACAATCGATCCAATGAACGTTTATGTCTCAAAAATCGATCAGGATTTTTTCACAAAAGTGATAGCCCTGTAAAGTTGTTATTATTATTGTTATTGTTATTGTTATTTACAGTTCGTATTATGCTCTGTTCATTACTGTTCTGTCTAAATAAACAGGACATTTGCATTTACATTTGGGTTATGCAGTGTTTTTAATTTATATTTTACACTGGGGTGCCTTGAGATTTTATGCACTTTTGAAAGGTGCCCCGACTGAAAAAAGTTTGAGAAAGGCTGCAATAGAGCATCTTTGGGATGTGGTGGAACGGGAGATTCGCATCATGGATGTGCAGCCGACAAATCTGCGGCAACTGTGTGATGCCATCATGTCAATATGGACCAAACTCCCTGAGGAATGCTTCCAGCACCTTGTTGAATCTATGCCACGAAGAATTGAGGCAGTTCTGAAGGCAAAAGGGGGTCCAACCCGTTACTAGCATGGGGTACCTAATAAAGTGTCCAGTGAGTGTATTTTCTTGAAATGGAACAGTTTATTGAAACTTTAGACATCTAAAAATGATGATACATCCGAATTTTATGCCTCATACAGTTTGATTTATAAGAACATAGAGCTCATATTCGAGGAGGGGAAAAAATACCTCAATTTTATTTAGAGGCCCAAACTGAGCAAACATATGCAATTTGGTGGAGTTGCTGATATTTATATAGCCAAAATGTAAGACATTTTTATAGCTTGTATTGTAAATTAATGATATCTTTGTACCAGTTTAGCAGACTACATAAAATGCAATAATCAAACATTCCTCAAAAACATGTAAATCTCAGTTGCTTCAGTCCAGTAGGTCGTCTTCTTGAAATATTACTTACAATAATAAAAAGTTATTCTTACATTTACTTCATAAATAAATAAAGATTTCACAGCAAAAAGACACATGGACCATGACCTAAAAGGGGGTAATTTTAGAATTATATTAAAAGGTAAAAAAAAGTATATAAAAAGTATAAACTATCTTTTTTTACATGTTTTTCAGCAAAGTTATGATCATGTTGATAATTCAGAGGCTTTTAATCAAATATCTGATGATCAAATATGCTTTTTTGTAGGGTTACTTTTTATTTGAGTGAACTATCCCTTTAAAGATCACAGATGCACAGCCTTAACAGTAAAGCGCATGTGGCTTTGTCTGCAGTACACAGGTTATCTTACATAGCACCTTGAAGTGAAGTTGAAATTCAAGTGGCTTATGACACATGTTTTCACAAGTCAGACCATTTTACTGTTTTTCTGGCTATATCAATCATACACACACTCATGCTCACATGTTATTATGCTATGCAGTCCTATTGCAATGTTCCTAATTACAAACAAGGAACACAATTTTCTTTCAGGTTAAGGCAATTACAGCTTTTGCATCTAAATCCAAACTATCTTCAGAGCACGACTGGAGGAAACTCAGCAGACCTCTGTATTTTTCAGTAATGTGGTTTTACATGTAGCCGGTGGTAGAATGAGGTTAGGGCAGGGTAAACCCATGGTAAAATTAGTGACAGGCACACTGATGATAAGGCTCTGTTGCAGTGTAAAGAGTTGAATGCCCACACACACATACTAAGAAGCAGAATTTCCATGTTGAAAATTATACAGCTATGATTTACACTATAGTATATTTTCATTACTTTGCATCTATGCATGCAAATGTTTTGTTCATAACAATTAGTGTTTATTATTACATAATTTTCTATGATGACTGTCCATCACCGTTTTCCTGAATTGCTAAAACACTAAACCCCATTCTCTGAACCAAATTCTCAATAGTCTAAACCAATTTGTCGAATAAATCACTCTTTCTGTAAAACATTAAACAAGTTCAGGTGGTTAAAACACCCTTTGCTAATCTCACGCACTCTTTTTTCAAAACTCTAAACACATTCTCACTCACTAAAACACATTTTGCACTGTGATGCACTTGTTTCAAAATGCTAAACACAGGTAGGCAAAAGTTAAACACAACTGCAACACAGTTGTCACCGTTTACACACAACAACTCAAAATTGTTCACACTTATTTCTAATGATGTGACCAAACCAACTGTACATAATACAAGTCAGTTCAGAGTCCCACAATTTACTCAAAATGTTGCTCTGAATGTTGATACCAACAATGGATGGAAACAATATAAGAGGGAGAGGAGGAAAAGTATGTGTAAGAGGTGGTGAACAAGCAGGAAGAGGTTGAGGACGAGGAAGAGCAAGGTGTGGAGAATGTTGTCAAGGCTGACTCTGCTTTATGGGTTTTCCCTTCGCCTGCAGAGATGACATAGAGATTCACATATTGACTTTTGCAGGCAAGAGTAGTTGAAGAAAGTAGCTGGAGCCTATAACCATTAAGGCTAAAAGTCCTTGGACACAATTATTGTACTTTTTGGTACCCCCCATTTGGTAACACGTTACTTGAAGGGGTGTACATAAGACTGACATGACACCTTCATAACCATGACATGACATATGTCATGAATATGAAGTAGGGTTTATGCATGTTTATGACAACTGTCATTAAGTGTCTTTCGCTCAATAATGACATTTTGAATGCAAATATGACATTGTTTAAGATGTCTTTGTTATGACATCTTGACATAAACCATAACATCATAACCTGTCAGTGTCTATGTCATGACAACTTGACATTAAATTAAGTTAAACTGTCATGTGGTTGGTTTTGACATTGGCTGTCATCAGTCCATTATAACTGTCATGAATATTTTTCGTGACCTCAACTACAGTGGTACAAATTGAATTTATCATTAAACAGTTATAATGGCTTCATGACAGCCAATGTCAAAACCAACCATCTGACAGTTTAATGTAATGTTAACCAATAAAGCTAAGTGGTTTCTTAAGTTTGATAATTAATCTGCTATGTCATGTTTACGACAGGTTGTGTTGTCATAAAGACATCTCAAACAATGTCATATTTGCATTAAAAATGTCATAATTGAGCGAATGACACTTAATGACAGTTGTCACAAACATGCATACAATTTCCATCATTTTCATAACATGTCATGTCATGATTATGAAGGTGTCATGTTAGTCTTATGTACACCCCTTCAAGTAAAGTGTTACCTTCCCACCGTCTACCCCTGCCACCCTGCCAAGACCTCTTGCCACCCCTTTGCCCCACCATGTAAAATTTTCTAGATCCGCCACTGCTTCACACAAAGCTACCATATGACTTTAAACTACTTGAAATGCAGTGCACAAGTTACATGGACTTTACTTGACTTTGCCTACTGGCCCCTGGTCACCACTGCAACATGGCATGACAGCATTGTATGTTAATATGTTATGTTTTATGTATAACATTTTGAGTGAACTATCCCTTTAACATGACATTTTATTGTTTTGTCCCTTAATAAAGAATATCAATTTTGCTTTCTGTGAATTGAGTTTTTTAAGTTTAATGTATTTTCAGAAAGTGTAAATGCTGAGCAGGTTTTTAAACAGTCTGAATCTGCCTGTACAAAAACTGCTCATGAATCTGAAAAGTGATCTGCTTTTACTTTGCCCACAAACTCTAATATGAGCGATTTCATGCTGTGGTCCACTTGGAACACATATCTAGTGCTCACAGTATTCTGGGTCACCCTAGGGAAAGGCCTAATGCAGGATCCCATGTCACAAGAGAGAGACAAAAGAACATTTGATATGACAAGGAACACAGAGGGGTTGAATTAGAAAAAGTCAGCGAAGAAAACAAAAGATTTGAAATTGAGAATTGAAAGGACAGAATCAAATTTTGTGCCTGAAATATAGAAGCTGTGCAAACACAGCAAAGGGAAATCTTATTAGAAAGACAGATTGAGCATAAAATGATAGGAATACAAGAGACAGGATGGCGAGACAGTTCATATGCGAGTACGCGTATGAGAGCGCTTCTCAGCATCTCATATATCCTTCATGAAATATGAGCAATAAATCAGTGTGAAAGCGATGGAATGACATCAAGGCACAGCCCTCGATATATCGTAGCATGAAGATAACAGGCAAAGACACATTCATACACATACAAACTAATCCCCCAGACCTCCTTGCCTGTCTTCATCTCATCCGTGTCTCCTCTGTACTTCATTTATAGTGTGTTGCCACCTCTTCACCCGTCCACTGGTCTCTATGTTTATGTCAAGCTCAGGGCGCTGCACTGAGTTCCACTGGGGCCAGACAAATATTAACCTACCCACCTCTCTCTCTCACACAGTCCTGCACACACACAGACACATACACACATTTATATTTTATATTACACTGAAAAATATTGGTGTAGGATTTACTCTGAAATAATATTCACTCAGAAATTGCTAGTACATTTCTCAAAAAATTACAAAGAAATGGCAAATAACACATTGAATTAAGCGTGAATTTTGAAGAGGAAAGACTGAAATAGTATTTTACTCTAATAATCTTTGTTTTATTTACAACTTCTCTCAAAGAGATTCATTAAAGCTGCCGTCGGCAATTTTTTTTTTATCATATTCAGTGAAATCGACACTATAATCCAACAGAACAACATAAATAAAGTGGTTTTAGAAAAAAACCCGAGCTTCTAACTCCACCTGGAGCGTGTTATTTGTTTTGCAAAAATCCACAGCTCCCGGATCATCGGGTCCAAACAGCGCAGGGGGGTCTGAGATCTGACTGTCAATCACAGATCGGGCACACGCCACCCCTCGCGCACGTAACAATCACATGCACACGCCTGAAGTTTGCGCAGTAACGAAGAGTGATGGCGGATGTATCTCGCTTTCAAAACACTAACAAATCAAGTAAGCTCATTTAGAGTATAAATGACGTTATCAATTGCAATCTATCGGTAGATTAGCCAGGGCAGCATACCTCCAAATAGAGGGTATGCGCATGACGTCACCGTCGGCCGGAGTGAATGCGGTCACGCCCACAAGTGGCAAAAAGACTGAGCGGCAGCATTTGTTTTCAGCGTGAACGCCGTGAAAATCACACAAAACACATCTAAAACGGGAAAGAGCTTTGCGATTGACTGTACAACTAGATTTGACCAGAAATCTGAGGTACTGTATATTTTTACAGACTGCAAAAAGCTACAGAACAGACTATATTCTGCATAATTGGATGTTTTTAAATAAACACTGAAAAAAAACTATACAAGTTTTAGGGCTGGACGATATGATGATATACAGTATAACATTAATGTAAGTGATCACTCGGATTTAGACCTATCTATATTGTATTTATATAAAACGTTTACAGGCAAATTGTCTTCATTTATTTCCCCGGCGTCGAAATCAGGCACATATAAATGTCAGGAAACACGATTCCTGGCTGCATGTCAATATCCATGGATCACTGGATCTTTGATAAGTTGTAAGGAACACTATATCGAGTCCAACTTTTAGTTTAAACTGATAATAGTTTGTTTTACTCGCGTTAACGCAGTTTCCCCTATTAACTCCAGTCACGCAGCAGCTCTTCTGCCACTCAGTCCCGCTGAGGGGGGCGTGTCCCGGCGGGGAAGTGACGTTAATGGTGTGTTCACACCGAACGCGAATAGAGCGTCAAATACGCGTCTATCGCGTTTAGTTAGACGCTTGAACATTCGCCCGAGTTCAAAATTTTCAACTTGCGCGGAAGACATTCGCGGCAAACGCGTCGCCCAATTCGCGTCATTCGCAACGCCCGGCGCGAATGATGCGTCTATTCGCGTCTTTGCATTGACTTTGTATGTAATCTACTCGCGCAAATAATTAAATTCGCGTTCGGTGTGAACACATCATAATGCATTCCCTCTATACTAACACCCCATGGTGTTGATGGATGCTGATGAGACGGGCGCGTTCACAGATAATCTGGTGCACACGCACTGACGAGCACGAACTCGGTGGGAGGGTATCCGTTGATAGTGGGGGAGGGGCATGAGAGTTGTAAACATTCAAAATTTTGCCTAAGTCCACTCAATCTGCCAGACTTGCCTACTGCAGCTTTAAATGAATGATGATGGATGAATGGAAGGCTGGGAGACAGAACTGAGAAAGGGTAGTAAACTGACGAAATGACGAGAGACAGAGAGTGAAACCCTGTTGGAAAACCCAGATAAATGGTTTCTAGCTGGTCATTTGCTGGTCAACAGACGGTCAATCTACAAGACTACCAGCAGGTGGACTTGGTTTCAACATGATAGACGATCTTGCTCAGGATAGTTAGGACTATAGGCCATCTCACACCAGCAAACACAAATAAAGGCCCGTTCACACCAAGAATGATAACTATAAAGATAACTATAGCGTCCACACATAGCGGACGATTCGTTCGGTCAGTACATAAATGCTTGAGCTTAGTACAGCAGGATGGATTCTGATTGGCTGTAAATGTTTTTATTGTTCATCAGCTGGATAAAAATCATTCTGAAAGTGATTCCAATGATATAATTTCTCTGTGCGGTTATCGTTATAGCTCTGGTGTGAACTCTGCTATTCTTGAATTTTGAGAACGATTATAGAACTGATAGAATGATAATATGATAGAACTTTTAGAACTATATCTTTATTGTTATCTTTATAGTTATCATCCTTGGTGTGAACGGGCCTTGACATTTCCAAAAAACCCTCATGTTCTGTTTTCTAGCCATTTAAATTCTTAAATGTTTAGTTCACCCAAAAAATGAAACCCATAAATACTGAAATTATGAACCTTTCAACAGAGGGACAGAAATCGGTAACACTTTACTTGAAGGGGTGTACATAAGACTGACATGACACCTTCATAACCATGACATGACATATGTCATGAATATGAAGTAGGGTTTATGCATGTTTATGACAACTGTCATTAAGTGTCTTTCGCTCAATAATGACATTTTGAATGCAAATATGACATTGTTTAAGATGTCTTTGTTATGACACCTTGACATAAACCATAACATCATAACCTGTCAGTGTCTTTGTCATGACAACTTGACATTAAATTAAGTTAAACTGTCATGTGGTTGGTTTTGACATTGGCTGTCATAAGGCCATTATAACTGTGTCATGAATATTTTTCGTGACCTCAACTACAGTGGTACAAATTGAATTTGTCATTAAACAGTTATAATGGCTTCATGACAGCCAATGTCAAATCCAACCACCTGACAGTTTAATGTAATGTTAACCAATAAAGCCAAGTGGTTTCTTAAGTTTGATAATTAATCTGCTATGTCATGTTTATGACAGGTTGTGTTGTCTTAGAAATGTCAAGTCGTCATGACAAAGACACTGACAGGTTATGATGTATTGGTTTATGTCAAGGTGTAATAACAAAGACATCTCAAACAATGTCATATTTGCATTAAAAACGTCATAATTGAGCGAATGACACTTAATGACAGTTGTCACAAACATCCATAAAACTTCCTTCATATTCATAACATGTGTCATGCCATGATTATGAAGGTGTCATGTTAATCTTATGCACACCCCTTCAAGTAAAGTGTTACCCAGAAATCTATAAGGTTTCATTCAAATATCTTCATCGAAACTTATGGGTTTGGATGGAACAACACAAGGGTGAGTAAATGACGGTTTAGGGTGACAGTTGAGGGTGAAATATCCCTTGAAGAATATCCCTAAGAATGTTACATTATTTATATTTACATTATGTATAGGGTCTCAGAGACCCCAGACCATTAGATAATGCAATGAGTGTTCATGTCATCTGATTCTCTGAGCGATGAACATACTGTAGCAGTACACTCCTATCAGTTGACTATTTTATTTAATTTTTCTAGTATGTGTTTTTGCTTGGGTCAAATTTTGCTCAATAAGATGACAACAAGTGACATTTCTCAAACCACATGCCTACTTTATCGTTAAATAGAGAGATCCAGCTTTAATAATGTCAGTCTATTGGGTTTTGATAGGTCAGATGAACTTTTGAAGGGAAAATAAGAGGTCATTTTCGAAAATTACTTTCATTATTTTTACACGAATCAATCTCAAAAGAACAAGAAGGTTAAGCTGGGATTTGACCTGGTTTTTCCAGCAGGACTGAAAGTAAGAGTGACTTGAATTGAAAAGGATAAGAGGGAGGGAAGATTGTGAGACAGGTGCCAGGGAAGTAGAGATATGAGAGGAGAGTGTATCAACACTGAAATACAGAATATTGCTGATTGTCTCCAGCCCTCCTTTGACCATTACAGACCCCATGATGTGTGAGTGTGTGTGAATTTTCTGTTTCATTTTGCTGTAGGTCTGCCTCCTGTGTGCTCCTGTTGTGAAGGCTTATTGGATAATAAATCAACAGAGACGGATTGTAACAAAAATGATACAAGCCATTCGCTTTGTCCTCTGTCTGATCTCTTTGAATTCAGACCAGGGCTCACCACCATAACCCCCCTAAGGCTTTCAAATGTTGATTTGGAGTGTTTTTTTTTTTTTTTTTTTTTAAATATATTTTGGAAACTATCTATCTATCTATCTATCTATCTATCTATCTATCTATCTATCTATCTATCTATCTATCTATCTATCTATCTATCTATCTATCTATCTATCTATCACAAAAAAAAACTTTTGCTTCTGGGACTGAGGAACTATCACAGTTGTATTTATGTTAGGATCCATATACCAAAAATAAATTAACTTACAGTATGTTCATAACTGATCTAAAAAAACATCACTATTCTGATCTTAGTGTAGATGATAACATATTTACTATAGACTAGGGAATGAAGCATTAGACATAAGAAAGCTTTTACGAACCTTTTTTTAACAACAGATCAACAAAAAAACAACAGCTGTAGCCTTTTATTAATATTGGAAAATCAATATGGTTACATTTAATGTAATATCCGCCTTATATTATGATCAGCCAACGACTACTGCTGTTACCTGTGGCTTGAATGACACAAATGTTATGCACAGTTGAAACTGCATTACACATTATTGCAAGCTTTCTCAATATTAAACCAACCATAATCCACAGCTTGAAGTAATTTACCAGCATTACCTTAAGGTTAAATTGGCCCACAGAAACAGGTCATCTCACAAGGACACCATATAACCCCTTTGTTAGCTGTAGACTGTCACAAACTTTACCTGAACACTTTCACCTGCTATTTTGTGTATTACAGCCTGAGGCACGTCAAACGGCCAAATCGATTGTATGTTCCCAACATGCTTAATATATATATATAAGCATACAGTATATATATTAAGTCTCGACTGGACATCGAGTCTAGCATAGTCCCATCGAGACTAGTGTGGAATTTTCTCATTCAAAACACTGCCTGCTGCTCCTCCTGATTGCTTTTAGAGGGAAAATCTGCCCATAACTGCTGGTCTAGGATCAGTTTTCTCCGTAATGATAGCATATTGTCGAAACAAATTTGGCAAATGCTCCTGTGCATATCTGTGTTTACGCTCTGAAGAGTATCAAAGGTTTCTATTTACAATATGTTTTTGCAGCGTTGAGCAACGAAGCCAATCATAGACTTATCTGTTGATTTTTTTAAACCAATGGTCAATCAGATTTCACTCACCGATCAATCCGCCTGAGTTTTTGCTAACATAGTGTAGGCGTTATGTAAATAAGAGATTCATTGTGCAGTCAGCTTCACTGATTATAACGGAACTTGCGATGAAGATGAGTGACAGCTTTTTTAGTGATTATAAAGAGACCCCCCCCCCCTCCTTAAAGGGGTCATATAATGGTACATGCACTTTTTCAAGTTGATTGTACTGAAATGTGTGTTGGCAGTGCCTGTACACAACCATCATATAATGATAAAAATCCATCCAGTGTTTTTGTTTTAATCTCCTTATATGTTTTCCCCTGCCTCAAATCGAGCCGTTCGACCGTGTGACGTCACACGGTCGGACGCCCCTCCCGCGATTGTTGATTGACAGACAGGTTTCAACACAGACCGGCCCTCGCTCGTGAGCCAGCTGTCAATCATAGTCTGCGCGGACCGGCGCGGTCATTGTTGATATGCTGGAGCACTGTCTATGAGCAGAATGGCGTCTAAGCGATTGTGGTGTTCTGTTCTTGGGTGTAATAACGAACACAGCAGTCACAGCAGTTAACCTTTATATTAATATTTATATCTTTGCAAATCGCTTGCACGCTTCACGATGAATGAGTCTAAGGTTTACACTTAGGGTACATTACGGCATGTTTTCTATGTACGACGTTCTCAATATAATTCATAATCCCACGTTTATAATGAACAACGCGTTATGGTTATTGTGTTACAAACGTGTACGCATAGAACAGAGAGGCGGGGTGAGCAAAGCTCATGATCATTTAAAGGCATATGCACTGAAACGGCGTGCTGAAAACAGAGCTGTTTTTGACCAGGTAAAATAACTGTTTTCTTACAATACTAATGAGAATTTTTAATTAAAGTATATTACAAACTTTTAATTTAGACCCTAAAGAATCATATTAGCTTGTACAAAAATGGCATTATATGACCCCTTTAAAATAAACTGTGCCTGAAAAATCCAAACTCGCACAATATAATAACTTTACTGTCCCTAAAAGCATTTTCACAGTGAAGGTTCACTCCAGCTGTGTAATCTAGGTCTGTTAGTACAACTTCACTTAAAATGGAATGGTGCAAATTTCAGTTGAACTAAAGCATTTACATGACATTTAAAAAAAAGTATTGTTACAGTCGGGTTTAAATCTACTTTTAAATTGCATGTTAATATACTCCAATTGACAGAACAACATTTAAAGCAACACAGAGACAGAGCATTTGGAAAATCTATGAATAGCTTACTTACAATTGTCTCTGCATACTAAACTGGGAGATTACATTATAGGCCTGTCGTAAAAATTACACACAGCAGTTTTAAATGTGTTGGCCTGCAAATGATGGAGCTTCATGCAAATTCACACAATAATGTGATTAGGATCATAATATTATGTTGTTTTCTGATGCAAATTCACACAATAATGTGATTAGGATCACAATATTATGTTGTTTTCTGAAATCTAGACAAAATGAAAACAGAGAAGACAAGAAAGTTTGAAGTCAATTTTCTGATAGAGAAGAAAATTTAAATATACTTCCTAGATCAGTGGTTCTTAACTAGTAGGTTGCTTGTACTGTGAAGAGTCCCTAATGCGGTTCAATCTCCTGACAGAAAGAGCTAAATTAAGGCACAAACACTCAGACACACACATTCTCACACACACAAACACATTAGCTGAGAGAAACCTCTTACATTGTCTCGTCGTTCTGAAACTCCAGTTTTCCAGACACTTCCTCATAGTCCTCCCCTCCGCAAGCTGTCGCATCCACTGTATGGTACGGTACTGCCACCAGACCACGTGCTCCTGATGTCCTCTGGACCTTCACCTGCATGATGCCGATGCTTTCGCTAACTCGTATCGATTCACTCTCAAATGTAAAAATTCCTGCGTGGTCGTCATCGTAGATGGTCACGGTCGCCGTGTGGGCCTCACCAAGGGCTGCGCTAGGGGCGGGTGCTCCAGTCTCCAAAGCAATAGGATGTCCATCAGCCCACCCAACTATACGGGGATTGCTCAGGCGGACGTAGAAGTATTCATCTTCCTCAAAGATGTCATCATCAATAATGCCGACGGTGATCTCTTTAAGGTTCTCGCTAGGTTTGAAGATGAGTGTGCCCTCAGCAAATTCATAATCAGAACCAGCATTGGCTGTGCCATCCTCTGTGCGATAATCCACCTGGAGTTTCGGATGAATAAGCATTTGAAAGGATCAAAGATCTTCCTTGTTCTCATTAAATAAACAAACGAAAGAATCTGTTCCATAATTTGCATCATTTAATAGTCAAGATCAGAGAATCAGTTTAGAAGTATCTCATTCCCTAGTAAAAATGAATAAACTAAAGAGTATTTTACTTTAAACTCACCTTAACAGTACAACCGGCATCTCCTCCATGCCTTTGCACAGAAAGTTTTAAGGACCCACAGTTTTCAAAGCACTGGTAGAGGGCAGGTTCAAAGTCTATTCTTGTGACATGAGGGTCATCCTCCTGCTCTTGGGGTTCCCCACTGCTGACCACTTTACGGGCCTGATCTGCTGCGTGTTTCTTCAAAATGTTCCCAGCACCAATCATCATCCTTGTCGCCTGAATGCGGTAGAAAGCTCTGCTCTTCTGCTGCTGTACCAGAACCTGCAAAGGTAAGTTTGGGAAAGTTTGTTTTATCCTGCAGTTAAGTTTCAGGCTGCTTTCTCAAGCTGTAAAACAACTATTTTAAATTTGCAGCATGTAAATTCCGCACCACAATCAGCACTAAATAGAATTTTCAAAAATAATCACTGTTTTCGAAAAGGTTTGCCAAACAATTCCCTAGTCTTGCACTGTTTAGACAAACAGCTGGTGTCGCCACCAAACTCACACCATTGATAAGCGATTGGGAGTCAATGAGTAGCCAAAGAACCAATAAGCAACCGTTTTCATTTGACTATCCGACTAATGTGCACACATGCTACAACCACATTATCCAGATCTGGTGCGATTTCAGTTGAAATAAAGCATTTACTTGACATTTTAAAAAAAATGCATTAAACGTATTTAAAAAGTAGGCTATTGTTATAGTCAAGTTGACAGCTAATAGTCAAAGTGCATGTACACATAAAATAAACAGAACAATGTTTAAAATAGCACAAGACAGTGTCTAAAGTTTTTGGGAAATCTATGAATGGTTTACTTACAATTGTCTACTAAACTAGGAGAGTACTTTAATATTATAAAAATATAAAATACACACGGCAGTTTAAAATGAACAAGCCTGCAAAGAATAGAACGTCATACAACTTTAGATTAGATCTATTTAGAGTTGAACAGAGATTAATGCAAATTTTCACAAATCCTGGGCAAATTCTGTAATATTCACACAACAATTTGTTTAGGATCACAATTTCATGTTGTTTTGTAATATCTCAAAGCACGTCTGTAGATTGCCTTCAAATGAAAATGAGAACAAAGAAGAGAAGAAAGTTTTAATTTAATTGTTCTTTTAAAGAAGAAAATTAAAATATGCTGCATCAAAAACTCCCAAGACCGGTGGTTCCTACTTGTTGGTTGCAACTGAAAAATAGGTAGCAGGTCTGTTTAAAACTACTTTTTTTTCTTCTTTTTTTTGTGCAGTGAATTTTAATATTCTTAATATTTAAGAGAATAAAAAAAAAATTATATTAATTAATAAATAATAACTATGCAATTATAATTTTATAAAATAAATTTGATGTGAATATGGTAAATTATTAAATAATTAAAATGTGTTAATATCTTTCTTCTTCTATTTAACCTGATAGTTGGCCATCTCTATGAGCTGCTCCATGTCCTTGTCAGGATGTCTTTGCTTCAGTTCCTTTAAAGTTCTGGCCATATCTCTCCTGGCCTCGTCCTCTTGATCCCGTCCTCCATGCCCACTTTCCCCTCCCAGGACTCCATCCAGATGTGTTGTGATTCCATCAATTTCAAGCATGTCCATCTTTGTGAATCCTGCCTCCTTGCCAATCTCCTCCCCTCCCTCGGACACAATAATTCCACGGCCCTTGTCGGTTCGGTAGCGTTTGCGAGCATACTTGTAAAAGAGCAATCTCCGATCAGCGATCCAGGCCTGGACCACGCAGAGAGGAAAGAAGAGGAACGTCAACACTGCTTCCCACACTTCCACCTCACCAGGCGAGAACACCGAGATGATAAGATAGAGCCAGACGTAGGCAAACATGCTCCACGCCGCAGTCACGAAAAACACACGAAGATGTTTGACCTTCCGCCTTTCACCATCAGGTACCACGTAGACGCAGATGCCAATGATCACAAACATGTTGAAGGCAGCGCTGCCCACGATGGTGCTGGGACCAAGAGAACCGGCCTCAAAATTATGCCCACAGACCTCAATCACCGAAAGTAAAATCTCAGGGGCTGATGAACCCAGAGCCATGAGGGTCAGATTGGAGACGGTCTCGTTCCATATGCGAACTGTCGTGGTGACCGTTTCACCATTGGGTCTCTTTGTAGTGATCTCTTTTTCTTGAGAAGTTATAACTTCGATGGCAGTCATGAAGCGGTCAGCAATTATCGACATCCCCAAGAACATGTAGACTAGTGCCACTAGGTACACAATGGCACGAGCCACTTTGTCACCAACTGAGGGATTTAGAGGATTCCACACTGGCAAAAGGACCCCGTCTGCACACACGTCATTCTGGGAACAGTTGGAGGTAGATTGGGCTATATCTTGGGAGTCAGCTTGAGAAGGGATGGAGAAAGACAGGAGAAGGACTGGGAGGATCAAGGGAATGAAGGAGATTGGGAAAATGCGGGATGAACTGAAGGACAAAGGCATGGTGAGGTAGGGCCGATCTGTTTCTGCAACAATTCTTCACACCACCTAAGGAGAAACAGAGAGACACTGGGTGAGTGAGTTTTAAACTCCGACTTGCATTTTGTTCATACAGTATACAGAGATTGGAAAAGAAAACAAGAAGCTGATAGAGATGGAAATTAAAATATGCTACACTATACTGCACAGAAACCTCCTTAGAACTACAGTAGTAAGTCGTAACTCAAAAATTGGTTCATTCAAATCCATCATTTTTTGTTCAGTGAACTCAATATTCAAGAGAAAGTCAGAATATTGAAAATTATGAATTATTTGTAACATAACATAAATAATTTTTCATTCAAAAGTAACAAAAAATTATTTAAGTATTGTGTTGTGTTGCCAGATAAAATCTAGATATGTGCTTTAGAATATATAGGTTGAGGTTGTGGCCATTTCTACAAGGCCTTTGGTGTGAAAATCCTTCTTTCTCTTGTCACTGTCTCTGTACGGTTGTACAGCTCTCTCTGTAGTGCTGTCTCAGGACATTAATTCTGCTTCATCTCAACGCGCCTACACTTTCGTATACATCCCTCTCTTTACTTCCTTCATACACATTTGATCAGCTTCCTCTTTCAATCCCTCACGATTGGAGAGTTAACATATTTATTTGCTCCAGCTTCTCAATTTTTTCATCATCCCATGATGTCTTTCATTATTTCTATAACTTTCTTGACCCCCTCTCCTAAATCCACCACTTTCTGGGGATAAACATCATAAGTATGAGAATAACAACACACCCAAAATCCGCTGTGTTGTTCACAACTCTCATTATTAAGATTGGTGGTCAATTTTTTTAATCGACCAGTTCTTAAACTTTTACCGTAGGTAAGGAAACATTATTTCATAAGATTCCATTCATACCCATGTGGATTATAAAAAAATAATGAACATGTGTTTCCAGAAAATTTTAGACATGTGTGTCCAGAAATTTTTGCAAAATCAATACAACTATTCTGAGCCCTTACACAAATAAACCGCACATACACACAGATAAATGTGCTGTGATGTCATCAGTAAATTATGACTGCGTTAATAACCTAATGGACGGCTTATAAGTGTGTGTGCAGAGGGAGATGTCTGAACATGTTTATAGGCTTGTAGACTAAAGTCAGTAAGTCCCTCTCAGATCTGTAATGTATGTGCGTGTGTGTGCGTGCGTGCGCAGTCTGCGCACGTGTGTGTGAGACACAGCTTGAGTGGAGAGCGCTGCTGTTCTTGAGCTTTCTAATGCTGAGAGCACAGTGCTGACTCAGGACACACACACACACACACTGACACATAAGATAAATTAAAGAGGTCTAGCAGGCTGTGTACGTGTACTTGAATGGAAAAGAAATAGAGCCTTAGAGAAGATTAGTTGGTTGGGTCACCAGTGAGGGGGTGTTTCTTCAACCACAGGCGCTTTTGGCCCTGTGGAATTTCAGAAAATTGTCTCTCTTAAAATACACTTTTCTCACTCACTAGATGTTCAATAATAGTGTCCAACAAACTACATACATCACAAGAATATTTTGTTTACTCTGAACCAACATGAATATGTCCACCACATTATAATTTCTACCACATTATATATTATTATTATGTATACAAATGATATATTATGTTCAATAACATTCTTTTACATTTTACAATACATTATAACAAACAAAAAGCAGTTTGCATGTAATGGACTTACAAGTGGCCTGAGGCTCACAGTAATTTTTACGTTCAACTTAGCTAACTTAAATGACAATGCTTTTTGTGCCTTACAGATTAAAGTCCAGAGTATCCTGCATTTTTGAGACCACGTGGACGGTGCATGTACAACAGTGCATGTGTGACTTGAGCACTTGAAAACCACTAGATAAAATAACAAAACATGAAAACCTAACAAATGTGTGTGTATGCGTGTGTATGTTTATTTACTATATTTACTACCAGATTTGTCCCCTAATATAAAATTCTATTAAACATAAACCCCAAATTCTTACCCCTAACCTTAACCTATGTCTGAACATTTCTGGATAGGTGACTACGTGATTGAGTTGAGCAGTAATCTCTTCTGTGGGTGGGGTTTGGAGAAAAAACATGGATTAATAATTTGCTGTATATAAAAACAAATCCATGATATGTCAACATTTAGATAAGTAAAGCCTGTGTCCAATACTTATATTCAATCTATATGTGCGTCTGTGGTGACAAAATTCACTCATGGTTCACTGGGATAAAATATCTGTTTTACTAACACATGGCAGAATATCTTGGGGCCACAGTGAGATTTAGTGGTGCAATAAAAGTGTAGTAGCATCATAATTTTCACACAAAACTCAGTATCTTGAAATAAAACTAGTTCCCTTTCGAAAGGGAACTTGCACTGCGTCGATGATGCTGTGGGGAACGCCCTCCACGTGAACCGGTGTCTGAAAAGCTGTCCAATCACGGCAATCGAATTTGACCGGCCACAGCCATGACGTCACTACTAGTGGGACCCAGAAGTATAAAAGGGGTGCCTAGACAACATGTCATCCTCTTTTCGTCTTCAGGGACTGTTTTGTCTGATTTGCAATCACCTGAAAAAGGTAAGAACAATTATGGCAAGTGATAAGTGTTTCAAAAAGTGTGTGGATCCATGTCTCAGATGACACACACAACTTGTGCGTTTACTGCTTGGGCGAAGAGCACGCACGATCAGCTCTTGAGAGACCTGACTGTACAGAATGTGAGAGTTTTCCTCTAAGAAAACTCCACTCTCATCTGGCCCTCTTCTCCAGTGGTTCGGGTGCCACTCGTGCTGATGCACTGCGGAGACTCGGATCATGGGGTTCACAGATGGAGCTCGCTGATGAGTTTTTGAGAGAGGTGTTTCTCTCTCACGCCCATCAGAAGCTTACGAGGGTGAGCTGCTGGACGAGGATGTGTCATCTCTTACATCCTCTGATACAGCAGCAAGTGCTCTACTGGCACCTAGCCCAAGAGAGCAGGAGATGACTGATGAGGGTGAAGAAGTGGTACAGCCTGAACCCTCACAGCCTCCCCGCCCCGCGTATGATGAGCTATTGGGTGTTATGGAGCGCGCTTCAGCGAGGCTTCAGCTGCCGTGGGATTGCGTGAAGGAAGGAGCCGTTCACGGCAGGCTGGATGAGCGGTTCTTTTCTGGCTATAACTCCCCAGCTCCCGTGAGCCTTCCATTACTTCTTGATCTGCATATTGAGATCAAGAAGGCTTGGAAGAACCCATATTCTGCACGCATCCATCGTCAGCAGCGAGCAAACTATGCTGATGTCGAAGGGGATGCGTGAACATGGGTATGTGTCAATGCCCCCAATCGACGAGACGTTTACGAACTATCCCGCTGCTGGAGAGGCATTGACACTAAAAGCTCCGGCCCTGCCTTCCAAGCCACTCAAGATGACATCTCGCTTGAATGGCAGGGCCTACGCGGCAGCAGGTCAGGACTGCCTTATACACGATGTCTGTGTTGCAGGTATACCAAGCAGACATGCTGAAGGATTTGGATCAGGAGCAGTGTCTCTCCCCTACCGCAGTGGACAGGAGAGGCGAAGGCGCGCTCGGCTGCATTTAAATCATGCATTTCGCTGTGGACCGAATCCATGCCCAGACAGCCAGGGGGGCCTGGCCCATCCCGGTTCAAAGAACAGAGACAGGGCCAGAGTGTCAAGGTGTCAAGGTGCGAAAAGGCCCCAAAAGTGAAAGCTGGTTGCAAAGGTTTATTGAGGATCCGATAAATGTCGAAAATAGGCTGTCTGCCGGTCACCGGCCATTTAGGCGGATGCAGAACAGAACAATGAAACTGAAAAAGACCAGACTGCAACCAGGCAGGGTGAAAGGCACAGGTAGTTGTTGTCAGGAAGTGCACACAGGAGATGATGAGCACTGACTCCACTTGGCGGATACAGCAACACAGACTAACAGGCTTGGCACAGGATAACATGTGATATCTCTTGTCTGATACTCACAATGATGAGGCGTCTGTAACGGGCATGAATGAACAAACAATAAACCAACAAAGAAGGGAGAAGAACACGAGATCTAAATAGCAAGAAGATTAGGGCAAATGGGAAACAGATGTGGGAAGATGAGCGAAGGCATGAATGTAGATTGAGATTGTGCTCAGCTGTGCGAGAGCGCATGTGGAGGAGAGGGAGAAGAGAAACAAGTTGAGGAATCAAACTTGACTCCTGACACAGAGATTCAGCGTCGCCTCTCACGCTCCTCCTCCTCCAAAAAGGAGTAGGTCACAGAGGAGTCGCAACTCAAGGAAGAAGAGGGATCTGAGGGAGGTGATCAAGCACAGATGCTCCCAGCGCTAGTGAAGGATCCCCTTCATCTGAAGGTGAATAACAACCCCCCTCCCCTTATTTTCTTTACCCCAGGCGCTTCTTACATCAGGCCTGAGGCCTGAACCGGTGATGATATTTTCCCATTAAACGGAATGCTTATGAAGGTCTGAAGTCGGGCTTGGTAGTGAGCGTGCCCTTTCTAGCTTTTGGGTGAGCAGGATGATCTTGGTAGGTCTTTATTATAAGGTTGTTTAACTTTAGACCTCAGTTCCCTGTTTAGAAAGTATTAAGGGGTATGTTTGATAGGATATTAAAATGAGGGAATTAGGGCCCTGAAGTTCCTTTTTTATAGGTAGGCTTGCATACCTTATCATAGGCCTCCTTTTGTGATAGAGTCGCTAGGATTATGTAGTAGGTGGTGCCAATCTTGGTCACCCAGTGATATACAGGTTGGCTTCATCTCATAGAGAAATCTCCAGTGAGGTCACCGTGCATGAGAGCTCCAAACAGGTTTTTGTTCAGCATGAGATGGCTTCCTCCCATTTGGGGGGTTTTCTCCTGAGGCCACCGCTTTGTATAAAGCTCCAGATAGACCAACGAAGTGTTGGCCCTCTTCAGGCCACCTGGATAGCCACCTTGTATTTGTATAGCAGGTCTCGTCTCACTTCTGAGTTGTTATGAGACTATAGCTTTGAACTTCAGTCATTGGATATTCAAGTGCCATCCCCACAAGGGCTGGCGTAATATCTTGCTTAGGTATGTGTACTAGGAGCTTGTTGGAGACAATCTGCTAGAAGTTTTTTGTCCCGAGTCCCTCAGTATCTGAGGGTAGGCTCTTTAGATTTAGATCATCTACAGCTTATCTCTGTAAGGTCTAGTTTTTTCCCTGGTACTGGCCTCCTATTTCTACAAGTCGTGTAGCCTAGGCCCGCCTTTGCATTAGGCGATAATGCTAGTGGATGTTAAGGGTAGAATAAATAGCAGCATAGGTAGCAAGCTATCCCTAAGCCTCCCATGCAGGTATATTCTGGGCGTTGTCAGACCTGTCTCTCTCTGGAAGAGAGAGTTGGAAGCAGTAATGCTGAGGTCTCCGCTTTCAGAGCTGTATAGTGTAGCTAGAATTTCACAGCTAGTCTTTAGGTTGGTTATCTAGGCCCCTTGAATTTATTTTCAAGTCATAATGTGAAAAATTTCATTGGCCTCATCGATTAGATTTTTGGCTACCCACAGCTTTAGTTAATTCGCCCTCCACCACTGGGGCTCACTTTAGTACTCCCTCCCATTTGGGACAGGTTTGAGTACACTCCCTTAGAGCCTAAGCATGCCATGGGCTGATGCTTTTGATAAATGAAGTTGTAGGCCTTTCTATAGACCTCCTCGACAGTCAGGTAGTGTAAGACTGTACTCCCCTTGTTTAAAGGGTCGATAGTGCTCTAGCTGAGTACACTGTCCATTGGCAATGTAAAGTAGGAAAAACCGAGCCCACAGTATTTATGTGAGTACACCTATGATAACTGAGGCTAGTTCTGCTAACAGGTATCGTTATCAAGTAGTAGGCCTTCACAGGCCTCCTTGAATGTGGTTCCACCATCTTGTGGATTTTAGCAATAAATAATAGCATCACATTGTAGGCTCCCTTTGAGCCTCCCTGATTCTAGCCCAGAGCCTGGTCAAATATATATATATATATATATATATATATATATATATATATATATATATATATACCCTAAGTCTGGTTAGAAGGTTGAAGGACTCTCATGAGGCCTCCGTGCTAGACCAGCCATTGAGCTGGAGGAACTACCCTTATCTAGGGTCCCTTGTTAGAGTGCACAGCCTCCACAATGTTTAAAAAAACTGATTGAGTATAGTTACTCCCCTCGTTCGCAAGGGTTATAAACCGCTATGCTGAGTTCTACTCTCCAGGATGCCCATCTCTATGTTCCGGTTTCACTATTGTTTCACTATTTCACAGAGTCATAGACTCTGATTAGGAAAACAGATAGGTTGTTGACAAGACTAGGTCAGTAGATTTGATCAGGTCAGCCTTCCTGGTGGAATTCCTGGTTGACTATGTCCCCCTCAGAAAGTGACTGGACGGGACTCCTTTCGGACCCCCTGGCCATATTCCCTTAAAGGAACGCCTTCAATGGAAGCTGTTGGTTTCAAGCCTTGGTAGTCTTTTCCTTGTTTGGAGGCCTCTTTGAGGCTTATAGCTTGGGCAGTGACCGTAGGGTATAATGTCACTGACAGCTTGTATGTGACCTGAAGGGGGAGTGTTTTCTTGGCATTTCAGGTTGAAACTGCCAGTTCTGACGTTTGTCACAAGCCCTAATTGTCATGCACTCGCCTCAGCATGGTGGGATTGTACTAGTGTTGTCAAAAATATCGATATTTCGATAAATATCGATACTGAAATATCTGAACGGTACCAATACTAATTTCCCGAAGAATCGATACTCAGGCGCGTTGGCAAACACCACACGTGACGCACTCGTCTCATTCGCTCTGGTTAAATAGCAAAAGTGAATTGAATGGAAAGATGGCAAGGGCGGCGCCCCCGCGACCGGCTTTGGTTGATTGATAAAGAACACCGCGAGCGGGCATGTCGGAGAATAGCGCAGACACGCGTAAAAAACACACCGCGAGCGGGCATGTCGGGGTTGGAGTATTGCGTGGACACGCGCTACACACCGCGAGCGGGCATGTCGGAGTCGGAGTATAGCGTGGACACGCGCTACACACCGCGAGCGGGGATGTCGGAGAATAGCGCGGACGCGAGCGGGCATGTCGGAGAATAGCGCGGACACGAGCTACACACCGCGAGCGGGCATGTCGGAGAATAGCGCGGACACGAGCTACACACCGCGAGCGGGCATGTCGGAGAATAGCGCGGACACGAGCTACACACCCCGAGCGGGCATGTCCGGAGAATAGCGCGGACACGAGCTACACACCGCAAGCGGGCATGTCCGGAGAATAGCGCGGACACGCGAGCGGGCTGCGGGCACCCAACAGATTGTTTGACTATCAATATCAATAATCCCTCACATCACTCTTTTTAAATTATTGTATAGGTGAAAACAGACTTAAGGAACAGGCTCCAGGGGTAGGCTACTATTTAGCAGCATGCTCAGCATCAGGGGTGTTTGTTGTTTGGACAGACCTGCCCCCACTGCTAATAAAAAGTCCTCAAGGAAACACTGTAACTCTTCTCATTTTAACTTTTCTGAAACATTAACCAAGATGGCCTAGTATTGTTGTTGATAAGAGTCTGTGTTGTCTCGTTTTAATTCTTAAAGTTAACATAATCTGACAGGAATCTTAGACAAGTAAATATTGTAACTGTGGTCAAATGTAAATTAACTAGTGCCTATTTAACTTTATTCAAAAATTATTATTTAATTCTGCAATTTTCCTTCATTAGTGATTATCATCAATTTGATTACACAGATATTAATTAAACTAAACAGCTATCTCTGAATTCAATAATGACATGCCTTTAACTGAAAATTGAATGTTTAATCTTATTATTATAGTACATTACTGACTCTCTATCCTCCAATTTGATACTGTTAAGTGCTTTTTTGTTACAGTATATTTTAATCTTTGATAACAGTAGGTAATAAAAATACATCATGTTAGCTCTGGTCCAATTAAAAAAATATAAACAAATAGAACTCAGGACATTTTTGTTCATGTAAAATATACCTCATTGTCATGTACTTGTTATATTTAGCTTTAAATTAAAAAAATACCCCCTTAATATTGTGGCAGTATTTTCTCCGTGGTATCGAAAATGGTATCGAATATCGATATTTTTCAAGGTATCGTATCGAAGTTAAAAATTCTAGTATCGTGACAACACTAGATTGTACATCGTTCCCCATAGCATCATCGACGCAGTGCGAGTTTCCTTTTGAAAGGGAACATCTAGGTTACGGCTGTAACCTCTGTTTCCTGAGAACAGGGAACGAGACACTGCATCATTAGCCATGCCTCGGGATGCCTGCTGAACAGTCCCTTCAGACGAAAGTGGATGACATGTTCTCTAGGCGCCCCTTTTATACTTCCAGGTCATAGGCTGTCGTCGGTCAAATTCGATTGCCCTGATTGGATAGCTTTTCAGAAACCGGTTCCCCATAGCGTCATTGACGCAGTGTCTCGCTCCCTGTTCTCAGGGAACAGAGGCTACAGTTGTAACCTAGACGTTTTCATAACATGGTACAAACTGGTAAATGCAGCAGAATTTATAAAGTTGACTGATTCAGCTCGCTTAAGGCCTACTTTCTTTTTCTTTGATTATGCAAGTCCATTGGTGCATTTCATATTCCTGCAGTTGTGTTTGTGTGTGTAGATGCAGTTTGTTACTGTGCCTTCACTATGGAAGGCTTGACATCTTCTCAGCGTACGCCTCATTACCATCCCACCAGTTGTCCTCTCTGCCCTTGACACACACACACGGGTGCTGGAGGCCGTGCACTCTGTCTGTCTTGAGACACACTATTGATTCCCTCCAAAAATCTTTTCAATCTTCTAAAATATGCAGACAGACACTGGCAGACTATGAAAATATGACTATAGTCATATTTTGCTCTCTCTTCCTTGAAGAAGCATATTTTACAAGCTGCTGTGCAAAGTTGAGGGGGCCAAATATAGCACCAGGTCTTTTCAATGCTAGCTCAGTTAGATCCGGGCTTGGATCCACAAGTATGATCTTCCAGGCCTCTCCATGGGTGTTCTATATTCTACCATGGCCATATTTAGATCCCAATGTAGTTGGGTTCAGAGTTCCCCATTCAGAGATCCACCCCCCAATGGTTTAACCCAAAGTGGAGAGGCACAGGCTGAATGGTGATGTTGAGGACAGAAGGGTGGAGTGTGGGTTATAGTATAGGGTTGACCAAAAAGATTATAGCCTACTATATGCATTTCCATAGCTTTCAATGTGAAACCGGTTCATTTGGTGTGTTTTTATAGTGCTTAAACTAGCCACCAAGTTTATAGAAATATGTATTTTGCTTTGAGACATCATTTTGGTTCACTGATGCATGCAGCATATGATACTAAAAAGCACAAAACATTGTGATGAGGATATGAAAATAATGGAGATTTCTTTGCAGGGTGCTTGCTGTAAGTTACAACCTAGAGAAAGGGTTTTTCACACTGCACTTATAGGGCAACGGTGATGTTAAATGTTTTATTTGATGTCTACACAGTACCTTAGTAAAAGTGCTAGTAAAATAAACAGTGCCAAACACTGTTTATTTATACCACTGGGAACGGTTAAAGGAAACCAGGCACATTCCATTTTATATCATACAAGCGCTAATATACTCAGTCGGTGTATTAGTGGTGGTGCCGATTATTCAGTAACTCTTTCTGCAGGTTATACTGTTATGCCAACAGATGGCGACAAGCGACTATCTTTATGAGTGAGTCATTAAATTATTTGTTTAATCGATTGCAACAACACAGAACCTTTAAAGCCCTATGATTTCAGCGATTCACTTAAAGGTCCCGTTCTTCATGTTTTTTTTTAAGCTTTGATTGTGTTTACAGTGTGCAATATAACATGTGTTCATGTTTCGCGTGTAAAAAAAACAGTATTTTTTACACAATTTACTTATCTGTATACCGCTGTTTTCACTGTCCAAAAAAACGGCCTGATGACTTCCTTGTTCTATGAAGTCCCTCCTTCAGAAATACGTAACGAGTTCTGATTGTGCCAGCGGTTCCTGTGTTGTGATTCGACAGCAGCTTATCGCACGTTGCCCGGAAAGGTCACGCCTCTTACCATAACGTGGAGATGCATGCGCAGCTGAAGTGCTTCTTCTCCGTGGGAGCGCAACAAGACCACGTCCCCTTTTTTTGTGTATTCCTGTGGGCGGAGATTAGTCAAAAAGCTGTTCTAGTTACGTCATTAAAAAAGGAAGTAGAGGGATGTAGTCCAAACCGGCCGTTCGCTGTATGCTTTGAAATGGGACTTCTGTTAAATAAAATATCTCGCTAGGCATTGAACTTTGAGCTTTACAATTTTACAGGTATTATTTATGCTCTAACAGCAACATTACACACTAATTAAAGTTTGAAAAATGGAATCGCGAAGAACGGGACCTTTAATAAACTAAATCAAGTGCCTGTTTTTCAATATGAAGTCTGCAATAGTATTTCAAAATCTGACGACCCAGGATTAATTATGTTAACCCAGGCTTTAGCAATATCAAGTGTGAAAAGCCTATTCGTGTATTACACAAAAACCCTGCAAGGGTCCCTGGAGCATTAAGTCCTTCAAAGAGTTTTGTTGGAGGTGCACAAGCTGAAATCCACTACAGGCTCTGTGGGCAGGGCCACTACTACATGACCTGACTGAGGGATTAGAAACAGTGCCACGACTTGCAGAATTAAGAGTCCTCGCACTCTCTGACCTGAAAGAGTAAGTTTGAGAAACTACCATTTATTTAGAAAAATAAAGTCACAGAGGTCTGGAATGACATGAGGGTGAGTAAATGATTACAGAATTGTTATTTGTGAGTGAACTATCTGTTTAAGTTTAGTATTTCTGTCTTGATCTATGGGCGAATCTCTTAAGATGAAGAAGTCAAAGAAGATTTAGGAGATAAGGAAATCTACCATCAAGATTAAAAACATTTTTAATTACAATTTTCTCATTCCACCAATTCTCATTGCTACAATGAAAAAACATAACATGAATCATTATATAAATCTTTAAGTATGTGCAGCATATATCAGTATTTGCCTTTAATTTATGCAGATTTGTAATGTATACAATAAAGACAATCTAATCCTCTATCATCCCTGTAGGCAAGGTGGTTATTTTCAATGAAAATCAAATGAAAATATCATCAAAAAAAGAAACCTGCCTTTTTTGTCCTAAAGTAATTGCTTATGGAGGTCCACACAGATAGGATTTATTATTGATCAAACAGAGCTTGACATGAGCTCTTGTCAATAAATAACAGACTGAAACTGGCAATCAAGAGTGTCCTTTGCTGAGAAGAGTTTGAGTCTAATTATGCTGCCATCACGTACTATCAGAATTATCGTAAATACAAGTTTCCTGGTTAAAAATTGGACATGAGTGCCCTCTCAAATCGTACACTCGGAAGCTTGGGGATTATTTTGATACCCAAGTTCTCGAGTTGGGCGGTCCATAAACTTTAAACATGGCGGAGGTGAGAGCGATTGTGTTATAAAGCAGCAGGAGGCAGGAAGCAGGCTCCAAGTGCAGCAATGTTTTTTATTAAATAAAGACTAGAACTTTGACAAACTCAGACTAAGACTCTGGAACAGAACTCGTGAACAGAACAATCGACATGCAACATTACAACATCAAGAACTCACAAAGCCTGAACTAGACACACAGGGCTTAAATACATACTAGACTAACGACGAGACAAGGGACACATGTGAACATTTAAACAATCAACCAATGACAACATGACACAACAGACAGGGGAACACAAGGCAAGATCACATGACTAGAACAGGGGATCACATGACAGACAAGAACCAGGAACAAGAAAAAAAAACGTGACAGATTGCTGTGACTGGTATGCTTTATTAGTTTTTTTCCACAACAGCTACATCCCCTTGTCTTATTGTTAAAGTAGTGCATATTTATATATATATGAATAATAATTTGAAGCATATTGTGTTATACACCACGAAAATAGCCTGTATTTGATGGAAATTCCAGAATTCTCAGCATGAATGGGATGCTAGATATCATTTTGGCTTTAATAAGATTTTCCCAAATAAATATGCAAAAATAAACCTGGTGTCCTCCATGATAGATGTTCTTTCTGACAACAAAGCACTTGAACGTGACAAGCTCATAATCGCGACTTCAGAAGTAGGACATTTCCAGCATGTGAAGGCAGCATAAGGCCTGCGTTGAGAAACCTAAAGGGACCACATTCCACCACAGCAAATAAACCTTTTCCAATTGCCCAATTTGGCCTTGTTCGATGGGTTTTCACAATGGAAAAGGCATTTTGAGGTGGGAAACATCATCTATGCAAACAATGATTTGAGTCAGGAACCATTAACGTCAGTGGCCACTGGCCAGGGGGACAAGACAATGTCCTCACCACATTACATTTTCAAAACAGCAATAACTTAGTCTGGCTAGAATTTATTTAGAAATATTATAATCTGGTTCTCAAAGGGGTCTGCAGATTCCCTGTCCAAGCGGCAACCAGTGTTAAAACCAGAGCCACTCAGATGGGTGAAGGGTAGAAGGCGGCAAAGCAGGTACCTAACAGGTTATTTCCTCCATGTGTATTTGTCCCATAAACAGCTACTAAGAACACTGAATTTCATTCACATGACTCTGTAACTCTGTGCTGTCTATTCTTCACACTTGTCAAAGACTAGGCACATAAAGAAAAGTCAAAATTCTTAAAGTAACTTTTTATTATATTAAATAGTGTAGTTATTTACATAAAAAAAATTGTTTACAAAAAAAAATATATATATTAATAACATATATCTGTAATCTGTCATTTCACACTGGTAAATTCCCAAATAAAATGAAAAGGGCGAAAGTTGTTCCACTGTACAAAACTGGGGATAGACACAAGTTTACAAATTATAGACCTATTTCTTTATTACCACAATTTTCCAAAATTCTAGAAAAACTATTTTCCAATAGATTAGACAAATTCTTAGATAAATATAAAATACTTTCTGATAATCAATATGGATTTAGATCAAATAGATCAACATCTCTGGCATTAATTGATTCAATTGAGGAAATCACAAACGCTTTAGAACATAAACAGTACACAGTTGGAGTTTTCATCGATCTCAAAAAAGCTTTTGACACAATCAATCATAATATATTAATTAATAAATTGGAACGGTATGGGATCAGGGGTGTAGTGTTGCACTGGGTGAAAAGTTATTTAAGTGGTAGGAAACAATTTGTGAAGTTGGGGGAATACCGTCGTAATTGGACATTACTTGTGGCGTCCCCCAGGGGTCAGTTCTGGGTCCAAAATTGTTTTTGTTATATATAAATGATATATGCGAAGTTACTAAGACAGTAAAACTAGTGCTATTTGCGGATGACACAAATATTTTTTGTTCTGGGGGGAATTTACAGGAACTAGAGGAGATTACTACTTCAGCAATGTATAAATTAAAAAGATGGTTTGATAAAAATAAATTATCATTAAACATTAATAAAACTAACTTCATGTTATTTGGTAACTGTAAAAAGAGTATACAAATTCGGATACAGGTAGATGGGGTGGACATAGAACGGGTTAATGAAAATAAGTTTCTTGGAGTGATAATAGATGACAAAATATGTTGGAAATCTCACATAAAACATGTACACAATAAACTTTCAAGAAGTATTTCAATATTGAACAAAGCGAAACATGTTCTGAACTACAAATCACTCCACATTCTTTACTGTGCACTGATATTACCATATCTAAACTATTGTGCGGAGGTTTGGGGTAATACTTACGGATGCAGACTATTATCTGTATTTATGTTGCAAAAAAGAGCCATAAGGATGATTCATGGTGCTGGTTATAGAGATCACACAAATGTATTATTTTTAAAATCCAAGACATTGAAATTTACTGATCTGGTTTATGTTCAAACAGCACAAATAATGTATAAAGCAAAAAATAATCTACTCCCTGGTAATATTCAACAACTGTTTTTTAATAGAGAAGGGAGATATAATATTAGGGGTGAGAGCAACTTTAAACAATTATGTGTCCGCACAACATTAAAAAGTTTTTGTGTTTCGATATGTGGAGTGAAGTTGTGGAACAAATTAAGTTCAGTACTTAAACAATGCCCAAGTATGACTCAGTTTAAAAAGCATTGTAAAAATATGATATTTGCAAGGTATAGAGAGGATGAAGGTTATTAGTTAGGTGATAGTTTATTAATATTTTTTCTTTTTTTCTTTTATTATTATTTTTGTTTATTTTCTTATGTAATTTTTTATTGAAGATGTATATAAACATAGGTAAATATGTATGTTGTTTTTTTTTTTTTTTTTGGTGTGTAGAGACAAATAGATCAAAATGTTCGGTCAACCGGTTAATTAGCTAATTAATTATTAAAAAGTAGTGGAGATGGGGTAGGATTGAATAAGCTTATGCTTCTTCCTACTCCTTTAATGTATAAGTTAAATTTTTTTATTTTTTTTTTATTAATTGTTTTTTGTTATTAATTGTTAGTATTATTGTATTTTTGTTTTCTTTTGTTGTTTTTTTGTTGGGTTTTTTTTCTACATGTTCGAAATAAAAACTTTTCATTCATTCATTCATTCATTCTTTATTTGTATTTTATATTACTTTTGCAACTATCAGGTTGACTAGCACTGAGAATACACTGCCTAAAGGACTGTCTCAGAAGGATTCTTATCTTAGTGAATCCATTAGTAGTAATCAATAGGAGTATAAAGTACAATCATAAATAAGACATTGTGTGGAGAAAATAAAAGTGAGATAAGATGAAGAGAAGACCTACTGATGCATATCTGGCAAATTATTTGTAGGCTGTTTTTTTAAAGGGCAGTCATCATGGCTGACCTTGGAGAAAAAGCGAAAAAACTATATGATGCACTGAGAGGCCTGTGGCTCACTCTCCACTCATCTTTTTCATTACTTTCCCAATCATGCCTGCCCTCTGTGATCCTTTCTACTGCTCTTCTTTCTCCACCACCTGCATTAATTTTCCTTTATTTCCCTCTTTAAAAACCTGACCACAGTCAGAGGCTGCAGAGGTCACACCTGTCCTACATCAGCACAGTCTGGTCTGACCCAAGATCAGCCTTTCACTGAACCTGCCTCTCTCCAGCTGGCTCATGTTCAGTTCCAGGACCTACCGGATAGACACAACACCTGTTCTTTTCTATACAGGATGTCAGAACTTAGAAATATTTTTAAGAGATTCATCCAAAAATGAAAATTCTGTCATCATTTACTCAAACTCATGTGACTTTCTTTCTTCTGTGAAACATAAAAAGATATTTTAAGGAATGTCTCAGTGCGTCTGAAATCGCATACTGTATGAGTTGGTACTACATTTGAATTTGAATTACTTTGCGACCACTGAAAAAGTATGTTCTATATAGGTTAGTATGCATATAATATGAATGAAAATGAATGAAAATGAATGGTGCACTATCCACTATGTTGTTAACTGTCACGTAACCTACCAGCATCAGTTGCATCGCTTCATTTCCATTCATAAATTCTCTCCCGTGGCCATGGGTTAGAAAAGAGTCCACCAAATGCACACTTCAGAATCTTGGCTGAAGTATTAGGTCATCCGGTTACTTTTTGCCTACTGTTTTTCAAATACTATGTATTTGGACATGCTACTCTGTTGGAGTACTGTTATTCACATAGTATAGGGAAGTATTCAATTTCGGAAGCAGCGTCAGTGTTTATTTTGTCACTACAATGGAAGTCAAAGGTAAACAAAACTTTTTGGTTACCAACATTCTTCATAACTTGTTTTATGTTCCACAAAATCAAGAAAGCCATACAGGTTTGGAATGATAAGGTGAAAATGATGACAGAATATATCACTTTAAGATCAAGTCCCGTGTCTATAAAAGGCTTTATAAACAAATATTTGTGTTTTGAACTAAGTGGATTTTTAATACAACAAAAAGTTAATTATCATTAAAAAATATATAATTTTTCAAAGAGATTTGAAATTCAGCAAGAATGCGTTTCAAAGAAGGCTTTTTTCAGAATCTTATGACCTAAAACTTGAACAGCATTGTATCTTTGAAAATTAATCTGCATGATTATTTTAGGAAAAAAACACATGCTTGTTTAAAGCTATGGAACCCTGGCCCTCTTTTATTTTAAAGTTTACCACAGTCCCCATCAAACGCACATTTCCTTGTGGCAGAGAGTTTGAGTACAGCAGGTATTTGGAAATCTAAGCAATTCTTGCCGCTCGCCATTTTCAAGTAAAGGATTTTGCTGTTGACTGGTGCTCTTTTATATGTTAAAATGACATTATTTAGAAAGCGTTTATAAGACGTAGATTTGAAACCATTCAGCTGTGCGCAATTTCAAGATAATTTGTGATTTATAGATTTCACATCTGGAAGAGAAGTTTTTTTGTGCATTCGTACTCTGAATCACACCGATGCACATTTGAGAAATGATTGTAAGATCAAATGTAGTACGTTTTCTACACAACATTTTATAAATGAGGCTCAAGATGTCACATAGGGCAAATGAGCCAGGACTGGTGCCTCTTCAAAAAACATGACAGCTCTCAGTGTGATATATTCATATTTGTTTGCATTAGTGTCAGCCAGACACTTCTAAAGTTAAATTATCTTTACTTGCTGCCTATCACTTTGTTTGAAAATATGATAAACAAAGAGAGCTTGAAATTTGCTATGTAGCGTCTCTTCAGAGTGAACAGAAAACATCAGCTATTTGAAACAACACTCAATTGTTTGATTTTTATTCGTCCATGAAAAACGCACCAAATATGTATACTCCACTGTTCTCTTAAAATGTTTTACAGAGCCTCATTGTTACTAACTATGATACCCGCTGACTTCTTAAGGCAAAACCAATGGGGCGGAGAGAAGTACATCCATAATAGGGATTTATAGGCAATGGAGACCAAATGTAACCACTGTGTAGCTCATAATATATCCCTCTAAAACTCAAGATTAAGGACTCAGCCCATCAGTCTCACAGTCAGACGTGCTGTAAGAAGCAGGCTATTATATTTCATAATTAGCTAATTGCATGCTTGGCAGCTAATGATGATGGCCAGTGGTTGTCTTGCGTGGCGGGTGCCATGGCCATGCATGTTAAATAGATGTAAATGCTTGCGGGTAATTGTTGTGGGAACTGCTGTAACATAAGATTGGACGGGAGATAAACGTCTTCATGGTCATTCTCACAATAAATGAGTGCTCAAAATAGAAGCCTAAACTGTTGTGCGTGTAGTCGTGTGTGTGCGTGTGGATGCACCTGTGTGTGCCACGCTGACGAGGCCCTCTTAGAACATGTCCACTCATGGATGAAAGCACCACAGTCCACTCTACACACAAATACACAGAGGCAGAGATGGAGATGAAGTGTGAAAAGGGCAACAGGAGAAGAAAGGTTGCTGTAGGACATAAAGCATTGTAGAAAAGTGAATTGACAGGCAGAGAACAAGAACAGACAAAGAATAAAATAAATAAACTGTGATGGAAAAAAAGAGTGAATTGGTGCTGGTTTGGTGCTCAGCTAGCTAGTCCACTGTCAGGGGATCTATGAACACTGTTAAAAATCTTTTTTGATTTTAGGAAATTAAGCTTAATTTACTGTGTGCAATTTATTCCTTTTGTTGTTGTTGTTGTTGTTGTTGTTGGGAAAACTCAAAAAAGGCCATGCAAAAAAGAAACAAAATATGAGATTTTTTTACAGTGTGGCTTATGTTTCCAATGAAATAATGATAAAACTGCTCCAAAAAAACAAACAAAGATACCTCAGTCTTTTGAGAACAGTAAACAGGCAAAACAAATATTTAATAATAATGTGAGTAATTGTTATGGGTGTGTGCAGGGAGGCAGACAAAGACACAGAAGATAAAGGTTCCAAAACACAGTTTACTTAAAATCAAAACAGGTAGCGATCCAAACAGGCAGTAGTAACACACACTGGTATACCAGTGACTGGACCATGAGTACATGGAGAAGGTGTAATTTAAGCGTACGTTTACACGACAATGATATGCTTGAAACTGAGTTTTTCCTTTGAGTTTTCCACTTACAGGCGACACCATTATCAAAACAATCCCCATCACACTGATCCGCGTAAACAACTAAAATGCTGTATTCTGCTGCCAGGCCATTAGATGGCGATGAAACACTATAGACTGAACACGTAATTAGTGATGGCAATTTCAAAACACTGCTTCATGAAGCTTCGAAGCCTTTACAAATCGTTTGTTCCGAATCAATGGTTCGGAGCGTGTATCAAACTACCAGAGTCACGTGATTTCAGTAAACGAGGCTCCATTACATCATTACTGTTTCGAAACGTTTCGGAACACTTCGGAAATTCAATGGTTCACCGCTGGGGGCGATGATCTCTGTCAACCAATGAATCATGAGGAGTCACTGAGAACCATTGAACAAGTGTCTGTGGGTTTTACCTGATCTCTGATCAGTTTTATACATTTGTAGACTATTTAATTAGACATTATTATAATTAAAATGAATAATGGTATTAATAGTCTTATTGGCCTGTTTAGCTGAGCCATTCATAGAACTAACAAAACAAACCCTGACAATTGATAAAATAATATACACTTGATAATCTTATTAAATGATTAGATAATTGCATTTGAAATATTTTACTTTCAATAAAACATTTGCAATAGATTTGTAAAGGGTTTTTTATGCATGTTTGGCCCGGGTTTTTGTTGCATTTACACTGTTCTGACCACTAGGGGTCACCATGGAGACTGATTGTTTCGAGATTGTTTCGAAGACACAATACGGCACATTTGCTTCAACTGTTTCAGTGTTTCACGAAGCCTCGATCTGCCCACCACTACATGTAATACGGATGTGCATGGCGTCATCGTCTTCAGAGATTTGCGTTTTTGTTGTTTACATGGACACCATTTTAAAAAAACTTGCACTTTGAAACCCGTTTTCTGAAGTTTTCGTCTTCAGGCACCCAAAACGCTGTTGTGGTGTAAACGCATATAAAGTTTTAAGCTGAAAATGGTGTTGTGTAAACAGCCCCTATAGCAAACTCAAACAAGATAATTAATCAAACACAGCTGAAACAAACAAACTAATAATGACGGTAACCAAGGAGACAAACGAGTGGCGCGGAATCTGAACATGGAAGACACAAGTCCATGAAAACAAAACCAAACTGAGCTGAATGGTGACAGTAATATGAGCTAATGAGTTGCTTGTGTAAAAGTAACACAGTGCCATGTTTCACTCTGAAATACACAGTGACCAGTTGTTGGCCAGCTTAAGTCGCAAAATATAAAAATCCAAATAAATATCTAATAAATAATGTCTACCTGAAATCAGAAATATTTGTTAAAGTGTCAGATGGTGTAATTGTGGCATCTACCAGAAGGTCGAGACCATTTTTAATCCCTTGTTAGTCACAATTGTTGAGTTTTTCTTTTAATGGCTAACTGTAAACCTTGCTTTTTTGAAATCTTGTTATTTCTACGAGGGATTTGTCCAAAAACTGTCCAAGAATTTGTGGTTCTGTGTAATTGTTTCCCCTTTATTTTCACATATTACATAACTTCTCATTTGCTAGCAGTCTCAGAATAACACAGCAGTGGATCACTAGTAAGTCTGCAGAAGGGAAATGATGTTCACAGTCAATCATATCCCAGCAGGGAACATATCAGCAGTCAGAGCAGCTCAAGTTCTCTGACCTCTACACGGACTGATCTTAGTAGATACAGTATACAGTAAATTTATGCATGGTGACCTTCAGCAGCAGCTGAATCCTGGAGCCTGTTGGACAGGAACAGCAAGCTCAGAACCAGACAGCCCACCACTAACAAAACAAGCAGCTGGCTGCTCAGCAGGAGAGTGTACCGCAAGTGTCTGTGTGTGTGTGTGTGTGTGTGTGTGTGTGTGTATGTGTGTGTGTGTGTGTGTGTGTGTGTGTGTGTGTGTGTGTGTGTGTGTGTGTGTGTGTGTGTGTGTGTGTGTGTGTGTGTGTGTGTGTGTGTGTGTGTGTGTGTGTGTGTGTGAAAAAGAGAGAGTGTGTGCCCTTGAAATTTAAAACCAATAGTTATCAAAAGCCTCAGTTTAAACAGTGCAGTGCAGTCCATTCTAAGTTCCCATTGGCTATGCATAACAGGAAAGTGTCATTTGGATTTATAACCCTTCAGACATTTTTATCTTCAACACAATACTTTCCAGACAGACTTATTTCTGAATGGACTGAATAAAGGTTTTTGTGGGGGCTAATAACAAAATATTGCATTACAAGATAAAACATTGAGTAAATGTGTTGAAATGTATACCGAGCTGAGCTTTTAAATAATTTTTGGGGGTCTATAGCATGTCTATATGACAGGGGTTCTCAATGTCCACTTTTCAGTTTAGCTGCAACCTTGATCGAAATCACCTGTCGATAACTTTCTAGGGCTGCGTCCAAAAGCTTAGACAGCTGACTTGTTGCCTCGCAACAACATAGGCAGCATTTGCGCAAGAAGGTAAATAAACTAAAACTAACTAACTATGGTACCTTATGAAACAGACTTCTGAGGCAGCATAACAGTTTAATGATCTACAACAAAATAGAGTGAGCTTTTATGATAACTAAGCGAATATTTAATTACTACAATACTAAATTCTACAGAACGGTCAAAAACATTTACACACAAACTGACCACCAACCACAACTTTCAGACGCCATCTTTATTTTTAGCTTAACTGTCAATGGAACGCAGAGAATTGTGGGATATCAAAGCAAAGGATATATCTATGCTGCCTTTAAAATCGATCAGATGAAGGTATCTCAGGGGACAGAACATTCGGATTCGGATGTGCCTCGACGCCGTCCTACCTTGGAATGCAGCCTCCGAAGGCAGCATTTTTAAGCTTTCGGACGCAGCCTAGAAATCCTGAAGACCTTGATTAGCTTGTCCAGGTGTGTTTGATTAAGGTTGGAGGTTGGCACTTCGAGGTTCCAGGGTTGAGAACCCCTGCTTATGATATTGTCATGCAAATTTCATATTTTGGTCAAGCAGGATTAAAAACTGAATATTTATATACTGAATCATTGTATAAAACACTGAGTGCCTCCCAGTTCAATGGTATTAAATACAGTTTTCACACTACAGTGTTAAATTGATTACATTGGGACCAGTCATCTACCTACTACTGCTGAAACATCATTATTTTTCTGACTGTCTGCATTGTTCATGGCCGATAAGACAATTGATCTGTCCCAGTCTTGAAGGTCCAGCTAACAACAGGTCCTAGAACAGTCCTGAAGGCATATGTGACCCTGGATCACAAAACCAGTCACAAGCACGGGTATATTTGTCGCAATACAGCAATACATTGTATGGGTCCAAATTATCGATTTTTCTTTTATGCCAAAAATCATATATTAAGTAAAGATCATGTTCCATTAAGATATTTAGTAAATTTTCTACCGTAAATATATAAAACATTCATTTTTGTGAGTGAATGCAGCACAATCGCTAACATAAATGGACAACTTTAAAGGCGATTTTCTCAATGTTTCGATTTTTTTGCCCCATCAGATTCCAGATTTTCAAATAGTTGCATCTCGGCCAAATATGGAACGCTTATTTATTCAGCTTTCAGAAGATGTATAAATCTCAATTTCAAAAAATTTACCCATGTGACTGGTTGATTGGTAAACAATTGTCCTTGTAAATTTCAACAGACAGGATCACTAAGAGAAAAGTGAAGGATTTGTGAGTGGTGAGAATGACATTAGAACTGTAGTGTGAGGGAAGGTGTCCTGAAATGTATAATTTAGTATTCTAAGTATACTTGGCTTGTAGTTGTGATTGAGTAGCCTATTAAATACTTTTTTCACATAGGTTTACATACTGTCTTATAAACTTACATTGTTTGAAAATATTGATTTAAAGAAAACAGATTTGTTACTAATTCTGAGTATCTGAATTTTTGTGTTGGCGAGTCCACAGGTAGTGTAGGAATTTACTTCAAATCACTTTTACTCTTTTTCCGCCATTGACTGATTTTTCCGGCTATCCATGTTTTCACTGTTATATGGTAATGGGTGCAGAATCTCTGGATCAAAACACAGGTGGAGAAGAAGCAGAAACTAGTGATAGAAAGATTGCTTACGCAAATGTAAAACAAACAACACGATCATCTAAAATGAAACAGCATTTATATCAAATCTGCCTAACATTACCGAATTAAAGCTGCTGTAGGTAACTTTTGTAAAAAATATTTTTTACATATTTGTTAAAACTGTCATTATGTCCTGACAGTAGAATATGAGACAGATAATCTGTGAAAAAAATCAAGCTCTTCTGGCTCCTCCCAGTGGTCCTATTGTCATTTTCAGAAATACACGCTCCCGGTCAGAAACAACCAATCAGAGCCAGGAGGAATGTCTTAACAGTGTCAATCACGCTCGTGTACGCGCTGATCACACCCCTCTCTTGCACAGCGCCGGAGCGCGAGCCGCCGTTCAAACTCAAGATTGCCGGTGTGCTGCAGCTGTGCTTATGACGGAGAAACAACCTAAACTGCCAATTCTCGAGTGACACCTGCTCATAAAACAAAGAGGTAAAAGGAAAAAGACCGATGACGATAAACAAGCGAAAAAAAAGAATAGACAGAGCCCATTGATTCGGTGTCAAAACTCTAGCCGCATAACATGTAGATAAAATGTCACGCACTCTGCTAAGCAACAATTGAAACCTGCTAATTCACTGGCTTGTCATGTTGCTGAAATAATGTACTAGCACACCTTATCTAGCATTATATATCGCTAGAATAATTACTTACATACTGTAACGTTAGTTACCGTTATATTAACGCTATCTTACTAGCTATTTATAACTTATAGAAAGAGTGCAACGTCATAAAGTTACATGTAGGCTATTGCAAAATACATAATGATTTGAGGACCAAGTTTGTAGTCAAAGTATGGGCAGGGCAGGCCATAGTCAATGTAAAACATATTGTTGACGTTTAGTCCCTATTAGTGAATGTGCTATATAACTTTTTATCCGCTGTTATGGGTGGCCCTGTTTACTAGCCTGCGCGTTCACGTCAGGCTCCGCTGTGGAGGACGAGCTGTGGAGGGAGGGCTGTAGCGCAGCAGAGAGCAAGGGGGTGGGACCTGTAAGTTGTGCTTGTTCAAATTTTCAGGCTAAGTCAACGTTTTCTCAAAACTCCCTACTGCAGCTTTAAATGTCGACCCAGGAAGAGGAAATAACTGTTAAGAGTGTTGATGAATCTACTACATCTGTGTTTTTATCATTGTTCTGAATCTGATTCGGCGTAGTCTTTGACAAAAATGGGATTTTCTCAGTTGCTTTTTTTTATGAAACTTACCAACATTCAAGTGTTTTTAAAATGGAAAGTGTTAAAGTACAGTTAGAGGTATTTCAAGTATAAAAAATAATACCTAAATAGGAACAAAGTAGTATACTTAAAATGCAAAAAAAATATATATATATATATATAAAACTTTTATACACTAAAAAGTGGGCCAATTTAGTCCCTAGCAGTATTGAAATAGTACACTTACAAGTTTACTACTAGTACACTGATATTAGTATATTTACTACATAAAGTATACTTGAAATATACTTCATAGAATGTACTTTAAGTATACTTCTTTTTCGAAAGGAAAGTCAGGAGCTGACGTTGGTGAGATGACATCAATAGTTTAAAAAGAAAGAATTGTGAGAGAGTGAGTGCTAAAAAGACATTCTTTAAAAAGACATGGGGTGTAAAAATGAAAGAAACATAGAATGAGAGTGAGAAAGAAAGTGTCAAGTTTAGAGGAGATAAAGCAGCCTCATCCCATTTTAATTTAGTCTAACTCAAAAAGCTCCAAGCCTGATTTCTCATCAGATCCTCAGCCATCATTCCAGCTTCTAGATAATTTTTTCTTGAAGCTTGGTAAGCCACTTATTGTATGGCAACTTACCATATAAATAAATAAATGGACATTAAATATTCATTCGAATTGAGACAATTTTATTATGTGAGAAGAAAGAGACTTCAGAGTGACACGAGAGACATAAAACTAACACAACTATAGGAGAATCAGTTGCCTGGGACAAGTAGTTAATTAATTAGAGATGCACTGATATTAAAATTCTGGCTGATACCTATAAATCAATAATTATGTTCATGTTATGGCCGATTACCACTAAATGGCCTATATTGAAATTCTATTCTAAAAAATACATTTAGGAATTAAAGATTGCATTTAACAATGTTATTAAACGATTAATTTTAAGTGAGCATTGACCTCAAATGTGATTTAAATGTAAAAATAGGGGAAATGATCATGCACCATTTTACATAAAGCCAGAATGGATGTTAAATTAAAAATCTCTGCTAATGGCTGATAATGACATGCTACCAATATAACATGCATCCATTAATTAGACAGTTAAGTGTTTATTATACAAAGAATACTTGACCACAGAATGTCACAATTAACCAATCCGAATCAAGTGTTCCAGAGGGCCGTGTGATAATATCCAGGAAGTCTGGACTGTCTTCACAGCATCTCACCCTGAACAGCAGTAATTCAGCAGTCCTCTGACTGATGAAGTGTACGGGCCACATTCCCTTGTCTTGGCTCACAGGAGATCACTGATGGCCAAACTTCTACACGGATACGAGCTCATCAATTAGCTACTGGAGGGGAACTGACAGCTTCAAGGTGCCAGAAGTTTACAGCCTTTGCCTTTTTCCCTGATTAATATGCTATGAAAAGGTAAAGGTTATGGCTTCACAGTGCCCTTCAAATAAGCGTGCACACTATTACTCTCTCTCTCTCAGTCTGTCCCCAAGCACTGCTCCCCCATTCGCATCTCAATTTTTCTGCACATGAACAGACAGGGCAGGGTATTAAAAATGAAATGACTGGCTGCATTGACCTAACTCTGTAGATCAATCCCACAACAGCAATCACAATACAAGGTTTAACGTCATCCTCTCATTCAATCATTATATTAATACTAATCCCACTGACATTTTGAACGGCTCCAGGGAAAGCAAAAGGAGACAAGCTGTTAGGTAGTCTGTTTCCACATGAGTGTTTCTGCCTTCGATTCAATGATCATGTCAGCTCTTCAATGTTTGATTACTTTGAGCTTCATTTGACAGGATTCATCTTTGATTCACGAACATACCATAATATGCTCTTCAACCTGATGTCATTATTACCAGCATAGGCCAAGGAACTGATACCCAATATTTGATCAATGCCAGTCACATTATATTATTAGATCTTTTGGTGTTTGGATGGCTGGCAAAGTGGCAATGCATTACATTTATTCTACTGCATTAAAAAAAAGTTAGCTGGATAATTTATTTAAGCTGCAGTATAATTTTTCTGGACCAATGTTGACCTTCTTATGTCCCATCCTTCTAAAGAAACTGTCTGTTCGGACAGACTGTATACATCCCAGGAACCTTCTGAGAAGGGCTGAGAAAATGAGGTCGACGGGAAACTCCTGAGAAAAACCCTTCAAATGGGTTAGATGAATATCTCCCGTCTTTACAAATGGATGACAGTTACAGTGTTAAATGAATCTGACTAGAGGGAAATTATTTTTTCAATAACTGCTAAAATGTTTTTGACTCTGTTTAATAATATCCTTGGCAGCTATCACCTACGCTTTGCTGGCATCATGACTTTTGTATAACTCTGCTGTCTCTTTCTTCTCACATTATAAAGTAATTCAGACTCAAATCAATATTTCATGTCCATGTACACTACCGTTCAAAAGTTTGGGGGTTGATCCTTTTTTTAAATGTTTTTTAAAGAAGCCTCTTATGCTCAACAAGGCTGCATTTATTTAGTCAAAAATGCAGTAAAACAATAATATTGAGAAATATTACAATATAAATTAATGATTTTATATTTTAATGTATTAAAATGTATTACTGTGATGACAAAGCTGAACTTTCAGCAGTCATTATTCCAGTCTTCAGTGTCACATAATTCTTCAGAAAATCATTCTAATATTCTGATTTTGTGCTCAAGAAACATTTATTTTTATTATCAATGCAATGCAAAACAGTTGCTGCTTCATTTTTTCTTTTTTGGAAATTGTGAATCTTTTTTTTTTTACAAGATAAATGAATAAAAAGTTCAAAAGAACAGTATTTACTCTAAAATATTTTGTTGTAAAAATGTAAAAGACTTTACTGTCACTTTTGATCAATTAATGAATCCTTGCTGAATTAAAAGAAAAAATGAACCTTAAAATGGTAATGTATACAATCATTTGGTGTGTAGCTTCGTGTCATGATCACACTGATGTTTATTTTATGATAATGCCCGGATGACTGTATATCATCCTTAACTAATATTCTTTCCACCATGTACAATGAATCTCTCAGCTGACCAAATGAGACTACACAGGACTGCACTGCTTCTTGTCCCTCAATAAATGAATCATGCACTGTTCCATTTCAACACATACATACATACACACACATGCACACACACATATCTGAACAAACTTAGACATTTATATAAACTCACACTCATAGGCTGCCAGCCAAAAAGAAAGCAAAACACCACTCTGCCAGATGTAAACACACAGAGGGCACATCCAGCAAGCTGCATCTGTTTAGAAATGCCTCTGAGGTAACAGATGACACTTTAACAACCAAGACTGGCACTGTACAAGTCCTCAAAAGTCCAAGTGCTGATATACAGAGAAGGGATCTAATTACTGAGCCTAGATAATCAAACCTCACTGCTTCCAATTAACAACTGTATCAACACAATCGCAGAACAACAGAACAGAATGGAACAAAACAACATAAAAGGGGGGAAGTGAAATAGAGAAGAAGAAACAAAGGGAAGACAGAAAAAGACAAAAATACATGTTCTGATATTGCTGATAAAAAGATCTCACTGATAAAAAGAAATGAGCCCTGCTGTGAAGAAAACAATGAATCTCTCAAGAGATTTTCTGGTCAATGTTACACACAGTAGGCTATATAAAAAAGATAAAAACCCAATGTTGAATGTTGCCTACTTGCAATGGTGACATCCTCTGTGAAAATATCAAGCTCGCTTGAAAAACAGGATTAGTGCATTAGTGCACTTACCATTCATCTGACTCTCATTTAAATAAGACTATCATAATGTGTGAAATGATGGACAGAAAAATCGAGAGGAAAAGAAAATGAAGGGAGAGAGGGACTGAGGGCATAATACAGTGGCTTCTCACTGAAAATAGTAATTGCAGATGCTGATTGTGCTGCTGGTGGTGATGTAAAAGCAACATGCAGCGATAACGGCCACTTTTGATAATGCTAATTCTTGCATTTGAGGCTGAGAATCTCTCATCTGTCAGACACACATATGGACAAGACTAGTATAGTTAACTAACCCTGAAAGCACACATATGGTGTATGTCATGTTTGTCATGGAGTCCTCCACACTTTCATCTCTGAACTTAGTTGGCTGATATTAAAATGATGTGTCTCTAATGTTTTTAATGTACCTTCTTTCCAGCTTAATATGCAGAGTCAACTAGTGTCGTCAGTTGACGATGATTCATCCAAAAATGTAAACATTCAGAAAACTCGGAAGAAGTTTAAGACCTCAGCAACATTGGCTAAACCAATAGCCCGAGTATGGTGGTGGTGGACTATCAGAATGAGAATGAGAATAAGAATTAAATTTATTGAAAATTATGCTTACACAAGGAACCCAGCAAGCAATTTTGTGTTTAAAAGATGTCTAATAGCCGTCCAAACACAGCCAAGACATAGGCCTAGGGTAAAACAAGAAATTTAATCGACATCTAAACCATAGCCCAAAAATAGACTAGTCATCAATTAGACAACAAAGAAATTAAATGAGTGAAGAAATTAAACGAAACACCTTGTAATCACCGTTTACTTTGCTTACATGATGGAATATCCAACGCATTCTCATCCTTTGGCGTCATATAGGTGACGCCATATGACATTTCATCGAAATCTTACGCACATGGCATTCTTTAGCGTCAATATAACACGCACTGTTATGGGTAGGTTTAGGTCTGGGGTAGGGTACGGTTATGACGCCTTGGGATCTGCGTCTCATATTCACGCTAAACGATGCCATGTGCGTTGGATTTAGACGCGCGTCACCTGTATGACGCCTTGGGTTCTGCGTCTCATATTGATGCTAAAGGATGCCATGTGCGTAAGATTTCAACGAAATGTCCAAACCGTCACATGTAGGACGCCAAAGGATGAGAACGGGCTGGAATATCATACATCTCGCAAGTTATTTTGGCAAAAACGACATGTAACCAAATTCAAGGTTATTTTGGCTAGAAGTGGGCTACTCATAACCGGACTATATCGGGTCTATAGTTAACCTACAGTGAAATGCTGGGAATTGTCATGGTGACGCAGCTTCTAGTGACAGAGCTGTTTGTTTATTCAACCAATAGCAAAGCCAAAAGGTGTGTGGTACCTATACAGTTTCCAATTGAAAGTTTCCAGCTGAAATGAACAGTAGTGTCAGTAAACACCAACAACTTTTATTCAGTTTCACACAAATTATTATATTACAGAGGCAGATTATCGATTAATAAAAACTTTGTGCTATTCCTTGCAAAATACTATGTTATAACCTCAAAACATTTTTAATATGTTGCATGATTTGTAAACTAATACATTTCAATGTATTTGTATATTAAAAAACTTTGATAACCAGGCAAAGTAAACTTGCTTAGTAGATCACCTTGTACAGCATTGCACTGGTGATGCGGTGTCCCATGTCCCATGTCAGTAGTCCCATGAACACGACATTCAAAAGAAGAACTCAAAGACTTAGAACCAGGGGAAAAAATGGCAAGGTTGCTTCAGAAAATAAATTTTATCTTGCATTTGGTTTTGCTTAGACTATCAGTTAGGTTTAAGGTAAAGGTCTGGAGACATTTCATTTCCGAAATGCCGCAAAATGTGTGCACCATCTAATTTCATAAAATATTGAGAAAATTCAATGTGCTTTTAGCATCACTCACTAGACATTTCACTTTGAGATATAAGAGAAGCAATGAAACATCATTTTGCAAAAATTACGCAGCAGCACGTTTTTGTCATTAAACTGGGCTGCCTTTAAAATATATATTGACTTAAATGTACATTCCTGGTACAGACTATTTATTGATCTCTACATCAAAACTTATTTTAGATATAATTTAAGATATGTGTGCTTTCAAATATTTAGCACAGCAATAAAAGTTTGAGTAAAAAATTAAACAAATGTTAAAAAGTGGGCTTTGTTTATTAATAATAAGTACTTTAAATGAATAGCTGTCCAGCACAGCCTAATTAATATTCATGTGTTAAAGAATCACCATGCAATGATGCCACAAAAAAGTCCAACATGGCCCCCACTCCACTTAGGCTTTCGGGAGAACATGTGTGATTTATAATGTAGGTGAATAAGCACTTTTAAATATGTTTATCAGATGTTTATCAAAAGTATCAGATGTTTGACAAAGTATGTGTGCTTAGGAGGTACAGTATACCATTATAAATGGGCCATAATTCCATTCTCTAATTAAATATATGCTAAAATATATGCAGAAACATATTGTTTAGATTACTTCCAAAAAAGTAAACCAGAAATCTACAATCGAAATCTAAAAAATACTCACAAGCTCATTCAGAATCCAGCAGAGAAAGAGATGTCAGCCTCAGCTTCAAAACTTTGTCACTTTAGATCAACTTTCAAAACTTCTCCACGGAAGCGAGTTCGTCTCTGCTCCTTAAAACCCCTCAGAGCTCTCAGAGGCTTTCGCATTCTGTGAGTAAAAGCTCTGAAAACTGCCGTCACTGTTGGACTGAGGCAAAGCAGAACTGTGCCATGCTGAGCGTCGTCAGCCAAACACAGACAGCATGATATTAGCAGACAGTAGGAGGGTATACTTCACTCACACACATACACACACGGTTTTCAAAGTGGCATTTAACCATGAGCAATTTACATCCTTGCAGCCCCAAATGGTTGCCTCCATGCTGAGTTCCATGCTCAGAGTCACAGCTTGCTAGTGTCAAACAAAAATGTCCTCAAGTGGACAGTGGCTACAAGTGCTAAACCCATAACATCACCTGACTTCACATTGTCGTCTCCTCCAGCCTCCCTTTGATAAACATATCTCTGCTTCCTCTTGTTTGATATTTACTGCACTTAATCTCTGGATCAACATGCACCAATGCTACATTTGTCTAAATGTCATAATCATTTATTGACAAACAAGTATTCAATGAGCTCATTGTTTCTGCATTAAATGATTACATTTTTTAAATTAATACTATTTTCACTAACTGTGATTTTGTATATTTACATTTCTGAAATACATATACAGTTACATATACTTAGACAGTTACCTCTGATAACATATCACTCTAAATTGTAATGTGGACTCATGCATTTTCTGTAAAGCTGCTTTGAAATTATGTGTTTTGTGAAAAGTGCTATAAATGTGAATTGAATTAACCTCTGCATCTCCCTCAGAGTTTTATAATCTCATATTTTAACATCTGGGCTCACAGTGGCAAAGGTCTGTGAACATCATATTTCATTAAGATAAATAAAAGGATGCAAGAAAACATCTGGAGGTGTGGAAGACAGCATCTGGCAGAGTAGAAATGCTGTAAGATGAGTAGGCCTATATGAACAACATGGACAAAGAAACCAAAAAGATTATCTGAAATGTTCATTGAAAGGATTATTAAGTAGCATCATTTGTTTGAAATAAACAGGAAAAAAAAACACATATATTGATATATTGTACTAGGACAAAACACAATTTTCAGGTTATCTAATATTAGTGAATCATGTTTATAGAAAATTTGATGACTCATTCACAGGGAATGTGATGACTCATTCACCAAAACTCACCTTAACACCAGCTGGTTAAAAGTCATTGCAAAGATGGCTAAACCAATAAAAAAAGAAAAGAAAGTTCTAAAAAAAACTCTAGCACCATTTGTTTGCAGTCACTTGGCTTGACATGTTGTATGTAATGCAATCAGGGTTTGAAATGAACTATGTGAAATGTTAGTGAAAGTCAACTGTGGTGGATAACGCGATGAATTCACTAGCCAGTTTGGTGGGTTATGATTATGTTGTATCACTTGATGCCATCGCAGAACCTCCAACATTAGCAAAACACAGCATAACACTTTCCGGTACTCTGAAAAAGAGAAGAAACCACTTTTTCAACCCGTTCCCACTCCCTAGGCATCTGATAAGTGCCACAAATCCAAGACTTTTGCAAGTCATACAGACGCCAAAAGTGCCCTTTAGCATCTTTATTCTGACGCTGCCAGTTAACCAAAGCCCCTTTCACACAGAGCATTGATACCAGAAAACTGCCATTGAATTGTTAGAGTGCCTTCTGTGTGAACGCAAACACGTTTGTGGATGGGGACCTAGTAACTTTGCTGGGATCAGTCCCTGTGTGAACAAAAGGCAGGACCAATGCCGTAAGGTGTGTGTCGTAGTGATGACGCATGATGTACTCGCTTATTATATACATTTTGTGAACACAAAAAGAAGTTACAGACTGTAGATTTAAATTATTACTGCCTTTAGTTATTGTTTTGGAATAAATGTTAAAATGCTTAAAAACACCAACTTGATGAGATTTATACTTGGTTTTAATAAATAGAAAATTAATAACATTATTAATGTAAAAATGCTAAATATAATTCTATTTGGTTTCTTTTTTTATGTAATGTTTACTTAAACAGGAAAATGTGAAGATATTAATTTATGTGAAATTAAGTGTAACTGGGATATGAATTTACATTTGATTATTATTATTTTTTTAAAAGACACTGTGAGGACTATAGGTATAGGATAAAGTTTGTTGTACAACTCTATAATTTTGATGTTATCCACAAACATTGACTGTCATAAAATGGAAAGCTATTCAATAACTCATAATCAGATTTTATAATAAATATATTTAATCTAGTAAATTCTATTTAATCATCTAGATTATTTCTGATATTTTTGTTTTGGATTAAAGAAGTTCTGAATGACTCTTAAACTTAAAAATTGAGTAGCCAAATTGGCCAGTGAGTGAAAAGGTTCATTTCAAACCCTGAAGTGTAATGACATTCATCCATTATTAAGTGTCCAAATTCTCTTTTGGGGCCACTGCATGCTCCTCCACAGTCTCAGTGGTCTGTGTTGCTGTTTAAGGGTTGTCAGAGAGATGTAGGTCCCCAATTCAAAAGATTTCCCTCTCCAGAATGTCTGAGAGTGGTATCTAACATCAAGAGCCTCTGGGAGATATCTGACCTAAAAAAAAAAAGCCTCCCTTTCGTATCTTTCTCTTTCACATCCTCATACATAGATTTCTTCTTCACACCTCTCATTCTCACTCTTCTATGCTTCTCTCATGTTCTCTCCATCTTCAGGAAGATGTTGCACATCACTTTTTTTATCAGCTGACATGTGAGAGACTGTCTCCCCTCATCAGATAATCAGAGATCATCGCTCACTTTTGCATTCACCCCTCCTTCATCCATCACCTCCTCTGTCCTACCCTTCCATCAATGATTTTGACACAAACATCAATAATCTAAAGAAATGAAGCAACACTTTTATTATCGTATACAAAAACTATTTAGTTATTGATTAAAAAAAAAGAAAATAACTGACATAGCACAAATAAAACGAAAGCCTAAAGTGAAAAACAACTTAAATAAAATAATTATAGTTTTAATCAAGCGCGCATAACAATAGTCTGACCTGTGCGAGTCTATGTGGAAAAGACATCCCACAGGCGAGATGTGATGTTACTACAAATATGGACACAAATGAAATCGCATGGGTTGGAAACAGCAGAGCACTATTCATTCTGTCATGTAGCGGCCATCTAACTGTTGTGCAATTAATCGATACTTCTTAATGGTTTACATACCATTTCAGATGTTCCTATGAGTGGAAAAGGCAATACAAAATTGGACCCCACTAACTTTAACTGTATTTTTCAAATAATTTTCATCTTATTTTGTGTTCAACAGAAGAAAGAAAATCATACAGGTTTGGAATAACAAGAGAATAAGTTTGTTTTGCGGTTGAACACCATGCCAGGATGGCATCAAAGGTAAAAATATATTAAAATGTATACTAATAAAAACCTATGGTTTTTAAGATATATTGCCAAAACTGAATTGTGTCTGACATTGTTAAAAATATCTGAACTGGATTAAATCTTTTGCTCAGGAAGTTGCAATCACCACCATGAGGGTGAGTAATTTTTCATTTTTGAGTGAACTATCCCTTTAACTAGGATTACTGTAAATAATATATAAAAGAAATATAAAATGCAAACTAAACTGTAACAATCAAAAACTTAGTTGAAACGATTCAGCTACTGATTCTGCATGTTTGACACCAGTCAGTACATTCCAGAATATGACTGTTTTCCTGTTTGAGGAGTCAGGTGATGTCTCTCCTCAGGATATGATCAATAATAGTTTGAATCATGTCAAATAATAATCCACCGAGGGAGTAAAGATGTTTGCCCTGGCAATGGATTCTGCACAAGGTATTACTGATCTTACCACTCTTTTCTAAGTATATACTGTGATATTTAGAAAAGGTTTTTGAGGTAATAAACAAACATTTTCAAGCACAAACATTGGCTTTTAGCTCCACAACTAATTCCATTCATGAAACTGACACATCTTCAGCAAATGCTCATTTAACCTTTGGATTTCAAGGCTTGAATAGAAAAAGCAATTAAACTGTCACTAGTAATTAAATAAGGGATTTGGTGCAGAATTAGGTTTAATCTACACCACAAACAAACAAATACCTCTGGAAGGGTCATAAAACCAGCTTAAATGCCATCAGATATGGATTATACATGCATATTTCAGCTCTGTTTTCCACTTTGCCTCGTTAGATTGATTTGTGATTTTAAGATTTTATCACAACCTAAGTAAACCTGAGTGCTTCCTGTTTCTATTACAAACACAAAACATTCAACAACACTATGGTTGTCACCACACATAACCTGCTGATGCCTCGCTTATCGCACGAATAGGTATGAGTAATGGCAGTGCTGGTTTTGACAAGTGATTCCATAACGTTAGCCTCTCTTAGCCAATCTCAATTTCCTCAACCCATCTATTTTAATTACCTCTTCCCCTCGCTCACTCCAACCACCAATCCCGCAGGTCAAATAAGACATATTTCCTGGCACACTTACGATCCATATTAATAAAAAATGGGACCTGGACCAGAAAAAGCTTGCAGTCTCAAATAAATAGCAGAGTAGCTTGAGAAACTTTTAGCCTTCGTTCATTTTGGAAAACATATTTCAACCCACTACAAGCAACCCAAGCTCACTGGAAAGATGTCAATGTGATGACATTGCTTTGTACTCGTGAGTGATGACAATGTTAGCTAACAACAATCTTCCCCTGTAATCATAATTTGTGTGAACAAGGATAAAAGTTGTTGGTCTTTTACTGTCACTGGTAGTCATTTCAGATGGAAACTGCTGCAAAATGTAACACAGGAGTTTTGCCAAAATTTAGGTAGAGGCACATTTTTCCAATGAGCAGGTTGACTACAAGTATCATAATAACATTTAAATAGTTTAGTATTAGTTATACTAAACCATTAATGTGGAGACAAGCACAGTTTTCTTTCTTGTATTTAAATATTTCCTACTGAAACATCTATGGTTACTCAACATAAAATCGGTTCCCTGAGATGAGGGAATAAGACATTGTCTCAGTGGCTGACGCTATGGGGAAACTCCATTCTCTCGAAATACTGAAGCCTTGAATCACGCCGGTTTAAGTACACTGGCCAATGGTGTTCAAATGTGTGAAAAGAGCAGCTAAGACACAGAATGCCATTGCCTCAGAATCTGTCGACTGAAGGTAGAGTGGAGCTCATAAGATACTCTGAGCAATGTAACACAGCAGCTTCAGCGATGTTTCTAAGTTATTTCCCTCATCTTGGGGAACCGAGGTTACATTGAGTAACCAGAGACATTCTCTTTCGAGTTCGATTCACTTGACTTTGCGTCAGTAGGTGAGTTGTCTGAGCAAGTCTCTGAAGGAGAAAGATTCTAAGGCATTGGGCGTTCAACACTGCCTTATATAGCTGCCGAGTCAGCCGCCATTTTCGCTCACTTAAATGTGATTAGTGTACTTACACTGGCGTGGTTCAATAAGACTTCAGTATTGATCAGAGCTCGAAAGGCGACAGGAAGTTATCTCATTAAAAAAAAAAAAAATTCTCTCATTTACGCACCCTGGCGTCATGCCAGATGTATATGACTTTCTGAGGTTAGATGAAAACAAACTGAGATTTTTAGAAAAAATAATTCATCTCTGTGATTCTATATAATGCAAGTGGATAGGCCCCTCCAAGCCGACACTTCAAAAACCATTCAAAACGAACACAACGGTAATCCATACGACCCCAGTTGATGAATCAATTCTGAAGTTTTTAAACTATAAACCACTGCTTCCAGCCAACTGTCATACATGCGTTCGCTTGACATTACTGTCAACACATTGTGAAGCGTGTTATCAGCAATTTCAGAAACTTGTGAGGAAGTGATTTGGAAGCAGAGAGGACTGTCACTTCCCATGCAAGTTTCACAAGTAAAGTCACCTTTATTTTTATAGCACTTTATATAATACAGAGTGTTTCAAAGCAGCTTTACAGTGGTAACAGGAAAATGATTCAACGATGCAAACAGTTCATTTTGGCTGCACAGCAGCTGTAAAAAGAAAAAAAGTGTCATTGTTCAGCTGAAGTCAGTTCAGTGTTGATTCAGTTCCATTGTAAAGATCATCAATTATAAGTTAATTTCATCTATAAAGCAGCTCTGGAGAAACTAGTGATGTCATCTTCCAGCTCATTCAGTTCTCATCCAACAGCGACAGACCAGTCAAGTCAATAATATTGTTGAATAAACACACAGCACGCTGACAGTTGCCCAGAAGAGACAGTTTATAGTTTTAAAAGTTTTCAAATTAGAAAGATTATTACTGGGCTCATATGGATTATCGTTGTGTTTGTTTTGAATGGTTTCTGAAGCATCAATTTTGAGAAATCCATCCACTTGCGTTGTGGACTCTAAAAATCTAAAAGTTGTGTGTTCATCTGAAGAAAGACAGTCATATACAGAAGCATTCACTCTATATATCAGCCCATGCAGCAAAACCACACTCAACTTTATCATCGATAATAGCAATGAAGACACTTTCGAAAGGACTGAATTACATTTACTTCCAAAGAACCGATTGAAAGACAATAAAACAATAAAATAGCACAAACAAAGATGTTTTACCAGTGCTTGGGTATTTTTCTGAGGGTTTTTTAAAAGCATTAAACTGTCTTATATTTTCCCCAGTCTGCTGCCTGTAACGTCACAACTCTGACATCATAGATCTTCTTGGGCTGATGTTATTCCTTCAAACCAAACAAGGGTTAGAAAGGCATCTGGCAGTATAATTGCTCATTAAAACAGTATGTCTCTCCCTGCTTGTTTGGGTGTGTTGGTCAAATTATTGTTATTATTATGTCACGTGTGTGTGTGTGTGTGTGTGTGTGTGTGTGTGTGTGTGTGTGTGTGTGTGTGTGTGTGTGTGTGTGTGTGTGTGTGTGTGTGTGTGTGTGTGTGTATTGTTGGCAGTGTACTAGCAAGGACACACAAAGGACAAAATATCTAGCATAACTGGAAAAAAAATTCTGTGACTAATAATTCCTGAGCAAGACATTTTAGGAATGACAATACGAAGCAATTAACCTCTCATAACAATTAGAGAAAAGAAACATAGGGCAATAACAAAAAAAAAATCTATTTTTAAAATGTATAACCAACACATCACAAACCCACGTTTTTTCCATTTCTCTATAATCTGTCATTTAAGAGGGATTTGCTCCACACGCAGGTTGCGCGCGCCTAAAACTACATCCTCACCAAGTGTTACCAATTGCGTAACGCAGGTCCAAATGAGAATTCAGTTCTGCGTTGGATTGGGCAACAGGAAAATAATCTGAGCGAGAGATAAGGGGAATGGGTGACTGAGATAGAGTCTGAATGAAAGAAGAAGAAGAAGAAAAGGACGAGTGTGCACAAAGAGATGAAAGTGGATTTGGATCCTCAAAGTACCTCGTTTGTTTGTGATTCTGTGCTCTTTTTAACAATCATTCAACCCCTTTCAGTGGTTAAACTACTACATTATAAAGTGATTGGATTATAAAGCATGATAACTCTGACTAAAAGATTTCCAAGACCCCTGCAGCACTCTCATATCTAACGCGCTTTTATGCATATAGCGGTCGCCCCATCGCCAATATTCAAATGAAGAGACATCTGATAAACATTTTGGAGACGTATACAAACATTATTCTCTTGTAGGCTATTGTCCCTCAGTAAAGTTAAGCGCTTACCGGTTGGTCTGTGCAGGGAACAGGTGGTCACTCAGGGAGCAGTGCGGTTTATCCGCCGATGTGTGTTGTTGTTTGTCGATGGTGTTAGTCGCTCATGTCAGGGATCTATTTCCCCAGCGCGTCCAAGGCGAGGTTTCCAGCCAGACTAGCTTCTCGGTATGAGGAGACCCGGTAATTGCGGTTATCACGCTGACCACACTGTAACACAAATAATAAACAACTTAATCACCTTAATAGCCCTGATAGAACGGAGGCGCGCCTCAAACAAGTTGTGTAGCCTAACCTTAATGAACGAGTCACCACGCGCGCTTTACGCTAGTACTCATCCACTTATTGTTGGAAGAATTGTAAATTTAAGTACTGTCATTATTAGTGTTGGCTATCCCCGCTAATAATGACCTGGCGGTCCCCCAGCGTTTTTTGGGCGGCACAAATTCAGCGGCTTGACATCTGAAAATGCGGTTGGTCTGCCAGCGTTTTTTGGGTGGCACGCCAACAGCGGTTTGCCGCGGCTGGGCCTGTGGGCCACCGTTGGTACACCAGTGGCAAGACGATAGTCGGTCCAGTGTTCCTGAGCGCTTCCAGGACATCTATCTTTTTTTTCTTTCTTTTTTTTTAGTTAAAAAGAATCTGAAAGCACTGAATACAAAAATTGTGAGACTGACCTAATAGCTATAGGCCTATCAAAAGCAAAGTGTTGGAATATGAAAAAATACTGTAAAAACAACAATAAAAAAATCAAAAAAATATAAAAGTGCCACAATTGTCCCATATTAACTGAAATTGATAATGTGAAAGAAATTAGTAAAATCAAGGTTAGCATATGCAGAAGAGCATGCAGGATTTGAATGGGGGGGGGGGGGGGGGGGGGGGGGGGGAGACTACATTACCCAGATAGCAATACGTCTGCAAGATGTCAGCTTTACATACATTCTAAATCATAAACATCTTTAAGACATTTTCTAAACGTCTATTTGACATCTGACAGGAATGCTCTGAACCCCCAAAAAGGGACTGTAAGAATGCATGGGTAGCTCTTAAAGTTTCAACCGTGTTTTCACATCTTAACTACAAAGTTAGATTATATAAACTAATCAAATTGCGCTAAATGTATCCTCGCGAATAGAAATCGCTTTTGGGTGAGGAGGTAACCATAGCAACAGATGCTTCGGTCGTTTTATCGGACTGTGCGTCGATAAAACATAAGCCTACTTTCTTTTTTAATACGTTATTAAAGACGTAGGCTACTCTTCAAATATATCACAAAAAGCGTCATTGTTTTGTCTACAATAAAAACTGTAGGCCTACAATATTGGATGCCAAGGTTGACCTTAAAAAAAGACATGTTTCAAGCATTATTAGGTATTTTGGCAACTGTAGGCTATTTTACAAGTGTTAGCGTCTATACCCTGATAGCGCACGTCACAGAGATGTCTATTTGATGTGCGTGTTTACATCTAGAAGATGTATTTTTTAGAATGTTGGCTCATCTGCAATACGTCTGGACGTTTCCTTTCAGATGTCAAATAGACGTTTAGAAACTGTCTTTAAGATGTTTATGATTTAGAAAGTATGTAAAACTGATATCTTAAAGACGTTTATCAGATGTTAGTAAACAGCAGATGCTTTCCAGATAAAGTGATCTAGACATCTTGCAGCTATCGGAGGTTTACTGTAATGCAGTAAACGAACTGAAAAACATATCCTAAATGCAATAAAAGCAACCCAATGTAGCCTATAACTTGAAACTCATTTTAAAATAAAATGCAAGTTTGTTTGGTTTGATGGTTTGTCTTCTTAAATATGGCTAAAACTTTTTTTACATTTGGAAGATGCTTATAGAGCAAATTACAATGCATTTAGGGCTATAGCCTACATTTGCTATTGTGTCTGGAATCAACCCTATGACCTTGGTCTTGATATTTCATACATTGTAGGCTACTTAACTTCATTTATTTTAACAACATTGTAGCTACCATTAAAATAAATGTTTTCTTTTTAAATAACATAACTAAGTTTTTTACTTTTTCTAGCAGCTATTTTACAGTAAAATAAAATACATTTTAAAAAATATATTTATTTTCTCCGACTCACTGGTATGGTAGCCTAACTTTCAACCAAATATTTTTGTACAATCACAGCACCTTCTTATCCTTTTAAAATGACCGTAGCCTAATTCAAAACTTCGACACAACAGACTTCAGTTTAAGTTGACAACTGACCTTCCAAATTCAATGCAGCAGTAGAATTCCCCACTCTTGTTAACGATGGACTTCGGCGATCCTCTCTAGCTCTTGTATTACAGGGTTCTCTCGTCCGCTGCCCGTATATTGACATGTATCTCTAAATACAATAGTCTTCATTCACCTCTCTTTGCTCTTAAGTTGCCCACGATCTGTTTTCAAAAGCCCGTCAGTTCCCGTTTGACACTGTTTGAGCTGAAGTGTTAGGGAATGGACACGGTTCTCGCTTCCTCTTTAGATTCAAAACCTCTAGGATGTGTCCTGCAAAAGATCAAACTGATCTAGTGTCCACGCACGTCTCCTCCATTGATCGCCGTGATTGTAATTAATTCCTTTCGTGAGTGGTTGCCTTTGTCATGTCTTCATTGAGAATAAGGAGACGAAACGCCGCTGCTATCCTAGAACGCGCTGCTCAAAGTTCATTGAAGAGAAGGTAGGAGCTGGTGACAGTGTGTCCGCTCAGGATGGGAGAGTCAGAATGAGTGTACTCGCATCAGCATCAGCTGCTGTACCGAGGGTGGGAGAGAGAGAGAGAGAGAGAGAGAGAGAGAGAGAGAGAGAGAGAGAGAGAGAGAGAGAGAGAGAGAGAGAGAGAGAGAGAGAGAGAGAGAGAGAGAGAGAGAGAGTGACATAGTTCATGCTTGGTCAACATCATGCGTAAAAACAGGTTGTAGTTTAGTTTCGAGTTGACAAAACCAAACCAATCCAACCAGGCTTTGTTGGTACCATGATGCTGATCATCAACTTTCAACTCAGGCTTTGATCCTGAGTATAGGAGTTTAGGTGTGACATCAGTAGCGAACAGCCAATCACATGCTGAGAAAGAGTGAAACTCATTCAAAACTCATTTAAATTAATTTCTCGCGAGAGAAGCAGCGCAATTTACTTAGGCCTATTAAATAAAATTATTAAAATATTAAGAATTTAAACAAATTTACACAGCAAGAAGAAAATAGCTGTCTATGAAAGAGGACAACTAAAAGAAAAAGTCTCGCTACTGTATATCAGTCCAAGTAAAATCTGTGAAGTTAGTTTAGTTGATAAAGGTAATTGAACGTTTAAGCTCACATGTAATCATTTTATAGCTTCATCTATTGATTCTAAAGCGTATTTATTTCATTTAAACTGTGTAATAATAATTTATTAACTAAAATTGTACATGTGTGATCTATTAAGGGTATAATAATTACATAAATAATATCAAAATCATACAAATTTATTATTCTAAATAAGCTTATTATTCTTTAAAATCATTTGCCATGTAGTGTCCTTTGATTTGGAGTAGAAACAGGTGGAGTGACTTTATCGCTTCAGACATGAGTCACTTTGCTCACAGCTGATTGGTCCAAGTTCGTTTTGCAACCTCTTCCCTGGAACATAACCTGCCCTGGACCAGGTTAGCCGTGGAGCGTAATTTCCTATGGCGATGAACACTGCTAAAAGCCAAACCACTTTCATGGTGCCGAAAACCCAGGGTTGGCGCAAACTAAACTGAAACATACCTGGCTAGCCTAAACCGGCTTCATACAGGCCCCTGGTCGCCCCCTCATGGGTGCTGCCATGTTGACATCACATGACAAGTCATGCTACAATAATAATAATAGGGATTTTTTTTATATAACACTTTTAGTCAGAGCTCATGGCACTTTATAAAGCGTAAACATACAAGTAACAAACTATACAACAACAAACAGAATATAAACTGAAAAGAAATGCAGGATATACTTTGAAACAATTTTCACTCAAAAATTGCTCGGAAATTTGAGAAATAATTACAAAGAAGTGACAAATAACACATTGAATTAAATTGAAATTTTTTCTTGTAAAACGAATTCCAATAATCTTTGTTTTGTTTAAAACTTCAAAAAAAATATTTTTTTTTACAGTGTACATTTAATCCTGAGTGATGGTATTGATCAACATTTATCCACCAGACAGTCTAAACTGAATGTTTGTCTTTACCAGATGGTAAAGTACAAAAAAGAACAACAATAAATGTTATGCATCCAGGCCAGTGGTGTCACTGTAAAGTCCTAAATAAGCAGTTAAAAATAAGCAACAATTTACTGAGTACACCTTTAATAGCCTTCTTGTAAATATATGGTTATGTTGTTCTGTAAATAACCAGAGTCCAAACAGACTTACATTGTAAAGAAAAACCCGCTGTTGCCTTCAATTTGCAAGTACAGTCAAATTCGATGTATGTCATTCCAACTTAAATTACATTAAACTGACTTAAAATTAGTTGAATCTTGTATAAAAAAAAGTTGAAAGTTGCTTAACCTATGAGTTACTATGTTAAAGTATAGTAAAAAACATGTTGTCATGACTTACTGATCATAATTTTATACAGAAAGTATTATTAGTAGCAGTTATTTTGGCTGCAGTTCTTTCTCTCCATTTGAATAACCTGGTTATATGCAATTTAATTAATACACAGGCTCTTCTTTATTGACATTAAGCAAAACATGTTTGGTAAATGTGTTTTGGTGGATGTTTGAGCTATAGACATTGAAGGATATTCAGATTAATGGTCAATCAATATTCATTTCCCAGTGTCTGATTCTTGAACTCAGATTCTGATCCTAACCACAATCCTAAACATTTGGCATCCTTACTATCAGCACCTATAGGTGGTTGCCTCAGCCAAATCATATAATCCAAATATTTAATAAGGGAGATCATCCATCTTCCTTTTACTCTCTCTCTCTCTCTCTCTCTCTCTCTCTCTCTCTCTCTCTCTCTCTCTCTCACACACACACACACACACACACACACACACACACACACACACACACACACAGCTGTGTTTTTGTGATATATGAGGACATTCCATAGGCGTAATGACTTTTATACTGGACAAACTGTATATTCTATCCCCCTACACTGCCCCTATCCCTAAACCTACCCATCACAGGAGACATGCTGCATTTTTACATAAAAAAAAAAAACATTGTTTTTTTATGTTTTTTAAGCTATTTGAAATATGAGGACTCATGCAATGTCCTCATATATCACGTGTAAGTTGTAATACCAGTGTAATATGCATGTCATTATACACATTTGTGTCCTCATATATCACAAAAACAAAAGCACACACACACACACACAGAGATTATTGTACATCTATCTTTGTGAGGACTTTCATTGGCAATGCAATCTCTAGCTCCTTACCCTAACCCTACCCATCACAACTGAGTGCTTAACTGGAACCCTTGCCATAAACCTATACCCTTAACCTAATAATAATCTTATCCCTAACCCAATCCCCAAGACTTGACCCTCAAACAGGCCTTTAAATAGGTCTCAGAAAGTGAGGGCCAGCCAAAATGTCCTAATTTTCCTCACTTTGTCCACACTCAGATGGTCTAAAACCCAAATCGGTCCTCACAAAGATAGGTGTACAAGTACAGACACATATACAAGCTCACACAATTTGTTATAGAAAGATAAATGACAAGTCCCAAACCAGTTATTAGGACAAACACCCCGGCACCTCAGAGTGAGTCGGTATTGATTAGGCTGTGATGGATTGGCTTTTTAATTGTCAAGCATGATGCAAGTGTTCAGATTAATGGCCTGCACATGCACAACAATTTGGGCCATGGATTTGTGTGTGCATGTGTGGCCATTTACGGGAATTAGTTCAAAAATAAGGGAACAAGAAATATGCATGAATGCACATGCACACTCTTGTCGCAAATTAAAAATCGAGCTTAACTGATTCAGTCCCGCTTTGCCAGTTCTTGGATCCAAATCACTGCACTGCTCTTTAATGTCTAAAGATGCGTGAACCCAATGCACATCCATCTCGCAGAACATTGTGTCATGTTTAAATTACTGTTTGCAGTATTCCTAGAATGGAACTATTTGGAACTAGCCTTATCTCACCAATATATAGCTGGATTTCTGTGCTAGTTGGAATCATCTAGACCAGGCACCCAGTGCTTGGTGGTCCATGTAATAGACTGGGAGGAAAAGATTGTCGTGTCAAAAGCCACCAGTAGCCCTCATTCATCACTGGTGTTTGTGATTACAGCCTGAGCTCCATCGCACAGAGGACACATGTGGTATGGCCACATTAAAGGGTACAGTAAAGGAGGAGAGATTGGAAAGAGGGTTGATAATGACAGAGGGATAGAAAGGGAGAGAGAGGGCACGAAGGCCGAATGAGATCTGTGGTAGGTCTGTTTTGAGCGCTAAGGCAGGGTGCCTGAGATCTGATTCAATTTGTAAAGGTTGTCAATGAGGGCTCAGCTCTGAAGGGTTTGACTGACAATTCAAATCACATTCAGAGCGCTTCGCTTGACCAGTCTTGGCTATGCAGCACGGCAGGTTATGCTCTACTGTATATTTTTCAGAGATCTCTGTGTGTCTGGATGAGGGCTGGTGCATTTTACATATAGCGCTGAATCTTCAGCTTGTGCAGTCTCACAAATGGGTGGGTCAACTGCCATAGATGCCAGAAATATCCCAGCTAAAAGGTACCCTCCATAAGGGCGAGGCAGGGCGGGTATATATAACGTCTGATAATTACATGTGTCTAAAACAGGAAACCCTGAGAGCTCAGAGTTCAGCCACAGACTGCAGACACATCACAGGGAAACATGCGCCACCCTCACTATCCAAAACTGCTTTGCAAACCACAGCAGCCTGTAGTTACACTGGGGGGGAATGATCCACATATACTGTTACATCTGAGACATCTTAAATATATAGAGAAGAACACAGTGCTTAAAACCAGGCCATGTTGAAAATGGGTGTGTGTATGCGGGAAGCAGAGAGAAAAAGAGTAGAAGTCTGAGCGTTGTTATTTGTGCTTTAAACGCTGTGACGTATATCTTAACCGTCAGCATGTTTGCCTGTTGGTTTTAATTTGCCAAGAATCGTATTGTTCTGAAGGATAATCTCTCTGTGGTCAAAAAAGAAAACGTGAATCAGCATGTTAAGGCAATAAAAATTATAAAGCTTGCCGGGTGATAAGATATAGGCAGACAAATGAGATAAAAATCTATATAAACTTTAAAAAAATCTATATATAGGTCCATACAGGATATAAATAACAGGCACAGGTGGAAGGGGGAGTAAGACAAAAGAGAGAGATCTATAATCTGCATAAATCCCTAACATGTATGACCTCTATTCAATCTCATCCATCCCTAATCTCATGTAGAGTTTATTTGATTTATTTATTTAAATGTATTAAATAAATAAATAAATACAATTTCATTTCATAATGCAATTTTTTTATTATTATTTTTTATTTATCATTGTTTGATTGTTTGTTTTCAAGTTTGCTGTGCTGTTTTAGGTTTTTTAAATAATTTATTGTATGTAAACAAACCACTTACTTTTTTTATGTAAATTTTCATTTCATAATGCAAAACTTTTATTTATTTATTTATACTCACTTACTATTTTAGTAAGAACAACAAATGTAAGAAACTGTGAAACTGATTAATAAACAATTAGGATAAAATATACTAAATGTCAAATAGTTTTACCACATTCTTCCTACTTCATCAATTATGTTTCCTTGTGGAAATTTAATTTTACCTTTTATATTACATATGAATTATTTATTTAGTAAATTTTAATTACTATTTTACAAAGGCATACAGTACAGCAGCAAAGCAGCCATTTTACATATTGTGGCCTGCAGGGTTAGTTTGCTTATTTTATTCCTTTACTTGTTTACTTGTAATATTATAAATAATAATACAAATTTAATAAAATAAATAAATTATTATTTAAATAAATTATTGTTATAAAATATATAATAATAACTGATAAATAATTAATTAATAATTATTTGTGCAGCCACTAATTTTTATTTGTCCATTTATTTATTTATTTGTTTATTTATTTATTATGAATTAAGTTCATATTGAGGGAGGGGGATCCTCTATCTTGGTTGCGTAGCAGGATTCAGAAACATGAAAACTGTAGTAATAGCGCCCCCTGACGGCCATCATCAGTCCAACAACAGTCGCGTCTCGTGTTCTAGAGAGTTCTAGTTGCATTGTGGGTATCTCACCGGCACCGTCCTCCTCCTCTACACCGCAACGCAAACATGATGGTGAGTTCGCATTCATGCCTTTTACTTTCAAATCCATCGTCATCTTAGCTATTTACTCTTCTCCTAGTGTTGGGATATAAACGTCCGGAGAGAATAAAGCATAAAGGACATGGCTGAGAGATTATTTTTATTTTAAATGCGATAATACACCTAAAGTTTTACATTGATGCTAGGTAGCTTGGTTGCTAACGATTCATTCTTCTGTTTGTGGATGACAGGCAGAATTTAGAGATGCGCATTACGACGCAACGTGCAAACGATCACTTTTGTACGGCATATGTAACGTTACTCATTTACACATTTTTATTTCACAATAGTTTTTGTAGCTAAATAATGCTAAGGCTTTAGTTTAGCATCCTTTCGGTAATGGAGAAAGAGGTAGTGAACTGTTAACCGGTTACACCCTTTAATGCTGTTCGTCTCAGAAGTCACTACGATAAAACTGTGACTTAATAAAACGCTTATTTCTGATTAAAAGCCAGGCATTATTTTTTAGCACATACTAGTGCCACAAAGTGGGAGATATTATTAGCGCTTCTCTGTGTGCATGACGACATGATGTTCAACTGCACAAACTAATGAGCAGATATTACTATTTCACACATTGTAGAATTTATTTGTAAACCCTCGCAGCGTTGTGTACAACTTACACAAATAATCAGTCTGTACAGGAGCTGTCAAAACGCTTCCATGGTCATGGAAAACCTTGAAAAATCAGTGCATTTTCAAATATTAATTTATAGTCTTGGAAAGGTCATGGAATATGCAAAATATTGTAGACATTTCTATTGTAAATAAAGCAAAATTCCTTTGCTCTGCTCTTCTTTTTTTTTTTAAAATGACTATTAATTAAATGACTCAATTAATTTTGATATTGCATTGATTATGACCCTTGAATGTCTTCTCTCAGCCCACTCCAGTCATCCTCCTGAAGGAGGGCACAGACTCCTCTCAGGGGGTCCCGCAGCTCGTCAGCAACATCAATGCCTGCCAGGTTGTGGCAGAGGCTGTTAGGACCACCCTCGGCCCCCGTGGCATGGACAAGCTTGTGGTGGATAACAGAGGTAAGTCTGCTCTTCCATAAACAGGTGTTGTGTTATTGGGAAGTATTGGATATATTAGAGTAATGCTCTGCTTCATGCTGTGATTAACATGATGTTATCCTGCAGGCAAAGCCACTATTTCTAATGATGGAGCCACAATTCTGAAACTTCTGGAAGTTGTACACCCTGCAGCCAAGACTCTGGTAGACATTGCCAGATCTCAGGATGCTGAGGTAAGATTTCCTCTCTGTGTCTGCACATTTAGTCTGCTTTGAAAGGAAATGGTTCTGGTTGGGAACCGAAAATCGTGTTAGTGTTTTTGAAAAATACCGGAACCGTGCGAAATTCCTAAGTTTAGGTTCTGGTGTGATGTGTGGGCGAAGTGCTAGGACCTTATTCTTTAATAGCGACATCTCACCTCATGAATATTAAAATAGTAATTAATGCACTGGCCCTCACGATACTCATACGTTTTGCGTCAGATATCTACGCAGAGAGAGTATAAAGAGATAACAGAGCTGCACGATTAAATTTAAACTATCTCGATTCAAACACCCCTGTGATCTTATTCATAAATGACAAATACTTCACACCGGAACATTCAAATCTGCTCGCTCTGTCGTTGACCCAGAGAGAGCAGTTGTCAATATATTGAAACTGCATTACTTTCACAGTCTTTTCAACCACTCGTGTACTTTTACGCAGTGTATGCAAACATGTACGGAGAACTCAAAGAAAAAACTTCTCCGTTTTAAGCTTATCGTTGTCGTGTAAACGTACCCTTAATTAGAACTTGATATGGAGCAAGTTGTGCTCAAATTGCGTAATTATCTTTTAACTAGTTAAATACATTAAAATGTATCCTCAACATTCTTTGTTTATTCAGGTTGGTGACGGCACCACCTCAGTGACTCTGCTTGCTGCTGAGTTTCTGAAGCAGTTGAAGCCGTACGTGGAGGAAGGGCTTCACCCCCAGACCATCATCAGAGCTTTCCGCATCGCCACCCTGCTTGCCGTCAAAAAGATCAAAGAAATCGCTGTTACCGTCAAAAGGGATGACGAGCAGTGAGTCCAGACCCTGTGTGATATTCCATAGGCATGTGTTAGTGTCACAGATGTGATCATTAGTCCTCTCTTGCCACCACAGGGAACAAAGGAGGTTGTTGGAGAAGTGTGCATCTACGGCTTTGAACTCAAAGCTGATCGCAGGACAGAAGGATTTCTTCTCCAAGATGGTGGTGGATGCAGTGATGATGCTGGACGATCTGCTGCCTTTGAAGATGATTGGAGTGAAGAAGGTCCAGGGTGGAGCTCTGGAGGTGAGAGGGAGCGGTGCTCTAGATTTAAAGGAATTTTTGAATATCCATAAAGGAAATCAGCATATTCAAATAAGGAAAAATTATTTCATAAAGAAAATCTGCAAAAATATTCAGACAAGCTAATCAATGTCTTCAAGATTACTAATGCTACAGGCAGGTTTTTTTTTTTTTGCTGATCCGAAAAATGATCCGATCCGTGGCTCAAAAACCGTAAATTATCCGAAATGTGAATTTTGTGATCCGTTCCACCACTATTCATTACAACTTAGAGTCTGGACACGTCTTTTCACACATTTTAGGACACTAGGCATCATATATTTTCTTACATTGCAAATTGTTACAGGGAAAAAAAAGAGGTTCAATGGATCACAAAACTCACGGTTCGGATCATATTACAGTTTTCGAGACACAGAGGGGATAATGTTTCGGATCAGCAAGAAAAATGGTAATGGGGGGGTAGTAATAATAAGGAAAAAAAATACTATTTACAAGCATAGATAAATATAAAACTATAGTATTCAAGTACAGAAATGTAATAATTAGGCCTAAATATGAAATAACACTATAGTATTTGCTGTATAAATTAAATGTAATTAATCTTTGTTAAAGAATTTTGTTTTTTGATTAACATTAATGACATAGACAGCAGCAGGTAGCCTATTTATAGGCTGCTGTCACTTTAAGACCAATGCACTGATCCTTTTTAATGATACATTTCTTTCTCAACCGTTAAAGTCCCTGTAAAGGGAATTTCAAAAAAAAATTCTAAACGCATTATAAATGTTAGAAATGTATTGCTAAAACATATTACAAAGACTGTGAACTGTGAAATACTGAATTGTGGAGTTAGATCGTTAAACAGTTTTTCACCATTGCTATTTTCCGGATTTTCTGGGCGGGGCTAAAACAGGGCTCGATGACGCACTGGAGCCCTTGAGCTCCTGGACACGCCCCTACTTGATGACGCACTGAGGCCACTGAGGCTGGCCGCTCCTAACAATATTATAGAGCACATTCACATCAGTTTGCTGCTCAATCGCGAGTACTGTCAGTACTATTATTAGTAACACAGCCTACAGATTGCTAGCTACTAGCTATGCCTTCGTCACGGAAATGCGTAGGCCTACTAACGTTACCTGGATGCGATCACCGGATCACGTACAAAACAGATCGGTGTCCTTGTTTAAATTTCCGAAAAACGATTACATCAAGAAGAAGTGGATTAATTTTGTGAAGAGCCAACCTTGATGGAGAGCTGAGGATCACCGCCAAAACCCGCCTCTGTAAGTAATCATTTTACACGGGATAGTTTTATAAACTTTCGTCGGAGATAACTGTCTGGGATTCACTGATAATCCGCTGTTACTGGTGAATGTGGCCGAACCGACTCCCGCCTCAGCCTTCATCCTCCCGTCGCGCGGACAACTGGTGCCATTCGGCAGTGCGTGCCCACCGTGCGAGCATCCATTCCGGCTGTAGAGTTGAGTGTGGCGAGTCGACGACGGCAGCTTTCCCGCGAGTGGGCGTGGTTTCAGCGCAGCCAGTGGACACGCCCCCAGCGTTTGAGAGCAGAGATTACTGCTCATTTTTTCAAGATTTTGATAGCTTATTTTATGTACTTGCTGGCTTTTTTTATCATTCAAATTTGGCTGGGTGGCTAATAACACATTTTTCTGTGGTGTGACAAACTCAAAACACATACTTAATTTTGACTTTACAGGGACTTTAACGTTCACCCAATGGTTTAAAATTGCTTGAATGTGTAAATTGGCAAAACAAAAAACGTTCAATCTGTGATAGTTAAACTGCAATTCGTTACAAAGGTTCTCTCTTCTTACAAATCGCAGCTCTTAGAAGGATCTTGCAGATCTTAAATTTACACTCTTTTGTTTTTGCTGTCTATCAGGAATCTCAGCTTGTGGCTGGTGTTGCATTCAAGAAGACCTTCTCCTATGCTGGCTTTGAGATGCAGCCCAAGCGCTATGTGAACCCAAAGATCGCACTGCTCAACATTGAGCTGGAGTTGAAGGCAGAGAAGGACAATGCTGAGGTTCGCGTGAACTCTGTGGAGGTCAGTGCTGCTCTTCACTGTCACAGGTTTTCTAATGTACTTGTCAAGTATATTCCTTTTAATTTTTGAATAACGAAAGGACTGGGCCATGAGCAGCTCGGGTTCAAGAAGGATTGAAACCGTTACTGATGGTGTAGTTGTCATTTTAACCTGGAGCGATGTTTTAACTGAAGTGGCAAAATCTGATTTCTGTAGCTTCTACAAGTTATTTTATTGAAGTGATACTAACTAGCGCTAAAGTCTGCAAGCCAATATTTTCTGTAACAGATTCTTATTTCAGTAAACCATCAGGGCCCATGTAAACAAAGTTGAATCCCCTCGTGTTTATGTGGCTGTTTGCAGGAATATCAGGCCATTGTTGATGCTGAATGGAACATTCTGTACGATAAGCTGGAGAAGATCTACAAATCTGGCGCTAAAGTGGTGCTGTCCAAGCTGCCCATCGGAGATGTGGCCACACAATACTTTGCAGACAGAGATCTGTTCTGTGCAGGCCGTGTTGTGGAGGAAGATCTCAAGAGAACCATGATGGTATGATTGTGTATCAGTACATCTGTCATGATTTAATTCCAGTCTGTGTTTATATTGAGTAAACAGTAATCTCTGGGTTTCTTTAGCATTGTAATAAAGCATTACAGTAATGCTGTATTTTTCAGGCCAACCTGAAAGTTAGCATCACCCTGTTTCTCTTGACAAAACCCAATTGTGTTAATCCCTTTTGGATTATTGCAGAAATTAGCTCATGACCAACACAAGTTTGATTCTTGCACGTTTTGGTCATCATGATAAAATTGACACAACTTATATGATTTTTAAGGGCTTAAAGTATTCCGGCCGGGGGCCGGATTTCCGGCTTGAGGGCAGGTCCGGCCTCCGGCACAGGCAAAATTTATTAATCAGGCTGCAAATTACAGTCGGACGCACTTTCGGCGCGGACGCGCTTGGAAAAAAACGAGTGCGCCGCTTCCATTATGAGCGCGCATACCGCGCGGCTACATTTGAAACTGGGAACTTGAATGCGGTTTAATATTTTCGAGTCAATTGATTTCACCTACCAATCATATGAGAGGAGCGCAGCTCTAACTAACGTCACAAGCCTATCAGAAGCAGAGCAGGGCGGGTCCTGGCAACAGTGTGATTGAGATCCATCCATACCTCACGTTAGCGTCGTCGGTGAAAGCATGGAGCGCAGAACTCCAGAAACAACATCAGACCTGACTTTAATGTCATCATGGATGAAAAGAAAGAAAGGAGATGTGAGTTGGTTAGCTCAGGTCAGCATAATCATATTTTCTGTCTACACCTTTTGATGTTAGCCTTATGTTGACTGAGCTAACATTAACATACACTGCTGCTAGGTAACTTCAGACTGTTTGTTAAATATTTAATGTAGAACATTCTGTGTAGGCCTACCATGAAAACGAGTCCACTTTAAACCGCTTCATTTTCTGTCAGCAATGTATGACAAGCAGTGCCGTCGCAGGTGGGGTGCGAGGCCCTGTGCGAACTTGAAATGCGAGGCCCCTCCCAGGCTCTGAGCGTTAGAATAATTGGCTGCGCAGCCTACTTGTTAGCCTTGTCCGCTTAAATGAATTATATATATAAAAAAAAAAAAAATAGGCTATTTGCAGTATATTAAATAGTTTTTGACCTAATTATTTGGTACTGAAATTACACACTCTGTCGGCTCTGATGGCGTTGCATCACGTGCACCTGCGCAATAAAGCCTATGATTTCCGAAACTAGTATGTCAACTAGTGATATCAGCACAAGAACTGTTGAGGAATATGCAACATAATTTCGACAATTGTTTTTGTCATAATGTTATAATAACTGACAGACACTCATTTCAGACACGAATATATTTTTCAAATGTTTAAAAGGTATTGAAATCTGTTGAATAGAGTGTAAATTTAGTTCGTGGGTAGATTAAATAATAAGCGGATAATCACCCGTATGGAGATCATTAACTTAATTTTTTTTTACTGGCTCAAAACAAATATGCTACAGCACAATTACGCAATACCGTCGTTGCGTGCGGGTGCGCCCCGCCTGCAGTTATAAACATGATTATTACTAATTGGCATATTTCAATGCCAATTCTTATGTTCATTCATATAGCCTACTCAAAACAGCGACGAAAAAATCTTCAAGAGATTTCCAGGACGCATGCGCGAGAACTGACGGTCTTCTTCTACTACACAGCGCGCGTCTTACAAGCAGAGGAAGACTGCTGTACATAGTAGTAGAAGAAGACCGTCAGTTCTCGCGCATGCGTCCTGGAAATCTCTTGAACTCTCGTCTCAGGCCCACAAGGAAGCAATGGAATAGTCGAATAAAGTCGTTATTTTAGTTTTTTTTTTCGCACAAAAAGTATTCTCGTCGCTTGATAAACTTTTAGTGGAGCCACTGTAGGCACATGAAATATTTAAACATTTTCTTTAAGGACTTTCTGGGCCGTCAAGTGTCATTCCCTTAGGCAGCCTATGTAGCAGTGATCCAGCTCTCAGATTTAATCAAAAATATCTTCATTTGTGTTCCGAAGATGAACGAAGGTCTTAAGGGGTTGGTACAGCATGGGGAGTAAATAATGACTTAATTTTCATTTTTGGGTGAACTAACCCTTTAAGGGGTAACTCAACCCCTGGTCAGAGCCTGACTCCACCCACTGGCAATATTTGAAAAATGCTGGAAAAGTGGGCAGAGTCCAGAGGAGGGGGGGCGTGCACCTGAGCAGGATCAACTTTATGTCTCTCTATGGGCTTCTCCCTTGACTTTATCCCTCCACGTCCCCCCGATTGCCCGCGAGCTTCTCCTCCTGTCTATACGGTAATTTTCTACTGTGCGACAGAGAGTCGTGTGGTTATGACGCAATCGTTAGCCTATTTTTACAAAAACTGCTTCTACAGGGCCATAACGTAAGATACAAGTTAATGGAGCCTTTTATACATTGTCGTGTTTCTTTAGAAATAAACAATGGACAAATGGAGTCTTTAAACGCCTCAGATGTAAAGTTATTCTCTGTCAAAGTGACAACAAAATGAACGGGAGTCAATGGAATGCTAACAGCAGGTGATGGCTTGCTTAACCAATGGCGGCCCCCAGGGAGGCTTCAGTTTCCGGCTGGTGGATTACCCCCTTGCTTTTTACACCATATATTGTAGAATAAAAACAATTTATACCCAAATGTAAATGTACATTGAATCAATGAACAGCATTAATAAAGCCCCAGTCGTACAGATCATAAACTAAAAAAAGTTGTTTTAGGGTTTAGTGACCCTTTAAAGCAGTTGTATTGTGTCCTCCAGGCCTGTGGCGGCTCGATTCAGACCAGTGTTGGTGCCATGACTGACGATGTGCTTGGACTGTGTGAGCTCTTTGAAGAAGTGCAGGTTGGAGGAGAAAGGTATGTTTTATTTCTTTTTACGTTAATACAAGATGTAATTATGTCCATAACACGAGAGATTTTAATTTGATAAATGATTTCACATAAACATTTTCCATTCTAACGATGTGTATTCCATTACAGATACAATGTCTTTAAAGGCTGCCCGAAAGCCAAGACCTGCACCTTCATCCTGAGGGGCGGCGCAGAGCAGTTCATGGAGGAGACGGAGCGCTCACTGCACGATGCCATCATGATTGTGCGCAGAGCGATCAAGGTGGGGAAAACTTTAGCATCTCTTGATACGGATTATCACAACTGCAGATTTGATCTTATCCTTGATTTCCGGAGAATACACGGTATAAAAATAAATAAAACTTGCGTGCAAATTAATTAATGTAATACGGAACTACTGTTAGATACGCGGGTTCTTTAGGGACACATAACCTGTACCATCGGCTTAGCTCTAAACAGGCGTTCACTTCAAACGTTGGCTTTATACGTGCGTCCTATTCGCTTTGGACTAGCGTCGAACTAGACGCAATAGACGCGAATTTGACGTTCTATTCGTGTTTGGTGTGACCGCATAATGAACAGGCTGCGATGTCGAGAGAGAGAGGGCAGTGGAAACATAAAAAACATACTCCGGCATTTTGTTCATACTAGGGCTGAAACAACTAATCGATTAAAATCGATTATTAAAATAGTTGACAACGAATGTCATTATCGATTAGTTGGTCTGCTTAAGTCACGGGGTGCGTTTACTGGTGATTGGTTGAAACAGGCCAATCATGATGCTCTCTGTCTTACATGCGCTGCGCTTCTTGAGACACACGCAAGGTCTCTCTCCCTTCGCCGATCTGCCGTGCGCGCAGGGACCGAGATCTTTTTTACAGTCTATGTTTGGAGCACAGTGTCTTCTGTCTCGCATGCGCGCTCTTGCTTGCGCGCTCTAGATTCCGGGAGTTTGAACTAATTTGCGGGCATCAGGGAGATATCAATCTGCGGATGACTTCCGGAACTTCCGCGAGACTTGGGATGTCTGTATTTTGTCTCGAGCATCAGGTTGCGCAATCAGTTCGCTCGCAACATAAGTGATGAATTAAAATAGCGCTACTGCAGAAATAGGTTAAATTAAAACGGTGTTTACAAAGTGAAGCACTAAATTAAAGGCAGTTAATAACAGCAGCAGTAAAAGATTGTTTTTTAGTCACTGTACTCAGTGGTTTTCAGCGAATGCTTGTGGACTAATGCATCATTTTTCCTGTCCTTTTAATCAAGCCTGTTAGCTTGCTGTGTACTATTCCGTTCTCTTTTTATAGCATTTGTCTACTATTAAGTAGTGTTGCACGATTAATCATATCGCAATCGCGATGTCAAGCCTATGCGATTATGACGTAAAATACTGCGATTTTATATGAAATAAACAAATTAGGGCTGTTAACGCAGCATCTGTTATTTTTTGTCATCCTTTGGCTAGTGTTACATGATCCCGCTCTTATTCATGCGAATACTTTAAACCATTCAGCGAGACAAGTCAAAAGAGAGCGCGCTGCCTGTGAATGTCCTGACTGAAAGGCGCGCGCCAGTATCATGCGCATGCACAGACCGCGCGCCAGAATACAGTTCTCTTTCCGCTTGAAGTGAACGAACAATAACACACACAATTATGCAAAAATATCATTTGTCGAGTGTCTTCATAACATAAGAGCAGTCTTATGATGGTCGTAAAGAGTTGTGAGAGAATAATGCGCGTGTGAGATCCGCGTCTCTGTCAGCAACTCTTAAAGGGCCAGCATCCAATAATGCTTTCTGTCAGTAAAGTTAATCAAAGAACAAAGGGAACAGAGAAAAACACTCACTGCTCTTGACCAAAGAACTTGTGTAGCTTTAAATAGGATTTTAGTCCATAGCCTATAATTTATAATTTATGCAGCGCAGACTGTTTGATAACTTTATTCAATTTCTGTATATGTCCTACCTGTAGACAGAAAGAGCACAGGTAAATATGACATTTATTATGGGTTTATGTGAGGATTGTTTGAAGTTCACTTAAATTAAAATTAAATGAATTTTTATCCAGACATCAATGGCTTATTGATCAGGTGTTATCAATCATTTAGTTGTTGTTGCTAGTTTGAGTTGAGAAATAGACATTTCAGAATTATCACTAATCTGTGTGTGCGTTTTGCTTTAACCAAGCAAGTTGACTCATGAAACCATTTGTTTATTATATCGCATATCGCAATATTGACCTCAATAATCGCAATATGACATTTTGCCCAAATCGTGCAGCCCTACTATTAAGTTTTAATTGTTTTTCAAACACGATCTACTGCGGCTCTGTTCACACGCTTGTTTACAGTCTTTCTATATTTATTTTATCAATTATTCTTATAATTCAATTAATCTTAAATAAAAATTAAATGAATTATATATTTGAGATGTTTTTAGTTTATATCTTCACATCTGAACAACAAGTCTGTGTAAATTTGTTTTAACAAAAATTGTGTTAAAACATATGTTGGATATAATTTTTAATTCATTTTACATTAATCATGGTTGTCAACTTGCCATCAGCAATTATCATTGAAAACAAAGCAAATATTGATATTAGTAAAACTCAATGTGTGGCTTTTGCACTTTTTAAAGTACACTTTTACACATAAACACCCTTGTGGCGAGCAGGACGAGGCCTGTGAGACGCACCGGCTCGCCACAACCCTGATTTATGGTTTGTTTTAGTTATAATAAACAAAAAATCGAATTGAAATGTTTATCCGATTAATCGGGGGGAAAAATAATCGTCCGATTAATCGATTATCAAAATAATCGTTAGTTGCAGCCCTAGTTCATACAGATCATTAAACCTGCAAAGTGTTTACTTATATTTGTGTACACTCCCAATAAAACACAACATTGTGCTTTTGTCACACTGTAAACTCTTGTCAAACTGTAACCTACAACTGTCAACCAACCAAAATCACACACACACACACACACACACACACACACACACTGTTTTAAAAGCAAAACATATTTATCCAACTCCATTTCAAAACAGTCTATGGGTCCCATCTTTTGGACATTCATCATATTGCATTGGTTTTCATTTCTTGTCCTCGGAGCACTAATCTTACACATTCTACATTGATTAAAAAAGAAAACTGAATGTGTTTTTAATGGTAGTATTATTTATACAGAAATCAATTATTTATAATTCAGATGATAATAATGTTACATTGTTAATTAATAATGTTAATTAAAATTAAGGAAAACAAATATATTGATCTGAAATATAGCAAATTAATTTTAAATTAATTCAGGTACAATTACCAAACATATCGCAAGGTCTTTTTGTCTTTTTATAAATTTAATTAATGAACTAATTATATAAAACTATTGTCAGTACACTACAAATAAACTGGTTCTATGCCTTTAATAATAAAACTTATTTAAAAAATACAATGCCTTCTGCATTTTTGTTTTGCTTTTCCCTCCATTGTACCGAAATCGTACCGAACCGTGAGGTCTGTGTACCGTTCCACCCCTAATTCAGATGGATGCTGATTCCCAATGTATAGTGAGCTGAATGACATGCAAGAGCACTAATGTCCTCATTAACTCTTACCTGCCATTGATGGAATTTTCCATCTCTCAGGGAAATGTGTAATCGCATTTCCCTGACAAAAAGGAAATATTCTGATTTTTTTTTTTTTTTTTAATGAAAATTGCCCTCAAATATTGATTTAAAGAAAGCATGAAGCTAGAATACACCTCACGATATATTGTATGTTCAAATATTCTTACAACAAAATGTTCTGGTGCCCATGAAATTGTGCAAAATTATCAAAAAAGCTGGTAGGGAATCATGACATGCTGACATTTCAGAAAGTTTTAAGAACTGCCAGCAGGGGGAGACAAATTAAAATATATAAATATATATTAACTGGCTCCTATTTCCCCATGACAGAATGACTCAATTGTTGCTGGAGGTGGCGCTATTGAGATGGAGCTTTCGAAGTATCTGAGGGATTATTCTAGAACAATTCCTGGGAAGCAGCAGCTGCTGATCGGAGCCTATGCCAAAGCCCTGGAGATTATTCCCAGACAGCTGTGTGACAATGCAGGCTTTGATGCTACCAATATCCTAAATAAACTGAGGGCCAAGCATGCACAGGTAGCTACACAAGTCATTCTTGATCATGTTTAATTTAATGTCATGTTTTAATGTAATGTCAATGTTGTAATGTACATTTGCATAATCTCCCTCTCCTCTAGGGTGGCATGTGGTATGGAGTGGACATAAATAATGAAGACATAGCGGATAACTTCCAAGCGTGTGTATGGGAGCCCTCTGTTGTGCGTATCAATGCCCTGACCGCTGCCTCTGAGGCCGCGTGCCTCATCCTCTCAGTAGATGAGACCATCAAGAACCCTCGCTCCTCTGCTGACGGCCCGTCAGCATCTGCTGGCAGAGGAAGAGGTCGTGGTAGACCCCAACATGCCCACTAATCCACACCCATCCAGCAGTGTCTTGGGCAGAGCCTCTGGACTTTCAGAAGGTCAAAACAAATGCTGTCCACTTATAGGGCCTTGATTTGTTTCTTTGACCTGTTTTGTTACTCCCTGGTCCCACTAAATCCATGCATTTCTGTGTTTACAAAGGCTAGAACAGAATAAAATGTCACTTTTGGTAATTGTTCTAGATCGATGGGGATTGAATCATCTGTTGGAGATTTGAATGTTGTTTTGCCATAGTCTGAGAACACACGCAAACCATACACGCACTCAAAAAAAGTGGTCAGTTTGTAGATCTGTATAAGCACTGATATAATGCAGGCTCTCTGCTGTGATACGTTCCTGTGTTGGTCATTCGGCGGAACTATTTATTGGTCCAATTAAAATCAGTACTTTTGCTTCTCAACATTTGTGAGTTTTTCTTCTTTCAGTCATGAGTGAAGTGATTATACATCAGGGAAACATTAAACGAAAAATAACTTTATTTCCAGTCATTGTGATTAGAATACCAACAGTTTCATTATTCAGACATCGTGTTGTGTGATTTAACCCCTAGCTTGATTCCCTTATGTCGATCTGATGTTCAGCATATTTGATAGGAAATTTAACATCTTAGAAGTTTGTGGGGAAAAAAATACAATTCCTGGGTTTCTTACGTCCTGATAGATGAAAAGCCAACAACATTGCTTTTACAAAAAAGATGTGAAAAAGAATGATATTTCAAATGTCATTGATAAATGTTATAATTAAAAGTTTATACCAGGCACATATAAAAGAAAAAAAGAAAATTATAGACAGGCTTAAACGTTTAGACCTGGAATAATTTAAAGTCTAAAGAGGTAGTGTTTCATTGACTTAAGCAATTTTAATTGTGCTGGAAGAACAACCTAAAAGTCCCTTAAAAGATTTTTCATGGAGCAAATAAGTAAAAGTATGATTACAACCAGGCAGGAAATAAAATGTCTACAAATCGCATTTGAAAATATAACTACCTGTTTTGTACCTAGGAAATCAGAAAACTAAATTTCTCTGCTAACCAAACTCCTTAACATCATTCCAAATGATTACACTTCCTCTTCTTACCTCCAGGTGGTGCAACCATAATTTATAAACAAGATCTGTCTTGATATAAGTGTAAAATGAATAATTTTTTGTTATAGAGTATATGTTTACAAAAATAAAAATTAAGTGGCATTATTTGATAAATCAATTTAAATACGAAGTGTCTGCAAACTTAAAATAATGTCTGTTTACTGCATGCGTGACATGCTGGTAAACACCACAAGCAATAACAAAATTGGAACTACTTCCTCTGTTTGACAGGAAATGCATTTACAAAATTATGCTAAAAATGGAAGCTTGTTTGATGATAACTGTAAATGCATTTCCCGTTATGTTTTACTCATTGAAGGTCTAATTAAAATAGTCTGTTGCTCTTGACATAATTGAGATTTTCATTACTCATTATTATCCAAAGCTTACAGTACACATATAGAGACTGTACTCATAGCTGATGCTTTGCACGATAAAAACCGAATCCCAATAACATTCCGGTTTATCATTCAGCCCTTCAGTTTTTACATCTGCAATCCTTAAGTATCCAGATGTTGAAACTCAAAGCTGTTATTTGAGATAATTTTTTGATGAGATTAGCTGTCGTTAAATGTCCCTTCGCATTCTACAAATTCCAGTTCTCTCCAGACACAGCATAGTAGGATCAGTTGGACAGGAAATCAATTGATGCCTGCACCAGTCGGCCGGTTGCCACATCAACAGCTGTGACTTTGATCTCAGTGTCTCCAAACTGCATGGTAGTGCGAATCTCCCTGCGTTCAAATGCGGATCCTTTATCGTTTTCACCAGCATTAGCTGCCGCTGCCCCCGACTCAAGCAGGTCTATCGTGATGACACCACACTTCCTCACCCCGAGGTCAGTAATGTAGGTTATTTCATCAGTGTCGCTGCAGTAGATGTTGATTATGATCTTCCTTTGTCCTATTCTTGCTGGAGTGTAGCTCCGCCTCACCACCTCACCCAAAGCCACCGATTGATCAACACTAACAAAGCGGTCCAGGATGTCAGTGCACCATTCTCGGCCATCTTTGATGAGTAGCTTGTCACGAGGGTGTCGACCTTCCACAAAGCGGTTCAAAACTCCAACACCGTAAGTTAACGGGCAACGGCGTACACGGACAACAGTGGGGTCTAGTCCAAACAGGACGGCACCCTTCAGGATGGTCAGACCTACGTCATGTGGAATTATGATACGGCAGTTCCGCCCTAGTGCGTTCTGGGCTGCGCGTTGAAGCATGGGCGACTCTGCGAATCCTCCAACCAAGAAGAGAAAACGCACACCCTTTACTTCTTCCTTCTGCATCAGGTTCTCTGGTAGGATGAGAGAAATCGATAAATATCAGAGAATTAAATACCGATCCCTGGCTTAGTGTTTGATTGAGAGAAGTCTCTTACCAATATGTTTGATGATGTTGTTGATGGTCGGCTGAAAAAGCTCATTCATGGCCTCTGTAGAGAATCTCAGCATCCCTTGAGATGACCACTTTATAAAATTCATACTGACAGAAACATAACACAAAGTTAAAGCATAAACACTCACACTTTCATAGACATAATTTAGCAAATAAAGTTCTCAATGAGTCAGACTTACTTGCTCTTGCGCAGGGCAGTCTCCACACTCTGCCCCCGGTGTCGTTTGTAGAAGTCAATGAAAGAGAAGGGCAGTAAGATGTTTAATGAGTTGGCCCGGCCAGGGGCTGCTGTGCGCTTACGGGCTTCAAATGCAATGGTGAGGTCTACCCAAGCTGCTGGACGTTTTGCTTTAAAACTCTCAATGAAGTCAGCCCCAAAGATCTGGCACAACATGGCCTCAAATGCAAGATCCACTCCAACTGCTCCATAAGGACCCCCTGAAAGGGAAATATGTACCATTTAGGTTTAGGTTACATGCCACTTGATTTGCATTTTTCTTCAGGGTCCTAAACTAAATCCTTTGGAATAACCGTGATCAATCAAGACGACCTTCAGCATCGGATCTTTATCAGGATTGGAGTGAAATGACAGGGCATGGCTGAAGTGAATATCAAGTTTGACCAGCTTTGATTCCATTCCAATATTAGTGATAAACATTTTGGCAAGTAGGATGTGCTCCTGAATTTGTTGGTTTTGGAAAACATTCAAGTCATTTCCCTTGATAAGAATATAGTTTGAACCCCAACTCCAGAGCACCAAGCCTAACCCTTCTCGTTCCCTTAAACCAGGGGTGTCCAACCCTGATCTTGGAGGACCACTTTGAATGCAGGGATTAGCTCCAACACACTAGCCTGTAAATTTCTATAGATCCTGAAGACATTGATTATCTGGTTCAGGTGTCTTTAATTGGGGCTGGAGCTAAGCTCTGGGCGAATTAAAAAAAACAGCTTTTTTGGACCTTTGAAGGGAACTTCGGGAAGGGGACGCCATTTCTAGGGGTGTTCCAAACAAAAGTGAACAACTGAATCTCTTCACGATGAGCCCTTCCACAAGTCTGTTAGTGAAGGGAACATGCGATGTTCACTTCAAGAAAGTAATTTAATCGTTTATGGTCATGTGGCCCAGGGTGACTAGTCCTCGCGATTCATTTTAAATCTAGATATGGCGGGAGAGTTGGAGTAACGTATAAACAGAAGTTGTTTTGTTGTGATGAATCACACACATTTTCGTCATGCATATTGTTTAAAAAAAGTTTCATAGGTAAGAAGTGTGTTTAATGCTTAAAGGGGATGTCTAATGCTATTTCATGCATTCTGACTTATTTACACTGTTAAAGAGTTGGATTCTCATGCTAAACATGGCCAAAGTTTCAAAAAAAAGAGTTGGACGTATGACAGAGTTTTTCTGTGCCAAATTCACTCCTTCAGGGTTACGGAAGCCGTCTGCACGGCACGCCTCCAGGAGCTCGGCTGTTTTCAGAAAGAATCGGTGCACCGTATTTGTCTTTTATAAATCTGATAAAACTAAAGACTCTAAAACGAAGATATAAAGGATGCAATACTTGTCATGATTCTGCCATCATGTCTTTGATTTCTCTAGTCTTGTGGCAGGATCATGGCAGACCCATGTTTTGTGTACAAGCACATGGCCTTTTGCTTGGGCCATGTGCTTGTGATGTCTTGTTACGTAACCCCGCCCCCTTGTTATCCTCGTCTTGTCATTATTGTCTAGTCAGTTTCACCTGTTCGTGTCATTAGTGTCTCCCTATATTATCCCCTTGTGTTTGCTGTCCTTTGTCGGTTCATTGTCAAAACTGTGTCAAGGTCCTTGTCAAACTTTCTGTGAATCTTGTCTATCGTATCAAGCTGTGAGTACCTGTTGACCGTCTTGTTTTGTAAAGGTTTTTATAACCTGTCTTGTTTTGCCCCATCGTGGGTTTTGTTTTCTGTTTTGTCATCAATAAACCCCGTTTTGAGTTATTTGCTGTCTGCGTTTGGGTTCGTTCCTCCAACCACGTGACAATACTACTCTACTCAAGATTAACATGAGATTGGCAGAAATTGCGTTTGTTACGCCCCCTTTAACTTATAAAGTTAAGAGCAGGTTGGGAACACACACACATATATAAAGCATATTAACAACTTAATTATAAATGTACATTTATTTGTATCATTTTAACATAAGACATTCATGTTGTCACTGCCTAGCATTGTCGTGTTAACATTCCATGTGAAGCTAATGAGGAAATTACGTAGTCTTTCATTGCTCCCTTTGCCAAGTGCATTCCAAACGGCTTCATTACGACACAAGTTCCCTGCTGCCTTCAAAGTCCCCACTACAAGGGCTTTCCCCTTCGGAGTGAGTTGGGCATAGGGATGTTTACTTCTGATTTGCCCTCTGCTGGAAGGTGGCCCACCATGTGCAGGATTGGACCCCTCCTCCCCACCCTACCCTGCTTACGAGCACCCTTGATGTGTCTGTTTGCCAAGCCCACACTCATAGAAAACACTACCATCCATTCGGCACTATATCCCCTAAGTGTGGACTCGGAGGACAACATGGGTTTAAAGGGATACTCCACTTTTTTTGGAAATATGCTCATTTTACAACTCCCCCAGAGTTAAACTGTTGAGTTTTACCGTTTTTGAATCCATTCAGCCGATCTCCGGTTCTGGCGGTACCACTTTTAGCATAGCTTAGCATACATCATTGGAGTGGACAAGACCATTAGCATTTCTAAAAAGAAAATGACCAAAGAATTTCGATATTTTTCCTATTTAAAACTTGACTCTTCTGTAGTTACATCGTGCACTAAGACCGACGGAAAATGTAAAGTTGCGATTTTCTAGGCTGATATGGCTAGGAACTATACTCTCATTCCTGCGTAATAATCAAGAAACTTCACTGCCGTACCATGAGAGCAGCAGGCGTAATGATATGACGCAGCGCCTGAAAATAGGCCACCTTCCGTCAACACAACGGAACTATTTTCAGGCGCTGCGTCATATCATTACGCCTGCTGCTCTCATGGTACGGCAGTGACGTTTCTTGATTATTACGCAGGAATGAGAGTATAGTTCCTAGCCAAATCAGCCTAGAAAATCGCAACTTTACATTTTCCGTCGGTCTTAGTGCACGATGTAACTACAGAAGAGTCAAGTTTTAAATAGGAAAAATATCGAAACTCTTTGGTCATTTTTTTTTTAGAAATGCTAATGGTCTTGTCCACTTCAATGATGTATGCTAAGCTATGCTAAAAGTGGTACCGCCAGAACCGGAGATCGGCTGAATGGATTCAAAAACGGTAAAACTCAACAGTTTAACTCTGGGGGAGTTGTAAAATGAGCCTATTTCCAAAAAAAGTGGAGTATCCCTTTAAGGTGCCATCTGAGACAGGGCCGTTGATCCAAGAACATGTCCTAAAATCATGTACAACAGTTATTGGAATAAAAGTTGGTCAATCATTACGGTTCACTTCAGCAAGGCCCTATCATTTCACTCTAGTATTGAAGGCCTTTGAGCTGAAGATGGAGTTGGTTTTGGTCCTCAACTAACCTGAGGCTTTGTAAAGCTCCTTTAGTGTGCCCTGTGGCTGCTCAATCTGATGCACCGTCAGATCCACCGTCCCACCGCCACAGTCTGCCACAATGTACCGATCACCTTCGAGAACATACATAGTTATTTAATCATGACGTAGTCTTTCTCATTACCTGCTTGTTACAGAATTTTCGAAGCAACAATAACACCCTGTTCTTACACAGTGGTGTAATAACTCAGTTTCATGGAAAATGGCCTCCTCTTTGTGAATCTATAAGCATGTGTGCACAATTAAGAACAGCACAAGATGTGATCTGTATTTTTAGTAGTGTATGAGATAGATTGCAATAAACTCTCATTCTCTATCCCTCTCTCTCTCTCTCTCTCTCTCTCTCTCTCTCTCTCCAGGAAGCATTTGGAGCTAAAGATCTGATTATTTTGACCCCGCACCTTGTCATTGTGCCAGTCATGCAGAGAGAGCTGCATGCACACACACACTGCAGCCATGCGCTCAGACTGTGCAGCCAGTAATAACATACCAATGATTGCTCCATAATGAGGGTCTCTTACATATATGCACAGCAATTAGAGTCATATAAACAATATTATATGCTCATAAGGAACAAGAAAGTGTTGCTAAGGGAAATCATGTTTTAAGATAGGAAGGTTCCATCTTACGTGAAAACTTAAAAGGAAAAAAAAGTAGTGCATTACAATACTCTGGAAATTATTTCCCTGGAAAGTATTGTTATGGTCTATTTGTGGTTACTTGTATTATGATCAAAGAATAGAAAGAAAGACATATTCATGTTAAGCATCTTCATGTTTAATTTGTTACAGTGTCAGCACTCTATATGGCCAACAGGCAACAGGATGTCAGTTTCCAATATACTTGTGTGTCTGAGGACAAAATTACTATGTAATATGTATTTATTGCCGCCATTGCCATTTAATTTATTGCAGCCATTATAACTTTAATAGAATAGAAGTCTATTGTATGTCCTCGGTTTTATAGCTAAATAAATGTGTCTCCATCTCTTACCTGTCTGCATCTCAGACCACAATTCTCCAGTACCACTCTCCACCAGAAAAGTTCGACTATGTCTGGCTCTGCGGAGCTGCTCACGGGCTGAAAGAAACATTGACTTCCTTTAGTCTATGAATCACTCACACATGGGCAGCATTAATCAAAGCCTAATTACATTAGAATCAATACAACTCACGGAGAGAACAAAAGAGAAAGGGAGAGATTGCAGATAGCTGGATCAATAATATGGCAGCCTGCTAAGCAGACCTTGATTTAATGAACCTTAAGCATTTGTTTGTAAAACACGCCTTCGAGATATGAGCGTAATTTACTTCAAGTCTTGCTCTTATTGTCATGTTTCAATGTGTTTAAGTTCTGTTTTGTAATCTGATTTCCCCCTGTATTCGTGATTTTGGTTTAGTCCTGTTATTAGTTCAGTTTTGAGATCTTGTTTCCCCCGTCTTTTGTGATTTTGGTTCAGTCCTGTTAGTTTTCCGCTCTGTCTGATTAGTAATTCCCTTCACCTGTGTTCTGTTAATTATCCCATTAGTCCCTGTTCATTTAACCCTCTGGGGTTGTTCGGCCCAAATGGACCCGAATCATTAAAAAAAAATTGTCTTCTTTGGAATGGTCCGAAATTTGGTGACTTTGTTGGTAGGGTAGAGTGGGGGAAAACGCCCCCCTTAAGGAAAATGTGACATTACTGTGAAACAAAACCTAAATGTGACTAGAATTGCCATCCCAGTTTTGAGTGTCTATGGCAGGAGTTATTTACCAAATATTAAAATTGCTCAACCTTCATAATAAATTTTTTTTTTGACTGAAAATATTTTTGTACAAAGGGGGCGTTTTGCCCCAGCGGTGGGGTAAAACGCCCCCCAAGGTGGGGTAAAATGCCCCCTTTCTTACCAACCAGTTTGCTTCATAGATCAACAGCAAAATGAACATAGTTTTTAATCTCTAAAAGTAAAAGGCAAGTAATGCAACAACATGTATATATATATACCTATTAATATTTATTTTAGCAATGTACAAAATAGCCAAATTTCTAACATTTCTAACATATGGGGTTGATAATTGATGTAGTATTTGTTCACCACTATCATCAAGAAAAACAGAAAACCCTAAATAAATATTAAACATAAATTAGTATATTTACAGTGAAATATGTTCCATAAATGCATTAAAGGTCACTGTGTTGTATCATTGGGTCACCTAACCACCTTCCATCATTGCATTCACCAAGCTAGCTAATGCTCACTTGAGGTAATTTTTTCATGTTTTGTTCAAATATTTTGATTTTACCGCCTAGTTATACTGCATTAAAGTGTAAAATAAAGACTTTGATGAACAGAAATATGTTACTGTAGTAATTATGATAAAGAGAAACTATGCCCCTTGGGGGGCGTTTTACCCCTCAGCATAGGGGGCGTTTTACCCCACAAGCTATGTCTTTTTAAAAAATTGTTTATTTTTAAAAAATATAATTATATTCCTTATAAATAACATATGCTCTCAAACTACAGACATCACTATTCATCTATCATACATCAATGTGATATCACTGTGAACAATATTCTATTAAAAACTTGTTTATTAATGTCTGAAAGTTATAGCACTTTCCATGTAATCCTCTTCTCTTCAAATACGTCGCTGGTGTCAGCTTCTCCATTGAGATTTGTATATCCCCGTTGTCAACGTAGTGCATAGCAATAGTAAAAATGTATCTTGATTCATTCTAGTGGTTATTTTGGGAAAAACGGGTGGGGGGCATTTTACCCCAGGGGGGCATTTTCCCCCACTCTACCCTATTTGGTATATGAACACCCAAATAAATTGGGGACAGGATGTGAACAGTCTAAGTGGTTGTAAAAAAAATAGTCACACTCAGGACCTTCGGGTCCAAATGGACCCCCATAGGAAATGAATGGGAAATTGGCAAAAATGTGAAAAAAACAGAGTTTTTTGGTGCGTACAATCTACAAATCAGCCACAATCCATAAAAAAAGCGCACAACAGTGAAGGGGTGAATCTATAAAACATCAAGAGTGCAAAACAGACACATCCACACACACACACACACTTTTATACACATACACACTCATAAATTTAGATTACATAAATCTGTTTTGAATTTTTAAAAATCACAGCTTAATCGGAATGTTACGAAACTAGGTGACTTTTATGGTATTAGGTATGTGAACACACAAAAAAATTGGGGACGGGATCTGAATAGTCTAAGTGGTTGTAAAAAAAATAGTCAAACTCAGGACCTTCGGGTTCAAATGGACCCCCATAGGAAATGAATGTGAAATTGTCAAAAATATGAAAACACAGATTATTCAATATGAAAACTCAGACTATTTAAATAGAATAGTCTATTTGAATAGTCTAAGTGGTTGTAAAAAAAAGAATAAAAATACTCACACTTAGGACCTTCGGGTCCAAATGACCCCCATTGGAAATGAATGGGAAATTGTCAAAAATATGAAAACAGTTTTTTTGTGCATACAATATACAAATCAGCCAGAATGCAGAAAAAATGACTCAACGGTGAAGGGGTGAATCTCTAAAACATCAAGAGTGCAAAACAGACACACACACACACACGCACACTGTATTATATATTTATAATAATCTGTATTATAAAGTAAAACTGGCACTTCAAACTACCATTTAAACCAACCAAACAAACAAAAAACAAGACAAAAATAGTCTTTGAGAATATGTTATTATATTTTAAAAATCAACAACCTGAAAAAAAATTGGTATATATTTGCAAAAATCACTAGAATCCCCAAGCCTTTCTACAGAGAGCTGTAAATCCACTAGTGGTAAAAATGTGCTATTGCGTGATAAAAATGCTCAGTGTGTCCACCAGATGGCATCTATATTTTTTCTAAAATTGCTTTCATGAGGCCTAGGCTTCACTCTAAAATGTAATACAGCTTTGATAAAAAAAAAAATAATAATAATAAAAAATAAAAAATTCTATTATGTTCAATGGGAAAAAATGGGTCATAATTATTGCATAAATATTAATTATAAATCATAAAATATCTCAAAACACCAAAAAAGAAAAGCAAAAAAATTATAAAAAACAAGTAAAAAAAAAAATTATGATTTTTTTTTTTTAAATATGAATCCTGCCCGTTGGGTCCATTTGGACCCGAACACCCCAAGTGTGACTGTTAAACGAACAACCCCAGAGGGTTAAGCCCTGTGTTTTCCCTCAGTGTTTGTTGGTCGTCGTCGGTGTATGGTTGTGTGTTCTCTGAAGTCCTGGCATTTGTTCCCGTTTATTTCTGTAAGTTGAGTTTTTGTTAAAAAATCAACTATATTGAAGTTCTCATGTCCTCGTCTTCGGCTACCTGCACCCAGCAACCCTGACACTTATATACCTAATAAAACAAGCTTGTTTCATGGCTGCAGTTTTATAGCGGGTGCTTTTAGTGAATAATAACCTGCTAAACTAAGAATGATCTGCTTCACTTTCGGGGTTATACTGCTATTCTGATTGCCATATTTCCCGAGGAACTCTTTTTATTGAATGCATAACTTCAAACGTTTAGAAACTTAACTGCACTTTGGGGACAATCTGGAAACCATTACAATATGAAACTGCATTGAAACAAAGAGGGAAAAGTACAAATAAACTGATTCAAACTTTAATTACTCTTAAAATCCATGTGGTTTCGGAAGAACAGAGACAGTGATTAATAATGTGTCTATTGTCTTAAGATGAGAGGACAGACAATGATGGACTAAATTTATTTGGACTAGTTTCTACCCCACACCTTTGACCGGAAGAAACTCTTTTAAAACCGACTTCTCACACTCGATAGTTTCACTAGTTTATTTAATGTTTCAGTTAACAGTGTTCAACAGTATACGTACATGGATCACAGGAGAATTCTGTCATAAGTATCATTTTAATTGTCACAATTGTCAAGTCATGAACATTTATATTATAGTTTTAAGGTAAGTAAATAGTTATAAGATTGGAAGTTTCTGTATGTTACGAGTAAAACAACAAAATCAATGCATAAAACGCATTGAAACAAATTTCATAAGCAGCAAAAATTAGACATGCCAAAGGGTTTTCAGGAAACTTTGTCATCTTCATAAAGGAAAAAAAAAAACAGGCCTGTTAGTGTAAATAAAAAAAAAAAAATCCATTGGAACATAAAAGTGGCAAAGCTGAAGTTTGTGTTTGTGTTTCTTGATTTCTGTGTACATGAACATTGTCCAATTGTAAAACATGTTTTGGAAGATTGCATTTTGGAACATACATACGCTCACATCCCTTTGAATAAGCAAGCAAAAATGCAAGAAAGAATGAAAGAAAAAAAATAATTATCCAGGGAAACTAGTGTAAGCAGAGGGTGAGCTCATGGTTCGCAGCACCTTGTTTCAATTATAATGTGAAATGTGTGTGTATAAGTGTAAGTATATTTTGTTTGAGTGTAAAAGCAGGAATGAATGATAGTGTCTACGGTGCTTTATTTTTTGTTGTATAAAAATGTGAAAAGAGTGTTTGTAAAAGAACCCCATTTTTCTTTTTTCAAGCAGTGATGACAAAAACATTGTCAATCTTTCAAAGAGTTTTTTTTCAGCTCTGTGACCTCAGGGGACCCTCTAACCCTCTAAAATGTCATATCGTTCTTGCTGTCTTAATCCAAACCATATGATCTCATAGTCACTAAGACCCACTTGGTTCTGGATCAATCTGACCCCGATCTAACTGTCCGCGATACATACACCCGCAAATAACCACACAAAACAAAAACAGCACTATATTTTCAAAGGGATGAAAGACAGTCCTGTATTCCCCATGCTTTAAGCATGGTTCCCATTTAATGTTTATAGAGAAATGTGATACACTCAAAGCAAGAGGTTTGGACTCCTTCCCAGGTTCAATCTGAGAGCGAGTGATACTGTATAATGCTAATTGGTTTAGAAGAAGAAAAAAAAAAGTTCTTACCCTGCCTAAAACTGGAATCGAAAGGGCGGGAGCCATCTACATCTAAACCATTGGTTACTGGCCGTTGGCTGAGGTCAATGACCTGGTGTAGACGGAGCTTCCTGCAGTAGATGGATGCAGCCTCTGGTTCAAGAGCTATGAGGAGCTGTTCAGGAGAATCTGCAGCCACCAAACCTGCCTACAATAAGATACACAACATGAGCCTTAATTAATATTGAGTTAATATTGAGTAATATACACTTATCAGCAGTTTTTAGGCAACACACAGAGTAGTGTTTAGTTCCTGAGTGAATCAGCATTTTGAACAAATCAGTTAAGGTCATATTTCAATGACTCACTTGTACAGACAGCCACTTGTTTTATTCCTGAATGAATCAGTATTTTAAATGAACTGGTTGAGTGAACAATTCAGTGGCTCACTCATACAGACAGTTATTTGTTTAGTTCCTGAATGAATCAGTTGAGTGAATGATTCAATGACTCTCGAATAGACAGTCACAATCATTTGTTTTGTTCCTGAATTAATTTATGTTTTGAATGAATCAGTGAATAATTGAAAAATTCACTCATAAAGACACTTGTTTCCACCCATTGGCACAATTAGCCTAATGATGTAACCTGCAGAAAAAGTGACTGGAAAATCCCTTGTCTGGAGCAGGGCCGGCCCGTGGCATAAGCGACATAGGCGGTTGCCTAGGCTGCAAAATGACAGGGGGCGAAGCAACCTCAAACAAAAGCAAGAGCACCCTCATTTGATACTGTAATAATATTATATATGGGCGAAACTGATTTGACAAAGGCTCCAGTGCGAATTTGTATTTGCGCTTTGGAGAGCGCCATAGGGTTTCTATTTAAGTTAGTCAGAATCCAGTGCTGAACTTTTCAGTGCTGACTCCGAGCCACGCTCGCAAATCCTCTCATTATAACAAACAAAGTGTAGACACAATGTAAATAACAGATTAATTGTGCAGTGTAGACAGCTTCACTGATTATAATGGAACTTTGTGACCGCATTAAACTGAGATGAGTGGTAGCTTTTTAGTGATTTTAAATGGAGCTTTGCCCATGTTTCTGCCAATTAATATCCTAGTACTTTAGATTGCATTATGTTTACGATAACAATGTTGTCATTGATGAAAAAAAAAACATAATAGTTGACAACGATATGTTGGACTGATTTAAACACTGCCTGCGTCATGAAGTAATTCTAATACATAATACATCAGCATAATAACTAATACATCTGTTAATTATGCATGACAGCGCAATTACCATAGATATTAGTTTTGACATTAGCAAAACTGGGGAGAGTTGTCCTGTGGGGGGCACTATGTAAAATCTTGCCTAGGGTACCACAAGAGTCTGGGCCGGCCTTGGGCTGAAGAAATTCAAACTGATACAAACTGAAAAGTACCAGTGCTGTTGAACTGTATGGTGCATTGAGTTCTTTTGACTTGGGACAGTCAAACACCATAGCAATGCATTAGCAACCACCCAGAACACTCTAGCCAACGGTAATTTCGTAAGCAATTTAGTAAGAACTCCCAGAACACCTTAACAACTCCATAGCAACACCCTGGCACCCATCCACTACACCCTAGCTAGCATCAATTAACACATTTTATGAGCATGCACTGCTCAAATTATTTTCAGAAAACTTAATGTAAACATAATGTTTCTACAAAATATAAACACCATGTTTAATGTACAATGAGCACTGGTATCATGGTAACCAAAATAAATGGAAATAGGATTTCAGTATATTGAGAAAGTGTCAGTACACTGCCCCAGTTGGTCATGGAGTTATGATAGGAGGTGGTGGGCTGCCTCGTTCCCCCTCTCTTGCTTGGCTGGGACAGGCGTGGTTTCCTGTGTTTGTGTGCTGTTCTCTTGCATTGTTTAACCTCTGTGACATTGCAAAGAGGAAATTAACCTCAACCTGCCTTACCTCTAGTAAGGTAGTTAGAGATAAAGATCCAGGGCTACTAGAAAAAGTACAGGTCTAACATGGGCCTGTTTAATATGTAGAGTTGTTGGCTGGTTTAGGTATAACTGTGGGGGGATTTCAGTGGTCTTCGAGTCTGAGCAGCTGGTAGTGATCAAATCAACAGTCTTTGCTCTTTAAAAGCGATCTCTGCACTGTTGATTGTTGTATGTAAAAAGAAACTCTGTGATTGATTTCTTAGTGTTTTGCTCATAGGGAAATGTACAAGTCTGCAATACTTACATTTCACACACACATATTTAATGGATATCAGGTTATAGTCCCCTCTTGGCACACTATTTCTCTCCACTCATACAAAAGTCTTTCAACATTCCCATTTACTGTAGTGACTATTGCATTCCTTTTCATACACGCACATTTCCCGAACTGCACTTGGGGGCTTAAGGACATCACATTGAATGTGGGAGTGTGCATTTGTGTATGTGTGCATGAGAGAAGAGAGAAAGAGAAAGAGAAAGAAAAAGAGAAAGAAAAAGTAAGAGGAAGAAAGAGAAAATGTGTGTATTTGATTGGTCATACTTTATAGTTTAGGGTCCAATTCTCACTATTAACTAATTAGTAACTATGACTTTTTCCTTAATAAACTCCTAATTACTTATAGTTATTAAGGTAGTTGTTAAATTTAGGTATTGGGTAAGATTAAGGGATGTAGAATATGGTCATATAGAATAAGGCATTGATATGTGCTTTATAAGTACTAAAAAACAGCCAATATCCTAGTAATATGCAGGCCAATAAGCAACTATAGTTTAAAGTAAGACTATTTAAATTTGACTCTAAACTAAAGTGTTACTATATTTGATTATGTGTAATTTTTCGTATATGTAGTGGAAACTGATCTCAGATCACTTATGCTACATTACCAAATAGGCAGCTTCTCGCATGAACTGCTTGGCTGGCTGCCGCCACACCGCAGGAACAGTGATGACCCATCGTACTTCATTACTTTCCAGCACAGAGGAGGACTGGTCCTTCACCTCCTGAAAAGCACACACACACACACACACATTACTACATTTTCCATCTCTTATCCAAACTACATTCCACAGATAACATTTTCATACTTCTATTAGTTATTGATATCCCTTATTTCCGTTCCCCTCTAAAATGTACTGTGATGTGTCGGACTCAAGACACTCAGGATGCATAGCCGGAGGTTTGGTGGAAATCTCCATGCTAGTGTTTTCCCACAAGCCTTCAGGGGCTCCAGGAAACAGGAGGAAGAAGGTTTGGGTCCAGCCAAGACTGACTACAGATTAGCCCAGAACCTCCACCTCCCCTGACCCCCACTGTTCACAGAGACTGGATGTGTTCTTGTTTGAGTAAAGGAAAAGTACGTCCTGAAAGATTTGGACCAAAGCCACAGCACACTACTGCTCTACATTACACAGGTGGTTCATGTTCAGTCTGGCCCTATATGGAGATTTATATTGTACAACTAAGATAGGCCACAAATGCCTAAATAAGTGAAAGAATAACCAAGACAATAACAGCACTGGAAAAATGTGTTTCACAGATTCAAATGTTCAAATAATTAGTAAGTCAAATACAAAAAAGTCAAGTACAAAGAGGGTATATATTTTATTGATAAAATAAAATTTAAAAATGATATATTTTCAGAAATTCTATAATTAATATCCATCCATTCTCTTGTCCTATGTAGGGTCATGGGTATGCTAGAGTTCATACCAGCATGTTGGGCCAAAGGCTAAATTTCATATATAATTTCGGTAACACTTTAGAATAAATCATTAATAGGTAACTATCAAGTCAAGTCAAGTCAAGTCAATAAATAAATAAAGGTGACTTGACTTGAACTATGCAGGAAGTAATGCAGGATAAATGAGTAGTACTACATTAACACTTCAGCTACTACGGTTAACTAATAAGGAAGTAAGCTTATCTAATCAGTTAATAATAACATATTTAGGACTGAGATAGTTCCTTATTAGGTAATCAATAATTACTGAATGAGATTAGCCTAATTTATACTATCAACAAACTATCAACTTAACTAACTAACTATGACAAATTATAAAGAATTACAAATTAATTATGAATCACTCTGTAGGAAATATTAGTGAACTGGACCATTATTCAAAACATTTTTTTCCCACTTATGTATAAATAATGGTCCAGATAAGTAGCTCTTAAAGATGGACTTAGTGATGCATCTCAGACACGTTAATGTTGTGATTAGTAATTAATTGGTAATTCTTTAAGGAACTATCTTACTCCTAAATTTGATATTACTGAGTTAAGCTTGTTTCCCTAGTTAACAGTAGCTACTGTCGCTGGAGCAGTAGATATAATATGTGTGTGTGTGTGTGTGTGTGTGTGTGTGTGTGTGTGTGTGTGTGTGTGTGTGTGTGTGTGTGTGTGTGTGCGTGTGTGTGTGTGTGTGTGTGTGTGTGTTGTGTTCACCTTTAAAGCATGTTCTCTGAAGAACCTCAAGGCATGAGAAAACACCTCAATGGCCCGAACTCTTCTTCCACTTACTGACTCCAGCTCAGTCTCCATAGATAGATCCTATAGATAAGCAAGAAAGTCTGCTGCAGAAATGCTCACAGAAGTGTCATAAATAATCCACTCCCTTTATGCTATGCATCAGACAGATAGTAGATCTAGCTTCTTCTATTTTAGACAGTGTTGTGATACCTTATCAACAATGCTTGATGCCCCTAAACTGAGCACTTACTCTACCTGAATAAATTCTACTATAAAAAAAACACAGTCAATAAAAAGTAGATATTGTGTTTACACTGGTGCTGTGGATTTTCATTTTGAATTTGTCAAAGTAGAGCCAATGCCCGGCCTCCTCTGGGTCAAGGTCATGGTAGCTGTCTCGAGCTGCAAAGCCAAAACTGTGGAACCGGAGGTCAGGGGTCAACAGCAGACAGGTTGGACTCTTCTGATTGGCTACACCAGGGTCACCACCCTCCCACCGCCTGTTAGAAAAACAGGGAGAAATCTTGGGTAAGAAATGGGCGGGGGAACTATAAGAACTTATAATAACTTCAGGTTACAGATCAATACATAAATACTTCATCATGTGAATGGTCTCAGGATCTTCTGTGAAACTGAAGGCATAGCCACTGGAGGTGGTGCCAAAATCTATGGCGACCACCACAGAAAATGGACGAGCCACACACGGTCTCAATTCTGTCCTCTACAAAGAGAAAGAAGGGGAAAAAACAAGGTAGACAGAAAGAAAATAAATCTATTGCCTTATAATATTTTCAGAAGGGTGACTTTACAAAAACAATTCTCCCTGGTACGGAGAGTAACTGACTCCACCTTCTGCCTCGCTCCTCTTATCTCTAGATCATTTCCCTGACCTGAGTGTTACATTGACTAAACACATCAGAAGGGAGTGTATCATGTATCACTTTCAGCTTATGTTCATGCCAGTATTTTTTAGTCCATTTAAAGGTCATTTAAGTAAGAGACTCAGGACAGTGGAACGAAAAAAAGCCAGGTTTATAGAAGCATTTAGAATGCTGTGTCATGAGCAAAGAGCCACAATACGCAAGTACAACGGGCAAACACGTACGTCTAGCGCATGTTTACATCGAAAAACAATGGAAGGGTAGAGCAGTGGAATGAAAAAAAATAAGGCCACATTCAAATCGAATCCGATTTTGCGCTTAAATATGCGAGTAGCACAAGGTTTTTCGTAAACGTTTGTTTTTTAAGAAGAAGTTGATCTTCTTATGTTTTTAGACATGAACACAATGGTCCAAAACATTAAAAAAATATGGATAGCAGAGTACATGCACACATTCTGTAAGTCCACAAGTGTATTAGGTGTGCTATTTGGGACAAGGTCATTGGCTCAAACAATGGCATGAGTTTGAGGCAAGACTATTTGTTTGTCCAACCAACGGCAGACAGAGACTTTGAAATTATTTTTGCAATTCGATTTTGTGACACTAGTGGCGCTGAAATGACAAACTTCACCTTTAAGTGATTAAAGTCGGCTTTCGAAGGAAACATTTTTGTGTGACCACAGATTGCAGTGCACTTTAACTGGAGGATGAGCTAATGATAGTGCTGTTTTCAACCAACTGACTGAATGCTAAGTAAAGAAGCATAATTGCATATTTCTGGTGGAACCACATCCTCTTTTAACATTACTGTAGTTTGAAGCATCTGATTTTTTGGCATTTAATCCAAGTTTATCATATAAAGTGCTAAAGAGAGAGGACTCTGTCTGTCATGATCTTACCGGAGAGGGAGAGGGAGTAAGAGGAGTGATACTGCACTCATTTCTGGAAGGAGATGGAGAACCAGATGGAGATGTAGAGGCTGATCTGTCAATACCTGAAAAAGAAGAAGACAAGATAAAAAGATTGATCGAGGGATAAAGGGAGAAATCCTATTTACATGAGTTGCTCATGCATTGAACTGGAAAAAACAAGAACAGCACTCCTTGTATGTAATAACACCGGAGTGGCTGAGCAATTAAGAGAATTCAGGCATTTCTGGAAAATTCCATATTGGTGGCCTGAGCTTTTAAGCTCAACTGGCATGTGTTTAGCAACATCAGAATTTCCAATGGATGGTTTTGTTAGGAAAAATTCTGTCACCTTAAATGCTGAATGACCTTCTACCTTTATAAAATAAATACATATAACCTAAATTTCAGAAGTATTTAAAGCTGCAATGAAACAGACGTAGTGACAGTCCAGTCCAGAACTTAAATTCAATTACGGGGTAATAACTAGGTACTAACACTGAATCTTCCCCCAAACCTAACCTAACCTTCATTTTCCAGTACTTTCATAGGTAAGTAACTGTAAAGTACTGTAAAATAAAGTGCAACTGATCTTTTCCTCTGTATTATGATGTATATATCGAAGTGAAACGGCTGATTGAAAAAATAAAAAAGTAGGGCAGGGACTTGGTTCTATATTAGCTATTGATTGGATTTTAAGATGTGCTGGAGGCAGATCTGAATCCCAGCTTCTAGTCGATTGTGGACTTATGCCACCATTATGTCATCAGAGAGAAGTTTCACCGGAAGATCGAGTTGACATTTTGATTAAAAATTACAATGAAACATCTACAGGGATGAATAATTTACAATCAGATGATTAACAATTTTAGAAAATAGATGATAGACTTTAAAACCTGGACAATTATATCATTCTTTCAAATAGCCTACATTTGAAAGCTGTTTTCTATCCTTATCTAACACAGGAGTTATATGCGCATTCTGTGTTCTCTTCAACAGTGTCATCATGTACACTCAGCATTAACACTTTGATTTGTGGTGTCTCATATCTGTGGCAACACTGGCAGCAAGGAATTTCAGGAGCAGAATTCCAAACATTCATAATTCCTAACACGATCAAAAGTGTGCGTATGACATTTTTCCAGGTCAAAATGAATTCCATGGCAAGTGCTATCAACATGGATTGACCTCTTCCAGCAAGGTCACTCTAATATGTTTTCAAACGAGCACACACTCAAACATGGGTGGAATTCACTCAAGAGTATGACAGGAATGTTATCGACATGTACAGATATTCTCAAGAGTGCAGAGCGTAGATAAGAGAGGGTCACACCCCAGTCCAGTATTGTTGATGGCATAGACAGGAATTACTATTATAACCTAAGTTCCCCAGGATAATTACACAGATATTATTTATTTTTTTCATCCAGTCTTAATTTTAAGTATCATATCCCACAGAATACTTTTAATGAAATGTTACCTGGCACTTGTAGACAGTTGGTACTGAGCTGCAGGACGTCTGTCATTGTAGAGGTCCCAGGGCTTTACAGCATAACAGGGAAAGAATTCTGTGAAATGTGAAGCAGAGTTTAATTATTAATATTTGACCATTTTTCTTTCATGATGTAAAATGTTATATAGACTCAAGATAAATTTATATTTTAAATTACATTCAAAGAAAAATTCCATTGTAGAAACGTATAAAAATGATGTTGATGATGATTAATATATGTACATGAATTCAAGGTTTTAGGAAAATATGTTATTTGATTGTACTTCATGAATATTCCAGATTACATTTTGGGCTCAGTATAAATATTTTTCAAAAGAACCATAAGAAATCAACATGAATACATCTTAGATTGCATTTCTTAGAATGTGGCACATGTTTTAAACACTTCAAAAAAAAAAAAAAAAAAAAGATTTTGTCATTGACCTTCATAGACATTTCAATGAACTATAAATCTATATTTTTTGTCTCTCTCTTTCTGAAACCTATTAGGACGTCCCAGCTGCAGCAACAAAAGCATGACATGATTGTGTTAGTGGGTGTGTATTAATCATGCTGTTTCCCAAAGCTCTTGGTTGGGCTCTGTTTTCAGACTAAATGATCTGAAACGGGAGAGAAACTCAATAAACACAGAAATGTGTTAAGCAAATGCTGTTAAATGCTAGTCTGATATCACACAAGTAAGTATACTACAATTCTGTGTTTAGTTTACAATACAATGGATTTACAATCATTTCTTGTATCTGATGAACACAGAGGGAAAAATGAATGTGGTGCTTTCTGAAATTCAACCTCATGTCCCCCTACCCCCAAAGTGTTCCCCTTTCCCCCTATTTCCCCCATGCCTCTTGCCTTAATCTTTTCTTTGGACTCGTTCCCGTTTTCTTTTTCTTCCACTGTTACTTTCAAACTCTCTCAATGTTTGTAGATGTAGGGTTTGAGGGAAGCTATCCCTTAACTGTGTGCGTGCGTGCGTGCGTGTGTGTGTGTGTGTGTGCGTGATTGTGTGCGTGCGTGCGTGCGTGTGTGTGTGTGTGTGTGTGTGTGTGTGTGTGTGTGTGCGTGATTGCGTGAGTGCGCGCGCGTGTGTGTGTGTTTGCGTGTGTGCTTGCGTGTGTGCATGCATGTGTGCTCAGGAGAGAAAAAGGTTTTTGGAAAAGGAGAAAAGGTGCAGAGGGAGAGGTGAGGGCCTCCCACAATACATGTTTAGTAAATGGATCTGACTGGAATATACTCTCCAGATGCTCAAATCTGAGATGTACCACATGGCATAGAACACTTTATATAGATCAAACTTGCAAACCTTTCCACAACAAAGAACATTTTTCAGAGATGTTCTTTAGCTGAAAATGTAAAACATAAAGACATTCGCAAATTTAAAAAGTAAAAACTTTGACATTTAAAGAACCCATTGAACTTGATTTCCTTTGAATATGATTTATCACTGCCTCTCCATATGGTATCAGACACACTTCATACAGATTACAAATGACATCACAGCGGCTTTCTGGCACTGAGGCTGAGTCATTTAAACAAAGAAATGTTTCTTTATGCTTTTTCTACCTGTTTTGCACAGGTTGTTGTTTGAGCCTATAATTTACAGCATTCACTTATAAAGTTGTGCACTTCAGCAATATAAGAAAACTGTGTATCCCTTATTTATAGTAGCTATATAATATGTGATTTGATTTAATGTTTTTGTATGTCTAGTCTTCCTCCTACTCAATGTATTTACCATCACCTTCATTATGAACTTCATCATGATTCTTTATGAATTTAAAGCTTCATGCTCCAGTGAGACATTTCAGTTGTTTAACTAATAGTCCCTCTTTATATTTCACCATCCATAAGCAGTTTGCACATTGTCGACTGCCACTGAAAATAAATTCAGCTTGTACCTTAGTTCGTTAAAACCACAAACACACATCTTGTTTCCTCCGAGAGTTTTCTAGGAAAATCTTCCTATTAATTTCCACCCAAGAGCTACTTGTGACACAGCGACACTTTGCAGAAGCTGAGGTCAAGCATGATGAATTACCGACCCCTTGTACTACATTACAATTATAGTCATTTTGGAGGATGTCCAAAGTCGTATTTCAATGTCTGTTAGGTAATTATGGTCAGCATGTCCACTAGAGTCCCATTTGTCTTTTTATGTTATACAAGAGCATCAAGTCACCCATCTCTCTTGAAAACACCCGACAATCCCACTCCTGTCAGTCATCACACAAACAAGACAAAGCACTGCACCTGATGCTGGTCCTATGAAACATTTCACTCTTTAGCACGTTAAATTTGTACTCACCCTTTTGTTTAGAATGTTCTAGTGTCCCCTGCCTGGGGTTGTTTAGTCCCTGATCAAAGTTCAAAATCCCAAAAGGAATTGGATGTTTCAGTAGCAGAGTCTATGTAATGATGCTGTTTCCCAACAGAAGTTTCAGACAAATGTCTGAAAGAAGAAAAGCACTGAAGGTTTGATCTAAAGTTGAAAAAAGTTTTACAAGTGATCAGATCCAAAGAATATTCCACTGACTTTCTCTGTTTCTGTATCCCAGCAGTCAATCCGTCATCTGCAGTGGAATGTCAGGGAGGGATGGTTGAGAGAGCCGCACACACACACACACACACACACACACACACACATGTACAGGGGCTGGATATGAAGGTTTCTGTAGTGAAGGGGGAAAGGGAGGGGATCTGACTTCATACTGACACAGATTCAATCACTGTGTACCGGTGTGTTTGTTGGAGAGAGAGAGAGAGAGAGAGAGAGAGAGAGAGAGAGAGAGAGAGAGAGAGAGAGAGAGAGAGAGAGAGAGAGAGAGAGAGAGAGAGAGAGAGAGAGTGGGGTGGAGAGTATTTGGAGTGGTAGCGTGCACTGATTAAGTCATCCGATCCCCCCTCCCAATGTTTCCCCTCTTTTCCTTCTGCCCGCCCCCTGCATCCAACTCTTTCTTTCCTCTCAGCTTCTCTTCCAGCTCGATCTTTTTTCTTGTCTTTCCTGTCTTCTCTTCACTCTCTGTTTCCTTTCTCTCTCTAACAAACTCTAAACTAGAACAGTCGGTTTAAAACAGTTTTAAAACATACATGCATACAAACAAATGCATTTTAGCTCATCGATGTTGCATTAGTTTGACCTGCTTATTGTAAATGTTCATGAATTCTCATATGAGGTCTCATTTTTAACAAATGAACCTCTGCACAAACAGAACTACAGTTTTGCTTACACATAAGTCGTGGCCATGATTCTGGTGTGCATCGGTGGTTTGTGTTGTGTCTATGTAGTTGCTTAGGTGTTATGAGTGGTTTAGCCTGAGATGCTATGTGGTGGTTGTGATGGTTAGGGTGTTAGGCATAGATATACATCATATAGTATGATTGTAATCCAGACATACTACATCTGCCATGTTGTCATTATCATGTGACCTACCAGCATCAGTTACATCACTTTACTGTCATTCACAAATTCACAAAATCACTTTACTTTCATTCTCCTCATGGGATAATAAAGTGTCTATCGTATACACACTTTAGAATAGTAGGTCATCATCCGGGTACTTTTTGCCTATACTCTTATCTATACTGTTAGTACTGTAAATTCTGACATACTTTGTTACATACTGTTTTTTGCCTACAAAAAGTAGAAAGTATGCGATTTCAGATGCAGCCTTAGTTCTTTTTTTTATTCTTATTCTTTTTCAGTTTATTGATGGTTGGTAGACCAGTTTTTGGTGCATTACCGCCACCAACTAAACTGGAGTGTGAAGAATGTATGGGAAATATTTGACTCAAAAACAAACAAAACAAAAAAAAACTATATTCTTAATGTCACAAGGTGACCAATCTAGCGGAACTAATTTCCGCTAGGAGTGTGTTTCCCCCCGGGATGATTTCACCGGCACACCGTGCTGGTTTGCTGTTGTCAGTTGCCATGACAGCGGCAGCTGATTTAGCTAAGCAGGACCAGGTGCGGGTGTTTGGTGTGGGGATTTGTGATTGGGAAACACGACCAAAAGAAGCAGTTAAAAGGAAAAGGAAAACGCATTCGAGTGTGGTACTCCCCCGGGAGAGATCGATTCCTTTGGCAGTGGCTTGGGTTTGCTGGGATCTTTGGAGCGGCTGTGAGGATCTGACTGGAAAGGGGTGCAACGGTGATTGAGGGAGTGCAAGCTGGAATGTGAAGTGGATGTGAAGTGGATGTGAAGTGAGCGAATTGTGGAGATTGAGTCAAGATTGGAGAATGTCATCACTCGAGGGAGAAAGATAAGTAATGAAACACCGGATCCGTGTGAATGCATGTCTTGCACTGAATTGGATAAGGAATTGTGAAGTGTATTGACCACAAATATAATTACCACTAAGAGTGTAAACTGATTCATCTTTGAACCCCTGATATCTTCTTCTGAGTGTGAAAGAGTGTTGAAGACGGTGTTCCATGCGGTGCGAAATCCTCTGCATCTCACCAGCTTCTGAGTGTTGAATCAGCGCAACAGTGGAGGGATTGAACATTGGGTGAGTGCTGGCCTTATTCCACTAAGATTTGAGAGTGGATTGCGGTGCCTGAATTGAAGTGTCACACAGTATTGGACTTGACGTGAAGTTGCAGTGTGTGGATATACATGTTATTTAACCGCCAGTGTTCTCCAGTTTACATTCTCGCCAGTGTTTGCGGAACGAAGCCCTCAGGCTGAACGTGTATGTTCCACTTTCGCCACCAGGTCCTGTGATATGGGAGAGGAGGGTGATGTTCCTGTTTAACTTGTTCTGTCTATTTAAATAGAACGTTCCTCTGCCACCGCCTGCTTTTGGGCTGCCTGTTCGGAGGAAAGACATGCCCCAGCCTTCGCGTTACCGTGGGAACCACCCAGCCCAGCCGTAAGCCTGATTCCCCCACTATATGAAAGGATCCCGTTCGTTCTTGTATCAGAGGCTTTGCCTATCTAGACAGAAGATTCTTCTGCCTCGGCCTTCTTGTGTGTTGCCTGTCAGAGGAGAGACAGACCCCAGCAGCAGCGCTGCTTGTCCTGAACCACCCGCTCCAGCCGTAAGTCCACCCTTCACCGAAATAAAATTAAACCTGCACACTTGTCTCTGTCCTGGGTTATACAGGGTACCCTTGTCTCTGGCTGGAGTCATCAAGGGCGGAAAGGCACCCGGAGGACCGACTGACGCTTGAGAGAACTTACCTGCTACCCACCTGTCCTGGGGAGAGAGTCCTCGCCTGGCCCGTGGTCCCGGCCCTGGTCTGCCCAGACCGTTGTCCGCCTGTAATTCACCGAAAAGAGCATTCTTACCACGTTACTTACCTGCACGCAAGACGGGCGTTCGGCTCCCTCCTCCTCTGTGGCTGCCAGTAGTCCGGGCCCTCGCAGCGCACCCCTCGGTCTCCTCCCTGGAAAGAGAGACGAAGCCCATATTAAGACTTCTAATTCCTGCTTTTATTTAAATAAAGATTGTTACTTTTAGAAAATCTTCTTGTCTGTCTGGTCTCTGGTACGCTCCTCGAGGTGGTCCTGGGTTTTGAGGGGTGGGCGCAGTCTGGCTGGGTCCCCCCGACCGTACTTTTTGTTTCTTTCAAAAACCTCAAGAAGATTACATATTGGATCGGAATTCTCCCACGTTTTTTTGACAGAAGACTTTCTATTGACTTTTATTTTCCATTTCCTGCAGCTTATTTTTTTTAATTTGCCTTTCATTTTTATATGCCATGCATGCAGTGTTTTTTCTAAGTTCATCGGTTACAATGGTTTTTGATTTGCCCTCATGGGCCTCACCTGTGTCTTACCTGTGTCTTGTTAATTACCTTGTTTAGTCCCAATTGTGTTTCTTGGTGTATATATAGCCCTCATTTTCAGTTATTGTTGTCAGATCTCATCTCACTTTATGTATTCTATTTTTAGCCTGAAGAAGTGTAATTTTGAGTTTATTTTCATTAAATAAAACTGCTTGCAAATTGATCCATCCTTTTTGCAACCCTTTGCTGACTAACCAAAATAAATGGATCTAGCAGCAGTTCAGATCCTCTTCTCTAACAGGGGAATCTGTCCCTTGAGGAGCACACACAGAGGTTTCTTGATTTGGTCCCCTTCATGTCCCGTATAGGCCTGTGCTATCCACTTCTTCGGCCCTGTCTCCATAGACTCCGTTCAGCCCTTCGACTCATCATTTGCTGGCTCCACCTAGCAGCTTGGATCTGCCTTGGGCTTCCAATTCGCCAGATCTGTTCTGATGTGTCGACCCTCTAGCTGCACCGCGAGCCTCCAAGCCCACCACTCTACCTCGTGTCGACCGGTAAACTCTACCTGGGACCTTGTCCTTACAGCTCCATCTGGCTTCCTTGTCCCTCATGCTCTGCCTTCGCCACGGACTTCGTGGCTTTCGTCTGCATCTCGGCCCTCCACGCCTTCAGTTCTATTGGGCTCCTTCCCTCTGGCCCCACCTAGTCCTCAGCTGCAGCAGCTCTATTCTCTGGTACCCTGGATCCAGCTCTGTTCTCTGGCACCCTGGATCCAGCTCTATTCTCTGGCACCCTAGCACCCTGGCTCCACCTCTATTCTCTGGCACCCTGGCTCCAGCTCTATTCTCTGGCACCCTGGCTCCAGCTCTGTTCTCTGGCTCCACCTCTATTCTCTGGTACCATGGCTCCAGCTCTATTCTCTGGCACCCTGGCTCCAGCTCTATTCTCTGGCACCCTGGCTCCAGCTCTATTCTCTGGCACCCTGGCTCCAGCTCTATTCTCTGGCACCCTGGCTCCAGCTCTATTCTCTGGCACCCTGGCTCCAGCTCTATTCTCTGGCACCCTGGCTCCAGCTCTATTCTCTGGCACCCTGGCTCCAGCTCTATTCTCTGGCACCCTGGCTCCAGCTCTATTCTCTGGCACCCTGGCTCCAGCTCTATTCTCTGGCACCCTGGCTCCAGCTCTATTCTCTGGCACCCTGGCTCCAGCTCTATTCTCTGGCACCCTGGCTCCAGCTCTATTCTCTGGCACCCTGGCTCCAGCTCTATTCTCTGGCACCCTGGCTCCAGCTCTATTCTCTGGCACCCTGGCTCCAGCTCTATTCTCTGGCACCCTGGCTCCAGCTCTATTCTCTGGCACCCTGGCTCCACCGCTATTCTCTGGCACCCTGGATCCAGCTCTGTTCTCTGGCACCCTGGATCCAGCTCTGTTCTCTGGCTCCACATCTATTCTCTGGCACCATGGCTCCAGCTCTATTCTCTGGCACCCTGGCTCCAGCTCTATTCTCTGGCACCCTGGCTCCAGCTCTGTTCTCTGGCTCCACCTCTATTCTCTGGCACCATGGCTCCAGCTCTATTCCCTGGCACCCTGTTTCTACCTCTATTCTCTGGCACCCTGGCTCCACCTCTATTCTCTGGCACCCTGGCTCCACCTCTATTCTCTGGCACCCAGGCTCCAGCTCTATTCTCTGGCACCCACCTCTATTCTCTGGCACCATGGCTCCAGCTCTGTTCTCTGGCTCCACATCTATTCTCTGGCGCTCTAGCTCTGTTCTCTGGCTCCACCTCTATTCTCTGGCACCATGGCTCTAGCTCTATTCTCTGGCACCCTGTTTCTACCTCTATTCTTTGGCACCCTGGCTCCACCTCTATTATCTGGCGCCCTGGCTCCACCTCTATTCTCTGGCACCCTGGCTCCACCTCTATTCTCTGGCACCCTAGCACCCTGGCTCCACCTCTATTCTCTGGCACCCTGGCTCCACCTCTATTCTCTGGCACCCTGGCTCCAGCTCTATTCTCTGGCACAATGGCTCCACCTCTATTCTCTGGCACCCTGGCTCCACCTCTATAAAACGGTGTCCGTGTAAACAACAAAAACGCAAATCTCTGAATACGATGCATATTAGATGTTTAGTCTATAGTGTTTCATCGCCATCTAATGGCCTGGCAGCAGAATACAGCGTTTTTAGTTGTTTTCTCGGATCCGTGTGAATGGGGATCGTTTTGACAATGGTGTCGTCTGTACACGGAAAACTCAAAGAAAAAACATCTCAGTTTTAAGCGTGTCGTTGTCGTGTAAACGGACCCTAAGTGCATCAGTTACTATGTTACACATGTGTCTTGTTAGTTGCCTTATTAAGTCCTGTGTGTGTGCGTGTGTGTGAATATGTGTATGTGAATACATGTGTATATATATACACTCACCTAAAGGATTATTAGGAACACCTGTTCAATTTCTCATTAATGCAATTATCTAATCAACCAATCACATGGCAGTTGCTTCAATGCATTTAGGGGTGTGGTCCTGGTCAAGACAATCTCCTGAACTCCAAACTGAATGTCAGAATGGGAAAGAAAGGTGATTTAAGCAATTTTGAGCGTGACATGGCTGTTGGTGCCAGACAGGCCGGTCTGAGTATTTCACAATCTGCTCAGTTACTGGGATTTTCACGCACAACCATTTCTAGGGTTTACAAAGAATGATGTGAAAAGGGAAAAACATCCAGTATGCAGCAGTCCTGTGGGCGAAAATGCCTTGTTGATGCTAGAGGTCAGAGGAGAATCGGCCGACTGATTCAAGCTGATAGAAGAGCAACTTTGACTGAAATAACCACTCGTTACAACCGAGGTATGCAGCAAAACATTTGTGAAGCCACAACACGCACAACCTTGAGGCGGATGGGCTACAACAGCAGAAGACCCCACCGGGTACCACTCATCTCCACTACAAATAGGAAAAACTGGCTACAATTTGCAAGAGCTCACCAAAATTGGACAGTTGAAGACTGGAAAAATGTTGCCTGGTTTGATGAGTCTCGATTTCTGTTGAGACAGTCAGATGGTAGAGTCAGAATTTGGCGTAAACAGAATGAAAACATGGATCCATCATGTCTTGTTACCACTGTGCAGGCTGGTGGTGGTGGTGGTGTAATGGTGTGGGGGATGTTTTCTTGGCACACTTTAGGCCCCTTAGTGCCAATTGGGCATCGTTTGAATGCACGGCCTGCCTGAGCATTGTTTCTGACCATGTCCATCCTCGAATCATTTAAAATTGGTTTCTTGAACATGACAATGAGTTCACTGTACTAAAATGGCCCCCACAGTCACCAGATCTCAACCCAACAGATCATCTTTGGGATGTGGTAGAACGGGAGCTTCGTGCCCTGGATGTGCATCCCACAAATCTCCATCAAATGCAAGATGCTATCCGATCAATATGGGCCAACATTTCTAAAGAATGCTTTCAGCACCTTGTTGAATCAATGCCGCGTAGAATTAAGGCAGTTCTGAAGACGAAAGGGGGTCAAACACAGTATTAGTATGGTGTTCCTAATAATCCTTTAGGTGAGTGTATATGAGTCCTCATTTCTGTTGTTAATTTAAGCATTTTCAATTACTAAAATTGAAATTGAAGTAAATTAAATAGAAATATGTTCCTGCATGTAGTTCTTCCTTATACTGTAATTTCTCAAACATACTACACTTTAAGCAAAATATACAATGTCTGCTGCCAACAGTAAAATTAGTCAATTTTAGTGGCGCTCAAGTGGTAGTTGAAATATCTCTGAGTTGTTCAAATCCCCTCACAAATACTCTTTATTCTATCCATTTCTCTTCAACAAGAAAACTTTTAATGGGTCCGTATATTTCCAGTTTTCTCATATTTAATTTGAGTTTTGAACACATTACTAATGGCATTTACCACCCTGAGCCACCAGGCCAATCTCACAAAGGTCATCTATTTTTTTTTAGCCTTTGTTTACTGACAAAGACACTCACATCTTCTCTGTTCCATATTTGACTGTTTATTCATCCTGTATCCATTCACAACTATCAGCCAACTCACTCCAGCATGTTCTGGCCAGTCTGTGTAAAAACACTCTAGACCACACATTGCTTTCTTGGTCAGACAGGAAGCAACCAAGTGAGTTAAGAGGAAGTGAACAACCCCCGACTAAGTTACTCGTGCTGCACACTGAACCAGGAAGTGCTTTGGCTCTGATCACGAACACACCCTAAAGCTTCCTCTTTTACACACCACCCTTCCGCTTTCAGAAGGGCTGCCCATAAGCGACAGCCTTTCTTTAGCAATCAGAATGGCAAATAGTCATTTTGTAACTTATTGCACCTGTGCTCCTCTTAAATTAATGTATAGATATGCTCCCTATCAGTTTTGCCTCTCATCTAAATGATTTTATTTATCACCAAACATGTCATATTATAAACGTGTATATTCCATGCATGTGCAAGTGCTAAGTGCACATGAATGTATGCCTTCCAGCCTTGCCTTTTCCTGTGACTGTTGTCTGTACTTGAGGAAAAGGTGGGTCCACTCCCCTGACCTCAGTCACACACATAGACACACACATTGCTATTTTCAATGAGACTCCCACTTTAACTCTATTGTAATGCTAGAATTACTAGTGGTAACTAGTGGACTACAGCCACACCATCAAAATCTACACAACCCTGACCCATATGAGAACAAGCTGGAGGACCTTGGGAACCCAGTGTTAGGGTGGTTTTCATAAATGATGATCCTGTGATACTGTCAGGAAAGAAGTAATTGGATATATTCCCTGAGAGAAGCAGCATTTGGTGTAGGCTTATACTCTTTTATGGACTTGTGAGAGTTTAGACAACAACAACAAAATAAGTTTATTTGTGCGATGAGAAACTGAAAGGACTCTTTGTTCAAACTAAAAACCTCACTAATTGCCTACAATATCTTTTTGCAACAAATCAGCATTGAGGAGTAGCACTTTATGATTCAACAAGAGGAGCAGTTCAAGCTTCTCCCTTAACTATAGGTAGAAACAAATGACACATGGACTTTAATGGTTCAAGCAGGTCAAACAATGTCAGTACTGATGTAATAGTGAAAACTCACTGGAGATGTTGAAAATAATTGTGTCATAATCAAATTATGTTTAAGTTGTCACCAAGTCCCACTTCTAATACAAACCAAACCAAACATAAAATGCACTTGTACTAATCATGTAACAGAGTCCAGTAAGGACTGCTCAAGAGGAGTCATAGGGGCTGTTTACATGACCCCGTTTTGAACTAAAAACAAAAACTTTTTATGCGTTTTGGGCGTTCATTTACATGTCAACGCCGTTTTGGGGGCTTAAAAAAGCAAACTTTTGGAAACGTGTTTCAGAACACGTTTACACGACAACGATGTACTATAAACGGTTTTAGCATACAGGCGACAACACTGTCAAAACGATCCCCGTTCACACAGATCCGTGAAACCGATTAAAAATGCTGTGTTATCCATGCCAGGCCAGTGGTTGGCAATGACACTTTGTAAAGAAACACCACTCACCTATAGACTGAACACGTAATACGCATACGCATGACGCCACCGTTTTCACAAATTCACAGTTTTGTAGTTTACACAGAGACAATAACAGTATACAAAAACTTGCACTTTTAGGGGGCGTTTACACGACAAAAAATGGAACTAAAAACTTAAAACCTTTTATGCGTTTTTGGCATTCATTTAAGCCTCCATAACAATGGCGTTTGGGGGGCCTGAAAACGCTAACTTTTGAAAACGGGTTTCAAAGTTTAGGTTTTTGAATACGATACCGTTATCATCTCCGTGTAAAGTGAAAAATGAGAATTTGTGAAAACATCATGTGCATATGTATACAAGTAAAGTTAATTTAAAAACGTTTCCGTTTTTAGCACATCGTTGTCGTGTAAACGTACCCTTAGCCTAGCTAGGCATACACATGCCAACCCCACCAGAATTATGCGTTTTTAAATATCTGAACAAAAGATCTTGTGTGCTAAAAACAAATGCTTTATGTTAAAAGAAAAAAAGCTTACAACATCTTAAACAATGCTAAGATGGTTTGCTGGTCATAGAAGAATTTAGGGCACTTTTCAGCAAGTCAGGCTGGGAGACCTGCTGACCAGCCACCCAAAATCAGTCAAGTATTGACCAGGACTGTGAGAAATGTTTAAACCTTAGAGCAAAACAGCTTTGGCAATTTTAAGATGTTTCCCCCCCCACAGCAGGGATCTATATACTGTTGTGTCGGAAGGATAGCTTTTACGCCACCTGCTGGACATCTAAAAAAAACTTGTATACTTGAAAACTACGAAATCTTGGTTAATGTATGCCTTGCCTACAGTTTACATACACACACACACACGCGTCGGATATTTGTATTTTATGAGGACTCGTCATAGACATAAATATCTTTATACTGTACAGACGCCATAGGGCCTACTATCCCGTATCTCTCTAAACTTAACCCTTTAGGCATACAGAAAATATTCTGCGTTTTTAAATTTAAAAAAAAAAAAAAAAAGACACCAGACAACGATTTCAATTATAACAAATGTTACAGGAAAAATCAACACTTTACGAAAGATAAGAGACGTTACAGAAAGAAAGTTAATAAATACATTCAACTGCACAGGATTAGCTAAGTAAGGCTACGTGATCTTAAAGATGATAAACTGTGCCTGATCGTTGTTGATGGTTACAAAAAGTCCACTGCGTGTCTACAATTTGCAAACAACGTTACTTATAAAATGCAGCGTTATAAAATGCAACAACATTCAAAACATCTCCAATGAAATGTGAGTGTGATCAGCTGTGGTCACGTGACTAGCACATTTGGTGATTTACGCAGCAGCACATAGAGAACACCAAGAAGACAAAGCGACACGGTTCCTCTGTCAGCTCTTTTTCAGTGTGTCCTCTTATTTTCACAAGTCAACATCCGATCAGAGACTGGCCCGCGTCCTGACTATCTTTCTGTCTACAGAAATATTTTCCTCTGGTGTGTTTGATGTAGCCTAGTTGCCATCGGAGGAATTTAAAGTAAGTAGCGATTAACAGACAGTCATTAAACATTAGCCTACATCAGATAGAAATATGGGGCAGCATGAACCATATTATAAAGCATTGTTGTGTTTTATTAGGCTACTCTGATTTATGGGAATTTGAATGCATAATATGACTAGCCTGGCTACTGACAGGGGACTGCCATATCTTCCTTGTTAAGATCATATCACATTTTGAAAAACAAATTAACCTGTAGACTTTTTTTTTTTTTTTGCATGCACAAACTTTTTGTTTTACTGCACCAACTCGTTTCTTTTTAAACAATCGAATTGGTGTAACTGCTCTTTTTTTAAATGGACTGGAAAATTATCAAACGCTCAGTTGAATAACGATTCGTATTTTGTGTTTCTGAGAGAAAGGGAGGATGTTAAGTTAAATTGATCTTATTTGGATCTTTTCAATTATGATTCCCATTAAGCGGACAACTGGAGTGTTAATTGTTTAAGATTTGATATGACAGTTTGATCAACAAACGAGTTGGTCTAATAAACAACTATTAAATCGTGCAAAACATTTAGCCTAATGAATCTTGAGAGCTAGTGTAGGCCTTACTATATATTTTTAGATGCAAAAAAACAACTAGGGAATGAAATTACAAAAAGTTGTATTAAAAAAAACACAATTGACAACGTAGTACAATAACAAGAAAAACGACCTAATGGAACATTGTGTGGAACATGTACGCATGGCATGTCAGAAGTCACGTTATGACGTAATTATGTTAGGACGTAGCCTACAATAAAAGCTGAACTGTCTTTTTAAAACTAGTTCTTTGAAATAATCCACTCTAAAGAACCGATTCGCCTAAATGATTCTGGCTTAGGATACTCTGTCATTACTTTGGCATGCTTATGCCTTACTGTTTTTCCGCAACTTTATCACATTCACACATTCTTCTGAAAAGCAGCTTTACAGAAAAAGTTTGTAAACCAGTCAACGGTGTTTGTTTGTTTATTTAATAATAATATTTATTATTTTTCCGTGTTAAACAACCGTGTATAAAGATGGCAAATTATTAGACGATCACACAATAACAACTGCATTTTTATTCAAGTTGTTGTGTTTGAGAGAGAGACACAAACACAGAGGGAGGCGGGTTGATGCATGTTTGTTTAAGCAGGAACCACATGACCGTCTTGCTCGTAATGTGTTGTGTTTCTCTAATGGCAGTCAGCCATCTCATCTCAGCGCAACTACCTTGCAATTGCAAATTAAGAATTAATCATTCCGTACAGTGTTAACTCAAGATTTCCAAGAGATCTGACGGACATTACAAGCGTCAGCGATGCCAGGTACGATATTTGCACGTTTTTCGTAGCTTTCTGTAGCTTGCAATGTGTTCCTCTCGGTGTGTGTGTGTGTATTTGCGCGTCTCGACCTGACTTCACAGCGTCTGTGTGTCTGTCATTGACTGGACACTGTCTTAATGTCTAAAAAGCAGTTCCGACATCAAATATGGCCGTGCAAACTGAGTCTTGTTTGATTGTACGTCATTTTGGAGTGCTTACTTGTACACGTTCAACACTGCGCTATTTGCAACTCGTATTTGTTACGAAGTTCTTCTACAAACGGATAACTCGCACGTCATTTCAAGGGTTGTTGAGGCCCACTTGGACTGTCACTGCATTTCTCAACACGAGTCACGACCGTCAGTTTGTGCTAGTTTACTCTCTGCTATGAGCCATATCCTATTCAGAAATGTCATGGAGGTAGGCTATATTCGCGTTGTTGAGATCTTGTTTGTCCTCTAAATAAGTTATTCTGCCTTTCTCGGTGTAATACTGTAAAAGTGGATTACATAATTGGCTTTGAGAGTGTTTATAACGCGCGTGCATGGAACGGTGTAAGTAACGGATAATCAATTTGTGTGGTTGTGTTTCGGCGCGTAATAAAAACTAAGTGATTATTTTGGACTCTTTTTGCCAAATATTTAATGAGTTTGTTTACTATTTTCTATTTATTCACCCGTGGCCCAATATCAGAGTGCTTGTCTAGTTTGTGTTGAAGAAGTAGCAGCTAAAGGTTATCTGTGTGTTCAGGCTGTTGTTTTGAGATTTCTGACACTATAAACATACATGCAGAGGCGTGTTGTTGCATAAGCTCCAGGTTTTCTGCAGTCTGTCACACATGCTACACATCACTTTGTGTTTGAAGAAAATGTAACTTGTATAACCACTGCTATTATTAGCTTCTTAAATCGATCCAGTTGTCCTGACATAGCTGCTTGTCTTGTAGGGGTGAAAGAGGAATCCTGAATCTGTGACTGTGATTAATGGATGCTTTAACAAACATAGTCTTTGACAAACATAATGGATGCTTTGATAAACATAGTCTCTAAACTCGACCAAGGTGTTATTTTGTTGACCTAATATCGCTGTATATTGTATTGGGACCATAAAAAGCCATAAAACAGTCCAGTAGGATGTTGTAGACTAGTTTTATGAACTTATGTTTATGACAATGGACTATGATACATAGATGCTTGTGATTTGGCCTTGTCCCATATTTTAAAATGAGGGCAGCCAGATTCAAAAGAGTACTAACAGATTTTTTTTAACATAAGCTTTGTAGCACAGTTTTGGCAGTGATGCTGACTGAGTGTAAAGAGAAAGGGGTCTTGGTGTGTGTGAATGAATATGTGGCACTGTGAGGAAGATGCTTACCTATACATTTGGGAGTTTTTTTCTTGTCACTAGCTACGCTCGTTCACATTGTCAGTGTTTGGGATTGACAACTGCAAGTGTGAGTCTCAAAACATACTGTTTACACAGCTGCTTACAATAGCTGCTCGAGTACTGTCTGCATTTAAGTAACAGAAGTCAAGCGTATTATATTTGTAACTACTGTATCACCCGTAACTATAGTGACAGTGATCAAAGATGGCGATGTCCATAAAACTGAAAAGTCTTACATTTGACATAAGTGTTCAGTTGAGGTATGAGTTCATCTGTCAAATCTTCATTAACAGACAACAGCTTTTATACCACAAAACTAACAGGAGCCAGATCCCAAAAGAGTGACTGGATCTAAAACCAGATTGAAATGATATGGCTCCAAAATCACACATAAAAACCCGCTACACTCTGTGTACGCTCATGTGCAGTGTCTCTCTTGCACTAGGCTATATGACATGAAAGACAGCTAGTTCACATGGCACAGGGGTTGCATAAAATGCAGTTGTGAGTCCTGAAAATGTACAGACCGAGTTCAGTTGTAGAATGCCTTTTTCAGTTCAGTAAATAACCAAGCTGTGTGAATGCAACCATATTAGGGATTCAAATACTGGGCTGACAACCATATTCTGCTGCTTTGTGAACTGTCTCTGCTGGCTTAGTCACACTCACTAGGGGTTTGTAAAGGTGCTTTTGGAGAAATGGTTCGTTTCCACAATGTAGCATCCTAACATGGACATCATAATAGATTGATTTTGAATGCTGTACATATATCTATATCTATTATTATCCTCCTAAATAGCACTCCACAAGAGAAACTTCACTTACAATTGATTTCAATAGAGTTTGATGAAGGCAAGGCAGTGGCACAAAACGTAAAATACATAATACACACACATACTAGGTCAAATAAGTAATTTAGATTGAACTAATTTTTTATTATGACATTTTTATTAACTTGTGGGGTTAATCCAAGCTTTGGGAAATTAAATTTTCTGATATTTGCTTTAGAAAAAACAAGTGTTATCTAAATAAACAATTTTTAGTCATTGATAAGTCAATTAAAAGCACTTTATACAATACAGATAGTTTCAAAGCAGCTTTAGTGGTAACAGTAAAAGGATTCAATGATGATGCTGCTGCAAACAGAGTTCAATTCTGCTGTAAAGCAGCTCTAAAAAAGAAAATAGTGTTTTGCTGTTGTTCAGCTGAAGTCAGTTCAGTGTTGAGTCAGTGTCCATTTTCCTCTTCATAACTATTTTATATAGGCTTATTATCACTTCACTTGTACTCATATATTGGAAATGTGAGCAAGGGCCCTGTTTTCATCTGGTATGTGAGATTTCCTCATTCATTTTTATTTTATTAACTGTATAGCCTAATATATTGTGATATATTGCATGTATCGATTCACAGGCGCCAACATATTGCAATATACACTGCCCGGCCAGAGTGCTTGACTCTTGCATTTTCAAAACAAGATCTTGACCAAAAATGTATGCACCTCTTGATGGAAATAACATCACAACATTTATTTCCATCAAGAGTTGCATCAAACACCAACTTTTTTGGGGGGGCCGGGGCCTACGTCGTAGGCTGTGTGTAGTGCGCATATGCTTCGGCGTACCCTGACGTGCACCTCTCCAAAAATGTAACAACGCGTCAATTCTACGCGCACTGACTGCAAGCACTGTGATTGGTCTGCTAGAACCGCTCCCCGGGTTCCACATGCTCCCTCTGCATGACGCAGAATGAAAACCAACGCGTAGTCTATAGAGGGTCCGACGCAGAAGTATAAATCAGCCTGAAGTTATTGCAGTACTCGGCATATAATAAAATATTTAATATTGCAATAATATTGTTATCTAATATTGTAATACTCTGGTTATTCCCACGCCTAAATATGTAATGCATTGAAAAAGTTTGTTCGTACAAACATGTTTACTTGTGTGTAAAAACATGTAGGCTAATATTAAATTAATACAGTTAAAAACTCAAACCAACACATTCTTACCTGTGAAAGGTTATCCCATTTCTTTGGGAATTGAAATCTCGGTGGTTTCACAACTAGCAGAAGCTTTGCAATGTTGTGGCATCATTGATTCTGACTAGGGGTGTCCATGGTTAACCGATTAACCGTTAAAAATTGCTTAACCGAGTGAAACATTTTGCTCGGTTAAGTGGCGTCAATGGCGTGCATTGAATTTAGTTGTAATACATTTTTGCACCACCAGAGACCGCCAGAGCGCTCCCAGACATTTGTAATGTCCACAAGAAGAAGTAGTCATGACTCATGACCAGTTTTCTAATAGAGGGTTTTCACCAACGTCACGTTCTGGGCGGTAACCCGGATGCACGGCCATTATGGAGGCACTCGGATGTAAACAACAGCATGTATTGCACTGTTTATGTACTACTGAACACATTGTTACACTAATAAACCACGGAAAAAACACGTGGTAGGTGCGAAATCATATAGAGAAGGACTTGGGAAGCAGGAGAGAGCGCAACATTTTGACAAACTAAAGTTAATATGTGGTAAAGATCCGAACGAGTTAGGTTCTCTAGCACGTAACATTACTGCAATTCTTCCATCTATTTATTATAATACCGACATAGGATACGTTCAGATTGTCAGTCCAAAAAAGCACATGAAATCCGTTTCAAGTTACATCCATATGTGGTTTGAAATCCTATTCAAATCACATATCAGGACATCAGCCTCAGTCTGAACGATCGGATTTCGCGTGGTATGTCTTAAAATGCAAACGTCATTTATAGGAAACATGCTGAAAGTCACTGTCGAAATAATGCTGTGTTGTTGCAAAGTGCCGGACGAGCAGAAAATTATTATTTCTGAAACCGGCGCAGACGAGCGTGGGAAAAAAGCCGTACATGCAGCCTCCTACAGTTCTGCCGCAGTAGTCCAGCGCGGCGGCTACACATTTCCATTTGTAACATTTAAAAAAGACAACATCTTACATTATATAGCAAATGCAACCCCCTTATCAACGCAAAGTCATTGCCATATTACCAAATAACATGCATGGACACACACGTCGGATCTGAACAGTTGCGATACACAGTGAGTGAGGACATCATTTTAGATCAATTCCAATTTGATACAAAGATAATCGGATTTGGACTGACAGTGTGAATGTAGCCATAGTTAACTAGGTCGACATTTTAGCCATAGTCAACGCTTCATCATTTAGCAGCTACATGTGTCTGATGCTGTACCTCTCTCAACCACAAACGCCTTCTTTCATCAGTTTTTTGCACTCTTCTCTTTAACTTTTGACAGTCTATAGCACTCAACATGTTTTTTCCCGATGTGACCGATTGGTACAGACCAAAACTCGACCATTTTTCAGCAGCAATAATCAGCCAAATTTGCGAGTCCATTCAGTTCAATGGCATTATTTACGTTCTGTGCCTCCAAAATGGCCGACTTCCGGATTGATGACGCGTCGTGAAACCCCTCTATATGAAGCGGGCAAAGAAAAGCACAGCGTGAGAGCACTTTAAAATCGAAAATGACGGGGCAAAATGCAAGTATTGCAATGAGATATAAGGTTAGATATACTTCAAGTACAACCTCGTTGTTGTACCATCTCAACACCCAACACCCGGGCATCATTATGGTCTTGTGTATTCACACCGAACGCGAATAGAGCGTCAAATAACGTTACGCGTCTATGGCGTCTAGCTTGAACATTCGCTCGAGTTCAAATTTTTCAACTTGCGCGGAAGACATTCGCGGCAAACGCATCGCCCAATTCGCGTCATTCGCAACGCCCGGCGCGAATGATGCGTCTTTGCATTGACTTTGTATGTAATCACTCGCGCATATAATTAAATTCGCGTTCGGTATGAACACAACATAACTGCTCTGTCCTTACCACTGCGTTTTATTTCTATAAATTAATTTTGTTTTAAATGTGGTCCAACCAGTTATTAAAGGTGTTAAAAATGAACTACCCCTTTCGCGTGTGTCTGTATCTCGGGGTTGCGGCGCGCACACTATGGTTAACCGAGTATTAACCGCTAAGGGCCTCGGTTAACGGTTAATGAAAACTTGAAAACGTGCAGCCCTAATTCTGACACACTGACCGTTGCAAGATGGCTTGCGCTGACTCATCTCAAGCAGTCGAATGTGGCATCTACATATACAGGTCCTTCTAAAAAAATTAGCATATTGTGATAAAGTTCATTATTTTCCATAATGTAATGATAAATTAAACTTTCATATATTTTAGATTCATTGCACACACACTGAAATATTTCAGGTCTTTTATTGTTTTAATACTGATGATTTTGGCATACAGCTCATGAAACCCCCAAATTCCTGTCTCAAAAAATTAGCATATTTCATATGACCAATAAAAGAAGTGTTTTTAATAAAATAAAAAAGTCAACCTTCAAAACTTTATCACAATATGCTAATTTTTTTAGAAGGACCTGTATATCTATGGAGTAGACATGGCTGTCTTGAAGAGGCGACTGATTGAGGCTGGAAAAGTTTGATGGATTAACCCAAAAAGTGTATTATGACATAACATGGGCTCAGCATTGCAGATGAATGTTTTGTCAGAACCCTTGTATCAGTGAAGTCGGACTCCGTTTGCGTCTCTGTTAGCTATCTATCACCTGTCAGGTGTGTGTTTAAAGCCCCCAGTCCTTCATCTTAGTAGCTCATCCTCTCATGTCATCACTCACAGATGAGCTTATTTCCTCCAGTGATGTCACTGCTATTATTAAGCCTTAAGTCTCTGATCTCTCATACACCAACGTAACACACATTAGACAGACAGCCACAAATTTTCTGTGGTTCTGCTACCTTCCTACGAACTGAATACTGCACAGTACGACATGTTGCCTACTGTCTATTCTTAAATATAGGCATTGTCACAATGAATCAAACAAACAGTATTCTACATTGTACACCTCACTATTAGTCACATGACTTAATGTATGCTGAATTCAGCAAGACACAACCACTTTTTGATCAAATGATGAGTCGAGAAGGAAATGTTAAAACAATCAAAATCCCCTTTTTGTATTACCGTAATACACTGCCTATGGAGGCAGCATTCAGCTTCAGGTGAAATCTTGTTTTTCCCCCAACCTGCTTTTTCTTGCTGTGCTGCAACAGGTTAGACCAGGGTAGGGCTGTTGGAACGAATTCCGAAATTCGAATATAATTCGAATATTAAAAAAATCAATACTATTCGAATGCTGAAGTTAGTATTCGAATATTGTTTTTTTTTTTATGTATATTTTTTAAAAATTTGATACCGTTAAACTTCAAATAATAGCCGAGTCCCAAATAGACGCCGTCTCTACACGCCTGGTGTGGCTGCAGGTTTGGGTAAATAAAGGCCGGTCTCAAATAGAGGCCGGGTCTGTTTTTTAGTTTCAGGTTGTATTTAATCCTCTAAAACCCGTGCGATCGTCTGCTTTTTGGCGGTCGCCAACGCAAATGTTTGTCCCGCTAAAGCCTTTTTTGATCGATGTAGACTAGAATGACTGCTGCGCCTGACAGGGCGCATAACGAGCAGAGAGAGAGAGAGCCCCGGCCGCGCGCGCGCGCACTCTCACGTCTTCAAACACGAGCGCTGTCTTGGCCTCTCTCCCTCGCGCATATTAATCAAAATCAATTGACACGATACTAGTAAAAGGTCGGAAGTTTCACGTGGAGCATTTGGATATTTTCGACGATTTGGGAAAATAAAAGCCCGGGCTACTATTTGAAGTTTTACGGTATGCAATCTTGCCTTTCTCGCCACCTTGGCTTACACACATGTGAAAATGAAATGCTTTTGTTTCGTCTGATGAACAATACAATTTTTGAATCGTAACACAATTGTGCACGTTATCCACGCTGTATCATCATAACAATACTGTCAAAAATGGTAAATGTTCAACAACGTAAAAAAGCGCCCGTGAAGCGCAAATATCTCGGTGAAAACTCAACGGATTTGGCGAGCACCGAACTCGTTGGAACCGCCTAGTCGAACTGAAAAGAACGATATAAGTTTCAGAATTTTTGGTGGTGTTTTAGCAGAGATATTAGCCGAAAACCATCGGTAGCGCTTCAACCATATTCAGCACGAATAAAATGTTAATTGTAATGTTAGATGTCCCTCTAGTGGACAGAACGTGTAACAACAACCACATGCTATAGTGGCATTGGCGATCCATAAGCCTGAGTAATGTCGTAAATCTTAATAATAGGATGAATTTGAGCATTTAATATTCGAATATTATTCGAATATTAAATAAAATAAGGAATGGAATTCGAATAGTATTATAGAGGAAGATTGACAGCCCTAGACCAGGGGTGTCCAATCCTGCTCCTGCCCCATTGTCCTGCAGAGTTTATCTCCAACTCGCCTCAAAACACCTGCCTGGAAGTTTCTATGCCTAGTAAGAACTTGATGGTGGTCTAGCTGGTTCAGGCGTGTTTAATTGAAGTTGGAGGAGCTAGAGTTGCAAAATTCCAGGAATTTTCAAGGCTGGAAACTTTCCACGGGGAATAACCTGGGAATTTGCAGAATTGCAGGTTAGCCTACAGCAGGGATAGGCAACTCCGGTCCTGGAAGGCCACTGTCCAGAGTTTAGTTTCAGCCCTGATAAAAACTCACCTGCCTCTGCCTGTATCTATCTAGTAATCCTGAAAACCTTGATTGCCTTGTTCAGGTGTGTTTAATTGGGGTTGGAGCTAAACTCTGCAGGAAAGTGGCCCTCCAGGACCGAAGTTGCTTATCCCTGGCCTACAGTATAACAGGGGAAAAAAAAAATCGGTAACACTTTATTTTAAGGTGCTTGTAATAAGCAGTAATTAACAGTTAATAAGACACTTATAAGACCTTATAAGATGCATATAAGATGCATATAAGCGTTAACTAATGATAATAAATAAATTACATTAAATAATAAATTTCTCAAGTATCAATACATTGCACTTTTAGAACAGCCGGACAAACATAAATGGTAACACAAACTCCCAGTCCCTTAAAAATTGACCTTTCCAAGAGGGAGTAGTTTCCCTGATCTCTTCAGGGCCTGGACCTTTAATTAACCCTTATATGAAGTAGTTAATGCTTATATGCATCTTATAAGGTCTTATAAGTGTCTTATTAACTGTTAATTACTGCTTATTACAAGCACCTTAAAATAAAGTGTTACCAAAAAATCTTCCAAATTTAATGCCATTTCAGTTGAATTTCCACCCTGCACATTCCTAAAACACGGGCCACATCCCCTGCATGCACTGTGCATTCCTCCATAACATGCACATTTGATCAAAATACAGAAAAAACAGTAATATTGTGAAATATTCTTACAATTTAAAATATTGGTTTTCTATTTTAATATACTTTAAAATAGAATTTATTTCTGTGATACAAAGCTGAATATTCATCAGCCATTACTACAGCCTTCAGTGTCACATGATCCTTCAGAAATCATTCTAATATGTGTTGTGGCAAATTCTCGATCTTTGGTTCAATTCTTCAAAGTCTGGTTCAGGTCTCAGAAGAAATCTTTCAGAGTCGAGGTTTCGGGTCTCAGAAGAAAATAACTTTATTGAGCAGTTCAACAAAGTGAGAAGCCAGCTGGACATCTGAATCTTACAATGGTCAACACTCGGTTCTTATACATTTTCTTATCTTTACCTGTCCAATTAGTGCTCGTTTTGTTATCTTTTCCTCTTTGCTCCTCCCCACTATTTCGCCACAATTATGTTTTCATATTTGCTGATTCAGCTTTAACTGTGGCCAACTCTTAGCACGTGTATTTTTTAAAAATGATTGCATATACAGTTTTTAAGAACTTCAACAGCTGTACCTTCACATGATCTTTGACCTTGTTTTTCCATACATGCAAACATACAGAGTTTCTAGGTGTTTTCCAACACCTGGTCTTTTCTCACATCACCTTCCATTTTCTAACAGGCCTACTTTCATTTTGTGATACATGTATAGGACAGTAGAATTCTCCAACACAACCCCCCTTTGGGACTACCTCTAGTCCCACACTCAACTTGTCTCCCAGAATGCATCTTCATGAATCGGTCTTCTTTCTTTACTCTACAACATGGTCAATATAGACCATCCATCTTTATCAATCAGACTTTATTCACAAAGGTGCACCCTGGAGGAAGAGAAGGACCAAACATCTCCACCCTCAATTGACTAGGATGGAGTAAAAGATCCCACCTTCCTTTTACATTACATTTAAGGGGATGTACTTTCTTACTTCAAAGCAACTCAATGCATTAAATTAATACATTACATGCTTCTTTGAATTCTTGACTCTGTCCATCGGTGCCAGAGGAACTGCGCAGGCGCTTCCGGTGGCCTGGAGTGCTATCTGGGTTGCTCCACCGTTGCCAGAGGTGCCCAGGCCTTGCCTAGAGCGCTATCTGGTGTTGGAGCAGACAGCGGGTTTTTAAACCACCAGTTGAGTCTACTCTTGTCTCTTCAACAATCGATGACCGCGCTTGCAAATAATTCCTCTTTTGTACTTATATTATATACATGTTCCAAAGGCCCAATGCACATAAACTCCAGATTTCTTGATTTGTTACAGAAATATATAATAAAATAATAAAAGGAAAATAAAAATGATTAATAAAAATAAAACACTCTTGTTTCTTTCCCTTATTTCGTGTTGCATTACCTCGTACCACGGGCAATGACCTGCTTTAGACCCTCTGTCATCCCCTCTCATTCACATAAAATTGTGACAGTTAATGTGGTTATATGTAAATATAAACGATTATATGGATAAAATTATGTAACAAAGATTACATCAATTGTGTAGTCAAGATAATCATACTTGATTATATCAGTAACTTATTAAAGAGAAGGGATACATAAGTGATTGTCTTCAGAGATTATATAGGTAAAGATGTTATATGAGTAAATATCTTCAGGAAATATCAGTAAATATATTCAGGAACTAAGGGCTCTTATATAAACCAAAGGAATGTAGAAAAACCCCTCTAACTAACTTCCTACTCTACCCACATTCTTATTTTTCTAACTAATTTTTCCCAAATCAAAATACACAGTGGGGCTATCTCCCTATCTAGTCAAAAACAGAGTAAAAAGATTATCAAAATTAAAATAGTAAGGTACCCTTATTCCTTGCCTTCACCCACTCTTTCACAGGAAGTCATCCAACTCGTCCAAGCCTGGGCCAATTGGATATACCCCCGAGGTGGTGCATCCAATGTCAATGCCTGATGGTTTCACTGACACATTGATCATTTGTCTTGCAGCTGCACTAGCCAGCATGGATCTAAGAAAAGGCACAATACAGCAGAACAACACAAAAACAACGCCAATAGTTACTGCTATCACTATTCCCACCTTAATGAGCCATTCCCTCCATGATCCAAATATAGAATCAAGTCAGTATTCTGATTGTAATATATGTTCTTATTTGGCGTTATCCATATTCAAGTCCTGCTGCTGCCTCGTCTCTAGCTTTAAACTCATATGGTATCCATCTTGGCTGTAACCTGTCTATAATAACCAAAATGTATCTTCTTCCTCTTACTAATTCGGTCATGTCTACACAATTCATTACTAGATGCTTAAAAGATCCTTCTGGAACAGGGATGGTGCCTAGTGGTGTTGCTGTTCCTTTTCTGGCATTATTTTTTGCACAAATTTCACATTCTTAAAAAAATTCATCTACCTTTGTTTGTAAGTATGGGGACCAAAATCCATAAAAAAAAAATAAATAATCTATCCTTGTTTGTAAGTGTGGGGACCAAAATCCTTGCCTTTTTATCTTCTTTATCATTTCCCCCCTTCCACAGTGATCAAAACTGTGGGAATCCAGAATTGAAATGTTAAGCAATGGGGTAGGGGCTATCACATGACCTTCATGTGATCTTCATATATTGTTTGCATCTCTTGTCGCCCCCCTTTGCTGCCATAAGTATATTTCAGGTGGTGTTGCTCTGGACTGCATTTGGGCAATACTTTCTATGGTGGGGAGAGGCTGGATCAGGACTTAGGGTGCCATTACAGCTAATTGGCATCCAGAGGCTTGTTTTCCATGCATATCAGCCGCATTGTTGCCTTTGATGACAAAGTCATTACCTTTCTTATGGGCCTGGCATTTAATTATGGCCAATTTTTTAGGAAACATCATAGCTGTAATCAATTTAGTAATTTGGTCTCCATGTTGAATTGGGGTTTCATCACACTTTTTAAATCCTCTTTGCTTCCACACTGCACCGAATAAATGACATACGCCATGGGCATATGCAGAGTCAGTATAAATGTTGGCTGCTTTGTTTTTAGCCAATATGCAAGCTTCAGTAAGTGATTTAAGTTCAGCCAATTGTGCTGAGCAAGGTTGCTCACAATGTTGACTTATCACGAGAGTAAAATTATCTCCATCTTTTTGTGCAACAGCAAAACCAGCATGGTTACCTAAGTTGTCTCCAAAACATGAGCCATCAACAAAGTAAGTCACGTCTGCATCAACAATTGGTGTTGATTCCAAATCTGGTCTCAGACGAGTAAATGCTAGAGAGACAGAAACACAATCATGAGGTGTTCCTTCCCCCTCCAACGGAATGAAATTAGCTGGGTTTGCTGTGGCACATCTTTTGATTGTGATGTCTGGGAAAGTTAGTAACGCAGAGTACGCTAAACATCTGGCTTGTGTTAGTACAAATCGTCCTTGCTCTAACAATTCAGCAGTCTTATGATGAGTGTAAATGGTGACTGGGTAACCCATGGTAACAGTAGAAGCTTTGTCGTAGGCATAATATACTGCTGCTAATCCTTGTTGATAGCATGGTGGGTACCCTTGTGCAACACTATCCAATTTGGTGCTATAATAAGCAATGGGCTGTTTTTTGCGACCACTACAGGTTTCTTGCATAAGAACAGCTGAGGCAAATCCATCTACTCTGTCTGCCACATACAGATGAAATTCTCTGTCATAATTTGGGATAGCTAAGACGGGGCCCGTTTGCATTTCTTTCTTTAGTGTATTGAACGCTATCAGTGCCTCAGGATCCCATGTCAGGCGTGCCTTAAGATTTTGTTGCCCTGCATATTTCATCAGGGCTCTCAGTGGAGCTACTTTAACAGCATAATCTTCAATCCAATCTGCACTAAAACCTGTCATACCTAAAAATGTCATCATTTGTCCCACAGTTTGTGGCTGTGGTGCATTACTTATTCCTTCCAATTGGCTAGGAGAAATTGCCTTGGTTTGGTGGGCAATCAATCGACCCAAGTATTCAACTTGAGGCTGGCAGTATTGCAATTTTTCTTTTGAGGCCTTGTGGCCGCCTTCCGCTAATTTGGTTAGCACCTTGATTGAATCCTGATGGCACTGTTCTAGCGTTGCTGAACAAATCAGAAGATCATCTACATATTGTATTAGGGTACTGTCCAGTCTTAAATCTTCTAAATCTAACTTCAGAACCTGGTTGAATACATGAGGCGAATGTTTGAATCCTTGAGGCATTCTAGTGTATGTGTATTGTTTACCTTGATAAGTGAAGGAAAAAAGGTGTCTGCTTTCTTCCGCTAATGGGACGCTGAAAAATGCAGAGCAGAGGTCAATCACAGTAAAATAATTGGCAGCAGGTGGAACATTCGTCAACAAAGTGTGTGGGTTTGGCACTTCAGCTGGCCAATCTTCAACTACTTCATTAACTGCTCTAAGATCATGGACAAGTCTCCATTTTGACTTGTTAGCCTTTTCAACTGGTAGGATTGGGGTATTACAATAACTCTTGGTCTCAATTAGTACTCCTGCTTCTACTAAGCCATCAATTGTATGCCTTATTCCCTCCACTGCCTCACATCTCAAGGGATATTGCTGTTTTCTTGGCAATTGTACTCCATTCTTCACTTTGATTCTAATGGGGTTTGCTGATTTGACTAACCCTACATCGGTGTCATGTTTTGACCATAAAATTGGGGGTACCTGTTTTTCCATTTCTAACATTAGCTCCTCTGTCCTGGACTTCAGATCATCTTTTTCTCTTTCTTCAACTATCAGCTGTGGAATCCCTACCATGGTAGTAGTGCATACGATTTTAAGGTGTGTCATGTCATCTGATTGAAAGATATAGGGGTTTTCTGTGGCTTTCCAGTGCTTTCCTTTTGCCTTCACTATCATTGGGCCTAAGTCTTGTGTTTGACATCCCTCATTTGTAAACAAGGTGACATGTGGAACCGAGTTCTCTACCTTGAACCAAGTGTTTGTAAATTCACAGTTATCAATCTGCAGTGCTGCTCCTGCTGGGCCTATGATTATTGAATTTGAAATCAAGCCTACAGACTGACCTTTAGTACCCTCTAACCATTCTCGTTCTATTTCCTCATCTCTTAAGGGGTCATATCTCATAGTACAATGATACTCTGTTTTGGGAGTGTTTGGTTTCTGAAGCTGTGCTTGTATGTATTTTCCCCATTTTCCCAATGTTCCTTCTACTCCCCTTTGTATGTTCCCTATCCAAAACACATTTGCTTGTGAGTCTTCTGGCTTTGTTTCACCTATCATTATCATCTGTCTCAGTCCTGCCTTCTCTATGTATATTCCTTCTGGGGAGCACCAAATTTGTAGCTTCAGTTTGCAAATGGCATCTCTACCTAACAGATTGACTGGCGTCTGCTCTGACACTAGTACAGGGATTTTGATTTCAGAGTCTTTGACTTTAATGCTGACAGGGGTCGTCATTGGTATTAGTTGTGTTAGTCCCGAGAATCCTACTGTCTTGACGTATTTTCCAGACTTGGGGAGGTGAGCGGCATAGTTTGGACTTAAGCATGTGTAAGTTGCCCCTGTATCCAGCATGATAGGTATTGTCTTGTCCTCTATTTCCACTTTCAGCATAGGCTCTTCGTCAGCGTTAGATGATAGCATTGGCAGCTGACTCCTCCCCGCAGGATTCTCTGGGCACCCCTAGTATCCTTGGTCTGGGCCCCGCCATGGGTTGACCGGCCCTGATACTTGGTAATGTTGATTCATGGGTCTTTGCTGCCAGGGTTGTTGCGTCTGGCTTTGCATCTCACCTTGTGGCCATGGGTTCACTGAGCAGTTCCTCTTGGTGTGTCCAGGTTGGTTGCATCCCCAGCATATGTTTGGCTGATCATTGTTCCTCTGTTGATAGCCGTATGTTCTACCTCTTCCTCTTCCTCTTCCTGGCACTGCCATTGCCCTGTTCCTGTAGTCTTGTTGTTCAGGCAGGTAGACCACAATGGGTCCAGTTGGCTGTGGCGGCTGGCCGCTGCTGTGCGGGATGTTCTGACCCACGTTGGCTGGCATTTGTTGCATGACTTGTGCTGGCTGTGGCACTACTTGTGGCTGCGGCATTTGGCTTGGTACATTCACGGCAGCCATCACTGCAGACAGATCTTCAGTTTCTTTTACAGCAGCTTGAACCTTCTTCTTGTTGTTAATCAGTTCATCCAGTTGTAGCTGAGTCAATTTTCTTTGAAGCTCTCTTTCTTGATTCTTCAGCTTTAGTTCATTCTTCCTGTACTGTTCCACTGCATGAGCCACATGGTCGCTGAACTCCTTTGATGTCTTTGAGCCCAACCCGACCACATCTTCCAGCTTGTCTTTTACAGAGGGAGGCATGGCGTCAATTATGGCGGATCTGAACAGTGCTGTTATTACTGGATCCCGTTCAGGGTCTCTCTCCAGCTCTTGCTTCCACTTTCTTAACTGTCTTTGAACATAGGTGACTGGATTTTCTTCATCTCCTATTGGTTCCCCTTTTAGCATCTTCGGATCCATCTGAGTTTGATAATGTTCTCGAAGAGCCCGCCATATTGCAGCTCTGTGCCTGTCCAATGGTGTGGCATCCATCCTGATCGAATCGACTGCAGCTCCAAGTCCAGAGGCTTTAAGTATTTCATTAGTCTTTGCACTTCCAACGCTCTTTGCCAGCAGGGCCTTGACATCTCCAATGGCTAGTATCTTTCCCATTGTCTCTTCTTCCAGCAGTCTGATCCATTTGCCAGCCCCTTCATGTAGGTCAGGGAGGCGGGCTATCAGTCCCTCCAGATCTTGTCCTGCCCATGGCACGTACTGTCCTTGATGTCCTTTGATCAGGATGGGGCATTGTAAGGGATCTTCTTCCAGTAGTTCCTCTTCATCTTTATATGGACTCAGTTTGCGTGCTGGTATCTCTTTCAAATTGTCTCCTCTCCTCCAGTGTGGTTCGCTTGGGGGTGCTTCTTCTAAAAGGAGGGTTCCAGACACATGCTTGTATTCCCTGTGAGGGCTGGCTGAATGAGATCTTCGTCTTTGATGTTCCCGAAATCTCTGTTGGTCCCTTTTCATGGAGTCTCTTAGGAGTCTTCGCATGGCTTCAGCTTCTTGGTCGATCTGTTCTTTAGTTATCCGTATATCTCGTTCTATTTCTTCTCGGTCAAGTCTGGCTCGTTGTTGTCTGTCAACCTCCACCTTCTTCCCCGTCTTTCCTCCGAGTTCCTGCAAAGTTTGACTTGCATGGAAATACGGGTTAGTCAATGTAGGGCTTCCGTGAGCGTCAATCAGGTGTTTGAGGTCTAAGTCACTTCCCTGACTCCCCTCATGGCTCACAGCATCCCATCTTGATAAAATTAGAGGGTCACTCATGTCTGCAGCCTCTGCAGCCTCTGCTCCTCTACAGTCCTGTTTCACCTTTATTTCTTCTTCCCTCTCATTTTCAAAATTCACTTTGCCTTTTATAGCCACTGTTCCAGTCACTAGTGGGAGCTGTTTACCAGTCAAGTCATAGGATGGTGCATATGGGGGTGGGGTCTCTATTATGCTTTCTTTTTTCCCTACCCTCTCTCTAAGTTCTCTTATCAATTGTGCTCCCTTTTCTTTAAATAAATTTAACACCTCTTATTCTTTTCCCCGTTTCTCATCTCTTTTCTAGCTCTTATCATGGGCTTTGTGATTTTTTTTTTATCAGAACTCCCATTTCCCTACACATAGCCAAATCAAATGTTCCCTCTGCTGGCCACTTATGGCGCTTTTCCACTGCATAGTACGGTACGGTTCGGTTCGGTACGGCTCACTTGTGGTGCTTTTCCACTGCATGGTCCGGTACGGTACGGCTCGCTTCGGCTCGCTTTAAATGGTACCTGGTCTGTTGAGGTTCCAAGCCTACCGTACCGGTACTAAAATGTGACGTAAAAACACTGCAGATCACTGATTGGTCAGACAGAATCGTCACTACCAGCGTCATTGGACACTAAACCCGCTAGATTTAAATAACCAGTAGACAACAGCCAACGCGGTAGCATCTGTTTTTTAAACTTTAAAAAGAAATGGCTAAATCGTGGTCAGTGGACAAGGTGCAGACGTTTCTCTCGTTGGTTGCCGAGGAGCGGATCCAGCGAGAGCTGGATGGGGCAAAACGGAATGAAAAAGTGTTCCAAGAAGTAGCTCAGGTCTTAGCCGCACACGGCTATCACCGGACCTACAAACAGTGTAGGGACAAAATAACGATCAGTCCCACCCACTTTGAAGAGGTACTAACTGCGGTGGAAAAGCAACCGAGCTAAAGCGAATCGAACCGTGCCGTACCGAGTCGAGTCGTACCACGCAGTGGAAAAGCGAAGCGAGCCGAACCGTTCCGCGCCGAGTCGAACCGTACCGAGCCGAACCGAGCCGTACCAGCAGTGGAAAAGCGCCATTAGTATTTCATTTTTTTGGTCCTTTTTTCCCACTTTTTTTGACAAGTTTTTAATTGTATCCCTGCATATCGGATATTGTGATGCAAGCTGTTCTACAGGGGACTCTTCTTGGGGTGACACCGAAGCCATTGTTTCAGCACCTAAATATTTGTACCCCACTCAATTAGTTAAGGCACAATCACTTAATTTTCTACTTATGTCTAACAATTTAGGTATTTGTTTTGTTTTCTTAAAATATTTCAAAATAATTCGTATTGATACCTCAGACAGTGGCTTCGGCGTCACTTCCTCTATCCTGTGGTATGTACTGTGTTGCCAAATGATGTCCTCCCCCAGGTATATTAATTCAAACTCCAGGTTATGTTTTCCCCAAACCACCGGCCTCGTGCAGTTATATCTCCCTCCCTATACAGATAAGTAAGAGATGGAGTTAATTTCACCTCATTGCCCTCCCACATGGTTATTGATATGTTAAGTTCCTCTTTGGTGCAGGTGTCTAATGTTAGGGTTCAAATAAATCAATTAAAGTTTTTCTTTCTTTTTTGTTTAAGAGCCTTCTCCCTCTATTCCCTCTCTTGCCTTTCCTGTTGGTCCAGAGTTGCGACATTCTCAGCTGTCACTGACATTTCTTCTGTCTCTTCTCTGCTTCGCTGTATCTCTACCCACAGATGACTAATTCTGCTTGGATTATTTCTCAAAACCACCATTATCATCAATCTTGACAGTGTCCCATTGTCCACTAACACCGGTCTAATATCTCTTGCCCTTCCAACCTCAAAGATTATGTCACTTTCCCACTTCACTAGTCTTATGCATGAACCCACCATAATGTATACATTTTTCAGAATAGTTACCCCTCCTGATAACCCAGGCCAACGCTTTCGTGCCTTTCTTTTCAGATGCGGGATTAATATTGGGTCAATCTTTATTTCTAATGCAGTGAACTGTGAGTCCAAAAGGGTGTTTTTTGGAAGATTAAATTTGTTCAGGTGTGGTCTCAGGGTTTCAAGAGTTAACTGTTTTTTGATCACATTACGCCAATCCACTAAGGGCCATTCTTGTTCAAGCTGATCCAAGTTTGTGATCTTTGTCAATTTTTAAAGAGCTCACTTTTCCTTTGGTCTGTCAACTCCTGTCTCTGCCCTTCGTTATCTATAAACTCATTTTCTAACCAGAAGTGATTCTTAATGCCTTTGGTTAGTTTTAATGCCTGTTTAAAATCGTCTTCGTCCTTTCTTTCTCTCTATGTTCTTTTCTCCTCTGCCTCATAATGATCTCTCACTCTGGCCCACATGTGTCCTTTTTTTTTTTTGTCAAAGAATAAGAATTTAAAAAAAAGAATAAAAGAATAAAAAGCTCTCCTTCTCTGTCACTTCTCTCCCTCCTTATTTCTTTATCTCAACTCAGATACACTTAGTTTGTTAGTATATTCATTCACACACCCGGGATTTCATTCACACACATACACATACATTCACTCGCTATTTGATATCTTATACCAAATGCAAAAACAATGCTTCTTTACTCAGTTCTTGTCCAGCAAAAACTGTTTCTCTCTGTCTGGATCGCAGCGCTTACAGTGCTTTGCTGGCAATACGCCCAGACTGGACCTGCAGTGTGTCCAGAGATAAGCAAAAAGGCACCTCTTGTCTGTTTTCTTAAAGATGTTCCTAAAACATAATATTATTCTTATATTTTAACCACCTTATTTTATCTCAGTTATCTATTAATAATCTTTTTATTTAGTTAATGCACTTCTTGCATATATGTATATATTTAATTAACCTCTCTCTACACTGCCCTCCTCACCACTCAGTCTTGGTAAAAATAACCAAACACTCAGTGCACTACCTACATTTAAGACAAACAAAACACCCGAAACGAACAAACAAATAATAGACTAACAGCCCCCCCAAGTGCACTTCTTGCACTTTTGGCGCACGTCTGCGCTTAAACGCACTTCTTACGTTTAATGTAAATGCACTTCTTACATTTACTTGCGTGCTTCTCACGCTTTAAGACAAACAAACATATAAAAATGCAGCACTTCTTTGCATTAAAAGCGTACTTCTTTACGCCAAACGCGTTTTCTTGTCCTGGAATAGTTACACACGCTACAGCGCTCACACACACACACACACACACACACATGCGCTTTTCACGTTGCAACACTCACACCCACACGCACACACGCTTCTCACGTTACCACACTCACACACACAACACACACACACTTCTCACGTTACAACACTCACACACTTTCACTGCTTTTCCTAATATACTAATAGACTTTACTTTTTGTCTAGTAGAGGTTGTGTCTCTTTGTCAGGGTCACAGAGCTTGCAATCTGGCAGGTGACCAAACAAACGACGAAACCAATATCTTGGGATATTCTTTGCTTTATAGTTTCTATATTTCTGGGATTTCTTTTCGCCAATTAGATTTTTGCCATCCATCAATTTCTTCAATTATTTTGTTAATTCATAGTTTGAAGCTTCTTATTCACTGTGCACAATTTTATTACTGTTGTTCTTTCTCCCTCAACTCAGTCTCTCTCTTATCAGTAGCTCAGGGGCTTTTTGGCAGCGTGCCCAGTTTGACTGCAAGGCCACTCCGTCTGCTTCTACAGTCAGAAGGCACCCCTTCTCTCTATCTGGGGAATTTTTACCTATTCTCTTAACTTTTTCTTTAAATTAATCACCTGTTTTGATCAGTATTTTTATTAAACTGATATATTGTAATTCAATGTTCTATCTTTTCTCTCTGCAGATTTCTTCCACTTTTTACGCTATCCCTCAGTCGGCACACTTTTACACTTAACAACACTAACAACAATTATAGCGTTTCTTTATATCTTTGTCATTCATACAAGCAAATTCACAGCCCTTCTTGTGATCTGCCCCCCACAGCTCCTCTTGTAGGTTTTTAACATTCACTCAGGTGAAACATAGCACTTCTTATGTCTACCCCCTATAGCTCCTCTTATAGGTCATTAACATTCACTCAGGTGAGACATAGCACTTCTTATGCTCACCCCCTATAGCTCCTCTTATAGGTCATTTAACATTCATTCAGGTAAAACATAGCACTTCTTATGTCTACCCCCTATAGCTCCTCTTATAGGTCTTTAACATTCACTCAGGTGAGACATAGCACTTCTTATGCTCACCCCCTATAGCTCCTCTTATAGGTGTTAATCACATTTATTCATGCACTCATTCACACACATGCATTTTTCCAGGACCTGAAAGCTCGACTCTCCTCTGCCCTCTTCTCAATTAATTTTTGTCTGTTTAGGTTCTTTTTGCGGTGGAGTCTAGTATTTAAAAACAATTACTAACCAGGATGAGAGCTTACCAGCAGTGATCACACAAAACAAAATAATAAGCAAAAGCTGCTTACCTATTTTTATGCCGGCTCTTTGTTTTGTGAAATCTCTGCTGGGCCCCCACCACGGCTGCTTGACCCCTTCCCGCTCCTGGCTGGCACCGCCAAATATGTTGTGGCAAATTCTCGATCTTTGGTTCAATTCTTCAAAGTCTGGTTCAGGTCTCAGAAGAAATCTTTCAGAGTCGAGGTTTCGGGTCTCAGAAGAAAATAACTTTATTGAGCAGTTCAACAAAGTGAGAAGCCAGCTGGACATCTGAATCTTACAATGGTCAACACTCGGTTCTTATACATTTTCTTATCTTTACCTGTCCAATTAGTGCTCGTTTTGTTATCTTTTCCTCTTTGCTCCTCCCCACTATTTCGCCACAATTATGTTTTCATATTTGCTGATTAGGGTTTTCCAACACCTGGTCTTTTCTCACATCACCTTCCATTTTCTAACAGGCCTACTTTCATTTTGTGATACATGTATAGGACAGTAGAATTCTCCAACATATGCTGATTTATTATCAATGTTGGAAACAGTTATGCTGCTTAATATTTTTTTTATAACCTGTGATACGTTTCTCACTATTAATGAACTATTAAATACGACTTTTGCCTCAATACATTTCTAATTACTCCTTATTAATAGTTTTATTAATAGCTTATTAAACATTTCTTGCTTCTAACAAAAGACAGAACAATGCCTAAAAGCTGCTGTGTGACAGGGGTGTAGCCTACAGCAAACAAGCTAAAAAACCCAGAACTAAGTTTTTATAAGCTACAGAGTACCGACCATAAAAGCCAGCCTTTAAGGAGACAAAAGTGGACACCTACACATAGCAGCTTAGACATTGTTTTGTTTTTTGTTATAAGTCAGAAATGACAAGGAGGCAGCGTCAGGCAATACAAAGTCAATGGAGAGGGTTGGATTATATATCAGTATGCAAAAAAATTAACTAACGTCCGGTTAGAACTAACGTTTGTTTATGACCAAACAAAATGTTCATATTTATCTTTGTATATGATACAGTTCATATAAATTTCCCCCGAATTCCAATTAATTCACATACATTTCCATAAATTCCTGTAAATTCCTGTTAAGTTTCCAACTTTAATATTTCCAAATATTCCAAAAAGTTCCCATGGAAAGTTTCGGGAAATGTCTGCCCCTTTACAACCATAGCTGGAGCTAAACTCTGCAGGACTGGCCCTCCAGGAGCAGGTTTGGATACACCTGAGGCCTGTTGCATGAAGCTGGTTTCAGTTCCTTCCCAGGTTAGCTTGAGCAAACTCTGTTTGTGGTGTTCATCGCCATGGTAACTTATGTTATACGGCTAGCCTGCTCCGGAGGCAGTTTGAGATCGCACACCAAAACTGGACCAATCAGCTATGAGCAAAGTGACATATATCTGATGCAATAAAACCATTCCCCCTGTATCTTACTCCCAATTAAAGCAGTTCATAAAAAAAAAAAAACATTTAAAGTAATTGAATAAAAAGTAATTTGTCATGTGTTAGTTACCAAGAACAATTCAAAACTTAACGAAGATATAAACTCTTTATTTATTATAGGAATTATAAATATTTATAATTCATATGTTAGTTAAATAATTATAAATTGACAATTGATATTAAACTTTGCATTGAAATCAATATAAATATATGCATATAAATAGAAATACAAGCTTTAATATATAAATCTTTTAAAATGACTAAGCTTACATGTTTTCTTTTGAGCTCTTTGTGAACCTATAAATTATTTAAATTCAGTTGATTCACTTGCAGTCAGATATTTAATTCAGTTGTCATCTCAAACTTTCTCTGCACCAGCAGTGTTTATTCATGCCTTGTAAATGCGTTTAAATTCATGATATTTACTCATAATGATCTTTTGATCTTCAGCAGAGTGGTGAATTACGAGCCAATGCGCGGCTCTCTCGCGAGAAGTGAGTCAGACTGACGCTCATCGTGTTCCGTGTGATTGGCTTTTTGCCGGCCGCACGTGTCACACTTTCAGGCGGTGCAAGCCGTGCAAGCGCTTCAGAGTTACTGGATAAAACAGTGAACGTTTATATGTGAGCCCGCATATCTAAACCAGGTTTGACATATGGTTATGTCAACTGAACCTACTCTGAAACTCAGTTTGTTCAGCTAGCTTCATGCCCACACTTTTTAAAGGCTGTGTGAAATAAAGGTGTTGTTAAGATTCTTCAGTCATTGTATTATGTATCTGGTTTATTGTTCCCTCTAGTGTTTACAGCAGGCATTTCTGTTGACGCCTGCAGCTGAGAAGAAACATGCATATGTTTTGAGTTACTTAGGTGTTTCTGTTTGTGCAGATTTTTTAATGCATTGTACAGGGCAAGAATGCCAAAAAAAAAAATCAGAAAAAGAAACACAACCAAATCGAAAAACTCAGGATTTATTTGGGAATGTACATTACATATGTGTGCAGTTGTTTATTAATTTAGTTATTTTGGTGTATAATTTTGTTTATGATCTTAACAGGCCAACATGGTGAGTGTTTAGCCACGTTGTATACTTGCATCATTATGGAATGTGATCATGTGCACAATGAGTAGGTGTGGTTGTGTTGAAGTATTATGACAAGCCTTATGCAATAGTGTTTAGCATTATACTATATAAACAGCTACTTGCCTCATGCCTCCTTTCAGCAGCCCTGCACTTGCCCTACTCTTACTTTTAATTTAACAAATTATTGTAAAATATTTCTCTTAATTGTTATATTTGCCATTCAAACGTTTAGATGGATTAAAAAAATACTTTTTATCCTGGAAGGACTGATTAAAAGGAGCAAAGGTGACAGTACAGACTACAAAAAAATTCAAATAAACCCTGTTCTTATGAACTTTTTATTGACAAAAAAACTGAAATCATTTCACGCTTTCCACGAAAAATATTAAGCAGCACAACTATTTTCAGTATTGATAAAATATATAGAATAGAAATGTTTTTTGTGCACCAAATCAGCATTTTAGAATTATTTCATAGTAGAATGATGTGACACTGAAGCTGGGAGTAATGGCTGCTGAAAAGTCAGCTTTGAATTTGAACATCACAGAAATAATTTTAAATAATACATTTATTTTAAAATATTTTAAGATCGAAAAGTTATTTCAAATTGTAATATTTCACAATATTACTTTTTTGATCAAATAAATTCAAGCCTTGTTGAGCGTAAGAAACTTTCAAAAATATCTTACTGAACCCAAACCTTTGAATGGTAGTTTGTGTATTTAATAATACTGAATATTATGTATTTGGAATGCATGATATTTATGTGTCGTCCACTTTGTCTGTGTGTGCTTTTTGTGGTCAGTTCAAACAGTTTGCTCTCTTAGTACACGCCAGACTTTTGCTGTATTTTTGTATATTATTTTGATGTTTGAGCTTATTTGCAGAATGTTACATTTCCAGGTGGCAGTTTCAGTTTGCTTTCTTGAAACAAAGAAAGACGCATACATTTAAAATAGCTGCTAATATTGTTTGACAAACCATAATATTAGTATATATATTATTTATAATGATATTGCTATCAAAATGTGTGGTGGTGCATCTATAATATGTATGTTTATCTTTTTCAGAGCCTGCAGAAATGAATGGGTCTGACGTAGCAAAGATGTCGGGCAGTGGGGTTTCAGGAAGTGAGGGAAAGGATCCAGTAGCCAATGGGCATGCAGAGAATGAGTCCAACCCTTTTGCAGAGTACATGTGGATGGAGAACGAGGAGGAATACGATCGGCAGGTCTGTACACACTTACAGCACGTTAAAAACACACACTTACAGCACGTTAAAAACACACTAACTCAGTTGATCAGGTTGGGTTTTTCAGTATGATTGAGGTGTGTGTTAGTGTTCAGTTCATAGTTTTACATTTTAGGAGCATTTGGTGTTCTGTGGCTCTTGAAATGCCAAATGTAAAGGCTTTACACATTATTATATTTTTTAAATCAGCTTGGAAGTGAACTTTTACCTTATTGTCAATTTGTTTATATCTCAGGTAGAGGAAGAATTGCTTGAGCAAGAGTTTTTGGAGCGCTGTTTCCAAGAGATGTTGGACGAGGAGGATCAGGATTGGTTCATTCCTGAGAGAGACCTCCCATCAGCCGGACAGATTCAGCAACAGCTCAACGGACTTTCTGTCAGCGACGGCAACGCAGAGGAAATCTTGGTGAGCTCACGGACATTGTGTATAAAATAGTCAAATAATCTTAGGAGTATAGGCTAGTACACCCAAAAAAATTAATCACAAGCAGCAATTCATGCCACAAGAGTTCTGTAGGCCCCGCCCACTCCCATGAAGCACTTCAAATGACAATGTAGTCAGTCTTTCAAGAATTTTTCAAGCCATTACTCCAGTCTTCAGTGTCACATGATCCTTCAGAAATCACTCTAAGATCTTTTCATATTATTATCAATGTTGAACAATGTTTTGTGTGTGCGTCATGGGGTTGTAGTTCTTCCTTCATTAAAGCCGTACATGTACAGTCTTGTATCTTTTGTATTTTTGTTTGTTTTTCAAATACTTTTTGCTTCAAATCAAAGTTTGTAATTTTGTGATTCACCAAGTAGCTGGCTGGTTTTGTTCATTGTTTATTGTTAAAATGATCCCTATGGGAGAAATGAATGGGGAAAATATTTCCGATACCAAGCCGCTGAAAAAAGTGGTCTGGCACTGTTGCACTCTATTGGGGTCCAAAACAACACTGGAAACCATTGACTTTCATTGAATGGGCAAAAAATATCTTTTACATTCCACAGTAAAAAGAAAAGAAAAAAAAAAGCACTAATTTGTGAGATATATTGTAATTGATTATTCTCTTTGTCCCCAGCGAAAGAGCATCTTAAACCCTGAAGCCAAGGAGTTTGTGCCTGGGGTGAAATACTAAGGATCATCGTTCCTCCTCTCTCATGCAAACATCGGATCATATACTCAAAGACTGTTGTGCCCATGTTTTTGGATGGTCACATGAATGCACTCTTCTACACATTTTCGAAGGGGCAGGAATACAAATTTATTTTTTGGGGGGGTGGGAGATGATTGTCTATAAGCTTTATATTTCTGTTATGTATAAACCAAGGGTATTAAGTTGAAACACGACCTCTAGGAGGTGCTGTAACTAGCTAATATCATACTCATTACCAGGCTGTTTTATGTTGTTCTACCCTTTGCTGAAAGGGCTGGTCTTGTCATTGTTTCACAGTTTGTGCCTGATCAGGTCTTTGCTTTCCCTCCCCTGTTTTTTTGTTTTTGTTTTGTTTTTTAATTGATATTTTGCCGCGGGAAGTTTTGATGCATCTGTTCACATTCCTGAGTTTTAAGGGGTGTGGCCGTAAATGACTGGGGGTGTGGCCGGTGGTGGACGGAGCCCTTGGTTGGATGCTGAGGAAAGGATGTTGGGGAATTCACATGAATTCAACTTTTGATTTTGAATTTAGAACGTTACACGCAGGACTGAATTTCATTTAAAAAATGGAAGGAAAAAAGGCAAATAAAGAAGAAAGGTTCGTACTCAGTTGGATCATTTCTTGTGTCTGGATGTACCAGTAAAATGTGTACTGAAACTTGGTATTAATTCTCACATTTAATGTAGCATTAACATTAAATACTATCCATTTAACATATGCATATCCATGAATCGATTTACATATGTGAACTGATCTAATCTAACCAAGACTCTTCAGTAATCAGCAAGTCATGTAACATTATCCATTTATTAATTTCCAGGCGATGGCTTGGAAACATCTGTTTGTTTGTTTTTTTAACTGCTTTATGGAATGGAGAATACGTAATTACATTTTAAGGTTCATGAAAGTGATTTATTTTTATGTAGTGACACTAACTAGTAGGCCTAGAAACAGCATGGCATTCATCACAAATTCAAGTTTCATACTACTGAAATCTCTTTAACCCTACTTTATTTATTTTATTTTATTCTTGTTTGGGTGATATTCAAACTTTAAAATCCAGGGAATTATAAGACTGTAATTTACAGTTATAATGAATGGTATTGAGAAATTATTGTTAGCATTAATTATATATATTACAGCAATTACAATATCTACACTTTGAACAAGTGTCAAGATATATCTACCATCAATTTTATTTTACTGATGTTTTAAAAGCAATAAGACATCTGATAAAACAATGTAATGAAATGCTGACGTAGTTGACCATGAAGGTCTGACATGATTTTAATTGCAAGTTATAGATGAATAACTTGATCAAAAGAGAAGTTCTCAAAAATATCAGTTCAGGCCTAGTAACAGCACATCACTATATACTTGTGAGTGACCATGACCACTTGTGTGGCCTTGTACTGATAAAATAGTGCATTTGGCTTCAAAACTCTATATGTAATAATTTATAATCAAATTATTCAAGAATTGAAAGAATGAAACCTATTGTTCACCATTTTAAACAGACTAACAAGGTCTCAAACCGTGAGATCGCCCTATTGATTATGTACACTGTTCAGATAACGGGTTACATTGTATTGGCCATGTGCGCTTGACGCCAGGCACCTTCATCAGCATAGAGGTCTACAAACTCAAACAACAGCTGAACGAGGGCAAAAGGACACAGAAGACAGTATGAAGATCATGTATGTAAATCCTTATGAAAAGCTGTCAAGCTCAGGTTGTGTCCATGTAGTGTCTGTGTGCTCTTATTCTGGTATTCACTGCATTACTAAAGACATAAACCTTTATTACTCTGTATATATTATGTCTAAATCCAGTTTAGTGTTGTAGTTGTTATCAACCTCGAATGGTTTTTTGTTATATTTTTGAAAGTTTGCAGGAGACTGACGGCATGATTTACAAAGGCTACACAGCAAAATGCAAACCTCTGATCAGCACCAAAAATAGAAAGGCCAGATTAGAGTTTGCAAAAAATAAAAAGAAAATTCTGTTTCGATTGTCCTTAAAAAAGATTAATCTTTTGTGTTATCAATGCACAGTACTGTGTACCATCAGGCAAATCCATACACTGTCACTGTGAGACCAGATTCTAATCTAATACAAAATATTGACAAAAACGATGATACCAAAATAACACTGTTGCTGACTCATTATGTTCCCATGATCTTCCAGCACTTGTTCCATTTCATAGCCACTCATGAATGCTGAATGGTTTACTGATGCGTAAATCATGGATGTTTTGATCCGGGTTTCAACATTCATTGCTTAAATTCTTAGAAGACCAGCTCGCCTAAAATACCGTACGTCTCCAAATAAGTCTCATGACGATCAGCACGATCTTAGTGTCAGTACATCATGTAACAAGGACAAATAGAGGCGGGTCTTTTACATCTGTCTGTATGGTCACACACAGGATGTGGTGATAAGGAAGAGGAGGGGATGTTTGGAGTTAGGAACTGATGCTGACAGTCATTTGTCTCTGAACATTACATTTACATCACATCTTTTTGGCCTAAACATAACTTGACTTTGAATATCTTAATCGGGTACACCAGCAGCTGTGGGTGAAGCTCCTGAACCGAGACTAAACTATTTTGGTTGAGCTGGCATTTATGCAATCAACAGTGGAGGAAGGTCTTAGACTATTCCCTAGTGTTGGGTCCGAGTCCACCCTGTCAAGTCCAAGTCTTTAACCTCTTGAGTTTGAGTGGGAGACAATTATTAATGTCTTGTTATTTTCATTTTATGTTCTTGCTTATTTTTTCCAAAATATCAGAGTCTGTGTCAAGTTTGAGTCCAAGTCCACCCGAGTGCGTCCGAGTTCATTCATAATTGCACTTGAGTCCATGTCCGAGTCCAAGAACCCCAACTCTACTATTCCCTGTAAATAATCTTTTTTTAAACTTCCGCCAAGACAAGAAACATGTCATTGCTACACTAAATATTGACATATTTAGAGTTTATATTTAAATAAAAATTATAAAGTTTTATTTTCAAATGATCTATAGCAAAACTAGTTTTTAATGACAACAAAAAAGTGCTTTTGCAAATTTTTATTAACAAAATTATTCCATGGTAATATAGATCTATATATTTTTTAACCTTATTTACCAAAATTTACCAAAGATTATATTGTCAGAAATGTATATGTGCATTTAACAGGATGCATTCAAAATGTTTGTTGATTGATAAGATATGGGTGATTGAGAAACAGCACCACCAAGAGGACAGTCTGGAAACATTTCTATATCAGTTTTACATATCAAAAACAGGAAGTTGTCATTTCAGATCATCAACATAAGACTGTAGTGGGATCTGTAATCTCAGGTCTGTTTGTTCCTGATCACTGATTGAAGGTGTGGCTGAAAAACACATTGGCGTTGGCAGAGTAGTCCAGCGGGAGGGTGACTCCTGCATTTTGTGCCCCCATTTTAGCGCCCCCCAGAGCGGACGACTGACGTAAAGTGAGCAGGGTGTACTTACGGAAGTGACTGAAACCTTGAGCCTGAGCCTGTGAGAGGACCTGAGTGAAACCTGCAGCACAAAACACCGCATCCACAACACAATGTTTAGTTCTTGTGAAATAGGGCTGGGCGATTAAACTAATTTTATTTAAATTTACGATTTTGGCTTCCAACGTTTATGAAAGTGCACTGAAACATAGTTGCATTTGATTTATTTGTATTAATTGGTTTTATATTATTTATATTTATATGATATATATGATTACAATTATTACTTTTTTTTTTTCATTTAAATTATATTCAAAGTATTTATGATGTTTCCATGAAGTCAATTAGTAACTGTTACATAATCCTGATCTCAATATTGACAAAAATAAATATGATTATGATTTTTGCCGTAATCATACAGCCCTAATGTGACTGTGGTCTTAACAAGTCTGTCTTGCAAAAAAACTTACAATGTAATATTAAAAATCATACTGGTTAAAGATGTGAGATTAATTATGTGTCTGCAGGGAAGCTGAAAAGCTCTATAAATACATTACGCACCTGATTTCATTAGTTCCCAGCTGCACCACACAGACCCGACACACAGAACAGGCAGGCCAGGCTCACCAGAAAACAGATCCTGAATGAGAGACAACAGTGACAAATGTTAAGTCAAATAAACTGAGTGAGAATGGCTGTATTACTGTGGGTGTTTTTTTTTTACCTGGTGTACTTTTGGCAGGACAGCTACAATGTGTTGCGCGAGGGCTTTTCCAGATTCCGTGAACACGTGTTGGCACAAAGCATCCCCAGCACGGCCACCTGATGCACACACAAACACAAAGAGTCAGCATGTGGCGTAATGCACACACGACCTCACTGCATACATCAGTTGCATACCTTCAGCTAGTTTCCTACAGAACCCTGCGAAGTGTGACTTCTGAAAGTTTCTGTACAAATGAGGAAGCATTCCCATCAAATCCGACACCTGGAGATGAACATGACAAGGAAACACCATCATTTCTATTCAAGTATCAATTTAAGCAGAAGATTAAATTAAATGAACAACAAGTCCTAACCTGGAAATATTCTTCCATGGCCTTCTTAACATAGGTGATATCATGAGGGGATGTGACAAGGTTATCTCTGGCATCAAAAACCGTTTTAACAGCCAAGTGAGAAATCCAGTATGCTAGAGGAGGATAAGGACAGAGAAAAAGAAAATGCTCAGGCCCTGTTAATATCTTATCAGATCAGAAAGGGCAGATATTGTCGTTTGGACCTGGTAGTTGGACATCAGACAGAATTAAGTATTTATGAAGTCATGTGAATGTCAGTTTTTTTTTTCTCAAAGAAATTAATACTTTTTATTCAGCAAGGACACAGTTATTAAATTAAAAGTAACAGAAAAGATATTTGGAAAAAAAAAAACGCTGTTCTTTTGAACTTTCTATTCATCAAAGAATCCTGGGAAAAAATGTATCATGGTTTCCACAAAAATATTAAGCATCACAATTGTTTTCAAACATTCTTGAGAACCAAATCAGCATATTAGAATGATTTCTGAAGGATCATGTGAAAATTGCTGCTATAAAATTCAGCTTTGCCATCACAGGAATAAATAACATTTTAATTACTACAGTTTTTCAGCATTGGGGAGAAGCTAACTACAAGTAGCGATGCTACTAACTTAAAGGATGAGTTCACTTCAGAATGAAAATTTCCTGATAATTGACACACCTCCACGTCATCCAAGATGTTCATGTCTTTCTTTAAGGTTTTTGAGGGTCCAAACTGCATTTTGACCTTCAAACCGTTGGTTCCCATTGAAGTCCACTATATGGAAAAAAATCCTGGAATGTTTTCCTCAAAAACGTTAATGTCTTTCCGAAAGAAAGAAATGGATGACGTGGTGGTGAGGAAAATTATCAGGGAATTTTAGTTCTGAAGTGAACTAATCCTTTAACTACATTTTCAGCAGCTCAGCTGCTTTTAAACCAGTGTAGCCTTTCCAGTAGCTAACTACTTTTCCCATCAAGTTTCAGCATGGGCGTAGGTTTGGTCTCAGCTTTGGTGGGGACATCCCATCTGACCTGTATACTGTCAATAAAGAGCTAGTATAACTGTATAATCTCAAAAATGCACTCTCAAAAAATAAAAACCTGAGACTGTAATGCTGAACAACCAAACATTTTATTTAACATAAATTATTATGTATCTATCTTCTATTCTACATCAAATTCTATTGATATATTCTATCCTTAAAAAAAAGCAACTTTAACCCTCCTAACAGATATTGTTATTTGGATATTATCAAACAAATAATGATTAATTATATTTGAATAACCAACAGTGTTTACTTTTGCTTTTTTAACATTGCCAATATGTTTTTCCAGACATGTGTCTAGAAAGTATAGGCTACACTCACAAATACAATATATAAACAGAATGTAGAAACGAAAAATGTCTCAGATGATCCACTGTTTATGACTGCAAGATTCTAAGTTAAGGTAGGCTAATTAACATTCAGTGACTTGCTAACGTCTATCATGATAGTGCGACTTCTATGAGTCTATCCGTGCTGCACACCCCTAATTAATGCTCCTAACCGTGAAAGATTGCAGAAGCTAGGTTTAACTGTAACAATATCCTGGGTAACCAGGATCACCAGTAAATACTATTTTCCACAGTAGAATCTGCATTTGAAAGCATGGTCAGTCACTACTACTGCTAGTTATTTGTGTGGCTAGTTATTTTTGCCTATACACTCTGCTTTATGAAAAAGCTTCGTATGTCCCCTTTCTTCTTCTTGGGTGACATAGCTGATCTACTACAAAGTACAAAAAGGGGCAAAAAACGGAATATTAAAATGTTTTACCCTGGCCTTTGTATATGCATGGATATGTGCATGCAGAGAGACAGCCCTGGGAACTTACCGTCGGCGTCGTCACGCGCGCGCGCGCACACACACACACACACACACACACACACACACACACACACACACACACACAGGGGCGTAGCACAAGATCCCAGGCCCTATGTATAGGCAGTCCTGATGGGCCCCCATGTTCCAAATAAAATATATTCCAGACTTTTCAAGGGCCCTCTCTCCCCTTGGGGCCCCGGTAATCAGTACTGGTTTTACCCCCAGTCTGACGCCCCTGCACACACACACACACACACACACACACACACACCACCCGCTCGCTGCCAGTGAGTGCAAGCACAAAAAGTAGTCCCGGCCCGCGCGTGTAGCCTGCCTGTCAGATACCCCGCCGCCAATCAAATTACGGCGTATCTTGTACTGTCGTCGTCCTGTCCGTTGGAATCGATCCAAATAGCAGCGCAAATATCAAAATAGCAGTTCAAAGGAGCTTGCTAAATATTGGTGGGGACAAATTTGTCATCTCAAAATATTGATTGGGACTAGTACCTAGCGTCCCCCCCTAAACCTACGCCCTTGAGTTTCAGTGTAGCGTGACCAAAAGCTACATTACGTTTTGACGAACCTGCAATGTACTGAAGGAGCACAGTGTCGTCTTCGCTTTATTATGCCGCTTTATTGCACTCTGTATAAAATGTCTATTTCTGACTTTATTACAATAATGGCCCGCCACAGTTTTTTAATGAACCTAAAAGATCACTAACATTCTATTTTGCGCCATTACTTTGGCAAAGCATCTGTCAATCGAACAGAAAACAAAATCACAATAAAGCTTAGTGAGTTTATCACACAGAGCCTGATCTAATTAAATAGGTTTCAGAGTGAAGGACACTGTGTTGAACTTTTGAACAGTAGTGTATACGGATTACTTTTTCCTAGTTTGACAAATGATCAAGTCTTACCAGTTTTAGTATGATTACCCATTACGTGAGTAGGTAATGGTTAGCTATTGCACAGGACGAATGTGTGTCTCTGAGCTTATTTACACTACTATCCTAAAAAGTGTGCACATTTACATTATGTGGACTTGCAGGGCTCCCAAACTTCCACAGACATCTGATCAGTAAAAAAGCATGAAGCAACCTGGTGTATTTCTCCTGAATTTGGTTTAAGTGATCAGATGACAACAAGTTTCAGGGACACACTGAATCCAAGCTGTCCACCTACGATAAGTTCATTGAGGTAGATGTAAATCAGATTCATTTGTAAGATAAGATAACACCTTTCTAAGATAAGACTGGGTGTTTGTGTGATATCAGTGCTGTAATGTTAATCAGTTCCTCTTTCCACATGGTTACCTGAGCCCTCGTCTCCCATCATGTGACCCCAGCCCCCACAGCCAACCTGTGTGCCATCTGGATTCACCAGCTTGCAGTTCGAACCAGTGCCTGATATCACTACAATTCCTCCTATGACAAAAGGACAGAGAGAAAGGGTTAGGAATGGGTCACAGTTGTGTCTTGAGATTCTTTGCTCCTTCTGGTTGCAAATACACTGCATATAATACCATAGTCACTGGCAGTTGCCATAGCACCAATAGCATCAGTGGTAATGAAATAACTTTGACTCAGTTTAGGGTATCTGTCCCTCATGTCGTCAATCAGCTTCTGAATAGCAGCCTTCTGCTCTCCACCACTCAAAGACATGCCCTGTCAACACACAATGTAGACAACGTCAAAGCGACCCGATGAAGTGGAATGCATTGAGGATGATTGACCGATGCATCACCTCACCAATGAACAAACTGGTGTGTCCGGGTCCAGCCCTGCCTTGATTTTAGCCCTCTGGACCATGTCGTGGATACCACTGATACATTTATCAACACCAACCAACTACAATAGAACAGAAAATGATGTAGACAGACTCAAGTACACAATAGGTGACTTCAGTCCATATTGAAGGATGTTCTCCCATCTCACCCAGTGGTTGGTACATGGTCCATCTGTCTCAGCTAGGATATGTCCCTCAGCAGAGACCAGCACTGCTTTAGAGTGTGTCCCACCACTATCAAGAAAAGTCTCTCATTCATTACTCTGAAGCTACTGTCACTTTCGTTTATTCATTCCCAAACGACTGGCAGGAAAAACACGCTAAGAGTACCGTGTTGCTTTTTAATACAAGCGTTTGTATGGTAAAATTTCATTAAAATGGATTATATTCCTTTTTATAATCATGTTTTTATTATTATTATTATAAACTTACCCCTCCACTCCTCCGTACACTGCGCTCATCTCGCCCGCTTCCTCTTTAGTCACATGACCGCTCACACTCAGATCAGCTGCTTCAAACGACTTTCAGTGAACACACGGACTTTGACAGATAGCTATTTTTTATTACCTAAATCAACATAAAACTCGATTCACACCCATTTTTATCATCTGTCTATATTTAAGTGAAGATAAGATGATTCGTTTTTCCGCATATTTTCGTTTTAGATTTTCTCCAGAACTATTTCAGTAAATGTTTATTTGTAGTAAAACAATCATAAACACATTTAAACAATGAACATAAATTAAAAATATATATTAAAAATATGAATATAAATATATATAAACATCCATGCATCACACACTCTGACCAATAGATGGCAGTGTTGAATGAATGTCCCAAGCCTCACATGACAAACAGATGTACTATGAATTAATTATTTGTCTTTTATCCACATTTGTATTATTGTTATTATTTACATTATTGACTTACAAATGCGTTCTTCAAAATGTTGATGTATACAAGAAAACAGCAAAATACAGAATAGTAAACAAAAATATAATGAAACATTTTTGGTAGGCTAATTAAAATATTGCAAATGAAATTTTCGGTGTGTTGAGCAGTGATTGTGTTATTCCCCACTGCATTTGTGATTCACTCTTTGCTGACCCACATGTCTCACTGACGAATGGAGAGAAAATACAATTTCATCATGAATGTGCACTTACTACCACAAGTTGATGACATGCAGTTGTGTAGGCTATTACAGAAATCTTTGAATCACAATAGCAGATTTAGTACAGTAGTATATAGATGCTGAATGCTGATCCAGTTCTCAAAGGTAATGATTTTTAGGCTTTTGATGTTTGCTATAAAAGCTGTAAGATATGCATCTATACCGTAACTTTAAATTCATAAAAATATCATTGCTGTAAAATTATGGCATAAGGTGCAAAATACTGATTTGTTTGTAAATGTTGAACTCGTTATTGCTTTTTCATCCCATTACACCTGCTTCCATAAATGAATCACGGTGACATGAACCAAGATAATTTGCACCAATATTTAATTTATAACAGAAAACCAAATGTTAAATGTTTGCAAGACATGTACAGTACAAGAATGGATAAAAGAAAAACAAATCAGTTGATCTACAATATGAAAACGCATGTGTGAGCAAGAGCCAGCCCAATGAAGGACATGGATCAAATGCTTAGACCAAACAGTGCATTCCTCTCTGAAAATAAAAAGTCTAATCATGTAAGTCAATATGACACCCAGGATTTAACAATGCTAAATTTCAGTGCTAAATTAATGCTGTTAACGGCTGAGAAATCAAATCAATGGAGAATAAATTAGTAACAGCACCACAGCATAATAACTGGCAGCCATAAATTAAGCAACAGGACCTTATTGTTGTCAGTGAAAAATCCCAAGACGGTTGCTGCACCTGTCTTATGATTTTTCACAGAAAACATTATAACAGGTATTATAACATATACATTATAATTGCTCGAGAAAAGAGTTGGTTTGAGGCGTCATGCCTATGTTTGGGTTGAGGAGAGTAGGTGGGAGGAAATGCTGTGAACGCGCGCCTTCTCCTATCGCGCGCGCGAGAGAGAGAGAGAGAGAGAGAGAGAGAGAGAGAGAGAGAGAGAGCGGCAGAGCAGCGTCTCAAAACTCAGGACCAGTAGCATGAAAACACTCTGTTATAACGTTTCGCTTTCCCCCTCCAAACATTCATTTAACAGTTAGATTAATCTTAATGATTTCCCGTCGAAACGCCCCTGAAGCAAAAGTTTGACAAGCGGAAGTTCGCGCGGTAGGAAATCGGAAAAAGTCTGAAGATTGAGAAATATTTATCCTTTATCTTGCTGTGCAGCGGTAGAGTATTTTAAAAATGGACACTCACATTAAGGAGGGACAACTGTACGTCCAGCATCAGAAGTTTGGAAAGGTAAGACCTTGTCTCATATAGTGTTTGATTTTTCAGGCAATGACATATGACGATGTCTGACATGATAATCAGGAGTATCTTACAAAACACCAGTTTAAACACATGTGCCAACTTCTCAGATATGCCATCTTTGTATTCTTGTTTGAAAAACGTTCTATACATTATATGCATTCTATACATTTTAACCATGAAAATAAATAAATAGAAATTTGCACCTTCAATACACTTTAGTGTGCACAACTTATTTTGCAAGGCAGTTTTTTTGTTTTGTGTTTTAAGTCATTAATATATCAAGATATATATATATTTTTAATGATTAGTCTTTTCTATGAAATGTCAAAATATGACATTGAGGGAGGAACAATAATTCCTGCCTGATTTTGTGCAACACTGACTTTGATTTATTTTTTATATATTTCTAATATTTTAAAACAAAATTGCATAACTGCTTTTTGTTTAAAGAAATAATAATGAAAAAGTATGCATAACCATACAATTTCGTGACCGCAGAGACTTTAAGTCTGAAATATATAGAAATATGACTATATAAATGAAATGCATGTATTTTTAAGTAACTTTATGGGTCCGGACAAAAAAAAAAAAGAGCATCAAGTCACCCTTAAACCAATATTTTAACATTTACAAATTCAAATTGATCCAATCATATAGAGAGTGACAGTCGGAAGAGGACCTACAAAATCAACCAAAATGTTTTAAATGTCAACTTAAAAAAACAAAACAAATTCTAAATTAACATTAAAGACAATTTAAATAGTTTATTTTAGAGTAAGAAGGAATGACTTTTATCTCTATTCCTCTCTTGCGTCATGAGATAGTCACATGAATGAGTACATCAGATCCTGCGCTACAACATCTCTTTAACTTTAAACTGTCTTCATGCATATTCTGTTTTTAGGTCAGTGACTACATAAACATAGATTCCTTTTCCTTTTCATTAATGATATCTAACCACCAAACAAGAGTAGGTTATAGCCTACATACACCGTCTCAAAATAATTTCCACTCTCTTGTCTGTCCACGTGCAGTGGAAAATGCTACATCACAGACACATGACCACAAAAGGTTCTGTTTGTTTTCTCTCTTATTGAATGTGTTAGGCATGTATTTTTGTCATTCTTTAGACATTGATATGAGTCATATGTCTTTAGTCAGATCAAAAACATCTTGCTGGAGCAATGGCTTGTCATTAATTCATTATTCACTTCCTCTGTCTGAAGCTTCTTTGTGATATGGAAGTAGGCAAATTTTGAGCACACAGCACAGCTATATGTCTTTCGCCTCAGGCAACAACAGAAATTCAAATTGAGGATAAAACTTTAATGCTGCCATTCATTCATGCAGGTTTTTCTCACATCAGGAGCACAAGACCGTTGTAAGGTTATAGCTTCGTTTCTACAACCCAATAGCAAAATGCAAAGTATCTTGTCAACCATAACACTAGATTTCCATGACTAAAAATAATCTTGGTGTTTGTGCTTTGTGAGGCTTCTTTAGCGGCTGATGATAAACTCATGGCTGAATCACAGGATCGTGCTGCTGTGAGATTTGCATTGTGCTGAAAATGTATATTCTGCACAAGCACTGTCTTTCCCCGGCATCATGAACACATGGTTGCACTTTTGGGGGACCTAAAACCTGATTCCCTTCATTGATGTAAGGAGGTTTTTTGTTTGGTAATGAAGGTTTGGAGGCTGGAATCAACATAACACGTGACTGTAGGCTTGCGAATCACACTGTCAACAAGATTTGGAAACATAAGGACAAGAAAAATATTTATGGAAATGTTGTAAGTGCATGTACCGTGTTTGACAACTCTGTGGAAGGTGTGCAAAGTAAAACATGAGACAAATCAAGTCAAGTCACCTACTTTACCGCTTTATACAATACAGATTGTTTCAAAGCAGCTTTACAGTGATAACAGGCAAATGATTCAATGATGCAAACAGAGTTCATTTCGATTATCCTAAAGAAAAGTGTCATCGTTCAGCCGAAGTTAGTTCAGAGTTGATTCAGTTCTGTTGTAAGATATAAAGAATCAATTATTAAATAATTATCATCTATAAAGCAGTTCTGCAGAAAAACAGTGTTGTCGTCCAGCTCAGTTCTCATACCATAGTGTCACTGCAGTCAAATCAATAATATTGTTAAGACCAAACAAATCTATTGCTTTTTTCTTTTTTAGTACTATCAATTATGTTTTTTTCCCCCCTTACCCTGTTATTAGAGAGCTGTTTGTATTGTGTGCCCAACATTAGCATGAGCACGAGCACAGGCATGAGTGAACATTTTCTCTATTTTCTGAACTTGAGGTTTATCCATAGTCAGGTTTCAATATTTCACACACTACATTTGTAGGACCGGCATAAAGGGTTTTATTTTCATATTTGAGGTCAATAACATTGCCAAATACGGCATGCAACAACCACAGAACCTGTTTTAATGCTAGTCCTTTTATGGATGTAGATCTCTTTTACAACTTAATAGTGTCTCTTTGTCACTCTAACTAACACATTTCTGTTTGACATTTTCAAACTGTTTGTTTCAGACAGAGACTAAGCATCATTTAAATATTTGTGCTCCTGAACAAAGCACATGCATATTCATTGAGCACCGAGGCGGCTTATGATTGATGTTGCTAAACAACTTGCTACAACATTTTAACACTGCATTGTTTCTCACCCTACACCTCAGTCGAGGTGTAAAATCACCCAAAAAACTGACCACTTTTATTAAACAAAGTAGAACTAAACCCTTTCAATTGCAATTTCTTATCACATTTGATCTGGAATGAGACATATATTGTGTCAGGCCAAACAGTTTACAATCCTTAGACTTGTTTGTGTATGGAGTCAAAGTATCAATACCTGTCAAAGATATCTTTTGCCTGGCCCACATTGGCCTTTGCTCTTACTTTTACTACAGCTCAAAGATCTTTTAGAGCCAAACCAAATACATACTGTACAATAAATGGAAAACACTAATGAATACATCGATGGTAGTTTACACATTTCTGATCTTTCCCAAACAGTACGATCTGTATGCTCTTCTGGGCTTTGTTCTTTGCAAATTGCCTTGCATGCAGCAGTATTGTATAAGGCAGGTTTTTATTAAATAAGTATATAGTCAGCTTCAGAATGAAGAGCGGCACTGTGTTCATTTCCACGCATGCAGATTCAAATACTTCTAATACAGTGTTTTCAGGAGAACTAAGTTCACAGTAAATGCACAAACTCTAAGTTTACAGAATTTCACCAAAATTCTGCCAAAATAAAAGCTTGAGTATTTGTCATGTTAAAAGCCTGAGGGTTGGAATTTGAGACATAAATATTTATATTGTATGTAAGCTCTCTGTTGACTGTCACTATTAACCCCTTACACACTGACAGCATTTTTAATGATTTCATGTGATTTCAAGTGGCATACTTACAATGGCTTATAACTCTAAAGATAAAAATAAAACATTTTATCAAGTGCATGGACTCATTTGATTGAAAACCTTTCAAAATTTGAAGAAAACTTGCTTTCTTTATACACAGCTCACTGTGCATGTCAAAGAGAGAAAGAGATGCAGAAGCGCTGATTTACTGACATTACAGACATGACATTACTGATTTGTGAAATTACAGTCTGAAAGAAAGATTTCAAATTATGTTCTGCATTAAGCTTATGTCAAATTATGCACAATACTTGCAATTATGAGCTGAAATTCAGGCCCTGAAAAGATCCAATACTTGGCGCCCAGGTATCGATACGATATGCAAAATATTGCAATAGAACGCTGTATAGATTTACAAACTTTTCCAAAAGTTTGGAAACCCCTGGTATGATAGCAATATGTCAGTCCTTTAGCTCTTTTTTTTTTAATACTCAAATACACAAAGTGGAAAATTTGTTTTACCACTGTCTTGTTCTCTTTTTTTAACTCTGGTCTGCTACTTTTATTGGTATGTGGGAAGGCAATTGCTCACTCACACTTTGTGCAGTGAATAGAGTTATTTTTTCTCTCGTCATCTCTAAGCAAGTCACTGACTGAGCATCAGTCATACTGTTTTAAAAGAGCTTTAAAAGAGATCATTTTTCAACTGTACTTTACCTTTATATTAGTAAGTGGACCACGATGGGAGCAAACTATTAATCAAATCTAAATGTTCTGAAATGTTCATGTTTATTTCCAATTTCATGAATGGAAATGCATGTGGCAGAATAGGGAAACCATCTCTCAGACAGCGTGCACACATATAGCGAAATGAGTTCTATTTCGTTGCTTATTGCGCTTCAACGGTATAAAATCACCTGTTTTTAAATCGCAATGCTTAAAAACGCATGCAAACGATAAGCTTTCGTGACCAGCACAGCAACGCCACGTGAATTTAACCGCGATAGACACAGTATACTCCATTCACACCATGTCGTAATTACCGTAATCTCGAGCTTAGTCTATTCGGAGCTGTTCACGTCCTCGGACTGGGAATTATGCGTTTCTATCACGTAGTACAAGTAGGAGCTCTCAGAAAATTACCATCTCAAAAGCTGTAATTACAAGCTCTACGAGGACGTGAACGCTTTTTACCAGTTGAAATCTCGCAATTATGGTAATTTCGACATGGTGTGAATGCACCCATAGTCCAAAACCTCTACCGGTTTATAAATTTCTACCCGTTAATCGTGTCTATAGGTATATCGCCCAACCCTATGTGAGAATATCTTTTTGGTAACAGGTGAATATTTTCTGAAGGAGTCATTCATTTTGATGCGCAGTGTTGGGGATCAAGTTAATGTTTTATTTATGAAAATATATATACAAGTTTGAACTTTAAAGTTACTGTATCATTCCCATCTTACTGTGACATTGGCAACATATTAACAAGATGGAATCACTCTGTGCAGTGTCTGTATGTATATCTATCAGCAGATCTGTTAACTTTTACTGTTTTATATGTTTATGCTTTGCAAGCAACAGGCTGTTACCAACAGGAAATTTATATTTTTATTAGGCCTAATTGTTAATATTTCCAGGTTAAAGCCTGTATGTATATTTTTACTGTGAGAGTATTTTCATATAAGCAAGTTGTATAATATGTTCTTTTACATAATTATTTGGCCTATAGAAAGTGCTGCACATGTACATGCAGAGGCAGACATTTCATCAGATTAGCTTTGGTTGAGGATTTAAGGAAGTTACCAGTCACTCTTTCTTTCTGACTATTTGCATAATTTCCATCCTGCACAGTATATTCCTCAAGTGTTGCCTTATATGGCTATACAAGGTCTATATAAATAAAACAATGCCACACCACCCCATTCTATTATCGATTAATTTAATTTTGGCATTAATGAATGATAATTAATAATATAATAATGATAATTAATATGATATTTAAGTGTTCAGTTAAACCAAGGTTTGTATTTGTATCCACTGGCATTGGTATAGTCTTCATTGAATGCATCAGTCAGTCAAAAAGAAAGGGGTAGTTTTTAAAAGGAACATTGCTACACAAACACCTGCTGAGTGGTGGAGGAAAAAGAGCATGCTGGGTAATCCTACACCCCATCCTTGCCACATTGACATCTGTTGTCTGTACAGTATCTTCTGCAATGGTCAGGGGTTGGCGTCTGTCTAAAAGGTAGACATATTTGTGATTTATTTTATGGAGTCATTCTTTTCAGCTTCTTGCATTTTTATTTTTTGTATGAGAGATGGTACACTTGACACTTGCTTTGATGGGTGCTGTGAACTCTTATGACTGTCCTGATGTGTAAAAGAGGTCGATTAAGGCAGATAGATGCTTGAATGACCCAACAAGACTCCCGTTCAGTGCGCTGAGAGTTACTATTGAGGAATGTGGACTTGTGAATAGAACTTGTGGTGAGGGAAGTTGCCATTAGTTTGAAAGCATAACATGTCACATAGTTTCATTGCAAATGACTTACAGTAAACTCATTTTGTTCTTATGCTGCATTAAACATGCCTGCACAAAACAAAAACAGCAGACGTACTGAATGAAAACTGTACACAAAGCAGCGCTGCGCTAATAAACAGTACTTTAAACGTGAACTAAGTAACTTTTTTACCTTAACCGAACAGCTTTGGAGTCATTGTAATGTTTATATTACTGATTTCGTGTTGAATGGTGGTCGTCATGCACCCCTCTGGTGCCTGTGAGGTCTCGCGAGGTAACGAATTGCTTTACGGCAAAAAACAGATCTGATAAAATGAGCATCAAACAGAAATAACCCGGCGCCGTATACATAATTGATGCGTCCCAATTCGCATACTATCCGTCCTAAATAGTATTCGAAAATAGAATTAGTACGTCCCAAATCGTAGTATGTTGAAATGAGTGTCCCAAAGAGACCCGGATGGTCTACTATATCCGGTCAGAATCCGAAGTGCAGATCGTTGCGCACTCTAACGGCTGATATTGCCCACAACCCATCGCGCGTTGGACGAGGATTCGGTTAGAACTACAAACACGAATGAAAAGTGATCAAAAACTACAGACATGGAGGACGCGCGAGTCCGACGGTTATGTAGAGGTTTAGATAAAGGGGTTTGAGTGATTAATTATCAGTATCTAACCTGACGAAAATGTATTTATTCAATGTTGTCCACATTATATTGCATCTGCAGCAGCATTGTGAACTTTTGCAAAGATACGTTTAGCCATTCACTTTTAAATGCATTATTATATTCAAATTCCAAACACACGAGGAGAGTCTCCGCATGAAAGACCCATGACTGGCAGATGAACGTGCGACAACAATTCTCTCCGAAATGGTAAGAAGTTATATTAGATTGAATGGAGGATTTTAACTGTGACGAGATGATTGACAGGGCAGTTTACGGTGATAGGATGCACGCGACAGCTCTGTCCGTTAAAGATGACGAAGTAGTATGTCCCAAAGCTTGCCTACTCTTTTGCTACACACTCCAAAGTATGTACTTTTTCTTCACAAAAAGAGTACATACTTTTAGGGCGTAGTATAAGTAGGCGAATTGGGACGCAGCAGTGGTGTTGGGCGCGCGCAGCTCTTAAAGGGGCCATACCTTATTTCCACTCGTTACAGCGTCCCTCCTACTGAACAGGTACAGGGGGAGGGGATCCGGCCGTGAGTGCGAGCCATCTCTGCGTGAGTGCTATTCACGACAGTACAAGTACTCCACAGCGACTCTAGGGGTCGCGGTTTGACAAAAATGGAATTCCTACTTCGTATAATGCCTATTAAAGCAGCACTAAGTTAGAGGAAAAGAAAAGCCATCAATTTTCTTCCAAAATTTCAAGAATTGCAAACAGTGAGCTTGCTTCGCCTGGTACAGTATTTTCTCTGCCAGTGAATCTGTGCTCTCTGCTTTTTGCGGCCGTCTCTGACCTGTGTTAACGTCCTGTTTACAGACTTTGTAATATTTCCACACAAATTACATTTTGGGAAATTATTACAGAGCAGTTTGTGTACAAATCAGTCAAAAAATAATCATTTGATGGCTGGTTCTTCTCTAATCTTATTGAAGTTAGAGATACTACAACAGGATCACTTGGAATAAAAATAGATTTAGATTCCCGATACGTTTTCCAAATTGTGCATTCTTTAGTTGTCAAGTTAAGTCACCTTTATTTATATAGCGCTTTATACAATTCAGACTGTTTTAAAGCAGCTCTCCAGTGATAACAGGAAAATGATTCAATGGTGCAAACAGAGTTCATTTTGTCCGTACAACAGCTGTAAAAGAAAATAGTGTCATTGTTCAGCTGAAGTCAGTTCAGTATTGATTCAGTTCCATTGTAAAGATCCAACTTAATGCTTGACTGAATAACTTTTTAGCTTTAATAAGAACACATTTATATTTAATTCATACAGTGAAGAATATGCAATATCTTATTTTTACATTTGATTATTAAATTTCGGGACTAATTCTAACTTCATGTTAAATAAACCTATTGTATCTGAAAAATAAAATTTAATTAATATTTTTATTATATTGTATTTGTCCTATTGTTTGTAATTTGCACCTTTTTTCTTATTTTTAATAACAGAAACGAGATAAAATAACACAAAATTAACTGTATCATGATATATACAGTATATTGTTATCGTGAAATAAAATTTCTCATATCATGAAACAAGAATTGGGTCATATTGCTATGACCCAATTCTTATTGCATATCTTATTGCATCTTATTGCACCCAATTCATATTGCATACAGCTATAGTCAGCCACTGACTGAAATGTCAACTTCACATTGTTCTTTTTAGTACCACCAAAACAACTGTTATTCAAATTGTGATTAAATTATACAGAAAGTGATCAAGGATCGCTCTCTTTTATAATCCTGGAGCTGTTAATCATTTGTGTTGTAATCAGCACAAGTTCTGCTCTCTCGCCAAAACCCGTTACCGTAACCCAGCAACTGTAATCATAATTGTATTTTTAATAGTTCCACATAGGGATGCTCATAATTACGTGGATAACCGTTTACCCGCAATATTTTGAGATATTAATACTACCAGTTTAAGGGGGCCTATTATGCAAAATTCACTTTTATATTGTTTTTGAACATAATTATGTGTACACAACCGTTATTTTCCCCATAAATTCAGGGAAATAATCCATGTCACATTGGAACAGGCCCCGTCCACGACTCGTGACTATTAGCTTAGCTCCTCCCCTGAGTGAGCTGTAGACAGACCGCCATGTTTATCTCCCCGCCAGAGCATTTAACAGCAGCATTCAAGTAAGAAATGAATTCATATTAAAGCTACTAAAGTTATTCAATCCAACTATGTGTGATTTTCTGTTTTTCTTTTGTTGTTTGATTCATATTAACAGCATACAGCAGTAGGTATATTACGCTGCTGTCACTTTAATACACAGATCTAATATACACATGCAATTTCTTTCCCTGCTGTTTACATTCACAGACATAATGAACTTTGTGTGTATTTGACGGTTTAAGATGCAAAAGAGAATTTAGAGAGACAGCCAGCTTTCTGTGCGCTCATAAAACCATATATCTGAAGTTTAAAACTGATATGGCTTTAAAGCATGGAAATAATAAACTTTCATGATGACCAAGAACTCCCGTGAGCAGGGCCGCTTTAGAGATGATAATCGAAAACAAACAGATGTTTTGCCAATTTTTGGCAGAGTATCCGAGGCACAAGCTGTAAAGGCACAGTGCTATTCTGGATAGTGGGCAGGGAGCAGCAGCTCATTTGCATTTAAAAATTCATACTCGCTGCGTTCTCATGGCCCTCGGCCTGCTTGACACATGTAGGCTTTGTACTTCACTCGTATTCAAATATCCACGTAAAACATCATCCTGCACATGTTTGTGCTTGGTATAACACTACAGTGGGGCGGTGGGCGCGCTGAAAAGCATAGATTGCACTCCGGAATATTTCAATTGAGCAGTGTAACTTTTGGATTTTGGATGACTGCATTTTATTGTATATACTGTTTTTTTCAGAAGCAGTTTCTTAGCTAAGTGTGTGATGTGATGATGTGTGAATCCTCATGTTCTGTTGTTTATGCTGCTATTTATGCATGTGAAACTTAACCCTTGAAAACAAATTTTTATATTTTTACTGGGTCACAGACACTTATCGTTTCTAATTTAATTGAATTATAATCCGACATAATCTTGTCGGTTAACAGTAAATGATCGGTTAACGAGCATCGATTGTCGGTTAGGAAAAAAACCTAAATTAACATCTCTAGTTTCTACATGTATTATACCCATTTCATATGCAAAGATGTTACCCAATCATAGCAGTGGGTGTTTACATTGAAGTCTTAAAGAAGACATGCCCCTTTAAACGAAAGCATCAAAAAACAGGGTAGAAAATTATTTCTGAATTATGCCTATCTTTGATGTAAAAATCCTACCATTATTATTAGTGGACCTCAGGGAACAGTATAAAATAATAAAAATGCAATTCATAACTCCACATATCATGATGGTTTGTTCCTTTTCTTCCAATAGACTGGCTTTGGTAGTGTGTACACTGCATTAGCAACAACACATCTGCATCACAATATTGAATCAGCTTGAAACACTTGTGCCTTTGTTTGAAGGTCATTGTCTTTTCTTGTTACATTACAAACAATATGAGGAACTGACCCACACTCCTCCTCTCACACACGCACACACCCATAGATGTCTTTTGTTTGCGGCAGTCTGCTTTTCAATGTCCATCTGGAGGAAGGGGCTTTAAAGTCATTATTTTCAAGTTCTTCTTGTTGACCTCAGCATTATGACCCTACATGCTAAATAAAGGAAGAAGTTTGACACTCCTCCTGTACAAAATTCCAGATTTCATGTCCTTGATTTAAGGCCAGTTGTAATTTAACAATGATTTGCAGATACATGGAAGTTCATTTTTACAGTTGGGAAGTAGCGACAGATCTTTTCTTCCGTATTTTGACGTATATCTGAGTAAAACTAATTATTGAAAAAGAAAAATGTAGGGCAGGGACTTAGTTCAATCCATTGGTTGTTAATTGGATGGAGGCAGATCAGAACATGATCTTGAGGTTGATTTATTTTAACAACAGGGTGGCGTTTAACCCGACTAAATGATTGGAGGATTCCAGTGTACATCACCAGAGAAAAGTCTTCCATTGTTCAATCAAGACATTTTGATAAAAAATAAAATAAAAAAAATGAAATATGCATGGATAAATTGTACACAATAAGATGCATTTATAAAATAGATAAAGTGAATTCCCTTTTAATGGATAGCGACTTGAGGGAACATGAGTTGATATTATCTATATTATGTCTAGATTCAAACTAACAGAAATAGTTTTGTATGCATGTATTTTCAGAACTTTTTAGACCCATAAGTGAATAACAGTTGAATTTGCCCAAGACACTGCCAGATCTTCATAGAAGAGTACAAACTTCCTCTTCTCCCTCTCTCCTTTTTAGAAATGGAAGAAGAACTGGTTCGTACTGTTCCCAGCCAGTCAAAACGGCATCGCAAGGCTTGAGTTTTATGATTGCTCAGGCAGCGCCAGTGATAAACCCAGCACTAAGAAAATGGACAAGAAGATAATCCGTCTGTCAGAATGCATCAGCATACTCCCTGCTGTCACTGAAACCTGCCCCAAAGAAAACATGGCTGCCTTCTATGTGGAGACCAATGACAAGACGTACATCTTTGCAGCTGAGAAATATATTACCAATGAGTGGGTGGAGAAGATGTGTGAGATTGCTTTTCAGGTGAGATGACATCATGGAGACTTTTTAATGGTTATAGGTTCTATGTGGTTAACGCTTCTAAGAATAATTTTTTAAGAATAAACGAGTTCTAAGAATAATTTTTTTTAATCAGCTTTTTCAATGACTGATTGAATTTATAAAATGCCGTTTGAAAACGAATGAATTCTGTTCAGCTGTTTGACACGTGTGATAACCTTTAAACCATATTATAACAAGGTTATGGATGTATTAGGAAAATATTAAAATCCATTCCAGACATGTTGGGAATTTCCAAAGGGAATATTACTCTGCCCCTATACTAACTCAGCATCTCTCTTTCTGTCTCACTTTCTCTCTCTCTCTCTGTCTCTATCACTCTAAGGGAGGAAGTGGTTCTCTTGGTAGTTTTGACTCAAATGGACAGCAAGAGCTTCAAATGGCAGAAAATCTAATTTATTACTCCAGAGAGGAAGGTAAGAAGAGACATGTGACACACTATGAATTTACTCATGTGTTTTAACAAACTGGGTGTGCGCCAGCAGTTTTTTGGGTTTTTCCTTTGATCTATACAACTCCAAGTACTATTTCCATGTGCGATGAGTTTCTCAAAACATAGGACTTAGACATCATCTCCACTCTCAATTCAGTTACTTTTTGGTTCCTAGATTGAAGTTATTTGTATATTATCTAGACCAGCAAAACTGATCTGAGATCAGTAAATAGAAATGTTCTGTCAGATGCAAATCTAAACAGATTAGTCTTCATGCAAATTTCCTGCTAGTGTTAGTTACAAAGCCCAAAATATTAGAGCTCTTGAACGTATAGTAGTTACAAATTCAAGAGCCGTTTCAAGCAAGATGTAGTTGGTTGTGTCACTCATTGTATTTTAATAGTCACAGTGAAAGGTGCAAAGGGCTAACAAGCGAAATGGAGGACAGAAAGTAGAGCAGAATCTCAGGCATTTCCCCGACCCCCTCCTTCATTGCTGGCACTCACTTCATCCAGTGCTATGCAAGGTAAACAGTTAAGGAGCCACTATTAAGTCCACTTAATGCACAAACTACCTCTTCTCCTGCTGTGCATTCTCGAGTGTTTCTAGGGAAATAGTTTGTGATCACTTCTGTTTTTAGTAAGGGCAGCACTGACTTCCTCAAAGAGTGTGAGAGCTGACATTTAAAAGGCTTTGCTACAATACAGTCTTGGACCTACAGACCTTTTCTGCCATGGCAGTGTATGACAGCGGGCATCAGAGTGTAATGTGTATTGAATAATGATTGTTGGTGCCCTGTCCAGGGGTATTTTGGTTAAAAGCCAATCCGGAGATAGACAAGACAATAAACGGAGATTACAGTGGAGCATTTAGAGAAGCAGAGGAAAGTCGGGTAATCGGTCACGGCCTTTAGTGTCTGATAAACAGAAGCGTATCTGTGCTGAATTTAGCTGGGAAATAGAGTACGGGACCCATCAAATGAAAAACATCCTGGTTGTACTTTTTATTTTGCGGATTGTTCCTACGTGATTTGAAAAAGACCAGTGTTGGCTAATTTCCTGAGATTCAAAGAATTTTCAGTGTTACTTGTAAAGCCACAGAACTTACTTCTGTTAGTCTTGTCAGAACACAAATTGTAACGTTACACTGTCACAACTCAATACTATTCACGATACTTAACAAGCGTGCCGCACAAGTGCTGAAAAGTGAAGCCAAAGCATCTCGATCATCCTCAGATGCTTGGTCCCAGTATAGGTCATAAACCCCGCCTTACCCATGAAGTCTAATTTTCCAAAGATGTTTTCTGTCATTTTAGGTAGTTTTTAAATCACACTGATTTTAGTTTAAGTGTCCGCTTTTTCAAATAAGTTTGATCTTAGTTCGTTATTTGATGCTATAAAAACGGGATTGTGACGTCATGATTGACCGCTTCTCTAAACGAAAAAGTCAAAGAGGCACCAACAGATTTTTGGGGGGATTTTCGGGAGGAGATTGGAGCTTCAACTTTAATTTCTACATGTCAATAACTGTTTATTTCACACAGTAAACTTTGTACCAACTGTTTCTGCGGGAGTGAGGGCGGGACTTTGATATTGCGGCTCCACTTCATGCTCACTACTGCGCAGACTCGGGTCCCGCATTCACTAATACGCAGAATCAGGTCCCAAATCTGTGCAAAATGTCAGCGCCATATTAGGATTTTGGCGGCTTCACTTTTCACCAATGGAAGAGAGTGAAGGGGCGTAATCTTTTTTTATAGTCTATGATACTGAACTCATGATACAATTCTATCGCGATACTTTAAGCCAATATAAAGGAGAGGTTTTTATTATTGTTATTATTACTACTTTTAAGACGCATGTTAAAAAGTTAAAATGTACTGTTGATTAAAATGGTCCTAGTCATTAATTCACAGGGCAATGGTGACAGCAGAATAAAAAAATACATGATTCTGAACCTGAAATTACAGAATTATGTTAGACACACTTGCACTCTGTCACCGATTTTTTACTGGTCAAATCAGACATTTGGCATTATCAGGACCCACAAATATTCCCCCATTGCATTATTGCCTACACAACATTATTATAAATTGTACAAAACCTTATAGATACATAATCCTCCATATCACCACATAACAAATTAGTAATCACAACTATCTAATTTTATCTGCATACATGCAGTACACTCAGTCACAATATAAAACTCCGTAAAGCTGTTTTGAAACAATATGTATCGTGAAGAAATGTACTAGACTTCATCAATCTTATAAGCATCTTGACTGTGCTATTTCAGTCAATAAGTTACAGCTACAAAATAACCTGAATAAAACACTATGATTAGCATGTATTACAGCTGTTCTGGTGTCATAATGAGAAGAAGCCTAATTAAAATAACGAAAAGAAAAAGCTTATCATGTAGTTCACCATTCTTTCTTTCATCTTTGTAATTATTCATAATTTTTTTTTAACAAAATATTTAAAAACAAATTGTATGCCAAATCAGACACACATGGTGTAACCAAAGTGCAGAAACATGGAGAACAAACAAAACAGGAAACGATTTCATAGAGAGAGGACCCCTGCAGACCCTCAAGGTCAATAAAATATCAGATTTGGCCTTTTTATACAACACAAAGTTAGTAAAAATGTTATGCAATTACCAAAAAAACATAATTTGTTATATTAAAAAAAACAACCTTTGGTAACACTTTACTTGAAGGGCTGTGCAAAGACAATGACAGGTTATGATGTATTGGTTTATGTCAAGTTGTCATGACAAAGACATCTCAAACAATGTCATATTTGCATTGAAAATGTCATAATTGAGCGAATAACACTTATGACAGTTGTTATAAACATGCATAAAAACTCCTTCATATTCATGATATGTGTCTTATGCACACCCCTTCAAGTAAAATGTTACCAAAACTTTATACCTTAAAAATAATTGTGAAAACATTTTAATGATTAAGATTAGTGTTGTCACGATACTAGAATTTCTAACTTCAAAACGATACCTTGAAAAATATCGATATTCGATACCATTTTCGATACCACAGAGAGAAAAACTGCCACAATATTAAGGGGGTATTTTTTTTATTTAAAGCTATATAACAAGTCTAGAACATGACAATGAGGTATATTTTACATAAACAAAAATTTTCTATTTGTTAATATTTTTTAATTGGACCAGAGCTAACATTATGTATTTTTATTACCTACTGTTATCAAAGATTAAAATATACTGTAACAAAAAAGCACTTAACAGTATCAAATTGGAGGATAGAGTGTCAGTAATGTATAATAACAAGATTAAACATTCAATTTTAAGTTAAAGACATTTCATTATTGAATTCAGAGATGCCGCTGTCTAGCTGTTTAGTTCAATTAATATCTGTGTAATCAAATTGATGATAATCGCTAATGTAGGCAAATTGCAGAATTAAATAATTTTTTTATAAAGTTAAATAGGCACAAGTTAATTTACATTTGACCACAGTTACGATATTTACTTGTCTAAGATTCCTCAGTCAGATTATGTTAACTTTAAGAATTATGGTGAAAAAACGAGACAACACAGACTCATATCAACAACAATACAGGCTACCATCTTGGTTAATGTTTCAGAGAAGTTAAAACGAGAAAAGTTACAGTGTTTCCTTTAGGATTTTTTTAGCAGTGGGGGCAGGTCTGTCCAAACAACAAACACCCCTGATGCTGAGCATATATACTGCTAAATTGTACCCCTGGAGCTTGTTCCTTAAGTCTGTTTTCACCTATACAATAATTTTAAAAAATTAGTGATGTGAGGGATTATTGATAGTCAAACAATCTTTTGGGTGCCCGCAGCCCGCTCGCAGTGTGAAGCGCGTGTCCGCGCTATTCTCTGACATGCCTGCTCGCGGTGTTCTTTATCAATCAACCAAAGCCGTTCGGGGGGGGGGGGCGCCGCCCTCGCCATCTTTCCATTCACTTCACTTGTGCTATTTAACCAGAGCGAATGAGACGAGTGCGTCACGTGTAGTGTTTGTCAACGCACCTTTGGAGAGAAGTGAAAGTGACCGCTCGGCTAATATCGATACTTCGGGAAGTTAGTATTGGTATCGTTCAGATATTTTATCGAAATATCGATATTTTTGACAACACTAATTAAGATATGTATACTCGGGTGTATTGAAGATTGAAGGAAAATATACATTTACTTTTACATCATAATCATATCACATTTTTAGAATTATTCAATTTAACCTGTTTTTGAAAATGGCATAAGTTTTTCAGAACCAACATGAATTAAAAGAGTACATTTCTAAAAACTTGGCATGTGTTTTTAAATGTGATTTTAAAGAGGTTTCTTTTTCTTTATCATGGATTTATCTTTTTTCCATTGACCCACATACAAATTATACATGTCTTGCAATATTATATCTGAAGTGAACTCATAACATTCCATTTTCCATTTTTCAGTTAATGAATTTTGGGTGAGTGTCCAGAGGACAGAAGCATCAGAGCGCTGTGGTCTCACTGGTAATTACTGGCTCAGGGCTAATGTGGACAACCTTATTCTGAAGGACCCCAAGACTAAAAAGGATTTATTAATATGGCCTTACAAACTTCTCCGTCGCTATGGAAGAGACCGGGTGAGTATTATTTTCTGATTTTGAACTGTCCTCAATTAAAGTATACAAAGTTTCAAACCAATTCAAAATCAGTGTAAAGTGCTAAAAATGGTATCAATGGCACTGAATATCTTCTGTAGGAGGGTAACAGATGATAAAAGACCTTCAAAATGGACTTAGCCTTGACTTTGTATATACCTAGTCAATAGACACCCACACATTAGCATGTAGACGGCACGCATCATGCCTAAAATAATCTAACGGCTGTTTGCGTTAACCCAACATTGTTGCAGACAGCTGGCCTCATACTACAGATGACATATAAAGCAGGAACTTAAGCCACTGTTGTTTCCAACTCTGCTTCCTGTCTTTACTATAGAAACTGCCTGGGTACAGGAAGCTGGCCTTCCTCTATCCCTTATGAGTGGGCGGAAGGCAGAGCTAATGCGGTGAATGACTACTGAATGCAGGTCATGATAGTTTGAAAAGATGGTCTCAATTTATATAAGATGTTTTTAACTACTATATACTCATGCCAAAAAAAATGTGTTAGGTACAATACACTTATTGGGTCTCATTCATGAAACACGAGCAGAACGAATTTTTGTGTAAATCGTGTGTAAAGTGGTTCTGGCATAAATTTTCGGATTCATTAAAATGTTCGTATATTTGCTCATTAATAAGGCTCCATTTTAATTCACCTTAATCGGGTACATATTTGCACAGCATTTTGAAAAAATATTATATATAGTAATTACATACGTTTTTTCTTATTATGAGAGCCAGTAATAGCATCTGCGATGGTGGTCCTTCTCCAGTTTGAATACTATTTTTCCGAAGTGAACTAATTCGTTTTTTGCTCTCAAGCTTAATGTCAGCCATTTTCTTCTCACTTCTGGGAATGTTCGATTAACAGATGAAACTCCATTAACTGCATCTGTAATATGCTGCCAAGCTTCCTTTTTTTTAGGACCCGATACGCCACTATGTACGCTTGAAAATAAAATGTGGCGTTTTGAATGAACTTCTGATAATAAAACTTCAATTTCTGCATCTGAGAAAATTTTTTTTTCATTCGCATTCATGTCATAATATGATGCCCATATATAGTTGTCAGTCGGATTTAATGGGCGGGATTTATGGTAATTGAGAATGAACGTGCACGCGCATCCCATTTATGACTGATTGGAATTCATTAACACACACACACATTTCACTATCACATCTGACGTTTACGAAGTATTTGTGAATCAGGAGAAGAGTTTTCGGGAAGGTCTCTTTACGCGCAAATCACTCGCATATTTACTCGTATATTTACGAATGTTTCATGAATGAGCCCCATTGTGATCCTGTTGTATTGTAAAACACTTTTGCTGCTATCAAGGTGGGATATGGGTAAGATTAGGGACTGGTTTACTCTGAGATGTGAAGGTTTAAGGGTAAGTATTTTTACATTTAAGCAAATGTAAAAACATGCAAAAAGTGCATCATATCAAATTATTAATTTAAATGTTATTACATAGTAGTTAAATACACCTAATAAAAAGTGGGTCCAAGAAGATTAATAAGCCCAGTGTGTTGGGTCCATATTGTTAGGTTAGGTATACTTTGTCCCGGTGGGAAATTTGTTTTGGCTCACGAATACAGCCACTGCAGCACCAAACATTTTAAACAAACATAATGCATAAAAAAATAAAAAATAAAAACATTTGCAATCAAGTAGTTGGCCTCACACCTCCAGCCACTGTATACACTGGAAAGTAATTGGCATCTTGCCACTGTATACACTGGAAAGTAATTGGCATCTTGTCACTCTATACACTGGAAAGTAATTGGCATCACACCACTCTATACACTGTATCATGCATTGGCATCACGCCACTCTATACACTGTATCATGCATTGGCATCACGCCACTCTATACACTGTATCATGCATTGGCATCACACCACTCTATACACTGTATCATGCATTGGCATCACGCCACTCTATACACTGTATCATGCATTGGCATCACGCCACTCTATACACTGTATCATGCATTGGCATCACGCCACTCTATACACTGTATCATGCATTGGCATCACACCACTCTATACACTGTATCATGCATTGGCATCACGCCACTCTATACACTGTATCATGCATTGGCATCACGCCACTCTATACACTGTATCATGCATTGGCATCACACCACTCTATACACTGTATCATGCATTGGCATCACACCACTCTATACACTGTATCATGCATTGGCATCATGCCACTCTATACACTGTATCATGCATTGGCATCACACCACTCTATACACTGTATCATGCATTGGCATCACGCCACTCTATACACTGGAATGTGATTAGCATCAGATCACTTTTATATTGGGTTTTTTCAAGTAAGATGCTGAAATGTTCATTTAAAGAAGGTTCGTTCAAATAACAAGTATGTTCTGTATAAGAGAATTAGAATAAAAGTGAAGAAATGTCACAAACATGTTGTCACATTTCTGACATGCTCTGCAGGTCATGTTCTCTTTTGAAGCTGGGCGACGCTGTGAATCTGGGCCGGGGAACTTCACCTTTGAGACAAAGCAGGGGAATGAGATATTTCACATGGTTGAGGAATCCATTCGGGAGCAGAAAGCCCAAGCTGAAGAACGACACCAAAGCTTTCCATCATTAGACTCTGACTGCCCAGCTCTCCAGCAGATCCGTGCTGCCATCTCAGAAGCAAACAGTCGTGAACCAGATGGAGATTCTGGTGGTAGCAAGCCTGGGTCTGCGGATGGTGTCTTTGGTCGAAAGGACAATGATGGGAAAAACATAAAGGGCCGAAGCCTTCCAGAGCCGCCACCTCCAGTTAGTGGGACCCCTCCACGATCTCCCATGCCTCGTGGGTCCAAAAATCTGTTAGAGGACCAAGGGAGTCTGTACTCGGAGCCTGCTGACTCGGTCCGTGCGCCACCCAGTCTAGGAGACTGTTTGTACTCAGACCCGGTGGACAGTATCAAAGTCATACCCACTCCTAACCCACGCCTCAGGCCGACTGGCGAAGAGGGGGGTAGCCGCCACTCAGGAATCAAGCATGAGCCGTTCTACTCAGACATCTATGATCATATCAGTCTGGACTTGGTGCAAAGGACCATGGCATTGGGACTCGATGGGCGAAGCAGACACCCTGCAGATGGAGGTCCAACAGAGCACATCTATGATGAGCCAGAGGGACGAGCCAGATCTACAATTCCTATCATCACGCTTTATGATGAAGCACGGTTGGAAATGCATCCCTGGAAAACCAGGGGAATGGAAGAGCCTCAAGGTCAGGAGGTGGCTCAACAACCGCTGCCACTTCCCAGACCAAAAGGCCCCAAACCTATCACAGCACCAAAACCAAGCAAAGTAGCACTGCCCAAGAAAGACCCTCATCCGCTGCCTCAAAATAAAGGCAGTGCTAACCTGAACAACAATAACAGTAGCAACAGCCATGACAGCATGGAAGTTGGTAGAAGAGGTGCTGGTGCTGGAAAAAACATGGACCTGTATAACAAAGTATCTAGACATCAGCCACCTCCAAATGCGTGGTATCCAACCATGCAGTCTCCAGACATCATCTACGACAACTTAGGAAACATTTGACTTAACCTTTGTCGACATTTAGGCAGTCATGGATAAAGGAAATGTGTCCACGTTAAGAAGGGAGTGCTCCATGTCAGGGCACAGATTGAAACCTTAGTCATGTAGTCACTGACTGTCAAAGTGGCTGAGAGCTAAGACTATACAAAACTTTTGTGTGGATAATGCCCTCTGAAAGGGCTTGTACTGGCACATGCCAGAGTTTTGCACTTCTTGGGCAAAGTAGTCCTATTTTGTAAATCTGAGTCTGTGACTTGCGTATCGGAAGAGATTATGAAGCACTTGGCATAACACTTGGTTCTCTTGCATAGGGAATTAGAGTGTTGTTGTCTGAACTTTATCTGACAGATTCAATTTAATGGTTGAAGTAGTGCAGAGACTGCACTGGCAGGTCAGTTATTGCACATACATACCTTGCATTGTTTTGCATGGAGATTGTAGCAAAAGGATACTAATCCACTGCTGTGTGTGTGTGTGTGTGTGTGTGTGTGTGTGTGTGTGTGTGTGTGTGTGTATGTGTGTGTGTGCGTGTGTGTGTGTGTTTTATATGTATGAGTGTATGTGGATGAGTCAGCAGCTGTGCTGTTGTTCAACATATGATGATAATAATAAAAATTATAGTACAAGAATACTTTTCCATTTCCGAAAATGTACAAGTATGTGCACAACTGCACATCCTAGGAAAAATCTGGACTTGGTTTAAGGGGGCATGAAAATTACCCTGAATGCCCTATCCTTCAATCTCAGTCCCTTATTCATCTAGTCCTCTGTCGTCCTGAAAAGCAACTGACATCTGAGGGATAATCCTGATGCAAAGTGAATATTAATCATCTGTGTAAAAAAGTGGCCTTACTTCAGATGGGAGTTGGCCGAGTAAATATGTGTCTGCCTGGCAGTGTGTGAAGGTACAGACTGTTCTCTGTCCTGTTTTCTTTCTCGTTCACCCTCTCACTCATTTCCTTTTGTCCTCTCTCCAGTCTCCCCTAGTCTTTTCTTCCACTGCTAAAGTTTTTTTTCTTTTAAGTGGACAGCCAAAATCTGACCTATTCATCACAATCTGCTGTATTTTTTCAATGTTTAGTGCTCTTATACAGAAAACAGTGAATGTGTTGAGAGAGCAGAGTCTTTCATCTAAAAAGAAGGCATTCATTTGGTCCAAGGTCTGTCTAAGCATAGTTTACCATCATACTGGGTTGCAGTGGTACATTTTAACAGCAAATTACTCATAGGTATTAAAAAAGGAAGTGGACTGACAACTACACTTTTTCTCTCTCTTCTTATCATTGTCATTTGTAATCAGTATCATTTGTTATTTTAGTTTGACTTTGACAGTATGTTTGTATTATATCCAACAATAAGTAATCCAATAGACAAATAACTGAGTAAATATTTGAGACAAGCTAAATTTGGTGTAAACTTGGTTCATCATTCTACACAGATGCTTTCTATTTAAAGACCCACGTTACCACCAAACTTTAAATAGTGCATGTGTGTTAAAGAGGTCAAAATATCGGTTTCAGTTTTGACATCATATGGATAAAAAAAAGGAGCACTCTGGTTTAGTTTGGATGCCCTTGTCATGTTGTACTAGTTCCTGTTTTCTTGAATGTTCCGTTTATGTTTTCGTTCCGCTGGCCACTTGATGCTTGGATAATCGAACAGAAAACAGAACTGAGCTGTTGTTCTCTCAAGTGTGAAGCAAATGATGGGGAAGTGCATCCATTTCTTGAAAATGCTATGTCTTTCAATCAAAATTCAACTAAAAAAACTGAGAATGCTACGATTCTTTTATAAAACAGAAGATAGTCAAATTTGAACAGTTCTTTCTAATACCTTATTCTGACACCAAAATTTTATTAGTCTTGATTTATTTGATTATTCATGTAAAATATCAGTTTTCAAGTAGGGATGCACCAATACCAGTATCGTGCCCGATACTGAGTTCATGTACTCGTACTCGTAAAAATGCTCCGATACCAACAACCGATACCAGGCAGCGTTTGTACACTCGTGTCCAGACAAAGAAACACTGACAACAGAGAGTATAATGGGGATAAAAAAGAAGGCTGTCTATGAAGTAAATGTATCTTATTAGTGGAATATTAAACTAAATATAGTAATACCTATATAGCTGTGGTGCACGAGCTGATAAGAGGAAAACACTTTCTATAAGAGAGAAAGAGCACTTCTGTTGAATGCTCTTGATTGCTGATCGTTCACTCAGCACGTGTCATTTGTATTAAAACTAAATTGTATATGTAAGTAAAACATGAACTGGTACCTGATTTATGTATAACGAGTGATTCCCTACATTATTACAGGAGGTGTCCAAGTCAAGAAGTTCCATGAACGCAAACATCCAAAGTGCATGCCCCGAAAACCAGCGTCTCAGCGCACAAATACTGGATTGAATTGTCTTTCACCGCTCTTGCTTGTACTGACGAATTCAAGTGAACGTAGACCGTATATTCAAGTGGGGTCCGTGCGTTCGGCCTTAAAGGGGCAGCAGTCTTATAAACCTGCTGCTGTTTTAATGTTAAAGCTGCAGTCCGTAGCTTTTTTAAGTTAAAAATAATCCAAAATAATTATATTAAAAAAAACTTATTCTGCCAGTGGTCAAAACTATCTGCTTGCCATAGCTAGATTCAAAACGGTTAGCTTGTAATAATGATTTTAATTCCAGTGGTACTGGTGGGTTTCCGCGGGAAATTCGAGCATGTCTTTGCGTCATTACGTCACATCTGTACACATAAAGAAGGAGTTTCGGCTAGCCGGCTATACTGCGCGTGACGAGATGTTTAGATGTATAGGCTTTTCTCGCAGCACTTTACATGATTAAACTTATGGCATCCAGAAAGATCCAAACAACAATCATCAGTGTCAACTGGAGATTCAGCAGTTATAAAACCCAAAAGACTTCGTACTTCGGATTTAAGGTGGCTAGAGAAAGAGAAAGAAACTGTCTCATGCGAACACAATGGATTTAAACATCGGTGGGGCTTTTGAAAAGTGCGTGAACTCCGTGTTTTGAAGGGGTTCAAAACAGAAGAAGAGACGGCTTTTTTCTGCTGAAAAAGTAAGTTAAGACATTTCAATAGTTCAATCGTGTAACAGTACGTTTTCTTAATTCACACAGTTATGGAGTTTCCTTTGTTGTGCCTTTCTCGTTTTGCTATTATGGAGAATATGAATTCTGAACTACACAGGTAACCATAAAACACATTAAATATAACATTAGTCACGCAATGCTGATGTGATGTTGTTAACATGAACAATTTGAGAACAAAGTAGGCTAGAATTTGCACGGTTGCTGTAAATCGCGTTGATTAAATCTAACGAAGCTTATCATGTCGAATGCTTTTTCCCCTAGTTGGTCAGAACAAAAATGGATGTTACTTGTTCAGAAGACATTTTCTTATGAAAATTCTTATGTTGGTCAAACTTTCAAAAAGTGAATCTGTGATTCTGTATGACAGTATCCACACAGCGCGGTGACTGACAGCACCACTCGCCTCAAAGCAGTGTGTTCATCCGCGCTGTTTCATGCCGATTTACAACCCACGTAAAGATAATAATTCCGCGAATCACTGCAGTTACAGATTTCGAACAGAGAGATGGCGACAAAGAGGAAAAGCTACGGACTGCAGCTTTAATCACACAAAGGAATCAATCAATATAAAACCATCGCACACCTGCAGATAATAGGCATGCCTGATGAAGGTCGTGAGACCGAAACGTTGCTAATAAAGAGTTTTTAAATGCAAGTTCTGATAGTGTGCGGGAGTTTCTCGTTTGCAAATCAAACAAAGGACAAATACATTACTCACTGCTCTTGACTACCTTTTGTAACTTTACAAAAAGATCCATCTATATTTAATTTATATGCATATGTAATGAATATGCAGTGTTTTTTCACATTTGATTGATTACTGTAGTTTTTGTTGTAGTATCAAAATTGGAATAAAGAATTAATATTTCACTGGTGTCTAAACATTTGTAGCACTGAGCACTGCTGGAGCTGCTCTAAATATGTGCTGTGGTATTAAATGAAAGATAAAATATGATAGAGAAATAGAAGAGTGAAAGTAAAAGAAGCTCATACAATGCATTTTAGCAGTCTTAATTAAGCATGAAAATATTTATTTGATGAACAAATTAAGCCAACTAATATGATTTATTTTATTTTTGTTTCTCTACCAATACATTAAAAAATTACAAATGCAGTGAAAATACAGGCATCGGTTATATGGTATCGGTATCGGCGAGTACCAAAAATTAAACTATCAGACTATAAAGTGGTATCGGTGCATCCCTATTTTCAAAATGTATTTATTCTTAAAAGGGCAAAAGCAAAACATTAAACAGCAGCAAAGGATATTTTTAAAAACATTTATCCAAGTAATAAAATACATAGTGTTAAGAAATATAGAATGTAGTATATAAATAAACATTGTTTATAAACATTTTATTAGTATTAGTATAGTGTATTGGTTTATAAAGAATGTACAACATTTAGTAAAGGGAAAGTAAAAACAAAAATGAAATTGTTTTAGAGAACTACTTTATTTAACAGATTTTAAACAATTCTGTGAAAAAAATTGTAAACCCCCTACATTAAGAAAACCCTTAGCAGTAATAACTCAAATTATTACAATGTTTTTTCCTAACTTAAGTGATTTGGGCACTGGTCCCTAAGACAACACATGCTTAAGACATTAGTCAATCAGAAGTAAAGAGTCATTTTGAACAAAAAAAAAAAAAAAACTCTGAATCTCTTTCGTAACAACTGAACAAGTTAGGAAATTGTGAACGTAAAATATGAAAAAAGGAGAATGACGTAAGATCATCTCTGCTTTTTCTGCCGTTTGCACAATGCCAAACCTCACCACGATGTCATAAAGACGTCAGGCGTAGGCGGTGCCAGGTGGGTGGAATGGCGGAAAGCTTAATGAGGCAATACTTAATGGGCTGTAGTAAGAGAGGCCCATTGAGTAACAGTAGAGCCTTGACCTCAGTCTGCTTTCAGAATCGCATCCCTCAGCTCTCACAACTCTAAACCAGCGCCTCCAACGCTGAACCTTGTTCCACGAGGTCTCGGAGCTTCACACAGTGACCTCTTTCTGTCTTTCCCCCTCTCTGTAACTCATTGAAGGCCTTGAATTCCTGCTCAGCTGAGTACAGTGTGTTTCCCTTGGGGCTGTACTGGCAGCTTCCATAAAGGAAGACAATGGCTCTACTTTTCCACTACTCTGGCCCTCTTCCTCCTCCACTCTATACAGAGCCTTCTAGCCACAGCATTTATACTGAGAAAGCAGTTCACTCTCTTTAAACAGCCTTTCTTCTTTTCCTTTTACAATTCTGTGGTTTTGCATTTTATTCCTTTTCAGCAGCTCACAACTATTTTCCCAGTTGCGGTGCAGCCTTTGTTAAACGGTACGGCATGACGGTTAGTTTAATTACTCCTCCAAAAGAGCGAAATCATGCTGTTACTATGAGGACTGTTTTAATTGCAAACATTTGGGTAACAAAACAGCTTGTTTTTAGCATACTGGGCGTCTGAGATATGAAGACTGATTTTGCAGTGTCAGTCTCAAAGTTGCTGACATATTTATTTGGAGAAGTAATGAGGTAAGTAATGAGTAATTTATTTGGTTAATTAATTTGAGGTGTAAAGCAAGTAGATAAATGAAGCTGTGATGTTGCACTATTAAATTCTATTCTGAAAACCAAGGAATTAACTAAGGAATAATTTTATTTGAAAACGTATTTACTTTTATCTAAAGAATAATTATATGCCGTCAAGTGTTTTTTTCTTCTTCTGTATTTTGGTCTGTATAGCTAGCTGAAGGTGTATATTGAGTTTTTAAAATGTGCTTTGTGTTAGATGAGAGAAGCAGGGATGCACAGAACAGTACCGTGTTCTCTAAATAGTAAACCAAGTTTGCACAGCACATATATATATATATATATTTATTTCAAATTAGTAGTACATGTAATAGTATATATCCGGTCATGTGCAAGTATGTAACATCCTGTCTGTGGGAGTTTAGAAACGACTGCTCTGAATTTCTGGCTTTGCACAGCAGTTAATGTTAGTCAGTGTGAGAGTGAATGTGTGATTTCCTCTCACAGTGAAAGTATTCTGCTCTCGCTCTCTCTCTCCTTACTGAATGATCAGAGGGTCTTCCTCCTCATAGCTGTCCTGGAAAAAGAGGGCAGGGGCACAGGGTCGGGAGTGGCTGAGATTCAGTGAAGGGCGAGGCATCTTGTTTAAAGGAATGGACGGCAGAGGGGCCACAGTGGCTCGCGCACGGCTCTGAGACTGCCGACCCTGCGACCAAAAATGACAGAACAGGAAAAATGAGAGAGTGAGCAAGAACAAGCATAGAGCCAGATCATGTCAAACTCTTTACCACAGGATTCAAGTTTGCACATTAAACAAAAATTCGTATTCAAGATTCAACCAAAGTAATGACTAAAAATTTCTGTTTGCTAAGAAATTGTAAAGGAAAATGTAATTGTCTTCCACCTTCTCCAAGCCGAGCTTTAAGTGTCATTGTGACTTCTCTGTATACGCTGCTTTAGCAAAATGTCCTGTATTGCACAGAATATTGGTTCAAATCTAATTGAAAGTATTTTTAAACAAAGAACAGTATTTTGTAAAAATGATTAAGAAATGCATAGGAAATGTTTCTAGGTCACTAATCAAATAAGTACATTTGCGGCATTGATCATGTGACTCTTTGTACTAACAGTCGGATGTTCCTTTTCCACTGAAGCTCAAGATGCTCTTGCATGCTCATCTCAAATCATGCTGGAGAATATAATTCATCAAGCTTGACACAAAACTGATGGAACTAACATGCTTTATTTAGAACATAGGATCCGCTTGTTACATCTATTTTTCAGTGCACTAGAAGAATGACTATATTTTTGTTTTGAATTTGCTAAATATCTTTCTTCTATTTATAATGTGTGACATCACAAAGCGCTTGAGGTTGGAAAATTGGTCATGTTGAGTCGAATTGTGGCCAGATTCAAAATAGGAACCCATTTATTTGTATTGCTCTTTATCTCTCTCATTCTCCCTTTACTCTTTTTGTCTTTCCCCTTTGTGTGGGTGTTTCAGTATTAGGCCAGTGCTTGGTTTCGTTTTTGCTCTCTTGGGCAATACATTTCCCCTTCCAACATCACACAGGCAAAGAATTTCTCAATTCAACCATTTGCCATAGTTTATGTCTTTGTCGATAGATGGTTAATAGAAAGATATTTCCTCTCTATTTATTTGCATTTTAGTTTGTTTTCTAAAATGTCAGATTTAGAGCTGAACATGTTGACATGTTAGTTAAAAAGTTGCTGAGGTTGACTGACACACGCTGCTTCTTTACTTTAACCTGATTACATCAAATCTATTTAGGTCAACTTAAGCCAACACCACTGGCACAATATCAGGTTTTATGCCATATCTTGTCATTATGTTTTTATAATGGAGGTATGACAAAACTATTTCCTCTATTTCCCTAGAACATTAACATGTTACTCAATACTCATCATAATAATACGAATAATTCTACAGCTATCAACTCTAACTCACTGTCCAAAACTGTTTAGTTATAGCAAACTGCAGATCATTAAAATTCTAGACAACACAGATCTATAAATTTATGTTCTACTCGTTCCTGTGTTGCACATACTGTATCTCAGACATTTTCTTCTATTCTAACCTGACGCTGTGTGGAGCCCTCTGGTGGTCGACTGGCACCCCTGCGATGGCCTCGGCCCTGGCCTTGTGCTCCAAATGGTTGTGATGTGCGGGTGAGCAAACCTCTAAATCTCAGGTGCAGGTAAAGGTTGGAGTCCAGACAGAGAGGGTTAAAAACAGGGTCCTTCTCAAGCTGCTCTAGGGAGCTCTGGACACAGTGATCACATGATCATCATGGAGGTGAAACATGATTATTTTGTAAAGGGTTAGTAAACTCTCTTATAGGGAAACAATTCTATTATCATTTACTCTTAAAGTTATTTCAAACCTTTTGTGGAACACAAAATAATATATTTTGTATGTCTTTTGAACATTGTATACAATAAAAGTCAGTGGTGTCCAATGTTGTTTGGACCCCAACATTCTTCAAAATTTCTTCTTTTAAAGAAAAACATTTCACACATTTGCAGTAAATGATAACAGAATTGTCATTTTTGGATTAACTATCCCTTTAATACTAGCAATTGCACTCATTACAGAATTCACATAACCAGTTGTTGATTCTAAATGACTCAAGTTGAATGTGAGATATTCAGTGTTTTTCAAACAATCTTTGTTCATTATGTCAGGGCTATGCATTAGATGTCTGTCTATGTAATGGCACCTCCACAGTGGCGAGTGCAGGAAGTGGTGGGTCCTCCATTGAGACAGGCAGACAGCAGGGGAGCATCAGTTCTCGTGTCAGCACAGGTTTCAACAGCAGAGAGAGAGAACCAGAGGACTGAAGTACATAGTAGGAGAACACACCAGAACCTGATCCTGACCCTGGCTCTGAGCGTACCAACAGGAACCAGTCACGGGTCTGACAAACAGATTTATATATAGTGTAGCTTTTCTTTTTTTTACAAAATTTTAACATCCTTAAAGCTGCAGTCCGTAGCTTTTTTTGGGTTAAAATTTTTCCAAAATACATATTTGAGAAAATACATAACCAGCCAGTGTTCAAAACTATCTGCTTGCCTTAGCTTGATTCAAAGCGGTAAGCTTGTAATAATGTTTTTAAATTCAGTGGTACTGGTGGATTTCCGCGGGAGATTCGAGCATGTCTTGGCTCGACTAGTCTCGGCTAGTAGGCTATATTGCGAGTGAGGATGCTGGAGGTGGAGATTTATAGCCTTTTCTCACAGCACTTGATATAATTTAACTTATCAATTTGATGGCGGATCCAGAAAGGTTCAAACGACAATCACCAGTGACAACAGATTCACCCGCTGTAAAATGCAATAGACTTCGTTCGGACTTCAGAGTGGCTACAGAAAAAAAGAGACTGCAACCGGACCCATGCGAAAACAAGGATACATATCGGAAGGACATTACATGTAGTCACGCAATGCTGACCTTGTTAACATTAACAATTTGAGAACAAAGTATCGTTTGCACGGTTTTGCATGATATAAGCGATTTTTAGATTTAATCATCGCGATTTACTGCAATGTCAGAACCAGAACAAAAGTGGATGTTACTTACTTGTTCAGATGACATTTTCCGGTGAAAATTATAATGTTGGTCATACTTTCAAAAAAGAATAATCTGTGATTCTGAATGCCGGTATCGACACCAGCGTGGTGACTGACAGCCGCACACTCTCCTCAAACATTGTGTTCATCCGCACTATGCCGTGTCAAGGGTGTCGAAGTACAACTCACGTTAAAGTTGATAATTCCGCGAATAACTGCAATTGCAGATTTTGAACAGAGACAAAGAGGAAAAACTGCGGACTGTAGCTTTAAATAACAGATTATTACACAGCTGTGCTCTATGAACGAACACACACACACACACACACACACACACACACACACACACACACACACACACTGACTTTAAGTATGTGGCAGAGAGCATGAAATGTCTGGTGGTTTGCTTCTATTTCATCCCAGTCCAGCTGCCAGCATGAGGTTGGTCTGATGACGAGCGGTAGTCCATACAGCACAGACTGACAAACTCCATCGGCATGAAGAACTCTGTCACACACACACACACACACACACAACAGCTAGATCTAAAGGTGTATATCTTTAAATTATTTTTTTATTATTGATTAGATATTGCTGTATGTTATTGGTATAAATTCAGTTATTATTAGTTTATCTTGTGGAATGTAAACACCTGTTATGTTGTGCGAAATAGTTAATCATTTAAACATTTAAATCAAAATGCAATATTTATGATTCCTCTTATTTTTTAAAATGTGTGTATATATATATATATATATGTGTGTGTGTGTGTGTGTGTGTGTGTCTGCTTTTATTCCCACCATGGTTACATTTATTTGATCAGAAATACAGTTAAACAGTAATAATATTGTGAAATACTAATATTGTGAAATATTACAATTTCAAATAAATATTTTATATTTTAATTTAATTTAAGACTTTTCAGCAGCCATTTCTCCAGTGTCACACGATCCTTCAGAAATCATTCTAATATGGTTATCTGGTGCTAAATATATATATATATATATATAGTCAATGTTGAAAAAAGTCTTTTTAGGATTATTTGATGAATATAAAGTTCAGAAAAGAACAGCAATTATTTGAAACAAATCGTGTAACATTATAAATGTATTCCTATCACTTTGACCAATTTAATGCATCCTTACTGAAAAAGAGTATCCATTTCTTAAAAAGTGTAAGCAGAAAGGGAATTATGCAAGTGTACATCAAATTGGCCCATAATGGCTAGGTGGGGACAAGTGGTATGATTGTATCACAGTGCCCGGAAGAATGACCTCATGTGCATGAAAATCATATGCAAAACACTCAAGGGGAACACAATGTATGACTGTGTTGGAAACAGAGGACTCAAACAGAGCGGTCTCCGTCATATTGACTTTTGCATAGATTTTTTTTATCCTCTTCTCCCTCACACAGTCATACTTGTACATTAACTATGTTTCAGAGGCCACATACATACTGAGTTTTTGTGTTCCTATTGAATATATCTGAACATTAATAGCCATCAAAACCACTATTATGGACTTTCCCAGGTATATGATGTATTATATTATGATATAAAACATCACAGCACTCTGAGAGCTCTGTGGCAAAACCCTATTCATAAAAATAAGTTGCGCTAATGGCAAATCTATTGTCATTTGCTTGCAGTTTAGCTCCTAAAACAAAATCTAACTACAGATGAGACTGTACTTGACAACTCGTAGGCGCTGTGGCGAGGGGTTGGCCAGACTCTTGTTTGGGTGCTGGAAATCTTGAGTGCTCTCAGTCTTCACTCCAAGGTCAGGATTGCTGGGAAGCAGAGCTGGACTGAGAAGTCTCTCCTGCATGTCACACTTCAAACAGACTGCAGAGGGGGACATGAGCAAAAGCAACATCACATACACCTACTAATAAGCAGACACACAATACACAACAGCCTTGCAAAAATATTTATTTTGGAGCTGTGTACAGCAAGAAATAGATTTTCGAATACATATTTTAGTAGATAAACCTACATCTAAGTCTGAAATAAATTCTTAAAATTCGTTTATAAACTGTATACCTGGGCTTGGCCTGTTGTTGGCAGGATGTGGTGTAGAACCCTGTGCTGTGAGAGAAGCGGGTAACAACAAGTGCAGTTGTTCTCTGTCTCCACCCTGGTCATGAAGCCACATTTTCAGAGCACTCTCCAAGGCCACAACTGTGCCCTCCACCAGCTGGAGATCCATCTCTGTCCCCAGCATCAGACTTTCTACAGGAGGAAGGAAGGGAAATACATTACACCATTGAATTTATGAGAAACAAAATAACTAAGATCAAGTTATCCACCTTAGTTTTCAAAACAGAATGAAGCTATTTCCTGTGAATGTGCAAGACTTCTGATTCAGTAGCCTCTATAGGTAGTGCGGTAAACAGTAAAACTATTTGTTTATGATTACAATTATAAATTAAAATAATATAATAACAAATACCAGTTTGCAATATCAAGCAGAATAGCATTATTTTGTACAGCTAAAATAAATGGGAGCAGCTGAGACTGGAAGTTCAAAATGGCTGCATCCACTCTTACGTTTAAAATAAGGTGGATATCACACTCCCGTTTACCTTGATTGATTCAAACTAGTAGCATCATTTTTCAGGGGTTCATAATAAAAAGCCTGTTCAAATCAAACCAGTGTTAATCCATGACCTTTCTCCTTTTTCTTAATTATTAGGGCCCTGTTATGATGTTTGATCCCTGAACTTCATTCTTTAGATAAAACAACAGCTGGCAAATATGGGTGCTTCTCAAATGGAAGGCTGCCTCATTAAACTGTGTCCTTCCAAATCCAGTTGGGGTGGTGATGGCGCAGTGGATAAGACACATGCCTTTGGTGTGAGAGACCCGGGTTCGAATCCACTGTGAGACACCAGTGTGTCCCTGAGCAAGACACTTAACCCCTAGTTGCTCCAGAGGCGTGCGACCTCTGACATATATAGCAATTGTAAGTCGCTTTGGATAAAAGCGTCAGCTAAATGACTAAATGTAAATGTCTAAATGTAAATGTAGTAATTCCACATGGCTATGTCACATGTTTACTTTTGGAAAAATACTTTGTATCGAAAATCTTTATATTAACTGGCTTTCTATTAATGTAATACAGTGAATGACAACTGCCTATGGTCTTCCAGTAGCTTATATTATTGGCAGTTTAGTGTGTTAAGTGATTAATTTACACAAAAACAAAAAACAACATGTATGCCTTCCTCTCATAAAACATTATTTTTGTCTTACAGACAAGCTCAGTGCTGACTCGTTTTCCATCAGTTATTTTTCGTGAATTGGAATTTGTGCAAAAGATTGTGGGTGAATGAAGGACGCAAAGAATGCATCCTTGAAAATGAAGGATGTGAAAGAAAAGCCCTATTCGGACGGGACTAGTTTAACATGGAGAGGTAATAATAAAGAAATAAAGTAATAATTACCAGAGCTTCTCTGTGATTTTAGTCCCGTCTGAATGTGCCATCTCAGTAATCATTACGGACAATGTCAGTAAAGATTACAGCAACTTTTACCTTCAGTAAAAAGGTCCGGAAAAATTACCTGCTGTAAATATGTACGTAAATATTTTGTCATTTCCTGTTTAAAATTAGTTTTCCGTGGTTTTTCAAGTATGGAGACGCTTGAAAAATCATTCAGTTGCGTAATAGACGCTGGAACAAGTCTGTGGCAAAACTCAAGTGTTTTCCACATACCATTCAGATCAGAAAGAAGATCGAAAGCACTTGTTAGAGGCACGAAACATTTTAGCGTTAGGTAAGTGCCTATTACCAACACAATCAAATCTGAAGTTAATTAATACATCGTAAGTAAGTAAGTAAGTAAGTAAAAGTTTATTTATATAGCACCTTTCACAGGTAAAGACCACAAAGTGCTTCACAACAAAAACAATTATATCATAAAATACAGACAATAAAAGCATAGACAGTACATGATCATATCAACCCACAAGCAGCTAATTAAAAGCCTGAACAAATAGATGAGTCTTGAGTCTGCATCTGAAGGCATCAACAGAGTCAAGAGAGCGCATAGACGGTGGGAGATCATTCCACAACCTAGAGGCAACAGCCTGAAAAGATCGGTCACCTCTAGTACGATAGCGAGTGCGTGGAACAGTCAACAGGTTCTGATCCACAGACCTCAGAGCACGCACAGGGGTATAACGCTGAATCAGGTCACTAATATAGGAGGGTGCCTGACCATGCAAAGCTCTAAAAACTAAAACCAAAATCTTAAAATTTATCCTATAAGACACTGGTAGCCAGTGAAGTTCTTTTAGGATAGGGGAAATGTGAGACCTCCTATTAGTACGTGTTAAAATTCTGGCTGCAGAGTTTTGAATTAATTGCAGTCGAGAGAGCTCCTTCTGGTTTAGGCATGAAAATAAACTATTACAATAGTCTAAACGCGAAGACACAAAGGCATGAATGATAAGCTCCAAATCATTGCGTGAAACCATATTTCTAAGTTTCGAGATTTTCCTTAATTGAAAAAAGCAGTTTCTCGTCAGCTGCTTGCAGTGCTGCACTAATGACATATCTTTGTCCAGGATAACTCCCAAGTTTCTAAGACTAGGCTTAGCAGACTGGCCCAGATCACCCAGGTATTGTTTAATCCCAGGGATTACATCCTCCGGGGCAATGATCAGTGTTTCTGTTTTTTCTGCATTTAGCTGCAGGAAGTTATCACTTAGCCATTTTTTAATTTCCACCAGACAAAGTAGCAAGGAGTTTAACTTACAGATCTCTGACGGCTTAAAGCAGCAATAAAGTTGGATATCATCAGCAAATAAGTGAAAAGAAACTTCACTGAACCTTTGTTTGATCTTTCCCAGAGGGATCAAATACAACAAAAATAAAACAGGACCCAGAACAGAGCCTTGAGGCACTCCACAGAGCAAGTCCGCAGACTCAGACCTTATTTGGTTAGCTGTAACACTGAAGCTACGCCCAGACAAATATGAGGTGAACCACTGCAGAACTGACCCAGACAGCCCTACTTGATCACTTAATCTTTTCAGCAAAACCTGATGGTCGACGGTGTCAAAGGCTGAGGACAGATCCAAGAGAACTAGAACAGTGTGTTTACCAGAGTCAGCAGACATCATAATGTCATTTGACACTTTCAATAAAGCCGTTTCGGTAGAGTGTTGTTTACGAAAACCTGACTGAAATGGCTCATGGATGTTACTATTGTCCAGGAAAAGTGTCAACTGTTCGCAGACTACCTTCTCAATGATCTTGGATAAAAACGGGAGCTTAGAAATAGGCCTAAAACTATTAAAATCCGACGGGTCCAAACCTGGCTTCTTTAGTAACGGTTTCACTATAGCATGCTTAAAAGCATCTGGAAAAACGCCAGTAGACAATGAAAGGTTAACCATTTTGGTTACACAAGGGCCAATTTCTTCCAGCACTTTTTGGAATAATCTAAAAGGAATGACGTCCGATGAACAGGAAGATGGCTTCATCCTGGTCACCAATTCGGAGATATCAGCAATCGTCACAGTCCTAAAAGTGGACCACTTGCTGGAGACTGGCTTAAAGACAGCAGCGGTACCCCACGGATTGGACGGGATTTTGTCTTTGATCATTTTGATTTTATTTGTGAAAAATCCCAAGAAGGCATTGCTGTCAGCTTCACAAAAAACAGGGATAACTGGGGCAGCAGGGCAAACAAGTGTATTGATCGTATCAAACAGCACTTTAGGATTTTTTTTGTTTAATGTTACTAGATGACGGATATAGTCAGATCTGGCTTTTCCAACCGTCTCATTATAGGACAACACAAGATCCCTGAGATACAGCCTGTGCACCTCAAGGCTAGTGGATTTCCACAGGCGTTCCGTCTTTCGACACTGTCTCTTAAGATTTAAAATCTCTTCATTAATCCAAGGCCACATTTTTTCCCGAGTAGCCAAGTTTGATTTAACAGGGGCCACCTGATCCAGAATTTTTTCACAGTGATTGTTAAAACAGTGAACGAAATCATCCACATCAAGGCAGTCCATAACTAGAGCAGGATCAAACAAATCAGAAAATGTCTCTGCAGTATTTGCCGTGATAACACGTCTCTGAGGCCTAACTACTGGAAGCTTTGGGTCAGAGCTGAAGTGAAGATCAAACAGAACAATATTATGATCGCTCATAAAGACATCATTTACAGATACGTTTAGTATATCTAGGCCAAGTGTAAAAACTAAGTCTAAAATATGGCCTTTCTGGTGAGTAGGCCCAGATACATGCTGCTTAAAATTAAAAGTTTCAGTCAATGTTAAAAGTTCCATTGCAGGGCAAGATGAGCTGTCATCAACATGAAGATTAAAGTCCCCAAGGATTAAGACAGATTCTAGCTTAATTATAGAGGATAAGAAATCACTAAAATCCCTAAGAAAGACAGCAGCAGGGCCAGGAGGTCGATAAACCAAAATACAGTAGAAGAAGGATGAGAAACCCACCTTGACCATCTGCAATTCAAAAGAAGAGAATTTTTGGGGCAAGATTTCGTTACATTTGTGAATGTCCTTGTGCACAATAGCCAGTCCACCACCGCGACGACCAGGGCGGGGCCTCCCAATAGCCGAGCAACCAGCTGGGCAGAGCTCATTTAAATGAATAAGCTCTTCCTCTCTCTGCCATGTCTCTGACAAACACGTTCGACCGGACATAACCGTTTTATATATATATATAAATATAGGTTATATGTGGTTGCGCACGTGATATCAGGAAGCAACATAATACGCACATGACGACAGGAGGGTGACGGCGATGCACAAATCGAGTTACCCCCCCCCCCCCCCCCCCCCACTTCTGCTAGTTTTACTAAGTTATCTCATCCCGTGCGAATTGGCCATTAATATTACAGACGTCCTGTGGTAAAATTACATTACTCCATCTACCCTTGTAAAGTTAATCCCGTCCGAAGAGGGCTAAAGACTGCCTTCCAAGGAACCTTCAAATTGAGACGGCCTTCGGCTGCACTTGATGATGTAGTAGTCGAGCCCTACTAGGACACACCCTTCACAGCATTTGAGAAGCACCCTATGTCCTGTGAGACAAATGTTGGAGTATTCAAAACAACCAGTAGAGGATGCTGTTAAGCCAATTCTGTATCTCATCAAGAATAAACATTCCAAAGACAGCTTGAAATGTCTCAAAATGTGCTTGTGCTGTGTGATATAATAAATTCTTGCTATGTTAGCTGTTTTATGCTCGGTAAATTTGTGATGTAAACCAGAATCCAGTTACCCCTAGCTAAAACTCTAATTTCTAGTTAAAATGATTGTATAGTATTCAAAGTCTTTGACATTTATGTTAAGTTCAGAAATATAGTTAAATGTCTTAAATATCTTAATTTATTATCTACTCATTCACTATTTTCAACTTTCTTTAGTTAAACATGAGAGGAGACATTTTGAAGAACCAAAGCATTAAAAGGATGCAGCTGTGGTAGATTTTTTCCCCTACGCAACTGACTTCGGTTGAACAGAGTGTCCTTGACACCTGAAAATATTATACTTAGTTAAGTCGCACGGGTTGATGCCTAATAGGACCTAACAGGTCCACTCCTCAGGATGTTTTTTGCTACCTTTTTTTCACTATTATTTCCTATTATCTTATACCTTGGGCCATCACAAGTTGATAATGACCACCCCCAACTCGGCCCCGTTTGGTCTCACTCTCAGGGGCCAAAAAAACACCCTTTTTGGGAAAAGCTTTTGGCGGAATGATGTAATTGTGAATATTAAGGTACTGCAGCTACATACATGGTCATATAACCCTAATATTTTGCATGGTGTATCCTGACACATTGGGCAAACTAGCAGAAAAAGATTCTGGGTATTGCTGCCTTTTTGCTATCAAATATCACCCTCAACATACCCCAAAAGACAAAAAAAAATATATATCTGTCCGCCTGACAAATTGTCATTAAAAGTGATAATTTTCAAGCATTTTATTATACATATCACTGCCTAAAAAATATACATGAAAAACTTCCCAAGTTTATAAGCTTCAATTTAAGTCTAAGATGACCTTTCTATCTAGAGGATTACAGCTGGTTTAACCAAAGTTCTCCACTGTACCTCAAATCAGAGAAAACAGAACTTTCAAGCATTACCATTCCATATGGGATTAAGCATATTTTTTGCATATGAACAATATTTTTAAAAAGAGTTGAGACTTATGTACTGCTATACTATATGAAGAAAATTGCATGAAAAGTGAGTAATGTTATGCACATATTAGATATTGTAAAATGGTCATGTCTGTGCTGATTGGACATAGTTGCAATAGTAGCGACAGATCTTTCCTTCTGTATTGTGGTTGTGACTTGGTTCTATGCATTGGTTATTAATTGGATTTTGAAATGTGGGATTGTGGGCATTGCACTCCAAAGCAGAGGCAGATGGACGTGAGCTTGCAAGGGCAGAGTTTAAGCAGACAAAATGATTGGAGAAGTCCAGCATCCGTCAACAGAGATAAGTCTTTTTCACTGGAAGTTCCACTTATGACATTTTGATTAAACATTACAAGGTCAAAAATATATATATATATATATATAATTTTTTTAATTAAACATATGCATGGATGAATTGTTCACAACAAAATCTATAACATGCATTGAGAAATAAATTTAATTTCATGCTGACTTTACATGTAATGTGCTGCAACCGTTAAGAGTGGAAACTGAAATGTATGTGAACAATCATGGCCACTCTCTCTGGACTCCGTGTCTATCTAAATTATTGATGTGTTCTCTAGAGTGCTATAGGGTCTTAAGAGGGTAATGGGGTTTCACAGTACATTTTTATTCTTTCATTCCCAAACAAACTCAACTGGGAGAAAACCCTGATAGCTGGAGTAAGAGAAGGAGAAAATTAAATCAATGGGGCACAATTGTACAGTTCTGGTGAACATACATTCTGCACAGAAGGTTAAACTTAAACTCTCTGGGTCAAATAGCACCATTTAAATCAATTAGATACAGTGTATATAAAGTAATTGCTTATTCCTATGCCTCCAAACAAACTGTCAGCCTACATTGGAATCAGTTTCTACGTATCATTGAGTCAAATGTGCACTAATGGGGTGCAGAACAGATTAGGTCAGCAGTCCTTAAATTTAAGTACTGAATAAATACATCCTATTACAGTGCATCTCAGTGCTCATACGCAGTAGATGTGGCCCAGATGGAGAGGGTGAGAAAAACACAAGTGTGAATGGAGAGTGTAAAAGGCCTAGAGTAAAAGGCAAATGACACACATCCCCCGTATCACTTCCTTTTGACACATAAGATTGGATCTCCTGATGCCACTTGTCATAATCCTTCTTTTTTTTCATATAAAACTGCCTTTTTCAATTTCATTACAGTCCTATTCAAATGTGCTGTACTGTTCCTCTTTTCAGATCCTTTCATTCACAAGTTTATAAACTGATTCATGCAGTTGTAAGAGCTCTGCTTAAATCGATGTTTTTGAGAAGTGCTGCTGTGCCTATAAGCTATGCCTTTACCAGTTCTAGGGGGTGCTGTTGTACTGATAGCTTAGTATAGCCTTATAAACCCTTGCCATCTGTATCAATTAAAATGAGGCAAAAAAAAAAAAAAAAAAAAAAAAGGTAAAATAAAACCACTTTGCAGCTTTGGAAATAAAATCTGAAATGAAGATATGAAACTACAGCCTTATTACATTTTAGAGGCTTAGTTTACTTAATTATTTTGACAGAAGTGTTAGGATCACAAGTTTAAAAAACAAGCTTGAAGGCTTTACAAAGTATATTTTGCTCTGTAAAGTAGAAACATTAAAAATTAGAAGAGAGCCAATCATCAATGTAATGCAGACAGGTTTTTATTTTATTTTAAAAAAAATTTATCAGTTTAAGTAATAGCTTTCAGTGAAGATAAGAATCTGTCAGACCATGGACTGGACAACTCATTCATTGGTAAATACTAATGGGAGGTAATTTATCATTTTAAAGCTAAGTGAGATCAGGCAAGTCTTGACTTAACATGCATCATGCCCCAAGTACAGTTAATTAGTCTTTGAGATAATTGAACAAATCACCTTAACTATTAAAGTGTTGGATTTCTTTCAGAAAAGATTATTTCTCTCTGTGTCCATTATCACAATAAATGATGACAAATGGGAAATGATTATTAAAGGGTGATGAGTAGCCTCCACCTGTACACACACCTGTTAATATTTTTGATGGAATCATTGCCATACCAGTTATGACGTGCTGTGACCTTTTCCACTGTCAGCACTGAGGGTAATTTCCTGAAATACAGACTGCTGAGTTCAGCCTCTGTACAGGATGGATACTCTTCCAGCTTAGCACAAATGGAAAAACAACATCGAAGATTTAAGTTGAAGCTACTCTTATTCAAGAAAAGGAACACCTCAGACATTTGACACTGCATTGAGGAGAAAAACTATATATATATATATATGTGTGTGTGTGTGTGTGTGTGTGTTTATATATTTATTAAGCATGTTAAAATACACAGGCAATATATGTGCCAACACACACAAACACATGCACACCAGTTCCCTTCCAGTCGAGAACGTCAGACGTAGTCGACGTCGACTGAATGGGGATCACACCATGGAGCCAATCATCTTAGAGTACTATTGAACGAGACAATGGGAATTGCCGTGCGTGATGACATCACATACGGAAGTGGATGCACGCACTAGTTGCCTTTCGTTTTGGAGCCGAACGTTTGATGTCTCTGAAGAGTGCTGTTGTTTACAACGAGCGAGTGTGTCAGTGTTCTTCTGGAAGACTCCCAGTGCTGGTGGTTTCTACAGCGTGAGTGCTAGGGGTGTAACGGTACACAAAAATCACGGTTCGGTACGTACCTCGGTTTTAAAGTCACGGTTCGGTACGTTTTCGATACAGCAAAAAGTAAGAAATGCCATAGAAATTTCCTATTTGTTAAAAGAAAAAATATTTTTTTAAATAAGTTGAGTTTTCCTACATCTTGAAACTTTCAGGTTTATAAAGGGGTGTCATCTTTGAAGGATGAACAAATAATGTTTTGGTCATCACATTAAAAATAACATTTAAATATATGAAGAGTTCAGATCCAAAAGCCATTTGAAATTTTCTTTATTTTTATCAAGCTTGTATATAAGTTCAGTAATTTCACTTAAATGGCAATGAAGATTACCTATTAATTGTCATTTGAGTGAAATTCTGAACTTAAATATACAAGCTTCATAAAAATGATCATTCTAGAAGAAAATTTCAAATGGCACTTAGAGGCTTTTGCATCTGAACTCTTCATATATTTATTTATATAATATTTGAGTTTTGAAGTGCTGGAAAAAGATGTGTGAAGTACTTGAAAGTATTTCACTATTCCAGCCAAACTGATTACAGTTATGGTGAATGTTGCTGGTCTGTGGACGTAAAGTATTACTAACTTAGTTCATTCACGGCACAATATTTCTCCTGGTGTCCACGTCAGCGCTGTTTGATCTAATAGAGATCTACGGTTAATAACGGAGAAATGTGAATGCTTCTCACTAGATCTCGCAGCGATGTTATTACTTCAGTGGCGAATTCAAATGTTTTCTTTACTGGATCTCTTAGCGCTGTGTAGTAACAGTGTCGCTTGATCGAGATCGGCTCGCGCTGCACAGATGTTGCTGGTCCGAACTCCGAACTGATAAACGATCCGTGAAGCACATAATGAGTAGCGCAGTTTCATTCCGCTTTCTTTACGCTTGCCATTTGATGTTGCGCAACGTTGTGGTGGTCGCGCCAGCGCAAATTTTGTCGGTAGGAAAAATGGTCCAAGGAATCATTCGGTTTGAATGCGTACCGAACCGGAAGCCTCGAACCGAAACGGTTCAATACGAATACATGTACCGTTACACCCCTAGTGAGTGCAGAGGTGATCTCAGAGGTGAGCTCTCAACTGCTGTTTTAACAGCAACAAATTTCTAAAGGTTTGTGTGTTGACGGCTGGTTAGAGGGGGGAAAAGTGAGTGCTTCACTGTTTCAGTTCACTGTTTAGTGTTGCCGTGGTCATTCCCCTGTATGCTCCGGCACTGGTGATGGGTCCTATTTCCTGAAAGAGCAACACGGGTGCATTTGCATCTTTTTCCAAGATGTCATCCCTGTGCGTCCCTGTCCTCCACCTCGCTGCCCCACCTCGGGTACGTCTGTGGTTCCCTGGCCCCTGGCACGTTGTGTGTAAGCCTAAAGATGCTTCCTATCGCTCCACCTGGCCCCAAAAATACCAGCAGATTCGGCTTGCGATTGATTTCGCTTGGCTGTCGCCCTGGCTCAGTGATATTTATCACACCTACGTGTTGAGCACTGCTCCTGTCCTGTGTGCGGACGTCACAGTCCTACTGGCGAAGGACGCGATGTGGCCTCCCCTCCAGCCGATATGAAGACCTGTTTCTATAAACCCGTACTTCATTGTACCCTAGATATGTGGTGGGTTATGGGCATCTTGGACCTCTGTCAATTGAAACAGGCCCTTTTTCGAAAGCCTCCGTTCAATTACTAACACAGAAATGCATTTTCAAATGCTCCGTCCCCAAGGTTGACCTGCAGCGTTCGACCTGAAGGACAGTACTTCAGATCTCTATCCTTCCGCTCTCTTTTTCAGTTCAGGAGAAGGACTCGGTCCAACACGTCTCTTCAAGAAGAGTGTGTTCGGCTGGTGCTTGAAGTGAGAAAGGGTCCCACTGAAAGAACTTTCAGAGGGTCCTGGGGCATATGGCAGACCCTGGGGCAGAAGCATATGGCTTCCTCCATGTAAAGACCGCTTCAGCACTAGCTTTATGATCGAGTCCCTAGGTGACCGTGGCAGAGCGGCACGCCCTGTGTGACAACAGATCACCCCGGCCTGCCGCCAATCACTCAGCCCGTGATCAGACCTTTCGTTTCTCCGGGCCAAGCCGCTCTTAGAACGAGGTCCACTAACACCGACTGAGGGGCCATGTACAAAGGGCATGCTTTAACGGAGGCCTGGGCGACCTCCGACTGCATTGGTATTTGTTACCTCCAGTTGTTGCAGTTCACCTCGCTTTGAGCCACCGCTGCTCAGCGAGCTGGTACTGGTCTGAAAAGACAACATCGCGACTGTTGCGCTAAGCTTCCCTCGCAACTCAACTCACCTGTCACCTCCTCCTCGGAGTCAGAAGCTTCTGAGGTCGCTTCATTCCACTATTTCTTCCGGCCTGCTCAATCGTGCCGCCAACGAGCCTCACGACAGCTGTGGCCAGGGAGAGTGGAGACTCCATCCCCTGGCGGTCCAGCTGGGCAGGGACCACTTCGGCAGGGACCGCACAGTTACATCTGTTTGCCTCCCGACTCGTCCCTCTGCCAGTTGTGTTCCTGTCTGAGCGGACAACCCCTGGACAGACACTGGCTTTCAGCTGACCCCGGGGCTCCACAGAAATGTGTTCCCCAGTGAGCCTTCTAAGAAAGCGGCTATGCGATTCATGACGCTTGGCGCCTGCTCAAGTTCAATGATTTTTATCACTCAGGTGTTGAGCAGAAATGCTCCTGAAGCTCAGTGAAATTCATCACACTCAGGTGTTGAGCAGACATGCTCCTGAAGCTCAGTGAATTTTATCACACTTAGGTGTTGAGCAGAGCTGCTCATGAAGACCAGTTCAGACCAGTTACGGAAACCACCAGAAGGGAAGGCTGTTTCCAAGCAGAGGCTGGCCCAAGTGGTTGCCTTCATCTTGGTGAGAGAGTTTTCCCAAGGTGCATGGCCCACCTGGGTGGTGAGCTCCTCCTAAGTGAGGGTATTGCTCCCTCCTAGGCATTGACAAAAAGTGCCTCGCTAACAGATGTTAAATAAAGTTGGGGGCTGGGCGACACCCATCATGTTCGCTAGAAAACTAGCATATGTGTTGAACCGTTCACATGAAGCTAGGTTCAATGTAAGCCCGGTTCGTTGTGTCGGCTTGCTGCGCCATTCCCCTCCTATGGACTGGATACGTGCGCAATTCTTGCTCCTTGCTCCAGTTGAGTTCGATGTCGACTACGTCTGACCTTCTCGACTGAAAGGGAACGTCCTGGTTGCGTATGCATCCCACCGTTCCCTAAAGGAGGGAACGGAGAACGTAGTCCCCTTGTCACTACCGCTGGACCACCGCTGACTCCGAGTTACTCTCAGCTCCTCAGCGAAAAACAAACTAGTGCGTGCATCCACTTCCGTATTTATACCCGCGTCGTGGGGACGGAGTGTGTGATGTCATCACGCACGCCAATTCCCATTGGCTCACTCAATAGTACTCGAAGACGATTGGCTCCCTGGCGTGATCCCCATTCAGTCGACGTCGACTACGTTCTCTGTTCCCTCCTTCAGGGAATGGTGGGTTGCATACGCAACCAGGATGTTTTTTGTATTTCCAAAACAACATTAGATCCAACTGACTTTCAATATATGAAGAACATTTTATAGAACATCTTAATGTTCCACAGAAGGAAGTTATACAGGTTTGGAAAGACATGAGGGTGAGTAAATGATGACAATTTTTTGGGTGAACTAACCCTCTAAGGACTATCAGTCGGGTGATTAATAGCCATTTTTCTGTTGGTTACAGTCTTGGCATATGTAAAATAACCAACCACAGTTTGCTTTTTATGTGACGTTTATGGGGCAGTCTTTGTGAAAGGTTTCAGGTACCTCACATTCATCATAAAAAAAAATGGCCCATCCATAGCCATTTTGAAGATTTAAGCCATGTGCACATTTTGAAAGAGAGAGAAGACGGTGCTGAATCACTCTCGCTGTTTGTGAAATTATGTCTCACAGAAAGTTTTCAAATTACTGATTTGATCTGATAATCTGTGTGGATTAATTTGCTCATTAACCAACAACCTGAATAAATGCAATACCCACAATCCCGCTCCAAAATTCAAGCCCTGCTAAGATCTTATTTTTAAGAAATTAATACTTTTATGCAGCATGGATTCATTATATTGATCAAAATTGACAGTAAATACATTTAGATTACAATAGATTTAATTTTTACATAAATGCTATACTTTTTAACTTATAATCCTGGAAAAAAATGTATCACAAATAATTTCAAAAGGATCACTTGACAATGAAGAAGGGAGTAATGGCTGCTGAAAATTCAGCTTTTACATCACATAAATAAATTACATTTTAAAATATATTATATATAGAAACTGGTTACTTCAAAATCTAATAAAAATTTCACAATATTACTGTTTTTACTTTATTTTTGATATAAATAAATGCATCCTTGGTGAGCGTAAAAGACTTCTATTAAAACATTTAAAATCATACTGCCCTGAAACTTCTGAACGATAGTGTACAGTTTGTATAAAATATGACAATACTGACAGATACTCAGAAATTTGGGTTAAACAAATCAGTTACTGGCATAAAATGCCTGCTCGGGGTAAGCATGGCATTTACTGTACCAAATTTAACAAAGATGTCCCTTTGTTGTGTAACAATTTCATCAATTGTCATTTACATTACAGGTACAGACACATCAAACTGAAAGAGTCAACAAACGGAGCCAAGCATAAAGCCCCTCGCTCTTTCATCTCTGCATTAAACAGGTAAGACACAAAATGAAAGACTACAAACTCAAAATAGCTCTCCTGTTTTTAAGAAGAGAGAGTCAAAGACAGACCAAGATCAAAAGCACAGAAAGGGAGAGAGAGAACATTTTACTTTTAAATCCTCTACAAACAGAATCATCACCATAGTCACATTCTCATGGGAAATGCACACTAAGTGATGAAACGGAGTGTGAGGACAGACCACCGTGCCAGCCAGACGCTCCCGTACACACACACACACACACCCACCCACACACTCCTACACACATCCATCATTTCATTTCAATGAGCTACATTTTCTCCATTTTGGAAGGGGAAAAAAACCGAGAGGGAGGCAAATCTAAATGTCCGAAATGCTTCTGTTGCTTTACAAAAAAAACAAAAATGAGAGTCGCTAGCCTTGGCAAGGCAATATGATAAATTAGGTCTTTCAAATGTTATACTAGCACATAAAAACAACATGCAAGAGAAAACCCCAATTAGTTTCAAGGGCATGTGTTTTTTTAATCTGTCTCTCAGGGCAATGCAAGAACAAAACCTCCATCCTTTGACTACAAATGATTTACAGACATGCTTGTAGTAAGTTTCATATGTAATGTCCTTCTGATGTTTTGGCATGTGGGCAGAGGACACCGATTTTACATGACTTAAGAGAAGAGACAGAAAAAGACTCCTACTGATGAGTCACAGTTAATCTGTCATGGATGAATGGGAATTTATGGATATTCTTTGTTCTGAACATTCGCTGCAGGCAAAATATGTTTTTGACATCATCCTCCTTACCACATTCTGTTTCCTTATATTGCTGGCTTAAGTTAGTGCACCATCCTTCATGCTCACACTTAGGATCTTGTTTTTCTGTGTCTGACATCTTCCTTTCTCCGATTTCTTAATTACTTTATTGTGCACCTTTTTTTTTTTTAGCCCTACATCTTTAATACCCCTTTTTTCCTCCAGTTCCCCTTTTCCCAGTTTCATCTACTCTCCTTCGTCTCCACTGCCTCCATTGTTTCTTTCTCACCTTATAAGTGTTTCTGCTCTATGGATTTTGACCTCTAATAATCGAATTTGTCTCACCTATTAATCCCGCATGAACATTTACAGTATTCAAAGCGGCTTATAGTGCATTCACACAAAGTACTTTATGTGTATTCTCTGTGAATCAAACCCTTGACCTTGGCTTTTGAGCTCTAGGAACAGAGGAACATATTCAGGTTTGCGAACTGAATAATACATGAATTAACTAGCCATCTGAAACCTGGGCTTATCCACCTTATTTGTAACTTAAGAGCAGGTGCAGCCATTTGTACATTGAACGTGCAATGCTTCCAGTGTCATCCGCTTCCAGTTATATTAGCTATACAAAAACATACCAGTTTGCAATATCAAGCAGCATAATGGACTTTGTTATTTTAATTTATTATCATATTCATAAACACTCAGTATTTTTTAGTGCAAACAGTTTTACCATATACTGCGCTTTGTTATTCTTCTGATTCATTAGGCACTGTAGCTAAATGAGTAGAAGTCTTGCACATTCACAGAAAATAAGGTAGATAAGGAAAGGCTCAGATTGAGAAACTATGGACCAATAGATGAAGCAAAATGCTGTGGATTCAAACAAGCAAATCAGACCTTACTGAAAACTTGTTTCTACAACATGAAACTAACCACTAATGAAGTCAGATGAGGATATCTCTTAAGAAGTATATCTGAGACCAGCCCTGACTGAGAAATGAAAACAACATCGAATCCCTATGGATTGATGAAATTATATTTGATTGATGAAACATGGTGTGTTTCCAGAACTTGGATAAAGTGTTTACATGGCCTCTAAAAGATTACAAGGCTGTCTTTATTTCTCTGCACTGATGGGAAGTTCCGTAAGGATTCTGTGAGCATGTGTGCGATAGAGAAAATGCGTGTGGGAGATATAACTTAAGCCACTCGTACTTAGACTCAAAAGTGACACCAAACACTCCATAGACACAAAAGTGATGACTCACAAAACTCACTAACCGCTACAAACAGCCAGATAGTAAAATATGTAGCATGTAGTATACTATGCAGTATACACAAGATCTAGAGATGTTAGGTGTACATGCACACTAAGAAAATGTAGGCAGCCTTAATTTCACTACTGTTGGTAATGTTTTTGAAAGAAGTCCCTTATGCTCATTAAGGCTGCATTGATTTGATAAAAAAATAGCCTACATATTATACAACAGAAAATATTGTGAAATAGTATTACCATTTAAAACAATTGTTTCTTATTTTAATATATTGCAAAATGTAATTTATTCCTGTGATGGCAAAGATGATTTTTCAGCAGTCATTACTCCAGTATTCAGTGTCACATGATCCTTCAGAAGTCATTCTGAAGGATAAAGAAACATCTCTGATTATAATCAATGTTAAAACAAAAAATTGTGCTACTTAATATTTTTGTGGAAACCATGATCCATTTTTTTTCAGGATTCTTTGATAAAAGTTCAACAACATTTATTTGAAATAGACAACTTGTTTGACATTATAAATGTCTTTACTGTCACTTTTGATCAATTTAATGCATCCATGCTGAATATACTACTTTCTTCTTGTGTGTTTTAGAACCTAGTGGTATGATCAGAGAGGGGCACAAAATCAGTTAAGGGGAATTTCACTTGCACTTTTCTGTGCTGGTGGAATGATATTCCCTAAGTCACTTGCAATTTCAAGAAACGATACAGATTTTTCATACCTAATTTTTCTAAGAGGAACTTTTGAATCCTAATGTACCTCTCAAGTTACTGCCTCCTTAGGATGATCACTTTGTTGTATTGCTTATTTGCAGTTACTTCGGATAAAAGTATCTCCTAAATGAATAAATGTAAGTGTAAGAAAAGAGATTATGAATTGCTAGGCAATGAATATTTAGCTGCGGTGTGATGAATGAGTTAGCATAATTGAAAATGTACAAGATGAAACTGTAAATGAGAAAATTTGCAATGGCAACAGATGGTTGGTGCACACACAGAGAGCTAAGCCTTTCAGCACAATTCACAAATATATATTTTTTTAAAAGATTAATTCTGTCTGTTGTCGAGGCCAGTCCAGCCACATGGGGCTAATCTACAGACCTATTTTGCTGTGAGCTTCCTAACAACTGGCAATATATCCCAAAATTCCACCCACTCACACTTTATCTTACCAAACAACAGCCTGAGTGACATTAACATAAGTCCTGCTTTTCACATCAGCATGTTACCCTAATCACGCCATGAAATTACCATGGCAACACTACAGACCCAAAGGAGGGGTGAGTTGGAGAAAAAGAGATGGGCATGGGTGGTACGGCAGGACCCTTCTGCTCCCATGACTCTCCCAAACCACATCGCTAAATCTGTCACTTCTGAAATGAATAAAAACAGGGTTGCAGACTGAGAGGGGGAGAAAACGAGACATGGAATAAATGAGAAAAAGAGTAGTTGAGATGAAGTTTAGGGGGAGATCGAGACAGACACCGAGACAGTCTAGACATGATGTGTCTTCTAGCTGGCCAGTGGTGAAACAATGACTTCAACAGAGTGAAAGACATTGTCTTTTCCATATGTAAAAGAAATATAAAATCTTATTTTTTGGACTAGGTTTGCACAGTAAACAGTTTAATACCGGTATCAATCAAACCATACTTACAAACGAGAATAATTTGCTGCAGTGTTGCACTGAACCTATTTTAACCTAGTGAGAAGCAATTCCTTTTGAGGTGGAGTTGATAATATATGCTTGATAATAATATATATTCTCATAATAATCCTGCATTTTCTGTTTATATCTGGAGAATATACCACAGAAATAAATGCCTAACTGGCCTGCTAAAGATTAATATGGCAGCTGGGAAAAAGACCATCACAAAATATTTGCACAAGAAAAAACTGAGCATGTGTGCACAGTCCACTGGACCACAGCTCTGAAAGACATGCTTTGTAGTGATGTAACAGAAAGTGCATTTCTAAGACTCCCTGATCTATTTTGTTTATTTTTAAAATTGGATAAAGATAAAGCAATGCACTGTAGCATATTTGTTATGCATTAAAGATGCATTCCTCTTTTTGCAGATTATTCACTTAAACTGCTGTACCATAAAATCAGAGGTCAAGTATCCAGTGGCTCCAACAGTCTCAGAGTGTGTTCATTGAATATACATAAACTTTAATGTTATGGTAATGTAGTCACTTGAGAGAGCAATTGAAATCTTTTTAGCTCAAGAGTTTAACCACATACTGCAACAAGACTCCAGATTGTGGTTAGGAGAGCATTCGTCATGATTACAGCAACAATAGCTACAGTTCTCCAGCACAGGGTATCAAAAAAAAAAACAGGGTTGATTTACACAGGGTTGATGAACTGAGATTTATATGCAGCATCTGTCATGGGAAAAATGCAAGTATTGTTATCCAAACTTCCAGAGTAATCTTCTCTTCCAAGTCCTTTGGCATGGCCCACCCTAACTTCTAGGTAATGTCAACACTACGCTCGTCAAAATATTTAATGGGGTCTTAAAGGGTTAGTTCACCCAAAAATGAAAATTCTCCCATTTACTCACCTTTTTTTTTTGTTCTTCTGTTGAACTAAAAAGATATTTTGAAGAATGTTGGTAATCAAACAGTTGACGGTAGCCATTGACTTACATAGTAGGAAAAAAAACTACTATGGAAGTCAATGGCTACCGTCAACTGTCTGGTTACCTAGATTCTTCAAAATATATTCTTTTGTGTTCAACGGAAGAAAGAAACTCATACAGGTTTGGAACAACATTTGAGTGAACTATCCCTTTAAAGGAGTGTTTGCATTACAAGTAATATATGCATACGGTAAATTTTACCTAAAGAAATAATAATACATGATGATGCTTTACTATTTATGGTGTCCTACTTTATGTGTTAGCCTGGTGATGAGAGGTAGCTGTTTTTTCCAATCAAAAGAAAAGGGTTTTTGTACAGGATTTTTTGAATTTTACACAGGAGTGGCCTCCATTTAGCCACTGAGATTTATTTGATGGAGTGCTGCACAGATGGTTTTTCATCCCACAAATTTTTCCATCTATATATTGGAAATGAAAAATCCTGTCATCATTTATTCACCCTGATGTTATTCCAAACCCGTAAAGACATGCTGGGCAGAATGTTCATGATATTCTTGTCCATGCAGTGAGAAAGGAACTGCTCTCATTTTGATCTATTTCTTTAACCATAATTCAATATGGAAATGGTGCAGAGGAGTTCAGGCTTGTAACTTAAATAATTATAAAGTATGAACACATAAATTAAACATGACAAACAACCATGAACCTGAGAGGTTATTCTGTCACAAATAAGGAAAAACAGCCTAAAACAGACAAAAATATATAAGTCAAAATTAATATATGTTTGTGTTTTTGTTTTGTTAAACAATGATTTATTTCCTCCAAAGCGTCTCAGTGTCTAATAAGTGAATTTGCAAACTTGTTTTCATTCCCTGGTTCCTCATATAATGAGCTATGTGGTTTTACTATGTAGTGCATAGTGAATATATGAACCAGTGATAAATTTATAAAAAAGATGGCTCTAGATTCATTCATCATTGAACATTTTGAATGAAGAATTTGAATACTGATAAGCACTATAGGGAAGAAAAGATGATCGCAAGTGTTCACACTGACAGCGATTAAAAAGGACCAGAAATCTATTTGAGTTGCTTAAAATTCAATAGATTTGCCATTTTTTGTCAATCAAATCAATTCCAATAAATTAAATGGTCACTTTAACATGACCAAGATACAAACAGAAACAATCTCAGCCAACTGTACAGTATCTTTCTCTCTCACACAGTCTTATTTCCTTCCACAGGCACACAGTGTCAAAATGTTAATTCTGAGGTCCTCCTCACACTTGAGTTTGTCCGTTGATAGTTAAAAACAGGATGTCAGACAGGGAGGGACGCTAGACCTCAATGTCGGTCTAGCTGCTCACACCTAAATTTGTGGGGCAGCTATATCAAAACAGAGTCAGTGTTTCAGCATATGTGTGTGTATGGGTGAACTGACATAAGGTTCTTATCCCATTAGCTGCTCTCGGTCAATAATAAAGCTGGTATGGACTTGATCCAGCAAAACACAATGGACTACATGACCTCAAAGTTCCCTTTACTAGACATATCTGTCGGACTACAACAGCCCAGTCAGATTAGTGAACCGTCTGTGACTACATAGAACAGGGGTGGGCAACTCTGGCCCTCGAGATCCAGGCTGAATCCAGAAAACGCCTCTTAAACCCTCAATCACTATTCCCTATGTTAGTCCACTAATATGATTCACTTGAAGGAGTGAATAAAAACGAGCCGTTCAAACAGCCGTTGAGTGTATATCGGCTGTACACTCGTTATTGCAGTGCAATGTGGGATAGAATGAGTTCACTCTATAAATGTCCACTATGGTTTCGGACACCACTACAAATGGCAGCCCCTTCAAATAATGCCCTATTTAAGGGTATAGGGGGCAATTTCAGATTCAGCCCCACTTTCCTGCAGAGTTTAGCTCCAACCCTAATCAAACACACCTGAACAAGTTAATTATGGTTTTCAGGATTACTAATAACAAAGCCACTGTAGGACAAGCCTTCAAGGTTAGCAAAAAAAAAAACCCCCAAAAAAACCTGTAAAGCTGTAGTACACAAGGAAGGAGACTAGAGGCCTTTTTTTTTAAAAGGATGTCAATGGAGGAGAGGCTTCACTACACTGAATAAACTGCTTCTGTGGGAAAACAACTGATCATTTATTGAATTGACAGTCTATCAGCTAATCTTCAGCTAAATTAATCATAACTAACGTTCCTTTTTCTTGCAGGATTTACATTTATATGCTTTTGAAAATGAATGTCCCCAACAATTAGTTAGTGTGTGTTGAAATAACGGATGCAGATGGACAAGACTAAATGTCTGTCTAAATATATAACCTAATGACTTGAGTAACAAGCTGAAGTAATCAAGAAATCCATATTTGCTTTAACCTAGTAACAGAGAAGGGTTTGCTGAATAACACATATGAAGAAATGATGCAATGAATAATGTGACCTTTGCCTTGCACTATGTTGTACTCTTTTGTTGTGGGGATCCTCTGTGATTGACATGAGGTCCTCCTTGCTGTGATTAAAGTATTTCAAATGCAGGTTAGTGCTCCGCAGCAGGTTAGTGGAACACAAGAGACCTTATTCCCAAGTGATAGTGTTCATAGGGGGCAAGACGTCGTCCAACTCATCTGATGTCGATTAGGAGATGCGCTAGAGCAGGGATCGGCAACCTATGGCACGCTTGCCAACACTGGCACGCTGAGGGTTAATCGCTGGCACTTGAGAAAAAGTGAGAGAGATGTATGCATTTCATTCAGATAAAGTACCTCGTACCTGCATACAGATCTACATTTTGAGGTAATCATTCCTCATAGTAACACAGCTTGTTATATTAAAGAACAAGTTCGGTATTTTACACTTAAAGCCCTGTTTTAAGATTGTTTCTGATGAAATAGAACGGTTGTCTTGGGGCAAAAACTACAATAAAACCTGTTGGAAAGCATATTTTGCAGTGATTTTTGTGTAAGCATATCAGTGAACACCCCAGACCACTCGGTGAGTTTCACGTCTTTGTAAACTAAAGTTTAATGCGTTTTATGAACGATTGTTCCAGTGCACCTATGCAACCATTGTGGAGGGGGGGGGGGGGGTGCAACCACAGAAACCGAAAATTCTCGGGCCAGCAGCATGTGTCCAAATTTTAATCTTAACCATTCTATTTCACCAGAAACGATCTTAAAACAGGGCTTTAAGTGTAAAACACCGAACTTGTCCTTTAAAGGAGCAGTAGGACATCTGGGAAAATGCTAACTTTAGCCTAATAGCACTAAAAGCGTACATCCCACCCTCCCTGCAAATCGCCGTCCAAAGCCACGCCTCAAAGCATGAACGCGCACAGCCCAGAAGACCGGAGACAGCGTTACTGCAATACATCATGCGTCATTCACCGGTGAGAAAACTTTATAGTACAGTTAGTAACAGTACTACAATACCAAACATAAACAAATTCTTAAAAATGGAATTTGATGCAAGTTTTCGGTTTGTTGAATTTCCCATTCATAGGAAATGAATGGGAAATGGGCAAAAAATATAAAAACAGAAAATTTTTGTGTGTACAATCTACAAATGCAGGATGTATCCACGATGCAGAAAAAAAGGGCACAGGGGTGAAGAGGTGAAACTCTCAAGAGTGCAAAACAGACACACCCACTCATACACACATTCACAATTATACTCACACAAATGAACTGGTAGGGCTATTACCATACAGGAAAAACTAGTCAGAAGGCTAAAGTAAGAGCTTAAAATTAGATGAGATTCAGATGGATTAAGCTGTGATAAAGCATTCCTTTTCATTTTGGTTACATTTTTTTTTTTTTTTTTATGTTAAGTAAGTGTAACAAAATGTTTTCTCTGTATTCAGGTTTGACTTAGGTTTGACTAGTAATTATAATGTAAAAACTTGTACACAAAATAACACATTTTTTAAAGGGTCACTAAACCCTAAAATAACTTTTTTTAGTTAATGGTCTGTAAGACTGGGGCTTTATTAGTGCTGTTCATTGATTTGAGTAAATGTTTTGTCATTTGGGTATAAAGTGTTTTAATTCTACAATATATGGTGTAAAAACCTCTGAGTGCTGCCCTCTTCGAGTTAAACGGTGGCTACTGCAGTTGAATTTTCCTATTTGAAGTTGTTTCCCTGCGTGACGCATGCAGGCTCTGCCAACGGCTCACTACCCATGCCCCTGGCACGAGCTCACCACGCCCTTTGCTAGCATCGTCGGCATCGGGAGTTAAGACCGCAGTTTGAGCCAGCGGCTCGAATTGATAAGGCTCTGGCCCTGTGTCCTCAGACAATTCACCCTCCTCCACTTCAGGTGAAGGTGGGGGAGAAAAGTCCTCTAACTGTCAATCAATCAGTCACTGCGAGTCACTGCGGGTCTCAGGTGCACGCCCCCCACTCAGCCCCGCCCTCAGTTCGTCCCCTCTGGGCTCTGCCCACTTTTCCTGCGTTTTTCAAAGATTGCCAGTGGGTGGAGTTAGGCTCTGACCAGGGGTTGAGTGGCACTTTAAATAAACCTTGACTAAAGGTAGAATACAGTAGAGATGCGCGGATGGGCTATTATTTCATCCGCAACCGCATCACAAAACTCATCATCCGTCCGCCATCCATCCGCACCAACGTTTTTGACCAGTTTTCAAAACCGCACCTGCCCGCCATCCGCTGATTGGGCGATACAAGGCGCTGCTGATGACAGCCGCGAGACTAGAAAGCTCTCAGAATATCAGCAGTGAACTCCTCTCCGATCGGCGCGCAGGGACAAAAATAAATAAATAGCCTAAATTAAATGCACTTCGGCAAACCTGACCTTATCTGATAGGGTACTGTATAGGGGTTGAACCGACTAGTCGATTAGTCGACTAGTTGACCTTAATGAAATACCGCGACGCTTTAAGCTTGACGTCGACTAGTCGCGTTGATCATGTGACACTATGATTGCGCTAATTTTGATACTAACATGTTGCAGACGACAACAGATGAAGAGCCCAGAGGGTCATTGCAGCAAGAAAGCAGCATTGGTACATCAAGTGTGTGTAAATACTTTACTAACCTAACACTAGATATTGTTGAAAACGAAAGTAAAAGCATGACGCACGCTCACTGTTTTACCGGAAATGAGAGTTCAGTATCTTTATTAAAATCATTAAAACATTTTTTTTTTTTTATTTAAACATATTAATGATGTAGCTAATTCACCTGCAATTAATTAGAATATTATTTTGTTTTACTTGAATCTGCGTATCACTAAGGCGCAGATGTGAATTTATAGCTTTTTTTCCTTTTCTTTTCATCCTAAATGATGATGTAACTGCGGGCTGTTTACACCAGGCCACTTCATGTGTTTCTGTGATCTGATAGCTATCCGATCGTGAAAAGACCAGGTGTAAATGCCCTCCGAAGCGCACTCGAGACGGATTTAAATCCGATCGCTCAAACCGCTTCAGGAGGAGGTCTGGGCCGCTTAACAGACGAAACTGGACAAGTGTAAATGCATCTGGTTGTTGAAACCACATATGTAAATTGGACTTCTCCCAACAATGCTAAAAATAAACGTGTGAGAGCGTATTATAGCGATGAAGCTATGGCAACACCAACACGCATCGCCGCAGATGAGCAGCTCGAGCATCTATTCATCAAGCCAACGTGCAAACTATCGCAAATCAAAGTGAAAGTAAGTCGCAGACGCTTAACACACAATCATCTTCATTAAAAGTAAAGAAACAAAATGATCTTACCAGTGCTGTCTCTCTTATTGCGGTCTTTGATTTTGAAATTAGCTGATGATCAATAAAATGCAGCTCATTATTGTTGCTTTCGGTGACGTGAACTCCGTTAAATCTGCATAGCGCGTTGTTTGAAGATCTGGGGCCGTATTCACAAAGAATTTTAAGGCTAAAAGTAGCTCCTAACTGGCGAATTTAGGAGCAACTCCTAAAAATAATGGGCGTGTCACTCCTAAATTTAGGACTCCTAATTTTTTTCACTAAGAGTAATTCACGAAGCATTTTAGCCCTAAAAGTAGCACCTAAGTCTGGGACAGCTTAAAAGAAGTCGAGAGGACTCCTAACTCACTAAGACCTATTCACAAAGGATCGTAGCGCACACCACCGCCTCTCGCAGTCGTCCGGGGTCCGCGACACAAGCGGGAATGCGGCATTGATCTGCAAACAAATCATCTCCCATTCTCACGCTTAGTTTTGCTTGATATCCCAGTGCCGAATTTCACTTTTATTATGTTTTTTTTTTTTTTTTTTTTCAGCACCAACTCGGCCAGCAGCAGTAACTGCTCCTGCGTCCAGTTGGGCTTTCTTTTACGTTTTGGCGACTTCATAATCTACTGTCATTCAACTATTACATTACTTCAATAAGAGCAACATTTCCTTGCTTTAAGTAGTCTATTTAGGCTAATAGGATGTCAATTAACCAAGCAAGTGTTAATGCAAGTGTTGTTTTTCATTATTAGGCAAGTGGCGGTTTTCATTGGGGTATTAGGCTACCTTGATTTAATTTATTTTAATTCACGACTTTTCTCTCTCTGCCTTTTTAGAATTACACTTCACTGGGGCCTGCACAAACATGTCATTATATATGCATTTCGATGACATTACTATTATTATTTTGTGTAGGACACAGACATATTTAGATGTCGTAATTCCATGATTTGTTGCGTCTGTGTTATGATTCGCATGATGGCCCTGCCATCTAACAACCAATCACCGTGATCATTGCGAGGAAGCTCGTGCCTGAGAAGTGACGTCATCCATAGCAACGAAGACTCACTCTTAGTTTAGGAGTTGTCATTTTTCCTTACTAAGAGTAGGTCTGAAAGGCGCTGTGAATAACTTTTAAGAGAAAACTCCTAGCTAAAATATTTTAGTGCGATTTAGGAGTACTCCTAGTGGTAAGATAAAATTCTTTGTGAATACGGCCCCAGATTTATATCTGTTTTGCGAAAACATTTATGTGACCAGGTGTAGGCTAAATGGAATCGTTTTGATAAATCAGATCAGTAAAAAAACATGAAGTGACCAGGTGTAAACGGCCCCATTATGAGCTGTCTGTCAGCATCTGTATAATTTTCTGTTAATTAATTGCAAATTGTGGCATGTTGCAAAGCAGTCCCATCTCTTGTGTTTTTATGAATGACGTCATCGACTAGTCGACGTCGACTCGACTTTGATGTCATAACAGTCGACTTCAAAAAATCTGAAGTCGTTCAACCCCTAGTACTGTACAATATTTTTATTGTAGCCTAATAGAATACGCATTTTGGCACATCATTTCAACATGCTGCTATTGTATGGGGCGCCAACAATGTTACGTGACAGTTCTCCATTACGGACGCGAACACTCAGAAAGCGGCACTAAAAGACTTTCAAACTTTCACAGAGGCCTAAAAAAAGCACAAAGCCTTTCTTTAAAGCGAATTTCGTTTTGTATTAATTGTATCTTCAATTTAATCTATGTTTCATTAACCAATTTCCTGGATTTAATAAATAGGCTAAAAAGTAAATAGTCTATCTTGATTGTGTAGGCTATTTTTCATTATAAAATATTAGGCTGTGTATACCGACATGGATCAATTATTAATATTAGATTTCATCTGTCTTTTGTAGGCATAGCTGATGGCGCACCAACGAAAAAGCCTAGGAGTGACTTCGGCGTTTCTTTAATATCGAGGCTCTATAGTTTATTATATGATTGTTAGGCCTGTTGATGGTATAAAATGAATTGCACTGTGCCTGAAAAAGACGCGCTCTCCGCTCTCTTCCCGTGCATTCAAAATTAACGGTAGTCTTCAGAACAGGCTCGTCCCTCGTCAACAGCACTGAACTTAGCTCCAATGTCAATCAACGTCTGGGCCACTTGGGGGAATCCTTTACCAGAAACAATATCGAACGGGCGCATATCAAGAGAGCGCACAACTTATTCCAGGCAACACTTTTCTGACCTTCTATTTCCTTTGTTTTTAATTCTCCTTTTTTGAGTTTGTCACGTACCTCCTTTGCTGGCGTTGCCATCTCTGATAACAACAAGCAGTCTCTGCATAGACTCAAGCTGATGAAAATTAGACTATTTCAAAGTGTGCTCGATTTATTTTAATTTTTTTGGATGTATAGTCAGATAACAATATCTAACAATGTATATTTTTCATTTGATTGGTTCAACCGCCCGCCCGAATTTAATTAAAATATTTTTTTTTCGTCCCGTTATCCGCGGTATATCCGCGGAGTCCGCGGCTGTAACGGCCAACCGCGCATCTCTAGTATACAGGCATCTAGTGGTTACACCATAGAATTACATGTTTTTCTTTTTTTTTCTCGCCAGATGGCGGTAATCTGCCTTCAAAAATTAGATTTCAATTAATCTGAAATACTGCATTAATTGAAAAACAATTAAAAAAAAACTAGAATTGTTTAATTATTTCAATGGGAAAAATGGACCATAATTAATGCATAAATATTAATTAGTCCCATCAAATTCTCTCAAAATACATTTCGTTTTCAGGTGTCCGGTCACTTTTCAACGCGAAGACCACAAGTGTGATTCCTAAATGAGGAGCACCAGAATAATATACTAAAAAAAGAATATACTGTGCAAACAATGTTTATACAGGGATCGACATTAAGCCTTGTCATGTGCTTGTCCTTTGGACAAGTAAATTGGTCATTCACTTGTCCCAGTAAAAAAAGTTGCTTTCCAGAAATGTTCTCTTTTTTTTTGTGGTGTAAATATAATTCACTCTGAAGCAATTTTCTCATCAGTGTTTTATCAGCTTTCACATATTAAAATCTTCATATTTGTGATATTTACCCTGAGGGCATTCCCCTTAACCTTGTTAAATTGACGCTTCATCTTTCAAATGCTTAAATTTGAATTTTCAATAAATTAAATTAGAAACATACATATGGAAGTAAAATAATCCCAAATGTTTTTGAAACAAAAAGCCTGTTGAATTGTACTACTTGAAAAAAATATGTATTGCATTAACCCTGCTTGTATTTTAATGCAATGTATTTTTAGGGCTTGGATTTTTATATGCTGAAATTTAGCATGGTTGAATATTTAAGCTGTGAATATTTCAAATCAAAACATTTCAAACACATTTTCATTAGTAAAATTTCAATAATCATATTCACCTTTCATATTTAATTTCCCAAATATTCAAACTGATTAAAAATACAACCTATAATATTCAACAGGCGGTTTTCGGTCCATTTTATTTCGCTTTGCAAATTCGCTTCCACAAATTCAGTGGTTCAAATTCGACAGTAAATTCAACATTGACATCCAGGAGCTGCAGGAAAAGTAGTAGATTACCGAGCATAATCTCCATCTGCTGTTAGTCGACCTCACCAGCAGGGGGTGCAAGCGCGTGTTGTTGACGAAGACCAGAGCAACAGTTAGTGCAAGCCATTCATTCATAAAAACTTATTTACAAAAATGTAAGTGTATTTGTGATTATTATGACGTCTGTTTTATGTGAAATTCAGTGTGTTCACGATTACTTTTCCTGTGTAGCCTACATGCATCTTTCTCTACCATGAACGATAATGTTATTCCCCCGATGCGGATGTACAGATCCAGTGTTACATTTGACATTTTCTCTTGGTTGTTTAGTTGCCTTAACCTTATATTGCAGTGATGTGCTGCATGCAGTACTAGGGTTTGGTTTCCCTCAATATGTCAGGATTCCCCTGCTGGACATATAAAACGCTTAACGTAGCTTAATGGACATAAAAGACCAAACTCGCAGGCTAGCAGATGGACTCAGAATATGAATTTAACGCGCAAAGTTTAATGCTGAGCGTTTCCCAGTGATATACTGGCATAAATTTGGTTTGACATTGGACATTCGCACATTTAGGAACCGTCTCTAAAGTTACATACGAAATTGGTATACACGTTTCTAACTTAAATACCATTTGAAAAGAACGACTTACAGTCATAAAACCAACTGTAAAGTGTTCATGTAGGTGTCAGGCTCAGGCATAATGCGCAATTTATTCAAATAGATTGAAGTTTGCTATTGAAGTTAGAAACGTTTAGGCCTATAGGACTTGTTACTTTAGAGACGGTCCCTAAATGTGCGAATGTCAACCCAATTTTACATTTAGTCTTTTAGCTGGCACTTTTATCCAAAGCGACTAGTTAAACTAACAACATAGAACAACAATATGAAAGTGCTACTTCCCAGTTTAATCTAATGCAGTACATGTACAATACATACTTTCCAAATAAGGTGCGAGTTTGGTCTTTTATATCACTGTAGTCCATTAACCTACGTTAAACGCTTTGTCCTGACGGAATTCGGGGAATCTTTGAGTATGATGATGTATTGAGGGAAACAGATTATAATCCCGTTCACTGTAGAAAAGGCTGATAGCATAAGGCTACACAGGGAGAGTAACAATGAATGAAACATAAAAACAGCTTTTGTGCCTTTATCATCTTTTCCGCATATATACTGACCCAGATAATCGTCACAAAAAACATAATGCATGCTGAGTTTTTATGAATGAATGGCTTGCACTAACTGTTGCTCTGGTCTTCGTCAACAACACGCGCTTGCACCCCCTGCTGGTGAGGTCGACTAACAGCAGATGGAGATTATGCTCGGTAATCTACTGCTTTTCCTGCAGCTCCTGGATGTCAACGTTGAATTTACTGTCGAATTTGAACCACTGAATTTGTGGAAGCGAATTTGCAAAGCGAAATAAAATGGACCGAAACCCGCCTGTTGAATATTATAGGTTGTATTTTTAATCAGTTTGAATATTTGGGAAATGAAATATGAAAGGTGAATATGGATTATTGAAATTTTACTAATGAAAATGTGTTTGAAATGTTTTGATTTGAAATATTCACAGCTTAAATATTCAACCATGCTAAATTTCAGCCTATAAAAATACAAGCCCTAAAAATACAATGCATTAAAATACAAGCAGGGTTAATGCAATGCATATTTTTTTCAAGTAGTACAATTCAACAGGCTTTTTGTTTCAAAAACATTTGGGATTATTTTACTTCCATACATACACTATAGGGCTGTTACCAATCAAATTAAATCATTTACACTGAAAAATTTAAAGTCCCCGTGAACTGGAAGTTACAAACGACTTTTCTCCAGTGTTGTGACGTATTTCCGAGAGAAACGGAATACTAAATGAGGCAAAATGGTGGGCGTGGCTTTTTTCCCAACTAGCACCTGATTGGATCTAGAAAAGTAGGTGTTTTCATGCAGCCTGTCTACTGTCAGTTGGAGGGGCGTGGTTACGGGTGTTAAGAAGACGCCCAAACCGTGAAACCTACGTCATCAGGGAAGGTCCTCCAACGCAGAGGGGAGGGGAAATTTCAGATTTTGATTAAAGATTACGAAGCCAAAAAAATTTTTTGTGTGGATTGACTTGCATGGATGAATTGTTCACCACAAAACGATCAATTTAGGCAAACAAAGTAAGTATGGTCAATTTTGAATTCATGGGGACTTTAAAACGGATTAAATGATGTTATGAGATTGTTTCAAATAATTTTTTTAAATACCAAACAAGTCAGAAAAAAAAAAAAAATTTAAACATGAAACTAAACCGTCAGTAGTTGGTGGCAAGTGACTGTCTTAATGAGCGAGTCATTCATCCAAACGGCTGATTCATTCAAGAATGAGGCAGTTGTTTATAAATGGGTCATTGAATCTTTGACTCAACCAATTTGTTCAAAAAACACTCAATCATGCAGTAATGAAATACGGCTGAGTGTTGCTGTGAGATGCGCTGGTTCTGAATCTGTGGTGATCTTTGTTTGGAACTATTTTCGCTTTGAAATGGAACAAAAACAGTCAATATTGCGTCTAAAATATAAGTGAGAAAATTTGAAACTAAAGAAAAGACCTAAATAGGTTTGCTCTAGATTTACTCTTTTAAAGAAATAGAGCACTCCACTCTTTCAACACACTCAAGGCACTTAAGTATTCAGCTTAGAGAAGAGGAAAACTGATATATTTAAACTAAACAGGCCTTCTGAATTCCAAAGCTGCCACACACCAACTAGAATTTAAATGAACAATCTTACATTCCTCACTATGCCTCACTATAATGACAGTCTATAAATTATTGTGTTAAGTATGTGCCACCCAGATTTTAGAAGTCATTAAATGAAACCAATACATTATAAAGCAAAGATATTTGGAAAAACTAAATGTAAATGAGATTGCAGATAAGGACACAATCGTTCTTTAAAACCAACTGGTCAACAGGTCGTATAGGCAACTCACTTACTAGTCGATTTACTTTAAAGAAGAGGAGAAAGAGAGATTCCTTAATTTTAAGCAAAGATATAATTTCATGTAGTTTATAAATGTGCAGACATAAACTTGCCTATATTTGAATCATCTTCCCCTGCTGCCCTCCCTTGATTTCTAAATTACTACCTATCAGATCACACAGAGATTTTAATGTTTGGCACTGTTTTTTGAATTGATGTCTGGTTTGCTCTCTCACCCTGGGAATCTCATTTTACACAGTCTGTGGTATGAAATCCTGAGACTTTCAACTGCAAAACCTTAATTAAAGTAATTATGCAGAAAACAAGAGAGGGCTCAGAGATTTGGCAGAAACGTGCACACAGTACAAAGCATCACCCAAAACCCCTTTTGAATTGAGATTTGTTGTTTTATGTAGCCGGTTTTTTTTTCTCAATACTGAAAGTATTAAATATGTCTGTTTGCTTGTTGACCTCTTCGTTAATCCAATGGTTGGCAGATGTTGTTGAACACAATGACCATATTTGATGAGTATAAAAGCCAATGCTCATCCACTTTCTCACTGACTAAGAATATGTTATGACTAAATATGTCCTCCTACCTTCCTGGTCATCTTCTGAAGATGGTGTCTCAAAGCTACAGGCTAGAGATCTGTCTGAGAGACTCTGCTGTAATGTGATCTGGACCACCAGAAGCCTGCGCAGACTCATCAGATCAGAGTTTTTCAGACCCTGCTCCAGCTGTTTGAGGACTATCTGTCCTGACTGACAGGTTAATACAGTCACCTAGAAAAATGTAAATCCTTCAGTTAGAATATAGTTGATAAGTCAAAACTCAGCTAAGCAGGCATGTCTGTTTGTAATAATTCACTTTATCAACCCAATTTTTGGTAAATGGATTCAAGATTTAAATAGCCAAAAGAAAGCAATTTTGAGGAAAATATGCTACATTTCTTTCTCTGTAAATCGCAAGTCATGCCAAATTTCTGCTGACATTTCCTAACAATACTCACACAGTGTACCCAAAAGGTTACGAAGCCAATGCCCCTGTTTTTATGATTGTACGGATGAAAGCTGATTGTGGTCATTAGCTGTCTCTCTTGTTGATATAAATTCCAACTCAGAATGTGAGGGAAATAACTCACAAACTACACAGCACAAAAACATCTTCTCTGAGGTTTAATTGTGTGTAGAATATGAGACCATAGAACATATTCAAGGATACAAATAAATCAGTCATCAAAGCTGTGCCCTGTGCCACATAAATAACTTGTACAAATCATTGCTACATGATCTGTTGCATATTTGAACAGAGAGCGTCGCGAAGAGAGTGCTACAATCGCATACATCAAAGCTACTGTCATTTCTCTCTTCTTATGATAGACATCTCTGGCATAATTATAAACAGCTCTGTTGTGTCACAGCAAAGTGAGACCAAATCCATATACACCATATAATCCCATTTAGGGCACAAAAAATATTCTGTATAATCTGATTAAATGCACTTGTCCTCTGCTGTGCTTCCTGTGGTGGGGCATTAGTGCTGGGTTTTAATGGAGCCTGCTGAGAGGAGAGTGGCTGCTGAGTACCATGTGGTCTGTGTCAGTGCGCCAACATCTTCATTCAAGGCTAATAGTAGAGGGTAAATGAGCTTTGGATTCATTGGTAGGAAATCTGAATGTGAATGCCTGTGCTTTGAAGAGGTTCAATACAGACGAGACCATTTCTTTACTTGTTATGTGAGGTTTAAACAAAGCAGCGGGGTGAATTACTCTAAAATGAAGCCAGGAAGCAGATGCATAGATCGAAGGGCAGTGAATGTTGATTTGAAGGATAAGTAACCAGGGCAGCAAGACTGATTACTGTATAGGAGATTAAGGCATTTATGGGTGAAAATCAAAAGAACCCATTATTGTGACATTATTTTGAGGACAACTGAGCACATTTCACCCCCAAATTTTCATTAGTGTCAGTCATGGATTAGATATGGATTAGATATTTTAACTTTTTAATGATTTTCATTACTATAATACACAGGGCCCAATGAAATATGTCCCCCAGCCGCCACATCTACTGATTTTTGGGTTAAATGTGACCAAATTTACCTCTTCATGAGATTCCCCCATATTTAATAACAAATTCAATGTTTTGCTTTACTTACAGATACACAATTGAAAGCAATTTAAGTTTTAGCAGTGGAAGTTCTCACCTCCACACAGTTGCTATTGATGTCCCCATGAGCTGTATGGCACATGTATTGTTTAAACTGCTGCAGGCTGTCCAGCACTGCCTGTTTAAGGAGTGCCCCCCGTTGCCGAACACAGCCCTCCTGAGGCAGAGAACGCAGCTCCTCTACACAGGACAGCAAACGAGTCAGATTTCCCTTAACTTGCTGGTGACGAGAATGAGATGAAGGAATGAAAGGTTGGAAGACATTAGAAGACAGATACTTTTATTTGTCTATTAAACACATAGTACCTACTGCATCGCACCTAGTCAAACATGGATACAAATACACACATACTCATCCTCACCACAAAGGGTAGAAGGCACTCCAGCTGTACACTGATGGCAAACACGCTAAGCAGTGGCACACGAACAGGTCCTGCCAGACTACTGGCCAGAAAAAAGAAATCTTCCAGGGCCTGACACAGAACAGTGCATATCTCTGACCACCAGGGCGGCGATGCATCTATGATCAACACACGAGAAGGCTGTCTAGTAAAGGATGATGAACTGCATGCCTGGAGGATGGAGGAAGAGCAGGATCTGTTTCTGGCACTCATGGTTCTCCTACATAAGAACATGAATATGGATGTAATTATACTGAACTGAAATCAAATCTGGAAATACCACAAAAAAATTACAATAGGCATTAAATATTCATTCACTGATTGCCTAATTTACAAGTTTCCAGGTCAATTGTCAGTGATGAGCAGTGTATGTGGGTGTTTTGCTTTTTTTTTTTTTTGGTGATCAATCTATCCCCACATGCATAGGTAGAAACCTAAATAAGAGTAGACTAACTTTGTTCATCAAAACCAAGTAACACATGAGATCTAAAAATTGAATCAATTAAGTGTTAGGAAATCCTTCATTAAATGGATACTTCATCCAAAAATCTAAATTTTGTCATCATTTGCTCAGTCTCAGTCTCATGTTGTTCCAAACCTGTATGAGTTTCTTTCTTCCGTTGAACACAAAATAATATATTTTGAAGAATGTATATAACCAGACAGTTGACAGTAGCCATTGACTTCCGTATATATTTTTTTCCTACTATGGAAGTCAATGGCTAGCGTCAACCGTTTAACATTCTTCAAAATATTTTATTTTTTGCTCAACAGAAGAAAGAAACTCATACAGGTTTGGAACATATTAGGGTGAGGAAATGTTGACAAAATATTCATTTTTTTGTGAACTATCCCTTTAATTTCTCAATGTGGGAAAAAAGTGAATGATACCTCTAATACAAAGTCACATTTCATGCTGGAACACAAAATGAATACTTCAACAGAACAAAATGTACCGTAATGTCACCGCAATAACTTAAGAGGGAACATTAGAATTAACGTTAATCACATTCAATATGAACAAAAATGTTCTTCTGAGAAAAGAAGAAAGACTGAAAAAAGAGACTCCTTATAAGTTCTTTTTCCAAAGCAGTAAAACACAAAGAGTGATATTGTTAACCATAGCAGGGCAGATGGGGCAAATTGGTTAAATAAGGCAGCAGCTCTCTGCAATCTAAGGACTCATCAATGCTATCCCACTTGACAAGAGAGTTCTTTGAGCGCACTAATGCTGAGGCCTTTCCCGCCGCTTAAGCACGACACAGGCGACAAAAGGCACTTTGTCTGCTCTAAAAACAGCTCCACAGACTCACTGCCCTGAGATGAGCAGCAGATAGTGCTGATGAGAAAGCTGACGAAAGAGCAAAGCAGGTGTTACTTCAGTATTCATGTACAGTTCACTACAAGTAACGTTACTGGCAAGATTCAGTGATACGGGCACTCTCGCGCTCTCTTTCGGTCGGCTTCGTTTCAATAGGGCTTCGTTTGTTAAGCACTGTGACGTAAAGTAACAAATAACTATTTTTAATTTAAATATGTATAATTATTCATTTTCAAAGGCTGTATGTTGCAAATATTTACCTGTCCTCACTAATGTGACCTACAGTTAACGTAAATCCCGCGCTAGCGAACTTCCAAACTTAGTTAACGTTACTAGAGGCTCCAGAATAAAGGCCTCGTTATTATTCTGATTCGAAGACTGATTAAATTGTCTACAGGTACTTTATATTTACCCTCCACTCGTTTTAGTCCGCGAAATAACTAAACGACGAACGACACGACATAATCCATTTTTACTGTTGGCTTTGTCGCTGAAGCTTGAATCCCCAAATAGCTCTTATGAGTCGGATGATTCGGATCTTGTAAATGAATGATTCAAAATGGTGTGATTGAACCAGGATTGAACCGGTCCTAGCGGTTCTCAAGTGAATCGGTTCATTCATATCAAGAACTAAACTCATACCATGCGCCTAGGTATATAATATAATATAATATAATATAATATAATATAATATAATATAATATAATATAATATAATATAATATAATATAATAATAGTTTTTATTCCCTTATTTTATTACATTTAAATTTAAATTTACGGACACTTTTAAAATTCTCATCGCTACTCCTCAGGTGCAGTTTCACAACTTCCATGTAATGGGGTAAGTATGAAGGTAAATTATGAAATCTAATCTGTGCTGTTCAGTTTCCTGCATGAATAAAATCAGTGATTTACACAGGGATGGATGCAGACTCACTTACTGAAGCCTTAAGAGGCTTTAGCTGAAGGCTGTGTTGTGAAATCAGTACTGACACATGAAGACACATCACCTCTTCGTTATAGGGAGGAATCAGCGTGAAACTCCCACATCTGTTCATTGGAGATAAGGGAAAGCAGGCAGAGGCCTCAATCCCAGTAGTGACGTTGTTGCCGAAATTGGCAAAACGGAAATCCAAGCTTTGGAATGCTTGGGGACGTTTCATCTCAAAACAGAGTGACTACAAGTTAAGAAGGAAATGGGAACGCAAGCCATTTAAACAGTTTGTTGAGATGTTTTGCATTCTGGGACTTACTTTGCCACTGTAACATGTGAGCAATTACCAGAAACAATTTAACATCTCACTAAGCATTCCAGACGCCTCTCTATAAATCCCACCAGAGCCGAACTCAGGTTCCCATGGCTTTAACCAATGCAATTTTGAAAGCACATATCTCACTTATTCAGAAGAACATCCTCTAGACCCAACAGTGTTTCCAGAGAACTCAAACAATACTCACCTCAACCTGATGACTGCAAAGTCTGAACCTGTTTACAACACATTAAAATAAAAGCTTCATCCATGATATTTGTGTTATTTCCAGTGTTAATTTCTTATGCAAAACCATTATTATTATGGAACAGGGGATTAAAACGTCATGCTCAAAAGTTACATTACAAAAAGTTAAAAGTTACAAGTAAAAAATTCTTTAAAGAAAGCTAACCTGTTTGTTATAATGAATTTGATTAATGTCTAGGGAGAATGTGCTAATCGTGCTTCTTTATGCATAATTATGTTTATAAATTAATATACGATACCGTTGTTGTCTCGATGTAAACCAACAAAATGCGAATTTGTGAAAACACATGAGTATTAGGCATACAGTACGTGTTCAATCTGTTGGCATGTGTTTCTTTGTAGTGTACAAAGTGACATCGCCAACTATTGGCCCGGCATGCATGATACAGCATTTTTAGTCATTTCTGTGGATCCGTGAACAGGGATCATTTTGACAACATTGTTGTCTGTACACAAAACCTTTCAAAAATGCAAAGGAAAAACGTTTCAGTTTTTAGTACATCATTTTTGTTTAAGCGTACCCTTATTTTCTTTCACATTTTTTTCCCTTTGTTCCCAATGTTCCCGCTCTTCATTTGTTTCCATAGCAACCCATTGTGTTCACCTGTGTCTCGTTTAGCCTCGTTGTTTGGCCTGTGTCAGTTATTTGTGTCTTCAATGTTAAAGGCTGGTTTGTTTGATTTGAGTAGTTCTCCTGTGCCAGGGTGTTTTGTTTTGTTTTATTCAGTTTAATAAAGACTGCTGCTAACAGATCCTAATACTTGCCTCATTGTGGAACCAATGTGACAATTAAATTGACTAACTAATGTAGCTAATCCATATTTATGCGTCACACTTGTATTTACCTTCAACTGTTTATCTTCAACATTTTTTGGCGTTCATTCACATGACTCGTGAAAGTCTCGCTATTTGCCTTTTTTGTGTTTACATTTTTTGCTGAGCTGTTTGTTCTCTGGTACATACAAATGGGTATTTTCCTGTTATCCGGACCCCACCATATACCATGGGCGGGGTTAGGGGTAGGTCATCGTCCCTGATTGGTCTTAACCCCAGTGACGGGTAGGTTTAGGGGTGGGGTTAGGGGTAGGCCATCGTCCCTGATTGGTCTACCCCAGTGACGGGTAGGTTTAGGGGCGGGGTTAGGGGTAGGCCATCGTGGGGTCCGGATAACAGGAAAGTACCTAAAAATGCATGCAATGTATGGCTGTTAAACATATAGAGCAGAATTTCATGTACGTCATCAGAGATGATATCACTACTGGTACAGCTGTGAAACCATGATGGGGTCATCATGCACTTTCCTAGTCCCATTTCCCCACTCAGTCATGAACTTAACCCTTCAGTATAAGATTTACTGTTCTTTGACCTCATTTTCTAGCCTACTGGATGGCCTTCTGGTTGATTGCATCAGCTCCAGATTGAGCCTCTCTCTGACAAGGCCATGGCCTTGCCAAATATGTCATTTGGGTACAGATGTCTGGGGTGGATTTACAGTACTTTTGGCATTTTTTGATATCTTATATAAAAAAATAAAAAATAAATATATACTTTGGATTCTAAAAGGTATGTGCAGTGTGCTTATGTGCAGCCCTTTTTACTTCATCAATTATTTCTGTGAGAAAATTAGATAATTTTGCTTTAACTATCTGTTATGTAGTTGTGGGGCCTGTTTTTTTCTGAACACATATGGAATACTGCATTAGAATATATCAGATTGTAACCTTGCTGCTTTGAATGGCTCTATATAGAGTGAAAGGAAGCGCTAACAGGAATGCCATACAGCTAGGAAGCTAAAGGGGTTCCCCTCATTATCCTATTCATGAGTCCATTGCATGCTGCTTGATTATGTTGTGAGAGAATGGAGGTGAGAAGGCAGAACCAAAAGGAAAATGGAAAATCTGCACACCTCTACCAATAAAAAAAAAAAAGAGTAGGCCTACTTCTGTATGACAAAAGCTTTTGGGACTTGTCTTGTTATATATTGTCTAAATGGAAAAGACATGTAAATACAGTGCTCAAATTTTATCCCGAAATTGCTGTGCTCTGGTTTTCCTTTGTGTTTCTTTTTCAGCCACTCTGTTCACTCCCCTCAGAAATCAAGTGCCTTTGAGAATCAAGGGTCTTCACAATTGCAATTGGTGCAAGTATTTTTTTAAACCTAATCCAGTCCTGTTGTCATGGAAATGGTCCTCTCAAATAGAGCTTTTGAAAAGTCTTGCATGAAAGATGATTTTGAGGGGGTTGGATTTGAGTCGTAATCTTCTAAAAAATGACGGTGATAAAAGGTGTAAAACCGACTGATGATTGGGGCTTTATTTTTGAAATGTGGAATTTGCATGTTCTCACTCAGAATATAAAAGTCTCATTTTCCCCAAAAATTCTTTTCATTTAGTGAGATGGCACTTGAGTTCAGAATGATTTCTGAAATTCTAAAATGTCATTCTGAAATATGTTACTGTACTTTTAAAATGAGTAATTTGAACAATTTGCTCCAATTTGAACAAAATCATATAAATAAGCCAGAAGTTTTGGGAATCTGTTCTGTGGACAAAACTGGAACTTTTCGGCTGTATGGATCAGTGGTATGTCTGGTGGAAAAATAATAAATCATATGCTGAAAAGAACCCTCTGCCAGTTATGCTCTGGCACTGGAAACCTGCAGCGTATGGAAGGCAAGATGGATTTATTGAAATATCAGGAAGTCCTAGGAGAAAACGTCACGCTGTCAGTAAGGAAGCTGTGAGGACAATGATACCAAGCATACCTCAAATTCAACCAAGGCTTGGTTGCAGAAGAAGTCCTTTTGCCATCACAGTCACCTGACTTGAACCCCATCAAAATCTCTAGTGGGATTTGGAGATGGTAGTTGCGGCACACAACCCCAAGAATATTACTGAACTGGAGGCCATTGCTCATGAATCCTCAGAAACGCTGCCAGAAGCTGGTGTCTGGTTATACATCTTGTTTGCAGCAGGTCATCAGTAAAAGGGTGTTCTACTACTAAAAGTGCTTGACCATGATGGTGTTGAGTAATTTTGAGACTGCAGAAGTCATTAAAAGTTGTATTTTCAGTTGAATTTGGGGAAACCATGAAACAGTTGTTGTGTTGAGCTATTTCAATTACTTTTGTTTGATTTGCTCATTGCAAACAACTGGAAGTCTGTAAATTTTGCAATGGGGGTTGAATAAAATAAATTCGTTCTAAATGAATACAAATACTGGTTTTATGTGAGGATCTATCCTTTAGAATAGATACAACATCAGTATCGATATTTCAGGATCGACAGCAGCTTTCTGTGATTAATTAATTAGCCAATTAATATCAATTTCCATTGACGCTATTGACCACAGTAACGTTAACAGCACCATAGATTAAAAAACGCCACAGTCTTCATACACACAAGTATAACGTTAGGCTATAGCAACGTATATTAAATGACAGCACCGTAATACAAATATAGCTTTGACCGACCTGAACGACGCGGGAATTTTGGAGAATGCACTATATCGCTTCTATTTGGTCCGTGGAGAGTTGTTGGCATTGAGGAAATTATTGCCCCCTGCTGGTACTCAACCTTCATTCAACCTTCATTCATGCGTGTCATGTTCACTAGCCTGACTACGTCAGACTTCCTACTTCCGCTAATTTCATTTCGCTCCTGTAGTCAGTCTGAGATAGCAGCCTATCTTTCTGTTTTCCACCGGCCTGAAAACAGCCTGGCCAATCAACGAACAGAGGGCGGGCTGAAAGCCGTGACGTAGTCTGTAAGCGCCGTGTTTAAGAGGTCAGGGAAATCGAAAACGACCGCTGATATGGAGACGCGGATGCAATTCGCTCTGTTGTGGAGAATATTCCCGGCATTAGCAAACTGAAGCCCGAACACGAAGAGTGTGTATTAAACATTTTGAATGGAGGTGATGTTGTGGCCCTACTCCCTTTGGGAAAAGTTTAATTTATCAAATATTACCGATCGTCAGCGAGAAACTGGGGAGCCTTTTGACAGGTCAGTGTCTCTTTTCTTTTCCAGATCTTAAATACCGTAAAACTTCAAATAATAGCCCGGGCTTTTATTTGCCCAAATCGTCGAACTGCACCGGCTTGTACTTGAGATAGGCGTCTAACTTATATGAGATAGTTGAGATGTTTTTCCCAGAGTCTATAATCTCTAAAAATCTCCAAATGCTCCACGTGAAACCGCGGTCTTCCGACCTCTTACTATCTTGTCGATTGATTTTTATGAATATGCGCGAGGGAGAGAGAGCAAGACAGCGCTCGGGTTGTTTGTAGACGTGGGAGTGCGCGCGCGCGGCCGGGGCTCGCTCTCTCTCTCGCTCTCTCTCGCTCGCTCTCTCTCTCTCTCTCTCGCTCGCTCTCTCTCTCTCTCTCTCTCTCTCTCTCTCTCTCTCTCTCTCTCTCTCTCTCTCTCTCTCTATTAAATAGTTTTCTGGACTGTATTGACTGGGTCTGACTTAATTGGGATCATCACGGGGCATCGGTAAGAATGCACAAAAGTCCAATCACTGTTTTGGTTTTAATGGTAGGTTCAAGCCATCAACATACTCAATGCCGTGCATGAACAGATGTATGTGATATTTGGTCTGTAAGTGTGGTTTCTATAATAAGAACAGAAATACAAATAATCAGTTTACAGTAATGATAAGCATTTAACTCAAAAGAATAAACACGCGAGGATACATGGCTATAAGTGCAAACACTAGACTATTAATATACGTGACTATCGTCTTATAACCATATCTCAATCGATTAATCTTCACAATCCACATAAATATGGCTTAATGACATCTGTAGTGTGTAAATGCTGAAGTAAACATATGGAACATATGAGTTGTTATTATTTCACTTAAATACAGCGCACATCGGATCACACGTGCAAAGATAATGCACACAGACATACTGCTAACATTAGCTTCACGGAGATACGAATTACCCTCAACATCAGAACGTTTCAACACATAATACAACAAATAGCAATATAAACAAGATTAAAGACGGTATATGTGGAAATTAAACTTACTTTCAAAGTTACGCACACTCATACACGCGAACCCTCCACAGCTTTCAAGCTGAACATAACCAGTTGCGTCAAACTCTGGGGGCGGGACTAAGTTACGACTGTCAATACTTCACAACCCACCAATAAGACTTAACTTCACTGAGCCTTTTCAACACTCTCTCTCTCTGGAAGTTCGATCATAGATTTGAGTTCGATGCATGATGTCTGTGGTTCGATGCAGCTGTGTCGGCGCATAACATACGTCATAAACAAACTTATCTGATTGGCTTACGGGTAACCAATGATTTTAAACTTCAGTACGCGCCCCCTAGCGAGAGAGAAAACACTTCTCTATTATGCTATCCCAGACTCTGTGTACGAAGCAAATGGCGCTTTTCCATTACCAGTACCAGCTCGACTCGACTCGACTCGACTCGACTTGGCTCGCCTCGACTCGGCTCGCTTTTCGCTCCGTTTTCCATTGCAGAAAGTACCGCCACAAATAGTACCCGGTCGTCATAGCGACGCATTTCGTTGCCCCATCAAGCTCTCGCTGGATCCTCTCTTCGGCAACCAAACAAAGGAATGTCTGCACCTCCTCGTTTGACCACGGCGTATTCTTCCGAGTTGCCATAATAATAGTAGTAAGTTTAGTAACTATCTCTGGCCAAACTATTTAAAATACTCCATCTGGCGCGTGCAATGATGACGCAGATTCTCTGTGACCAATCAGCAGTCGGCATTGTTTTCACGTCACATTTTAGTATCGGCTCAGCTCGCTTGGAACCTCGCTGGAGGTGGTACGAAAAAAAGTACCCGAAAGCAGGTACAGGTACAACTTTTACACAGTGGAAAACCAAACAAAGGCGAGTCGAGTCGAGCTGGTACTGTGTAGTGGAAAAGCGCCAATTGTGAAGTAGCAGAGTCTGGTATTACCAGGCTACATGTTCACGCCTTGAGGAGCAAAGCGTGACCCTGACACGCATCCTCTAGTGGACCAGCGTGTGTATTACACGCTTTAGCGTGATCACGGGTTGCAACACACACACACACACACACACACACACATATATATATACTGTATATATATACTGTATATATATATATATATAAAATCTTTGTAATATAATTTTAGTGTTTCACAGAAGAAAGAAAATCCTACAAGTTTGGATAAAAAGAGGATAAAAAGTCAGGTGTTTTGGGGTAAACTATCTATTTAGTACTGTTTCCATGATCTCACTGACATATTGTGCCTTTGTACTTCTACTATCATTACATGAAATTGTGGAAAGATCTTTCGAAGGGTGTGTGATTTTTCCACAGCTGTTTTTCTGGTAACCTGGTTTCTGTAAACAGGGCCAAACCAGTGACCACATGGAACAGCACCCCTGTGGACAGGAAGTGACATAGTTGACACAGGAAGTGTGCTAGTCATTGCTCATGACGTAGACCGATGTGTTTGTTTTTATTCACTGAAATATATTACTTATTTTTCCTCTTAAGAGAAAAACAGAATTGCATCATCAGTTCAGTGTTTTATATGATGTGCTTTTTTTATCTCGACTTTCATTCGTTCTGCTTAAAAGCAACCAACAGCTCTGGGGTCCAACGGTTCAATCACTTCGCAAAAAGTGTTCCTTTAATGTTCTCTATAATTCATAGCCTTATCTGCCATGTCTCCTGAGGACTCTACAAGCCTGTCTCAAGAGATGATAAGAAAATGTTGGCTGGGGAACCTGACCTCTGAAGTCCTTCTTTTGTTCAAACTGTGTTCCTGATTGAAATATAGAGAATGAGAGCAGCAGGGCATGGCTAATGACTAATTTCTTTTCTGAAATAGGGCATGACATGTGTTGAATGCACTGCTGGTTCAAAACACAACGCAAAGCACATTTGAAATAGACATTATGCAAACTAGAGATACGGAATGTGTTCAAAAAAGTCTAAGTGCCTATGATATTCGAGTAGTACTCTTTCTGAATGAAAAAGTAAATCTCTCTTACTCTGTGTGTTTCTCTCTGCTTTCATTTCCCCCACCCCACTTTAAAAGAGTAGCCCTGTTGCTTGAGGTTCAGGAAGCAGGTAGCGGAGATGTGCGGCCTCAGGTCAGGAGGAACAGGAACAGGATGTAAAGTCCTCAAAGTGGACTTTTCCCTCTGTAAAAACAGTGGAAAAGAAGTGAAAATGTACTGCCAGGAACACTAAATGTGCCAAACTAGCACTACTATAGAAGGTTACAGGTTCTTGTTGTAGCTATATGGACAATTTCACTTGAACCATAAAAGACCATTTGAACATCAGAGTGGCCAGTGGACTTAATGTGCATTGTCTAAGATCATCATGAAAAGTTTTATCGTAGGAAGCTAATTAAGCTGAATATAAGGCACTGACAGGTGCCATACACTGACGAAGTGTTAAGTGCACCTCTGTCAGGCTTTCATATGGCAGGCATTTGGGCATTTTAAAATAATATTAAAATTAATTAATATATTAATATTAATTAATATGGGCATTTAATATATATGTAAAATATTGTTGTCACGGTTGTCATTGTTATGCTATATGTTTACTTTTTATTTTCATGGACTTCTAGTTGTTTCTCAGTTACCTGTTCCCTTTGTTCTAGTTTCCCGCAAATCATGGACATTCATTAACGAGCACACCTGTCTGTAGTAAGTTCATCACCATGTTTATTTAAGTTCCTTATTTCCTTTTATTCATTGTCGGGTATTGCTTGTGTATGATTCACAGTTGCATTTGATCTTGTTGGACTACTGCTTTTGTTTTGTGTTAGTCAAGTAAGTATCTTTATTTGAACTTAATCATCATTTTCTTCATCCTTGGTGGGAATACCCATGACATAATATGGATATGAATATATATATATATCCTTAAATATATATCAAAAAGAATATGGATATCGCGTCCATCAACTTTGCGCCAAGGGCAGCAAGGAATGTAAAGGTGGGCGTAGTTTAGTGGACTTTGTTGAGGAGTGTTTTGGTGTGGACGATGACATCTGCTTCCTGATGCCCAAGGGGGGCACCGGCTGGAGTTTAGAGGATTACATCAACTTTGCTCTGTGGGTATCCTTTGTCACTGTAGGTAGTAAGAAAAACCTAAGCATGACAGAAGGTCAGACCAAACAAGATGAACACAGCAGGATTTTTCAATTACTCCCCCGAAGATTTTCTCCTCTCCTTTTCACAAGATAAACAGTGTCGTGTTAGCATCCCCTAAGTTAATAACTAATGATCATTGCGACAGAAGTGAATCATTTAAAACTAACTTTACCTGGAAAATAACTTTATTCTAGAGCTGCCATAAATCCAAAACAATCTGTTACTTTAATTTTCTATTATCACTGTAAAGCAGCTTTGGAACAATCTACATTGTTTAAAAGCGCTATATAAATGAAGATGACTTGACTTGACAAGATGGCTGTCCCCTGGAAGACTATGTGAAGGAGTTCCTCAAGCTCTGCCACTTGGTGTCCTGGAGTGTTGGCCAAGATCTGCAAAGCCCGCCAAGGTCCAAAAGGCCGAGCCCATCGCAGACCCAGTGCCTGCAGAGTCTGTCAAGGAATGTGAGCCGGCCCCAATGTCCACCCCTTCGGCTCCATTGGGCTCTTCCTTCCCTCTGGCTCCATCATTGTCCTCACTCCCACTGGTTGCACACTGGTCTGCTGAGTCCCATCTCCACCTCAGTCCAACGAGTCTGTGGTTATGCTTCGACCATCCAGTCCATCAGTGTCACCCTGAATCTTTGGCTCCGCCTGTCTCTCTTCCTCAGTCAGGCAGGCTCCTGGCTTCACCTGGCTCTTCCCTCCATCAGTTTCGCCTTGGGCCTTCGTCTTGCTGGCACTGCTCTGAATCACTATGGCCCCTCACTCCTGCATTTCCTCCCTGACTCCTCCACTCCCTCCACTCCCCTCACTCCCCTTTGGTCTGTTCTGTCAGCCCTCTCCTGTCATGGCGTCGTGAGCCGCCGTACAGGAGAGAGTAATGTCACAGACTGCATTTCCAATCATCCTCCCTGGCAACTAACCATGTCCACCTGGAACTCATCTAGCCCTCATCTAGCTGGTGCGCTATATAGAGCACACACACTCCCAAAGTCATTGTCTGACCTTGTCTGATGCTACAGACTACTTAACTTGCTACCTACTTGCTTGATGTTCCTGACTACCTTGCTAGCTACCACTGACTCCAGTCATCCTCCAGTCATCACGTTATCCAAGTTGTCTTCAAGGCATCCTTCGTCTCAATGTTGTTCCCTTGTGTGTATTGTTTTGGATATTGATATTGCTATTTATTGGATATGTTTTATGTTTCATGTTGTACTATTCTTCCGAACACAATTCCTAGTTTATGAAACTGTTCACTAACAATGGTAGTAAAACCAATTCTGATTGTACATGTATCTAGCTTACGCTAAAGCATTACACATTTTACACATCATCATTTGTTGTCATACATATTTTGGCCGTATTAGAGAACATTAGAGACTGGGCTATATCTTACCGTTTTATCAAGAAAAAAGCCAACTGAGGATCCCGTTTGAGACCAAGAGCAGACCGGAGATCTCTCCATTTGTTGAATGCCTTCCCGAGGTTGACTCTCGTCTTACTCCGACGCCTGTCTGACTCCAATTTGGACCTTTTGGTGGCACTAGACAAAATTTTTCTTTTCTTTACTTTACGTGGAGTTTGCGTTGGGGTTTGGAATGGACTACAAGCCGGTCTCTTTGAATCCATCTTTTACCTTTGACGCACGAGTTGTCTTCGCTGATGCTAAGAATGGCGGCGCCGGCGTATACACAAACCTGCGAGACATAGCCTGGTGAGCGTGAACGCGCATGACGTCACGCCCAGTCTCAAATTCGTGCCCGAATCCCTCTTATAAATTTTACTGTACAGGATTATAGAGGCAATCTCAGTGTGCAGAGAAGGGCTCATTCAGCTCATCAGGCAGTTCTTTAAGCATGGATAGGATAGAAAAACAGGTATTTTTAACATGAAAAGTTGTGCAATGCACCTTTAAGGTAATGCCATAAATGCTTGAATATAAAATGCTTGAATGCTATGTGAGTGGAAAGTACCTAAAATACTTGCATTAACAAAACCTAAAATATTTGCAAAAAACAAATGCATTTGGCTTCCTTTGTTTATTAGAGTTAAAACCACAAGTGGAGGTGAAACTAATGAAGGCTATATTGAAAAGGAGAGAAGCTTTAGAATAAGAAGACAACAGCATAGGTAACACCAGAAGGACCTCCGGATGATTAAACAGGATTTACAGAGTCTGATACTCCTACAACAGGAAGATTGGATCATACAAGACATAGATGAGTTGATGAATTAAATGGAATTGGAATTTCCAAAAAAGTATAAAAATACTGAGGAGAGAAGCACCCACCTGGTACCCTATCGAGGGACGCTTAACAGCATCTCTAAATTTGCTGATTGGAGTTTGACTAGAGCTTTAGTTTAGCTGATTTTAAGTTTTATTTTATTTTGCATTAACTGCTTTGTTGTAACCAATACAATACTGTAAGTGTCTTTATTGATACAATTGCCTCCTGTGAGACTTTACTTATAACTACAAACTGAGCCTCAAAAAAGAACAACCACAAGGGAGTCTTCTACGTCATTCCTGAAGAACTTCAACCTGTGGGCGGGTACACTACCTGAATAATCATTGGGTTAACGGGTGTAAGATAAAAAGACACAGCGAGTAACAGTATGTGTGTGTTCTCAAGTAAGACAAAGACTCAAAGTTAACAATTCAAGTCTATCGCATCTGCCAACACTCTCAAGTATAATCGCTTACCTGTTTATGCACTGTGTTCTCTTACGAGAGGTTCTCTCGTATTGCGTGAGTTTAGCTTACGCTACGGGTAAAGTTCATCTTTGCTTGAGATATTGAAGCCAAAATTATCCTTAATTTTGTATATATTGTCAACGCAGTGCAGCAGCTGCAGACCTAGAGCAGGCTATCTAGCGTGCTCATTGGCTGCCTTGCGGCAACTGCAGCAGCCTACCAGTGAGCCTGGCGTGACGTCACGCCCAATGGTGGCGCTTCGCGCCCACTACGCGTCACAGCCCGCGCAAGGGGGTGTGGCTTAGTGTATAAAAGCGGGGCTCAGAGGCTGCTTCCCTGATTTTCATCTCTTCAGCGAAGCTCTTCATACCGCTGGATCCGAGAGAAGCCGCCGCCGTCGAATCCAGCGACTGCCAGCAGAGGAAAGCGCCTGAGGAAGCCGGTCGACTTCTCGCCGCCTTCAGCCTTTCGTGCCAGCAACGCTATCCGGCGACAATATCCTTTACTGCTCTTTTCACTGTATTTACTGTGTGTGTGTGCTCGCCGCTGCGACACACACTTTACTAAAAGAGCGCGAGCGTTCTTGTAAGAATGCCTCGCACATCCTGTGGCTCGTGCCGAGCCCTGCTCAGCATCGGAGACCGCCATGTGTTTTGCGCTCTCTGCCTGGGCCCGGACCACGCAGCCCTCGCACATCGGGAGGCTGCGTCCACTGTGAGGAACTATCTATGTCGACCCTGCGGCCTCGTCTAGACCTCTTAACGGCAAAGCTGTCACTCCGCCATCTGCTGGACCGCGCAAGAAGAAACAGAGACTGCCGGAGCCTGATGTGGCACTCAAACGCTCGCCGGAACGACTCCCTCGAGCATTTCTCTCTCCTTTCCCGCCCCCCCCTCCCGGACGCGCAGCCGCCGGCTCCCGCCCGCGCTGCCGCCGCCTCAGGGGACGAGGCGCTTGATATGGATGAGGACGCGCCGCTAACAGCTGTTCTAATCGCGGCTAGCTTCTCTATGTACTTAAGCTATCCCGCCCCCGCGCCCCAGGCGCATGCGCATCTCACCGGCGGAAAAGGGAAGAGTGTTCTAGTCCCGCCGAGGCCGGACTAACCCCTATTTCTCAACATTGCAGCTATGAGCCTGTTATATAACGCCGACACAAAGCTGTGATGACGCTTTCTTATCTGCTCGCGCTAACTTAAGCTTAAGTTGTTTCCCCTGTGGCTCACTGGTGAAACCCTTCAGAGCGCAGGTCATTTCTCTGTCGGCTCTGCCAGCATCCGACAGCGTGAGCAGCGACAGCCTCCTCTGCCCTGTCAGGGCACTGAGAGCTTATGTTACGCGCTCCACCCCCTTCAGACGCTCCGAGCAGCTCTTTGTTTCGTTTGGCGGGCGCACCAAAGGTCTCGCTGCCTCGAAACAGTCCCTATATCCAGATGGATAGTGGACGCGATTTCTGCTGCCTACGCGTCAAAAGGTCTGCAATGCCCTCTGGGCATAAGGGCTCATTCCACAAGAGGCATGGCCTCGTCATGGGCATGGTCCAGTGGAATTTCCATTCACAACATCTGTATGGCGGCGGGCTGGGTCTCCCCGTCTACATTTGTGAGATTCTATAATCTGGAAGTTCCCGCCTTGCAGGCTAGACTTCTGTCAGTCTAATGTGTGTATGACCTGCCCACATGACTGGTGCGCAGGCTAACTCAACATTAGCTCTCCTGGTTGAGCTGCACTAATATGGGTTGATTTACATGTAACATGCAGCCCGGCACTGCCGCCCTGCATTCTCCATGGGTGCTTATGTTATACATGTGTCGGCCCGCTTGCTGGCCGCCTGAATGTCCCACTTTCAATGTTCCCAAGGTTGGGACTCATAGAGTGGATGCTGGGCGCGCACGGCGTTGACAAAGTGTTCCCGTAGCGTAAGCTAAACTTACGCAATACGAGAGAATCTCTCGTAAGAGAACGTACTCGGTTACCTAACGTAACCTCGGTTCTCTCTAGAGAGGGAACGAGTATTGCGTAACCGTCCGTGCTGGCGCCACGAGCGATTTTCACAGCACTTGCGCGGGCTTAGACGCGTAGTGGGCGCGAAGCGCCACCATTGGGCGTGACGTCACGCCAGGCTCACTGGTAGGCTGCTGCAGTTGCCGCAAGGCAGCCAATGAGCACGCTAGATAGCCTGCTCTAGGTCTGCAGCTGCTGCACTGCGTTGACAATATACAAAATTAAGGATAATTTTGGCTTCAATATCTCGAGCAAAGATGAACTTTACCTGTAGCGTAAGCTAAGCTTACGCAATACTCGTTCCCTCTCTAGAGAGAACCGAGGTTACGTTAGGTAACCGAGTACGTTCCTGCCATGTAAATAAACCTGCTTGTTTGAGTTTTGCCTTAGTTCTTGTAATTGCATCCAAGCCTGAGTGTGACAGGTTTGTTATTGCATGTGTGCAGCAACTCTCTCAAAATGCTTACTGAAAGGGAAACTGCTCTTCAAGTTATAATGCTCTTAAAGAGAGACTACCTTTGCCATAATCTCTTGCTTCTTTTCTTTTTTCCCTATTCTTTTTAAAATGCAGATATCAGCAGATTACCAATGTGGTGCAAATATAATGTGCAACCCTAAATGTTATTCTTGATGTAAGATTTTAATTTTCTTCTCTTATAAAATGATATTTTGAAAGACCAACTCTTAATCGCCATTTCCATGGTATATTCACCCCTGGGAGTAAGCAAAACTGACTGTAAAAGACTCATCATTAGCCATGTGCTTCAGGCAAACATTTATTTCCACAGAAAACAGATGGGCCTCTGTGGTGCTCTGGATCATTGAAAAAATAGTCATGCCTGCAAACTTAAATGTTTTCTTTATGGAAATGAACTTAAAAGCATGCAAGAATGACAAACTTCAAAAGTTATGCCCTCACTTCTGGCATGTGCACTTGCAGAAATAAAATGGCAGAGAGAGAGACTGGTACTAAGAATTCTAATGCAGTGTCACATCGCACCGTTCTGCCAGCAAGCTGTGAGGCCTTATGGTTCTTTCAGAGAGATTCATGCTGGTACTGTAGACGTGTCTGGTCAGGCTTGGCTGCACAGATGAGGGAGGCAGTCGAGCTTCCTCTCCTTCCTCCTCCTCTAGTGACTCTCACCGAGACGTCTCCCTGTAAGGGTCTGTCAACTTTACCTGCCCTAGATATATTTAGAGAGGCCTTTTTAATATTGCAGTATTTTTTTCATATAGGCTTAGAGTGGATTTCTTCATTGTATTCAATGTGAAATTGAATGCTGTGTTATTATTCCTCACTCTCTGTGTTTATAGTTACTGAAGTCTTTAATTAATTTCCTGACTATACCCTGAATACAGAGAGCAGCTAATTCATGAGTATCTGTTTAGTAATCTCTTCCCTTGCACCCTCTTGTAGATCTACAGCAGTGCAGTCATTTGATAGCTATCACAGAGTGGTTATAACTCTAGCAGTGGTTCTCAACTTTTAGGCTCCAAGGCCTCCCTAAGAAAATAGACCCTTTTATGCTGATTTGTCCCTCTGGTATGACTGTTGTAATAAAATAATTAAACTCAAAAATATGATACCAGTTTAATGTTGTACATCTTTATTTTAGTGGTTTATTTTTAGCATTTTAATATATATTATATTCATATAAGACATGTTGGGGGCCCCCCTGGATGTTTTCTGAGGCCCCCTAGTGGGCCCCAGCCCCTGGTTGAGAGCCACTGTTTAAAGGGGTGGTTTATACCACTTTTTTTCAGTCTATATATACTATAATATCAAATATGAATATGTATATAGACAGTGTGCCATAAAATATCAAATACTTCCAAGGCCAAAATCATTTATGCAGTAGCAAATGCTTCTATTAAAAGGAAAGTTGTTGGCCTTTATGATGTTTAAATAGGCCATTAAAGCTCATGATTTTATTAAATTTTAAAGTAAATGATCAGACTTTACTAAAAATTACAGAACACAATCAATCGTTTAAAACCTTTAAGGTACTTGAATAAAGTATTACAAAATGTGTTTATTTATTTATTCAAGACTCGCTTTTCTAACAGATTCAATCCAAACTATTCAATTCAGTGACTTTGGAAGTCATATTTATTTATTAATTTTTAAAATCATATTATTTCAAAAAGCTTTTACTGATGATAACTAAATTCAAGCCACAAACAATACCAAATTAGAAGAGATAGGGAAGCATTATTTTAGCAGGTAATAAGCTAACGTTTTTGTTCAAATCTGTGGCTAGTAAATTAGATCTGGAAAATGGGATGTCCTCATTCAACTAAATGATACAAATTCACAAACTACACATTATCACAGCGATAAGCGCTAGCCTGGTACCTCTCTACAATGTTGTATTATGAGTAATCATCTGACTGACTGCAAGTCAAGGATTCCACAAGAAAAGTGTTACAATTAGCTGTCAAGTTTTAAATAATTAAAGTTATGTAAATGATAACGTTCAATGTATAGGAACACCTACTGTAACCTATCTCATCAGACAACGATTTATCAGGAAAATTTTACAGCAAAACTTTACAGGGGCTTGTTGCTTTGCCCCATTAAAATTGTACTGATAAATAAAAGGGTCTAGCAACGCCCCTGGGTCAATTCACCTATTGCCCAGACCCTATTAGGATGTGCTGCCCTGCTACCCACTGAAACGTCCACTTTTGTGCAATGGATCTATTGTTGTAAGCTTGTGGCAATTGTAGTAAATGGATATTGGCATTTGGTTATGTATCATCTTATGCCTTGCCATTACTATTTAAGATAACAATAGCTATTGTCACTTTCTCAGATAAATATTAAGGGTATCATAGCTTATATTAAGCTATTGTCAGGTTTCAGGTATTTTTAAATGCCCTCACTGGGCATACATTGTTTGATAGCTCACTAAAGTTGCCAGCGATGATGCACTCAGTCATCTGTGTATTTACAACCCCAAGAGCTGTTCAATCATTTAGCTTCACCCAGTGTCAGCGAGTACATCTCTCTTCTCTTTTTCTTTCTCTCTTTGTCCCTCTTCTCTATTTGTTTTTATAAGAATTTTTTTGCTTTAAAGCTTGAGATGTTTATCATGTTGTACTCTAACAATAAAGCATGCAGAGTGACACTTGTAATTTAACTCTTTTTAAGAAAATCTTTAGGAGAATATAGGCGCAAACACTTACCATAATCAAGACTATGGAAACTATTAAATAAGTTTCATAAAATCTAATTTCGGGCTGCCTTAATTCCATTAAATGCCCAAATTGATTAAATTTAGCCTATTTATGTGATATATTAGTGCCAGAAACAGCAAGAGGGCATTGCATTGCTTGGATCTCTAAGCCCATGTGGCCAGGAGCCAGTCTCGCTGACGTGACATCATAGAGTCACAGCAGTGCACAAGCTTTTGTGTCTGTTCTAGCTATACGTCTCCATGGCTTCATTGTCATGTGCTATTATTTGAGTTCTCCCTGTAGGCTTTGGCTTTTTACCATTGAACACTGCACAATGGAACCTGCTGCCAGGACCAGAAATGTATTTTCGTTTTCTCTTTATTTACATTGTTTATTCTGGGTCACATGCATAATCTCTTATTTATACCACAAATTGTGAATACCATGAAATCAACAAATATGTTCAGTTTTTGGTTTGGTTTTACTGTGGATGAAGCTTTACAAGGTGAGAAAACAGCTCAGACCCTCCCTTGCCAATTAAAAAACCTAGGGCCCAGTTTTAGGGTCCTGATGGACATACGGTTTACTCAGCATTGAGTAAGTGGATTAGTTACCTCCCCACTTGGAAAAGTAAAAGGAGGGAAATAGAAATCAGGCCATTAATCCTATTGTATGAGAAGAGGAGTGAAAGAGAGAGGAAGAAAGCACGAAAGAGCGCCTTTGTGTCTCCATCAGATAGAGAAGGTCAGCTTTTCAAGGAAAAAGTGCTGCACTTCACTGTCTCTGCCTATGAGTTACAGAGGATTGGGAATGCTTTTGATAATCAGAGAGAGTGAGAATAAGATTTCCATTATTATGCCTCTATGGGTGGTTCAATTATTTCTTCTCTCCAACAAAGTGTTTTTCAGATTCCCGCTTTCTTTCTGCTGTGATTCAACTACCACAGATGTCTTTCCTTTCGTTTGCTCTCTCAGTTTTCATAAACTTTCATAAAAGCAAAAATGTTCAACGCAATGGGGAGAAGAATTATATCTTAAAATGACTTTAAATGAATGGGACATTTTCCATTGACAGAAATGCTGTATTTATTGTAATGTTGTGGTGATATTGTCATTAATGAGATTAAAATGTATTATATGTATCAAAGCCATCATACTGACCTGATTTTCTATCTCAAAACTTTTTAATCGTGATTTACTCACCCTTGTGTTGTTCTGAGCCCTACTTATTGAAAGTTCAGTGATAATATTTCCCTTCAGTGATCTGCTAACCGCTGTGATTGGGTTTTTGAGTTGAACTCAAGAATCAAATCAGTCTGACTCATGAACGAATCATTCAGGCATACATTAATCTGGATACATTTGAAAAATTACTTTTTCATTTCAAAATGGTTTTCCAAAATGTACTCGTGCACACTGAAACGTCGGAAAATGCTAAAATCATCTTAATGTGCATGTGTTAAACATAATCAAAGCTGAGATGAGACCGAGAGACCACGGTCATTTTTTCTGCCACGATCATTTTATTAGCAAAATATTTCACCACTTACTGGTGCGTTCGAGTGAAACTCAATTACAATTCCATGTCTGGTAAAACTCAACTGCCCTCATATTTTGCTGCAGGAATTGTGAGTAAATTTTCAGTCATCTTTGCAGGAATGAAATATGAAGATCAAACAAATTAACATTTATCTTTAGCAACACTAAAAGTGAATATAGCAGGCACATACAGATATATCTATCAGTACATTATTTGTGACATTGCTAAACATGTTACCGGTATCAAATACCTTCATTTTCACAGGCCACACTACAATGCGAAAACTGCATTTTAAAATTTTCGCCAAAACAGAATCTTCAAAAAGCTCAGTTTTCTCAGGATAAAAACATTGCCTCGGTGTGGATGGAAGGCCAAAACGTAGAGAAAACCTTTGTCTTTTAAATTTAGTAGGCCTTTATCTGGATAACTTTATCTGTAGACACAGCCTCAGACTCACTGTATGAAACACATCCACAATACAATTATTTGAAAAAATCTAATTCAACCAAAAATCTAATCAAGGAGAGTAAGAGTGGATGTCAAGATTCAGTAAGTAGTGACTTAATTTTGTATTTGCTACACAGTCTGCCTCGAGTCGATTACGATATGGTGCTTTTGCATCCCTTTTTAACTTGATAGCTCCGTTCATTAATTGTATGGAAAGAGCAGTTTGGTTTTCAGAATTTTCTCCTTTTGTATTCCACTGAGGAAAGTAATATTGGGTTTGGAATAACAGGAACGTGAGACAAAATTATGACACAATTATGGGGTGAATGTTCATTTAAAGTGAGAATCTGGACTGAAGGAATCTGATTGTGACAAAACAAACTTTCATACACAACCATAAATAAAATGTTTTGCTTGGCAACTCTGTTAATGAATGTCTGTCATCCTCATATTGTGAATGTAAACATTTATGTAAATCACGTTGCACAGAATGATGAGTTCCATATCTAATTGTTCCATCTGTGTGTCTTTTTTTACGGATGTTTAGAAGGAAATACACATATTAATCATACAATGTTGATCCACAGCCAGTGCTTTGTCATTATTTCCTATCCGAGACAACAAATTACATAACTTAGTGATCATTTCAACTCAAATGTCATTATTAATCTGACAAATCCCACCTCTAAGACAATATAATACAGCAATGTCGAGGAAGAGATTTGAAACTATTTGATGGAAAGACTGACCTGATCTTAAATAGATTCTTATTTTATTTTATTGATACTTCTTTTTAGGATGCAAATATTGAAGCTAGTTGTCAACAAGTCCAATACATTCCTCAACAAAACAAAATACATAACATGCAATCACAATGCAAAACGCCTTTAAAATGAATCTCTTTAAAATGAACTTCGAAAACAGGAAACACCTTTCCCGTGCCTGTCATATACTTTTTTTGTGTGTGTCTGAGTTATGGATTAGGCCACCATATAATCAACTGTCTGTATAGGTCACTCAATATTTTGTGAGTGATGTCCTCGCTCCAGCAGTGAAGCCGCTATCTCTAAACACATTCAGAATGTCTGAAAGCAATAAATGCCAACAGGCTTTTTATCATGTGATCGTTCACAACACCCTGTAGCACTTTACAGATTAGTTCTTAACAGGGAATTTGTCTTTTTGTCAGGGATTTTGTTAAATATTGTATACAGAAATGTAGTTATATTTGACAGAATTGCACTGATGAAAGGGGTATAGGCCTAAACAGAATTTAAAGGTATATGTTACGATGCTGAGGCATATATGTGGACAAAGTCTAAATGAATTAAACATCACCTTTGTTTAAATGATAATCCTGGATTTACTTGTCTTAATCCAAAATAGAAGTGATCAGTACTGTCTGGATGGCCTAGACTGTCTGTCTTGTCTCAGTACTCCTGTTTTTTTGTTTTATTTTTTGTTTCTTTGCACAAATTAAACTGTTGTTGACATCAAACATATCACCAGTTGATCATTTTTGGCAAAAGGAAAAATAAAGGCTGAAGCAAGAACGATCAGTATAAAAGTATATAAATATAAATCTTTTAACATTTAAAGGGATACTCCACTTTTTTTGGAAATAGGCTCATTTTACAACTCCCCCAGAGTTAAACTGTTGAGTTTTACCGTTTTCAAATCCATTCAGCCGATCTCCGGGTCTGACGGTACCACTTTTAGCATAGCTTAGCATAGATCATTGAAGTGGATAAGACCATTAGCATCTCTCTAAAAAAAATGACCAAAGAGTTTCAATATTTTTCCTATTTAAAACTTGACTCATCTGTAGTTACATCGTGCACTAAGACCGACGGAAAATGTAAAGTTGCGATTTTCTAGGCTGATATGGCTAGGAACTATACTCTCATTCCTGCGTAATAATCAAGAAACTTTGCTGCCGTACCATGAGTGCAGCAGGCGTAATGATATGACGCAGCGCCTGAAAATAGTCCCCAGCTAGGTTACTTCCTGCGTGACCATATAAGTTTGTGTTTGTGCTGCATAATATCATTGCGCCTGCTGCACTCATGGTACGGCAGCAAAGTTTCTTGATTATTACGCATGAATGAGAGAATAGTTCCTAGCCATATCAGCCTAGAAAATCGCAACTTTACATTTTCCGTCTTTGGTCATTTTTTTGAGAGAGATGCTAATGGTCTTATCCACTTCAATGATCTATGCTAAGCTATGCTAAAAGTGGTACCGTCAGACCCGGAGATCGGCTGAATGGATTCGAAAACGGTAAAACTCAACAGTTTAACTCTGGGGGAGTTGTAAAATGAGCCTATTTCCAAAAAAAGTGGAGTATCCCTTTAATGTGCCATTTATTGTGGTTGTTAGTGGTCACTACTATTGTCCCATTTTCTTTGGCAATCATCCTGTGACATCTATTAATTTTTCCAATGGGGATTAGAGATCCCTGCTGAGGTAGATCTTAGTTTAAGCTGCATGATCACCAGCAAGACACTTTTACTAGATTTAGTGTGGAATATCTGTCTGGTACCCTAATCTTTGTCTATGATAACAGCTTTACTCAATGTTATCTTTGATGTCCTTAATATTCTGTTAACATGCATAACATTCATTGTTTACATCCCCATTAGCCCTTATGTTCTATTTGGGGTCTGAGAGACAAACACAAAGAACATCCTTAACATCGAAATATCAAGTTGATTCGTCATGACTTTCCTAATCCTATTGATTATTCATAATATTTCTACTTGAAAATATGCATCCAATGTCCTCTGTGAAACATTTTACATTTCTTATGTCGGAGAATAAAAGTCAATCTCCAGATGTTTTTATCTGCTATAACAAATAGATTAAAGCTTCAATCATATCTGATGAAGGTTTTGATTAATAAAAGAATTTAAAGGCAAAACAAAGGTTTATCTCAAATACAGGATTAGGTCTTGAGCCCAAACACAAAGAACATACTGTAGCCTACAGTCAATCTAAAATTAAAGTTCTTAAAGTAGAACTCAAGAACTCTTACTGAGCAACTAAAAATGAGGCAGGTTCTCACATATTCAGCCGTTCTGTGTTTTACTCTCACGGTGCTTTTGATCTGAACCAAGAAGAACAAAGACAAAAATTAGGTCAAGTTGATGGGGAGAGATAGATCTTTGTTTGTATGTAAACATAGCCTATAGCCTACTGCGGGAAATGGTTTACAGTATTTAACACTACACAGCTGTATAATTTGACCACACACGTCTAAGCCCGGTCACATTTATCATTTGCCAAGTCATTGCTTTGTATAGGCCTACCTTGTATTTTGGAAACAGAATAGGGTTAATTAACATGAACAGAAAAGATAAAAATAAAGACAGCTAGCTGGTTGTTGTTGTTGTGCTAATGCTGATATGTCCTTTTGTAATGTATCCTACTTCCAAAAGCGCTAGTCTCTTTTAAAATCTCACTTCTTATTTTATAATTCCTTTAAATACGATCCATCACATCTCACAACATATGCCTTGAGGTCAACATTGCCAAAAATATTCCCCACAGAATCAAGACATCAGCAGCTACCACATGTGCTAATGCAATCATCCCGTCATACTGAGTGGCAGCTTGCTCTCCCAGCCCCACTCACAGCCAGACAGTCTCCATATGATGCCATAGCTACGCAACACCTGATGCCCCCCACCTGTGTATTTGCAACGCCTTTTGTGCGATTCCGCCATTTTGGCTCTGCAGGGGGTGGCCTGCAGTATTGGCTTAGAGCCAACATGGTGGCAGATGGATCGTCTGCTGCTGGCCTTAGGGTCCTAAAGCCTCTTGGATTTGACACATTCAAGGCCAAGCAGCCTCTGGTTAAACATCTCACAGTTTACAGTGTGTACATGCAGTTGCCACGGCAACCAAGAGATCAGCCATGCTGAAGAAAAAGAAACGATTTCTCTACATGTATACAAAATTTTATACCAGCTGTTAGGATATGAGGGTGGTGGGGTGATGGTTCTCAATTAAACCAGCATCTTTAGTCATTATTTAGAAATTATGATATTGAAGCATAGTGTATTTCTTTATTGATTTATTTTTTTAATAGCTTGTCTGGCATCTAAGCCTTATAAGATTATTTTCATGAAATTAACTCAGTCTTGGCTCTCTGAGCTAAAAACATTACTTCAGTTGAATTGCAGTATTGCAGGCAGGAGGACTGGCATGAATTGCCATTATTCCTATCGCTGTCTTTTGCTGTCTTTATCCCATTTTTACACTGTCTCTTTTTCCAAAAAAAATGGCATGTTGTTAATGGCAGAAGATAATGAGGCTTTGGGCCCAGTTGATGTCTTTATGATTTCATTGGCTTTTTGTGATTGCTTTTGGCAGAGTAGCTTTGCACAATGGTGTATAATTGTGTCATTTGATTCATTTAACGACCGAAATGAACGGATTGACTCGGAAAAAGATTTGTTCATTTTGATGAACGAGTTAGAACAGGAGAGTCACGAACGTGCATCACAGAACAGAGCAAGGCGGGCATTTGAGCTTATAAAACTTAAACTTTGGGGTTTTTTTTTTTTAAATGAGCGATCGTTTCGCTTGATAAGACCCTTATTCATCGTCTGGTGTCATTTAAAACCATTTGAACAGTTTGCAGTTTGCACTGAAACTGTCATTTGGACCTTGAACCGTTTGGTACCCAGTAAAGTGCATTATATGGAGAAAAATCCTGGAATGTTTTCATCAAAAACCTTAATTTCTTTTCGACTGAAGAAAGAAAGACATGGACATCTTGGATGACATGGGGGTGAGTAAATTATCAGCAAAAGTTTTTTTTAAAGTGAACTAATCCTTTAAGCAGTGATGTCCATATTGATTTGATATGATATACGATTTTTGTGGCATGTGGTCAAAGTTATGGGGCTTATACCCATTCACAGTTGATTTTGGTAAACTCATTTAAAAATAATTCCTTACATGATCCTTATTTTTGGAATAGTTCCCTCATGATCCCAGATTCATCATATTCTATATGTATCCATCATATAGAATTCATCATTAGTACCAGCATAACATCATGCATAAATCAGTAGTTTATTGGATTGGAGTTGCAGAACTGTTTTTGAGGACTAGTTTGGCTTCATTTGACCTGTAATCAGAGAGAATCATGACCAAAGCCGCTTCAGGGAAGGACTAGAGTTTTTTCCGGAGCGTTCTGTCATCTTGTTTGCAGCATTGGGGAGTGTATTTGTGGAAACATGATCCCAAAAGCAGCCATCTGCCCAAATCCCTTCCTTATGGGAAAAAAACTTTTTTTTGAAAGTTATTTATTTATTTATTTTTAAAATGACGCATAATTATATATTCATAACCCCTATTTATTTCATGCTTGTGCTCTAGTTTACTGGCAATCTTTTGCCACCCTCATATATTTAAAGATATGGAGTATATCATCCTTCCTTACGACTCAAGACATTGATTCTCTTTATAGTGAGTGAAAAAGTAAACAACATTTCCCATAAACTTATCCACCCTCTTCTTTGGCATACCTAGCTGTTCTGCCACATGCATATTCATTACTTAAATAGTGGGGGCGCAAACTGAAAGTATAATATCTGCCCTTTGTTGAATTTCTAGATCAGGTCTTTCATGGTGGATTAGTACTAATGACTCATTGTAAAGAGTATGTATGGAGAAAAACTACTGACTGACATCTTGTCTTCTTTAAATGTGCTCCTTAATCTATGCATATCACCTGCTCGTACATATTCATCACTGCTTATAAGGAGACCTGGTTTCTGAGACTGCTTATCAATATGTTTTATGAACATGTCAGATAAAATAACGAATAATACTCTCTCTTATTCTATTAAAACATGTTTGTTTATATAGCCTATATATATTTTTATATTTAGTGTGCTTATTCCGAACACTCAGCTATCCTATACAATTTTACACAAAAGTTCATGTGCTAATTTGTGTTTTGAGCCTCTTATGACCAAAATCTGATATAAACAGCTGCACAAAAATTTCCCATCCTCCCTTTAATTATTGTAGGTCACCCTTCCTTCTTTTAAGGTATGCAGATTAGTCATGAATATTCCGGCTTGTTTAGCGAGGGCATGTTTAGTAGTTCCTTAGAGACCTGTAAGACCCTGATGTTTGCTCAGTAATAATCAGACAGTGATTTGTTGGTGGATGATTTGATATTTTCTGTGGCAGTCTAGGCGTGAGATTACTACAATCCCCTTGTCGCACCCCCTACTGTGGATTTCTGTCCTGCAAATTATGGTATAAAGAAATAAATGTCTCGGATTTTAAAAGATTGAAGCATTTTATGACTTTACTGCATTCAGTCATGCCCTAATTACTAAGGCATTTTAGTTTCATTTAATCATCTATTACACATTTGTACATTCCATAAACTCGATCAGGGAAAGTAGTAGAATCTAATTTCACTCCGTTTTCTCTGTCTCAAAATGTACTTTTGCTCTCTCATTGTGTTTCCTCTATTTCACTCCATTACAACCTTACTTTCATTGTCTCAGATTCCTTCCATTTTTCTGTCCATCATTGTTATCTAATTGAATTAAATGGGGGTGAAATGTAGAAATGTGCATGAGTGGGCAGCATGTATGGGGAGACTGAAAGAAAGAGAAGGCAGAAGCATGTGCATTAGGTTTAATGGATAAAAGCAAGATTTCTATATGAGAACACACAGTGGAAATGAGTGTATGTGTTCGAGTGTGTCTTTTTTAGGTGTGAGTGTGTCTACCTGTCTGAGTAATTGGCTAATTAGTTTTAATGGAAAGCTCATCTTTATAATTGAGCAAATGGCTCTTTGGTAATGTGCTTATTAAATCAAACAGTCTTCTCAGTAGAAGAACATGCTGCAATACACTAATGATATAAACCAACATTAGAGGTGATGAAGTTGTGTTGGCACAGAATGGCTTGACATTTCTTTGTTTGTGAGTTTGTGAGTGTGTGGGTGTACATAGTCCGAGGTTGTCTTTTTTTAAACCCATGTATTTTGACTACTTGTTAAAGCATATCTGAGCAGTGGAGGAAGTACTTGTTGTTGTATTCTTAATTATACAACCGTCCTCAGGTCCTCGATTTGATTTTCCAAGCAGAGTTTCAAGAGTGTTGGTATGACTGCCAGTCTGTGCAGTGGTGGGGGTTTTCAGTGTCTCAGCAGTAGGTGACGACAAGTGACTGTCTTTATGTATGATTTATTCAATAATTCACTGAACCGATTCGTTCATGAAGGGCTGCATCTGAAATCGCACTCTCTGAATAGGTACTTCTGAAGAAGTAATTACTTTCAGACAGTTAAAAAAAAACTATGTTCTATACCAGTGGTCTCAAACTCAATTCCTGGAGGGCCACAGCCCTGCAAAGTTCAGCTCCAACCCTTATTAAACACACCTGATCCAGCTAATCAGGATTTTCAGAATTACTAGAAACCATACAAAGATCCCACATTCGACCACTACAGATACGTCGACACTGCAGAACAGTGGCCCTCCAGCAGCTGAGTTTCAGACCTGAGACTTCTGTTCTATACAGTATGTATGTGTGTGGTATAAAATGAAATCCAGAAGTACTACATTCCCCATGTTGTCATTGTCATGTGACCCACCAGCAAATGTAAAGGCCTTCACACCAGAAGTGAAATAAATATGACTCAGGCTGAAGAAATGTAAATTCACGTCTGTACAGTAGAGGGTGCAGCTCAAACAAACCTTTCAGATGTGCTGCCATTATGGACTGCAGAAGAAGGATGCAGGAGAAGAAAGTTCAACACTCTTAAATCAGCAATCAGCGAAAAAAAAAACAAAAAAAAAACGTTATCTTGCTTATTCGTATAATTGAATTGCATTTCACTGTTTTAATCATTTTAAGGAATAGTAAATCTGTTTTTGTGCAAGCGAGATGAGTAATCGCATGCTCACATTCAGTCTAGAACTATACTATAACCATCATGTTCACACAGCACACACAACACCTCTGCACCTCACTCCTGATTTCCCTCAACATGGGGACAGGAGAGGTGGCAATAAATGGGGAGAAAAGTGTGGCATGCAGGACCAGGACGAGGGCCATAAGAGAAAGGCGCGAGGGCAGTGGTGTGATTGATGATGAGCGACACCTGCGCGCTGCACCAGCCTCGTATCTCACGGAAGAGCAGAAGCATAAAAGGAGGAGCGACGACAGTGAAGGACGAGAGAGGACAGGCCTGGACTTTACGTTGTGTTATGTTTATGCTTTATATATGTGTGTGCGGCAGTCGTCCGTGAGGGGCTGCCGCCTTTACTTTCGTTTTGTGTTTGTTTATTGTTAAAGTTTGTTTGAACGTTTGCCGGTTCCCGCCTCCTTCTTCCCAAAACAACTTACTCCGTTACACTGGTGCCGAAACCCGGGAGGAGGGAGGAAAGCGCTGTCAAAGAGCCCTCGCTGCTGTGGGGAATCCGCTGTGCCATCGAGCAGGGCTGTGCAGAGGCCGTCCACCGAGGGCTATCCAGCGCCATCGCCAGGCACCGTGGAGAAGATCACTCAGCTGGTGGAGTACCAGATGGCAGTGTGTTTTGGGAACCGGACCAAGATTTTTTTTCCCTCTCTCTCCCCTCTGTCGCTCCTCATGCTTCCGTCTCCCATTCTCTCGCCTCGTCTGTCCTTACCCCCAGGTGCCGCGGCCACTGTGACTGGCCCCTCTGGTGGGGGTTGGGGGGGGCTAGAGCGCAGTCTCGAGGGTACCCCCCGGCCTGCGAGGGGAGATGGGGGTATGTGGCAGGGCAAGCAGGACGAGGGCCGTGAGAGAATGGGGCGAGTTTATGCTTCTTGTATCTCACGGAGGAGCTAAGGAAGCATAAAAGGAGGAGCGACAACAGTAAAGGACGAGAGAGGACCAGGCCTGGACTCTACGCTGTGTTTTGTTTATGTTTTATTATAAAATCGTCCATCAGGGGCTGCTGCCTTTATTTTCGTTTTGTGTTTGTGTATTATTAAAGTTTGTTTGAACGTTGGCAGGTTCCAGCCTCCTTTTTCCCATAACAGCTTACTTCCTTACACAAAGTAACTTGAGTTACTTATTTAAAAAGTATAGATAAAAAGATATTTTGTTTTACATTTAAAAGTAATGTGTTACTTTATTAGTTATTTGGAATAAGTAATCTGATTGCATAACTTGCATCACTTGTAATGCGTTACCCCCAATAATGCCTACCAGCATCAGTTGCGTCTCTTTGCTCCCATTCACAAATCCTCTTCCATGGCCTCATGTGATAATAAAGTCTTTGTTAGATGTGCACTTCAGAATCTTGCCAGAAAATATCTTTTCACTTTCTGTTTTATGAAAACCTTGAATTTGGACATACGTACTCAAATACTGTTTTTCACCTGTTATATAGTAGGGAATGCATATTTAGACGCAGCCACTGTCTTTATGAATGAGTCAATATATCCATACCTCAACTGATTCATTCAAAACATTGAATTATTCAGGAACGAAATACTGTGTGTTGCTTGGAGATGCAATAGATGGTTTTAGTTTTGTTTTCTTTGGCAAAAATAGACCTACATGTTCATTTCTTATCTAAAATACAACTCCTGACTAATTTTCAGTTGCAAAAGTCCATCAAACAAAGACCCCAACATTTACTTTATAAATTATGATGTAAATTGAGAATATTCCATAATGGTGTCAATTTTTCCTTTAGTTAAAGTTTTGTCATTTTTTTAACAATAATTCTGAATAATAGCCTAATATATATGTTCTCCCTTATAATTGTATTGCATAAACTCACAATACATTGAATCTCTTCTTGACATTCTCAGTGATTCCTTTTCTTGTCACGGATGGGGGATGGAAAACATCCATGGTACATGTAACACCACACCATCCCCCTCACCGAGCACCAGCACAGAGCTAGAAAGTCATCGTCTGACATGTCTGTCTACTCAGGGGCAACTAACCAGATTGGCCATTTGGAGATGTGGACCAGAGATAGTGAACAGATATCTCTAGAGATGTTATCACATCACCTGTGTCCTGCTGGTCCAGTTGCCTGAGGTAAAGGAGTGAGTAATACTGTAATAACACGGGTGGAGAAGACCACGGGGTGAATGGCAGGACCGCTTAATGATCTGCAGTTTTGCTGCTGATGACTCAACACGCTCCTTCAGCCAGTCAATGAATTGAACAGTGCTGGAGTAATGAGGCAGAGGTAGGTGAGGACTTATTGGAAGTGAGATGTAAGGTCTGGGGGAGGTTTAGAGGTGGCCAATGTACTGGAATACACACACATACTGATGAAATGGAGAAATTTTTGGCTCTGAAAATGTGCGCCCACATTAAAAACTCTATGATTGGTGCATCTGGTTATGGACACATTCATTTGTGTTTTGATGATTTTCTGATTTGCTCTTTTCTTTCCACAACTGTTGATATTCCAGGATTATTGTATGCATTGGCTTGCACACTTCTATCCGTGTTCGTACTACAGTATAAACCAGTTTGACCTGGTGCATGCTGGGTTGGCTGGTGTCTGCCAAAGCCATCTTGGACAGCTTTTGGTCACGAAGCACTGTCTGTTTTATAGACTTACAGAATATTCTGGGTTCAGTACAAGTTAAGCTTGTTTATAAGCACAACAAAAAATTTTGACTCGTCACTCGTTCTCTTAAAAAAATGAGGTGAGGCACTTCTGAAAATAGTTCCAATTTTGGGAGGATTTAAAAGCAGAAATGTGAAGCTTATCATTAAAAACACCTTAAATGCATTATTCTGTTATCTGAGCAGTAAAATAGTTTTTGTCATTGTATGGTCATTTCAGGCGTTTAGGCATTACATTGTCATAGCTATGGCATTGTAGAATTATATATAACTTTACACAATTCGAGGTTTTTAAGTGCATAATGTTAACATGCATACAGTATAGTACACATTTTGTGCTTATTGAATTTTTGCTTTTGCAGAGCTCCCTCTATTTTGGAAGACCAACATTCATATATTCCTATATTTTTATTATCACTTATATTTTGGAACTCTGTGAATTGTTATCCTTATAATAAATGACTCATTAAAATTTGCTACACACTGACCTCAGTGCACTAACAGATTATCTGGTAGTTTAATGATACACATGCACACATCTAATTAATGAGGGTTTGTATGCTGTGACTATCCAGACAAACATTTAGTCCAATTGTGATTTGTCCACTGTTTGCCCTGTTTGTCCTGAGCTGTGCCTGTTTATGTTTCACTGCAAGGTCATTTCACAGTCCATGACTGATGGGGACTAGCAGACACATAATTAAAGAGCTTGCTAAATGATTTCCATTTAACTGATCACAAAGCAATTCATTCAGTCTGGATTGTATGCCATAAATTCTTGCACACATCCATTGATAGTGACACATATTTTGACATACATTTTTATTTATTTTAAAAGTTAACTCCTATCACACACACACACACACACTCCATAGACATTAAGATTTTTTATACTGTACAAATTGTATATTCTACCCTTAAACCTATATATGCTACCCATCACAAATGATTTATAAGCTGTTTCCCCCCCAAAAAATCCCAAAAGATTGTGGACATTTTTTATTATGTAGGCCATACCTGAATCACACACTCTGTACACACACATAATCCCTCCACTTCCCCTAATTAAGATATTACATTGTGGATGTGACCCTTTAGAAATCTCCCAATCTGAGGTCTCTGTAGGGGTCTCTATGTAAACCGCGACACTTCTTTCTTCATGCTCAGAGGACAGCGAGACCTCACTTCAAGGGTTCAGGCCCCACACTGTGTGTTACTCGCTCAGCTCAGGGGAAGAATAATAATGTCCTCCACCAGATAAGTTCCATGACAATCCCTTTAAGGTCTTTTCAACATGTCATAGCTGATTGGTCTTTCTATAAATGACCTTTCAATAAAAGACCTTAGAAGCTGATCAGAGATCAGTTGTTGTATATAATCTGTGATGACGAAGGCATGGGAAGCTGATATGGGAACAGTTATTAAAAGCACACAGCACATTTGGGCCTCCAGGAATTCACCTATGCCTACTTCTGTTCTTTTGTTTGGTCCATAAAAGAGTTTTTGGAGTTCAGTAAGGTTGAGTGGAACTCATGTCCAGCTATATGAGAGTTTAATAACATAATGGAGGCAGAGTAATTAATTATAGATTGGTTATTTACGCAATAGCAAGAAAACTGGAATGAATAATATAGCCATTGTTAATGACAAGTTATTTTTTTTTACTTTTATTAACATTCACACTTCTATAATTTTACAGAACTGGTAATAACTACTTTTGCGCATATTTAAGCTGTTTTATCACCCAAAACTGACGTCACGATGGAGGATAATGTCATTAATGACCCGACTTTTAAATTCAAAAGATAGGCCTATTACAAATACTAACAGGACGTAAAGTGAAAAAAGAAAAGACATTTGAAATGATTACTAATTAAAGTAATGTTAACAAAATGTTCCTTTAATTAGAGGGGGGAAAAAATCATGCACATTTATCCTGTAGGCTAAAACAGCATGCTCACCTGTCCAGAGGGGGGCGTCGTGAGGAGTGTCAATAGGCCTAATTATAGCCTAAAAAATACTGCGTATTATGACACTTGCGCATAATGCCGAAACGATCGTTCAAACAAACGGCAATCATCGAGTATGATTTGTTTTTCAGTGAAGGACCTGTATGTTGCTCAAGATATTGCCTCAACAAACCTTTATCTTCAACTTGTTCCTCCGTCACCTTTGACCGCTCGCCGCCTCTTAGCTTCGCTGGCCTTTGTCCTGCTGCCCCGTGAAATCCAGAGAGTGCTGAAGCCCTCAGATGTCGTTGTTCTTGCGCGGATTACAGAGAGGCAGATGGACAGCGGGTCGTGGCCTGCGCAAATCCGCCCTCCCCCGTGCTTTTGTCGGGAATAAGAGTAGATTTATCAAAGCAGCTCCCTCTATGCCCTTCTGCACGTTCCCGTCGCAACTTGCATTAATCATAAATAGCCTAATGGAAATATGACAGCTCCTCGTGTCATTTAGGCTATCACTAATTGGGAGTGGGACATTTTTTATGGTTTCATTTTCAATTTCAATTATTTTAATATAATAGAAACGGATTTAATTAATGATCTAATTATAAGAATTACTTACTGAGTTTAGGCTATAGAGATTTATATTTTCATGGCTTATAGCCTATATAGAACCAGTTCCATTTTGTAGTCCGATTCCTGCACGAATTTTATTTTAAGTGAATCAATTTTATAAAGAACGAATGCATAAAAATAGCTATATCACTTCTTTTTTTTCTTTCTTTTTTTTTCTCAATCGGCTATAAGAACATTGAAGTGCATTTTCATGCTGCCCATTAAATAGCCTACACATTTTAAAAATAATTGTATTGGTTTCTGTTTGAAATCTGATGATTTCATCATTTGGTACCTGGCTAACAGACTGCTGAGGGCATCAGCCTACATCCAATATTCGTTTCCCAAGTATTTCAACAAATTCCTTGCGCTTCCTTTGAACTCGAGACGCTTTACCTGTTGTGACGTAGACAATGGGGCGGGACACGGAGAGGACTTGACTGAAGCCTGTGTTGCCTATTAGAGATTACTCAGACGGCTAGAAAGCGAATTCACGCTTAGTTTTGTTTCTCAGGCGGGTACATTTAGCTCTATGTTGTATATGATTTTGGAATCCCACATTGGACATATTCAGATATCATTTACTCGGACGGGAATATCCGGTGGTCATACGGGACAATTGAATTTGTGTTCAAGCCAGTGCTGGAGGATTTGAACGCCAGGCTTCACGCGCTTCTTCTGCTTCAAGCTTCTGACAGCGAATGTATTTCACATCGGATTAAACTTCGGGAAAGTTAAACATTTTCTCGGAAGCAAGCGGATTTGGTTTCTACTCATATTGTGCGATGCGCTGAATTGTGCAGTGATTATTTCCAGACTCAAAGAAAAAGAGCATCGTGGACGTTTTGAATTTCTGTTCTGTTGCGGACAGCAAGAATGTGCTTACTTAAAATTAGTTAAGTAAATATAGCATCCATATTTTACATATTAACTATTTAATCCATTTAAACTGCGTAGCCAAATCTACAATCTTTCTCGTTATAATGACCTGGAGCTGAGACTCGAAATAGAGGACTGTCTCCGAACTAGTAGAAGAGCGGTTCCTGTTGTTGGAACATGAAGTCAGTTACTGGTCTGTTTGCTTTAACTGTGTTGCTGTGTTACACGATCTCATCCTGGAGCGCCTCTATCAACAGCCATGGAGGTGAGTTCAGTTCCATTGATGCAGGAAATAATAATAGCTATTAGAATGTCATCACGTCTCTCTTTGAAATGTTTGAAACGCAAAGAAGTACTCACATAAAAAGCTGGTTTAAAACTCAAACATTTAAAGTGTTATTTGACACTTTTGGTGTGTGTTAGCTTTTGCATTTCCAAAGCAACGAAAAGTCGTGTGAACCTATGCGTGTGAACATAATAGGCTGGAGGCAGGTGACAACCTGTGCGCGCGCGCACATGGAAGCTATGGAAAAAAAATAACCATGGAAATAAAACACATCTGTGGTATATTTTAATTTGTGGCAGTTGTCGATTCAGCATTATTTGTGTCGTGTGCGTGTTTATGTGTAATCGTAAGCTTTATGCATCTTCAGTGGCTCTGTGCTTCACGAGTCCTAATGATTGACGTAGGCCTATTGATTCATTGATTAATTGATAGATAGATAAAATGTATATAGCCTAGGCTAGAAAATGTCATAAAGCCCATTTTCAAGGGAGAAATACATGTATAAATATGTTTTTGTGTGAGACAAATCATTCCTGGGAACAGTCATCTTCCCTCCAACATTGTTTTTTTCTGAATTTGTAAAAGTGAATGATGTTTTCACTCGCTTGTTTAACTTTATTTTGCAATACTCTCTCATTCAGCAGATGCAGTCAGACCTGCGCATTTAAATGTAGGCTAGCATGAAACAGCAGTTGACAGTTTTGGGCAGACTGCATAATGCATCTAGGTAGCCTAATAGACAGTGATTTGGGGCTTTCCATAAGCATGTTGGTGCTGAAATTATGTGAAATGCCACTCTGAGGAAAGGAAGATTTAGCTACTTGAAAACACTAAAGCACCCAACTCATCTCCCCTCCTCACCTGAGCACTCTTTGAACAGAAAGTCCATTAACCGACACACTACAAATGACATTAAACTCTGTCACACTGTGCAAGTCTGCTTTAGTGAACTTTTTTTCATCAAGTATATTCTGTCCACAGTTACCGTTATTTCTGACAGTTTAATGTGATTTTAGTGTCTTATGTAAAAAAATATTTACACTTGCAATTGGGCTGTTGTATTGAATATCCACACATCACAACATTTTGGGAATGCCACACAGGCAAGCCAAGTGATGTTATACTAAATATCAGAAACTTCATTTGATCCATTAAAAGGTTAGTTCACCCAAAAATTACTTCCCCTCAAGCCATCTTAGGTGTATGTGACTTACTTCTTTCAGCCAAACACTATCGGAGTTATATTAAAAAATATTCTGCCCAATATCCTTCCAAGCTTTATAATAAGAGTGAATAGTAGGATTTTGAAGCCCAAAAAAGCGCATCCATCTATCATAAAAATAACGGCCGTACGCGAGTCAAATTCAGGCCGAAGAGTGAACTCTGACCCCACGCATGACATATTGACGAACACGGAAGTGCAGAGGATAGAGCAAAAAACAACGGTCACGAATTAGAAGTCTAAACCAATCATTTTTAAAGACATGTGTCGGACGAGCTTGAGTATGTTGCCCAGCCCTATTTGTTTGAACAGCGAGAGGCGTCTATTCTCACCTGAGCTTATATACGCTACGTCTAAGTCCTACGCCATACGCCGGAACTCAACTCTCTCGTGAACCCGTGGATGGACGTTACTGGAAGCTAGTCAATACAGTTTCTAAAGTTATAATTATGGATATTTTTCTTACAAAAAACACATCACTTTACTTTAGAAGGCCTTTATAAACCCCCTGGAGCCGTATGGATTACTTTTATGATGGATGGATTTGCCTTTTTGGGCTTCAAAATCTCAGTTACTATTCACTCCCATTATAAAGCTGGGAAGAGCCAGGATTTTAATATAACTCAGATTGTGTTTGCACTTCACTTTAGAAGGCCTTTATAAACCCCCTGGAGCTGTATGGATTACTTTTATGATGAATGGATTTGCCTTTTTGGGCTTCAAATTCTCAGTTACTATTCACTCCCATTATAAAGCTGGGAAGAGCCAGGATTGTAATATAACTCAGATTGTGTTTGTCTGAAAGAAGAAAGTCATATACACCCAGGATGGCTTTAGGGTGAGTAAATGATGGGATAATTTTCTGTTGTATGCAATATATCATACGGTGAGACCTGCAGATAGAACATTTTTTATCTTTCTAGTCTCTTATGTTTTTGTAGCTACTGTGGCCATAGTGATATGGGTAGCCATGATCATAATACTTATCATTACTCCTGTCATAATCAAAATGTGTTATACTCTAGTGCAGTCCATGTGCATGACCTCTTTGCCTGAGTAAATCCTTGGCTCATATGGGTACCCTCGAATAGCGGTGTTTCTAATTCTACTCACATGAAAATGATTAGGAGCTCAAACACAATGGTCACCGTTTCACACGTTAAATGTGATGTTGTGAAGCGTGACTGAATCAAAATCTCCTGTTTTGGAAACATGCTTTATACAATGGCGAGCAATTTGTAGAATTCAGGATTTCTATTTAAACGTTCAGGGCTGGTTGTTTGGTGACATGGAATGAGCAGATTCATGCTGGCTTCTTGGCGTTAGTAGAAAAGGAGTCTCAAAACAAACGTCAGAGCAGTAGTTTGAAACATGAAATGGAATGCATTAGGAAACATGGAGGAACAGCAGTAATAAATAAAGGAATATATAAGTAGACGGGTTTAATAAGGTGGATCTTGCGCGTTGGTTTCAGATATTTCTCTTCCACCTACACATGGTCATGACTTTTGCATTCTTCTCACAGCTCACTCCTACAGCGTTATGGGCTTCTGTGCATCAGCAGAAAACCTCACAGACGGTTTGTGCTGCATTCCCAACAGAGCGGCAATGGTTTTTTTGTGTTAAATGTCATAGCTAACGTAAGCACACTGGTGAGAGCTGTATTAATTGCGTGGGATAACAATTTAACTCTGTGTGAAGGGTTTGTGTCCTGCATTTTGCAAATTCTTGAACCTTTTGCATAGTCCCCCATAAATATACCAAATGTTTTCTGTAACACAAGGTGCACGATTTATCTGATCCTATTTTCTTGAACATTGTATTTTGCCAATGTTATTGTTTAGCTATCTGAGAAGGGGCTCTCTTGGGAATCCCTCTAACTTAATTTCATGTCTTTAGAAACACTTTAAAGTGCAGTGTTGATTAGATTATCTTCTTTCAAGGGTATATTTATGCAAACTTAATAGAATAGAAACAGCACAGCAGGCTAACGGTACACAAGGTCTAATAAAGTTCCTTCCTGGCGTTGGAGGGTAAGACCAGTGTGGCAGACAGCTTGGGTCAAATGTCAAAGGTCGTGCTGCATTTGTGAATAGATTGTCTAGTCTGTTTAAGGATATGAGCTTTGCATAAGCTTTCTTGTTCTTCTCTTACACTCTTCCTCTCAGTCTCATTTTATTTATTTGATCCATGTTACAAAATGACTATGAACTGATTAATGATCAGACAGATTACCTAACAACCAAGCCAAGACAACACAAATCCACGGCCTTCTCCTTGTCCCGACCGATTCTCAGACTGGGACACTAAATCCGTCTCTGAGAGAGCCAATACGGCATGTCAGTCTGTTTGCCGTCTGTCTGCTTGACTCTGTAACACAGACCTGGTGTAGATTGTAATGATGAAAAATGTAATGAACAGTGAAGCCATATTTGATGCATGCCTGTGTGCATATAACAAAACATTTTTTTTGCGCGCTTTACTTTTCTCTATTAATTCTCATGCGTATGTTTGAAAATGGCCAGATTTTCCAGCTATGAAGCATTTGTTTGTTTTTTTAACTCTTCAAGTAAAACCTGAATAAAGTATTTAATTCAGAATTTCATTATTTCGAATTTGACCATTCACGTTTTTTCGATATTCATCTTTATCTTACTCTAAATTCATATTTAATAGTTATTACATTCATAGTCTGTCCTTTTTAGTTAAAGATGCATAGTTTGGTGCAAATTTAAAATGTTTTACACACATACACAAGAAATAAATTGTGTTTTTGTAAAGAGTATGTATGTGTGGGTCACCCCCGTCAATGTGTTTCATCATGTGGAGAGAATCTTCACGCTCATTAGCTGCTTCCTCTGTAGATACGCTATTAGTGTATTGTAGGTTGGTGATTTAAAGAAAAAAAAATTAGACAATTAAAATTAGACACACTTATTGGGCCCTATTTTAACGATCTAAGCGAATGGTCTAAAGCGCACAGCGCAAGTGCACTTAGGGCATGTCCGAATCCACTTTTGCTAGTTGAATGACGGGAAAAATGGTCGGCTCGCCCGGCGCATGGTCTAAAAGTGTTGTCCCTATTCTCTTAATGAGTAATGGGTGTGGTTTGGGTGTAACATGCAATTAACCAATCAGAGTCTCATCTCCCATTCCCTTTAAAAGCCAGTTGTACTTGCACCATGGCGGAATTTGCAAGCGGAAAAACTGAACGCTTCTCTGGCGAGGAAATGGATCCGCTAATGCGCGAGGTTAAGACCATTTACCTGACAAAGTGTACGTGCGTTGTGGACATGCTCTCTTTAAATAGCAAAAAAAAAAGAATATTGCGCCATTGACTTCAGACCAGGTTTCAGTTTGTCAATGGCACAGTCTATTTCAGTTGCCTCAAAATAGCAACACGCCAATAATGCGCCTAAACACACTTCGTTTTCTGACCAGCACGCCCATGGGTGCACAAATGGCCGCAAATGCATTTGCTATTTAAACACCGTGGCGCAGGATGTGAAAATGACAAGAAAGACAGAAGACAGAAAGGCTGAAAAAGACAAAAAATTTACCTCTCATAGTGTCAGTTTAATTTACATTAAAGACGATCATGCAGATCAGTCATAGATGGCAGTGCAGCGTCAAACACCGTTGTGGTATCTGTTCTTAAAGTAAACGAACAACAGCAATCCAAAGAACTACTGAATGCATCTTTAAACTAATATAAATAGGACTGTAAAAGCTCTCGAATGCTCATTTTTGCTTTTAAATAGGCCTACATTGTTTGCTCATTATTGCCATATTTTGCTCTTCCCTCCAGTGCCTTTTACTAAATGCGCTGACACACATATCCTACACAAAGGCTCACACCCAATAAGACACACGGCACGGCTTCATATAGTACTTCCAATCCATTAGTGCTCAAGCTAAACAATCAGATCAACTTTCTGCTTCAAAAGTGTTTTGTGTTGCACGAGGCTCCAAGTAGATCTTAAGACTTGATATATCAGAAATACAAAGACAGATGTCTCTACCAGCCACTCACACACCCTCTGTTCTCTGGCACACATACCCGGTCAATTGTCCCCAACAGAGGATGAGTGGACAGTAATGCAGGGGCCTGACTCATCATCAGTAAGTGCTCAGTGCTCACAGACTCCTATAAGCTTACCGGGATTTCACTAAGTAGGGGATGGTACTAGATCAAAATCCTTGTTGGTCCTGGAACAACTATCAACCAAGCAAAAGAACACCGTTAACAAATGTTGAGGTCATTGGTATGCTCTGTATTATGACGCAGCAGTTGACATTATTGCTGAATTTTTTATAGCTTATAATCAAATTGCTTCAGAGGAATAACTGATTTGATTTTATCTGCCCCAAGGCTGTGCAATAATGCAGCTACTGGATGTTTATATTGGCAGACCTTTGAGCTTCTTTGTGCCACACCTGGAGATGTAATGACCTGTTTCTGTGGTGAAGTGTGACATACACACACTACTGTATGTGTGTGCTCCCTCTGGGGGAGGTGTGATGGTCCCTACTGTGGAAACCTTCACTAGAAGAGCTGAGTAAAGGCTGCTGCACCCTCAATAAAACTCACACTGCAGGGTGGTAGGAAACAGCTCTCTGTGTCTCATTAAATGTTTCATGTGCTTATTTTAATGAGTGTCTATCTGTTTTCCTCAGCCTGGATCCGTCTGGTACAAATATGCAGTTCGGTTGCGGTCTTTGCATTAAACTCTTAGGGTGGGTTCCCACTTGGCAGGTTTGGTTCGATTTAAACAAACTCTGGTGAGATTTCTCTGTTACTGCAAGTGCTTTTGGATAAGTGTGAACGCTGCCATTCGAACCCTGGTGAGATTGCTCTGTTACTGCAAGTACTTTTGGATAAGTGTGAACGCTGCCATCCGAACCCTGGTGAGATTGCTCTGTTACTGCAAGTGCTTTTGGATAAGTGTGAACGCTGCCATCCGAACCCTGGTGAGATTGCTCTGTTACAGCAAGTGCTTTTGGATAAGTGTGAACGCTGCCATCCGAACCCTGGTGAGATTGCTCTGTTACTGCAAGTGCTTTTGGATAAGTGTGAACGCTGCCATCCGAACCCTGGTGAGATTGCTCTGTTACAGCAAGTGCTTTTGGATAAGTGTGAACGCTGCCATCCGAACCCTGGTGCGCTACAAACAAGCACGACACAACACGACAAATTCCCAACAGTAAACTGATGCTCCGTTCTATTTCTGATGTACTTCAAGCGCTCACGCTACTTCTGAGACAAAGAACAAATGGATTTGCAACATTCTTTTCCCCCCAGGATTCTTTGATAAATAGAAAGTTCAAAAGAACAGCATTTATCTGAAAAACACATCTTTTGTAACTTTACAAATGCCTCTTCTGTCACTTTTAATACATTTAATGCATCCTTGTTTCTTTAAAACAAATTCTTACTGATCCCTTGGGAATTGGAATGGTAGTCTTGTATATTTGTAAATGGAACACATTTAAAGGGGGGTGAAACACTCAGTTTCAGTCAATCTCATGTTAATCTTGAGTACTACCTATAGAGTAATATTGCATCCATCATATCTCCAAAAAGTCTTTAGTTTTATTATATTTATAAAATAAAGATAGGCTGTACCGAGTCTTTCCGGAAAAAGCAGAGCGGGTGGAGGCGTGCCGTGTGGGCGGAGCTAACACGCCGATAGACACACACAGATATTTGAAGCAGTTCTACTCACCGCCTGCGGTTCCAACGCAAGACCGTTAACCTTTAGTGTTGGGACTGCTCCATCCTTGATAACTAAACGATTAGCAAATCCGGCTCCGAACTGGGCCTTGTTTATAAAAAAATCATCCTCGAAATGCATCGAACAAACAAGAACACTTGCACAACTGTGTTGATGTTCTGGAAAAACAAACTCCATCCACTGGTCCCTTAACGCTTGATTCTTTGGGGATCTGTGCAGTGTTGTCTTGCCTTGGCAACCGAAAACACACTTCTTTGGTGACATATTGCAGCGCAGCCGATGCACAGCGCTTTGATGGGCATAGGCTACGGCTATCGCTCTACAGCTGCGCGCGCGCCCTTCCGAGAGAAGTGCCCTTAGGACCGTATAAGGAAATTCCGGCGCATCTGACGTCATACGCGCCCATACTCGAAAAAAACTTTCCGAAACTTGTGACAACCAGGAAGGAGTATTTTGAGAACAGAAATACTCAATCAAACGTACAACTTAATTTTTGAAACTTTGTCCATGTTTAGCATGGGAATCCAACTCTTTAACAGTGTAACAAACTCACTATGCATGAAATAGCATTTCACCCCCCCTTTAATGACCTGGTTTCATTGGCCAGTGACTGACTCAGCTCATGAATATGTGATAAGCTGTCATGATTGATGAAGAAGGTGCTGTGAGTCAGCGGGAAGGGACAGAGTCAAGAGCTGCTGAGCTCTGCACTGATTGGAAAGTATTGATCTGAGGGAAAGATGGGACATGAACACAGTTCAAGGAATATGTGTGTATTGATCTGCTCTTAGATATCATTGAGTTAGTTCTGAATGTCGGCCCTTTCTTTTGGTTGTGTGATGCACTCTCTGGCACACTGTTACTTTTTCACCTTTTTTTCTTTAGTCGAGCACTCACTACTCATACTTAAGGATAGTGATTTTTTTAAAAACCCATTAGACTTTACTTTCTTTGTGCCTCCTGTTTCTACTATGGACAGCAAACAAAGGTACATGCAGCGTGTTGGGGAGAAGTGTGGTATTACTAGGGCAGAGTAAACATTTTTTTTCTTCTGATTAATCACAATGTTCATTTGAACATTGCCAGTCCCTCTTGCAACGTATGCTACTGCTGAATCTATATCCTTGATTATGATTGACAGTCTGAGCTACATTGTAAGCTGTAATAAAATACTCTATAAACACACACCTGTGACCTCATTACATCTGTATTACTGTGTCTATGTGTTGCTTTGGAACCATTCTCTTAAACATTGCTAAAGAGCTACATTGCTTGGCGGAATAATTTTATCATTAATAAATTATTACATTTTTGTTGCTCTTATTTTATGAAACCTCGACAGTTATATGTAGTAGTAACCGTTTTATAAAAGTATAAGCTCCGTCAAGCCATGGTTTACCATGACTTATTATTGCTTTATCGTACTATATTGAACTAATTTATATCAGTAACCTATTAGGACTCTATATTATAGGCTAGGATTTTGAGATCGTCGGATCAAATGTTGTTGGCTTTCCCTCCTTCAATGAAGAGGTCAAAGGGTGAACGAGCTTTTACAGTACTTGCTCCTAAATTGTGGAATAGTATTCCACTTCGGCAGGCTCCAACGCTATAGAGGTTTATAGGTCTCAGTTGGGAACATAACTTTTCAAAAAAGGCTTACATTGAAGGATCACTCTGGTAACCATATAGCGACACTCTGGAAGCAGTGTTGGCTGTGTTGTTTTTGGGGTCTGCTCCAACCATGACTGTGCCAGCTAGGAAACCCGGCAAACCTATTCAAACCCTTAATGGCAGGATGCAGCCTTGAGAGAACAAAGGAAGACTGGAGTTCTCTCTACACGCATGCACACACACATACACACACAAACATGTATACGACCCTCCCCTGTTTCAATCAGAAAAGGCCTGACTAATGGAAATCACTGATTGTGCTGTGGAGGTGAAGGTAGAAGATGTAAAACCCTTGCCTTTCTCTCTTTCATCCCTTTCTTTATTGCTGGCCTCTAATTGGCCACTGGAGGTGGTAATTAAAACAGGATGGCTTGTGAAACACTAAGGAAGGTTATTTTGTCAAATGGAGGTTTTCCCCGACTGGTCTCGTTGCAGGTTGCCTGTTTACGCCGATCTAGGACCAGACCTTCCAACGCTGAGCCTGAGATCTGATCAGAGCGCAAAGAAAAGCACTAAAGACTCCCTGTCGTGGCCATATGGGGAGAAGTGGATGCTGGGAAGTCCAGACGCAGCCTGAGCTTCTGTGTGGTGGATGCAATATAGGAGGGAAATGAGAAAAAGATGCGGAATGATTTTTTGCATATGTTTCGGGTGGCTGTGCAACAGATGCCACCCTCTTTCTCTCTCATTCTCATCAAGCTAAAAGGTTGAATTATCTCTTTCGAGCGAGCAATAATAAATCTCAGACAAAGAAATGATTTTGATGCATGTCTCTCTGGAGAGATTCTTTGACAAATTGAAATGATTTGGAATAAAGCCAAGCAGGGCAAGGAAAGAGTGTTACAGGAAGCAGCGTGTGTATGTTTCCTGCTCTCTCTCTCTCTCTCTCTCTCTCTCTCTCTCTCTCTCTCTCTCTCTCTCTCTCTCTCTCTCTCTCTCTCTCTCTCCACCCTCTGGTGCATGTGTTCCTCTGGTTTTGGTAAAAGCAGCAGCCTAGTAGAAAATCATTACTGCCTTGTTCCATTATGGTAATTCAAGTGTTGTGTTTTTGTAACGTAAAAGGGGTTCTGAGTCGGGCATGATCGCGAGACGCATAGAAAGAGGATGAAACTCTAAAAGCTCACACAGCCTTTGATCTCATGCTTCGACTTAACTGAGTGAAAATATTAACCAGGCTGAAAGCTTTGTGATATGATGAGAGTGACTGGAGTTAAAGAACACAGAGAGAAAACAGAATGGAGGGATGAGGCAGATGAGTGTAACGGAGAAGAATGAGAGTGTCACCAGAAGCGAAGTTCGGTGTTGTGTATTATCCACTAATAGGATTGCATCAGAGGGGTCTGTGTCAGTGTGATACACACAATCTTTGACCAAAAATTCTTTCATGTGAATCCCACAAAACCTGTCAAGAACATATTTCACCCCAAATTCAAAAGAAAGAATATGAAATTATATCAAGTAAGTTTATTTTTAGGACCATTAAGATTTTTTTTTATTGTGACACATTTTCATGATAATTCTCATTATTGTAATGCAAAACAATCTTATTTTCATTAATGTGAATTTTTGTAACATGAAAAAAATATATATATTTTTTAGTATTTTTACTTCATTTAATGTATGCTATATATATATATGTTTACATATATAATATGTACTACTTTTATTCTAGCAAATGGATCAAAAGTGACAGTAAATACTTTTTACACTGATACAAAAAAATCTATTATAAAAATAGATGCTGTTCTCTTACTGTTCATCAAAAATGTTACTTGAACACCAACATGTGATGTGACACTGAAGACTGGAGTAATGGCTTCTAAAAGTTATATTTAAACCCTGAAAATTAAATGCATAATTTATTTTAAATTGTTATTTGAATGTCAAATTGTAATTGTAATGTTTTTTCACAATATTGTTTGTGCTGTCAAAAACATTTCTAACTCTTACAGAGCCCAAACTTTTTGAATAATAGTGTAGTAATGATGCATTGAAGAATATAATATCACAGTGTGAACTATTTTAATGAGATTTTCTTGTATTTTAAATGTTCCTTTTATTTGGCGGGAAAATGTGATGTAGACATGTCTTCAAGAATTGCACACAGACAGACCGTTATCTGAGAGATTAAGAGTGTGATTTTGATTTCAGTCACTCTCAGTTTTGATGGAAGGGGAAACTAGCAATGCATCACAGTGAAAATTCAGTTGGTTTGCATGGGGGTGTGCCTTCGATTCTGCATTAATGTTCACAGTCAAATATTCCAGTCAACATGTAGGTCACTAAATAATGCATTGTTTTCCTGGCTACAGTTTAAAGCTCTTACTGATTCATTGGATTTTCGCCTCATTTCTTCTTTTATCATTACACAGACCTATTTTATTTTATTGAGCTTTCAATGACAATGATTCATCCCATAAACCACCTGTTACACATTTTCAACAGCCTGTTTTTGTCTGTCCTCAGTGCACAAAACTACCACGCCGCTTCACTGGTTCAGTGTTCCAGTCAGACGGTCTGTGCTGGCTGGTTAGTCATTTAGTTAGCTTTAGATTTGCATAACAGAAGCTTGAAGGTTCTGTCATTTGTAAATTCAAGAAAAACATCACTAGACATTTAAATTGAAATGCGTCAAACACTCAAAAGCTTTTGTCCCAGGGAGATAAGTTATACAACTCACTCTCTCTATCACAGTCCCTTTCATCGGGGCTTTCGAAGACAGGAAATGCATTCAGGATGTTCTTTTACAGCAGGAAATTGTTTTAGGTCTCACCTTCTGCCGAAGAGAAAAGGCATGTTGGATATAACTTTTGTACACATTGACATGAATAGTATCAGGCTTCATAAAAATATAATAGCCATAGAACATCTAAGACAAAAGATCATAAGCAGCTTTGCAAACACTCTTAGTCTGAGAGTGTAGGTGTGTTTCTATAATCAATCATACATTCTTCCAGTTAGACCTTTTTGTAAAAAGCACCCGTTGGTTTAGTTGACCTGTTTCTCTAGTCGACCTCCCTTTAACCCGAGACATGTAAATTGAAGCATAATTCAACCAAATGGAGAATTATGGCTGCATCCAAAATCTCATACTGTCTGAGTACGTACCACATTTGATGAGGAACTTACTTTATGACTGTTATAAAGTATGCTAAAGTATAAATGTGTATAGTATGAATGAAATCCGGATGTACTGTATCCATCCGGATACAATTGCGATAGTAAAGTGTCCATCAGATGGGCATTTCGAAACCTTGGCAAAAGTAGTAGGTGATCTGGGTACTTTTTGTCTACTGTTTTATGAATACCGTGAATTTGGACATACTATTTTTTTCACATACTATAAAGTAGGGTAGTAGGCAATAGGCATATTCGAATGCAGATTATGTCTTTATTTTGGGAGATGGTCATGAATTTGGTCAAACACTTAATACCACACAGCTTTAAAATAGGGGAGGCCATTGTTGTCACATGAGAATGTTTCGCAATATACTGTATCTGTATCAGAAATAAGGATGTTTTCTCTATCAGTGGTTTTTGTGTGTGTTTTTTTTAGCAGTGGTTTTGTGTGTTGGTATATTGGTCCACACCTTCATAAATTATAATTCTTTTTGAGAATTTTATCGTCAAAACTAAAATGTCAATATCGTAATATTTTTGCTATATAGCAATTGAGGAAACAAGTGAACATAACTGAACATAATTCTGCTTATTATATAGTAGGGTAGTAGGCATGTTCAAACCTTTGTTATGGATATGGTCATGAATTCCACATAAAAGATATCTCGGAGAATTGAATGTGGATGTAACTATGTCAGTTTTGTTCTGTTATAGACTTAAAATTAAGAGATTAATTTTAAACTTCAGCTACTGTAACTGACAATTGCTATCATATTCTACAGAAATACAGACAATTATGTGCATTTCATTTTATTACTTAGCAAAATGGTAGTTTCCTAACAAAGAGATTTTTATTATTCAAAAGGTCTATCAGCGCAATACTCCCACTGTAAAAAAAATCATATTGTTTTTACAGAACATAACTGGCAGCTGTGGTTGCCAGCATGATTCTGTAAAAATGTATAAACTTACAGAGCAACCTGTACATTTTACAGACTGTTATCATTTACAAAAAAAAAAAAAAAAAAAAAAAAACAGTAAATCCAACAACCCTTTATGAATTATCAAGGCCAAACTGTTACAAAAAATTGTTTAGTAACTACCATAACTACCTATTTTTTTTCAACTAAATTATAAGAAGATGACGACTTAATTTTTACACCATTTTACTGTAAAATTACTTGAAAGATCTGTTTTTTCATTATATAGTAAGGTAACTTACCATTAGCTAATTGATGTGCATTGTTACAGTCTTTGAACATGACTTTGTAAACATGACTCTTTTATGAATTGTAGTTGAAAACCATGTTTGCCTAATATTAATAAAGTGAGTGACCTCCTTCAACGTTTGTGACCTCATCACATTGCTAGGACATTAACTGACACAAAGTAACATTCGTTCAATAAACATTAAACCACATGCTAATGGACTGTAACCAGAACACACCATATCCACACAGAGACAGAGGTCGATAGCATCAGTTTATAAATGTATACCAGATCAATTTACAGATGTATAGTGGGTGTCCATACGCATATGTGCGGTCTAAAGTTGAGCATTGGTGTATAAGCTGTGATGATGTCACTCTAAAGATGTACAGTAACATAGAGTCTAAAATAAGAATAAACCAGGTAAAAATTTGATTTTATCGTCTGTTATGACATTTAGTCAAACATTTTAAACAGTGCAGTTTTATTTTAGCCACTAAACGACTAAATCATATTAGAGTTTTGACCATATATAGTGCTGTTCGAAATGACTGAATGCAGACAATTGTGTTTGTTTTACATGTAGAGTTTCAAAGGCTGTGTTGATAGTGGACACAGGCAGCTGTGTTTTACATCACTCTCTCTCTCTCATTAGTCTTGAGGGCTCTCAGTGTAAGACGTACGAGCTCATGTCCAGAGGTACCAGGCAGCCATGTCTGACAACAGTCAGCTGAGATTTGTTTCTGTGCTTGTTTGTTTGTTTATGTGTTATAAATATAGACTCTGAAATATAGCACAGCTTGTTTGCTTGAATGTTTTAGTTTTTGTTTGTTTGTTTACATATGACCCACATGTTTGAGAAAGAGCATAGGAGCAAGAATTTAGTTTTTAAAGAATATTGTAAAAAAAATAATAATAATAATACCACACAACTTTAAAATAGATGAGGCTATTATAGGCTAGATGTCACATGAGAATGTTGTTGCAATAAATGTCAGAAATGAGGTTTTGACTTAAAAGTCCAGTTATACAAATGTGTTTTCTCTAGCAGTGGTTTTACCCACATAAATTATAATTGTTTTGGTCAATTTTACCCTCCAAACTAAAATCTCAATATCATCATAGTTTGATGTATAGATGTTTACTCAGCATCTATACAGCTGTTGAGTAAACAAGTGAACACAATACAATTAGGAATGAATTTAAGGGGCAATTTTCTTAAGGGGTAATTCACCGCTGCCAAGACTGGCTTTTAATAAATTTACTACATGACTAGGGAAAACCGAGAAAAAGGGCTGTGGCGTTCAATTTAGCCAAAAACTTTGATACCCAAAATGGACTTTGGCGTTGCCCAATTTTAGCGCTACCCCTCTGTTGATCCAACTGTCCATGGGTGGGGATACAAAAATTGGGAAGTTTGATATAGTAACAAGGAGAAAGACTTTGTTTATTTATATATACTACTGACATAACAATACAACACTGGTTTAAAATTGGCGAACTTATCCTTTAACTGAAAGGAAATGAAAGGGTATTTTTTAAAGCTGCAGTGCGTAACTTTTGTCGCTCTAGCAGTTAATAAACAGAAATGCATGCGTCTTGCGGAAGAACATTGTAGCCGGTGCTACTTCTCTCTGTTTATGTCTATGTAGTCACGGAGGTACTGGGATACTCCGCAGTGGTACGACCCGTACCAGTCTAAAATAGTCTGAATATAAACACTTATTATAGGTGTACCTTGGTGATTCAGAATAAGACAAAAACACGGTTTGGAAAATGGATTCATGATGTAGTCGTTTATAATATAAATTGAGTACATTTTGAACACCAAAAAAAAAGCTACGGACTGCAGCTTTAAGTGTCAAATTTTAAACAAATTGTTTAAAATATTATAATTGTATACAATATAATATTTAGATATTTCATTATTATATAATATATTAATAATAATAATTATACAATATATCATATTTTTTTAGTGTATAATATTTATGAACTTACTGCCCAGTATTCTTTATATAATCAAACACAAAAATTATGTTTCTGTACATATCTCGGTTTTGAAGTCACAGTTTGAAATGTATTTTAGAATTAGGTTTGACAAATTGCGGTCCCTTTCTAATCCGCTCCATTACATTCGTTATGTTTACTCTTTGGATTTCCAGGCATCATTTTGTGCTTCATAAATTTTTTTTTTGCTGTCACAAAAGTGTAATATTTGTTCAATGAACTGCATCTTTTGTCCCTGAGTAATAACCTGGAAATTGCCTGGAAATGTTTACTTTTATTTTAAATACCTATTTGAACTTTAAGGTCTGTGTTTATGCAAAAATTCAGTTTTAGAAATAAACCCGCTCTGAGAAATATTCACTGAAGTGAAAAGTGGGACAACTATCCCTGGTCTCCCTTACACAAGTTTTCCATGTACACATATGATGACACATGAATGTGCATGAAATTGGTTTCATTTTCAGTGTCAATGAAAAACCAGATGACAACCAGCATTTTTCTGGTCTACCTGTATGTGTGACGTGCATAAATATGTCTTAGTGTTTAAAGGGAGTGTATGCTATTGACAAAACCATTTAATAACCCTGAAGAGTTTATTCATCACATCCTGCCTTTATGACACACACAAAAACTACGGCAATGGCATTTGAAGGAGAAATGCAAGACATAATGAGAGAGAATGAGGCCTGATAGAAGAAGAGAGAGACGGTAAAACTAAAAGAGAGAGAGGTCATATGTTGGTCCGTGGTTAATGCGTTTATCTCAACTATGTTTGTGCTGTCAGATGTGTACCATTGTTTTGTCCAAGGACACTAAGTGGGAAAGTCAGTGCACTGCTGATAAATGTATTCCCTGTGTGTGTGTGTTTGTTTGTGTGTGTGTGTGTGTTGCACTGAAAGAGCATCTATTCATGCTCCACAGAGAGACACACACTGATGTGAAGTTATCTCCCCTCGAGAGGTCTTTCAGAGAGAGAATAAGAGCAAAAAGAAAGACCTGCAGGAGGAAAACAGGATCTAAACAGGATCGCAGGCACTCCTTCATTTAGATAATCATTAATAATTAATGGACGAGTAAATGAACACACATTCCGCTTACTCTAACCTCGTGAGCAAATATTTTTGAACAGGGCCTTTAAATGTGATTGCAGCAGTTTAACTGGAGAAAAAGCTTGTGTTCCTTGGATTAGAGTGTGTGATAGAGATTAATGCGACCTCCAAACAATGCCACAGTGTGAGTGTGTTTGTGCGCCATTGTTAGTAGTGGAAGTGAGCTTTTGGCTCCACAATATCAGTGTGTGATAAAGAGCAAACAGGAACGCGGCTAAAGTGTAAAAATGACTGCTGCTGCTGAGTATATAAACATTCACACACACACACACACACACACACACACACACACACACACACACACACACACACACACTGTATATATTTAGTAGAGGCCATTTAGAGCATTTCTAGGTCACTCTGCAGTTTGGCCTTGGTCCTTAAATGAGCCCACCATTGTTTTTTTGGTGTATTGAGTTGTCTTGAATAGTGTTAGACCAAAGTATAGGCCCGGTTAATTATCTATTAAACAGTCTTGGTGAGTATAAGAGTCAACAACATAAAAAAAATCTTACTGACCCCAAACTTCTGAACAGTAGTCAGGGCATAATATAGATATTCTGTTATACATACTGTGTATGTTTATTTGATTTGAACAGTTATGACTAATTTGTAATTCTTAAAATGTGCTATGTATATATTGGCATTACATCTGCCATCAGTCACCCGGTGCTCTTGATATCTGGTCAGTCTTGAGTTTTAAGCTAACAAATAAACACATGAAGTGAAATAAATGAAGCACCGTAAACTTGAATAATGCTTCCCTCCTACAAACAAAATAGCGATGACCTCACTGTCATTAATCTTGTCATAAAGAGACTGTGGGTGTGAACTGCTCTGCACGCACACACACACACACACACACACACACACACACACACACACACACACACACACACACACACACACACACACACACACACACACACACACACACACACACACACACACACACACACAAAGCACTGAGACATACACCACTGTTTGTCACCTTCTATTTTTTTAGTTCTTTATTTTTTAGTTATCTCAGTTTTTCCATCACAATAGAACCGGAACTCTAATTTTTGTGGATTCTTTTATTACTGAAATATATATGAAAGGTTTGTGTACATAAATCTCTTCTGCTGGTGAAATATAATATCATATTTGCCGAATAGATGTATTGTGTATTGTAAGCTGCTCATCCTTCATTGGTTTTGTTAGAATCCTGGATCTTGCCAGTTTCTACAACAGAAGTTTAATCCCTGTCTTACCCGTTCACGTTAGTGTGTGTGTGTGTGTGTGGAGGGCAGAGGGGCCGAGACCACCAACACCCCTCATCATGTAATTACAGTAGGGATCAGGTGATTAAGGTCTGGGTTTGGAGGGTAAAGAAGATTAGCAACCAGACTGCAAGGATTACTGCTCATCTTGAAGAGGGCAGGCCAAAAATTAGGAAGGGAAGTCTAATACACCCATGGAGTAAACAGAGGAGGCAGATGAGAGAGAGAGAGATCAACATTTTTAATAACATTTTAATAACTTAATAACATACTTGTTATTAAGTACATCGACATTTTGATTACTGTAGTTTTGCACTCACTAATTGTTTCCTCATTTTTGTTTCCTCATTCCCCGCTTTATGCTTAAAGAAATGCATAGAAGTTATGCATAGGAATGTGTTTAAAATGATACACACTACCGTTCAGGTTTGGTGTCAGTGAGATGTTTTTAGGGGAAATAAATGACTTTTACATGCATTTGATAAAAAGTAAAGACTTTTACACTGTTACAAAAGAAATCTATTTAAAATAAATGCTGTTCTTTTGGACTTTCATCATTCATCAGAGAATCCTGACATTGAAAATTTGGACAACTGTTTAAAATTGAAACTTTGATAATAATAAGGAAAGTTTCTTGATCCCCAATTCAGCATATTTACAGTGTATTTCTGAAGGACCATGTGACACTGAATACTGGATTCAGCTTTGTCATCAAAGGAATACATTTTAATTGCATTAATATATTAATACAATTTTTAAATATATTAAAATAGACAATAGTATGGTAATATTTCACAGTATTATGTATTAAATAAACAAAAATAGTTGTATTAGTGATAGAAAAAGCCATTTGGTCTTCAGTCCATACTGGCTGACATGTTGAGATCATATAACCAAATGAAAACTACTCGCTCTCTCGTCTCAGAAATCCCCCTGTTATTGGAGACTTTCGCTGGTAAAATGAATTAATCATGCTGACATACACCTGCAAATGGGGTATTTCTACAGAAAACCTAATGTGGCTTCCTTGCTAATGGGCTTAATGTGTATATATAGTTACATAGATGTATAATAACCAAGATGAAATTCATATCAGCAATTGAAACAAAACAAGTAATTTCCTAAAAAAGTTACATCTAGAAATAATTCCTGTCTGAAAACTGCTGAAGACGGTGTCTTTTTGAGCTTCTGATCCTCACTTTCAAAGCTTTATTGAAAGAAAAAGACAAAGTGAGACGCTGAAAGAAAGAGGCTGAATGTGAATGATTGTACTTTCCGTTGGTACACAAAAGCATAGGGACATTAGCAGTGGGCTGGCAGTAATCCTGGATGCCCTTGGGTACTACGACCAGCCCAGTATGAATACAGAAAAAGGGTGAATTCAGCCTCCACCTGGCCTTTATGACTGGACCATATCAGGCATAAATACCAACAGACCCCTTGCTTTTCCTGTAAATGGACTGATCCGATCAGGCAGAGTGCTGTGACCAAAGGGAAAGTCATTGAGAGGAGGGAGTAGGGGGGTTCCTGTCATACTTTTTCATATTTTGAAATATCGCTGAATAACTCTGTGCTGTTAAAGCACAAATGACTCCTCTCGGATAGCTACAGGTGTGTATTGTCATGTGATTCATCTTCTGACTGACTTTTGTTAGCTGGGTGTGCTGGCAAAACATTGTTTATCTTAATCAGCAGGCGGCACAAAATTGTGTGTGTGTGTGGCTCAGACAAATGTCATGGAATTACTGATCATTCCCTGATTATACCCTACATTCCCAGCATTTATAGTGTCTCTTTCTTGTGTCCTTTCGTTCTTCTCATCCCTGGTCCACATGGAGGGATGCTTATTCATGGTCAACTTGTGTTGCTTTGTTATATAACACACATATACTCATAGGCAGACGGTATTATTTATGCATCTGCCTTTAGCACACAATGTCATCATCGCCCTAGTACAAAATGCACGGAGAACCCACAACTTGCATTCATCCACCCACTAAAACTTGTGTTTGTGAGTGTGTAGTCGAATATTTAGGAAGTTACATTTAAAGAAAACTTTACATTTGGTCTTTCAGCTCTGATGTGTAAGGCTTAGAGAATGCAGTCAGCTGCTGCTCGTGGGGGTGTTTCTTGTTTTCATTATAAAGAATGAAAAGCCTGCAGACGAGTTACTGAACCTGATTGACCAGTTTTATGGCAAAACATGACACCAGGAAAAGGAGATCAGATGAATGTGCATAAAAGTGTGTTTGTATTTTGCTAGGTGAGTGCTCCTGCGCATATGACATTTTTTTGATAAATCAATAATACATATCAAAATGTATTCCTTCAAGACGTGAAATCTTACACAGTGACCATACACGTTTTTGAACATTTACTTAACCCCTAATAGTGTGTCAAATTTGGATACTTCACTCAAAAATGAAAAATGTCATAATTTACTTACCCTCATGTTTTTCCAAACCCATAATAATGAAACCTGAGCTATTTATATCCCTCCATTGACAGTCTATTCCAAAAATGATCAAGCTTCAAAAAGTTCATAAAGACATTGTAAAAGTAATATGATTTGAAGGGTATATGCTGCCTTCACGTATATGATATGGTATATATATAGTAAATGATAATTCACTATCGGAATTATCGTAAATACAAGTTTCCTTGTTAAAAATTGGACGTGAATGCCCTCTCAAGTCGTATTTACCTCTAGGAAGGTCAGGGATTATTTTGATACCCAAGTTCTCGAGTTGGGCGATCCATAAACTTTAAACATGGCGGTGGTGACAACGATTACTGCTGTCTGACTGGTATTCATTTTTTCCCCACAACGGCAACATCTAAGTATTCAAGTACTTTATTGTCATTTTGTAGCACAATGAATTTACTCTTGTGACAACCAAGGTGCATAAAAAATAAAAAAAAATAAAGAGAACAATAAAACAGCACAAGTAGTTAATGATACATACCAAGATAAAAATAAATAAATAAATTCAAGATGAAATAGTTCATAAATAATTAGCATAACAATATAATAAATAAATGCAATATAAAAGCGATATACATCGCATTGTCTTGTCATTGAAGTAGTGCATATTTACATATATGAATAACCATTTGAATTGTATGTGTGTATTGTGTATTGTATGTTTTATACACCGCGAGCTGACGAGATGGTGTGGTGAATGTTTATATGGTTGTCAATGAATGGGACGCGAAATATCATTTTGGCTTTTTCCCAATAAATAGGCAAGAATAAACCTGGTGTCCTCCATTATTCCTGTTCTTTCCAACAACAAAGCACTTGAATGTGACGTTCTCGTAATCACGACTTCAGAAATGGGTAGTAGGAAAATTCCGATAGCAAAGTAGATTTCAATTTAGGCTTTTATTCACATATAAACATTGATCAAAACACATACATTGAGCACATCAAATATGGTAAACAGAAGCTCAGCTGTGCTTTCTTGACAAACAAGAACCAGTGAGGTTTGTTCACATATGTCACGCAAGCACTTTTGAGCTTCCACACGAACCAATGAGATTTGTTCTTGTGCAGCATGAGGTTGAGTAATTAATGACACAATTTAAAAAAATTATAAAATTCTCATAAAATCCATGAACTTCTTTGAATTATAAAAAAATACAAAACCCACTGTCATTTATTTTAAAGCACACTATTTAAAAAAAAAAAAAAATCACAAAGCTTTTTGACTATTTATAAAAGAATTGTAATGATATGATTGATTGATTGATTTTATTTGACCACTTAAATATAAAAATATGAAACAGAATGAAACTGTGTCATACATACAGGGTTCCCGCGGGGTCTTAAAAAGCCTTAAAAGCATTGAATTTATTAATTTGGAAATAATACCTTAAAAAGACTTTAAAAAGTCTTGAATTTTGATGTCTGGGTCTTAAAAATTGTGCTATGTAACTTCTCCGTATTGTATTTTTCCTCAAAAGTTTCATTTGTCAACCACGATTATTATGATTTTCGATGTTTATTGTTCAGGGGTCTCTCAGCTCCCCATATTCCCAGCATGGAATAAGTAGCTAGCTAATGTTAAAAAACAACTTAACATTGTTCGGCAAACTTTCTTGTGGCCTACTGAAATGTTTTTATTTTTCACACCTGCTTGCCTTATCATCTTTTACCCATTCCACATTTGAAAAATAAATGAACACAAGTTCAAGGATTTTGTTTTTCTTTGCTGGTAGGGACGTGTGAAATGGGTATACATTTTTTATATAAATGTCTTAAAAATGTCTTAAAAAGACTTGAATTTAACTTGAAGAAACCTGTAGGAACCCTGTAGGCTACATAAAAAAAAAATACAGTCTCTTAATATGCTCTTCAAAATTAAGAGAAAAAAGTGTTTGCATATTTTCAAGTTGACACAAATGTGGAAGAGTGAGGAACTGACTTTGCACATCCTCTAAAAATGACCTCGTTGGTTAACCTGTCGTTTAAAACTAATTCCAAGAATACCTTCTTCAGTTAGTTCTGAGAAACTCATTTGTTTTCAGAAGCCTCTTGGATTGATATTTTGTATCTAATGTAATGACATTCTGATATTGTACTAAAGTAACAAAATGCTTTATGAGGCAACTATATGTCTCATTTAAAGACATCTTGATAAAAATATCGAACTAAATATATTTCTGAATGCTAAGATTATGATCCACTAACACTGAATGGGTAGTTTTTGTGCATCTCAAAAAGCAATTTCTGCAGATCTAGTGTCACCGCCAATCCGCATCTCCCTCAAACCTTCCTGTTAGTCCTCATTTGTGTTTGGCAGTTTTGTCAGCAGTGCTGTTGTATTTGGGAAACCCTGTTATTGTGCTGACAGGCAGCCAGGAAGGAAAAAGCCCCACCCCTGGCTTCCCACCCACCACCTTGTGAGCCGATACCATTTAAGGAAAATGCTTTCTAACCTTTTGCTCTACTTTTTCACTGTACTCCAGTACACTGAGCAAGGAGAGATGTTTTACACCTAGCCGCTGCTGTTTATGCTAACACATATGGAGATATGCTGTAGATAAGATCTTAAAAGAGAAGTGTATCATTTCTGCATAACTATAGTGTCAATCAAGTTAAGTGTAACCCCGCCCTGTTGCCCAAATCATTGGTCAACTCTATCACTCAGTCACCTGTCAACAAAAGTTTAGATTTCATGAATTTAGTTCACAACTCAGAAAAGGATCAGATCGTGACAAACAGTAATGCTGTATATCGAGATGTGCTACAAAAGCTATTCTTAGGTTATGGTTAGGGTTTATGAACTTAATGAAATCTTTAGAATTGGTGGCGGGTTTGCACTTAACTTGAAAAATCAGGCGAATGGATTACTTATAGTACATACTACATTAATATACAACATTATGCTGGACGGAACAAAAAAGATACACTTGCCTTTTAAGAAAAGCATTATTCCACTTTAGATCTTAATCAGGTTAAACGCCATATTGAATTAAACACTGATGAAAACAAGGCTGTGAGGGAATGGCGCTCACTATATAAAGGTCCTAGATCACGTAATTTTGTTTTACAACTCACAACTTTTAAAACTGTTTCATGGAGTTTCTTCAGAGTTTTTTCAGAAAACGTTTCATCGGGTATGTTGTTAAACAACGGTACAATCTATTAAATGCACTGTACTTCTATCCCTCAGCCTCATTGTCATTGCTGTCAAAAATGTGATATGGCGCTACCCTGACTATAAGGTATATTTCTGAAAAGGTTGCATACACCATTGTTTGGCAATTTTTTGCGGCCGAAATCCAATAGGATTCCATGATATCAGGAATTTATGAGGCAAAATATTTTCCAGCACAGATTTGGCAACGGGTTCAAGTTGGTGACATGAATTTACTGCGTTGACCAACAGAAAGCTGTTTGGTTTGAACGTCACTTCTGTGTGAGCTGTGCTTCATACATCACTACAGTATCTGGCAAGACAATGGACCTTTTTACCCACAAAATGTCTCTAAATTGATGTTTTGTAGCTCATATGAGAATTGTTGTGTATTGGGCTTTTAGCTGATGGAATATGTAGTGCTTTCATTGGTAAGTGCGGCTTGGAAGCACGTCTTTTTCCTTTTTGCATTTTGCTGTGGGCAAATGGAAGGTGTAATGACTGGACAAACATGGGAAGGATGCAGGCGTCCTAGGGCAGGCCAGAGGGGGTGTGAGTTCAATCAGTTCTACACATCTGCTGAGAGTGGTTTGTGCTGAGCTTTGTCAGCGTTCCTTGCTCTCTGTGTCTCTGTTTGAATATAAGTGTGTGGTAAGATAATGGCTTGTCACATAAGATTGATAACAGGATGGGCTGAAAAACATCACTGCATGCATGTTAGAGTATGTGTTGTGTGTATCAGTGGCGGAGCCAGGATTTTTTCATAGGGGTGGCCAGGCCGGGGCCAGCAAACAGTCTGGGGTGGCACATAAATCTTAATTATTTTAACATAATAATTAGTTTAAGTAATCTATTGGACTGTTCCTACACAACTGAATACAGTTCATTTGTATTCAATTGTAGCTAATTGAGAGAGTAGTGAATTAGGAATCATGGAATACTGAGTGAATTTGATTTTTTTTTTTAATTATTATTAGCTACTTACCACCTCCAGGAATAATAATAAAGGGGACACACACTATAGCTAAAGTTATTTAGTCATATAGTAAACTTGCTCAGTTAGCATGGTTCTGGTTCACAAAAACCCCCAACATTGTTGCACCTTCATGGATGAGACATGCAGATAACTACTGTAGTTCAAAGATTATAACCTTCATTGAATTTTATATAATCAATTAACTCTTCAACTTTCTATATTAGTAGTCAAAATAAAGAATCTAAACCGTTCTATCATACCTAATTAAAAAGGGGGGAAACATCTCTTTTGAATCGCTATGTGCAAGAATGTGAAGTCAACATGCACATAAATGGCAGAATATAAAATTAGTTATTTTATGGATTTAAAAATTATGCATTTTATTTTGTCCTTTACAAATTAACGCAAAATTACCGCCTATCTTCTAGTACAAATGCACAGTGCTCACATTTATTTGTACATTAAAAAAACACATAGCCTGTCAGTTTGTGCCTTAAACATGGCAGAATATTTTAGTCGAGACATATGTGACGCATATATAACAAATACATACATGCATGCAGTTTTGACACAGATTGTATCGCCTTTTTGATTATTTCATGAGTTAATTGACAACAGAACTACGGCTACAGCACGCCACATTTACGCGTGATGTGCAAGTACAGTACAACGTCTGACAGGACAGTAAAAAGTTAGTTTAACTGACATTTGTTGACCTTGCAACTTTCATCTTACAGCAGATAGCCAACTGATTCAGGACAACGCGCTTTTCTCCGCATCTGACGGAAGTGTCACAAGCTTTCACACAGATATCTTTCAAAATAAAAGTAGAATCAGAAAAAAAGAGAATTGCGTTGTTGTTTCTTTGACTGGACATATGCGACTCACTCAAAACGGTCTTGCAACTCACCAGTTGAGGAACATCAAATCTATATTTACTATGCTCCGGTCACTGCTGAAGCTGATTCGGCACTTGTACATTTCCGCACTCGTTTGATTTGCGCCTGGCGCTGAGGTGAAGATGGAGTGCGCGTCTGAAAAGTCTCACGTTTTTTGTGGTCGTAAGATACGGTTCTGTGTTTTAAAAACGCAATTCTTGTAAAAAAAAAAGAAAAGAAAAAAAGAGAGAGACAGAAACAGAAACAGCAGTTGTGAGAGGGGTGGCCAAAGGGGTGGCCAAGCTTAAGCCAAGGGTGGCCATGGCCACCCCTGGCCACCCCCTGGCTCCGCCACTGGTGTGTATTGTAATGGATTGTGAGAGAAATGCCTTGTATTTGTGGGGGAGGGTGAGGGCTAACTGCAGTCCACGGCGTCATGTCATCGCCTGCAGGCCGGCGCACATCTCCTACTCTGTAAGTTTAGACCTACTGGCTTTATTGGCTCTTTGCCCACTGAGAATATCATAATGTTCACTGTTGGTTATGGGCACTGTAATTATAGATCTCAAAAATATATATCCACCACACTACTTAGGAGCTCGGCAAAAAGAGAGACACACACACTATACTGTGTGCATGGCCTTACATGCTTCTGGAACCATGCATTTGTTTTGCCCATTTTTGGAGATCATGTTGACTATGTTTACATAGAGTTTTAGATTAAGGTCTATGTTCTGGTTAAGCCTTTATTTGGGTAAAGGTGCTTACATGCCGTACAGCTACTGGAATATTCCTTTATGGGAATATTCCTAATATATGTACCGTAATATACGGTATCAGCGTGTACTGAATAAACTAAGAAATGCACGTTCATTACTGGAGATGCTCTCTTTTGTCATTTATTTGAATTGATTTTAGTTATTCTTCACAATTATTATTCTCATTCATGTCCTCGATAATAGCACACAAGAGTCCAATTAAATCCAATATGTAGGACATGTAAGAGTTTTTTTATCCTGTCTGTATATTAATTTGTTTTACTTACTTTCTTTTGATTAGAAATCAATATTCTGAACAAGCTCTTTACGTGATCTGAACACAGAGTTCAGAGTTCAGATTAGCACAGGCATATCTTATTCAAATTTCTAGAAACAATGATATTATATTGTTGGCTTATCCCTGGCAATGGGGGTCATGTGTTTACATGAAACATAAATAACTAGAATATGATAATATTCTATTAATCAGAATTTTCATGAGCATAACATGGTCAGTGTTTCTGTCTCTCACTTTTAAGTTCTCTCTCAGTTTGTCTATTTTTTCCTGCAAATCCCTTGTTCTAGATGGATACTCTACAATAGTGAGTCATGTGATCAAGGGTTTTAAGTGGAAGGAAAGCTTTATTGATCGATGGGAAGGATTCCAGAAAACACCCGTCCACACACACACACACACACACACACACACACAGACACACACAGCTGTAAAGCCTCTGAAGTTTCTCTGTTTACGATGTGCGCTTAAGTGAGGGGAGTTTAGGCTTGGTTCATCTCTCTTTGTTTTGGCCATCCATGAAACCAAAAGCACAGTGTGCAGTTTTTAACCTCAAGATACCATGCAATTTGACAAGAAACATATAAAAAAGTTTTTAAAAAATCTTATTTTTGCACATGAGATAATACAATAAAATTTCCAGTATGCCTATACAGTCCAGTGTACATAATAAGTTTTTCCATTGCTGCTGTTATGTGGTTAATATATTTTATCATTGTTTACTAAATGTATTTCACAGTCTTGTTTGCTATCTCCAGCTTTGATGTTTTGGTCTGCGTCATCATGGCTGCAAGGCCAGGATGTTTTTAAGCACAGCTCTTGTTCAAGTGGAGCATGATAATTTCGCTGTAGCTGATAAGGTATCTGCTTAGGCAGTGTGATAATGCTAAGCCTTTCCACTGGCCTAAAGTTCATGCCTAAAAAAACTCTTGGGCTAGAAAGACTCTTTAAAATCTGCTCCTCTTCACATTCACATTCACTGTCTCTCATGTGAAGACCATTATGTTAAATTTTTAAGTGTTCCCCGCATCCTCTCAGATCTCAGAATAGCTCAACTGCTCAGTCGGAATCATGAAGAAATTCATCTGTCCTTTTCATTAAGAACATCTTCATCCCCTACATCATCAACCTCCTGTGAACCTGAGAGTTCATCCATTTAGAAATAAACCATCTCTCTATTTCAATTATTTATCTTTGCCTCTTTTTTGCACTCTCGTCCCTCAGCCTTTAAAAAGTGTCTAAACTCGTCATTACATAACTGCTGTAGTTTTGTGCTGTGGCTTTTCTGGCTTTTATTTTTTGGATGGACCAAAAATAATAATGAACCTGAACTAATCAATGATTTAATGTAAGTATACACCAATATCAAAAGCTGATAATTATTCTGATGTTAAATAGTTGATATTAATAATAAATAGCAGATGTAAAATCACCAAACCTAAAGTATGATTTTCTTTTGTCTGTGAAACTTAAAAGAAGATATTTTGAAGAATGTTGGTAACCAAACTATTCCTCTAAAGATAAACTTTAAATCAGCGTTATATGACGGCAAAGGTAATCTAAAGCTGAAAACATGGTAAATGAGCATCTACAATTTATGCTTTATTATGATAAATAAAAAATATAACTGATAGCTAATGATGCCGTTATATCGTGCATCCTGACCCTACTTTAATGTGATTTCCAACACTTCCTCAGCAAACACAAAAACTCAGAACAGTTTCATTCTGACAGATGATGTCATTGTAGAGTATCTGTGTTTTTCGCCTTTTGCAGTGATTTTATATAGTTCTTTTATCCCAAACTGTGAATTAGTTCATAAAAACTGGAATTAAAGACAGAAAATACTATAATCCACTTCATCAAGTCTCCCCTTCATTTAAGAAATTGAACATGCACTCTTGGCTAGTCACACTCTATAAAAACTGTGCTCTGTTGTTTTGACCAATGAAGGGAAAATGAATTAGAATCAAAGCAGCTCTTATTTCATTACGGCCATGCAGTGAAATCGTCTTATAACGGCTCTGCATATTAAAGGCCATTAACAAGACGTGTGGAGTCTATTTATGCTGAATTACCCATTTCAAGAGCCTCATCAAAGGCCGGGATTAATGTTATTTTGAGCCTGAGTTGAATATTGTTTTTGAAGACTTTTAATAACCAGCTCTCCCCAGCTCATTCTCTTTAATAAGCATCTTTTAAAAAGCCAGTCTCGTCTCCTCCTCTCCTCTCCTCTCCTCTCCTCTCCTCTCCTCTCCTCTCCTCTCCTCTCCTCTCCTCTCCTCTCCTCTCGAGGTCTGTAGGTGTGAGTCTCTTTGAACTGTGACAGCAGTACCTTCAGTCAAATCTCTCTCTCATCTGGGGTATGGGGGGGTTCGTGGCAGGACGGGTTTGCCCCAGCACACAGCGCCATGGCCCTGGATTCTCCCTCCCACAGCACGACCTTAGATGGTTGCTGCTCTGAAGAACCAGATCTGACACATACGTTTCGTGCTTGTGAATGTGTTGATGAGAACAGAGGGAATGAATGAGCGGGACTGTTTGAAAGAGAAGAGCGAATGGGCTTTGAGGTTTTTTTAATGAAAGTATTCTCAGACTAAACTCTTGAGCTTTCACAGGTAAATCTGAGTGTAATTTAGCATGCATTTCGTTTGTGAGTGTATGAACTGTCCGTGTCTAAGGTCTAGTATGTGTAAAGGTAATTCGCACAATAACAGGAAGGAGAAAAGCTCCCTCTCAAACAGGCTTGTGAGGCATTTTGGCGCAAAACCTCCTCATACTTGCTCTTTCATTTCCATCCTTTATTTTAGTGCCAACACATACATATTTACCTTTGCTATTGTCTTCACAAATATCTTCATCTATTATGCCTGACAATGCATTGGCAGGATGTACAAGAATAAGAAAGCATTCACACTCACATTCACATGTGTACAGAGTTCACTCTTTCTCAGAACTGTGAATACAACGTCAAGTCCTGGAAACGTTTATAGCCTTGTCTGAGTTTTAAAAACCTCCGTCATAGTTTCTCTCTCCGTCTTTCATTTGCATGAATTGGTCATTGCACATGGACTTTTGCATATTGTTTTTTTTGTTTTTGTGTTTGACTTGTCATTGTATGCGGGCATGTTTTTTATATATATATGGTCAGAATAAACAAACTGCAGATCTCATAAGCATATGTCAGTTTGACCATCACTCTATTTAAATATGGGTCAAACATTTATGGAAAGTTTGTTCTGCTTTGGTTTAAGTGTGATTCTTTAATATTACTCGTGCTATTTCTCATAGAGCTATAAAGTTTTGATTCTTCAAATCATGTGACTTTATATGGAGAGGTACACTCTGCGATAGAGTGAATTTTAAAAGGGGAGTGTCATCTCAAATGGAACAACAATTGGAATATAGGATGTTTCATCAGTCCGCTGATGTCCGTGCAGATTTGTACATGGCAAACAGCACATGGTCAAAGTATTTGAGTGCTCGAAAGAAAAATGGTCCACAAGGTTGTGCGCATGTGCCAAACGAGTCCATCCATGCTCACTATTGTCACGGATTCTCTGTTTTTGGTCAAAGAATCTTATTTAAAATATTTTCAGTTCCTTTGTTTCCTGTGTTATAGTTACTGATTTGGTTTCCCTCGGTATACTGATTATGTTCACCTGTCTCTTGATTGGTTCCTTATTTATCCTAGTGTATATACGTAGCCCTCAGTTTCAGAAGTGTTTTGTCTGTTCTTGTTGCATTTTCTTGTGGTTTTCCATTTTGCCGTCATTTATCGATGTGCTCCTGAGTGTTTTGTTTCTTTTATTAAATTTAAACTGCTGCAATTAGATCCTCATCTCCTCTCTTTGTTTGACCACAATGTGAGAACTATCATATGTACTTTGAATGGCTTGCACACTCAACTGTGCACTAGGTAGAGCAGAATTCTGAAAATTAATCGTACCCGCACCTTTAGAACACCTTAGAAATGCATAGCAACACCCTGGCAACCCCTAATAACACTGTAGTATATTGGTGGTGAGTTTTGCACAAGCAAGCACCACCTATTTTCTTACTTTCATATTAAAAAACTATTTCTTCTGCAGTTTGTGTTGGTTTTTGTGTTTTGCGTCATCTCTATAAATAACTGATCCCTGGTCTGTTTTCTTTGCAGAAACTTTTGTTACTTTTGGGATCAAATGCTTTAAAAATGAGAAATAGGTTCAGTTACTGGATGTTCTGCATGGGTAAACACAAATGGAAATTTGCAGTGCCAAAGATCATGAAGTTGAAATAGGCATGGCTGTGATAAATGGTCGCAGTGTAAGAGAACCGCTGGGCAGGAAAAGCATTTGAGCCTGTGTTATACTTTGAAGGATTAGAAGGCCCTGCCACCGTAAAGATACCATTTCACACATTTTAACTGAGGGAATTAATCTGTTCGCCAAAACTGAGATGAGTCAGCGGTGGTGTATTTGTCTGACTCTGTTTGTGTGTGTGTGTTTTTTTTTTTTTTTTTTTTTTTTTTTAAATATCACTGTCTCCCACTCTCTTTCCCTCCCCAGCTGTGACCATTATATTCCCTGGTCTAAATCTCTTTGATGAGACCGGAAAAGCAGGAATTATTCATTGAAGATATGACATGTAGGCGTCCAACATATTCATAGCCTCAAAGTCTATCACTGAGTGTAATGGATAGTACATCGTGAAAGAGGGTTTTGTTGAGTGTCAATGAACATGTCCAGGAGCTATTGATCTAAGAAGGCAAACATGAATGTTGTGCGCTGCTTTTTAATGTCGATGCATGCATTACTTGTACTGCAAATGTATGAATATAGACCCACTAGAGTTATGTGTGTTTATACACACACCGGCCACTTTATTAGGTACACCTGTCCAACTGCTCGTTAACACTTAATTTCTAAGCAGCCAATCACATGGCGGCAACTCAGTGCATTTAGGCATGTAGACATGGTCAAGACAATCTCCTGCAGTTCAAACCGAGCATCAGTATGGGGAAGAAAGGTGATTTGAGTGACTTTGAACGTGGCATGATTGTTGGTGCCAGAAGGGCTGGTCTGAGTATTTCAGAAACTGCTAATCTACTGGGATTTTCACGCACAACCATCTCTAGGGTTTACAGAGAATGGTCCGAAAAAGAAAAAACATCCAGTGAGCGGCAGTTCTGTGGGCGGAAATGCCTTGTTGATGCCAGAGGTCAGAGGAGAATGGCCAGACTGGTTCGAGCTGATAGAAGGGCAACAGTGACTGAAATAACCACTCGTTACAACCGAGGTATGCAGCAAAGCATTTGTGAAGCCACAACACGCACAACCTTGAGGCGGATGGGCTACAACAGCAGAAGACTCCACCGGGTACCACTCATCTCCACTACAAATAGGAAAAAGAGGCTACAATTTGCAAGAGCTCACCAAAATTGAACAGTTGAAGACTGGAAAAATGTTGCCTGGTCTGATGAGTCTCGATTTCTGTTGAGACATTCAGATGTTAGAGTCAGAATTTGGCGTAAACAGAATGAGAACATGGAACCATCATGCCTTGTTACCACTGTGCAGGCTGGTGTTGGTGGTGTAATGGTGTGGGGGATGTTTTCCTGGCACACTTTAGGCCCCTTAGTGCCAATTGGGCATCGTTTAAATGCCACGGCCTACCTGAGCATTGTTTCTGACCATGTCCATCCCTTTATGGCCACCATGTACCCATCCTCTGATGGCTACTTCCACCATGTCACAAAGCTCTAATCATTTCAAATTGGTTTCTTGAACATGACAATGAGTTCACTGTACTAAAATGGCCTCCACAGTCACCAGATCTCAACCCAATAGAGCATCTTTGGGATGTGGTGGAACGGGAGATTCGCATCATGGATGTGCAGCCGACAAATCTGCGGCAACTGTGTGATGCCATCATGTCAATATGGACCAAACTCCCTGAGGAATGCTTCCAGCACCTTGTTGAATCTATGCCACGAAGAATTGAGGCAGTTCTGAAGGCAAAAGGGGGTCCAACCCGTTACTAGCATGGGGTACCTAATAAAGTGGCCGGTGAGTGTATGTGTTTCTAGCTCATAAAGGACAAACTGGGTCTATTTTATAAGGTAGATGTTGTAATCTTAACTGATTCATGACCATGTAACTATAGTCAAAATCCTAGTGCCTAGCTGTTCTAAAATCTACTATGTAGACCACGTTCTCACTCCACTCCCACATGGACCCCTTGGCGTCACTTTTTAATGCACATGGTACCTGGAAAGTCAGTGTTGGAGGGGGTTGGATGGATGATGTGTGTGTGTAGTCATAAAGAGACGGATGAAAGAACAGATTGGGCCCTGAGTAATAAGACTTTAGGCAAGTATCTGATGACATGGCCGATCTTATGTCTGTGACGCTATAGTTTGCGTGCCCAGCACCTGTGTTCCCTCACACAAAGACTTTTGTGTTTTAGCCTCCCTGAGAAAAACAACAGCCCTGATATTTTGAATCATGTGATATGAACCCTCCTTTCATGAGGCGGCTTATAAACAATTTGTGACCATTGAGCATCAGCTGATCAAACTAACGCAGACCTCAAATAGTTCACAGTTCAGAGGTGAAGTTACAGTGTTACTGTCTAGATAGCATCCAGATGGAATAGTTCACCCTTTCTGTCATTTTTTACTCACCCTCATGTTGTTCCAAGCCCGTATGGTGTTATTTTTTATTCATAGAACACAGGAAGGAGAAATTTCAAACTCCTACTTTATATTTAATGATAGTTTATAGTGATGATGGCTGTTAAGCTCCAAAAAGACAAAAAAATGTTCTTCACACAAAACGACTTGAAATTGTGCACAAGTCATTTGAACAACTTTTATGATGCCTGTTTGTAGAAGGATGGTGACCGTTAGAGCAGGGTTTTCTTTCAGGTAGCAGTTCTACAGCATCTTATTATGAGCTTTCATGCTTTGACTCTCTTTCTGTTTGTGGATGAGTGTACAAGAAAAACCTCAAAACCTCATTTATCTGAAGTGTTTTTCTCAGGGTTCTCTCTCAAGGTCTCTGAACTTTGGTTTTTCTTTTCCACCACCTCTCAAATGTCCTTTATCGTTCAAGTCAAGTCAAGTCACCTTTATTAATATAGCACTTTATACAATGCAAATTGTTTCAGCTTTACATTGATAAACAGGAAAATGAGTCAATGATGCAAACAGAATTCAATTCTGCTGTAAAAGCAGCTCTATTCGGTTTAATAACTGTGTAAAGTTAATAATTTATCTAATGAAAACATGTCATTTTCCATCTCAGATCAGTTCTCATCCAATAGTGTCAATCCAGTGCAGTCAAGTCAATAATATTGCTGAATGTTAAGTATTCCCAACTAAGTATAAAGCAAAATGTGATAGAAGCCAAACTCCATCGGTGACAGAATGGAGAGAAACAAGTCAGGTGGACAGTTTCTCTCTCTCTCTCTCAGTTCTTCTTCCATTTCTATTTCTATACACTTTGACTAACATCCTGATTTCAGAATTGTTCACTGTGTGCGAATAGTTTTCCCCTTCTGTGCTGTTTTGTAGACTTTAATACGCATTTACAGCAACTTAATGTAAACTATTCAGCCTGACACTTCCTGACATCCTCAGATGTGATTTGAACATGACAATATAAAATGCTTACATGCTATCGCTGCTATTCTACAGTGGATCTTCAATGGTAACAGCAGGGAAGGGTTAATGTTCCAAGTTAAACACAAATCGCCATGTGCTCCGTGAGGAACTTTCATTTGTATTTTAGTTGTAATTTTACTGACATTCCCTATCACTGTGACCCAGGTCATGTTTTTAGTCTCCTGTGGACTGAATCTGCTCAACCGGAAAAAAAAACAATGTTCTACACCTGCAGATGGCTTATTTGCATTTCATCATAAACCGCCTCATGCTGCGTTAAAGAATGGCTCTCCATTGCGTTAATTTTTTCCACAATCGTGTTTATTTAGTTTGTCTTTCTCTGGCAACTGCTCCAGCAGTAGTGATGCACAAAATATTGTCTTCCTCTCCCTGCTTTTTACTGAAAACAGACAATAAATAATATGAATACTGTTGCGTCTTCCAAAATCTCCTTTTAAGGTCATAAACAGTCAGTCTAAGTATCACTTACTTATCTGAAGGGGTAAAAACAGTTTGGGGATTGTAACATCCTCTTTGTTCTTATTCAGAAGTGTGAGTTGCTGACAAATGCATATCAGGTTTTTCAGCTTATGATTTGAACTGGCAACAGAAAACCGAAGTTTGTTAAAACCACACTGAAGATGAATATGTTAAAACATACATGTGGTGGTTTTTCAACACGATCTCATGAACGTGCGTATCTATACCACGAATTTAATTTATCGTGCTATTTATACGCCAAAAATGGTTTTTGCGTGCATATGCTACGCACTATAATCTCTTGGGTAGGATTAGGGATGGGGAGTGCGTGCGTATTACACGCTAAATAATGCGTATCATATGCACGCGAAAAACTGCGTATCATAAACACGCAAAAACTACTTTTGGCGTATAAATGACACGAAAAAGTTTAATTCGTGGTATAGATACGCACTTTCATGAGATCGGGCTGGGTTTTTAGGAAGTACACAATACACTACTGTTCAAAAGTTTGGGGTCAGTAAGATTAATGCATTAAATTGATGAAAAGTGGCAGTAAAGACTTTTATATCGTTCTACTATGAAAAACATTGGGTCTCATTCACTAAGTATGCGTACACACAAATTTGTGTGTGAATTGTGCGGAATAATTTTAAGAACAAATCACGAGTCACCAAAAATTTTGTCATAAAATGTATTCTAAATTTACGAAAAAATATAGGAACAACTGAAAACACATGTAGGAGAGAGTGGGGTAAGATGAGCCAGTGGGTAAGTTGACCCACCCCATTTATCTTGACAACTGTACACTTTTATTTTCATGTGACCATATATTTCGGAACCACCCATCATTTTTGCCTGACTGTGAAAAGGAGCAGACCATGGGAGGAGTGGAAGCACCTATTTTCCTTAAAAACTGTTTTTGGCTTGTCAAAGTAAGATTTTTAGCATAACGGATGTAATCGCTGTTACATCAAAGCAAATTGGTCCAGCTCTAAAATATTTATGATCCATATTGGCGATTTAGAAATGTATAAAACCATTTAAATCATTTATTAGGCGTAGATTAGGTGGAGATTTTTCGTGAGAAGTTCTCCTGTCCGTACAAATATGAAATAATCCACGCAATTATTAGTGAATGAGCCCTATTGTTCTTCTGAACTTTCTGTTCATCAAAGAAACCTTAAAAAAACTGCAACATGGTTTACACAAAATATTAAGCAGCTGTTTTCAACAATGATCATTAATAAGAAAAGTTACTTCAGCACCAAATTAGCACGATTTCTGAAGGATCATGAAATTCCAATTCCTAAATTCCAATAACATTTCACAATATTACTGTTTTTACTAGGCCTACACAGTATATATATATATATATTAGAGCTGCCCTCAACTAATGATTTTTCTAGTCGACTATTAATTTTCGTTAATTTTTAAGCGATTAGTCGACTAATCGCACGTGTATATTAATAGTCGACTAGAAGAGGCCTAGATGGACATTTTTTTTATTAGTCGGTTAGTCAAAGAAAAATAAGCTATTAGCTTAGAGGGTGGAAGCTATTAGCACGCTTACTGCATCACATGAAGGCACCGGCGTGATAACTTGCATTTAACTTAAAATACTCCGTCATTTTTGGTCTTACATCAAGAGTAGCCTAATACGTCATTCAAAACTGACAAATTTAATATGTGTGAACTCGCAATAACTAAACGTAGTGCTTTGCAAAATAAAGAAAACAATCAGCATGCGCTTTCTGCCGCCTCGTTCTGTGTGAGTCAAAAAATGATTAGGCCTTGTATAAACAGAAGATAATGGTGACAATAGGCAATTAAAGGCTCATTATTATGATTTGGCTTATTAAGGGGTAGCCCTACTATGCTGCTTCTTTCAAAAAAAACATTTTTAAAAATCTTAGCGACCCCAAACATTTAGTGCATAGCTTTAAACCAGTATTTTCCCCAACAGACTGACAGCAACTTGACTCATTCCCCCCCTGACTCATTCCAGTTTTTTTGTGAAATATGCATCAGTCAATTAACAGACTCTGGGAAGTTCATGGACACACAGTACATCTGATGCTGAGACTTACTACTAATCACTATCTTTCCCAGTCCACTTTTTATTTTCCAAAAGTCACTGGTTCCAACTCTCTCTGTTTCTCATCCACACTTGACTTCTCTCCACCAAGCTGTTTCCCTGAAGTACTGGCTTGATTTTGACCTCCTGTGGAGCAAGAAAACAAAAGTTTTTCCTCACAATTTCTGCATTTTGTTTGCAGCCCACAGCAAAGTCCTGCACAGCTTCGCTAATGTCCCTGAGCTTTTTGTCTCTTGAGTGTGAATCTCTAATGAGGAACAGGGATGAGATTCCCAGGAGAGGCTTCCCGCTGGCATTGGATTGGACAGGGATAATAGAGCCAGTCAGGTTTGTGTGAACCCAGACGAGGGAGACGTGGCAGAAAAAGGGAATGAGGAGGTCAGGGGAATCCAATGGTAAAACAGCACAGAATAGACTAGCTTGTGGGTTCGAATAAGAGAAGAACATAGGTAATAGACTCACAGGATGCTCACAAAATGTAAAAAAAAAAAAAAAAAAAAAAGGAAGGAAGAGAGAAGTGTTCATGAGAGATGAACATTCAAATTTAGAGGTGAACAGTGATCACAGCAGTTCAGTTGCGTATATGTTTAGTAATATGAAGACAAAGTAATGTGTTAAAGCTAATGTGTATAACTGTAAGAAAGCCATTCATTCCCTGACTTCTGACGAGTGCAAACACTGCAGCTCTGTGACACTTCGTTTGAGGTTGACATGTCAACTTCTGCCTTGACCAATAGTGGGATTTTCTTTGTTGAAACTTATTCTGCACCGTTTGTGCATAGGACATGAATGAAACCTCAAATCATGTGATTTGTTGGGAATTACTATTATAAGAGACTAAACTTCATATGGCAGACAATGACACTGATGAAAAAATTCTAGCCATTACATACAGGGTGTTGTTTAAAGGTCAAGACGCTGGGATAGACACCAGCATCCCCACGACCCTATATTGGACAATGGAGAATGGATGAATGGATTGAAGTACATTTATGTATGTATGTATGTATGTATGTATGTATGTATGTATGTATGTACTCTAGTGGGAAAAAAAACTATACCAATTTATTTTATACTTGGTATACTAAAATTCCATTAACATATTTACTGACATATCACTTGAGACTTACTGATATAAATAGAATAATTAGACTTTATTGCACAATGCACATTTCCTAATATTAAGCCTTAATAAACGGATAACTTAAGTGCATTAAGCACAAAATTAGTGGTTCATATTTAGCAGACTTTAAGTATACCAATTTAGTATACTAAAAGTACAATTGCAGGGTATTTATATTAAGTACATAATATGTACATGTATTTGTAGTATACTTGGCATAAAATAAATGTTATTCAAATACATTTTAGTATAGGCCTATTTATTTTTCTCCAGGGTACACTCTTGGAAAAAAGTAGTACAAAAGCTGTCATTGGGACAGTATAATTTAAAAGGGTTCTAATATATACAGTTTAGGTACTAATATGTACACTTTTGGTACCAATATGTACCTTTGAGGTACTTATATGCACTCTTTAGTTACAAAGGTGTACCTTTTGAAAGGGTACCGGCCAAGTGACAGCTTTTGGACCTTTTTTTCTGAGATTTTATTTATTCAGTTTATATATATATATATATATATATATATATATATTAGGGCTGTCAAACGATTAATCATGATTAATCGCATCCAAAATAAAAGTTTGTGTTTACATAATATATGTGTGTGTACTGTGTATAATTATTTTGTATAGAAATGCACACATGTATGTAAGAAAAATATGTTATTTATATATAAAATGTTTATATTTATATAAAATATACATTATATAGGCTACATTCAGTCTATACAGTATATACATGCAAATATTTCTTAAATACACATGCATGTGTGGGTATTTATGTATTAAAAATATTTATACACAGTACACACACATATATTATGTAAACAAAAACTTTTATTTTAGATGCGATTAATCGTTTGACAGCCCTAATTATAAAGCGGTCAAAACAAGTCATTTTTGTATTTTTGCATCTCATGACTCTCGGCCCCGCCCTGCTTGCCACAGTATTGTATGTATTTTTTTTAAATATATATATATATATAACGATTTTTGTCTAGTTATCAACCACCTACAGTTGATAGCACATCCTTCAAATCCCCTAGCAACCACAACACCCTAGCAATGTGACAAGGAGTTTTACTTGGACAAGCACCACTTACATTTCAGAAAATGGGAAAATCAGTTTTTGCAATTCTATTTGGTGCCTCTAACAGCACATACATTACACATAGTAGCTTTAAAGAGGCACAGATGCACAGACACAATCTTAATCATAACCTTGACTGAACTAGACCTCACCTCACAATTTTTAAGCAAAGACAAATATAGCAGATGCGGTAGATTAAACCTTCCTTGGCCGGAGGTCTCAATGCTCAGCAGACATGAAATAGGCTGGTGTTCTGAAATGAATGTCTGGATGTGATGGTGAATGGGTACACAGCATAACTCACATGAGGTTAGTTTAGCTGGTTGGCGTTTTATGACGTGGGACAAATTAAAATGTGCTTTGTTGAACACACACATGTACGTATACGTCTGTCAGTTTGCTCTTGTTAATATGTAGCTCCATACAACTCACTGAACAGAAGAACCGTGAAATCCCTGGAAAATTGAACTTAATGGGCAGGCTGTTTCTCTTCCCATGGGTCACACACACACACACACACACACACACACACACACACACACACACACACACACACACACACACACACACACACACACACACACACACACACACACACACACACGCACACACACACACACACACACACACACACACACACACACACACACACACACACACACACACACACTATAATGGACAGAGGGGGTCTGTTCCACTCTCTGTCATTTTTTATGAAATGAAGAACAATGAGTAACTTTGCTAGCTTTTGGGAAGTGATGTGTGTGTGTGTGTGTGTGTGTGTGTGTGTGTGTGTGTGTATTGATGAATCTGCAACCTATAGAAATGCGTCTCTTGTTATTTTATCTCATGGCAAAATTGCATCTAAGTGCTCTGGTAGAGTCTTTCTCTTCCCGTCAAACACATCAACACCCGATTCTTGTTTGAAAATGGTTACCACAAATAGATTCAGACATGTGCAGTAGTTTTGTCCATCAGGCCTGTTGTTGCCTGTCTGAGAGACTCTGACTGGCTGCTTTGTGGCTGTCCTGAACCCAGATCTTCTGGAGGACACAGCATGTGCTTCAAAGATGTTTTGTACCACACACATCAGAAGAAATGAGTCGCAGATGTGACTTAAAGATTTTATTTTAATCATAAAGCTTCTTATGTGTCTGCCTATGTATGTGTGTGGGGTGGGGGGTTATGGTCAGTAAGATAAAAAAAAAAAAGAAATTGATACTTTTATTCAGAAAGTATATATACCATTTCTGAAAACAGTAAAGTTACAATACTGTACATTTTTTTTTTTTTTGCAAACAATTTCTATTTCAGATAAATGCCATTCTTTTAAACTTTCTGTTTATCAAAGAATCCTGAAATAAATGTAATTACACAAAAATATTAAGCTGCACTACTTTTTTCAACATATAATTATAAGAAATGTTTCTTGTTTATGTAGGATCATGTGACACTGAAGACTGGCATAATAGCTGGAGAAAATACATATTTTAGGGAATAAATTACATTTTAAAATATTTTTATTTTTAATTGTAATTATGTAATCGATATTTTTGTAATTACTACAGTACTGTAGTAGTTGTAGCAGTACTATATGTACTTAATATGTCATTTTTTTTTAAAACTTATCAAAGAAATGTAGCCTTGGTGAGCTTGACAGACTTGTTTCAAAAACATTTATAAAATCTTACTAACCCTTTCTGTTGAATGGTAGTGTACATTTGTAAGAAAGTGTTTTGTTCTCTTTAGAGAAAAACAGAGACATAGTAAGTTGATGTGAATGTGTGTGCGTGTCTGTTATGTCTGACTGGCTCATTCCTCTGGGTTATCAGTGAAGCATGACGTTGTTATGTTCCATCTCAAGGTCTCCAGACATATTCCTGCTTATATTAACTTGCCACAGGTGGGAAATTTGGATTTCATCTTCATTTTGGAAAAAAATCTTTATATAACAGCCTCATAAATCACAGTGATATTACTGAAAACTCAGTCATCCAAGAACTGCCTTTAGATACGCTAATGATCATCAGTAGCTCTCCTGCGTGTGTTGAGTCTCCAGTGTTCACCATATGAATGCGGAATCCATCTCTATATGTACCCATGACATTTAGAGCAGATTTTTCACAGCCGTTCACAATTTCAGGTCGTAGTTATATGGATATCAAACAGAGAAAAGTTCTATTGCTCAGAGGTTGCTCTTTCAAATTTAACGTAGAATGTATAGATTTCAGTGCTTCATGTATCAACTTTTCGGTGTTTAGGCCTGTTTACATCAAGAATAACGAATCGGTTACCTAACGTAACCTCGGTTCTCTCTAGATGAGGGAACGAGTATTGCGTAAGCTAGCTAACGCTGCGGGAAAGATTCATCTTTTCTGAGAAATTGAAGCCAAAAAATTATCCTATAATTTTGTATCCATTGTCAACGCAGTTCAGCTGCAGCAGACCATGAGCAGGCTAGCTAGCAGCTCATTGGTTCGCTCCCAGAGAACTGCTTAAGCCTATGAGGAGACGCGAATGAACTCTCGGCCAATGAGAGTCTGACCTGCTCTCATTGCGTCAGAGCCCGCCGAAACGGGCGTGGTCAGAGAGTATAAATTCGCCTCTCAGGCTGCAAACTCTGGTTTTCATAGAATGAAGCGAGAACGCTAGTAGCACAAGCACGGCCAGGAACGCAATACTCGTTCCCTCATCTAGAGAGAACCGAGGTTACGTTAGGTAACCGATTCGTTCTCTTACGAGAGGTTCTCTCGTATTGCGTAAGCTAGCTTACGCTGCGGGAACACCTGGTCAACGCCGTGCGTGCTAAGCATCCACTATTTTTAATCTCTGTAAAGCTGCTTTGAAACAATCCATTGTTAAAAGCGCTATATAAATGAAGATGACTTGACTTGACTTGACTATGAGTCCCAGGGGAGACCCCAGGGAACCCTTATGAGTGGGAATAATATATGTACATGTGACAAAGGCCAGCAGAGCGGGCCGGGGATTGTTAAGTACATAAGCACATGATAGAGAGGGACAGAGCGAAACCGGTCTGAGTGAATAACTCCCTATAGTGTAGCTCAACCAGAAGAGCTGTAACATACTAGACAGCTAGTAGTTTAGCCTGCAAGGCGGGAACTTCCAGATTGTAAAATCTGACAAAGGTGGAGGGGGAAGCCCATCCTGCTGCCACACAAATGTCATGAATGGAAATTCCGCTGGACCACGCCCACGATGAGGCCATGCCTCTAGTGGAATGAGCACTGATGCCCAGAGGGCATGGCAGGTCTTTTGATGCGTATGCGGCTGCAATGGCATCAACTATCCATCTGGATAGAGTCTGTTTCGAGGCGGCCAACCCTTTGGTGCGCCCACCGAACGAAACAAAAAGCTGCTCAGCTCGTCTGACCGGAGCAGTGCGAGTAAAGTATAATCTCAGGGCCCTGACCGGACACAGGAGATTAGAGTCAGATTCGCTATCGGATGCAGGCAGAGCCGATAGGGAAATAACTTGTGCCCTGAACGGGGTACCAATCGCTTTTGGGACATAACCATGTCTAGGTTTGAGAACGACTAAGGAGTCATTGGGCCCAAACTCCAGACAGGAAGCGCTACTGGACAGCGCGTGAAGGTCTCCCACACGTTTCACTGACGTGAGCGCGAGCAGAAAAACGGTTTTGAGCGAAAGATATTTGAGGTCCACGGTGTTTAGCGGTTCGAATGGGGGGGCTTTCATAGCTTCGAGAACTATGGAAAGGTCCCAAATCGGCACCGAAGGGGGGCGTGGAGGGTTCATCCTTCTAGCTCCCCTGAAGAAGCGTATGACTAAGCCATCTTTGCCCAGTGACTGGCCGCGCCGGGGTTCAGCGAACGCCGCGACGGCTGCCACATACACCTTGAGAGTGGACGGGGACCTGCCCTTGTCCAGCATCTCTTGGAGAAAAACTAGCAAGGAAGGGACCTCGCATGACCGTGGGTCCAAGTTTCTGTCGGTGCACCATTTTGAGAACACAGACCATTCTAGTAGAAGCCGCTCTAGCCTGCATGATTGTGTTTAACACTCCCTCTGGCAAAGCAACGGGTAGTCGTTGATCACCCACACATGAAGTGCCCAGCGCTCTGGGTGGGGATGCCAGATCGTGCCGCGAGCTTGGGAGAGGAGATCTGCTCTGACTGGAATGGGCCACGGGGCTGTCTGTGACAGCTGAGTGAGCTCCGGAAACCAAGTCTGACCCTCCCAACGCGGGGCTATGAGGAGCACCGAGTGGCGTGTTTCCCTGATTCTCTGAAGCACCTGCGGTAGCAGAGAAACCGGAGGGAATGCATAAAGCGGGCGGCTGGGCCAGGTCTGGGCTAGCGCGTCCTCGCTCTTTGAGAAAAATATTGGGCAGTGGGTGTTCTCTTCTGAGGCGAAGAGGTCCACCTCTGCTCTGCCGAATATTCGCCACAGCTTTTGGACTGTAAGAGTGTGCAGGGACCATTCCCCGGGGGGAATGGGTTTCCTGGACAGACTGTCTGGACCGTCGTTCAGATGGCCCGGCACGTGCGTCGCTCTGAGCGAGAGCAGGTGACACTGGGACCAAACTAAGATGCGTTCTGTCAGCCGGAAGAGATTTCTGGATCTGACTCCGCCCTGACGGTTTAGATAGGAGACCACGGCTATATTGTCCGAACGGATCAGCACGTGGTGACCGTGAATGCGCGGAAGAAAGCGCGTGAGCGCGTTCTCGACCGCCAGCATCTCCAAACAGTTTATGTGGAGGAGACTCTCCTGAGCTGACCAGGGGCCGAAGGCCGGTGAGCCCTCGCAGACCGCACCCCAACCCGTGTTGGATGCGTCTGTCGAAATGACTTTTCGGCGAGAAAAGGTCCCCATGGAAACGCCCCGCTGAAACCATTCTGCCATGGTCCATGGCTGCAGAGCTGTGAGACACACGGCTCTTCAACCAGAACTGAAGCGGGCGCATGTGCAGTAACCCCAGCTGGAGCACTGCGGAGGCTGAGGCCATGTAACCCAGCGCCTTCTGAAAAGTTTTCAGAGGTGTGAGTCTGTTCATCTGAAAAGATGCGGCGAGACTCTGAACACGGCGCGCGCGCTGTGTAGACAGACGAGCCGTCATCGAGACCGAGTCTAGCTCTATACCCAAGAAGGAGATAGTCTGACTGGGTTGTAGTGCGCTCTTTGTCCAGTTGACAGAGAGGCCCAAACTGGTCGAGGAGAACTGTACGATGAGACAGTAGCTCTCTCTGTGATTGTGCCAAAATCAGCCAGTCGTACAAATAGTTCAGTATTCGCAGCCCCTGACTCCGCAGGGGGGCGAGCGCCGCATCCATGCACTTCGTGAACGTGCGGGGTGCTAGGGATAGGCCGAACGGAAGGACGGTGTATTGATAAACCTGGCCTTCGAAGGCGAAACGTAAGAATGGCCTGTGAAGGGGATTTATCTGAATCTGAAAGTAAGCATCTTTCAGATCTAGTGAAATGAACCAGTCCCCCTGGCGCACATGCGCGAGGAGTTTTCTGATAGTGAGCATTTTGAACGGTCTCTTCATGAGAACTTTGTTCAGAAATCTGAGGTCTAAGATTGGTCTGAGGCCGCCGTCTTTCTTTGGAACCAGAAAATAACGGCCGTAAAACCCCGACTCGCTCATGGATAGAGGAACTCTCTCTATAGCCCTTTTGCACAATAGTTTTGCTATCTCTGAACGGAGCAGAGTCACTGCCTCTGGGTTCACAATAGTTTCTAGCCGCGCTCGGAAACGTGGAGGGCGGCAGTGAAACTGTAAGCGATAGTCTAGCCTTATTGTGTTTAGCACCCACTGGGAAATTCCCGGAATAGCTTCCCACGCTTTGAAGCGTAACGCTAAGGGGTGAATGGCTACATGGTCCCCGTTGCTGCACACAGCGGGCCGCGCGGGCGCGCTCATAGTGTTTATGACAGCGGGACTTACACTCAGAGAGGAGTTTAAGGGCCGTGTAACAGAGTAAGCAGAGGTGGGACGCGCACACGGGCTCGTGGGCGCGCTTATGCACTCTGAAACTCAAGCGGGCTGGAACCTCTTTATGAGAGTGGGCTCTGTGAGACACACGGGAACTGAAATGCTTTTGTGTATGAGTGAACACAGTGTTGTGGGCACATTTTCTACACGTGAGGCTTTTATGCTCTTTTTGAGATTTCTCTGGGTCGCCGTGAAAACTGCGTTTGTGCTCATGCAAGCGGGAAAGGGGACCGGCTTGGTAATGGCGGGGTACACTGCTTTAGTAGCGGGGACTAACAGAGGGCGAAACTTTGACGATGGTCCGGCCGCGGCGGGAGAGCGCCGTCTTTTCCTCAGCTGTGCTAGGCAGACTTCGAGTGATCAGGTTTCAGCGTGATCCTGGGCCGAGGCCCCCGGGGAGGTGGCGGTCTGTGGCGGCTGTCAGAGCGAGAACGAGGGCGGCCGCCCTGGCGTCGCTGAGAAGTCTGACTGTGCTGAGCTGGGCGCTGGGGTGGGGCTCGTGCAGGAGGCTGGCCACGTGAGCGGCCTGCAGAGGAGCTAGCGCGATGAGGCAGAAAAAGATTCATGGCCTGGGAGGCTTTCTGCACTTCGGAGAAACGGTCAACGATACCCGTGACAGCAGATCCGAAGAGGCCGGATGGAGAGAGCGGGGCGTTGAGAAAGGCGGCGCGCTCAGAATCTCCCATGTCGGCGAGTGTGAGCCACAAATGTCTTTCAGACACACAAATGGCGGCCATGCATTTCCCCAGGGCTTGAGCAGCAGATTTTGTAGCGCGAAGGGCAATGTCCGTGGCGCTCCTCAAATCCGCGACTGAGGGGGGATTTTTTCCGCTCTCGTCCCACTCACGCAGTAAATCGCCCTGTAGAATCTGAAGGACGGACATGGAGTGAAATTTGTACCAATTTTCATACCGAAATTTGTTGTGATAAAGATTGAAATTTTATGACAAGTGACAAGTTTAAATAATTGGACTAATGTCAATTTTCTCTCTCTTTTTTTCATGTATCTTGGATTCTTGGATTTCTGAACTAGGTAAGTTAACGTGATTTTGTGTATAAGTTTATGTGTGTGTGTGTGTGAGAGAGAGAAACAAAAGACAAATGAGAATGCAATAACTTGCATTCACAGGCTAAAAGCAGCGCTCATTAATAATTGATAAATAAATATATATTAGAAAGAGTGATGACAGGAGAGAAGGAAAGTAAAGATAAACTGGTAGAGCGAGAGAGATTTAGAGCTCTTCTTGTTAACAGACTCTGTGGGTTTATTCAGTATAGTTCTGGGAGAGATGATTGTCAAGAGTGTTTCATTAGTTTAATCCACCGTTGCACTCTGGGGATGGATACGCCAAAGCGATAATGTCTTCTCTCTCCCATTGAGTTCTTTCTATCTCTCTCTCTCCTCACCATTCTTTTTCTCTTTTTGAGAATTTCACTTTTGTGAGCCATAGTCCCATGAGCCTACATGTCCATTTAGTGAAGTTAGCAAACTTACGCATACTCTGTCTAATTCAATAAAGAGAGGTCAGAGGTCATCTGATCAATGATTAATGTGATTAGACAAGGATGGAGGAGAGAAGAGAGGAGGATGAGGGGAGAGGAAAAGAGTTTTATATAATCTCACTCTTGTGCCAAGTAGAGCACAAGTATCCGGAAATGAGAATTCAGTTTTAGCCAAGTGGCTTTCAGTATGTCATCCAAAGAGTGAACGCAGAGGGAGGCAGATAGAGATAAAGAGAGAGAGAGAGAGAGAGAGAGAGAGAGAGAGAGAGAGAGAGAGAGAGAGAGAGAGAGAGGGAGAGAGAGAGAGAGAGAGAGAGAGAGAGAGAGAGAGAGAGAGAGAGAGAGAGAGAGAGAGAGAGAGAGAGAGAGAGACTCAGACAGAGCAGAGGATTTTGGGGAAGGGAGAAGAGAGTTTGGATTCTGAGTCATCACTAAACCATCTGCTATCTGTGTGCGTGCACATTTGTGAAATACTCTCCTCATTGATTTCAAGATGGTGGGCAAAACACATGCAGGTTAATATTTAACCCTGATGGCGGAAACGATTAGAAACCCCACAGGCGCTTTGTGTTTCCTGCTCTTTATGATATGTGTTCAACCCTTCAATGAAATTGACAAAACTAAGTTGAGACAAACATTCTGCATTTCTGATCAAACTTCACTCATAGGTGCACTGTCGGAAAAAAAGATGTTTAGTGGGGTTTTTTTTGTTGAAAAACGAAATGTTTAGTGCTCGTGATGCTCTTTGGTTCATCTTCAGTCATAGTGGAGAACATTGTCATCAGGTTTCACACAAATGTGTGGAGTTCATGCAGCTTGAGTGCTTAAGTCATTAAAGTAAATGTGGAACAACAAACCGAATTTTTAACTTTTCATTCGAATTGTTATGGTAATATATATATATATATATATATATATATATATATATATATAAGTTCTTCATTATAAGATACATTATACATATATATTTCTAATCTATTACTTAATAGAATATAATATAATAGACTTAATATACTTAATAGAAGCTTTTTCATGAGTGGTTTCAGATGTTTGTATATACCTCACTGTATGTTTGCATTTAGCAGCATTGTTTCTATCACCTTTGTCTTTTCATATTCAGTTCTTATGTGGTAAATCGCACAATGATAATCCTCAATCGAATATATCCAGCGCTCTGGGCACTGGGGGGAGAGGATGACTTATGAGAGCTGCAGGATGAAAGCTTGTCTTTTGAGACTTTCATGAGAGATTATGCACCACAAATGGCCCATAGTGAATTTAAACGACGAGGCTCAGAAAACCAATTTTTGAAATGTTCACTTCTCTGTGGGGGAGATGCATGTGATATTATGACTGTCCCAATGGCTTTCTTTACTGCATTCCAATTTGCATACTATCCGAACTACATAGGATGCCAGATTTCAGTTAATGTGTCTCAAACTATAACATGTTGAACATCTAAGGGCCTGTTTACACCTGGTCATTTCTCATTTCATGCGTTTTTACTGATCGGATAGCTATCTGATTTGTTAAAAAGGCTATCTGCAAAGTACACGTCAGCGAAAGCAACAGTTATGAGCTGCTTTTATTTATTATAAGCTTTGATCTTGCTTTTATACAAGATCAAAGACCTCAATAAGGATAGAGAGAGCGGCATCAGCACTGGTAAGATCATTTAGTCTCACTACTCGAAGATGATTGTGTTTTGAGCGTCTGCGACTTACTTTCTGTTTCATTTGCGGCAGTTTGCACGTTGACTTGCTGAAGAGATACAGATCAATTAATCTGCGGTGATGCGTGTTGCGGTAGCGCCGTCATATCTGGCTATAACATGTTATAATAATGTTAGATAACGCTATAACGCTCTCACACGTTCATTTTTTTTTACATTTTGGGAGGAGTCAAATTTACATACAGTATGTGGTTTCAACAACCAGATGCTTTTACACTTGTCCAGTTTCATCTGGAATGCGTCTCCTGAAGTGGTTTGAGCGATCGGAATTAAATCTGTCTCGAAAGCGTATCGGAGGGGATTTACACCTGGTCTTTTCAATTGGAAATTGGTAGCAATAAAGTATCCAAAGGTTTTGAGTGGTTAGTGTAAGTAATGGCGCTTTTCCATTACCAGTACCAGCTCGACTCGACTCGACTCGCCTTGGCTCGCCTCGACTCGGCTCGCTTTTCGCTCCGTTTTCCATTGCAGAAAGTACCGCCACAAATAGTACCCGGTCGTCATAGCGACGCATTTTGTTCCCCCATCAAGCTCTCGCTGGATCCTCTCTTCGGCAACCAAACAAAGGAATGTCTGCACCTCCTCGTTTGACCACAGCGTATTCTTCCGAGTTGCCATAATAATAGTAGTAAGTTTAGTAACTATCTCTGGCCAAACTATTTAAAAATGGCGGGGTTATTCTGGATACTCCATCTGGCGCGTGCAATGATGACGCAGATTCTCTGTGACCAATCAGCAGTCGGCATTGTTTTCACGTCACATTTTAGTATCGGCTTAGCTCGCCTCAGCTCGCTTAGAACCTCGCCGGAGGTGGTACGAAAAAAAGTACCCGAAAGCAGGTACAGGTACAACTTTTACACAGTGGAAAACCAAACAAAGGCGAGTCGAGTCGAGTCGAGCCGAGCCGAGCTGGTACTGTGTAGTGGAAAAGCGCCATAAGAGTACATATTTACCATCGTCAGTTCTGTATAGGCCTACTTTTAGCAAGAAGTAGAATTATGCACATTGAGATTCAGCTTTATTTTCTCTCCCTTCTCCTGACGTTTCTGTTTTTCTAAATGGAATTGAAAGCACTGTTTAAGAAACTGTCAGTGAGCATTAAGCTTAACGTTTAGTACTGTATCTGCTCTTACATTGATGATTGGAGAAACATTGTAACATTGGAAAGCTGAATCCATGGCAACAACCCTTTGAACTATGAACTCACCCCTTTGAGGAAGACGTGTAGATTGACATGCATGGATCGCTCCATCTGCTGTGTGATCATATCACGTTTTTCTCTTTGGAAATCATCTGTCGTTCCACTCCACCATCTGTATTTAGCAGATAAATGGAAACAGATTGGCAGGTAAATAGATACACAGACAGACGGGCAGACACATGCGTTCAAGACTGACTGAAGATTGTGTTTGGTGCTTCCAGCATTTAGTGAGATTAAAAGCCTATGCACAGTCTTAAGAACCAAGAACGGCTTTAAAACTGACCCGATGGCCTAATGACACACTGTGCTTATGGATCAATGTCCTAATCAGGCCATAGAAGAGCCAAGCACTTAGCTTGTTTGTGCTGGATATGTGTCCAGAATCATATAGTGGTGAGGGGATTATGAGATTATGAAAAAGGTTGATGAAGATTCATGCATTACAGATTCTTATAATTTGCATTAGATTAATAATGTGATAGTACGACAAGTCCATTAGTCATTATCACAGTCAAGAGCTCAAGCATCAGTTCAGCTGCTTTAAATAACAATTTTTTTTTATGTTTTCATTGGCTCACTGACCTAGAGCTGAATGGAAGAAGATCATATTTTAGCTTTGATTAATATTTTTGGAGATGTACCAGTAGCATTATACTACCATTTGGCTTTTTGACATACTGTATATAATCGTTGATGAATCATTGGAGAAACATTAGAAACATTATGTTTTTTGGACATGTGATCATAACACCATTGTTCTGTGAACATGTACCATAATAATACCACATGTACCATAAAAATACCATATTTTTGGAAATGTATACTGATAAAACTGTTTTCGGACATATTGCCATTGTTATTTGGCATGTATCACAACGATACAATGTTTTGTGTTTTTAAAAGGTTACCATGGTAATACTTTCCTTTTTAGATATGTTACCATGGCAATAGCTAGTTTTTTTACATTCATAATATCATTGTTGATGTCAAAATGTCAAACAATTTTTTTTTTTTTTTTTTTTTTTACATTTTTTGGTATTCATAATACCATTGTTGCCTGGACATGTAATATAATACCACTTTTTTTGTATCAATGCTTAGTATGGTACCATGGTTTTTGGACATGTACCATGGCAACAGACACATGATTATAATAACATTGTTGTTTGATATTTTTTAAGCATGTACCATAATAATGCCATTCTATTCTTTGAACTACCTTGGAGAGTACCATGGTATGAAAAAATACCATGATATATATGAAAATGGCAGTTATATTCATTGATGTAAGCATCTGATCACTGTCCCATTGTACTCCCACAGTACTCTTCGTAAGGATTAGGCTACACATTTTGACTTCTAAATGAGTACAACCAAGAGGATGGTAGTTGATTTACGGGCACTCATACTAAAATATCAGCTGAAGTGTTTAAACTGAATAGCGGGTAGTTTTTGCACAAAAGATGCACAATGCTTGATGAATTCACTCCAGATGCTTCTAATCTATGGGAAAAAACTGATAATCTGCAAAGATAACTCAGAACTTAAAGAATGATCAAGACTGTGCTAGTTTTTGCTGTTCAAGTGCTTTAAGTTGAGCTTTGGTTTCACTCTTCTCTGTAATCCTCTTGAGCAGGAGCGAATTTAGGGCAAGTGCGATTAGTGACGGCCCCACGCTCTTATCATATTCTCTAAACAGACCAGTATGGAGAGAAATAAGACAAAACAGAAATATAAAAAGCAAAGATTATCAACTAGGGGGGCATTCACCACACAAGGTGCTAAAACAGGTTTCAGGGGGTAGAGATTTCAGTTTGCATTATTAAATGTATTAAAAAAAAACTTCAAATAAAATAAAAAATATTAGGACAAATAGTCAAAAGACTAGATAAAATAAGGAAGATAAAATAAGTTAATCTACTCGGCAAGTTTGTTTTTCACCAGCACTGTTTTATTGTAAAAGTGAATCATTGTTATATGGCATTTTAAGAATATTAATGATAATCAAATTAAATATGCACTGTAATGTGTTTTCAAAGGAACAGGTTTCTGGTTTGGTTTTGATGAAGGGGTCCTATCTGATTTGATTGTGGGAGTACATTAGACAAAAAGGTCTGGAAACACTGAATACCCAACTCCTTCCTCAAAACTACTTGTCCGCTTGTTAAAATACTGTGTTTGTCGTGTTGTCTGTCTGCTGACTGCTTTCCTCAGTCCTGCTCTAGTCCCGTTTCTTCCCATGTCTAAAGTCTTGTAATCTCAGTTCTCTGGAGGAGCTGCTTACTGTCTCTGTTGAAGACTCTTTCAAAGAGCTTCACTCAAAGCCAAAGCGCTGAGCTTTTGAAGACTCCAGCACTAAGCCAAAGAAAGCATATAGAGTCGATTTTAGCTTTAGCATAGATCAGTGTTTAGTGGCTACTGTTGGTGGAATGTGGAAATACTTTTATGCTGGTGCTGAAAATCCATTGGATTTTGATAATCAATAACAGTTATTACACACCCAGTGTGTTACAAATGAATTTAATATCCAAAATACTATTCTTGTCCTTACATTTGTGATTAAAAAATTGTGAAACTTCGCAAAATAATCAAACCAAACCAAATTGTGTATATAGTATATATAGTGTAAGTTGGCTACGAATCATAAACAAATCAAATTGAAACTTTAAAGCAAATATTAATGAAATATTTAGCAAGGATCCTTAGTTTACTTTGTGGATGGTGAACAAGCAAGTTCTTTGTATGTGGATTCGCTATTGTTTCTGTCCACGTGTGATGTTCTCAACACTTGCAAATGACGGAAACCGGAACATAAAAAGTATTTGTGTACATGCATTACGAAACGAGAAATGTTGAGAACATCTATGTGAAAATTTATCAGACCGTATGAGTTTACAGTGGCCTATAACAAACACTTATTCCAGTATTGTCCAATGTTATAGGCAATAACATCCTTGTGTATTTGTAGAATGTGGTAAATGACAAGACATCAGATGGTTTAGAGAACTGGTTCATTTGTCTGGCACTAGCTGCACCGAATGCTGTTACAAAAATAATGATCCCAAACACTCTGTCCATCTGCTATTGGCTGGACAAACGGGCAGTCCTGTCCAGTGATAAACAAACAGAACAATGCTGAATGTGTCACTGAGTCACAGTCCTTACAACCTTCAGGAAGTCAATATACAAAAGGCTTATTTACAGTTTTTTTTATAGTTTCTGCACATTAAGCATGGATAAATAATGTAAATAAAATCATACATATTATAATCACTGTTGTACTTTAATATAGCCTACTACTGTCTTTGCAATTAGTGTGCTAGATGTTACTTTAAATGAAATAAAGCTAATTGACAACAAGACTACATAAAAATACAGGATTAATGAAATGTGACAAATAACTAGTCCAATGAAAGCATTTGAAGAATGGAAGGATCACTAGAAGACAATGCAACCTTTTAGGCCCAGGACATGCATGCCTGATTTGTGCCTGCTTCTCTCTGCGACTGTCACGCACACACGCTCTGTTGTGAACAGGATGTTGATCAGTGACTGACCTCTACCATCAATCACCAAACACACAATGCAATTCTGTGCAACAATGCGAGCAGTTAGCTAATGTCAAACACACACACATACACGTTGGGTTTCCATGTTTTATGGGGACACTCCATAGATGTAATGGTTTTTATTCGGTACAAACTGTATATTCTATCCCCACCTAGCCATAAACCTACCCATCAGAGAAAAGATTCTACTATTTTAGATTTTCAAAAAAGATAATTCTGTATTATTTATAAGCTTGTTACCTCATGGGGACCAAAAAATGTCCCCACAAGGTCAAACTTTACTGGTATTACTATACTTGTATTACTCTACAAAGGACAATACTCTCTATTAAAGGGTTAGTTCACCCAAAAATGAAAATTAAGTCATTAATTACTCACCCCCATGCTGTACCAACCCCGTAAGACCTTCGTTCATCTTCGGAACACAAATGAAGATATTTTTGATTGAATCTGAGAGGTGGATCACTGCTACATAGGCTGCCTAAGGGAATGAAACTTGACGGCCCAGAAAGTCATTAAAGAAAATGTTTAAATATTCCATGTGCCTACAGTGGCTCCACTAAAAGTTTATCAAGCGACGAGAATACTTTTTGTGTGAAAAACCCCCATAAATAACGACTTTATTCGACTATTCCATTACTTCCTTGTGGGCCTTGAGACGAGAGTTGAAGAGATTTCCAGAACGCATGCGCGAGTTCTGGGCCGTCAAGTTTCATTCCCTTAGGCAGCCTATGTAGCAGTGATCCACCTCTCAGATTTAATAAAAAATATCTTCATTTGTGTTCCGAAGATGAACGAAGGTCTTACGGGGTTGGTACAGCATGGGGGTGAGTAATTAATGACTTAATTTTCATTTTTGGGTGAACTAACCCTTTAAGTCAAATGGTTCTGTTTGTTGCATAAATCTGTGAGGTTGTGTTTATCTATTTAAAGATCAACTAAATTTAACAACGGTTTAACCTAAAAATGATATGTGTGCACAAATGTTACGTAAATTATTGAATGTAATTATACTAAACCTTAAGGCCTGTTCACACCGGGATGAATTTCGCGCACGATATTCGCCGACGTGTAACGCCTCGTGACTAAACAAAGGGCGCCAATGTGATTGTGCACACCGACGCGAAAAACGCCACGCGTAAAAACGTCATTTAAAAAAAAAAAACCTTCGGGTTCGTTTTTTTGGTTTGACGCGTCGCGTCAAAAACTATCCAACCAATGAGATTGGCGCTTTTGCTCACGTGTCTGGAAACACAACTTGGGGACGCTCAAACACAAAACGGTCTTGCCGAGCACACATACGTAACGGCGAAGAAGATATATGCCAAGTAGCGTCTACACTGCCGGGAAGAAATAAGACGAGGAAGATGCAAGGCAAGTTGAATGTAGAGCTGCTGGTCTCGTTGGTGTCGGAACATGAACTATATGACAAACGCGACAGCGACTACAAAATAGGACTATTTCTGTTTTACATTAAGCGCCATCTAATATCAGGGAATGAATTTGCATGTTCACTCGGCTCATCGTCAGCTAAAATCGCTTGGGTGTGAAAAACGTTGAAAAACGCTGGCGAATAACGCGCGCCGATATTCGTCCCGGTGTGTACGGCCTTTTACACTTGTATTTTAATTTATATTGAACTATCCAAAACCATTCCAAACAAACAAAATGGAACACTGTGTGCATGTGCCCTGTTTTTAGCTATTCTTTTGGAAAATGGTTCTCATAGACCCTAAATCATCTATTTTTAATTTAAAAAAGGTTAGAATTAGAAATTAGGTTAGGGTTATAGTCTACGTGCTAATTACAATTAACATAACAATAGAATACAACAGAATGTGACCTTCTATTGTCAAACTGTGCAGCAGACACAGCAGCAGCCATACTGTATGTGCAGCTGGTGAACGTCTATCCGCCAGCTGTGTTCTTCTGTTGTTCTGAGCGCGCGTGTGTATGTGGGTGAGTTGAAAGAGCAGGTTTGACAGAGATATGAACCATTCTGTATAGTGACTGATTAAATGCTAGAGAAAGGAAGGATCAAAGATGATAATATAATTACTGTATGAACAGCACACACTTTAATGCTATGTCCTCCATAGATTACAGATCAGTGTTATGCTGATTGTTCAAAATATGAACTTTAATTGAAACAAAACGTAGATTTTAAACAATGGGAAAAGGGCTGGGAGAGACTGTATATCAGATATTCACGGTATTCAGGGATTTTCCTGACGATTTAAAATTGCACAACATTGCAACTTTTTATTTGGCAATTTTTCTAAATAGTGTCATTAGATTAGTTTTATGATCAATCCTCCGACTTGTGAGAATGAGTGTGTTAAGACAGAGATGTGAAGTGGAAGTTTGAGTTGTTTCAAATTTGAAATGATTAATTTGCATAATCATATTGTATTGTATATATTGTTATATTAGTTCATATAAAGGAACACACACACACACACACACACACACACCCTAGATATAGTATATATTGTCCAGCCCTAGTTGGAAGTACTGAATGCTCAAGGTTATTGTTCTCCTTGATGCAGCTGTTCAAGTTTTTTTTTTCTGTTTAACTTCTGACTCTCAGGTGACTAGAGTGTTTGCAGTTTACTTCCTCTCTTTCTCTATTTGTTAATGTTGGGCCTGAGAAATCCACTCTAAACACTCTAAACAGCCTGACTGTCGAGTCAAGTTAACCCTGAATTTTTTACAGTATCCCCTCCAGGCCACCTGTCATTACAGATTATGTCAAACAGACCCTTGTGTGTGGTCAAGTCAGACTTCATTTGGAGGTTTTTGCCTAGCTTAGTTAGCATAACTTAGCATTAGCAATGCCAGGATCATGGGTTAAATAGCCTGATGAAATACCCAATACCTAAACTTAACAACTACCTTACTAACTATTAATAAGCAGCAGTAATTAGGAGTTTATTAAGTTAGTTTAAGCAAAATTCATAGGGAATAGTTAGTTAATAGTGAGTATTAGACCCTAAACTAAATTGTGATTAAAGTTTTATTCAGCAGTGATGCATAAAATTGATCATAAGGGATTTATGTTTCATTTGTATTATTTAAAATATGTATTATAAAAAATGATTTAAAAAGATAAATTTATAACATTACAAAAAGATTTCTATGTCAAATAAATGCTGTTCTTTTGAACTTTTTATTCATTAAAAAATCTTGAAAATACATATCACGGTTTACACAAAAATATTAAGCAGCACAGTTATTTTCAACATTGATAATAATATTAATACATTTCTTGAGCAGCATGTGACACTAAAGACTAGAGTAATGATGCTGAAAATTGTACTTTGCTATCACAGAAATAAATTACATCTGAAAACATATTCAAATAGAAAAGTTATTTTAAATGTTTATTACATTTCACAATAGTACTGTTTTTACTGTATTTTTAATCAAATAAAAAGCCTTGGTGAGCATAATAGTCTTCTTTAAAAAACATTAAAAAAATCTTACCAATCCCAAACGTTTAAATCAAATTGTACAGAAAATATTAATAAAGACTAGATGAAATGCTACTTTGTAAGTCACAATTCAGTGTCTCGGTTATAACAACATTCAAAACCTTCTGTAAATGGTTCTTGTGAACTACACAATCGATTTACATTCTATAGTTGTTGACAGGTGAGAAGTAACAATAATGTGATCTGACATGAAGTGAGAGAGACAGATAGTGAGATAAAGCGAGTGTATATATACACAACCCACTACAAGACTGTTGTCATATAACCTGTCCACAACAATCACACTCAAAGTCTCTAGTAGAGAAGCAAGTTCACAGATACACACATTTAGTCACATAAACCTAACACTCTGTCGTGATGTGCTATGAAAAAAAAAAACTCTTGACGTACTGTTAAACCTGAGCTGTATGAATAATCTGCCTTTTAACCCCAGGAAAATAATGATATGTGTTTGTTAGTTACTTGAGTGAATGAATACAAAGTATTTCCTGTGACCCAGTGTCAGTTGCATCATTCTTGTCTAAGGAAATCCATGATCAATGATGTAACCAAATACAAGGCCCTTTGTAATGACGCATGAGAGATGATATCTTATAGCTAGCTCAAATTCAAAGCAAAACTTTTTATATGCTCCATTACCTGAGATAACTTGACATGTTTGCTTTTTTTCAGTAAGAGACAGATGAAGTGTTTCTAATGTTTGATTGATGTGCATCTGTTCTATTTCAAACCATCCATCCATATTAAATATCTGTTTCCATTTTAGATTTAGACTAGTGTGTGGTGCAATATTGCTTTCTTCACCGTTTCAATATTTTAATGGATGAGCTAATTGTAACTCCATTGGCTGTGTACAAAGCACACAACAAAGGAGTATCAGACAAAAACAGACTTCATTAAATCCACAATATAGAAACTTAGGAGATTGAAGAAGATTTAGCAAACACAACCACTTTCCGTAAACGAGACAAAACAAAACAGGAAGTATATATACAGAGGGAACTAAACAGGAACAGCTGAACCGAATGATAACTAATGTGTAGTCAGAGAAACTAATGCCGAGTTCAGACTGCACGATTTTAGCCCCGATTTTGGCTCGCCGACAGGTTTTGAGAAATCGCCGACAAATGCCCGAAATCACAGGCAAATCGGTGCTCGTTCACGCGAGTGACAATCACGCAGTGTGAATGAGCAAAGACGCGATCCGAGAGAATCGCCGACGAGTCGCCGACGCCCGTGAGATATTTGGCATGCTAAATATCTGGACCTGTCGGCGATTCACAATCCTGCTGTGTGAATGTGTTCTGACTGAAAACTACATCGGCGATGACCGACAGCCAATGAGAGAGCAAGATACAGGGAGGAGGAGGAGGAGTTATAGACCAGAATATCAGTATTTAAATAGATAGGCCTATATTTACAATTATATCAAACAGAAACAAAGCACAAACATTTGCATGACCAGCAGCAACAGCAGGACATTTGCAAAATTATTTATTTACCCCCAACTCTCTTTGCAAAACACAGTCCTTGCTCCCCTCGTCTTCCCAACCATTTCCTGGATAAACTGTTTATTATTATTTTTTCATTTTCGCTACAAATCAGTGCACAGACAATTTGTAGGCTATCATTTTTAATAACAAATTCAGTGTCGCGCGAGAACTCCGGTCTCACGCACGCGTGATCTTCCGTTATTCCCTATCACTTCTCGCGTTTGTTTGGTTGTGAAACGTAGTTTGCGGACCAGGCAGAAGTTGTCGGCGATTCTTTCTTTTGTAAAGTCATGCAGTGTGAAACCTCCTGTCGCCGATCCATCGTGCAGTGTGAACACAGCAGCAACTGAATGTTACCCCAGATAGTCATGCAGTGTGAAAACAACAGTGACCCGATTATTTTGACAATCGTGCAGTCTGAACTCGGCATAAGGGACCGTTCGGTATTTATGGAAAGGTCCACCGGAGGAAAATAGGGGAGGGTCATGTCTTTTTATTCTTTGTTGAGGGGAGGGTCATTCAACTTTTTTTAGTCTAGGGGGAGGGTCACCCAACTTTTTTATTCATGAAAACAGCAAAATGTCAAAGTGGCTTGTTTGTTGCATATTTTTTCCATGTAGCTCTCTCGGTCTCGGCCCCCCATCGCTATCAGATGGGTCTGACCCAACAAAAATCCAGTTTGGCGCTGTTTGACAGTGCGCGCGGCGCGCACTTCAGTACACGCTCAGAAAAAGTGCATTAGAACAGAACGCCAATGAAATGTTTACCCGTCATAGCTTTAAAGCACGAGCAAATAATTAACTTTTGTGATTGCGAATAAGTGCAGTGTCCTGTGAGTGTAACTCTACCGCTGCATTAACATGTGATATTAATGTACGTTGAGTGTATTGGGACTGAGGCGCCAGAACTGCAGCTGATATAATGTGCGCTGTAGCACGATACTACTTAGTTTCCATTCTTATTGTGTTTCCACAACAATGTTAGTGAGTAAATCTACTGAAATTGCCACCATAACAGTGGAGTGTGATGTGTAAGACGTAGGGCTACCACATTTTTTAATTACTAGTATTATTTGAAGTTAACATAATAAAATACGCAGACCTACCAAAAAACTAGTTGAGGATAAATTCTTTAAAATTGGGCAATTCCAGCGTTATGGACGTGACATTTGCAGTCAAAACTTGAAATATAAATTATCAGAAAATGCATTTAATACTGAAACGTCTGTTTATATATCCATACTCCCTTAATAAAGGAGTCCAGACAGTAGAAAAATATCAGTCTACACATGCGTTTTATATTTAATATGAGCGAAATACACATGTGACATGACACAACAAATCTTTAACTTTTAGGTGGCAAAATATTTTTTAATAATTCTACGAATTACACTGCGCAAAACAAAAGTAGGCTGATAACCGGATGAAGAAGGGTCGGCCTCCATAGAACATAAAATATTCTTTTTTATATTTTATTTTTCGTGTTCGCATTTATGAGGAAAAAAACAATGTTACGGACGTGACAGTTCTCCGTTACGGACATGACCGCTCTGAAAGCGACTTTAAAACTTTCACAGAGACTTCAGAAAGCACAAAGCCTTTCTTTAAAGTAGCCTAAATTTCGTTTTTTATTAATTGTTTCTTAATTTTAATTAATGTTTCATCAACCAATTGCCTGGATTTAATAAATAAGAAGTAAATATAGTAGAAAATAGATCATCATGACACGAGGCGCCGGCGCGTGAACTGGACTCTCGTCTCATAAATGAACCGAAACTCAGCGTATAATGTACTTGCCTCACAGAATTGAGAAATATATAGAAAGCTTGATGTAACTAATGTGTAGTCAGAGAAACTAACAAGAACTCATGCAGACACGACAGAAACTAAACTAAACAGAACATGAGATCAGAATTATATAGCGAGCCATTACCCACGGTGACATAATTTAGAGCCAAGTCTGGTGTGCTGTCCCCACCTTTGCAATAAGTCACACCAGTTTTTATGGTGTACAAAAAAATGCACAAGAGAAAATTTATTGCATTCATTTAGCAAGAAGTATCCCTCCCTTTTCTCTCAATCCATCTCTTTTCCTCTCCCTGACACTGCTTTTGCTTTATCATTTCATCCAGTCAGCTGCATCTACAGGCTCCACAGTAACCATGAAGCGATCACGAGGAATAAATCATAAATAATGGCTTCAGCGTTTTATTCTCTCTGTTACTCCTGACACAGCAGATGAGCTTCAGAAAATTCCCATTGGGGAAACCACAGTAGGAATCGTCATTTTGGATGATTCAAGGTTGAAGGGCTACCGGAAAATTACACCAGGTGAATGAGTGTGTACTTAGTGTTAGTAATATGTGTTTGTATGAGCAATGAAGGGGTTTTCCTGGTTAGTTTCATTCATATACGTATGTGGAATTTTTAAATAATCATTTACATTGATTAGAAAGCCTACACTGATTATGTATTCATTTTACCTTGGTGAATAAGCAGAGGATAACAACTTCTTCACAAACCAATTTGAAAGTAGCCTAGATATGTATTTTGGAGTTTTGAAAAAAAAAAAAAAAATAGGTAGAGGCTCTTTTTCCTGCCTGGGTTGCGGTATTTAGATGTATCTGTAAAATTCAGTGTTTTAATATTTTTATTTCCATTTCATGTAAATTCAATGTTTGTGCATAAAACAGAGAGCTTTAAACACCACAAACTGCAGAGCTAATTTGTTTAGCTTCTCTCTCTTTCCTTTCAGTGTTTCTCTCTATGATTGACAGATTCAGTTTTAGAGTACATTATTCAGCAGTAGTGAACCCCCCCTCCTCCTAAAATGGCAATTCCCAAAATCCCTCAGCAGCCAGAGCCAATCAGAGAGCATTTATGCAGCCCACTCAACACACTGTGTGGCCGTGCAGCATGGCAGGGAAAGGGAATGATGGCAAATCAATACGATTTTAGGAGTTTGGGCATGAGAAGACAGAAAAGGACAATTTCTTTTTTTTTTTAACAAAGCATTATGAGGAGAGACCAAACACACCAAACTCACTCTTGCACTCTTCTCCCTTCTTTTTACCCCTTTGCTCTCGTTTGTCATTCATGATTAATGTGCTGAGACTGAATGAATGATTAATGACTGGAGGTTGGCTTTGGCTGCTGTATCAGCCTATGACAGTGCAGCACTGGAGCCTTAGTGACAAGATCCATTGCTCTGTATTTTACCATTTCAACTTCCCTTTGGACTGCAAGAGAATTTTGAACATTTGTTCTTGCATCCATTCCTGCTGAGCATTTCTAAATATGTCTTACCTGTCTGTCTCAGTCATTCTCTCTCACACACATACTCCCTCACAGATGAGTGGTCAGACATACTGTTGATTGGCATTTGTTTTGGGGGAATAGGGGGCAGATGGTCTATAGCTCTAGGAACCAACACCACATCGGTATGCGCAGCAGGGGGGGGAACATTTCTGGAAGGACCTGGAGGGAGAGGATTGAGTGTGACACAATGACATTTAGCAGGACCTTGCCTGAAGCAAGTGTCTTTGTCTGTTTCCATCTACTGCCTCCATCATTTGCTTTCCGCTTCTCTGTGTCATTCATTGGGAATGACGGCTAGAAAGGATGGAAGAGGGTGGAGTTTGTTTTTGGCAGGTTATGAGGCACAGATTGAAAGAGAGTTGGATGGAAAACAAGACAATGAGAAGAACATTGAAATTATTACTTAATAAAAGCAGGTCTTTTAATTTATCTATGTTATTACATGTATAATATATATTATTATTATAATTATAAAAATGAGTGATGAATATGTTTATTGTGATCATTGTAATAACAAGAAATATCAATTTTAAATTATTTTATTGTTAAATTATAATAAAATTAATACTACCGCTGCTGCTACAACTATTATTATTATTATTGAAAGCAATAATAATACAACAATAATGATAATTATTATAATAATTTACTGCTGTTATTAGTATTTTCATTATCACAATAAATATATTCTTAATTCATTTGATGTGCAGTCATGTGTACGTATTTAAACTTGTTTTTTCCAATCAGCTTTTATAGCCATAACCATTTTAAACGCATATTTTTGGTGCCACCGCTTGGAATTGTCTCAAATTGGTTTGTTTTATTCCATTTAGATTTACTGTTCTTGTTCTATACACATTATTTTAGCAATAAGTTGACTAAAGTTACAGTCACTGGCAACTTTGGCAGAGTAATAATCAGCATCTATGGATGCTGCATGGGGTTATGCATACACAGCAACTAGGTGATATGTTTCAGATCATTGTTACTATATTGTGTATTTTAGCACATTATAGCATGTTAGCACTATGTTGTATAGTGTAATTACAGTTTTTCCTCAATCGATTTGACTCATTTCTCCAAATGAATGAAGCTGTTCTCAAACGAATTAACACTGCAAAATAAACACTCGTATTTTGGCCAAACAGTTCAATTTTACTACATAATGTGTACATAACTACACATTTTAATACAGCATTTTACTCTAATAATGCATTTAGCAAAATTAGATACTGACATCAAAACTACAAGTGTGTGTTCTCTGTAAATAAAAAATAAAAACATATTCAACTGTAGATACATAAACACTTGATTTAAAATACATGTTTATCATTAATTGTTATGAGTTGCAGTTGTCTTTTCCTAATACAGTAGTTTTGGTTGGCTGTATGAACTATTGTGAAAACATTTGAGAATTTTGTGCACAATGTTTTGAGAAAATTATGGATGTGATTTGTAATTTGTAAAAAAAAAAAAAAAGAATGAAACACATAATCTGTTTAGGACAATTACAAAGTGTTTAGATCACTGTGTTAACTGTTTTGAGAGCAGCGACATAAGTTTGGAGAAATGTGTGAAATGGATTTAGAAAAACTGTAAGCTAGAACCAATCAGCCCAATCAATCATGCCCTGAACAATCCATTATGTGCGAGAAAATGTCCATATATCTTTGTTTTGTTTGCATTTCAACAGGTTCGCATGAGCAATTCTTCCTTGAATAGTACAGCAGTTTTTCTCTGGCTATCAACCACCAAACACAACAATCATACACCTGTCAAACTGTGTGTATGTTAGTCTGAACACTTTGAAGTTGAAGAGCAGGTTTGGTGACTGACTACAAAGTAAAACGCGGAGGAATTCTTTCTACGTCATTGCATAACCTTTTGCATTTGTGTCTGCAGAGGTTCTTACAAATGGGTTTTACAGTACATTTTCATACAAAAATGGTTGCTTGTTATTGTCAGTCTCATATGTGCAATGTAAGGTGTTGTTAGGTAAAGTGGTGCAGTTAAACAAAGCACATGCTGGTGTGCTATCGTGTATTAGTGAGGTATTATATCTGGACATGTTTGGCTTGACAGCTGTCAGATATTAGCTTTAGAAGGAGGTGATTATCTTGCTGTATTAAAGGCTGTTCATCACCTCTTAAGAAGATAGACGCGTGTGCTTGTTTGATATGATGGGGAAAATGATATCCTGTTAGAAGCCTAGAATTTCAAGAGAAATGCCAGTAATCAACCAACTAATGCTAAAGCAAACATTCAGAAAACCTGAACAACCATTTCACAGCATGTATATTATGTAACAGCAGCATCTTCGGGCACATGACCAAAACATTCTTATTGTTTGCTTGTTGATCTTATTGTTTGGCCAATGGAAAAAAGATTACAACACCTCTTCGTAAAAATCTCAATGATGGCCTATACGTGGATAATATTCCATTCATTCTTATTCATTCAGTCTTGGTTTGAATAGGTCTTAATACATAGGAATTGTTTTTAGCGTGGGATAGAATTTTGTCCAATTATTTCAGGCCAGAACTACAGAGAATATGTATGCAAATAAAAGAAGAAGAAGAAATGGAGGATGATTGACTGAGATGAGAGTGGTAGAAGAGCGATTACAAGTGATTAAACTAATCACATGTGCTCAGATCTAGAGCCAATGGCTGCAGTCAGTACAAACAAGCACAAATATAAAAGCAAACACATACCAGGTCGCCGATCACAGACAGCCTTTCTGTTTCACATCAAATCTGTGTTTAATGACGTCTCATGAGTTCGGACATTAAACAGATGGGACACAGGATGCTAACAGTCTGAACTGCTCAAGAAATGAGCGTTCATTTAATACATAACATTTCTGTTGGTTTCATGGCAAGAACAAACTCGAACAGATCAGACTTTTGTTTCTTACTGTGATTCGTCCCTCTAACACTCATATCACACTACAAGATGAGTGTGATCTGTCCACTTTCCTCGACTTTTCTCTGCTTTCCTCTTTCTTTCGCTGTGTCTATATATATTTCTCTAATCTCTTAAATACACACTTGGTTATGATTAGGGTAAAGGAGAAAATGAGTGCTTCACATTTTAAATAAAGAGGAACGGATTAAATGCAGTGCAGTGCATATGCTGTATTTAATTTGCCCAGGGCATCAGATATAGCACATCTTAAACAGCATTAAAATTTCAGAGCCTCAACCCACATGCTAATATACATATCTGAACAGAATTACTCATCCTCGCCGATGCTAAACAGACATTCATATGTGTGTACACTCACCGGCCACTTTATTAGGTACCCCATGCTAGTAACGGGTTGGACCCCCTTTTGCCTTCAGAACTGCCTCAATTCTTTGTGGCATAGAATCAACAAGGTGCTGGAAGCATTCCTCAGGGAGTTTGGTCCATATTGACATGATGGCATCACACAGTTGCCGCAGATTTGTCGGCTGCACATCCATGATGCGAATCTCCCGTTCCACCACATCCCAAAGATGCTCTATTGGGTTGAGATCTGGTGACTGTGGAGGCCATTTTAGTACAGTGAACTCATTGTCATGTTCAAGAAACCAATTTGAAATGATTAGAGCTTTGTGACATGGTGGAAGTAGCCATCAGAGGATGGGTACATGGTGGCCATAAAGGGATGGATATGGTCCGAAACAATGCTCAGGTAGGCCGTGGCATTTAAACGATGCCCAATTGGCACTAAGGGGCCTAAAGTGTGCCAGGAAAACATCCCCCACACCATTGCACCACCACCACCAGCCTGCACAGTGGTAACAAGGCATGATGGTTCCATGTTCTCATTCTGTTTACGCCAAATTCTGACTCTAACATCTGAATGTCTCAACAGAAATCGAGACTCATCAGACCAGGCAACATTTTTCCAGTCTTCAACTGTTCAATTTTGGTGAGCTCTTGCAAATTGTAGCCTCTTTTTCCTATTTGTAGTGGAGATGAGTGGTACCCGGTGGAGTCTTCTGCTGTTGTAGCCCATCCGCCTCAAGGTTGTGCGTGTTGTGGCTTCACAAATGCTTTGCTGCATACCTCGGTTGTAACGAGTGGTTATTTCAGTCACTGTTGCCCTTCTATCAGCTCGAACCAGTCTGGCCATTCTCCTCTGACCTCTGGCATCAACAAGGCATTTCCGCCCACAGAACTGCCGCTCACTGGATGTTTTTTCTTTTTCGGACCATTCTCTGTAAACCCTAGAGATGGTTGTGCGTGAAAATCCCAGTAGATTAGCAGTTTCTGAAATACTCAGACCAGCCCTTCTGGCACCAACAATCATGCCACGTTCAAAGTCACTCAAATCACCTTTCTTCCCCATACTGATGCTCGGTTTGAACTGCAGGAGATTGTCTTGACCATGTCTACATGCCTAAATGCACTGAGTTGCCGCCATGTGATTGGCTGCTTAGAAATTAAGTGTTAACGAGCAGTTGGACAGGTGTACCTAATAAAGTGGCCGGTGAGTGTATATGTAAAGGTGTATTCTTGAAAAGAAAATATCTTCACAGACTTTTCTTGACTTTTCTTCAGGTGTCTTTACTATTTGAGATGAAATCATATTTAGCTTTAAATTTGATCATATCAGTAGGTTTGTGGATGGGCTAGTGTATAGGATGTGACAAATATCATTATATGAATCTGTGTGTGCATGAATGCAAGGAAGAAAGTGTCTATTTTTATTTTTAATATGTGTGACTTATATGAATTAATTTACTGGAACTTGCTGTGATAATTCTTTTGATATTTAATCCATGCTTCTCTTTTTTCCCCAGCAGACATTTCTAAGCTGGGTTCCGTTGAATTAAGGAGCACATATAACTTCAGCACCTTCCTGTTGGACCGTGCGTCTGGGATGCTCTACCTTGGTGCGCGTGATGCAATCATTGCCGTGGATACTGCTAACCTATCAAAGAGGAAGTTGGTGAGCTCTCTTTTCTCTTGCAGTGAATGTCACAGCTTGATAATAATGCAAAAGCCAACAGAAAAAGTCTGTGGGCTTTTTATCGAGGAAACCAAAGGGATGCCAACTTCCAGGTTGACCTATAAAAAGTACATAATCCCTGCAGAACTCTGTTAATTTACATATAAATAGATTTTCTATATATACGGTTAATTTACATATACTAATCTTAATTAGTCCGTAGGGGATATTTGCACAATATATTGACTCACTAAACTTTTGTGCATGTGTCATGCTTAACGTCTTTGCAGTCCTACTTAAAGGAGCAAAATGAACCTTTGGTCTAATAAAACATTGGTACCTAGTCAACCGTTCTCTGAGATTTGTTTTCATGATAATCGAATGTAAAGAGTTTTATCTCTAAAAACTGTTTAGCGTATAATGCTAGTAATGGGGGCATTTAATAAGTAAAAAGAAATCGCTAGTTAATACCACTAACAAGGCTCAAAATAGCCCCACACTAACACAGTAACATAATGAGGGTCCCTACATGCAAAACGAAGCATTGAGAACTTTGTAAGTGTACAGACCGTTTAATAAGAAGATATGTTATAAAGACAGTCCACTTCATGTATACAGACAGGAGCCATCTTTGGAAAACAGTCTCGACTAGTCAAACCACGAACGCCATTCATACAGTTCAGAAGTTCACTGAACTTCATACAGTTCAGCTCACTTAGCACGTCGTTCGTGGTTTGACTAGTCGAGACTGTTTTCCAAAGATGGCTCCTGTCTGTATACACGGAGTGGACTGTCTTTATAAAATATCTTCTTATTAAACGGTCTGTACACTTACAAAGTTGAGGCTCAAAAGAGAACGGTTGACTAGGTAACAATGTTTTATTAGACCAAAGGTTCATTTTTGCGCCGGAGTTCTCCTTTAAGTCCTCCTTAAGAAGTAGCTTCATTGGGAGACCTGTATGACTTATCACAATTCAGGTTTATAATTTCCTTAAGGTTTTCAATGGCTTTAAGGTCAGGGCACTGAGGAGGCTACTAAAAGACTTCAAAATGCTGAGCATGAACACTTTCATTGTGCGCAACTTTGTTGCATGTGTGGTGTGTTTGGGATCATTATTATGGTGGTAAATACACATTTGCTCTCCAAACAGATCCTCCATTCTTCTCTACATTCTGTTCAGCAGGATTCTCAAGTTGTGGTCCATTTTCAAAGTGCCTGCAAATTTGTAGATCCTTCCATCTCCTTCCGTGTCCATATTTGACCCAAACATGGGTTGAAACAACCCAGCATTTTTTAGAGTGTATATATATATGGACACGAATATATATATATATATATATATAAACACCTTGCATTTGCCAAAGAATATAAGGACTGGAGTATGGAAGATTGGAGTCGCACTCTGCAGTGTATTTACTGTTGATAGCTCATGATAGCGAATGTATAACATGTAGCGTAATGTTTACAAATTTAACTTTATTGTCAAGTGTTACCATTTATGCTAATTGTAGAGGATAAGAGAGATGGCTGTGTTTGTTTAATTCTAATAAAAAGAAATTTATTTCAAGTGGAATATTAAGTTAAATCATTACATAAAATGCTTTGTGCCAAATAACAATATCCAACTGGCCACCGACATACTCGCATATAATCATCATAACAGACAGCCCAACAGGATTCAATACACCGCTTTTCATCATGCTAAATTAGATGATCTCATCCCTGGTCGCTAGTGCAGCTCTCTAACCAAATTATCCCTCCGCGACGGCACTCCCATTTCCCCCAGCAGTCACCTCTCTCTGTCTCCTGTCATCAGAGTCAAAATTCATCACACACTGTAATGTAGCTTCACGTCCGTTTACCCTCGAGCACACAGAATGTGTTCGAGCCCAGGACATGCTTGCACCATACCTCCATCTGCACTGTTCACTGTCTGGAAGCAAAATTACTCACTTAAGTGTCATGTAATATTAGATAGGCCTATAAGATTAAGGAGAGCTACTGTGGTGAGATCATAGCACTGAAATCATGATAACTCTTTTCCTGTGCTAAAAAGCAATGATCTTGTCCCTAGGCAAAGAGTTTTTAGATTTTTGTGGTTTAAATTTCTCTTTAAAATAGTTTTCAGCTTATTGAGAACAAACACAAATTGATTTTAGCCTCATTTCTATGTAAAGGGCAGTGAAATAAAAACGAAATAATTCACTGAATCAACCCAGACAAGGTGGTCAGGTCCTGTATCATAAAGGGGTGTAATTTGCCAAATAAATAAATAATTAAATGAACATGAAATATTGATTTGGTCTGAAATTATTTGATAATGTGAGTAGAAAATCCACAGAGTGCTGTGAGAGATGTAAAAATAGCATTGTGTAGAAGCTCAATATACAAAATTCTTACATAGTTCTCTGGAATACAGCATTCTGGGTTCTTGTATTTTTGTATAATGATGATATTTCTCATAATATAATTTGTGTATTTGACTGTTGTCTCTGATAACCAGTGTCTGCACTGTGCTAGTTTCATGTATCTCACATCACTTCATTATCTCTTTAATCTATATATAATTTCAATATTTCATATTTTCAGGATTTATTTTTTCATTTTTGTTATGCGTTTGTGTAAAGAGCAGGAAAACATACAGTCCAATACGGACATAGTCTGACAAACTCTAGAAGTGACAATTGTTTAACTGTAGGTGTGTTCATATTTATCTTTGTTCAGCAAGGTTCAGGTGGAATCCAGTTATATTGATAGGAATCCACACGATCTGAAATCGGCCATGAAAAGTCTAATGTGACTTCACTTCAACTTTTTTTACTTGAATGTCCCCCGTTGTTCAACACAAAATTTGAATGTTTTTTTTTTTTTTTTATATGATGTCAGTTTACATCTTGGAAAATATGTCACAACAGGTTTACTCAAATTATTTTCTTTTTGTGAGAACTGTTCCTTTTGTGTAAATGACCACAAATGTTATACATTTCGTATTCTGACTAAATGTGTTAATATGTGTGATGGCTAAACAAGTAAATAACATTTACAGGTACTGAATTCCCATTCTCTTGTGTTATAAGCCTCTGCATTTCACAGGCCGAACATGGTTTGCATATTCATGGCTGACATAGTTTCATTTTAACCAGGGAAGAATCTGAAATACTGATATCTCTCTCTCTCTCTCTCTCTCTCTCTCTCTCTCTCTCTCTCTCTCTCTCTCTCTCTCTCTCTCTCTCTCTCTCAATATCTATGTAGATTGAATGGAGTGTTCCAGAAGACAGGAGGAAATCTTGTGTTGCTAAGGGGAAAACCGAGGTAAACCCATATGATGTAGCCGTGTGTGTGTGTGTGTGTGTGTCTGTGTGTGTGTGTGTGTGTGTGTGTGTTTTAAGTGGGGGGGGGGGGGGGGGGGGGGGGGAATCTGAATCTGAATCTTGTGAAAGGGTTGGAGAGCTCCTAATTCCAAAATCCATCATTTGCCTGCTTTGTTTATTTTTAAAAGAATATTCTTAAGGGTGCCCTCAACACTTTGCTTTGTTTTAACCGACCGACATGGCAGTCATCAAACTTTTCCTGACACCATCACACAAAGGCAAATATTCTCATTTATGGATGCCACTGTATAAATGCACAAATTAGTCAGCAATGATTCGTTTGTTCTATGAGTAAAAGTATCCAAAAACAGAGGGGTTAGCAAGAGAAAGCGAGTCTTATTTGAGTACTGAACATAATTTTAAATCTGTTTTCCTATAAAGTAATATTCATTTCTTCATGTTTAAACCTTTTTAATAAAAACAATAGTTCAGGCTTTAGTAGGGTTTCCTGTGTGCATGTCATTCTCTCTGTCTTTCTCTCAGCTGAGGGCGGCACATGGATCAAGTGAGTGTGAGAGAGAGCTAATGAGCTCACTTATTTGTGGTTAGCATTCAGTGCTGTGAAGTCGGGGGGAGGAGGGGCCTGTGGATGATTGACAAGTGGGCTGAGGCCCCAGTGGGGGAGGGTCAGAAAGGGTGTGATTAGGCAAACAAAAGGTATGTCATGATAGAATGGAGAAAGAGAGGAAACGGAATAGGAAGATCTGAAAGGGTGAGCATAAGGACCCTGCAGACCTGCGACTGGTCATTTGAATACAATATACAATACATTTGAATATTTTTTTCTCGAAAACATTCACTTTGATTACAACACATGGAAAACTCTGAATCGATACAGAATGGTCTCTCATTAATCTTTATTGATGTACTTAATGGTCTGTCTAGTCCTGAAATGGAAACTTTTCGAGTCAAGCCAACTGGTTTTCATTAAAATTTCAGCCTGGTGTATAGGATCAGGATGCATCTGTGCAAGAAAACCTCATGTGTGCTTTATAAATTGTCCTACTGTGAAATGTCAATCATTACCGAGTAGCTGTGCCCTTTAAATGATAGAAGATGGGGGAGGTCTCACTGTAGAAAACGTCTGGGGGTCTCAGATACAGCCCAGTGGGGTTCAGGTTACCAATCACTATTATTGATACAGAAACTCTCTTGTTTTGCTCAGCGACAGTTTCAAAGTCGACCTTGACACATTCACAACTATGTGCATCAGTGCTCTTACTTAGACACATGCATTTTTGGAAATGGTCCAGAATATTGTTTGTAATCTTTGAAAAAGATACATTTATAACACTACTTTAAAATAATAATAATAACAGACCATTAAATAATCAAATAGGTGATTAAAATGAAAGCTGCAAGTGACCTTGTGCTTTGACTGTAATTGGTAGTTAAATCTCAATTAATTAGCTTTACATTTTTAAATTGGTCTTGGTATATTTTTTACATAAAACCTAAAAGCTTATATATATATATATACACTACCGTTCAAAAGTTTGGGGTCAGTACGATTTTAAATACTTTTAAAAGAATTCTCTTCTGCTAACCATGGCTGCGCTTATTTGATTAAAAATACAACAAAAATCAGTTATAGTATTAAATATTATTCCAGTGTAAATCAGCTGTTTTCTGTGTGAATATATAGTAAAGTGTAATTTATTCCTGTGATCAAAGCTGAATTTTCAGCATCACCAGTGTCAGTGTCTTCAGTGTCAAATGATCCTTCACAAATCAGTATAATATGAGGATTTGATGCTCAAGAAACATTTATTATTATTATCAATGTTGAAACAGTTGTTGGCCTGTCAGTTGTACAGTTTTTTTTTTTTTTTAGGATTCTTTGATGAATAGGAAGTTCAAAAGACTTATAAATGTCTTTACTGTCACTTTCGATCAAAATAATTATTCCTTGATAAATAAAAGTATTGATTTCTTTCCTCCGAAAAATTCAAATAAAATTCTCACTGACCCCAAACTTTTGAACGGTAGTGTATATATTATGCAGTCATTAATCCAGTCACACGAGCCTTTAAAAGCCGTTCTATTATGATTATTTGGTGCTCAAGAAACATTTTCCTTATTATTATCAATGTTGAAAACATTTGTGCTTTGATGAATAGAGTTCAAAAGTATTGAATTTATTTCCAATAGGAATCTTTTTGTAACCTTATAAATGTCTTTACTGTCAGTTTTGATCAAATTAATGCTTCCTTGATGAATAAAAGTATCCCCAAAAATGTACTGACCTCAAACTTTTGAACAGTAGTGTTAGTAATATAACAAAAAAACAGAGAATGTTATGAGAATGTTATGTCTCACAATGTCATGTTTTACTCTGCTGCCCCTCACAGGATGACTGCAAGAACTACGTCCGCCTGCTGGAGTTTTTGGAAGATGGACGCATATATGCCTGCGGGACCTTCGCCTTTGATCCCCAGTGTGGTTTTATTGTAAGTGTGCATGTTTCCACAACTACACTGACTCAAGTATCCTCAATCTATTTCATAGGATAGTTAAATAGAAATGTGTCAGTTGATGAAACGTCAACACGTGCAAAATATGGCGGGTATACATATGCTGTGTGTACGGATTGTGGCAGATGACCTTCAATAAACCTTTTACCCTAGAATGATTGACAGCTTTCAACCTGTGGTATATGACCATAAGTGTGTACCTGTGTTCTCTTCTCTCTCTATTACTCCTTTCTTCGTCCCATTTTTGCTAATTTCTTTTAAATTTAAGGACAGACTATTATTACGTTTCTCTGTGTTCCTTGCCTCATTTAGAACATCTCTTCATTCTCTCTGGAGAAACATGATGATGGTAGCATGATGTTGGAGACCGGGAAGGGGAAATGCCCCTTTGAGCCCAGCCAGCATTACACCGCTGTCATGGCAGGTATGAAACACATCTACTTAGTTTACTCATCTAAATGAGGGGATAATACGCTAGACGTCTATTGTTTTGTACACTGTAAAGCTAATTATATATGCGAACCCAAACCCTAACCCTAAATTAAAACTTATAAATATTCTTATGAATATATTTTCCAATTGAGGATGTGATGATGCTTTCTCTACCCTAAACTTAAACCTCGCAGAAACCTTTCTGGATATTTTAATCATCATCAAGACATTATTTAGTGTATTTATTAAGCAGTTTTACTTCATGAAAAAGAAAAGAAATAAATACATAAATAAAATGCCTTTAAAAAAAATGTTTTGCTCTTCACCTTCTGCTCTCTCTCTCTCTCTCTCTCTCTCTCTCTCTCTCTCTCTCTCTCTCTCTCTCTCTCTCTCTCTCTCTCTCTCTCTCTCTCTCTCTCTCTCTCTCTTTTTCAGGAGGGATCCTTTACACTGCCGCCACAAGTAACTTCCTTGGCACAATGTATGACATTTCCAGGGCAACGGGCATCGAGCAGGAACGCATCCGGACTGAGCAATCAATCAACTGGCTTAGTGGTAAGACACTCATCCATCCATCCATCCATCATTCCAGAGACAAGCATTTACACATTAAAGCCAACATTTTGTTGATTGACCCAGATTGTTTATACTGTAACTACAGTCTTCTTGACTCCTGCTTTTTTCTGAACTCAGATCCAGAGTTTGTCAGTTCTGCCTTCATCCAAGAGGATGAGAAGAACAATCCTGCTGGTGAAGACGACAAAATTTACTTCTTCTTCACTGAGGTGGCTAAAGAGTATGACCTCTACACCAAAGTCAAAGTGCCCAGAGTTGCCAGGGTCTGTAAGGTAGGCACTAGACCTAGTGTGTTTCTTGTCTCTCTAGTCTTTTTCTGGCTTTGCTTGCGATGTCTCAGAGGGATGTTGTACAGTAGTTCTGCTCTCAGTTGATATGTTACGTAATTGTACTGTTCCACTTGAGTTCATATTTCTTCAGTCATAAAGTTCCTCTATTCTTTGCCATCTGTCTGTGTTTCATCACCCATTTTATATCATACCTGATCTATTTTGGTCTCTCGCTCTGTTTTCTAGTCTGATGTAGGTGGTATGAAGACTCTGCAGAGGCGGTGGACGACGTTTCTGAAGGCTCAGCTGGTGTGTGAAGATCGAGCAAGTGGACAGCGATTTAACGTTCTGACTGATGTGTTTACTGTGCAGCACCAGCCTGGAGACCCCAGCAGCACACACTTCTATGGCATATTCACCTCACAGTGGTACTTTCATCTGTTTCCCCTCCGACCTGTACTTCTGAGCTGATCTCATCTCTTCAGAATCATTTCCTTTCTTTACTTTTCATTTCTTTATTGATCTTGTGTGTGTCCTGTTGTGTAGGGAAAGAGAGGAGCTGTCAGCCGTGTGTGTGTACAGTCTGGAGGAGATCACTAAGGTGATGAACGGACCCTTTAAAGAGCTGAAGAAGAGCTGTGAGAACTGGATTAACCCAGAGCCCATTCCAACACCACGACCTGGACAGGTATACAACTGCACCCTTACTACCATACCATATGATATGATATTATACGATACATGTGGTACTATATCATACTGAGCTATTTTATTCACAGTACATACATGTAACATATGCTAGTAGTAAGAGCTAATCAGAGCCGTGCAAGTAAACCTCACTCCCCTGGCCTCAAGAGCCGTGTTAGCAAATGACGCTTGAGGCTGCGATCTTTACTAGTCTATTCTATATAGAATATAATATTGTACAATACATAAAGTACAGTACTGTACTATGCTGTTTTATACAATACATACAGTAAATTGCGTTGTTTTATTATACGAAACATAGAGAACAATACTACTCTTCTCTTCCCACCTTATTTTTAATGTAAGAGTGTGCTTGGTCATTTGTAAATTGAATGTTCGGCTTCCGGTGTCATTCGCTTCCAGTTTTTTTTAGCTGTACAAAAACGCTTTGTTATGCTGCTTGATATTGCGGACTGGTGTTTCTTACCATATTCTTTTAATGTGTTGTAATTATAAACATGCTGGTTTGTAGCGCAGGTAGCTTTACCATTTACTGCACTTTGTAATTCTTGTAGTTATTTACCTTTAGCGGCTAATGAATCAAAAGTCTCGCACATTCAAAGAAAAATGAAAAATACAACCGTGTTGCAATATAAGGGGAATACAATACTGTATGGTACAATCATTCAATTTAAATTCATTAGATGATACAATACATATAGTACAATGCAGTACTATACTATATGCTATTCTTTATCACATAATAAAACATTATATGATACATTATATACATCACTAAGCCATTCTACTCTATGAAATACAGTACAATACTAGTCTATACTGTACTGTGCTATTCTATACTATATAATGCAGTCTTTTACAATACATACAGTACAGTACCATACTATGTAATATTGTGCAATATATACATATAATACAATCCAATGCAAAACAATGCTACGCTATATTATAATACACAAATGCATGTAATCTACACATTGTAAGGCTGGAATAAACTACATGACTTTTGCTTAGATTTTTGCCCTGATTTGCAGCCTGGAGGAGTCCATGATAGTTGCTGAAAGTCATAACCAGTCTGCAGATTTTGGGCAGCCGGAGTAGACAGATTTCTCAAAAATTCATGTAGTGTATAATGGGCACGGCCTCAGGCTTCATCTATGTTTGACATTTTAAGCCAATTTTAGAACACATATTGTAGTATATGACACACCTAACCTACTATAAAGCCACTTACCGTTCCCGTTGCAATCTGTAAAGGCCATGTTTATGTGTGACCACATATACTGTACCAACCCAAGACGCATCCACATGCGTTTGGCTTGATTTGTTTTGTTTGAGCAGTTTCTTCAACAACTGCTGCAGTCAGTTCCTGTACTATACATCCATGTTTTTTTTTAATCTGTCATGCGTCTCCTAGCAAGGAGGCGCATGTTTCTGTGTGAGTTTGATGTGTTTGGAATGAGTTGATAGTGGGATAGAATGTTATCCTCAGTATTTTAGTGTATGATGCCATTTTTCTCTGTAACCAATTACAAAGTCAGCAAGTGTATGATATCTAGTGTTTTAAAATCTGTACAGATTTTCAAGTTGTGTAGTGTATTCCACCCTTTATGTTTATGTATTTGGTAGACACGTCACCGTCCCACAGGTGGGACGTTTGCCATTATATTTTTAAAACAATAATATCTTAGTAAAAACGTTAAGTAATATTGACTTGTAATAATTAGTAATTTAAGTAATATCATTTGAAAGCTTACAATCTCTAGTTTCCATATTTGGTGACTGATTTTCAAAATAAATTACAGAGGAGATGTAATTTATCAATTTGCAACAAGAATATTTTCATACTCCTAAGGCGTGTTCAGACCTTTATTTTGAAATAGCAATAAACATGAAAAATCATGAAAAAATGGTAGAAACCTCAGTTTGTTTTCATGCCAAGAGTTCAAAAGATAGCATCCATTCAACTATTTTAGAAAAAAAGGTCTGAATTTTTTTTAAATATAAAGAAAAAAAGAATAAATTCACCATTTGTGGTGTGGCAGCGAGCTATAATGCACATACGTGTTCTTTGTATGTTTCTTAGAGGTTGAATTCATATCAAAATATGGCGCCCTTATATGGGCAGTAATGGAGTCTGGTTGTGACCTAGTGAAAAAGTTTGGTACTGCGCCCAAACAAAATCTTACTGAAAGCTCATTTTTTGAGATATGAATCTAAAAATTTAAACACAACTTGTTCAGATTTTTGGCTTTGATTTTTCTGCAGTTTTAGAGTAGCCTAAGTTTTGAAAATATATATTTCATATAAAATATGAATAATTCATTTTTTTACATTGTACATTTCCATAAACTCAAACTTCTATTACTTTTTTTCTGTTTCACTTTCTTCATTTATTTAACTTCTACAAAAATCTGCCAAATGTCTTCTTTAAAACAAGACCAACCTTACGTCTATATTCCAAAGCATTCTTGAATTACAACCATTTAAGTTCGAAATGTGCATTTTCATGTCTATTAAAAAAAGGGGGGTGACACTTAACAGGTTAATCCAAAGTAACTAGGCTAGCAGTATACAAGGTATATATATTATCAGTATTTGTGTTCACAATGGATAATGAACCCCTTGCTAGCGTCATGTTTCACTCAGTATCATTACTTTCGGCTTTAAATCTGTAATAATCTATTTCCTCTCTTCTTTGATCACTCAGTGTTTGAATAGTGCTCTGAAAGAGCAGGGCTTTGAGTCCTCCCTGAAGCTGCCTGATAAAGTGCTGACGTTCACGCGTGATCACCCGCTCATGGAGAACAGTGTGGTGGCGGCACCATTAATGATCAGAAATGGCATCACATACACTAAACTTGCCGTTACCTTAATAACGCCCTCCAGTGACACGAAGCAACAAACGGCCACTGTTTTGCACCTTGGAACAGGTAAGAGAGATTAAACAGTTGAGTAATTTATTGTCATCCGAGTGTGGATCGAAATGCTTGATTCAGTTTAATAATGTGTGGTTTATATACATGTGTGTGTATTTATAGATCATGGAGAGCTACACAAAGTCGCTGTAGTTGGTCCAAATGCAACTCTTATTGAAGAAGTCGCCCTGTTTTCTGCACAGGAGCCAGTGAATAACATATTGCTATACAATGTAATAACATGCAGTTTTTATATTGTTTTATTGTAGTTTTTTGTGCTATAAAACAATAGTGCATCTTTAACTTAAAGACGAGTGAATGCATTGACCCTCTGTGTCTCTGCTGTAGGATGAGGCTCTGGTGGGCTCTCCTCTCTCTCTGGTGAAGGTACCCATAGTGGGTTGTTCTCTATACTCTACCTGCGAGGTGTGTGCACGTGCCCGAGGCCTTGGCTGCGTATGGAGGAATAAAGAGGGAGCTTGTGCTATGGCGAAGTATGCTACACACAAACACATATTCACATAAAGACATATGAGGAGACACAGAAGCAGTTGGCTTTTTCTTTGTTCGTTTTCCTTCTCCCTTGTTCGTCACATAGTTACATTTATGTTTCAGGGCGGGTGAAGTGGTAGAATCAGAAGATTTGGTCAGGCAATGCAATAAAGGTGAAGGTAAGTTTGACAGTCTGTCACTGTGGCAACAAAGACAATAATTTCATCTCAGTGTGTATGAATGAACTAGAAATACTTTTTCAGTAAATACACTTGAGCAGGCTAAATGGAGTAAAAGCCAAAATGACTCCTAGAAAAATGTGCAAAATGTATTTTAAGAAATGTACGCACAGTTTTATAAGACATTTTTTATTTAATGTATGTTCATCTCTCCATTCTTAAAGAATAGTTTGCATTTGTGTATAGTCTCATTATACACCACATTCTCCACACCATTACCTTTAGTTGCTTTGAAATTATATTGAATTATTATTATTATAATTGAATGAAATTAATGATTATAAAAAGTTTTGAACCAATTAAATAGAATTAGAATGAAAATGTAATATTGGATTCAATATATATACACTGAATAATGGCTGGTAATAGCTTTGCCATGACAGAAATAAATTAAATTTTTTAAATAGAAAACAGTTATTTTAAATTGTAATAATATTTCACAATCAATTTTTATAGTTTTTATTGTATTTTTGATCAGATAAATGCAGCCTTGGTGAGAATATATATATAGAGAGAGAGATAGAGAGGAAGGGGGTCATTATATTGCGGGTCCTTTTACATTTTTTTGCAATAAAAACTAATTGTGACCTAATCATCTGTGTCCCACTTTTTCTCTGTAACTATAGGTCTTTGTTCCCCACCTGTAATTGAAATGCGTGTGGAAGAGGGTCTGCGCGTCCTGCTTTCGTGTGTGCAGGTGTCTCCTCGTCCTTGCCGCTGGGAGAATCCCCCTGGCAGTCACACCCGCCGCCACAACTATGACCTGGAGGTGCAGGTCACAGAGCAGAGCCTGGGCACATACACGTGCCTATGTGATGAAGTGGGCAGAGATCAGCCACCCTGTCGCAAAGCCGAGTACCAACTGACCCTTGAAAAGCCCAGCATGGGGGGGAACGTAGCCATTGCGGGTGGCCGACACTTCCTGGCCTCGCACATCATTTTTTTCGTCATAGGTTTTGTATTGGGTGTCATCCTGTTGTTTCTAATTTACAAACGGCAAGGTGGCATGAGAGGGGGCGGGCACTCATCGTCCACATTGGAAAAAGGGCGGGACTTGCTTCCTTCAACAGACACGCCGCAGTCTCCAAGCAGCGACAGTCTGTTGTCGGAGGCTGTTCCGTTAACAGAGAAAAGGAACGGGACGCTGAACGGACACAGTATGCACCCGGGTGGGCACAACGGCAGGCATATTTACACCAACACAAGTGGACTGAAACTACAGGAGTCAGCTGTGAACCTGGCAGAGGAGCTGGATGGTAGAGAAAGGGCGGGCCCAGACGGAGAGGAGGAGGGACTAGGGGACGTGCTTAGTGAGATGGAGGAGGAGTTTTCTAAAATCCCTTGCCTAAGAGGAGCACCACTGGCAAAGTGCGAAGAAAGCTCGATATGATGACCGGCACACATGTGATCTTTGAAACTAAACTCTGTGAAAGGCTCACAAACACAGACGGAGGGCTGGAGGAGAAGAGGAAAGCAGACAATCAAAAAAAAAACTGATACACATTCCAAATATACGAACAACAATGCGCATTTACACAAAGAAGCACATACACGACTGACTCCTCTACTACTCCATTACATCACCATCCAGTCCTGTGTACATAACATGCTGTGTAGATCTGTGTCTATCCTACTGTTTTTGCATGTGTTTGATCAGACGCATGGGCGGAACCACGAGCGGGCGTTTCTTATAGCACTTTTGTGTACCATCCTCAAAGCCATGCGCACACACACGGACATATAGTACACGGACTTTGCATCTGTGTGTGTGTGTAAGTCTGTAGTTGCTTGGTCTGTTTCCTCTTTAAGGATTCAAAAGTCCAAAAGCAGACCAGAGCAGTGCAAAGCCGTGAAGAATCTACTCATCCTGGGCCGGTTACTGAAGTAAAATGATTTGATTTGTCACCAAAAAGGGCTCTGTGACTGATGCTGACAGCAGCAAATAATGACTGAATGACGGAGATACTGGAAACATGATTTTTTTTGCCTTATAGATAAAGAGGTACTGTGGCCTATGGCATGGCTGGATTATAGGGTATTTGCCAGGGAAAGGGGCACAAAGGGGCCCTCAGAGCATTCAGTACGAGCTGATTCCATGGGCCCCTTTGTGAAGGATATATGGAAATAATGTCTAAAATGGACCACCAAAGAGAGTGTGCCCTCATGGGACCTTGATCTGGTCCTGACCTATAGTGCCCAAGTCTTAATGGAGAGAGAAAATGAGTAACAAGGCTATTTAGCAATCTTCTCTCATAGGAGAGAGCATGTCGAACCTGTGAACTGAGAGCAGATGGTGAGAATTGGACTTTATTTGTCCACTGCAAAGTAAACCAACCACATGTTCTGTGGTGTCAAACCACTGCCATCCGTATAGGGACCAGATGTAGCATGTTCTGTTCATAATAATCTGCACAGACGAAGGACCACAAGACGATGGTGATGATGTCGCTTTAAATCGTTTAGCATGAAATTGTCAAAACGGAAATGAAGTGTGAAGGAAATGTTTGATTGTTTTGAGTTTCCCTTTAAGGACAGAGAATGTGCCGTTTGAAGGTATATTTATCCCCACTAAAGTGCATGAGACAAAGTAGCCATGAATACAAAGCTACAGAATATGATCAGGGGCTCTGGCGTTACCTAAAGCACTCCTAGTACAAAGAGTGTTCAATAAATGTAGCCATAATTAATGATACCTGTTGCAGGAGTATGTAAATATCTGTAACTATAAAAGAAAATGTGAGAAAGGTCTTTTAAACGTGTTTTTATTCTCTCTTTTCACCACTAGAGGGGGTTTAGTCCCTCTGCCATCTTAAATGTTGGACCACATTTAAATGCCATATCCTGCCATTTTCCAGTAGAATAACTTGGATCTACATTATACGTTCTCCATTTATTTATTTTGTAAATCTTTGTAAAACAAATATTTGTAACATTATGTCAAGCAAAGTGAAGGTAACACTCTGGATTATGTACAATATATCTTGTCTTCTGAATAGATCTCTTTGTCAGCGCTCAATAAAATAATAAAAACAGGTACATTTAACCCCATAAATTTCTCTTTCATGAAATCCTCATCTTCTCTTGAGTTTAAGGTGATTGTTTAACAAGCCTTCACCCTCTTAATGACCCGTAATAAATATGCTGTAGTTAGACTTGTCCGCAAAGGTTTTATGTTAATATTCATAAAAAAAATAAAATAAAAAATCAGTTAGTGTTACATGCTCTTTGTTTGTTTATTCTGAATAAATAAATATGTTAATTGATGTACAGATATGTTGTATTCTAAGTTTCTATTTTTATAATTTATATATGATGAAGATAAATGTACATTTGTGTTTGAAACATTTATTGAAGGTGTTTGTGTGTGAACGGCTGTATGTGTGAATGCCTTGTGATGCTCTTTGGAATAAAATAAAATAAAAACTACCTCTCAAGGTGGTGTGTTTTTTTAAAAATCCTTTTCAACAGATAAATGCTATATATTAACACAAAAAAAGATTGATATTGTTTGTAGAATAGCCAGCTGTTTATTTAATTTAAACATCCCATCATATTTCATTTTAATTAAACAGATTATTTGCTAGTTTAGCTCTGTAATAAGTGTACAACTTTAAAAGTGACAGCGTTTAAGTCATTTGAGTTTATGCAATGCTTCACAGTCATCAGTTTATATAAAAAAAAAAAGAATTGCATAAGAACTTTTCCTTTCTACAAAATTCACATAGGAATAGAGAGGAAAGAGTACATTTTAAAAATGCCTATGGTCTCAAAGAGAATGGGTTGATGAATATGAAAAAAATTAATAATGATTTTCCTGATTTACCTCATTTGAATGAACAAAAAGTTTGATCACGAAAGCCATCAGACTGAACAACTGTGAATAAATAGGCCTACTTATAACACTTCAACACTACTAATACTTCAAGTTCAATTTTTAAGTACTGTATTCTAATATGAATGTACTAGTATACATGTAAGTGTACTGTTTCAATACACTTGGGACTAAAATGGCCCACTTTTTAGTGTAACAGTAGTAAACTTTGAGTACAAAACTAGTTTACAGATATATATAGAAGAATATTACGTTTTTATATTATGTTTTTAAAGAATAGCATGGGAAAGAAACACTGACAGAGGTGTCTCTGCCAGTGTTTTAAATAAAGTGGTTTGCATGGAGCAATTTAACAACTCATAGCCAAAGAAGGTTTGGGTGAAATGCGCCCTATGCAGTTTCTGGGCCCATCAAGCCTGCACTCCACGGTTACCAGCATCATTCATCTGTCAGCACTGTGACTCTGATTAAGAATAGACACACAGTCACACACACATTGACATGGTATTTTTTGTTAGACTTAAAGATGTACAAAGATGTTCTTTAATCTGGTACATTGTAGTGGTGTTTATTAATACCGTTTTGTTTAGTAGATTATTTTATCACACACAGACATTTTTGTTGTTAGACCTAAAGATGTACAAAGATGTTATTTAATTAGGAGTTCTTTTATTTCAATAAATCTGTTTTTGAACAATTTCATATGGTATGGCATCCATTTTTACTTTTTTTGTCTATTGTTACTAACTTACCCCAGCATGTGTTACAACCTAGTGGGGTAGGTTGTAACAAAGGAACACCACGTATTTGACATCAACTCACGAGGTCTGTGATATTCTTGTAGAGGGTTGAATTGGTCCAACAAATGTGGGTAGTTTATATGAAAGTTTGAGAACTCAAGCTAAAAAATTCAGCGAGTTAGGCGCTGAAGCAAAACGTGTTAACCATCCCCCGTGTCCCTACATTTGCTTAAATTTAGCTAATTTCTGGCCAATGATAACATTTAAAAGCTTAGTGTTTAACCTTTTTGGGGCTTGGGCTTTTTCTTTCTTTCTACAGTGTTCTTTTTTTGCCCGGCTAAGTGCAATTTCTGAGAAGTACATAAAAAGTAGACTGAAAGCAGGCATACTATCTTGTATTTAGTTTAAAATATGTAGTCTATAATAGCATGGCTACTTGAATAAGCTTATTTTTTTTGTAAGGGTTATCCGACTACAAGAGACAATAAGATAAACTATATAAGTATGTGGATGCTTTTCGGGTTATTCAGTATCGGGGCTGCTGTCAGCTGACTAACTGTTTTGTTCTTGAAGAACTTGATTTCGTAACGGGGAGGGACCAATTCATTTCAAAACAGAAGAGATAAAGCGTGGAGACAGTATACAGTTATTTTAAATCATCGCAAGTATTTTCGAAAGAATTTAGGCTGCCGCTTTAGGGGATCAGCAAAATGGCAGGTAGGCCTACGTTTATTTTCATATTTCTGCGAGTTATTTTTTCGCTTCACTTTGTTAGGAATGCTCCTGGAATTCGTCCAAAAAGGACGGTTAGATGGTTTCCTCTACCTCTATAAAATTCACAGATTTATAGATGTATTTATGCTACTGAATTGAATCAAAACTAATATGAGTGTGGCGATTTAAGCTTTATCTTCATGTTCATAAATGTGTGTAATCCCTTTAATCATGAAACTGTCGTGTACAGATGAACCGCAGATAGAGTCAGGAGAAGATCGGAACCCCGGAGAGATTTTGGACATCCGCTTTCAGAAAAACACCAATCATAAACAGAAATACCTGGAGGCTGAACCCAAAATACTAGGAGTAGGCCTACGTGTATACTTAACTTAACCACTGATAAACCTTTTATTCATGGATGTGAAAAATGACTAACTGTACAGGATAACTGTAGTAAACTTTTTTTGAGTAAGATCCTCATTTTATAATGGTTTAACTTTAGTGTAACAACAATTGCAAATTTGTGGTCATTGTGTTTTTTGTTTTGTGTTTTTACAGTACAACTGTCAGGCTTGAAAATGTTTTAATATAGCCTAATACAGCATGGGTAATTTTCGTAATTGTTTTTGTGGTTTATTACAGGTAACGCAGATTGCGTTGGCTGTGTTTTTAACATCTGTGACCTTGGTGTTACATGTAGATATCATATTTATATGGACAGTGAGTGGCATTATTACCTCCATGACTGTAAGTAGGCCTACACTTCACATTTAACAGAATCATTTCGTTTTGTTTATTTTTACAATATATAAAAACCCTGTAGTCCCAGTTAGCCATTTGTTAGCAGCCTTCTTTTTCAAGGTAGGCCTAATAGGATTTTTCAGCAAAAATGTACATGTAAAACTGTTCTGAAATGCAAAAAAATAATAATTAAACCGCAAAAAAGTAACATGCTCTTATTGACACAATGCGGTTTTGGAGGGCCTCAAAGTGTACCCTGGACATGGTTTTGCTGAACATGGGATGTTATAAAGGAAACTGTGCCTTTCCAAATCCAATACAGCAGATCAGTCAGTCAGTAAAACTATTTTGAAACAAGGTCAACCTGAAAATGTGAAATAAGTGAGAAAAGTCAAGGGCTACAATTGGAATGTTTTCTATGGACACCATATATAATATGTCCTTGTCTTTCCCTTTTGTAGATAATTATCGCTGGAAGTCTGGCTATAGCTGCACAGAATCTTCATCTCCCAACTGTAAGTTTTCAGATCATAACGTTTTGCCAGACACATAAAAAAAAATGTGTAGGCCTATTTGTCATAAGCAATTTTATTTAATTAAATAAGGAAAAATAAACTTTTGGTCACCAAGCATGCAGAATTCCCTTGTTTGGGTGCATACAATAGCACTGTGTTTGTATTGTTTTATTTTTCCCAGCTGAAGGCCTGTTTAGGAATGCAGGTCGTGGCCGTTTTGGGCTGTGTGATCTGCCTTTTCTTGCACCTTATTGATCCTTCCCATGCCTTATTATTTCATTGTTGGTCTAAAGAAGAATCCTCAAACCCAATATGTACACATTTAAAAGTAAGTAACAGCTAAATGTTAGTTCTCTTAATCCATGCTGATTTTTGAATTAGGTTAGTTTCCTAACTGATGAACTTTACTGTTAAGCTGCTTTGTAACAATCTGTATTGTATAATAAAGTGCTATATAAATATATGACTTTTTGATCTTTTTACCCACAGATTGAAATTGACAATTACCTAGCATTACAAAAGCTGGTGTTGGCAGTCCATATTGCCCTTTCTGCCACTTTAGCTGCGTACTGCTGCAAGGTCATTCAGTGCTGCTCTCCCGTGTCTAGTGTGGTAAGACCCTGTGAAAACTCAAACTAGATCATGTTGTAAGATGCTGTGTTGAAAGATATGAAAACTCACTCATTGCGTTTTTACTTTTTTTCAGCCGGTAATCACGGTTAACAGACCTGCAGATCCTAGGTGAGGACAGTTTCAGTGATAAGACCTTCAGAGCCTGGAGAAATATACATCCACAACATATAACCACTGTCGATACACAACATGTGTATCAGAATTGAATGATAAGTTTTATGCATTTCAGGTATCTGTGAACAGTGTTGGGGATAAGTAACGCATTACAAGCAACTTGAGTTACGAAATCAGATTACCTTATTCAAGGAACTAGTAAAGTAGTGCATTACTTTTACATTAACAAAATACTATCTGAGTTACTTTTCAAAGAAGCTACGCAAGTTACATTTATTGACTGACACTTCTCCTGTCCTCATGTTGAGAGAAATCGGGAGTGAGGTGCAGAGGCATTGTGTGCGCTGTGTGAACATGATGGTTTTTGTAGTCTAAATATAAGCAGGCATCATCTACTCATCTCACTTGCACAAAAGCAGATTCAGTTTTCCTCAAAATGAATAAAAACAGTGAAATGCAAACTGGCAGTAATTAAATGTTCAATAATACAAATATACTTTATGTGTTTAATCTTACTTTATTGCAATCCATAATGGCAGCACATCCGAAAGGTTTGTTTGAGCTGTACCCTCTACTGTACAGGCGTGAATTTGCATTTGCACTTTTGGTGTGAAATGGTCTTTATATTTGCCAAAGCTGTTTTTTTATTATTATTAAAAAACAAACAAGCAAGAAAGCCCAGCACAGATGAGAAAAAGTAACTCAAAAGCAGGGACGTGTCCCTACCAATATCCAGTGACGCTGATATATCCATAGCATTAATTTCGATCAAAACTTAAAATATATTTAAATATTGATGTCCCCGTCCCCTCCAATTTCAAAATCAAACCTACGCCACTGCTCAAAAGTAATGTAACACATTGCTTTCCATGAAAAGTAACTCAGTACAATTAGTTATTTTGTAGGAAGCAATGCAATTATTCTTTTAACCTTCACTAACAATTACTGTGAAATTACACTCAATATTTTATGAAACATATTTAGTTTAACATGTTTCCTAAAATTCCATCACTTTTTATAATTCAATTTAACTTTCTTTTAAATTCAGTATGAAATGTTTATGTTATACCCAACATATATAAAATCCTTTGAATTGAATCAACTTGTCAATTGAATGTACAGACAGATATCATTGAATTGTTATTGCTCCAGTGATGCCTTTATAATCTATATTGTGGGCACAACCATTGTTGACTTTAGTGCGTTTATGTCCCACCAATGGCACTGATCATCAGTATTACAAAAATTTTAATAATTGTGAGAACTGTTATGACTGCTTTCAGACATTCTCCTTGTCTGCACAGGTAATCCCGCTTCAAACTCGCTATTATAACTACTCGATAATAAAAAGCTACTGAGCTGCAGTTTACACATTTCATTCTTCAGCCTTTATTCATTGCATCAATAATCATCCTCACAGCTTATAGATTCTTACCAATGCTCATCTGTTTCCATCTTGTATAACCATAAAACTAAAACATTTGTTTGAGTGATAATTCAACATTGCAACCAACGAATAGGGAGAACATAATGACACACACACACAATGATTTATTGTCCAATAAATATAACCACACATGATTTCAGATAAAAAATAAACACATTTTAAAACTTCATGACTGAGCTTACACACAATGCTGTAACAATTATTATTGCTGAATTAAAATGTTTTATTTCATATTTTAAAATATGTCTGAAGATCCTTTTATTTCAAAAGGTCAACTGAGTTAAATGCTTCATCTCATTCTGTGAATCCTTGTTAATTCCACATTTCTTAGAATGTACAGATGCCTTGACCTTAATGAGCTGTCATTATCCAGTCCAATGATTACTTCTCAAAATGCAGAAAAGGCTGTATCACATTTTCTTCACAACTGTAGTTCATCTGTCCAATGATTCTGTTTAAAAGAATAAAGAACAATTAGTGAGTTATATCAGTTCTTTAACTTGTCTCACTAAAAGCTGCAGCTTTCACTTCACTCCAAGTACAGTTTTTAATACCTTTAGCTGTCATGCATCACTATCTATATCTGACATCTCTGTAAAATAACTGAAAATATGCTTGTAATAATTTCAATCCATGTTGGGGTTTTAATGAAATGGTTACATTTATTGAAAACACATATTAAAGGAATAGTTCACTTAAAAAAGACAATTCTGTCATAATTTACTCACCCTCAAGTTGTTTCAAACCTGTATGAATTTATTTTTTCTACAAAGTAAGATATTTTAAAGAATGTCGGTAACCAAGCAGTTGATGGACCCCATTGACTTCCATAGTAGGAAAAAAAAAGACTATGGAAGTCAATCGGGTCCATCAACTGCTTGGTTTACCGACATTCTTCAAAATATATTCTTTTGTGTTCAGCAGAAAAAATAAATTTATACAGACTCGAAACAACTTGAGGGTGAGTAAATTATGACAGAATTTTCATTTTTAAGTGAACTATTCCTTTAATACACTCCTTTAATACACTCTGATACCATATTAAAGCTGACCTGAGATGAGGACGAGGTAATTTCTTCCAAATCACCATAACAGCCGTTTTTATGGCGTATTAAACTCCCCCACAGCACAGAGTGATGACAGCCAGGACACTTTCCCTCGACAGGAAGTAGGTGGGAAGAGTCTGCCTTCAGAAAGTGTTTAGCCAGGCAAATCAGATGACAAACCATATGACAGGAAGGGTGGAAACAAGAAAGTCTATCCACAGCCTGAAATCACCAGAAAAAGAAAAAAAAGGATTGAGACAGTTATTCCTGCAACATTTTGAGCTGGTTTCTTTAAAACCACTTTGAAAGCAGAGTGAAACTAACCTTAACAAATACCCCACACAACACACACCACTCCACCTGTCTCTCCTCTTGCTCCTCACACTTGTGCTGCGGTTTCCTCTTAGCACGAACACAGCCAAACGCTAGAGGAATGTGCAGAGGAGGCTGCAGCACAGGGGCAAAATCCATCCGGTACTCCTGCTTTAGCCAGCGCACAGTGAGGGGGAGTCGATTCCACGGCGCCACCCGAAGCATGTTTGACACCACACGCCAGTGGAACTGCAAACTGGACTCTTTACGGCTGCGCCGGGCAACATGGGACAGGCGACGAGAGGTGTGCGGATGCTGCCAAGCCCACTCAAACTAGCAGAGGAAAGATGATGGTTATTACTATAATGTGTCTGGATGTTTTACTGTTCAATTTGTCGTTTTCACTAAATTATTTTCATTACTCTTATACAATTATATGAATCAATCTGTTTGAACAATTTTTGTATTATTATTATTATTATTATTATGGTAACACTTTACAATAAGGTTCATAAGTTAACAAACTAATAATGAACTGCACTTATACAGTATTTATTCATCTTTGTTAATGTTAATTTCAATATTTACTAATACTTTATTAAAATCTTGAACTAACATGAACAAATAATGAACAGCTGGATTTTTATTAACTAACGTTAACAAAGATTAACAAATAACGTCACAAATGTATAGCTCATTGTTAGTTCATGTTAGTTACTAAATAAACTAATGTTAACTAATGAACCTTATTGTAAAGTGTTACCATTATTATTAATGCCACACTACCTAACTTTCGGCCCTCTGCCCTGTATAAACATAGTTTTGGTTGTTCTTCAACTGTGCTCCTCAGATGAATGTGGTTCGAGGCACCAGTGTACACACATGGATACAAATCATCTTATCAGAGCGGGTTTTAAATGATTCATTATCAATTTCTCTGGTTCGTTGTGACAACCAACTATTAACTTCACGCAACCCACAGCCACAGCTACTTTTCTGGCTCTGTCCGATATGGAACACTTTATGTTTAATCTAGTCATTTTTGCTTATTGATATGGTTGAATTGAATCATCTATGGTCAGCAGCAAAGACAATAAAGTAAGATTAAATACATAAAGTATATTTGTATTATTTAGCCAGTTTTGCGCACAATAAGTGACCTTGATGTATACTTTTGCCGAGGCGGCACTGATGTGAGCTCCGCAGCAGATTTCTACCCAACAGTCAAAGCACCATTACGTCACGAAAGTATGGACTCAAGAGTTGTGTCCGAAAATGTGACTGCTAAAAAAGTATGTCCTATATAGTATGAATGTAAACCACATTTACATCACCCACCATGTTGCCCTTATCATGTGACTGACAGTCAGTTGGGTCGCTTCACTGCCATTCATAAATCCTCTCCCGTGGCCTCATGGGATTGTAAAGTGCCCATCATATGCACACTTCAGAATTTCGTTGGAAACAGTAGGTCATTGATACTTTTTGCATGGTCTTTTATGAGCACTTTGAATTCTGACATTCATTACATCGTTTAGATGTAATTTTATATATAGTTATGTTTATTTAATATAATAAACAAAGAAGCATAAACAAAATGAGGGGTGTCTGTTTTGTCTGTTTTTGTGACTAACGTTTCTTTAGTATAGCAATAGAGTATAAAACCAATATAAATTCTTGGAATAGCATTGGACTCTACGATCGGCGGAAGTAATCCAGCATCCTTAGACCTTCACCGGAAATACCGCCGTGACTCTTTTATGAGTACTGTGAATTCGGACATACTTCTTTTGTCACATACTGTTTTTCGCATACTACATAGTATGTGATTGCGGAAGTATGTGATTGCGGACACAGCCTAGAATGCATGTATGCAATTTCCTGCAACATCAGTCCAAAGCACTCTAAAAATATAAATCTTTATTATAGAGTATTTGGGTAAGGTAAAGGCTTGGTATGGAATAGTTTTTCCCTGCACTCTCTAGTTAATAACATTGCTTTTGTCAAAAAGGTACATAGTGTAGCTTGTTTAAAGTAAGCATACAGAAGAGAATTTGGTACAAAGGGGAAATGAGAGACAAGATATAACACATAAACAGAATAGTATATTTACCCGAAGAGCTGCAATATCAGATGGAAAGCCATGGATGATAAGAACCATCTCCCTTAAAATGAATTAAAAAACGTACATTTACTACAACAGAACCAGATCTACAGATCTCTGTTTAGAGATCTGGTCTTAATATGTTCGCCATGTGAAATGTTGAGCTGATATCTCACCACGGTCCTCTGCCACTGGTTCTCTTGGCTCCTCCGCGCTGTCGTCCTGCATTGTGTTGACCGATACGACGCTCTGGGTTCACAGTGAAGCCAATATATATTCTACCCTTGAATTTCGGGTTAGTACAGTACAGCATATACACGCCATAGAAACTCTCCACCTCTACCACCATCCTGTTTTCTACAGTAGCTCAAACACCTTTGCAGAGAGAGGGCTAGTAACGCAGAGACTTTTCTTTCCAACTTATACATGTCATCTTTTCAAATCATTTGGCAATATTTTACAATTTCACCATTTATACAGCACCTTTCAAGAGTTCCTTATCTCAAGCGATATAACTATATCCTATAATCTAACCTTCTTATTTAAAATCAATAAATATGGCATCATATTAAAGACTAAAAACGGAGTGCCTGTTCTTTTTCTTCTCCACTTGAATCATCAAAACATTCATATATGTTTTGGTTTTGTGGCTCTTTCGTTTCAAACTAGCCCGTTAAAGATGTCCGGGTATGGCCTGACCAAATATACGATGCAGGAGTCACTTGTTAAACGAATAAAATATTAAGTTGAATGTGTGGTTATTCTTCACTTTATTAACAAGTAAAGATTTGACCTTCTGTATTGATTTAATTTGGTTTGATCATCTTCCAATATAATTATTTGGCTTTTCCGATCAAGCAAATGTAGAGAACACCAATAACAGCAAGGACCCCAAATTCGTGGCTTTGATTGGCCAGTTTGCATGCCTCTGGTAAACACTTCGATAAATCGATTGGTCATTTAGTTTTAGGAGGCGTGGCCTCTGTAACATTCCAAGCCAAAATCGGTGTATTTATTACTAAGCTCCTCCTCCTTTCTAAGGCATACCGGTAGTTACTGCATATAGAAGACATCGACGCTGTCTACTGTAACTTACGTTGACATCATTAACCTTTATTAAAACGTCGTCGTCACCAAAGCTTATACTTTGTCCCAGGAAATATGTCAGTCACCCCAGATCTGATTCGTGAAAAACTGATTGCGGAGATTGGTGCGATACACGTGGTATGTAACGTTAATAATAACTGCACAGCCAGATGAAGCTGGAATCAGAATGAATTACAGATCATACAATGTACATGTCCGATGTAAAACAGGCAGCGGGTGCTTTTTCACATTTCAACAGTAAGTTAACGAAAATACGTCAACTCCTTTTTTCTTTCAGGATGTAGAAGACACGTCTCCCAATAGATGTGCTGCCAGTTTTAAAGTTCTTGTTGTATCCCCTCAGTTTGAAGGAAAAGCATTGTTGCAGAGACACAGGTGAGTTACTACTTCTGCTCACGATTCCTTTGGACTAGACTAGAGCATCATTCATCCATAGAAAATACAAAAGACTGAAACCACAAGTAAAAATGCTTCTATTTTTCTCCTCTTAGTAGTGTTCATTTTTAATGTTCGCGTTATAATCTTAATTTCATTTTGAAATCTGAAAATAAAATGTCCCCCCATTCGCTTTAATGACAGCAGAACTCCAGCTGCATGAACTACACAAGTTTGTGTAGCCTATAACCTGATGATCATGATTTGAGATGAGAATGATCCATAGAGCATCTTGTGCTTCAGTGGAAGAACGTGTGACTGTTTGTTCACATGATCAATGTCACAAATGTATACATGATTTTAGTAACTCAGAGGTACAGAATCTTATTTCTTATTCCTTTTATAATACTGTAACTTATGTTTGTTTTAATCGAAATCCTAGTTTTAGTTAAAGTCCTCCTGCTTTATAGTCAATTTTTATTAATTAAAGCTCATCTTTTTTTTCACCAAAATTTATGATATATTCCTGTGTAAAAATCCATGATCCATGAATATGCATATTAGTCCCTGCCTCCACTCAGAATTCCTGATCCACTCGGTCAACATTATCATAGTAAATGCTGCACAATGGCAAGTAGAAATACTGGTTTAATTCAGCCATAAATGTTTGAACCAGAAACTGATTCAGAAGAAGGGAAAGAGTTAATTATACAGGCTCGAATACAAGTTGATGTATCAGAATGGTAATGCGTTTTATGTATGAATTCATGTATCACTCTCTACAACGTTGGACACATAACGGTAATTAATAATAAAAAAAATACTGCAGTTTTAAGGAGAAAATACTCAGAAATGTTGTTGACTTATGAATGTGCACATGATTTGTTTAAAGCATATTAAAAACACCACATTAGACATAAACAACATTTAAAACTTGATTTTTACCACAGGGAGTCTTTACATTTTTGATCCCAGATTTTCAGTGTGGTTTTTTGGACCTCTCTTTATGAATTAATATAAAAAGTTAAATGTGTGCACATGATTAATGCCTGTTTCATTTATTAATGAACAAAAATGTCTAATCACTATGTGAATTTCATCTCTCAAGTTAAAGGTGCAGTACGTGATTTCTGAGAAACATTGTTGAACATGACCCAAACAAACACATTTCATTGCTCCACCCCCAAAATGCATAAACATGCAATACAAGAGTGGATGTCTCTTTATAGTAACTGAAGTAAATAATAATGAAAAATAAAGCGAAGATAAGGAAGGACAAAAAATTAACAAACAGTACAAGCAAGAGTTTGCTGTTAGTTGCCAGTAGCACACCAGCTCTAGACAAATAATTACACTCAAAACTGTCCTGTTACTAGGAGTGGCCCCTACTAAGGATTTTCATAGTCAAATCAGAATCGTCAAGTCTTGCCTGTAGTCGACTAATAGTCGAATCGTGTGTGGGGTTGGGGAGGGACTTTAACATTTTAAAGCCGCGATGTACAGAACATCCCACAAAGATATAGAAGAAAATGTATAAAAACATTTCGGATCAATAAAACTAAGAAATAACAAATAACTGCAGAAAGGCCACACTGCAGACATGATTTGCATTTCACATGCAAATCAAATTAAATCAGCTAAATTGCCTGTGCGAGCAGGCTCTAAGTAGCCTACAACGCAAAACATCGATATGTTCCGAAAAATAATCAATTAATTTACAGAATTAAATTAGAACAGAATATACCTTTACAATAAAAAAAGACAAAAGGAAATAAGTCAGAATCAAGTCCCAAGATGCAGAACAAAATGCCTAAAGTGCAGGTGAACGTATTCAAAACACAAGCCACAATTAGTTAAATTAGATAACCCTGAGTGATCAATAAATAAAATAAAAATAAAATAAATTATTGAAATAACGAAAGTATAGCCAGAATTGTCAACTTTGTCTTTTTAACTGCAGAAACAACAATAAACACTAAACTGGTGTGGCAGTATTTTTAGCTAAACCTGTTCACAGCGCCCACAAATCAAATTAGAACCGGCTGAAATGTTTTGAAATCACTTGTACCTTACCTGATCGGAAGAAAAATCCAGTTTTTCACTCTGCCTGTGTCCGTTTGAGTCTTTTTAAATTGTGTGCATGTTTTGGTATGCTCTGGATCGCCGTATATGACTGTATGTTCCAGGTCCTGCCAATATCCACCAAACTTCCTTTTGTGTACACATAGAAAAAGTCTGAGTTCAGCTCATGAAAAATGGGGGCAAAAACAAAAGAGTTACGTTTATAATTTTGTTCAGTGTAGTATGGTTTCTTAATAAGGTATGTACTGTGTACATGCATTAAGCCACGTAAAAGTGCCCTTTAACGTTTTAAAAGTTTGTTTTTTTTCACGTTTGAATGTCCCAAGGAAAACCAACTTGTTAAAGTTGGCCGGCAGAAGTGTGATCATGGTTTTCCTGATGCTAAATCCAGCCTTGGAGAATGTTTTTTCAGATTGTGTGCATCCACACTTTAGATTTTCTTATCCCAGACATTGTTAAACATTTAAATCCCTACCGCCAAGATGCTGATCTGTCGGTCAAGGATCATGGAAAGTGAAACTTAAATCTGTCACGGGGTGTTTGGATTTATTCACGCACAGTAAAAATATTTATTAAAATTCTTTTTTTTGTACATTTTTATTTACAGCATTATCATAATAGGCTGTATATTACCGTATTGACAGAAAACCGGTAGTTAGATGTTAAATCAGACATTGAGCATCCCCATATAGCCAAAATCGTGAAACATGGCAAAACCAATGTTACTCGCGTATAGAGCAGAAACAACGAAAACCTCAGTGTCCGTTTTCAGGCCACCCCGTTTAGCTCTCTCCAGCACTGAAAAACTTTTCTAATATTAACGCTGGTCCTAAAGCTCTTACCTGATTATAACCTTTCTTTTCCCAGTGACCTTTTTTTCTTTTGTAATGTCTCTCAGCCATCTCTCTTTCTACAGTCTTTCTTCAAATCTCCCTCTTGCTCACTCTCTCTCCTCCCCCATCATGAGTGTTTACACCCCTACTGCTGATCGGCTACAAGTGTATTGTGGTGCTCGGTTCGATCCACTTTCAACAGTGTTCCTCAGAAATCACTTACTGCACCTTTAACTGTAAGTTATTTGCAGTGCAGTCAATTTAACACAATATAGAAGGGCAGTTGCATAAGAAAGATCAGTTAATGTTGACATTTGTTGATAATATTAACATAAATAAATGTGGCCCTTGTTATTTAATCACTCATTTTATTACATTTTATTGATATGCGGCATGGATATTGCCATTTAAAGCTGCAGTCTGCAGTTTTTCCACTTTGTCGCCATCTCTGTTCGAAATCTGAAATTGCAGTTGTTCGCGAATTATTAACTCTACGTGAGTTGTAGTTCGACACCGCACAGCGCGGATGAACACAATGTTTGAGGAGAGTGTGCAGCTGTCAATCACCGCGCCGGTGTGGATACTGGCATTCAGAATCACAGATTATTCTTTTTGGAAGTATGACCAACATAATTATTTTCACCGGAAAATGTCATCTGAACTAGTAAGAAACATCCACTTTTGTTCTGGTTCTGACATTGCAGTAAATCGCGCTGATTAAATCTTAACAACCGCTTATCATATCACGCAAAACCGTGCAAATTATACTTTGTTCTCAAATTGTGAATGTTAACAACGTCAGCATTGCATGACTACATGTAATGTCCTTCCGACATGTATACTTGTTTTCGCATGGCCCGGTTGCAGTCTCTTTTTTTCTGTAGCCACGCCGAAGTCCGAACGAAGTCTATTGCATTTTACAGCGGGTGAATCTGTTGTCACTGGTGATTGTCGTTTGAACCTTTCTGGATCCGCCATCAAATTGATACGTTTAATTACATCAAGTGCTGTGAGAAAAGGCTATAAATCTCCACCTCCAGCATCCTCACATGCAAACTAGCTTATACTAGCCGAGGCTCCTTCTTTATGTGTACAGATGTGACGTAATGACGCAAAGACATGCTCGAGTCTCCCGCGGAAATCCACCAGTCCCACTGGACTTAAAAACATTATTACAAGCTTACCGCTTTGAATCGAGCTAAGGCAAGTAGATAGTTTTAAACACCGGCTGGTTGTGTATTTTCTCAAATATGTATTTTGGATCATTTTTAACCCCAAAAAAGCTACGGACTGCAGCTTTAAGAAAACAATTGGCATGCTGTTTCAGCCAAGTACGGGACACCTGAAAATGGAAATCAAAATGGTTTGATGGAATCAATGATGCTGTCAGTGGAGAGTGTTGTGCAAAGGTCATGTGTCCCAGCTGTCTGAGAGTGCCTCAGACACGGACGCAGATGTGCAGGCTTAGCAGAATGATCTGGGTCTTTTTACAGGACCAAGTCATGTGGAAGAGTATTGTCTTTAGAGAGGATGGATCTGTGGAGGCAAGCTGTGAGGAACAGGCATGCTGGGATCAATAGACTTACTGACCTCATGTGATGTTTTTATAAATGTCTGTGTTTATGTTTGTTGTTAGGCTGGTGAATAATTGCCTTGCCGAGGAGCTGAAAGAGATCCATGCATTCGAGCAGAAAACGTTGACACCAGAGCAGTGGGAGAAACAGAAAGCACAATGACACGTACAGACACGCTCAAAACTCATTCACGAAGCCATCAAATAAAACAGCAGGGACTTTTTTATTTGTTGATACTTCCATTATTCCCCTCAAAGTAGAATCATACCAATGTAATGGAAATCAGTTGATTTGTATTTATAAAGTGATTAGGCTATGCTTCAAATTTTTGTCACTAATGCAAAACATTATGTGCTATACAAGGGATCTTTGAAATGTAGTTTGCTGACAATAAAGAACATTTCTGAACAGAATTTGTAGGTTGTTTTCAGTTTGTTAATGTGTGATGACATATTTTCAGAGTGAAGCTGCTAAAGGCTTAGACCTTTAAGGATGGCTCATACAGAATGTTTTGATTTAGAAAATATGGCCACCAACAAAACAATCAATACTGTTAATTTCACTTTGCTTTTGAAATAATCAAAATAAATTTTCCTAATCCCTTAGTATCTGATTTTTTCCCCCTGATTAGCTTTAATGACAGTAGAACTTCAGCTGCATGAACTCCACAATTTTGTGTAGCCTATAACCTGATGATCATGATTTAAGAATGATCCAAAGAGCATCTTGAGCTCATATGATCAATGTACATATGATATTAGTAACTGAGATAGAATCTTATTTTTGGTTTGATTTAATTGAAATTCTAAACGTTGTGGACTTTTTCTAAGTTACATTTCTATCATTTCTGTCTTTTTGGAGTGAAAGATGCCAAAGGTTTAAACTTTAAAGGATTGCTCAGACAGAATGTTTTGATACAGAAAATATGGCCACCAATTTCACTTTGTTCAGAAACCCATAATATACTATATATGTAATAAAAGTTCACTTTGAAAGCTCTGAAATCTAAAAACTATATTAGTCTGTTTTGATTCTTTACCTCAGTTCAGCTGGAATTTACCAAAGTAACATTTATCCTGTCAGAACATAAATGAATGCTGACCACGGCTGGCAAACAATATTTTCAACTTACAACCGATATTTTAGTATGTTCCTCACACAAAGACACATACTTGTAGGTGCATGTCCCCATCAACTTTCACTGTATCAAAAATGACAGCATGAACATTTTTCAAAACTTCTCCTTTTTTGTCCCACAGAGCAAAGTAAATAATTTGAGTGTAAAATAACGTGAGGATGAGGAAATGACAGCTTTTTAACTTTTTTGTTGAACTATCCCGAGGCTCCCTGTTCTCCAGATTTTATAAGTTGGACAAATACCATTGAGAACCAAGGACAAATTATGATTATTGCAACGAATGACCTTTGAGGCTCATGGTAACGAAGTCTTACAGTACCAAGGCAATTAATGCACACTTTAAGTGCTTTCCAAACATAAAAATATGCTTTGGTTATTATGGAAACCTGTCATTGATTCAGGAATAGACATAACCTTTTATGTTCAGACGGATAACGTGTGATTAATGACAGCATTGCAAGAGCAAATGTTTTATTCATGAAGCTAAAAGCATGTACGATTTGTGCTGAAGCTGAGGGGCAGACGGGCCTCCTGCTGTCTGATATAAAGACAACAGACTACAGCAGGCGTTCAGTGCACTTTCTCACACAGTCTGCTCGCACTTACATGTGTCTGACAGTAAAATTACAGTGAAATCAGTATTTAACATGCTGTTCTGTCACTATACAAGCACAGAAAAGAAATCTCGTTGCATGACAATAGAAGTAAAACAAATGTGACCGCAATGTTCATTAGCATGTGCGAGTTTGTCGTTGAAAATTTATTTTACATGCAAAATTTCACTCAAAGCCACTTTGTAACTTTGTCACTGCAATGTGAAAGAGCCATTTCTTTTAATCACAAGATCTCAAAATATCAGCACTATACCAAAATGGTATAAAAGTTGTCACAATGGTGGCTCCCTTTTAATGGGTACATACTATTTCGGTACTATAAATTTGAGGTAATAATAAGTACCTTTAAGATACCAGTATGCATTACACCATTTTTTTCTCTGCGCGTCTGATGTCCAGGCCATGAATTACACTGAGACAACTAGTCTCTAGCCAGTGTCTAAACACTGATGATTTCATAAAGGTACCAAGGGCACCACCAGTTACATTCTGCAGCAGATACACAATAGGTTTAAATTCATAATAAAATCGACAGTCTTTGCGATTTTTTTTTTACAGAAATGCACAGGCACTCACAAACTGAGAAAATCTACACTGCGCTAAATAAAAGTGAATTAACAAAATAAATGCGCATACATATCTTTTACCTTTTCTCATGGTTTGTAGGTACTCCCACAATATCTCACCAGCTGTTCAGTCAGAGGTCCGATCTAGAAAGCGCTCTCGGTCTAAAGCACAGACAGTATGGCATTCCTCTCAAATCCGGGTAAAGGATTTTTAAGCCAAACTCGGTCTGGCACCAGTCTGACTGTTTTGGGGAAAGTTACTTTTAAATGTAATGTGTTACAATATTATGTTACTTTCTAAACAAGTAACTAATTGCGCTACTTAATGACTTTTTATGTTTTTTTTAATGATATTAAAAAAGTTTCATTTTGGAAAATGTAAAGGCCCTTTCACACCAAAAGTGAAATTAACAATAAGCCTCAGGCTGAAGGAAATGCAAATGCATGCCTGTACAGTGAAGGGGGCAGAGCTGAAACAAATCTTTCAGCCGTGCTGAAGAAGAACTGCAAAAGAATAGGACGCAGAAGAAAAAGGTTCAACACTTCGTGGAAACACAAATGTGATGTGCATCTAAAGTCATTTTTGCTGTTGGCATGGTTAAATTGGATCATTGAAGGTCAGCAGCAAAGACACTGGGTAATAAAGTAAGATTCAATACATAAAGTATATTTGTGTAATTTAATTATTGCAGGTTTTCGTAATATTCTGAGTTTGCATTTCACTGTTTTTAAGCATTTTGAGGAATAGTGAATCTGTTAAAGTACAACATCATGTTTACACAGTGCACCTCACTCCTGATTTCTCTCACCATGGGACAGGAGAGTTGTCATATATACTGTATATATAATATACGCCTCCACATCAATGGTACCTTCACACATATGCAAGTCACCCATGCCATTTACATGGACGCATCCCCATACCATGACAGATGTTTGCTTTTGCACCTGCCATGAAAGTCTGGATGGTCCTTTTCATCTTTGGGACTGAGAACTCGAATTCAGTTTTTCCCAAAAAAGTACTCCTGCATATATACAGTGCATGCATGCATATATACAGTGTTGGGAAGTAACTAGTTACATGTAACTGAGTTACGCAATTTAATAAATAAATAAATGTAACTACAATCAGGGACAGTTACTGAGAAATTGTTTTGTAATTAAATGACCGTTACTTATACATCTACATCTGAATATTTTCTGTAAAAAGTTAGGATATGTTGAATAATATTAATTTGTTGCTTTGCCTGTTTTTGATTTGCACAATGCCTCCTGTCATTTAAAGGCTGTTTAGTAAAGCGATGCTAAACGATGCTTTTGATTATTTCTCGTTTGATTTTGCAGCTCACCACGTTTGCCAATTAGTTGCCACTATGGCGAGTGATAAAAATGAGTACCAATGCTGGAAATAAGAAAAGTAATCAAAAAGTAATGCAATGTAATCCGTTACATTACTTTAATAAGGTAATTGAATAGTTACACTACTTATTACATTTTAAATAGGGTAACTTGTAATCTGTGACCTATTTCTAAAGTAACCTTCCAACACTGTGTATATATATATATATATTAGGGCTGTCAAATGATTAATCGTGATTAATCACATCCAAAATAAAAGTTTTTTTTACATAATATATGTGGGTGCACTGTGTATAATTATTTTATATATATAAATACACACACATGCTTGTATATATTTAAGAAATATTTTCATGTATATACTGTATATAGATTTATATATAATTTATATTATATATAAATATTTTATATATAAATAATATTTTTTTCTTAAATATACATGCATGTGTGTGTATTTATATATATACAAAATAATTATACACAGTGCACCCACATATATTATATAAAAAAAACCTTTTATTTTGGATGTGTTTAATCACGATTAATCATTTGACAGCCCTAATATATATATATATATATATATATATATATATAGAGACAGAGAGAGAGAGAGAGAGAGAGAAAATATAGCCTACATATAACTATGTAATATTTTACTTTACTCGTTACTTGAAAAAAGTAATCTGACTACATGACTCATGTTAGTTGATATGCGTTACCCTAAACACTGCCAGTGACCTACTGACCACTGGATTCATAAGAATTGTGGGCATTTGGACAGGTTGAAAGCACAACTAAGAAAATAAAATGCGTTCTCTACCCTGGTTCCTCTTCTGTGTCATGACGCAGCAGCTTTTTACTGGTGGGTGTGATGGTACATGTCACAGTCACACATGCTCTCACCTACAACCGAGCAATTCTATATTTAAAAAATAACATTTCATAATTTAATAATCAGTGTAAGTGACAGTGTAAAGCTGATAAATTAATAAAATAATCATGAGCAAACTAAAATAGAATTTGAACTTACTTAATTTTTAGAAGTGACTAATACTATTGTAAAAGAACCAAGCAAGATACAGTGAATGTGAGTTCCAGTCTATCTTGGATTGTGGAGATGAATGGAAGGAACTCTGAGTTAAAAAGGCACAGAGGAGGAGAGGAAGGCTTACATGTGACTCAACAGGATAGCGGATTCCTGTCACTAATATTTCAAATGTTCAATATTCCTTTACCACATTTTCCTGTGGTATGTGATTTTTGAAAGACAACTCTTATGCATACTACAGCTGCATTTATTTGATAATAAGAGAAATACAGTAATATTATGAAATATTATTAAAATTTAAAAATGTGATTTATTCCTGTGATTTAAAGCTGAATTTCCAGTACCCCTTCAGTGTCTTCAAGTCTTCAGTGTCACATTCTGATGTGCTGATTTGGTGCTCAATAAATATTTCTTATTATCAGGGTTGTGAAAACCATGATAATTATTTTAAGAAAATTCAAAAGAACAGCATTTATTTGAAACAGAAATCTTTACTGTCACTTTTGATCAATTTAATTTATTTTTCAAAAATCTTACTGACCCCAAACTTTCGAAAAAGAGTAAATGTTCAATATTTTATAAAACATATTTTTTGCATTCATATTTATCAAGCACAATTTTAAATGTTAAAAGATAAAAAAATAAATGATAAATGAGGATTCATAAAATTTGTATGATTATTTTAACATTTTAATTCAAAATTACTTTTGACAACTAAATGTTTCAAATGCATATTTAATAATTACAAGCCTAAAAATATACTGGCGTCTAATACTCAGTCTAGTTGTAATACCATAACATTTCTAATTAGGCCTTTCAAAAACAGTGCAGTTCATGGTTATGAAGGCGTTTATTTCACATTATTTAGACAAAGATCAGATCACATTTCGAAATCCAGGTAAATTAGGTAAAAATCCAGATAAAAAAAATTACAACATTTCCACACAAACACACAACTTTATTATAGCTGTTGATGTTTTACGGACTATAACTTAAAAATATCAAATTCACAGCAAGGTCCAACAGAACAACTAGGGGAGAGCGGGGCACAACCTAACACTTTTTGACTTTCTCAGTTTGTGTAAATACACTTGGGGTTCAGAGAAAGTATTTTTTCCCCACATTAATTTCCCACGTCTAGTACAATTATGTGGTTTTGTTTTATTAATACAGCGTATACTTTTTTCTTAATATACCCCAAAAGAATGCAAGTGAAATGTAACATGCTGGTGGGACATGTTGTAACATGTGAGGGGCACATTGTAACGTGACCATATGACAGCTTAAAATGTTATCTGATCTAATAGAAAAAATAGACAAACTAAAATATTGTGTCAATAAAATACAATTATTAACTTCAAATAAAATAATGGCATTTTTTAATAATTAAACATAATCCAATTTTTTAGTTTGACAACAAACACACCAGAAAACAGCTATACAACAGTTAAAATAAATAAATAATAATATTTAATTATTTCTGAAAATTGACTCTCAGTCTTTGTTTACCTTTTTCTCATGGTTTCTCAATAGAATTCATAAAAGTATAGAATAGAATAGCTTAGTTCTAATAGGGGCACATTGTAACAGTGTTACAACGTGCCCCTGCAACTGGGATTTAAACCCTGCTAGTGTCTTCTGCTGGTTAGCGAAGCATTGAAGAACTATCTCAACTGTTAAATAACAGATTTAAGATTGAAATAATATCAGATTTGTCTGTATTTTAGAGCATTTTTTTCTCTATATAGTGTTGATATGGCAACTAGTAAATACACTAAGTTTCATCATGCTAGCATGTGTGGGAACTGGGAAGTTTTAAACCATGTGTGTTACACCTAGCCCCGCTCTCCCCTACAGATGGTTCCGAGTTGTTGAGAACCTCAAACCTGACTGAACACGACAACAAGCTTTCTATCAAAACTGACCAACGAAATCATTTTATACGCGTGATGTTTCAAAGACAGTATTAGGATGGTGTGATTTCTGGTGGTAGCGCAGACCTCCACAGTTTCTAAAACTCTTCCCACACTCTTCACACACATACGGCTTTTCCCCGGTGTGAATGCGGAAGTGCCGCGTCAGTGCCCCCGAGTGCCGGAACCGGACCCCGCACAATGAACAACTGTACGGACGCTCACCAGTGTGTATCCTTAAATGAGTCTTCAGGTTCTCCAGGCGATTGAAGTCTCGGCTGCACATGCTGCAGTGATACGGGCTGCACCCTGGAGGGAAAAGCTGCTGCTTTCTCGGCCGGGTTGCGACAGTGCCTTCTTCCACATTCATTAATATGGTTCTGTGATTCTGAACGGCATGATAACACAGATCACTTGAACTGTGTAATACACGGCTACATAATTTACAAATATACAGGCTGGAATGGATGTTTGTCCTCACCTGCTCATTACAGTTTTGCGTTGACTGCGTGAGGGATGTCCTGTCGTCTTCTGATAGGTAGAGGTTGTGAAACGGGGTGGAGACTAGAGAGACGCAGCCACTGGATGGCAAATTGATTTTTGAGGAACCTGAGGAAATAAAACATAAATCACTGACACTATTTCAGCACAGTGGAACACTTTTATTGATAAACCATTACCTTGACTGTGGCTGGGTTCTTGATCCAAAGGATCTGTCTCCTTCTGTGGCTTCTCTGGAGCAGGCTTCCAGTCTTCTAGCAGTTTTGGCGGAACTAAAGTCATTCTGTTGTGCACAAACTCCTCATTACAAGTTGAGTCAAAACTATAGTCTGGACTAGAATAAGGAGAACCACATCCAGAGCTGCTATTCAGTGCAAGTTCTTCTGGATCTGACTTTTCACTTTTCACCTTAACTTGCTCAATTGCAGGCTGAAATGATACGCCTTGATCGCTTGGATGTAGATCTTGTATGAGATCTATGCTGAGCTCCTTTTGGTCTGATGTATCTTGCTCTGTGAAGACATAAGTGACGACAAAAGTAAAGACAAAAAATGTATATATATATATATGTGTGTGTGTGTGTGTGTGTGTGTGTGTGAGTATGTATATAGTACCGATCAAAAGTTTGGAAACATATATTTTTAATGTTATTGAAAGAAGTCTCTTACGCTCATCAAGCCTGTATTTTTAAAAATAAAAAAACAGTTATGTGAAATGTGGAAAGAATTGTATTTAAAATAAAAGACTGGAGTAATGATGCTGAAAATTCAGCTTTGAATCACAGATATAAATTATATTTTAAAGTATATTCAAATAGAAAACGATTATTTTAAAGTGTAATAATATTTCACAATTTTACTGTATTTTTGATTAAAATGTGGGCACAAGAAACTTATTTCAAAAACTGACTTATTTCAGATAATGGACTTCATTCTCTTGACTTTCCATCATGCTGTAAAAGGGTCTAAATATGACTTGGTTGTCTACAACTGTGATTAGTGTCAGTATCTAATCACATGATTTCTGTTTTTCATTTTGAGATAGGCTTCTCAAGTTAAACGCACCATGTATAACGTTAGGTGTTGTGTTAATTTCTTGTGATCGTACACGACCATCATGATGAGATATTTCGTCAAAAGATCCTTTCATCAGCCCTTCACTCTCATCCACATATGCATGCACTTCATCGTGTTTCTGCGGTGTATCCTCTCGCAGACTGTACGAGCTGCTCTGATTTGATTCCCCATGATTGAGATGCTGTGTTGGTAATGTGAGATGGTTGTTCTCCCGCTGTTTCTCGCTGTTATCCAGAAGTCTGCTGAACTCATTGATCGCGATCTCAAGGGCCACCTCAAATGCCCTGCGCAGCGCCGTCTCGAGCGCGGCCTCCACGCATCTGGACACTAGTGATATCGGCTCCCTTCCGCTGACTTTCACACGAGCATTCATTTTACAAAAACACACCGTGTCTCACGCATAGGTCTCACTGTCCAGCCCTTCAGAATGCTTATAATGCGGACGCCGTCAGAGTCATTTCAAGTGTTGCAGGAAGCTACTGAACAAAACAGACTGAAGGCAGGAAATGCTTCAAAATAAAAGTCAATGAACTCATAGAGCTTGATCTTGTCCTCAACATGATAATATGTTTTACTAATTTACGCTTTGATAAAATAAATTATATTCTGTTCATTTTCACCTTCATTTTGTTTTATTTAATGAACATTTAGTGTTATAACGGAATTTAAATATTTTCTCTGAGAGGATATCCTTTATTCTTCAAAACATATAATCAATCGCAGTTGTATCTTCTATTCATTGTGTGATTTTCAGTTTTTGCAAGCAATTTTGTTACTACACGGTTTAAAACTGAGTAGACTGCTAGTTTGGGACGAAATGCTGGTTTTTAGTTATTGATAAATGTATATTTTTAGTGGATAATTTTTATTTTATTTTTGATGCTTTTAAAACATGCGATTTTTCATGTTAGGTTAATTTTATGTTGGATAATAGTTCACCAAACGTATCGAATCTTTCATAGAAGTCTCCCAAGAAATGTAGTTGTCAATTTTATTTTGATTAATTAATTTTATTTTATTTACTTTAGGTTTTATTTTATTATGACAGTAGTTGTGGCTATCCGTAGATAAATAAAGCGTTGTCTCCAAAGACTGTAAGGTTTTCTCACATTTAGACCGCACTCGTGCAATTTTGACAGTTCAGTGGCGCTGCCCAATGAAAAAAGCTTTGCGGCTTCCGTACAATCACAGTCCAGGAAGAGCTCCAATCTTTCGATCTTTGAAACCAACGCCAAACCCTCGACAGCCAACTAAGACATCACCGTGTGAGAAAATCAGTAAGTGTTACTTTGAATCGGTAGTCCGATGTCATATTCCGTTTCGCAGGTTGTGCCTTTGATCTTTATTCAGCTGTGTATCATCCTCGTGGGCATCACTCATCATGAGCCACTGCCAGGACATGTTTACTAACAGTGAATGACTATATGATGTGTATACATAAATAGAACAGGAATGCCCTAAAAATAGAAACACGTTTACATGAGTTATTTTTATTAGCTTGGACTGTTTATGAAATGAACTGATTTGTTCTTAAACTATGGCTGTTCTCCTAATATCAAGAGAACTGTCAGCCCAGATCTGCTGTAAAATGCAGAGACATTCTGTTTCATGAGAAATCACAGCTATGTAATCGTTTTGCTTTATTTATTTTGTTTTTCATGTGCCTATTAGAATTGCTAAAAAAAATTCAGTTTAATCACATGGGCGTATGCATGAACAAAGCCAGTGCAGTCCGGTAGGTGTCTCATGTGACCTCATTCATCATCACCTTTACTGAAAATCTCAAAATGCTGTAATTTATTCTTGAACTAACAGTTTCGGGAGAACCTTTGATAGAAACTCTAGATAGAAAATATAGGCCTAATGCATATATATGGACTAAAATTATGTTTGTTTTTTTGTCTAGGTTTAGTTTCCATAAACAAACAACTATCCAGCTTTTGTTTTGTGTGTTCCAGGTTGTCATGGATAGGACCACCGTGATTCTGCTGGTTTCTGTGGACTGACACCATTAAAGTAATACTACACTGATTCATGTACTGTAAGCTTCATCCATCCACTCCTTAATATGCAAGTTTTTATATTAACAAATCTTCTGTAGCACCTTATTTAATTGGCTCTAGGCTACAGTCTGGTAAATAAAGGTACAGGGTCGAAAAATAATCCAAAGCACAAAAATAAAACAATGCAAATATTACAAAACATGACAACAAAAAAGTCTATAAATCACTAGTTTTTCTAAAAAGACACTTTCCAACTGCGACAACAGTGGTTAAAGTTGCACCGTGAGGCAGCTTATTTCAAGTCAATTTTATGTATTTGCGCTTTATACAATATAGATTGTTAAAAGCAGTTTTACAGGGATAAACAGGAAAAATAATGTTTCAATGATGCAAACAGAGTTCAATTCTGCTGTAAAGAAGTTTTAAAAGAAAATAGTGTCTTTGTTCAGCTGAGGTCAGCTCAGTGTTGGTTCAGTTCCGTTTCGTTTGTTGTAGACATGAGAGTTAATGGGTTTTTGCTTGTGTCACATGATCATGGTGGGGGGTCACGGGATTACGTTGAAATGGGAATATTAGTCACCTGTTCACTGATTGAAGGTAGGAAGAGGAAGTGAGCAGGGAGAATGTATTCTTTGTTGACCACAAAACCTCATACCGTCAAGAAATATCAGTCTGTACAATAAGGAAAAGCAATCAAAAGTACTTTTTGCCTCACCAATATTTTATTTTTGCGTCACAAATGCATAGAGTCCCTCTCTCAGTCTCTCTGCGGCCTTTAGCAAGGACAGAGTAGCCACTATACCGTTCAATAACTGTAAATATCATCAAATATGAAATGAGTTCAATTCAACTATAAATCAGCTCTGTAGAAAATGGCGATGTCATCGTCTAGCTCAAGCCAGTTCTCATCAGTACAGTGTCAGTACAGTCAAATCAATAATATTGCTGAACATTACCTGTCCCCAACTAAGCAAGCCAGAGGTGACAGTGACAAGGAACTCCATCGGTGACAGAATGAAAAATAAAACCTTGGGAGAAACCAGGCTCAGTCGGGGGACCAGATCTACTTTGGCCAAATTAACCAACAGGTGGTTATGATTCCAGGCCGCGTGACAAATCAGATTGTGGATTGATATCATTCAGAATGTTTAATCCAGTTCCTTCTGCTTAAGAAATTGGTGAGGAGGAGTCTCTCTTGCCCCTGAGCCCACTGAGTTTAACAGACCCATGCTGTGGGTTTGGCCGGGGTGTAATTGAGAATGAATGGGGAACCGTCACGTAAGAGGAGGCAATTCCTCCATTGTGCTGTGATTTGACTGTTCACAGTCACACGATAAATTCCACCTCTTGTTTTTTGTGCACGTTTCGCGAATCAGACTGAATGAACAAAATCATCTGAAATGACTTGAAAATACGATCTGCGAGGGTTTTTTAGTGAGCAGACAAGTTTAGTAGATACCTTTTTGGAGATTAAAGGTACATCTTCATGTCTGACTATCATGACACCTGCAGTGTTTACTTTGATGACTGATGATCTGAAAGCAAGTTATTATAACTATTAAAAAGAACAGCTAAACATTAGTTCACAAATAAAATAGATGTAATCTGAATTTTGGTAACAGTTTCACAGACAAGGTTTAAGCTAGTCCCAGAATAAAATGCATGTTTGAGCTGGTTTAACTGAAAGCAACTTGCACTGACATATCTTAAAATATGTCGGTGGCATTGTTTTGTCTCAAGAAGCACACCAGTAATGTTTTTTTCTAAGACACATTTATAAAAACTACTTAAATGCCCTAGTTGTACTAAGGCCTAATCCTGGCTTAATCTAAGCCCTGTCTGTGGAACTGGGCCATTATTTTGGAACAAATGTAAAAATGCTTAAAAGACACTAACTTGATGAGAATATACTTGTTTTTAATAAATAGAACATTAATTACATTGTTAAATTGTTAATCCAAAATAGAGTGACTGTTTTTTTTGTTTTATTTTTTTCGGGGAAGGTTGATAGTTTAAGTAATGTTATTTATTTAACCTGTAAAATGTGTCAAAATGGAAACCTGTAAAATGTGTTAAAGTCCCCGTGAAACGGAAGTTGCAAACGACTTTTCTCCAGTGTTGTGACGCATTTCCGAGAGAAACGGAATACTAAATGAAGCAAAATGGTGGGCGTGGCTTTTTCCCCAACTAGCACCTGATTGGATCTAAAAAAGTAGGTGTTTTCATTCAGCCTGTCTTCTGTCAGTTGGAGGGGCGTGATTACAGATGTTAAGCAGACACCCAAACCGTCAAACCTACGTCATCAGGCAAGGTCCTCCAACGCAGAGGGGAGGGGAAATTTCAGATTTTGAGTAAAGATTACGAAGCCAAAAATTTTTTTTGTGTGGATTGACTTGCATGGATGAATTGTTCACCACAAAATGATCAATTTAGGCAAACAAAGTAAGTATGGTCAATTTTGAATTCATGGGGACTTTAACTTTTAGCACAATGCACACCGCTGTAAAGGTGTCATACCATCCATACATTAAAAAAAAAAAAATCAGCAGTAAGTTAATACTTTATTTTTTAACAGACCAATATGTTGGTTAATAACATTTGTGAAAGTGCTTCTATTTAATTATTTATTTTTATTATTAAAGATGTTATCTGGATAATAATACGAAGAGCATATTTGATACTTTTCAGAATGTCATGTATTTGGTATGTCTGTCGAGCTGCATAAACTCCACAGGTTTGTGAGATACCTGATGGTCATGTTCTCCAGCATAGTTGGAAATGATCCAAAAAGCAATGGAAGCAAGAACATATGACCAAATGTACAAAGCGCCACACGACTTTGCGACTTTTCTTTCTCTGTAATGACCATTTAATTGTTTTTATACTTTTAATGTACTTCTTGTAATAAATTAGATTTTGATTTTCAAATATTGTATTATTATAGAAGATTTTAGAATGTTTTTAACCCCGCTGTATGCTTGCTCCATTTGAATTCAATTGATGTGCTTTGTGAAGACGTTCTTATACAAGCTGGTTCATTTTTCATATCCTATTTTGGCCATGGACAAATCAATATGTTCCATATTAAATGGTACTTTTGGCCAACATTGATCCAAACTCTGCTTTCTGTTTACGATCAGGAGCTGCTTCAGTTATCCTGGCACATACGCTATCCGGAAGGATGAAGCTGCGACTGCATTTTGTGGTGGACCCCATGGGCTGGTTCTGCATGAGCATGGTGCTGTTTGTCTGGTTCTATAACAGCTTCATCATTCCCAAACTGGTGCTGTTGCCACACTATGCGGAGGGACATATACCCACTACGCTTGTGGTCTGTAAGTGCTCTCACCCTGTTCTATTGATAACAGCCCCTATTAAGTGTTGTAATCAGTAGTTCAGTTTCACTGAAATCTCTGGGTTCTGAAAAAATCTGGTTTGTGCAGGTCATAAGGAAAAGCTACAAATGAGTCAGTTAAAACCTGAATTCCTCTCAGATTAGAGAAGAGCAATTGACATAATGAGGTCACGTTCACCATGAGAGTAAGTAGAGTAGCAGGACAGGTTTATGCATAACAAGTGGGTTTTTTTTTTTACCACTGAGAACTAATAACAAACCTGACACTCTGTGAACGAAGAATGGGGCTAAATATTTAAGCAAACACTAGCCCAGGGCTGTTCAACTCTGGCCCTCAAAATCCGCTTTCCTTCTCCAAGCCTGATCAAATTTACATATCTGTTGCTTTCCAGTAATCCTGAAGATCTTGATTAGCTTGTTCAGGTGTGTTTGTTCAGGGTTGGAGCTAAACATTGAAGGAAAGTGGATCTCGAGGGCCGGAGTTGCCCACCCCTGCACTAGACTTTAAGCATGCTAAATAATGGACACTTCAACAGTCGTAATATGACATCAAACTCTGCAGCATCTTTTTAAATAACATTATTCAATGTATGATACATCCTAAATTTAAAAATATGCAATCTACTGCAACGTACAAAGTGTGCATTCTTTTAATTCAGTTAAGAGGTCACGTCGTGAAACACTGATCTTCTGTTGGTCACACCTCTTCGAGTGATACAAATTCACCGGTCAGAGTTCACTAAACTTAAACTTTGGAACGCACTGAAATTGAGATTTCATTTCCTGTCCTCTGCATTTTGCATCCGTAGAAATGCAAGTCAATGAATGAAAAGGTGTAGTGTTCAAAAGTTTGGGGTCGGTAAAATCCCCAAGGTTGCACCAAGGAAGCATTTATTTAATCAAAAATACAGTAAAATAAGAGTTTTAATATATTTTATAATGGTATTTTTTCCTGTTATGGCAAGGCTTAATTTCCAGCAGCCATTACTCTAGTCTTCACTCTTCTAATATGCTGGTTGTGTGCTCGAGAAACATTTCTTATTATTATCAATGTTAAAAGTGTTTGTGCTGCCTAATATTTCTGTGGAAATATCTTCTTCTTCTTTTTTTCAGGATTCTTTAAATTCTTTTGTAACAAAACCAAAATTAGATCGCTTCATCCTTAGGTGTGCTATCAATAAAACCACATTTGTCTGTACATTAAGTGGTTTGGGTGAATTCATTGGAGAAGTTTTAAGTTTTCATTAACATGTTAAAAATAGCAATGTAATAAAATTCTCACTACGTGTCTCCTTGACACCAATTCATGTCTAGTTATAGTGACTTTTGTGATAAATGTGAAATTTCTCTCTTCTATTTCTCCAGGTTACTATCTAGCATCACTGCTGTGTGTCTCAGCATTATTCAGGGCTTCCACCGCCGACCCCGGAAAACTTGCTCAGGACCCCAAAATTCCACTCGGAGGTATGAGACAAACAATGCTCACCTATGTTTTGTTTTTCTCTAACACAGCATAGCTATACTTGTATTCTAGTACATAGTTTTGTTTCACACATGTTGAAGGATTTATTAATAAGTGGCCTTAAAACTCTTCACATTGGAGTTCAGAATGCATTAATCGAATATTAATATAGAACATTGCTCTTTCCATTCTTCATGAAGTTCAACTAACTAACCAGATGAGGGCAGTATACCTCAGTGTTCAGTGACTGTCTTAATACCTTCACTTAATGCTAGATCATTTTCAGAATGTTACAGTAATGTCCAAGTGACCCAATGAACTGTCTTTGGTACACTTTTGAATATTTTTGAATTATCTTTTATTTTTGGCGTTTAGGGATCTGTTGGTTTCTGTAGACACTGAGATATTAGGTGATACAGTATATTTTGAGTATGGAAGTATATGAAATACCTCCCGAATTAATTTTGCTCCTATAAATAGCTGTTGTGTTTCATTACATAAGTGAAATCGAGCGTTTGTTACTTTGCTACGCTTGATGATATATACTAGCTAGTTAATGGTTTAGCATGTCTGTGTTATTTAGCTGCAAGTACACTTGACTTTTCAGAACACACCCTTTAATAATGTTCATCTGGATTGAAAATGTATTATGATGTAATAATCAGTAATTGGTTCTAAATTATATGAATTTATTATATAATTATGTTATAGATTAGATTTTAATTGGCTGATTACGTTGTATGATATACATGACGCTACAAAACTAAATGTTGTTTTTAAAGTAAACTAACACATGATGGACATTTTTCTCAGTTACACCTAGAAGTAAATATCCACTTTTTTTCTGAACGAGCCTGCTGCATTTTAAATTATGGGTGGCACGCTTGATTCGGAGAACTTCCACTCAAAAAGACTGAAACAATCATTTCAGGTAATAAGGCTGCACTACAAATAATCTTTATCAGTCAGCTTGACTGAATAAGCTGTACATTTTCTGTCCTGCTCTATTTTCATCCATCAGGAAAATAACATAATGCTTGATATTTTAATGTGACATAAATATCACAAAAATGTCTGTGACAAAAGATTTTAGTCCACTAGTTGTGTTCTGTTCCTCTTGATTAGTATTGATTATCCTCTTTTTTCTTTATGTTCTGCTGTATTAATATGAAAAAGATGACAGACATTGTGACAGATCTGCTCTCCTGTTTTTTTTGTCCCCAAATCTCTTTTCTCGCATCTCTTTCCCGGTTTTTCAAATGGTGCTTTAAAACATATTTTTTTCTCCTTTTCTCCTTAAATGAGTAATCAGTATTTCTAAAGCTTGGAAATGCAACATTTATCTGTCAAAATGGGGGGGAAAGACTTTGAAATACCCATCAATGTTTCAGTTAATGATGGAACATTTTTGGAGCAGGTGCATTTTTTGGTCCAATATGCTGCTAAAAGACTCGTCTGAGCTTTTGAGGTTATTCATGGTTTGCTGATAGTAATTTGTTAATACATTTACATTTTAAAGTTTCCTTTTGATGTTTGATGGTTTGGTAATGAGGAGAATGTCACCTCATTATACCCAGTTTTTGCTGATTATTATTATTGCATTAATAGAGCCAACCTTTAAACAAGTTTATTGGCAGTTGCTGATTGTTGATAGTTTAATGGAGGTTACTCCCATAATTTGCACAAAGCGTCATGGAGCGTAGGAAAGAGGTGGAGCAAATAATTATATATATATATATATATACACTGTATGTGTATATATATATATGAGGTGTGTAGGTTTACATGAAGTATGCTAACTCGAACTTCTGGGAAAAATCCTCGGTTTTAAAAAACGCAGAACGGAGTACGTTTACACAAGAACTGTATGCTTAAAATGGAGAAGTTTTTCCTTTGAGTTTTCCTCGTTCAGACGACACCATTGTCAAAACGACCCCCATTCACACGGATCCGCGAAAACGACTTAAAGCGCTGTATTCTGCTGCCAGGCCATTATATGGTGATGAAACGCTGTAGATTGTAACCCGTAATACGCATGTGCATGACGTCTTCAGAGATTCTCTTCAAAAACTCTGTTAACGTGTAAATGAACAGGCAAAATGCATAAAAAGTTTTACGTCTTTAGTTGAAAATGGTGTCTTGTAAACAGCCCCTCGGTATTGACTTTGCTTTTAGAGATTGCGAGACCTGGGGGATTAGAAATGTTGTAAAAGAAATGGTGTTTTTATTACTGAACAGGTGAGTAAGATATGTAATTGAACAGAATACATTGCCATATTTAACTCTCTGACGTAGTTCATTGTAAAGCATTATCTCGAAGGGTCATATTCATCCGCACATTCACGCAGAGCCAAAGCACAACCAAAACAATGTTCTGCTGCGAAATGCATGTAGTTGTTGTTTTCTTACCGCTAGAGGGCACAGAGTACCTTTAATTATTTTAGCAGTTTTGTTTTTGCACTCAAAATCACCTATTAAGCAACACTATCACATGGATGAGTTTTTTTCTAGATCTCTGTCATTTGTCCTGCTCTAACCTTTACCAGTCACCACAGGCTGTTAGATTTTCTTAAAGGATTTGTTAGTGGCAGTTTGCCGAAAGATTAATTAGACTCAGCTAGGACTCTGATACTATGAACAGCTTGTCGCTAAGCTAGTTATCACTGAATGGCCGGTCTTAGCAAGTCATGCCTTAGATTACCTGATATCCGCTTGGCTTAATGATGTTAAAGACAACCTTCAGAAGAGTTGTCTGACTTATCTGGGGGGCATTTGAGGTTGTATTAGGCAGAAAAAAAATGTAATGAGCAATTATAATTATAACAACATTCTATTTTGCTTGGTATTGATACAATATGTAGATGTGCTGCAAATGTGGCCACTCTTTCTTCATATCAAGATTATGTCCCTTTGGTTATTTTATGCTGGGAAACAAACCGGACTGTTATGTACAGTGGAGGAAATAAGTTTTCAACACGTCTAATTTTTTTATTAAACACCTTTCCAATGCAGCAATTCACATGGTATTACCTCAAGAAATCCACGTAGATCAAGAACACATTACAATCCATAAAACAAGTTATATTTAATAAAGTGAAATGACACAAGAAAAAAGTATTGAACATATTGAGGGGACGTTTACACGACAACGATATGCTTAAAACGGAAACGTTTTTCCTTTTTAAAACAGAGAGTTTTCCACGTTCAGACGACACCATTGTCAAAACGATTTTATTTTCTTGAGTTAATACAAATGTCATCTTTTTTTTTTAATGTTGACGTGTTGAATGCTTATTTCCCCCACTGTATCTTGGTTAAGTGGATTGAAATACACTTAGCCATGCAACTAGTGAAATCTGTTAACTTAACAGTCATTTATGTAAACGTGTGACCCCAATTTTTTGGCATGCCACATTGGGTATTTGCTCCTGTTACTTTCGGACCATTCCTTTCATGACGTAATAGTGATTTTGGAAAAGGTGAAAGTGTATAGTCACAAATTACATCATAGTGATTTTGAAACATTATTCTGGATATTTATTGGATCATCTATTGTGATATTAATGATTGTATAGCCCAAAATCCAAAGTATTTAGACTTTTAGTAGATTAGATTTCATAATGTATATCCCCTTTGAGGCATAATAAGAGTAGAATATATAGAAATCATAATATTGGAATAGGCTCCACTAAGTCCAGAATGATTTCAGAACGTCATGTCCTCTGAGGACATCATGTCTTGATGAAATAAGTTTGGTATTAAAAGTATAGAACAATAAATATAATGTTTTTGTTGTAATGTTTAGCGTCCTGCTCTTGTACATCTTCTCTCTTGCCTGTTTCTTCATTTTCTTTCCCTCCCTTTTTTTTATTATTCAGTAAAGTTGAGAAAATAAAATGTCTCTCTGAATACCACTAGATGGCAATGAATACCTTTTTTGTGTGTTTTTTGTTTTTTGCCACAGTTAGAATTACAGTTTGCTTTGTACGGGTTTCAACACTGAAAAGTGGATGATTTAGTGATTTTGTTTTAGGTTTTGTTTGCCTTGTCATTTCAGAGAGAGACGACTGGGAACTGTGCAATAAATGCAACATGATGAGACCAAAGAGGTCACACCACTGCAGCCGCTGCGGCCACTGTGTCCGTCGCATGGACCACCACTGTCCCTGGTAAAACTTTTACAAGAAATACAAATAATAAAGTCAATTCACTTCTACCAGCTTTTGTTTGAGACATGGGAGTCTTTTAAAAAAGTTCAGTATCTATATCTTATCCATGTATTTTGTACATAAATTGTCCAATAAATTAGTTTTCAACTGTTTAACATTGAGAAAAAAAGAAGAGGTAATTTTATACGGTACTCTAAGGCTTGTTATGTCTATGTGAGACGTGCTGACATCTTTACGATGGTTTAGGATCCAAACTGAAATCTGGCATGTTGACCTAAGGTCACAGTATAACCTTAAAGGACCCTGTACCCCAGACAGCTTTACATTCCTGGTGGGTTTTGTATGGAGGAAGTTTAATGAAGTCTCTGTAGAGGGGTAAAACAGAGGGAGAGGCGATATCGAGTGACCAGAGAAGCCCGTGTTAAGTCCAGCTCTACAGTACAGCTGAAGAAGGCTGCTGTCTGTCTGGACTCAGCAAATCGTGACTCCCTGTCATCGCCTGTAATGGCCGAGGGAAGCGGAGGGAAAAAAAAACGAGGCCATATCGTTTTCCGTCTTCGTTTGACTAACAGTTCAACCTTGCCTTGCTCTCCTCTCTCTCTTTTGGCCTTCTCTGCCCGCTTTCTCAACTCTCTTCTCTTGTGTTCCTTGTGCTTCTTCATGTGCTTTGACTTGTCTTAAAATGCAAGAGAATAGCATTAATGTCAGACAGAGACCGCAACCTAAAACACATTGATGGCCATATCAATATTTTTCTAACTTAAATCACTTTTATTTAATTAGTCTTTATTAATTGATCATAATTAGGTTGGATTGGTGCTAAAGGCACACCTTATGGAAAATCCGCTGTTTACTTATCGTATATGATTTAAAAATGTATTGAAAATTGACCATGCAATACATTTTGTGCAGATACTTTAGCTAAAATAATGTTAAAGTTAATGCTTGTTCAAAACAATCTCTTTAACCATATTCTTTTCTGATAAATAAAGTTAATATACTTTTATTTAATAAATACAGTCATTAAAATATCTAGAAAAATGTGATTAAAAAAATATATAATTCTGAAAGACTCTTACACTGCTTTAAATGAGATCCCCAAATGATTTAATATGGTTTACAGTAGGAACAATAAATATTTTATTTTATGATATGATATTTAATATAAATATTTTTTTAAATATGATGGTTTCAAAATGAATATAGTGATTATCTCTAAGGTGGACATCCAACTTAAATTATATTGACCATTTTGATCTAACATGTCAGCCAGTTTTTTATTATCCCATCAATTATTCAATTCAATTCACATTTATTTGTATAGCGTTTTCACAATGCACATTTCAAAGCAGCTTTACAGAAAATGCATGTTTTTACATTTAAGTGTAATCTGTTATTATTAGATGACTGTGTCAAAGTAATGTCCATATAGACTTTATATTGTTGCGTGCGATTGTGTTTCCAAGTGCATAGTGAAGCACGGATGTTTAGAGAAGTGATGTGGTTGTGAATTTTTATGTCTATTAGTATCATGACGTTTAGTTTAACTACATGTTATGATCAAACTGTATTAAAAGAAATGTCGTTAGCAAGCTGACTCACTGGGATTTGGAATAGAGCTTGTTTATTTTAGTTTAGGTATTCAAATAAATATTAATACATATAACATATTAATTTGCACTTCTTATAATACCTCTCTCTCTCTCTGTGCAGGATTAATAACTGTGTTGGGGAGGATAACCACTGGCTCTTTTTGCAGCTGTGTTTTTACACTCAGGTTCTGAGTCTTTACACTCTGGTGCTGGACTTTTGCCAGTACTACTACTTCCAGCCTCTGTCCTCGGTGGACCGGGTAAGACCATCTTACATTTACACTCCTACATTTATACTGTCCCGAGTACTTTAAGTCTGCCACTGTAAGGGTTTAAATCATTGAATAACTATTTTAAAGCTCAGTTGTAAGTCATAATTTCCCTCCAATTCAGTGTGCACATTATTTTAGGCAAACACAGTACAGTAAATATGAGCCGTAATCAATATGGGGTAAGGTACACTAAAAATATTAATTAATTACTAGTAGCTACTGATTACATCTTCAACAGTGTAGTTAATTACTGTGCTAATTACTCTCTCTAAAAAGTATTGCAGTACTTATAACTACTTTCTAAATTACCATAGCAACCATGACCATTTGAATGACATTCTACTCTTTTAATTCTTTCAAATAAATTAGATAAAATTGCATAAATTATTTTTGAACTGACCAAAGTATTTAAAGGGAGACAGTTACATTAAAAACATACATTTTAACATTAGATGTTAAATCCACTATTGTTTTAGGATATAGTCTATACAGTATGTATTGCAATTATATCAGAAGTAACTAATTAAATTACAGACAAATAAAGAGTAATCCCTTACTTTTTTCAACGGAAAAATTATTAAGTACTTAGTAATTGCATTACACCCAACACTGGTGTAACATGGTAAAACACCACACAAATTCCATTAACAAGCAATACATTTTTTAGTACAATGGCAGTACTATGACAGTGATGGTAATAGCATACTTTTTGTAAATCTTGATTTTTGGCAACAACAAAAAAATTGTATACATATATATATATATATATATATATATATAATTTTTTTTTTTTTTTTTTTTTGTCAAAAATCTTTTGGCTGATTAAATAAAATTCGACTGATCGAATTTTAAAAAATCTGTTTGATATTGTTTCCAGTTCATTTGTCGTATGGATAGTTAAGTCAAGTACATTGCATTGTGGAATACAGCACATTATGCATTACATTTTGTCAAATGCATATTAGCATATTGTTATGAAGAACTATTAAATGTAGTATGCTATTTTTCATTTAGCTGTCTTTATTATTCTGTGGTTTAGTAGAATCTTTTCAATGGAGGCAGATGATTTAGCACTGGATTTGCACCTCTTAACTGAGATTAGGGACCTGCAGGTGGCATCAGCATTACTGTTAAGTACTGAATAAGCTTTGAATGCGAGACACTGAATTTAACACCAGTTGTATTTGCATGTGATGATCGTTTGTACTGGTCTTATGCCATATCACTTCACCCAAAACACACCTGCAAACAGCAATTTCCCAAAGTTTAAGCCTTTATGGTTTTATTGCATATTTTATTGCTGCTTTCAAATAATGTTATTTGCTCTGTAATATTTTTACACTGACTGATTAAAAAAAATCCTGATAAGAAATTCTTGATGATTGCGTAGTTGTTCCACAGAAAACAATTTCTTAAAAAACAAAGCAAAACAAAACAACCCTGTGACCCTGTGCCCTTTGAACCGATTAATCGCATCCAAAATAAAAGTTTGTGTTTACATAATATATGTGTGTGTACTGTGTATAATTATTTTGCATATATAAATACACACATATGCATGTATATATTTAAGAAATATTTGCATGTATTTACCGTATATATATATTTCTACATAATAGCAGGTGAAGTTGTGGGACTTGTTTTCTCCCATGTCTCAAAGAGTCAGGAATATAGTGCTGTATTTTTCCGTCAGAGCATTTAAATTCACAGGAGCATCATTCCAACTTGAATGCAGCTGAACAGCTGAGCCATCATGGCAATACTAGATTGCCTGTAAATAAAAGCCCATAACGCTCAATTTCCTGTTTTTGTTTATTCTGTGGAGCATTGTGTGTGAGTAAACAGACGCAGCTGAGAAGCGAGAGATGCTGTATAGACACAGAAACAGCTGTATGGAAGAGATAGTGACGTTATCTTTCCTATAAGAAGCAAAGTATTGTGGATTTTGTGTATTTGTGTGTTTGCTGTAATAGTCACAGAAAAAGCCTTTAGCGAAAGAAAACAACCAGTGTCACATCACTTTCCATAACGGCCTGAGGTGCAAAAATGTGTAGCATAGAAATTTGACATGGGAATGGTCTGATTTGTCCATGAGAGTTTATAGCATGTGTGTAAAATGTTTGTCTCTCTCTCAGGCGGAGTTTGCAGTACGTCATGAGTTGGCTCTTCTACGTGGGTCCTGTTTCATGGGGCTGACTATGTTTGGTGGAATGAGCAGCCTTTTCTACACACAAGTCAAAGGAATCCTCGCAGTGAGTACATAAATTAATTTAACTTTGCAGGTTTAAAAGGGTCATATGATGGTTCTAAAAAGAACATTATTTTCTGTATTTTGTTTAATTCAATGTGTTTACGTGGTTTTAGGTTAAAAAAGTCACAAAAGTCACAATTATTTTACACATACTGTACATTATTGTTGCTCGATGCGTTTCTGAAACGTGTCGATTTCACAAAGCTCATCGTTCTGAAAAGCGCGGAGTGCTCTGATTGGCCAGCAATCCAGTGCATTGTGATTGGCCCAAAAACCATAAGCGTGTGACGGAAATGTCATGCCCCTTACCATATTTGGAACATCAGCTCCCAAAGCAATAATGACAGGTGATAATAATGTCGGTACTACCTTATCAATTCGAGCCCTAATCATTCTGAACCGGAAAATGCAGATGACCAAGCTATTTAAACATAAAACTATGTCTGCATTTGTGATCGTAGAAACGACAAGCAAGCGCTACTCTATACTGCTCAAAACTCACGTTTGAATAGTCAGTAGCAAATTCAGCATGTAGAATTGGTGTCAGTCTGTCGGTTAGAGAGAGAACTCTGATTGGCTGCTCAGCTTAGTGAATGAGTCGGTGCAGTGCAATATATTTGTAGAAATAGACATTTGTCTCATTAACACGCAGGCGCAGATCGCATGTGATAGTTGACAGTTGGCTGTCGCGAGGCGACAATACAGTCGGCTTTCATCATCGCTAGTTCTTTGGCGTCGGTTTCATGTGTCCCTACTCTTAAGCTTAAGACACACTCATCTTCATTAAAAGTAGTGAGACTAAATTATCTTACCATACATGCTGATACAGCTTTCTCTCCTATCGCGGTCTTTGATCTTGAGTTTTGTTGATGATAAATAAAATGCAGCTCATTTCTGTTGCTTTCGCTAACGTGAACTCTGGTAAATTTGCATATAGCACAGGAATTAAAGATCGAATTTATATTTGTTTTGCTGAGACTTTATATGGTCAAGTGTAAATGGAAGACATTTAACAAAACAGACAATTATCCAATCAATAAAAATGCATGAAGTGACCAGGTCTAAACATGCCTTAAGATAAAACACATCATGGAATCACATAATAATGACAAGTAATGACATGAGATATGAACCTTTTACATTTACATTACAATTATTATTAGTCCACTTTAAACATTGTACTAACTATAAGTAACTACATGTCACAAGCAACTACATGTCATCTAACTCTCATTAGAGTATTAATAGACTGTTAGTTTAGGGTTAGGGTCAGTACAGTAAGTTGACATGTACCTGCAAAGTTACTTAGTTCAATAAAATGTCTAAAGTGGACTATCGAAATAAAGTGTTACCTAATTATATTCCATTCATGATATTTTATTAAAATAAAATATCAGCTATCCAATATTTTCTTACAAAGGCTCAGTTAAATCCAGAGGTTTGGGAGTGTGGGAGACGCATTTTGAATATCATCAACCTCTCTTCAAAATACAATACGCTTTTAAATGATTTTTTCAAGATAAATACATATGGCGTATATTGAAAGCATAACAACTGAATATTAAACCAGTCAAAACAGCATTTTTAAACAATTGCACTTAAAATTTGAACTAAAATTTAGTTTAAACCATGTATGATTGAAATAGTTTGAGCTGCTGGGGGTGCTTTATTGGTCATTTTGTGTTTCTGTTAAAAAAGATAATATAGATAATAACAATTATGACGTCCAAGGTTAGGAATACGCTAAAAGTTACTTAAAGGGATAGTTCACTTTGAAATTTATTTTTGTTATGTTTTAGCTTACCTCAAGGGCATCCATCTTGAGGTAAGCTAAAACATACCAAAAATTAATTTCAAAGTGAACTATCCCTTTAAGTAACTTTTAGCTAGGTGTCTTTAGTAGGTGTCTTTCAAAGTGAACTATCCCTTTAAGTAAGTTTTAGCTAGGTGTCTTTAGTAGGTGTCTTTGTTTCCGCAGTAGTTTCAAATTTGATATTTTTAGGTCAAACCGTTCTTGTCTGTCAGTCATATAATGCAGGTCTATGGTCACTTCCTCAAAGAGCATGCACAGAGAAGTCCAAATTAAACATGATTTAATGACTCGTAAATGTAAGTACACATTGATGGCCTAAGACACGAAACGAGCGGTTTGTGTGAGAAAACGAACAGTATTTATATAGTTTTTACCTCTTGTAAACACAGCCACATCCAAGTGATCTGAGGGCGCGGGCGCTTCGGTCTTTTCCGGCAAGCGCCGGAAGTGATCTCTCGCGCGTGTACCTCACTCATACAATTGTTTTATTTATTTATTTATTTTTTATTGTTTTCTTTTACGACGGTTTAAAATATCCCGGATAAGCGCAAATTAGTACCATTTTAATTAGCCGTCTTACCTACAATCTCTGTTCTGTGTAAAAATGAGTGACGTACACGCGCGAGAGATCGTCAGATCACTTGGACGTGGCTGTGTTTACAAGACTATCCCTTTAAATGTAAAATGTGTTCTCCATTTAACAACATTAACTTTACAATAGTGAAAAACGACTTCCCTTTTTGGTTACATCTTCCCTCAGGTATATTGCATGTTTTCTTGCGTGGCTGGATGTTGGGCTCATGAACCCTAATTGAGTTGTCTGCATTTGCCCAAACTGATTTGCTGAAATCAATACAATGTTAGGAAAGGGAATTGCCGCTAATGCGTCCCGCTCGCTGTGAAGCAGGAAAGACTAGCCGGCAGAGGATTCGGCTTGGTCTTAAAGCATTCCGCGAACGGATATGTTCTCAAAAAATGATTTGTCCGAAAAGATCCCTTAAGAGTTTGACATACATTATGGTCCCTCATATTCTGGTGAGCATACGTGAGCATACGCATAATCCCTTTAAAAGGTGGTCAGACGCTGTATCTCTGTGTATACACTATAGTATATTACTGAGTCCTTCAATCTCTTCTTCTACTTCCTTTATGTCCTCCATCCTTTCTCTGTTGATTAGGTCTGAAACATGGCTGTGATTGGGGCAAGCGGGATAATCACGTTTGACTCTTATCCTTTAATTGATGACTTCATGTGATGCAAAAGAGGATTAGCAGTGTCCTAGTTAAATTCGGCAAAAAAGTGCAGCCCTTTAAAAAGCATACACCTCCCCTTAATCTTATTCTCTGGTTCCCAGTCATGATCACTTGACCCCCACGCGTCCACCATATGCTGTGGAAATGATTCAAAGAACACATCCCACTTCACATCCTATCCTCCGTCGTTTGAGTAGTGTCTTCAGTCTTCTCATTACAAATTTCCAACCGTTAACTAAGTTCAAGATAGCAATTTACACTTGTTATGGGTCAGTATACCCAACTGTAACCTTTCTCCAAACCCTTTGGACAACCGTGTCTTCCTCCACAGGCTCAATTGCACAAGCCTGAAAATGTAATCCTGTTATCCTTAATTATTACACAAGCTGATGTCCAGCCGTTCTTTTAGATGACCTTTGACGTTAACCCATTCTTGCAGGAGACTTCCTTTGACAGCGCTAATCTAACCTGTGTTGCTAAAAGCCCATGTTAAGCTGTCTTATCTTGTGTCCTGTACTGCCCTTAAGCCTTCTCGTTATCCAAAGGCCAGGAAAGTCCTGATGCTTTAACGCACAAGCTACTCTTTCACCCCGCTATCCCATGTTGTGATGTCTTGGAAGATTTAGCGGCTGACAGGGTGGTTGTTCATAGCCCCGTGCCAGTCATAGCAACTGTGGAAGCAGACTTAACCATTGATCCCTGCAAAGATCTTTTGCTCACGCATGCTCTCTGAGGGCAGCTCAGTTCGGCCTGAAGTGCAGCCACGTCGGATTGGCATGACGCTTGCTGCTCCGGGCCAAGAGTGTGTCCTCTAGCGGTTCACAATGTGAATCTGACTTATGAAGAGTCATTGACTTCAGCAATTCAAGTCAGGATTTTTACATAACCTCTAATGGTTAACGGAGCCCTTTTTTATTTATTTGTCTTGTGGATCGCACACAAAGCACAGATTGTTCTAAAAAAGCCACTGTCAATCACACGTCCACCATTTTTCACACAAACAGGCTCTTCAGTCTCGCCTCTGTTAATCCCACCTTATTTACATATTCAGTCTGTTTTTTTTTTTGTCTCTTTGCCGCGTCTCTTCACCTGGCAAGCAGGGGGGATTTTAGCATCCCTATGCATGCGGTCCCATTGTCCGCAGGCAGATGCCCTTTTGCCCCTGTGCCAACTTGGCAAGGTGAGGAGGGCACCAAGGGAGTGTTGCTGCTGTCAGCTTCACTGTCTCTCTTTTGTCTCAGTGTATTCTGTAGTGGTTTCACTCCCAGCGTGGGAAAGATCAAAAACCGATCCAATTCACCCCCTTGCATCCACTGGCTCGCTGTCATAAATCATTTCATGAATTGTCATTGTATTGTCTCGTACATTCATAAGAAATAACTTGCTCATAGTTCATTGCTGATACTAAGCAATATCCTTCACTTTTTCCACGGCAGGACACAACGACCATAGAGAAGATGTCGCACTTATTGGAAGACATGTAAGTATCAAAACTTGCAGTATCATTTCAGTCATTTAACAATAATGTAATGCCGTCTAAACCCTCATTACATGGAGATCAGGGCTACTTGTTACAGCTCAACTGTAAAAAATCTTCCTGGCCTCAAACCCAAAACTTTAAAGACTTTTATTCAGCAAAGAAGCATTACATTAATCAAAAGTGTCAATATAAATAAATGTTATATTGTTACAAAAGATTTCCGTAACACTTTAGTTTAGGGTCCAATTCTCACTATTAACTAGTTGCTTATTAGCATGCATAAACGGTAGCTAGGATATTGGGTGTTTATTAGTACTTTTAAAATGCCTTATTCTGCTGCATGACCATATTCTACATCCCTTAATCATACCCAATACCTAAACTGAACAACTACTTTACTAACTATTTATAAGCAGTAATTCGATATAATTCGTAGTACAAATATTATTTGAGCATCAGCATATTAAAATGATTTCTGAAGGATCATGACACTGAAAAATGAAGTAATGGCTGCTAAAATAGAAAACTGTTATTTTAAATTGTAATCCACCCATCAACTAAATTTTGACTTGGTGATCTTAAGAGAATTTGTTCAAAAACATTACTGACCTTGAACATTTGAACAGTACACTTGTTTCAAAAAGAAAATTCAGAATTAGTTTTTCTTCTGATTTAGTCTTCTAGTCTTAATTGTTTTGTATTTCATAATTGTTTTACTATTTAACTGAAAACCTCTAATATGCCAATTAATAGCAGGTTCCATAATGTAATGTGACAACATGCCCCACTATTGGCCACAATGGATCGGTTTGTGTTCTATAAACCATATCTTTCTTCCACTACCATAACTTTAATGACTTTTTCTATCTAAGATGTTTAGGTTATGTGTCTATATAGAAGTTAATTTTCAAAACGTAAACCTACAATGACTAATACTCACTTGAGTAAAATGTGTGACAACTAGCCCCAGTCTCTCCTAAAGCTCTTAGCTTCTCTCTATAGTTCATATTTCAAGGGTGATATTATTTCACATCAACTTATGATGCATACTTTAATTTATTCCGCTCTCCCAGTGGACCGCGGCGGTCGTGGCAGCTAGCAATGGCTGAGGTGTTTGGCACTCGCTGGAAGATCCTGTGGTTCCTGCCGTTCAGGAGCAGACAGCCTCTAAGGCTCAACCTGACCTCACGCTCTCATGTGTAGACAGACAGACAGAGACACACACACATCTCTCCAGTGGGAAAGGTTACCCTCCGACCCCAGCGCCCCCCCACCCCCCCCTCTCCCCGCCCCCTTGTCTTCAGCAAAACACTCTCCACAATAGATTGGTATCTCTGCTGGATCACACTTCTTCAGGTTCTACATTACATATGAAAATAATCTGATATATATCTATTCATATAGAATTAAGTTGAAGTTGGAAATAACAGTGTCAAATATGTAGTCTTTTTCTGTTTTGACTGCACATGCTGGGTCAGGGTTTCAGGGTACTGAAACAGGATTACAAGGGAACAGTTGATTGTGAGGCTTTGTTGTCTCCAGGGTAACCCTTATTTGTTGAGCCCTCTGCCCAGTCCTCTCTCCCAGGTCTGGATCACGTGAGCACTTGTCATGCGAGTGGGCGGAGATTGTCTGGTTTTATGGCACTGAGGGTTGATGGCTCTCGAGGTGAGTCATGACCTCTGGCATGGGTGAAAGACACTGCTGAAGTTTCGTTCAACAACGCTCACATACACACGTTCACAGACACGGTTTACGATACCTTTTACTATAACGCACATAATTACGCATTCCTCTGCACCAAGCACTGCTAATGCCTCTGCTAAGCGTTTGACTACTATAACTGTATTTGATCGTTTTTTTTTTCTTTTTTTTTCATTGTTAATGTTTTTGTGCCTTTTAAAATCCATATGTTTTTAACTCATTTGTGTCTTATTAAACATTTATTTTTAAATCAAGTCACAGTGGAAATGTGCTGCATTTTTTGAGGAGAAATTAAACTAATAATAATAATAATTTAACAATTATTATAATAATAATAGCCAATGATACAATATTTGTCCATATTTGAAAATTACATTTTAAACGACACATCAAAAAAAAGTTAAAATGTTCTAAATTAAATTCATTTATGTAAAAGACGTAATTCACTAAAAAGGATTAAACATGATTTATACTTTTATTTTTGGCTTCGGATTTACTTCGGATTTTATTGCACAAGACTATAAATGCATAACTTGTCATTAAATTACCTTGTAACATTTGTACATGTTCCAAATCCAAACCCTGAAATCAAGTAGCAAATCCCCAATTGTCTGAAGTGCCTCTAAACATGCAGTTCTAATAAAATAACTTACTATCCGTTAGGTGAACAAATACACTACTGTGACTTTTTTTGGTTCACAGTTTCCTGAAAACACCGTAATGATCCGCAGGTACATCTGGGGTAAACACATTTATACTGACAAGCCAATCTAGATTAAACAGTTAAACAATATTTTTCACACTTTTTTTTTTTGTCATGGTAGCTCTGATGGTGATTGGTAGCCCTTTCTATCTTAAATCTAGCTCTAGTTGAGATCCCATTCGAAAAGTTAGATTGAGAATATGAATTTAATTTAAAACAAGCTCAAATGCACCACTATCATAACCTGAAGTAGTTACATTTTGTCAACAGAAGAGAATCTCTTTGAAATGATTTTGTCCCGCATTACACTCCACACAAATAATGTTATAAATCAGCTCTTTGTTTTTTGTTACAGCATTTAGAAGCTGAAAACATTTACTTAATACAAGAGGTACCTACTTGAATATGTATTGTGAATATCATGCTTTTTAACTTTTTATTTATATTTTCCTGTTGTTTATTTTTTCAGTACATTTTGTGTCTTGTGATTTTACGGTAGGGGGTCATATTATTGGTTATTAAAAACTGCTGAGTTTCTTCTATTTTAGAGTTTCTGAGCACTGTAGCCGTTTCTTAAATTTTATTAAGATTTAAATTTAAGTATTTTTTAAATTTTTTATTTTTATTTTTTTTGCTGTTAATCCAATGTTGTGAATTGTGTAAATATTTGCATCACTACCCAACTGTCACAATGGGGGAAGATATTGTGCAGGGGCTACTGGATTGATTCCATTACTTGATTCATATGACATTTATTTAATATTTAACATTTCAGAACAACTGAATTATATTAACATCATATCAATTATTAAGAGAGCTTATAAAAGTGCAGTACTCACTGTAGCTTCATGTTTATAGGCTGTGTTTGTGTGTGTGTGTGTGTATGTGCGTGCGTGTATGTGTCCATTGTGAAGCAATAAGACCTGCTAGAATTTATTCACTATTATAGCAGATATTACTATTGTGAGTGCAGATATTTCACTGAACATTATTTTATTTTAATACACTATTCATAAATATTATAATATAAGCAACCAGTAATCGCTGTCCTGTTGAGGATGACGACCATATTCAGGTTTATGATTGAATTGTGTCAGTTATGGAGTTTGTTTATCTGCTTATTTTTTGTGGAGTCATTCATAATGTTTATTTTGTATGGGTCATGGGAGTGTAAAGCATATCAAATTATTTATGAAAGCATTTTTTAAAATAAATGGTGTTCTTTTACTTGATGTGCAGGTATTTTGGTTTGTGCTTTTTATCATATAAAAGTAAAACACTTTTCACACTCTTACTAGTTTATTTAATTTATCCACTAACAATGTCTAACAGTTTAAATAAATGATTCCGATACCTGTACAGTATATCATGAACAACTGTAATTTCCACCACATCTAATATTATGTTTTGTTTAATAATATTTGGTGAAACATTTTTCTGGAATAAAATTGCACATTCCTTCATCTTAATAACAAACACACAGACACAAATAGTATTTGTCTGTCACTGTAGTTACTTCGCATCTTATAACATTTGGTGAAATATTTTATTGGAATAAAATTGTATATTCCTTCGTCACACACACACACTACAATGTATGAAAACAAATAATAGTTGTTACAGTAACTCTAATTTTGACAAAACGAATGACTAACTCTAATTTCAGTACTATATATATATATATATATAAACTCACTGGCCACTTTATTAGGTACACCTGTCCAACTGCTCGTTAACACTTAATTTCTAAGCAGCCAATCACATGGCGGCAACTCAGTGCATTTAGGCATGTAGACATGGTCAAGACAATCTCCTGCAGTTCAAACCGAGCATCAGTATGGGGAAGAAAGTTGATTTGAGTGACTTTGAACGTGGCATGATTGTTGGTGCCAGAAGGGCTGGTCTGAGTATTTCAGAAACTGCTAATCTACTGGGATTTTCACGCACAACCATCTCTAGGGTTTACAGAGAATGGTCCGAAAAAGAAAAAACATCCAGTGAGCGGCAGTTCTGTGGGCGGAAATGCCTTGTTGATGCCAGAGGTCAGAGGAGAATGGCCAGACTGGTTCGAGCTGATAGAAGGGCAACAGTGACTGAAATAACCACTCGTTACAACCGAGGTATGCAGCAAAGCATTTGTGAAGCCACAACACGCACAACCTTGAGGCGGATGGGCTACAACAGCAGAAGACTCCACCGGGTACCACTCATCTCCACTACAAATAGGAAAAAGAGGCTACAATTTGCAAGAGCTCACCAAAATTGAACAGTTGAAGACAGGAAAAATGTTGCCTGGTCTGATGAGTCTCGATTTCTGTTGAGACATTCAGATGTTAGAGTCAGAATTTGGCGTAAACAGAATGAGAACATGGAACCATCATGCCTTGTTACCACTGTGCAGGCTGGTGGTGGTGGTGTAATGGTGTGGGGGATGTTTTCCTGGCACACTCTAGGCCCCTTAGTGCCAATTGGGCATCGTTTAAATGCCACGGCCTACCTGAGCATTGTTTCTGACCATGTCCATCCCTTTATGGCCACCATGTACCCATCCTCTGATGGCTACTTCCACCATGTCACAAAGCTCTAATCATTTCAAATTGGTTTCTTGAACATGACAATGAGTTCACTGTACTAAAATGGCCTCCACAGTCACCAGATCTCAACCCAATAGAGCATCTTTGGGATGTGGTGGAACGGGAGATTCGCATCATGGATGTGCAGCCGACAAATCTGCGGCAACTGTGTGATGCCATCATGTCAATATGGACCAAAGTCCCTGAGGAATGCTTCCAGCACCTTGTTGAATCTATGCCACGAAGAATTGAGGCAGTTCTGAAGGCAAAAGGGGGTCCAACCCGTTACTAGCATGGGGTACCTAATAAAGTGGCCGGTGAGTGTATATATATTAGTGCTGGGCAACGATTAATCGCATCCAAAACAAAAGTTCGTCTTTACATAATATGTGTGTGTAATGTATACTTATTTTGTATATATAAAAATACACACATGCATGTATATATTTAATAAATATGTGCATGTATATACTGTGTATATATATTAGGGCTGTCAAATGATTAATCGTGATTAATCACATCCAAAATAAAAGATATATAATATAATATATATATAAATTATATAATTAATTATAAATAATATAAATTATATATAAATCTATATACAGTATATACATGAAAATCTTTCTTAAATATATACAAGCATGTGTGTGTATTTATATATAAAAAATAATTATACACAGTGCACCCACATATATTATGTAAAAAAAACTTTTATTTTGGATGTGATTAATCACGATTAATCATTTGACAGCCCTAATATATATATATATATATATATATATATATATATATATATATATATATATATATATATACTTATACATAATTTATATTACATATAAATATTTTTTATATAAATAAATAAAAAAGTCTTAAATATGTACATGCATGTGTGTGTGTATTTATATATACAAAATAATTATACACAGTCCACACACATATATTATGTAAACACAAACTTTTATTTTAGATGCGATTAATCGTTGCCCAGCACTAATATATATATATATAAAGCAATATTATTGTAAATTGTCACAACTGTCTGCCAATTTTTTTTAAGTGTGCTATAATTTATTTTCACCCAATATGTATTGAAATGGTTTGTTTATGATATCCTCAGTTTTAAACGTAATAATTCATATATTTAAAATAAAGATTTACATAGTTTTGGTATTGGACCAGGCTTAAAAAAAAAATCTTTTACAAATTTTGAGTTTTAATAAAAATCACCCCTTGGGATATAAAAGTAGCTAAAGTTGAAGAAACACCCTTATATGAAAAAAAATATAATAATTTCGTAATAATTAAATTCTTCAAACTGTTTTCCATGTTGAGCTCATTCAGGACGAACAGGACACTGACACTCCGAGATCTGGAATACTGATCAGTATTACCTCAACGTCCCATCACAGAAGGGCAAAGGTCCACCCTTAATTTGTTTCCCTTTAATAGAGAGTTTCTCCTCAATGTGAAATCCTCCCATCTGCTGAGGAATTTTTATGAAGGTAAATCAGTAGCTAAACTCGAGAGCACGTAGATGTGAATTTGAGAACTTGTACAATAAACATTCGTACTTGTATGTGAACATTTACACTTACAGCTCCGATGTGAAAACCTGTAAAATAAAAATCTGAACTTGAACGCTGAGATTTGCACTCGCAGACAATAGTCACAAACCTGTATTCTGAATCTGAAGCTGCAGACAAGCCGTCACAAATGTGTAAAATGCCATTCACAAAGATACAACGACAGACACAAACTTGTAATACAAATTTGCACTTCTTCTAACATTCAAATTCGCAGTACAACCTCAAATTGGCACTTGCAACTTCTCAAATCTGTCACTGCAAGTTCAAATTTCGCGCCTTGACTTTTGCTAGTCTTTTCAAAATATATATGAGGTGAGGTGCAAAACTGATTTGTGCGGGGGGGGGGGGGGGGGGGGGGGGGGGGGGGGTGTTCGAAGGAGCCGTTTTATTGGTTGGCGCCTAGCCAATGAAATGGGACTTCTATTGAATGCGATGAGGTCACGAAACCCGCCTCCTCGTGGATGTTCTGAAACGCTAACATGGCTTAATGCATTAGACTGATTTAAAAGACATAAATGATATTATCAAACTTAGTGATATTAACACAATACTAATAATGCACACTACAGAAAAGCAGATGAGCACAGAATATGACAAAAGAAAGCAAATTTGTGTTCAGTGCAAATAAACCAGCTGCCTGTGTTTAATTAATAATGTATAACGAATTTATATATATATATATATATATATGAATAGTTCAGATGCAAAAGCCTCTAAGTGCCATTTGAAATTTTCTTCTAGAATGATAATTTTTATCAAGCTTGTATATTTAAGTTCAGTAATTTCACTTAAATGATAATTAATAGGTAATCTTCATTGCCATTTAAGTGAAATTACTGAACTTGTCTTAAATATACAAGCTTGATAAAAATGATCATTCTAGAAGAAAATTTAAAATGGCACTTAGAGGCTTTTGCATCTGAACTCTTCATATATAACTGTTGGTCCATTAAGCCTCATTAAGCGTTTTCTTGGGTTTTCTATGAGAGGAAAATGCTTAACGTAGCCTACAATTAAACGAGTTGCGTTCATTTTCTGCTCAATTGCTTTTCTGTATGCTTTATTTATGGTGTTTCCTGAGTTTGGTCTTTTAATACCACTGTCTTAAGTTAACGTGTTGCGTTCATATTCTGTGCTCATCTGCTTTTCTCTAGTATGCATTATTGTGTTTACTGAGTTTGATAATATAATTTATGTCTTTTAAATTAGTCTAATGCATTAAGCCATGTTAGCGTTTCAGAACATCCACGAGGAGGCGGGTTTCGTGACATCATCGCGTACAATAGAAGTCCCATTTCATTGGCTAGGCGCCAACCAATAAAACGGCTCCTTCGAACACCCCCGCTCCCACCCCCCTTCCGCTCTTACCGCCACTGAGTTACAAGTGCACAAATCAGTTTTGCACCTCATATATCGCGAAAAGAGTAGCAAAAGTCAATGCGCGAAATTTGAACTTGCAGTGACAGATTTGAGAAGTTGCAAGTGCCAATTTGAGGTTGTACTGCGAATTTGAATGTTAGAAGAAGTGCAAATTTGTATTAGTTTGTGTCTGTCGTTGTATCTTTGTGAATGGCATTTTACACATTTGTGACTGCTTGTCTGCAGCTTCAGATTCAGAATACAGGTTTGTGACTATTGTCTGCGAGTGCAAATCTCAGCGTTCATAGTTCAGATTTTTATTTTACAGGTTTTCACATCGGAGCTGTAAGTGTAAATGTTCACATACAAGTACGAATATTTATTGTACAAGTTCTCAAATTCACATCTACGTGCTCTCGAGTTTAGCTACTGATTTACCTTCATAGATTTTGGCCGCCATATGCTCATATGCTTACACAAATAAAGCTTGACTCATCCTTCCCCGCACAACCTCTTCACCTTACAGCTCATTTGAAACCTGTGCACTCATCTTTTACTACTCATTTTCAGATTTCATCCATTGTTGTCATATTTGGTAATATTTCATCTAGTTTTAAGAGTCCATTAAATGCCTTTCCATTTCAACTTTGTAATGAAGTTTTATTAACTAAGTTCGGGAGGAGCACGTTCAGATAATTAACACGAGTGGTGGACAGCAATCAGCAATCAATGATAAAAGGGTATACTGTAGACTCAACAGTCTTACCTCGATCCATTGACAGTTTGCAGCTTTCTCCCTCCACCCCTTCTCCACACTCCTAGTTCTCCACACTCCAAGTTCAAAAAATCACTTACATACGGGGGGAGTACTCTGGGTTCGGGCTGAATTCCGAGCTCGCAGCCCTCCCTCCGGACAGCACGCCAAATACGCATTAAATCTTATTTCCTCAAATTATATGTAAGTGTGAACTCGTGAAGTGAACCATTGTTCTTTCATTAAAGAATTGCATTTATGTGCATGTACGTGTTTGAGTGTTCCCGTTAACCAGATCCACACCCACATGCTGACCGCCTGACAGAATAGCTTTGTAACGGCAGATTTATTATGTTGAAACACCACGGTTTCTTGTTTGGCTTTTGCGTCAAAAGCTTTTCCTCAGACAGTTAAACATTTAGCTCTGAGGCCTGTGAATGAGATTACAGCAATTGTCATTTGAACACATTGGTCTACTTTATCTAATGATTGACATGATCTGAGTTGTCAGCTAGTTCCTCACCTGTCCTAAAGCTGTTTATAGCAAAGAAAATCCTTAAGCCTTAAAGAAAACAATGAGCACTCTCTGTAGTCTCTCTGAGTAGGAAAATATTACGGTAATCTGTATATTGGTCCACTTTCCACCTTGAAAAATACTTTACAAGGAGCACCTGTTTATTATCTTTGCCTTGGTTGGAGATAATTGAAATAGTTCTATATCTACAAAATAACCCTTTATTTGGGCATTTGAAGGTTTTGTTAGGGGTGTGTTGTTTTGGCAAGATTGTGTTGCTGTTGGCTGTGGTGCTTTGCCTCTCAGCAGCCCTCTATGTGCCTGGCCAGCTGCCCAATGCCCTCTCTGCCTGCCTCTGTGTCTCATGCCCTGGTGTGTGCCAGGGTCTCTCTGGTGATAGGCACTGTTCCACACACGGTCACAGTGACGGTTAAGTGCCAGTTTGGGGTCCAGTTGGAGGCCCTGGCAACACAGATGTACTGATAGCCAATATCTCTCTAACCAGTGGTTGAAAAGCACAGAAGGTCTGGTGGATTAGATCTGTGTTCTCAAGAGCTTTGACATCACAGCATTACCATAATATTTGCTTTTGCTTCCAATGAACATTTTTTTTTTTATTGGGACGTTTTATTGTTTTGGTGATACTTAGCGTCTTTAATGAGTAATTTATAGGCTAATATATTATTCTCAAATAGGTAAGTATTCTCAATAGGTACATATACCTATATAACTATAGTATACCTAATATATAACTATAGTAAATGTACATTGAAATATGGAGGCATGAAAATGTGAATAACAGATTAATGTTTGTATAATCGTTTGTATGATGTTAATGTTATTAATAAAAAATATTAGTTCAAAAATATTGCCCCAGTTTCATAGACAGGGCTTAAATTAAGCCAGGATTAGGCTCAATTAGGGCATTTAAGTAGCTTTAATATACATGCCTTAGAAAAAAAAACATTACTGGTGTGCATCTTGAGACAAAACAATGGCACTGACATATTTTAAGATATGTCAGTGCAAGTTGCTTTCAGTTGAAGACTACTTCAGTTACAGACTGGTACTACAATGAATGGCATAAATTGGAACCCGTCTTCCAAATAAAAGGGAAAATCACCACAGTCACGGTCTTTGCGTGAAACTTGCACTCTGCTTTTGCTCTTCGCTGCACATTCACATTGGAATATACAGTTTTTCAGCATTATTGGAAGATATGAAATATGATATGTGTTTATGATACAATTAATGTTGGATCTTGTTTTATTGTTCCCATAAAGTTTGTGTGATCTGGGAGGTGGTGAACCTGAAGATGACAGGACACATGAAATGGTGTAGTCTTTGGCTTTAGGAAATCAACTTAATAGTTTTACAGTTGTGACTGCATTCATTTGAAATATTCCTACTACCCTAACATATAGTATGTGAAAAAAATTACATTTTTCGAAATGACCTATTGCTTCCGCCAAGTTTCTGGAGTGTACATTCAATGGACACTTTACTATTGGCAAAAACATTAAATATATGCAAAGAGTTGATATTTACAGTGTTGACTCTTCTGCTTCATAAACTGCAATTCACTCTGGTATTCTGGATACCGGCTTCTGGGCTAAATCCTCATTGACGGCGATCCATTCTTGCCCTATTAGTGTTAAGAGTTGATCACAGTTTGTGGACTTCTGCTTCTCCGCTCACCATTGAGGATTAACCACAGGTTCTCCATGGGATTAAGATCCTGGAGTTACCTGACCACAGATAAAAAAAATTCAATGTTTTTGACTAAAATGTCATTTAGTTTTATTTTAGTAATCTGAATTGTTTTAGTTTTAGCCTGGTTTAGTCAAATAAATCTACAATAGATTTAGTAGACTACAATCTAACAGTCCGTTAAACACACGCGAGGTCTGTGAAATTGAATTACCAGAAATTACTGTACTGTACACAGAATATTCCGCTCGCACTCCCAGCATTGCAAGCATAGTGACTATATCTACTTCTGAAACAGACTTGTGTGGTGGATTTGGTGGTTGACACTGGGTCCTCCTCTATATATATATCCTGGCCTACAGCACTTATGCATGCCATTTCAGTACTGATGTGCTGTCACAACCTGCAGCCAGGCTGGTGACATATTCAAAATTTGTCAATAATCTTTTCAATGATTTCAATGTCGCATATCTACATCTGATCGTTTTTTTTAAGGCAGCATAGATGTATCCTTTGCTGCCTCTGATATCCCACAATCCAGTGTGTTCCATTCTCTGACAGTTGAGCTAAAAATTTAATATGGCGTATGTTAGTTGCGGTTGGAGGTCAGCTTGTGTATAAATATACATTTTTGACCAGCTTTTTCAACTCTTGATGTTATTTGCAGAGATAATGTAAAATCCGCTTAGTTATGACCAAAGCTCTCTCTATTCATAAGCAAATGCTGCCTGCTAAGTCATTGTCTGATAGAGCAGCGAGCTGTCTAAGCTTTCGGACGCATCCAGAAAGTTCAGCAACAGTGCTTATCATGATATAGAAAATAACTCCCTTTGGAGTGACTTTGTGCCTTGTAACTTTGCAGACCTTTTTCCGGTTCACAGCAACATTACACACTAAAGAAAGAAAGTATCTTATCAAGAAAATAAATGTACTATATTTTAGTTCAATAATATATATTTAATATTTGAGGAGATTTTATGGTAGTAAATATTATATAATAATTATAATCCATTCATGACCATTTAAACTCCACCTTTGGTTGAACACAACCTTTGTTTGAACTCTGCCTTTGGTTGATTAGTTTGCCAATGCCGGTTCCAAGCCCAGGTAAAGGAAGAGGGTTGAGTGTGCTGGGGTTGGCAACCCCACCCCATAGAAACAGTCTCTCGCCACTTAAATAACTAGTGAATCTAAATGTACTCAAGGATCTAAATGTGCAAGAATGCTATGACAGTGGAGAAGAAAAGCCCCTTTGGGGGGGCCATCCGATGCCACATGAGAGGCTTATTCTTTGACTCAAAAAATATTATGAAAATTGGAACATGGATTGTGCAAACCTTTTTCCAAACCAGCAAGCTTGCGCAACTTCTCCACGAATTCAACAAATACGAAATGGACGTCCTCAGCGTTAACGAAGTTAGATGGACGAGGCTGCGGAAAAATCATCAGACTATCATCAATTTCGGCCACAACTCTTACCAAATGCATGGCACTGGCATCGCCTTTAAGCCAGTGTCCGACCGAATAGGAACAGTTCATTTACAAGCCCGACACGTAAAGATCACCGTGGTCCAGGTATATGCACCAATTGAAGACGCAGATGACACGGCCAAGGACACCTTTTACGATCAACTGCAGAAAGAAATCGACAGTGTCCCATGTCACGACCTCCTCCTGCTGGTAGGAGACTTCAACGCCCAGATCAGCGGCAACCGACAAGGTTTAAAATTAAACATCGGGCACTTTGGTTCGGCAACAGTAAAAAATGATAACGGCATCAGTCTCTCCACTTTCTGCGTCGCGAATGATCTGTGTGTGGAAAATACATTCTTCAACCACAATGATTCCATTTAGGCTACCAGCTAACATCAGCATTAAAGACTTTTAAAATCATTTTAGCTCAAAAACACACTTTCATATTTGAATACCTTCTGTTTGTGATCCGATGTGGATTCTGATTCTGCAAAAGTCTATGCGCGCTAACAATTACCATAGTAAACATGGTAAATATGACCGCTTAAAGAAATCAGACAAATCATACAGGCTATCCCAATCATTGTGGCGAGCAGGACGAGGTCGAGGGACGTGAGGGAACGGCGCGAGGCCAGTGGCGTGATTAATGATGAACGACACCTGTGAGACGCACCGGTCTCGTATCTCTCACAGTCGTCGCTCCTCCTTTATGTATCCGCTCCTCCATGAGAGATACGAGACCGGTACGTCTCACAGGTGTCTTTCATCATTAATCACGCCACCGGCCTCACGCCGTTCTCTCACATCCCTCGACCTCGTCCTGCTCGCCACAATCATGTTTTTATTTTATCTGTCAGTACGTCTCGTCTCTTTATACAAGACCGTCTTATATCCATATTTAGCTCTGCATATGTCATAAAATAAAAGCAACTCCGGTTTTTCGAGAGCTTCCTCTGTTTCTCTGAAATAAATATAACTGTATTGGGGGAGAGTGTTAAAGCTTCTCTCGGGTCGTGTTTTTGGTGGCATATTTGTAGAAATTATCATTCTTTCTATATGTGATGTAAACATATGTCCTGTGACTACAAATAAACAGAAACAGATGACCTGTTAGAGGAAAATAGAGACACCAGCCACCATAGTCACATGTTTGCCGGGAGCCAGAGCGCCTGACATCAAAGCAAATTTAAAAGTGCTGGCTAATCCTAATCGTAAATTCTCTATGTCGGCACTAATGATGTTCGACTTCGCCTGTCGGAGATCACTAAAATTAACGTTAAAGAGGTGTGTGAACCCGCAAGTACGATGTCAGGCACTGTAATTTGCTCTGGCCCCCTTCCTGTTCGCCGGCGTGATGAGATACTTAGTAGATTGTCCACACTCAATGATGGCTGTCTAAGTGGTGTCTGCAAAATAATATAGAATTCATAGAAATTTGGAAAAGTTTTTGGGGCAGACCTGACCTGTTGAAAAGAGATGGTATTCATCCCTCCTGGGATGGTGCTGCTCTTCTCTCTAGAAATATGGCACATAGTCTTAGAGCTCAAACATGAATTGGGGCTCAGGTCAGGAAGCAGACAGACTGGCTAAACCGACCGTCTGCTAGCTGACTCACGTCACTGAGGTTAGATAAATCCCATCACATAGAGACTCCTTCACCTAGATATCATCATATAGAGACTGTGTCTGTTCCCCGAATTAAGAAATACAAAAAACTCCCAAACCCATTTAAGGGTAAAAATATAATTGATGTTCAATAAATAAAAAACAGATATAATACAGATGAACAAATGATAAAGCTCAGGTTGCTGAATATTCGATCCCTTACTTCAAAAGCACTTATTGTTAATGATATGATTACAGATTATAACCTAGATGTGCTGTGTTTGACAGAATCTTGGCTAAAACCAGACGATTACATTACTTTAAATGCAAGCAATTCAGCTGCAAGCAAAATCTGAACAAAATTGCTTAAAAATAACATTGTCGCAGCTTACCTTGATAAATGAAACAGTGTAATTACCTGTAACAATGTTTGGTGGTCAGTCCTCCTCCTCAAAATCACCATCCTCACCATCATCAAGAACTACAAGTTCATTGTTAAACAGCTCCTCTTCATCTTCCTCCTCCTGAGGTGCATTGCGCCGGTTCTCCCAGCTCTGCTGTCGGATCTGATGGAGCGCCTCCCGTCCAGCGGCGCAAGGCTGTTCCTCCCTGAAGCAGAGGATGAGGTCATCTTCGCTCCCGTCAGTTTTCACAGACAGTCCACAAACTTTGAAAGACTTTTTGATCATATCCACGTCCAGTTTGTCCTAGGCGGCAACCACCCAGTCCACAAGCAGGCATTGGGCGGGGACTTTAAGATACCTCCAGCTGTGTACTCCTTATCTGCATCCCCTGCCATCCACTGATCGTAGGCATCGTGCAGGCTCGCCTTGAAGGGTTGGTTCCACATCACATCGGGGGCTTGGATATATTTAGTGCAGCCTCCCGGCATCACCACTGTTGTGATATTATAGCCACATTTTAGTTTCTCTTTGGTGGCGGCACTGATGTGGAGTCCCACGCCAGCAGCCGCTGGGTGAAGTTGAATTTTCCCACCACAGACTTCAGCCAGTCTGCCGTGAGAGTATCATTCATCCAGCCATTCACAGAAGTGGCGATTACTGCACTGGAGATCTGCTGCTGCATCGCCTTCACTTCACGAATAGCCCCTTTAAAAACGATATAAGGCTTCAGTTTGGTGCCGTCGGCCTTGCCAGCGAGGACAACAGTAAGATGGCTTTTCTCGTGTCCTGTGGTTTTTACAGCCACACTCTTTGCTCCTCATGAGTCAACAGTAGTGGGGGACACCATATCAAACCCCATATAAAACCCAATGATGTCCTTCTCTAAAATCTTTTTAGAACTGACAGCCTTGCTAACGTACTCAACATACGAAACAAGTTTCTCAGTTAGTAGATCTGGGTCTGGGTCTTTCTGGGCCATGGTGGTGCGACGTCGAAGTGAGAAACCATTGCGCTGTAGAAATCTTTGTAGCCAACCTCTGCTAGCCACAAACAAATCTCCTCGATCACTCACGGAATTGTAGATCTCCAACGCTTTATTTTGTATCATTTGTCTTGATACTCGGTTGTGTTTGTCCCGCATGGAGTAGATCCAGTCTGGCAGCTTTGTTTCTAGCTCCAGGCTAACTTTTTTCCTCCCACCTCCAGCTAGCCGTGCTCTGCTCTTGTCGGCTAATCTTGTCAGCTCATCCTTCTGTTTTTTCCAGTATCGACTTCTCCTGGGGTCAATGTCGAAATGTCTCGCAGCTTTTTCACCCGAGTTTTCCTCCGCTTTGTTTAAACTTTAAATCAAATTTGCGTCTGGGTGTCATGCTCCTCAAGTTCGTTTTCAATAAAGTTGTTGAAAAGTCCGTCACTAGCACTAAATGAGACCCGTGTTACATCCAATGTAGCTACTGCCATCTACTGGCACCTGTACATTACGATGAACTTGAATGCACATTATATGAAAGGTACTTAGGAGATTATCCACACTAATTTTTCCCCGGCCTTAATTTAAGACCGGCCTTTATTTGTCCGTGTTGACCATGCCCCCAGCCACTATCAGAGGCCTGGCGTTTTATTGACTACCAGTTTTTATTTGAGGAATTACGGTATAATTATTTTGAAGTGTTGGTGCATAATGTAATACTATGTAGTGTAAATGATAAATCACGTTTGAGATTTGGGCTGGCTACTGTATACAGGCCACCAGGGCACCATACAGACTTTATCAAAGAATTTGCTGATTTTCTATCAGTGTTAGTACTGGCTGCAGATAAAGTCCTAATTGTTTGTGATTTTAATATACATGTAGATAACAAAAAAGATGCATTGGGATTGGCATTTAAAGACATTCTGAACTCTATTGGAGTTAGACAACACTTGTCAGGACCTACTCATTCTCGTAATCATACTCTAGATCTAAAATTATCACATGGAATCAATGTTGATGCCATTGAAATTCTGCAGCAGAGCGATGACATCACATATCATTATCTAGTCTCGTGTATACTCAATCTAGCCAATAATATTCCTGATCAGTTTCATCTCCTCAGCATCCCAGATAGTTTAGAAGAACTCGAAATTGCGACAGAAGCTTCCTCTCTCTCTTTTCCATCTTCCATCTTTTCCAGCACTTTAGACACAGTTGCTCCTATGCGCTTAAAGAAGATTAAAGAAAATAGTCCAACGCCGTGGTACAACGAGCACACTCAGGCCCTTAAGAGAGCAGCCAGAAAAATGGAGCGCAATTGGAAGAAAACAAAACTAGAGGTTTTTTTTCCGCATTTTATGGAAAGAGAGCACGATTGCATACAGAGAGGCCTTAAAAACTGCTGGATCTGCTTATTTTTCAACCCTATTAGAAGAAAACAAACAAAACCCTAGGTATTTATTTGAAACAGTGGCTAAATCAACGAAAAATAAAGCTTCAACCCCAGACATTTTCAAGCAGCATAGCAGTAATGACTTTATGAACTTCTTTACTTACAAGATTGATAATATCAGGGAGAAAATTATAATTATGCAACCATCTACTACAGTATCGCATCAGGCAGTGCATTGTAGTCTCCCTGAGGAAAAATTCGATTGATTCATTGCTATAGGAGAGGAAGAATTTTCTAAACTTGATTCTCTTCTTTTATCATTAGTTCATCTTTGTCATTTGGATACGTACCAAAAATGTTTAAGCTGGCTATGATTAAACCGCTTGTTAAAAAAACGCAGAATTAGTTAATTACAGGCCGATCTCGAATCTACCTTTTCTGTCAAAGATATTAGAAAAGGCAGTATCCTCACAACTATGTTCCTTTTTAGAAATAAATGGTATGTGCGAGGATTTCCAGTCAGGATTTAGAACGTACCATAGTACTGAGACAGCGCTCATTAGAGTCACAAATGATTTGCTTTTATCATCCGAACATAGTTGTATCTCTCTATTAGTGTTACTCGATCTTAGTGCTGCATTTGATACTATTGACCACAACATTCTTTTAAATAGACTCGAAAATGATGTTGGCATTAGTGGAATTGCATTAGCATGGTTTAAATCATACTTATCTGACCGTTATCAGTTTGTAGAAGTAAATGAAGATATGTCTTATCGATCACAAGTTCAGTATGGAGTACCACAAGGCTCAGTACTAGGACCGTTGCTGTTCACTCTGTACATCCTACCCTCGGGAGATATCATTAGGAAGCATGGCATTAGTTTTCACTGTTATGCTGATGATACTCAGCTCTATATTTCTTCACGCCCTGAAGAAACTTACCAATTCACAAAATTAACGGAATGCATAGCTGATATAAAAAACTGGATGACTAGTAATTTCCTACCACTTAAAGCTTCAGTCCGCAGTTTTTCCCCTTTGTCGCCATCTCTGTTCGAAATCTGCAATTGCAGTTATTCGCGGAATTATAAACTTTACGTGAGTTGTACCTCGGCACGGCACAACGCGGATGAATCCAATGTTTTGAGGAGAATGTACAGCTGTCAGTCTCCGCGCCGGTGTGGATACTGTCATTCAGAATCACAGATTCTACTTTTTGGAAGTATGACCAGCATAAGAATTTTCACCCTAAATTGTCATCTGAACAAGTAACATCCACGTTTGTTCTGACCAACTAAGGGAAAAAAAAGCATTGCAGTAAATCGCGCTGATTAAATCTAACGATCGCTTATGATATCACGTCAAACTGTGCAAATTATACTTTGTTGTCAAATCGTTAATGTCAACATCATCAGCATTGCGTGACTACATTTAAAGCCCTTCAGATATTTAGGGGTTCAAGCACGAGGTGCTGAAATCCTTTTGTTATTGTCCTTGTTTTCGCTTGGGCCGGTTGCAGTCTCTTTTTCCAAACTCTCAGTCCAAAGTCTTTTGCATTTTACAATGGGTGAATCTCCAGTTGTCACTGGTGATTATCGTTTGAACCTTTCTGGATCCGCCATCAAATTAATAAGTTTAATTATATCAATTGCTGTGAGAAAAGGCAATAAATCTCCACCTCCAACATCCTCACACGCAATATAGCTTACACTAGCTGAGATACCTTCTTTAAGTTTACAGATGTGATGTAATGAATCAAAACAAGCTCGAATTTCCCTCGGAAATCCACCAGTACCACTGGAATTAAAAACATTATTACAAGCTTACCGTTGTGAATTGAGTTAAGGCAAGCAGATACTGTTGAACACTGGCTGGTTATGTACTTGCTCAAATTTATTTTGGATAATTTTTAACCCAAAAAAGTTACGAACTGGAGCTTTAATTCTGAAAAAAACGAGATTCTAATTATTGGACAAATAACTTCCTCACGTTATAACCTAGAATACTGTCTAACACTTGATGGCTGCTCTGTCAAACCTTTGTCGTCGGTTAGGAACCTGGGTGTGCTCTGATACCAATCTTTCATTTGAAAGTCACGTTTCTAGTATCTGTAAAACCGCATTCTTCCATCTTAAAAATATATCTAAATTACGTCATATGCTCTCAATGACAAATGCGGAACAATCAGTTCATGCATTCATGACATCAAGGCTAGATTATTATAATGCTCTTATGGGTGGTTGCCCTGCACGCTTAATACATAAACTATAACTGGTCCAAAACGCAGCTAGAGTTCTTACTAGAACTATTAAGTATGACCATATTAGCCCGGTTCAGCTACATTGGCTCCCTATTAAACATAGTATAAATTTTTAAATATTGCTAACTACTTACAAAGCACTAAATGGTTTAGCTCCCCAGTACTTGAGCGAGCTCTTAACGCATTATAGTCCTTCACGTCTATTGCGATCTCAAAATTCCGGCCAGTTGATAATACCTAGAATCAAAATTGATTGCTGGTGGTAGATCCTTTTCATATTTTGCACCAAAACTCTGGAACAGTCTTCCTTACATTGTCCAGGAAGCAGACACACTCTGTCAGTTTAAATCTAGACTAAAAACACATCTCTTTGACATAGCATAGACATAACACATTAAACTTCTATAATTCAATGCTAGGCTGCATAGATTAGGTCAGCCGGAAGCGGGAACACTCCCCATAAATCCTGATGTACTCGTTACATCATAAGAAGAATGGCGTCTACGCTAATATTAGTCTCTCTGTTTATCCCGAGGTTTACCGCAGTCCGCCGGATCCTGGCCGTATCCAGATCTGATGAAGGACCTGCTCCTGGACACGACGCTCCTGAAGTGTCAACTAGTCTCTCCCCTGTGAAGGCCCCCTTCTCCTTCCCTTTAACTCTGTACAGATAAAACGTTGTCAAAATAGTTCCGGTTCACATGGCTACTCGGAAGCGATAATAATTCTGTATTATACATTTTTAAGGCCTGACAAGTCATTTGTTGAGGTTTGTAAAGAAAGACTACACGCCTGTGCACATATATATTCAAACGTGCATACCTATAGACTAAACACGTAATACGCATGTGCACGCGTCAGCATTTTCATAGGTTTGGGTTTTTAAAGCTTGCGCAGAGATAAAAAAAAAAATTATATATACACTACCGTTCAAAAGTTTGGGGTCAGTGAGAATTTTATTTTTATTTTTTGGAGGAAAGAAATCAATACTTTTATTTATCAAGGAATAATTAATTTGATCGAAAGTGACAGTAAAGACATTTATAATGTTACAAAGTCTTTTGAACTTCCTATTCTAAATAAACACAAAAAAACTGTACAACTGACAGACCAACAACTGTTTCAACATTGATAATAATAATAAATGTTTCTTGAGCATCAAATCCTCATATTATACTGATTTGTGAAGGATCATTTGACACTGAAGACACTGACACTGGTGATGCTGAAAATTCAGCTTTGATCACAGGAATAAATTACACTTTACTATATATTCACACAGAAAACAGCTGATTTACACTGGAATAATATTTAATACTATAACTGATTTTTGTTGTATTTTTAATCAAATAAGCGCAGCCATGGTTAGCAGAAGAGAATTCTTTTAAAAGTATTTAAAATCGTACCGACCCCAAACTTTTGAACGGTAGTGTATATATATATATATATTCTTCAAGGCTTGGCTTGCACCTTGGAACCTATTTCAAGGTTTGCGTTCTCGAGCCACCAGGCACTGTTGCTGTGCGAATGAGCGGCCCGGAGCACGTTAAGGGTTTTCTGTTAGAACTGTGTCGTGTAACCGGCCCCTAAGTTAATAACTAATGATGTTTGCAACGGAAGTCAATCGATCAAAACTAGCTTTAGCTGGACAATAACTTTATTCTAGAGCTGCTGTAAAGCCAAAACAATCTCTGTTACTTTAATTTCCTATTATCACTGTAAAGCTGCTTTGAAACAATCTATATTGTTAAAAGCGCTATATATAAATGAAGGTGACTTGACATGACTTGACCTCTGTTACGAACTGCTCCGAGACTTGGAGGTGAAGATCCAAATGCAGCTTTATTATAGAATAGTCAAACAGGCAGGGATCAACAACAGCAAACAGGGCAACGGAGACAAGGCAGAGACAAACCAGATACAAGCAGAGGGTCAAGGCAGGCAGAGAAGAATCAGAGTCCAGTGAAACAGTCCAGGGTCAGGGCAGGCAGAGAAGGGTCAGCAACGATAAAAAATCCACAGGTCAAACACAGGAATCAAACTCGGGAGGATAATGCTCAGAAATGCAGTGTAACACTTAAACAAGACTTCGCGGTGAGTGAATGAATGAACATGGTATAAATAGACTGAGACTAGAAGGATGATAAGACACAGGTGAATACAATCAGTGACAATGAGGTACAGGTGAATGTGATCAGTGATGATGAGTCCAGGCAGTGAGTATGGGAAATGTAGTTTGTGAGGAAGTGATCATAGTCTATTGTGGAGCGCCCTCTGGTGGCTCTCGAGGGCACTCCAGCTGGTGATCGTTACATAGCCCCCCCCCCAATGAGCGGCTTCCAGACGCTCAAACTGGGTGGTGGCATGGAGGCGGATCCGGGGGGGGGATGGAGGGCCAAGTCCGTGGAGCAGAAGAGGACCTGGAGACTGCGACAGGACGGAAGGCCAGGGCGGAGCAGACAGTCCATCAGGCGGCCAGGGCGGAGCAGACAGTCCATCGGGCGGCCAGGGCGGAGCAGACAGTCCATCGGGCGGCCAGGGCGGAGCAGACAGTCCATCGGGCGGCCAGGGCGGAGCAGACAGTCCATCGGGCGGCCAGGGCGGAGCAGACAGTCCATCGGGCGGCCAGGGCGGTGAAGACCCTTCGGGCGGCCACGGCGGTGAAGATCCTTCGGGCGGCCACGGCGGTGAAGACCCCTCGGGCGGCCACGGCGCAGGAACAGGCACCGGCTCAGGAACTGGAACAGGAACAGACTCTGGCTCAGGAACAGGAACAGACTCTGTCTCGGCAGAAGTAACGTGAACAGTCTCTGAATCGGCCATCTTGTCCGTAGACACTGGCTCGGAGGCGGCCATCTTGTCCGTAGACACTGGCTCGGAGGCGGCCATCTTGTCCGTAGACACTGGCTCGGAGGCGGCCATCTTGTCCGTAGACACTGGCTCGGAGGCGGCCATCTTGTCCGTAGACACTGGCTCGGAGGCGGCCATCTTGTCCGAAGACACAGGCGTGGAGTCGGCCATCTTGTCCGAAGACACAGGCTCAGAAAGAGGAAGAGGATTAGGCTCAGGATCAGGATCAGCAGAAGTGACGTGAAGCTCAGTCTCTGGATCGGCAGAAGTGACGTGAAGCTCAGTCTCTGGATCGGCAGAAGTGACGTGAACAGCAGCCTCTTGCTCGGCAGGCGTGACGTGAACAGCAGCCTCTTGCTCGGCAGGCGTGACGTGAACAGCAGCCTCTTGCTCGGCAGGCGTGACATGAACAGCAGCCTCTTGCTTGGCAGGCGTGACGTGAACAGCAGCCTCTTGCTCGGCAGGCGTGACGTGAACATCAGCCTCTTGCTCGGCCGGCGTGACGTGAACAGCAGCCTCTTGCTCGGCAGGCGTGACGTGAACAGCAGCCTCTTGCTCGGCAGGCGTGACGTGAACAGCAGCCTCTTGCTCGGCCGTTTCTGGCTGGACGGTCTCTGGCTGGACGGTCTCTGGCTGGACGGTCTCTGGCTGGACGGTCCCTGGCTGGACGGTCCCTGGCTGGACGGTCTGTGGCTGGACGGTCCCTGGCTGGACGGTCTCTGGCTGGCCGCTCCACACTGTCTTCATCCAACTCTTCATGGGACAGAAATACACGCAGACGTTTCAAAGACACACTGGCCTGCACCATGCTGCTGATGACCATGGGCAACATATTAAGAGGGAAGCGCAGGATGTTGAACAGAGCCAGAGAAACAAACGCCTTCCGCGCATCCAGAATATTATGTTCATCCACTAACACTTAAACAAGACTTCGCAGTGAGTGAATGAATGAACATGGTATAAATAGACTGAGACTAGCAGGATGACAAGACACAGGTGAATACAATCAGTGACAATGAGGTACAGGTGAATGTGATCAGTGATGATGAGTCCAGGCAGTGAGTATGGGAAATGTAGTTTGTGAGGAAGTGATCATAGTCTATTGTGGAGCGCCCTCTGGTGGCTCTCGAGGGCACTCCAGCTGGTGATCGTTACAACCACGGGGCGCCTTTTAAGGATAAGCATGGGAAGCCACTCTAGACCAATGAAGCGCAAAATAGATGGTGGATTGAACACTTTTAAGGGACAGTTAACCAACCGGCCCCCGAGAGGATCCTCCAACTAGACCAGTGTTACTCATTGCACGGCTGGCGAGCCTCCTGCGGCTCGCCAAGCTTTAATTTGTGGCTCGCATGGCGGTAAATAATACAGTGATATGATCATGCAGTCAATACAGATATTTAATAAAAACATTAAAAACAAGTAGGGCTATAACATAACATTAAACATTAAATGTAACATTAAAAAACTCAGATTGAAAACCAAAACTGAAAGGATGACGTATGATGCGTGGAACGAGCTGTTGTTCCTGTCGAATAAAGTGTCATATAAATGAGTGTCCCGTAAATTCTCCTTTCACTCAGCGTCTGTGAAGTGGAGCAGGACAACGTCCCACCAGTCCTTGTTTTGGATTCTCATCCACAGACGACTGGTTTTGGGCACGGGGAGGGGCATTTTTACTGTGTGATAAATATAAGCAGCACGACACATGGTTCATATGTTCATTGTCTCCAAATTATGACCAGAAATGGATACATATTAAGTCTACTGTTTAAAACAAATAAAGAACCAATGTAGGTGAATGATAGAGAAATCACCTTGTCTCAGTTACAAATTTGACTGGTAAATCATAAAGAATGATTTTTTCCGCCCTTTTGTATTAATTGCATTGCATATTATATGTTCAAGGATTACAGATTGATAAGCAGACATGGTATTTATGACTGGATGTAACTCTTGATACTTTGCGGTAAAAGTGGCTCTCCTACTGACTTTGTCCTATCAGTGTGACTCTCATGAAAAAAAAATAGTGAAGATCACTGAACTAGACGAATTTGCACTAATAGAATATCTACCAGTTGCTTATGGATCCGAAGTCATGGTGGTGGTGGTGGTGGTGGTGTGTACGCTTAAAAATGGGCATGGATGAGATTGCTGCTGAGATGCTTAAAAATGGAGGGCGGGAGCTAATGCTAGCACTTACTGATCTGGTCAATGCCTGTTAGGTGGATGCAAAAGTCCCTGAAGTCTGGCAGAAAGGGAATGATTGTTAGCCTGCCTAAGAAAGGCAACTTGGTGACTGTAACAACTGGCCTGGCATCACTCTACTCTTGGTGCCTGGGAAGGTCCTTTGCTCCGTCTTGCCCCAGAATTCCAGCTGCTGCATCCGAACAGACGTCGAAGAGACAGAATCATTCATCCTCAAAACTGGGGTGTGACATGGATGATTTCTAATCTCCATTCCTGTTTCTGCTTAGAGATTTCATCATGCGGCGAGCTGTGGACCAGGCAGACCTCGGATTATCATGGTCTGTCATGCATCGCCTTGCAGACCTCGACTTCGCCGACAATATTGCCCTCATCTGCCGAACGCAGAAGATGCTCTTTGATATGACCGATAGCCTGCAAGAAGAGGCCTCGGGAGTTGGATTGCAAATAAACACCTCAAAGACCAAGATTATGTGTATTGGATACACATGTTTGAATATACCAATCCGCATTGGACAACTACCAATTAAAGAAGTCAAAAACTTCATCTATCTGGGAAGTGTCATGGCCAGTGATGGAGATGTGGAACGCAATGTGGTCTCTCGAATCGGAAAGGCTTTTGCAGTTTATCAGCAGCTCTGCCCCATCTGGCGCATCAATTCCATCAGCCTAAAGATTAAGCTTCGCCTCTACAATGCTATCATTATTCTGACGGCGACATATGCATGTGAGACTTGGAAAATGACAGAAAGTATTACACGTCGACTCAATGTCTTCACCGCATAATAAGTATATCTTACCGCAATCACATTTAGAACGACAAAGTTTACTGCTGAACATCGACACAGCCCCTCGCTGACATGGTCACTGAACGCCTGTTCTGGTTTGGTGCCCATATACAGTAAAAACCGACAATGTGCTTACCAAGGACAGCCATGATGTGGACGCCTAGGCAAGGAAAGTGGAAGCGAGGCTGCCCGAACCTGGTGCAGCACATTCATTCAAGATCTGCAAGCTATCTGTCTCAAGAGATGCAATAAATTATGCTTTCAATACATCAAACACATATACATATAAAACAAATACCTCGTTGGCTGGTTGTTATGAAAAGAGGTCCTTGCATTTTATAAAAACTTCTTTACTGTCCCCTTTTGAATTGAGACAACACTTATTTTAAACTTAAATTAAACTTTTAGAGCCCCGTTAGGCGTCCACTCATCAGTCCATCGGGGGGCGACGCATTTAGTCATTTCCCGCTAAAGTGACACATTCTCGCGCCTTACATTTAAAGAGCCACAAATGAATTTACATAACATTACATTGAAATGCACATTTTTACATTGTACCTCTTATAGATGAATGCATGAAATTATAGATTTAATTATAAATGAATTAATTATGAAACAAATGCACAGAACATAAAGGTATTGAACAACCGTTCAGGCGGCCGCACCAAAGGGCATCCGGTCACGAAGCAAAGACTGTCCCACTGGATAGTGGACGCGATTGCGTTGGCCTACGCTTCGATGGGCCTACAATGCCACATCGGAGTTAAAGCACACTCCACCAGAGGCATGGCCTCATCCTGGGAATGGTCCAGCGGAGTGTCCATTGGCGACATTTGTCCTCGGCTGGTCTTTACCGTCCACATTCGCCAGATTCTATAACCTGGATGTCCCTGCGCTACAAGCTCAGGTCCTGCCTGTGTAAGCTGGGCATTGACCTCTAGGTGAGCTCAACCCGCTAGAGTTCATGCGACTCCAACATGTAGTCCGAGTCCCTTGTCTTTGGGCTTATTTCGCACCTTATGTAGCCTTGGCACCCCTGGGCCCTTATTCATACGCTCTGGGCCAGGGCCCCAGAACGATTGTCGCTCGGAAGTTCCAAGCACGGTGCGATTGGACTTGGTTCCCATTGCGTCTAGTGACGCAGTACAAGTGAACCGTATCGATAGTGAAGGTACTCAGTTACTAACATAGCCTCGGTTCCCTGAGATAACGGAATGAGTACTGCATCAACAGCCATGCTTTCATGCTGCACGACTCGGCGTTCGTCGCTTCAGTTGTGTAGCGTCTGGACCAATTAGACACACAAATTTTTCATTATATTTAATGAATAATCCAGCAAACTCACTCTCCCAACAGTCTGTGAAACTTCCCCCAAAAACTAACATCCCAAATCAAGCTAACACACTGGCAGAACTCTGTGTCCTGTTACAGGACACAGTAAGACTGATAAGTTTTACGACCAAAAGGAATGTGCAGGGAATTGTGACTCACTTAATTCTTTCTGAGAAGGAGAAATTAACCCTTTTAATCCTATATATTCTATATGAATGTAGCAGGGTGAAGTGTACCCGTGTTGGTCATTGGCCAGTGTCATGTAAAAACATTGAACCTTTCAGCAGTCTGGTGTCATGGTATAAAATGGGGAGGTTTTTGTCACTTGGGATGCGTTGACACTCGTACTGCCCCTTTACGGAAGTGCCATTTTTGAATGGGATAGTATCTGGAGTGCCGTCTCTGCGTTGTGCTGCTGTGCATAGGCTGCCCCTGGCTTTGAGGTTGGTACGGTTGCTTTGAGGATGTTTTTTTGTCAATGGAATGTTTGTTTACTATCTTGAGTCTTTGTGTAGCTCGTCAACGAACAAACAACTGCATGTTATGGTCAGCGACCGTGCATAGTACCACGTTGTGAACATCTCCCGGTATGTATGAGAGCCATTCGCGTGGTTTGTCTCTTTTTTATAGGGGCCAAGCACCGAAGTTGCGGGCACCTATTATTATTTCTTCTTCTTCTTCTTCTTCTTCTTCTTCTTCTTCTTCTTCTTCTTCTTCTTCTTCTTCTTCTTCTTCTTCTTCTTCTTCTTCTTCTTCTTCTTCTTCTTCTTCGGTGTCTATGGCAGCCCATAGAACCGTTTCCGGGAAAGTTATGAAATTTGCCACACAGATAGAAGACAGTCTGAACTCTCACCATAGCAATTTTGGAGTCTCTAAATCAATCCCACTAGCGCCACCAACTGTCCAAAGATTCACTCATGTTTATGCTAATAACTTTAGAACCGTAAGGGTCATAGAACTGCAATGTCATTTTCCGCCATTTTGAATTCTCCGAAAAACTTACTTTTTCGAACTGACGGTTTGTACCAAAATTTAACCAGATCATATTCAGGCAGTGCTGACAAAAAGTTATTTAATTCAAGTTGATTCGTCAAACCGTTCTCGAAAACCGCGCAAACTAATTTGACGTAGCGCTTGCGAAAACAGACGTAAGGCTCTATCTCCGCAACGCTTTATCGTATTCAGACCAAACTTGGTACATGTCATCACAAGCATGACCTGAGGCTACATGCTGCGTTTCGGCGCAGCGCCACCTACTGGTCCGGAGATATGAAAAATGGATATTTTTGCTCGTAACCTCTGAACGGTTTGTCCAAAAATCATAAAAGGGGTCTCGTTAGATTCAGGGCATCATGCCGAGTCGACTGATATCCAATTTTCCCAGATCGGCCATTTTGGCTGTCGGCCATTTTGAATTATGTGCTAAAATGCTGTATTTTTTGAACGCATGAACGAATTGTTACGAAACTCGGTATGGGTCATCAGTACGATGCCCTGAAGGAGCCTGAGAAGTTTCGAAACAGCGCCACCTAGTGGTGAAATTTAATTTTCAAATGCTTATAACTCTGGGTGTGGTTGACTTATTTTCACGGGACTCCATCTCGTTGGGTTCGTGAATCCTTGCCGTTCCACAGATACCAAACATGCTAAGTTTCGTCTTACGATTTGTGTAGCGTTGTGATTTAGCGCGTAAAAAACATTTGCCGATATCTTCGAAACCGTTAGTCCGATCGAGACGAAACCACCGTCTGAAAACATAGGTTGCTGGCTATACACCAATGCCCAAATGCCAAAATATTGATAATAAGGGGTAGTAAAATTCAATCAAAGTCACGTGTCAGTCATTTTTGACTTGTTTTTTCATATAAATGTCTATAACTCCGAAGCGAATTGAGATATTTTAACCAAATTTGGCACACACATGTATGGGCTCAGTCTGAGTAAACATGAAACAAATTGTGGGATTTTGCCTCTTGGTGGCGCTATAATAGAACAAAACATGAAATTCCCATTGACTTCAATACAGTTTTGTGATGTATACTTAACAAATGCATTGCTGTAACATTATGAAACTCAGAATTTGCCACCAACACCATCCCCTGAAGGTACTCAAAAGATTTCGAGTTAGCGCCACGTGTTGGTCAAAAGTTTAATTAAATTTCCAAAAATGCTAATAACTTTTGAATAAATATGCCTATTGTAATGACACTGGTCTTAATAGATTCCTTGGGTCATGCCGAGAACATAGATACCAAGTTATTTGGACGATTTTCCTGTCCGCCATCTTGATTTTCATTGAATACCTACTTTTTCAAACTCCTCCTAGGCCGTTTGTCCGATTTTCACCAAATTCGAATCATATCATCTCCAGACCGTGCTGAATAAAAGTTATGGATTTCGTGTTGATAGACGAAACCGTTTTCTTATACTGCAGCAGCATATTTGAGGCATGTGGCCAAAAGGACTATTCAGGCTTTATATCTGCAATGCCTCGACATATCGACACCAAACTTTGTATGTGTCATTGTCACCTCACTCTGACCACACCACATCAATTTCGTAACTGCGCCAGCTACTGGTCGAAAGTGATAATCCATTAAATCATACTTTTAGTTAATGTATATGATTTTTCAGCCATTTGACCAAAATTCTCTTAAAATGTCTTTAATTGCTCCTTGCTGCAGTTGATCTGCCACTCCCACCCATGATGGCATATGTTGCCGCTTCTTGCGCTTTGCCCCGGTAATGGCTGCTTGCAGCTATATTGTTTTATTAGTAATTCTTCTGTTTTATGTTTGACAGGTTGAGTGACACGATCAAGGGTTTCATCTGTATTACGGGACGAGATGGGCGGCTTTTGATGTAACGCACTGCTGCCTTGCCTGGGCTTATTCCGGTCATTGTCGTTTGTGGAGTGAACTTTGTGTGTGTTTCTGTAACAGCGGGCCCGGAAGATTGCTCGCCGCAGAGTGAGAACAAAAGTAGTCGTGGCTATTTTCTGGTTGGCTTGCCCGTCGAGGGTGCGGGCGATCGTGGCCTTAGTTTGTTTCATTTTCTTATTTTCGTTTCTTGTTTTGCCGTGAATTGTAATTGATATTTCCCTTTTTGTCTTGTGCTAATTTTTGCTTGTATTGTATGTAATGTAATTTATTTTTGTAGCTTTAAACTTATTTTGAGTTACAAGGTGAGATTGATTTGAATATTGTCTTTGTATATATTTTTTTCCATGTTTGTGAACTGTTGACTTTTTCTTTATTTGGGGCTGGTTAGTACCAGCTAATCAGTGTTTGGTGTTTGTCCTTTTCTCCTATAATTGGAGTGGTGGGGGAAGTGGAGGGGTTTAGCTGCTGTTCACCTTGAGTGCCGTGCTCCTTTGAATTGACCTCACCAGAGTGTGTGTGTGTGGGTATTAAAGGGATACTTCACCTCTGGAAAGATAAATGTGTATTTAAAATGGGTCATTTATGTAGAAGAAATGTGAAATTATTTTTGAATTTGGAGCTTTCTAGACTGAGAAAAGCCAGAAAATGTATTTTTGGCTTATGTGGATGAAAGACAACAACTCCCAGAATGCACTTGCTTCACTGCCCTAGGAGGCCACGCCTACCGGTAACGGAGCGCAGTAGTTAAACAACCAGTCTAGGCTACTAGTGAGTCTCCGTGATGAGTCTGCCCAAAAAAGTGTTTCGAGATCGCCCAAAATGTCCGGGATTCGGTTTTTGCGTTCTACAGTCGCCATTCATTATGTTTACTGTGGCGAGCAGGACGAGGGTAGGGCCGCGGGAGAACGGCGCGAGGCCGGTAGCGTGATTACCGATGAGCGACACCTGTGAGACGCACCGGTCTCGTATCTCTCACGGAGGAGCGGGAATTTTCTTAGCAATATTAAAACGCACATCAACCGATCACTGAATGTAGTGTTCATGTAAACACTACATTCAGATTCACCAATGGAATGAATTAAGTTAGATTGAAACAAAAGGTGTGCATGTAAACAATGAATGGCGACTGCAGAAAGCAAAAGCTGAATCCCGGACATCGACGGCCGGACATGTCCGGGAAAAAGAGGATGGTAACCCCTACTACTCAGCTTTCTCCACAGAACAAGAGCCTGCTAGCTTAGCTTCCAAAAAAAAGATGGCTGACACTTTGTGTACATTCTGTGAGTGAGATCCCACCCTCTATGGGCGGGTTGAGAACATGCGGAACAGCTTCTACTACTGACTGTAGTCTTTAGCCAAAAAAAATCCTCCGATTTTTGGCCAAAAAAATTGCTCCTTGCTGCAGTTGATCTGCCACTCCCACCCATGATGGCATATGTTGCCGCTTCTTGCGCTTTGCCCCGGTAATGGCTGCTTGCAGCTATATTGTTTTATTAGTAATTCTTCTGTTTTATGTTTGACAGGTTGAGTGACACGATCAAGGGTTTCATCTGTATTACGGGACGAGATGGGCGGCTTTTGATGTAACGCACTGCTGCCTTGCCTGGGCTTATTCCGGTCATTGTCGTTTGTGGAGTGAACTTTGTGTGTGTTTCTGTAACAGCGGGCCCGGAAGATTGCTCGCCGCAGAGTGAGAACAAAAGTAGTCGTGGCTATTTTCTGGTTGGCTTGCCCGTCGAGGGTGCGGGCGATCGTGGCCTTAGTTTGTTTCATTTTCTTATTTTCGTTTCTTGTTTTGCCGTGAATTGTAATTGATATTTCCCTTTTTGTCTTGTGCTAATTTTTGCTTGTATTGTATGTAATGTAATTTATTTTTGTAGCTTTAAACTTATTTTGAGTTACAAGGTGAGATTGATTTGAATATTGTCTTTGTATATATTTTTTTCCATGTTTGTGAACTGTTGACTTTTTCTTTATTTGGGGCTGGTTAGTACCAGCTAATCAGTGTTTGGTGTTTGTCCTTTTCTCCTATAATTGGAGTGGTGGGGGAAGTGGAGGGGTTTAGCTGCTGTTCACCTTGAGTGCCGTGCTCCTTTGAATTGACCTCACCAGAGTGTGTGTGTGTGGGTATTAAAGGGATACTTCACCTCTGGAAAGATAAATGTGTATTTAAAATGGGTCATTTATGTAGAAGAAATGTGAAATTATTTTTGAATTTGGAGCTTTCTAGACTGAGAAAAGCCAGAAAATGTATTTTTGGCTTATGTGGATGAAAGACAACAACTCCCAGAATGCACTTGCTTCACTGCCCTAGGAGGCCACGCCTACCGGTAACGGAGCGCAGTAGTTAAACAACCAGTCTAGGCTACTAGTGAGTCTCCGTGATGAGTCTGCCCAAAAAAGTGTTTCGAGATCGCCCAAAATGTCCGGGATTCGGTTTTTGCGTTCTACAGTCGCCATTCATTATGTTTACTGTGGCGAGCAGGACGAGGGTAGGGCCGCGGGAGAACGGCGCGAGGCCGGTAGCGTGATTACCGATGAGCGACACCTGTGAGACGCACCGGTCTCGTATCTCTCACGGAGGAGCGGGAATTTTCTTAGCAATATTAAAACGCACATCAACCGATCACTGAATGTAGTGTTCATGTAAACACTACATTCAGATTCACCAATGGAATGAATTAAGTTAGATTGAAACAAAAGGTGTGCATGTAAACAATGAATGGCGACTGCAGAAAGCAAAAGCTGAATCCCGGACATCGACGGCCGGACATGTCCGGGAAAAAGAGGATGGTAACCCCTACTACTCAGCTTTCTCCACAGAACAAGAGCCTGCTAGCTTAGCTTCCAAAAAAAAGATGGCTGACACTTTGTGTACATTCTGTGAGTGAGATCCCACCCTCTATGGGCGGGTTGAGAACATGCGGAACAGCTTCTACTACTGACTGTAGTCTTTAGCCAAAAAAAATCCTCCGATTTTTGGCCAAAAAATCCTCCGATGACGCAAAATGACAATTTTTGCGTCATCTGAGGATTTTTTCCAGACAAAAAATACATAAATCTCTCGTCTCAGGGGGATATGAGGGTGGAAAGCATGGTAATTCGAAAATACTACAGGTTTTCTACTAATACAAAGCTTAATGCTAAATCCTGAAGTATCCCTTTAAGCGTGGTGTGTAAATTTAGGGTCACAGCAGGCCATCTCCCTCCCTTAAACTTTCTTTTGTATTTGTTTGTTTTTGTATTTATTATTTTTTTATATTGAAGTTTTCTAAAGTGTTTCTCTTGTTTTTCATTTCTTTCTTACATGTGAATATTACACCCTCAAGATATTAATGTATTGATGGTTTTAAACTTTTGTAAACCATGCTCATCATTGGTACTCCCTGGCCAATGTCTCTCTGCTCACCCATTTTCAGTAACAAACCTGTGCGCCCCCTGTTCTGGGGCTGGTAGTTCCCGGTATATACCGGGTGGCGTAGTCGAACGTTAGTATAATTATTGGTGCTTCTTACAGTTCCTGCAGTTGTCTGCAAACTCACCATTTGTATGCGTCGTGTGCCTTGTCAACGACAATGGAGACGAGGTTGTCTTGGTATAGGGTTGATGCTAACATAGCTCGTCATTTTTGATTGAGAATCCAGGATTCGGGGCTACTAAAAATAAGGCTGAAATTCCCCTCCATGATTTCTCGATCATTGTGCACGCCAAGCTGTGCATCACACAGACCGAGTTTTGCTGCCTACTTAACCTGATCCTCCATGAGTGCAACCAAGGGGGACATAATCACAACTATCGCCTTGCCGGCCTTTGGCCTCCCCAGTTTCTCGCTGACGATCGGTAATAGTTGATAAATTAAACTTTCCCAGAACCTGTCGGGAGTAAGGCCACAACATCACCTCCATTCAAAATGTTTAACAAACACTCTTCTTGTTCGGGCTTCAGTTTGCAAATGCCGGGAATATTATCCACAACAGAGCGAACTGCATCCCGTGTCTCCATATCCGCGGTCGTTTTCGATTTCCCTAACCTAAAATACAATCTTAAACTCGGCGCTTAGCGTCTACGTCACGGCTCTCAGCCCTCTGTTCGTTGATTGGCCGGCTGTTTTCAGGCCGGAGGAAAACTGAGAGATAGGTCGCTATCTCAGACTGAGTACAGAAGCGAACTGAAATTGAGCGGAAGTACGAAGTCTGACGTAGTCAGGCTATGACTTGCATACTATGGTTAACCAAAATCATATGTGTAGCATGTTTAGTCTCTATAAACTCCAATCTTTGTCCCCCATTTGTTAATTTACATTACATTTTGCTAACTTTATGACGCATTAGTATTATAAGAATATTGAAGATTCTTATCGTAAACACCCAATGAAATGAAACATTCAAATGCCCTGCTAGGACACAAAGGATTGTAAAAACTCCCTCCAAAGGGAAACTTCGTATTGGCTCACACACCTCCAGAGGGTGTGACATCTTCACGCTTTAAAAATCACTGATCACAAGATTAGCTCTCTTAGCCTCGTAGCCTCTTAGCCTCTTACTCTCTTGGTCCTTCCTGAGAAGTCCTAATGTGAATATGATGCTGAACTAGAAGTCTCCCAAAGACCCCCAAGCTTGCGCCAGGCTGCGGCCTTGTCTTTCCATTCAACAAAGATCCTCTGACTCCAACTGGTTCTCTCTCATCAAGACCACATCAAGGTCAACTGGAGCCTCAACAAATTGCATCAGGACAGTTTAATTCAAATGGGCGAGACATGCAAGTATCGAACTTAGTCTCATTATTTGATACATTAAGTATCCTTACCCCTTTTTAAGAAGGGCGTGTTAGAACTAAACTGATGGTTTGCTCAGTCTGTTGATCTGCCGAACTTCAAACAATGCTATAACTTCTTGCTTTCCTGTATTCTGTTTGAACAAGTTTGTGTCTGTGGCTGGAGCAAAGCGACAACGGTCAGGGGTTTGAAGGTTCATCAAGGGAAAATGAAATGCTTGAGGACAAGAGCCTCGCATTGATCAGAACTTCTTACGAAGTCAGTCAAGTCAGTCGAATGAAATCCAGCGACAGGAAGCAAACCACAGCTCGCAGGATATCAGCACCCCTGTCATAGAGGAGAGGAGGGCTTGCACAGTTAGTGATGAACATATTCATACTTGTGAACCCGGTCAGACTAAACAGCATAAGAGAGAAAAGAACCTCAACGGGCATAGGCCTGGAGTTAGATGGCCAAGAGCTTTTGAGAAAACTGCATGGGACACTGTAAACACAGATCTATGCTTTGCATTGGAAAGATTAACTGGTACAGTTGAAAAGAAGCTGGATAAATTTGGGGACATCATTTACGCATATGGAAGTGAGAGGTTTGGTGTGGAAAAAAGGAAGGAAAAAGTACAGACTACTCCTGGAATGTCTAGACGGCAGCAGAAAATTGAAGGGTTAGTTAGAGAAAGGAGACAGCTGAGGAAGCAATGGAAAAGAGCAGAAGAAAGTCAGAAGGAGGGACTCAATCTCTTACAAAGGGCCATAAAAGATAAGCTGGCAACATTACGCAGAGCTGAGCGTCTACGGAAACGCTACAAAAAGAAGGAACCTGCGAGGGCTAATTTCTATAAAGACCCATTCAAATTCGTAAAGAAGTTATTCACCAGGGAGAAGAATGGCACTTTAAAAGCATCTAGGGTTGAGCTAGAGAGATATTTGGAGGAAACGCATACAGATGCAAAAAGGCATGAGCCTATGTCAATTCCATCAGACATACCACCTATCAACCCACCAGAATACCAAATGGAGGTCTGTGCACCTAAGTGGAAAGAGGTAGAGCAGGCTGTGAGAAAGGCAAGGGCTTCATCATCTCCAGGGCCTAATGGAGTTACGTACAGAGTGTACAATAGTGCTTCAGGAGTTCTGCGAATTCTGTGGAAATTGATAAAAGTGGCATGGGAAAAACAGGTTGTACCTAGAGCATGGCGCAGAGCAGGTGGAGTCTTTATACCTAAAGAAAAAGATGCTACAAGCATCAGTCAGTTTCGTCCTATTTCACTATTAAACGTTGAAGGTAAGATTTTCTTCAGCGTTATTGCCCAGAGATTGTCCACCTACCTATTAAAGAATGGCTTCATTGACACTTCAGTTCAAAAAGCGGGCATTCCAGGGTTCTCAGGATGCTTAGAACACAACAACGTTATCTGGCAACGAATTCAGTCAGCTAAAAAGGAGAGGAAGGAGCTCCATGTGACATTCCTGGATTTGGCTAATGCATATGGTTCAGTGCCACATGAGCTTCTTTGGGCAGCATTTGATTTTTTCAGAGTACCAATGTCAATAACAAATTTAGTTAAAACCTATTTTGGAGATTTGCCATTTAGTTTCTCAACTCCAAAATTCAGCACCGCATGGCAATGCTTCGAGGTTGGAATAATGGCAGGATGCACCATTTCTCCACTGCCTTTTACCATTGGCAATGGAAGTAATCATTAGGGCATCAAGATGGGTAGTAGGAGGAGAGCGCTTGGCTTCTGGGATGCGACTACCACCAATCAGAGCATACATGGATGATATGACAACCATGACTACAACAGTAGCCTGCACTAATCGGTTATTGGGGAAGTTAACAGATAATATTGAATGGGCACGAATGCAATTTAAGCTCTCTAAATCAAGGAGCATCTCGATAGTTAACCCTTTAGGCGCCAGAGGTTTTTTCCTAAAACGTTCGATATTGACATCTCAATTTCAAAAGGCTATATCTTAAAAGTGATAAAAGATAGAGACTTTCTGTAAATTAGAGAAATATTAAGGATGACCCAAAGTTTATGTAGGGATTACATTTTTCCATCTAATTAGCATATTATGACGTCATATGGTGGCGGCAATCTTGGATTATAGAATTTTCATGAAAAGTCACGTTTTAATGATAAAATGCAGCACTTCTTTCCCCCCAAAATGTCCATCACCTTCTGTATGTTATATTGCACAATACTGAATGCTCAGGTCTATAGTAAGTAGTAAACAAACTGTGTAAATTATTACTAATAAATGGTAGAAACAAACCGAATGCATGTAGTGGTTGCCTTTTGCTGTAGAGATTTTCCATTTACTAAATACAGTTGACACTCTGATTCCATGTATGGGGCACATATATATTATTCATATGACATACAAACACAAGTAGACAAGACCAGTTTAGTTCAAACGCTCACTCGCACAGATCATGAGTGAGATGATACAAGTAGCGCGGCCAGATCTGCCTCGCGCGCGCGCGCCGAGTGTGCACAGCTCGGACTACTGTCATTGTCATTGCGACTCCCCACCCTGCCTCCATGTTGTCTCCTAACTGTCCTATGAATACTTCGACCTCGTCTTACATACCCAGTGGCATTAGACAAAGTCTCCACCACAATACTGTCGCCGCGATTGCGGAGAGGATCTGATAACATGGCTCACTCGCACACTAGCTCCGCTTTTGATCTCACTGATTCAATGCGCTCTAACTCGAACATTTTGTATAGAAACATGACGTTTTTTTGATTCGGGGATGAAGTATGACATGTCTGCCATCCAGTGGAGGGGAGGTCGAACGAAATTTGACACCCAATTTGACAAAATCGGCCGTTTTATTCAGGGCCTCATCTTGTCGAGTAAACTCGACCGTGGCGCCTAGAGGGTTAAAGGAAAGGTAGTAGATAAAACATTCTTCATTAATGGTGAGGCAATACCAACAGTTTCTGAGAAGCCAGTGAAGAGTCTTGGGAGATGGTACGATGGGGATCTAAAGGACACAGTTCGAGTGGGAGAAGTTAAACGACAAGCAGTGGAAGGGTTGAAGAGCATAAACAGCTGTGCTCTACCAGGCAAACTAAAACTCTGATGCTTTCAGTTTGGTCTACTGCCAAGGTTGCTGTGGCCACTGGCTGTGTACGAGATTTCTTTGACAACAGTGGATAAGCTGGAAGCGTTAATAAGTTCATACATCAAGAAATGGTTGGGAGTTCCACGCTGCCTCAGCAGAGTGGGACTTTATAGTAAAGGAATATTGCAGCTGCCAGTCTCTGCATTAACCGAGGAGTTTAAGTGTGCCAAGGTCAGACTGGAAATGACCTTAGTAGAGTCACGCGACAAATGTGTAAGGGCCCTGTGTTAAAAACTGGCAGAAAGTGGTCAGCAAAGAAATCTGTAGTAGAGGCAAAGGCTGACCTTCAAATTGGGGATATCGTGGGACAGGTACAGCATGGAAGAGGGGGTTTTGGGCTCAGTTTAGCTCCTCCTAAATGGCACAAGGCAGGCCCAGCTCAAAGGAGGAAGCTGGTAGTCAACGAGGTGCGAAAGCAGGAGGAGAGGATGAGGTGTATTAAGGCCATTTACCAGGCCAAGCAGGGAGAGTGGATGAGATGGGAGAGTGTGGAACAATGCAAAATGGGCTGGCAAGACCTTTGGTCAATGGAAGAGAGTAGGATCAGTTTCCTTATTAGGTCAACATATGATGTTCTCCCATCACCGCAGAACCTAAACCTCTGGGTAGGAGAGGATCCCTCTAGTCCTTTGTGTCCATCACCTGCCACATTAAGGCACATTTTGACAGGATGTAAGGTGGCTCTTAGCCAAGGTCGGTTTACTTGGCGCCATGACCAAGTATTGCGATGTTTGGCTTCAGCATTGGAAGGCAAGCGTAGTATGACCAATAAGTTGCCCCCTGTTCTAGCAAAACATTACACGCAGAAGACAATATTCCTCCGCCCAGGCGAGCAACCACCAAGAAAAGGTGCTAACACCAATTCTCGCCCAGGACAACTGGAAGCTGCTAGGGACTGGAAGATGCTGGCTGATCTTATTTTTCCACCTGAGATTGCCACCACTAACCTACGACCAGATATTGTTTTGTGGTCTGGATCAGCACGCATTGTTCAACTGATAGAGTTAACAGTGCCATGGGAGGATGCGGTAGATGAGGTATATAAGAGGAAGAAACTGCGGTATGCTCATCTGGCCGCTGAAGCAGAACAGCGAGGATGGAGAGTCCAGGTTTATCCAGTGGAAGTGGGTTGTCGAGGTTTTGTGGCACACTCTACAACCCGGTTCCTCAGAGACGTCGGATTCAGTGGCCAAGAGTTGCGTCGCACAGTAAAGAACTTATCTGAAGCAGCAGAAAGGAGCAGCAACTGGCTGTGGTTGAGACGGAAAGATTCTAGCTGGCTGTGTACAGGCCGCCACGCTACGGTTTCGTAGAATTCTTGAAAACTTGAAGAGTCTGTTGGTTTATTTGTATAGGTTGTATAGTATTTACAGTCATTATGTTCCTGTGTATATTGCGTGAATGACGGGTGGTTGGGCAGATATTGTGTTTTTGCGGTAGGTGGTATGCCATACGGAACCCTTGCCACTGAAACTGCATATGAACGCACCAGTGGGGCTCGACAGCCTTAGTCAAACGGGTTGGTGCGTATGGTTGGGTTTCGGAGAGATTGTGGTTAGGTCTCAGCAGCAGGAGGGATGTAGAGGTCAGTAAGCTGGGCTGAGTTGAGTGGGGGACGGAGAGGGGGTGACTCTGGGATGCCAGAGTCACTGTCGAGCCCTCTTGAGGTGTCGTGGGCTAGTCGACGAAACACTGAGGACAGAAGGTGCCCACTTGAAGACCCTAGAGATGTCCCCTACTCGGCTCAATCCAGACGGTGGTCGTGCTGGTCCACTAGGGAGACCACACTGTAGTTGCAGCCGTCGTGTGTGCTGACGCGCCAAGTACACTGCAGCCGTTAACGCCGGACAGAAGGGGAGTCACACCACCATATGGAAAGAAGCGTAAATGGGTGAAGCATAGGTTACTGTAAAGCTACGTCTTAGTGTTGCTTATCTTGGCGAAAGCAGAGTACAAATCAGCATGAAGTTTTAACATCTACTCTCGTGTAATGGAAATAAACTCTCTTTCCCTTGGTAAACTGTATGCATGTATGTATGTGTATGTTAGAGTAGTTTAAATGTTTAATCTAGTTAATAAAATCTTGTTCATGTCACACGTAAAGTTGTCCGTGTCTCAAGCTCATACTGTATCTGGAGTCACTAATCATAGATCTTGACTACTTGCTCTTAGTAGTACTTAGTAAGAAAGACATTTCCCATGCCCTGGAAATGTACATTTCTATTAATCAATTAATAACCAATATTGAGTGTTCACAGGATGAACCGAGTAATTGGTTGTAATGTTAATGTAGCTACATCAAGTTAACCCGATTAACTGATCCAAATATTCATGATCAACAATTATAACAAGTTATGATTGATTATCAATATTTCATAGAGCTAATTTGCCACAGTTGAATTAACCTGATTCTCTTTGGCAGAATCCTCGCTTATGTAGAGGGATAGCCCCGCCCATTTCAGCGGGCTTTCTCTCCATAGGTTTGTCCTTAGCCACTGGCTCGTGCAGTTTCACTGCGTTATTCTATAATCTTCAGTAATCTGAGAAAAAGGGAACCTAAGGGAACCGAGATTACATTAGTAACAGAGTACAATTTCTTCTGACGGTACACACAAAGGTTTTTTTTTATTTTAACACTAAAATGTTAGATATGCATATATACAGTAGCCTAACTATTACACACCTTTTGGACCATCAGTGAGAGCAACGGTACCGCAGAATGAGTGTAGCCTACTCCATTTCTAGATGTTAAACGTTTTTAAATCTGATAACTCCAAAAAGCAACGAAATTGTCAGACATCCATTTAGCGCATGTTCACAGAGGAAAACAACTGAAAAACAGCACTGATTGTTCTCTTGATACTGTCTGTTTGTTTTACTGACTGAGAATTCAGATGATTCAGTGAGAGAGTCCAAACGAATGGAAAGGGATTCAGACTAATCAGACCGTTTGACCAATTCATCATTTATAACATAATTTAAGCGTCAAACATTCATGTGCGCTGTTCACGGCTGTTAAAAAAGCGAAGCAAACTTTTTTATTGAATATCCATCACACTAACAACAAATTGTTCGTCACAACAGCAACAGCAGACCCCCGTCACTATAGCAAAACAGTGCTGGATGTAATTTCTATGGGCCCAGTGTTTGCTTTCTGCCTCTAAACATTACAAATCGCTTTATAAATGAATTGCTTTATATAAATAAAAATTTAACTGCAGGAAGTGAATGTAAAAACTGACGAGCTTTCGCCGCATATTATCTCAGACAACGAGAGATAAATCCTATTTCAACATAAGCTGATAACGGTAGGCCTATATAACTGTCTTAATTTATTTTCTTAACATTTCTCGTGTGGCCCATATAGTGAAAAAATAGTTAGTATTTCGTGTTAAACAAGTTGTTTTTGCCGCTCTCAACCCTTTCATGCATGAATTATGACAACCTCAGTCAGGTTTTTTTTTTCTTGTGTTTATATTGCTCTTAGGGCATGAATTGTTTTACGCATATTTTTCAAAGAGATTTTCAGATGTCCACTTGCATACTTCAGATGACAGTATGCATTTATGGTTTTAACTGAAGAAATAATGTTTTAAACATAATATAGTAACAACACAGAAATATTGTGTGTATTTAACAAACCAATGAATAAAATTAAATAAAATAATGTGGAAAATATTAAATATATATATAAAAAAATAGTATGAGTATAGTATAGTAATAGTATGAATTGTAGCTGAAATAAAGCTATTGATGTTTTTTGATCTAGTGAGTAGAGTAATGCATTAAAAGTAATGTGCATTAAACAATCAGACTACTTTTTGATGTTACGAGTAAAGTAATAAATTTCAAGTAACACACATTACGTAATCAGATTACTTTTTGATGTTACATGTAAAGTAATGCATTTCAAGTAACATCCATTACGTAATCAGACAACTTTTTGATGTAACAAGTAAAGTAATGCATTACAATAACGTGCATTATGTAATCAGATTACTTTTTTGATGTAACGAGTAAAGTAATGCATTACAAGTAACGTACATTACTTTTTTATCCATCCATCATCCATCTTCTTCCGCTTTTCCGGGGCTGGGTCACGGGGGCAGCAGTCTAAGCAGAGACGCCCAGACTTCCCTCTCTCTAGACACTTCCTCCAGCTCTTCCAGGGGAATACAGAGGCGTTCCCTGGCCAGCCGGTAGACATAATCCCTCTAGCGCAACCTAGGTCTTCCCCGGGTCTCCTCCCGGTGGGATGCGCCCGGAACACCTCCCCGGGAAGGCGTCCAGGAGGCATCCGGAACAGATACCCGAGCCACCTCAGCTGGCCCCTCTCGATGTGGTGGAGCAGCGGCTCTACTCTGAGCTCCTCCCGAGTGACCGAGCTCCTCACCCTATCTCTAAGAGAGCGCACAGCCACCCTGCAGAGAAAGCTCAGTTCAGCCGCCTGTATCCGGGATCTTGTCCTTTCGGTCATCACCCACAGCTCATGACCATAGGTGAGAGTAGGAACGTAGATCGACTGGTAAATCGAGAGCTTCGCCTTGCAGCTCAGCTCCTTCTTCACCACGACAGGCCGGTACATCGACCACGTTACTGCAGAAGCTGCACGATCCGTCTGTCAATCTCTCGTTCCATCCTTCCCTCACTCGTGAACAAGACCCCCAGATACTTGAACTCCTCCACTTGAGGCAGGAACTCTCCACCAACCTGAAGCGGGCAAGCCAGTTTCCGTGTCCAGAGATAGGGTCGTCGGGGGCCCCCGCATTCGACTGCAGCCAGATCCACTATGCACCGGCCCCTTACGGTCCCTCCTGCAGGTGGTGAGCCCACGGGAGGCCACGGGAGGGCGGCCACACGTCACTCATTCGGGCTGAGCCCAGCCGGACCCCATGGGGGGAGGCCCGGCCACCAGGCGCTCGCATGCAAGCCCCAACCCCGGGCCTGGGTCCAGGGTGAGCCCCCAGCTGCGCCATGCTGGGCGACGTCTTGGTCCTTGATTATTACTTTTTTAATGTTAATGCAAATTACATTCTAATAACACAAATACTTTTACAGTCAAAAAAGTTACTGCAGATGAAGTATTTTAAAAAATAACAGTCACAGTAATAGTATGAATTGTAGCTGAAAAATAGCTATTGATGCATGATGTCCAATGTAGTGGATAGATGAATAACCAGAATTTCCTCCCAATCTAAAATCAATTCCTTGGAAAATTTCACTGTGATATGACTCATTAGATATTGCTTGATGCTACAACATTTTACCTGCAAGAGTCTCCTAGGAGAGAAGGAATTAATGGATATTCTGGAGCAACTTGGCATTTCTGACTGGCCATCGACAAAAATCGACATACAACGGCTTGCCATTTGGTGGCAATGTATAGGATGATGCACTAGGGTCTTTAAAACCCTAACTATGCCATTAAAACCCATGCATATGCAAGAAAATGCTTTTTGAATAGATGTCCACTGTAGTGACCTGTAGTGATGCGTGAAAAGGTTAATTTTCATTAATGTTTGCTTGGACATATTATAGATTGTTAATCATTTTAATTATAGGCCTATAATTCATTTCATAATAGACAAAAATTTTAAATAATTTACAATGAGGAGTTAGCTAATCTATCTATTCTTTTATTATCCTCGCAGCATGTCGGTTATGCAGTGATGCGCTATGAAATTATTGCGGGGCAAATGTATCGTAATATCAATTTAACAATAAAAGTAGGCCTACCCTAATAATAATAGTAATAATTTAATACATAAATTGGAAATAAATCCTCTTGATATCGACAGCTGATACTTTTGATGATATCTCTGGATACACGATATTATGGTCTATCAGCGCACGGGGGTTTATCGCGCATATTTCACACATATAGTGTGAGCAGACAAGCTGCAGCGCGCCAATTGGACCGTATAGTGTCAGCACATAAATCGTTAACTTTGGCTTTACATCGCATGAGATCTACTCGTAGAGTTGGTAATCTTGCTGGAATCGCACACTGTATACCCGCCTTAAGGAACACCGAAATTAATTGGGTTTAATGCTGGAATTATGCAGCATTTGGAACTATTGTTTGCCTCATGACACACACTATGGGAGTGTTTCAACTGTTTTTCAATGGCTCTGTAACGGTCACCAGCTGGAGTGCCCTTGAGAGCCACCAGAGGGCACTCCACATCAGACTATTGTCATTCCCTCACAAACTTTTCATCCATTATCACATTCACCTGTATCTCATTATCTTGTTTAGCTCACCCCACATAAGCCTGGTTCACCCTATCATTCACTGCGAAATTTTGTTTAGTGTTACACTGCAATTCCGAGCATTCTCCCTGGTTTCATGTCTCTTGGTTTTTGGATTTCTTGCCTGTTCCATGGATTACTCTTTTGCCTGTGTTCCCTACCTTGTTGTATTTGTTATTGTTTGGACTGATTACCCGGTGTTTATGACCTTTGTTTTCGACTACGATTGTGGATTACCCTTTCCCATTTAATATTCAACAATATTATTGATCTGCCTTACTTCAGGTGGACGATGACGCAATTTTCTTCTAGAAACAAACTTGTATTATTTTCATGTTATCACTGTGAAGCTGCTTTGATACAATTTGTATTGTAAAAAGCGCTATATAAATAAAGGTGACTTGACTTTCAAATAAATTTGGATCCTCAACCTTCGTGTCTCGGAGCAGTTCCTAACAGAAAAACCAGCAGTACGACTAATCCGTTTACACCAAGGTAACAAACCACTCGAGGACCACACCCGAGATTTCCTAGACCTTGCGCATTTCACCAACTTTCCTGATTTTGCCCTTATTGGCTTTTTTTTGTTATGGACTCAATGAGTTCTATCAAACAAGTCTCATCCGTGATGGTCCTCGAGGTTCACTCATCGAATTTATGGACTATGCTCTGTTGTTGGCTGGTTCCTCCTTCACTGTTGGGGAGGTTGTGGACTCTTCCTCCAAACATTCTTTTGGGGGGTGCACCATGCATCAAGCTTCAATGGCCACCGAGGTTGGCCCACCATGGTCACCAGCATCTCCAGCCAAAATGGTCGCTAGTCCTGTGTCTCCAGTGCATAGACTGTAAAAAAAGATGGACGACGCCCCTTCGCTCTCTTCCATTGGTCAGAAGTGAAGCCGCCAGTGTCCCGATATGGCGCTGACATCTTGGAACTTGAGTCTGCGCAGTAGCGATCTCGGGACCAGACCTGCGCAGTAGTGAGCAGGAAGTAAAGCCGCGAAATCAAGGCCCCGCCCTCACTCTCGCAGAATCAATTGCACTTGCACTTTTTTAAAATTAATTATAGAAATTTAGATTTTAAATTTAAAACTCCAATCTCCTCAGTCCTCCGAAGATCCCGAAAAAAAAAAGTCTGTTGGTGCTTCAGTGACTACTTCGCTCAGAGAACCTGTCAATCACAGCTGTCAATCATGATGCCACCGCATCAAATAACTAACTAAAAACAAACTTATTTTAACCCTCTGGGGACCAAAAACGCACCCGTGCGTTTTGGCAGTTTTTTTTCACATAGCAGCAACATAGACTTAAAATACTCCGTCATTTATGGTCATATAAATAAAATCAATACATGATTATAAACTATAGAGGGTCTTCTTTTTTTGTGTACACTCACATTAACATCAAAACCCAGTGTTTTTTTAAAAAAATAAATAAAATAAAGCAGTCTCCGCAAAAATCTTTCTGAAACGTGTCTGAAAAATGAACTGAAACTCAGCTAATACTTATCACACAAACACAAAACATATACGTCTAAAGAACGCTTTAAATTTCTACTTTTAAATAAAACAATTCACATTTAAAACAAATATTCTCCTGCAATGTAATCTGTATGAAACTAAAGAGAAGTACAGTTTCTCCTGTCTCAGCTCATTATCGTTAATTTGTTCACACCCACTCGCAGAACGCGCTATTCATAAGATAATGTGTTGAGGCCATATGCAAAATAGATAAACGCCCCCAGGCAAATGCTGTAAACTCTGTAAACACACTATATTTTTTAGTCAGATTAAGATTCGTCTTGCGCGGCTATGAGGAATAATCCTGGGACATTTACCACAGAACAAGTGCTGGTTTATTTTCACTTCGAAGAGGAGCAACAGATTCAGCTGAGAAGTGTAAGTGTTTATGCTTGTGCTTTGTTCTAATCGCGATATAGAATGACGTTAGTGTCTGTAAATGGAAAAATAGCATACTGTTTAAATGTGAATCATGTTTCTGTGTGTGTGTGTGTGTGTGTGAATGAATGAATGAATGAACGCACAGATACGCACTGTTACAGACGAAATAAAATACAACATTTCGTTGACTAGTTTTGGATAAAGTTTTTCAAATCAAATAAGCTTCAAATAAGCTTCAAAATAAAGACATCACATAAGCTTTTGTTAGGAGTTTCTGGGGATAGAAGTGTCCAGACATATGCACCCTGTATTTTAAAGAAGAACATTTAATTATTTGCGATACATTATTCATTCACAAAGAATTGAGGGACATTCATGTCCCTAAAGGTTGGAGTTTTCCTCATTTTTTTAATTAAGGCATTAAGATTTTTTATTCCTCTTTTTAGTCAACTTTAGCATGGGTGTGTTCACTTATTCTAAACAGTGTGTGTGTGTGTGTGTGTGTGTGTGTGTGTGTGTATATATAATTAAAAAGCAATTTTAACCAGAAAAATCTACAATGCATGCCCAAAGTCGTGCAGCCATATAGTTTCTCTTGATATCAGCATGTTCACAGGAGACTGTACATGAACATAGTAAAATGAAAAATCAAACACCTTGGAAATGTACTATGTTTCAGGAATGGGTCAATGCTGTGTGACTGTGCAAGCCTCTGTCTTTAGATCAGTGTGTTTACTAATGTGCTTTTTTGTCCTTTGTTGTGTATCTTTGGATTAGTCTTTGGTGTTGTAAATAAATCCAAACAATCTAAAAGCCATTCTTTTTTTAAATCTCCTCATTCTTTGTGCAAGGCTCCTCATAATGATATGGCCTGATAGCACCTAATAGGGCCATTATGGGAGGGTCTTTGTCTTTCTCAGGTGTGAAATGCCATACATATTAATGAGAGATCACGCCTCCTCGCATAAAGCTTTCTCAAACAAAACACGTCATACACATTCTAAAAGACTTTATTGACTTATCTGAATGAGTAGTCAGGATGATTCTCACATAGTTTTGGAGCAAATATTCTAGACTATGTGATACAATTTTCAAAAGTCTTGTGAAGAAATAATCAATATGTGTTTTGTGGCCTTATTTCAGAAACGTTTATTTTTAAGTTTTTCAATAACCATGCATAAATAATATTCTCTCAAAAATATAAACATGTACATACATGTCGCTCACATATTATGGTAGCCCTGTTTGTGCTATATAGAGTGAATTTACACCTTTGCCATTAACATGTTTATAAATAACTGAAAAAAGCACAAATGTCAGTGCATGTCAAAACATCCCAAGGGCCCCAAAAACCCCTTGGTCACCAGAGGGTTAAAAACAAACACTTGAACTTACATCAGCGTGATAAAAACTACAGTAAATGACAGAAACCATCTTTGGAAAAACGATATTTGAAGTGTAATTTAATTGTTTAGTTGGTCTCACGTGCCGTTGAATAACATGGGGAGGCGGGGTTTATGACCTATACTAAGACCAGCCACCGGAGGGGCGATCAAGACGTTTTGGCTTCACTTTTCAGGGCTTGTGCGGCACGCTTGCTCTAGTGTCTTCCCGTCCTGAGGTTTCTTCACCAGAGCCTGAGCTTTTTCACGTCATGCCTGACGAGCCTGAGCTTCTTCACGTCATGCCTGCCGAGCCTGAGCTTCTTCACGTCATGCCTGCTGAGTCTGAGCTTCTTCACGTCATGCCGCGCCTGAGTCAGCTCCGGAAGATACAGCACTCATCATAGTCGCCATGGCTATTTTGACTGTGTGGGCAGCACACACATCGGCTCCAGCCCATGAGCCCTCGGCCAAGATGGCCGCCGCCGTTCCAGTGTCTCGTCCCAAAATGGCCGCCGCCGCCGCCATTCCAGGGTCTCGTCCCAAGATGGCCGCCACCATTCCAGAATCTCGTCCCAAGATGGCCGCCGCCACGCCTGTGTCTTCGGACAAGATGCTGCTCCGCCCTGCTCCGCCCTGGATGCCTGCTCAGCCTGCTCCGCCTTAGTCTCCAGGTCCTCTTACGCTCCACGGGCCTGGCCCTCCATCCCACCCCCGAGTCCGCCTTAGCTCAACCTCCCTTCTGGACAATTTTAGGAGCATCTGGAAGCCACTCCTTTGAGGGGGGGGGGCTATGTAATGGTTACCAGCTGGAGTGCCCTTGAGAGCCACCAGAGGGCACTCCACATCAGATTATTGTCATTCCCTCACAAACTACATTTCCCAAAACTCACTGCCCGGACTTTTCATCCATTATCACATTCATCTGTATCTCATTATCTTGTTTAGCTCACCCCATATAAGCCTGGTTCACCCTATCACTCACTGCGAAGTTTTGTTTAGTGTTACACTGCAATTCCGAGGATTCTCCCTGGTTTCATGTCTCTTGGTTTTTGGATTTCTTGCCTGTTCCGTGGATTACTCTTTTGCCCGTGTTGCCTGCCTTGTTGTGTTTGTTATTGTTTGGACTGATTACCCGGTGTTTATGACCTTTGCCTGTTTTCGACTACGATTGTGGATTACCCTTTCAATAAAACTGCATTTGGATCCTCAACATTCGTGTCTCGGAGCAGTTCGTGATAGGCTCTGTGTTGGATTAAATTTCAACCCATTTGGAACACCACTCAACCAATCAGATTTTAAGACCAAAACATGCTGTTGTAGCTATATTTTAAATTCTCAAATTTGAAGTTAAAACATATTATATTTATCAGTATTATAATTCATCCTTAATGCCTGGTAATTTTGTTGCCAACTGTTTCTCAGGATCTTCAGCAATGCAGGGTCTCTGGCTACCATGGAAGTTTGTTGCCATGGAAATGCACTGTGTGTTTCCTGTTTGTCGTTGTCCTTTCCTTTCAGGGCTCAGTGTTACACCAAAAACTCAGTTACCTGAGTCACGAATGGGAGACTTCTGCTTCCAACTGCTCTCCACAGATCACCTGATAGCCAAGACTCAATTTGCAGAGTTTAATCCTGTGAAGAATTTACCTGTAACGTCTAATGAGATGTTTTGAAATGGGTTTTGTGCCCTAAACAAAGAGCAAAACAATGTTCAGTTAGAGAAGTTAGGTCTTACTTTCTGTTGGTACTTTGTTTAGTTTACTAAGGGGCCATTTGCCCCTTTTTGCATATAAACATGCTTACGACACTCCCACATTCAACAATTTCTGGCAAGCTCCCCAATGATTTTCTTCTCTTAGAATGATAAACGTATTGATAGGTTGCTGGTCCTAAGACTAAAGTCATCCCTTTGTCTGCTGGGCAGAAAGGAGAGACTTCAGGGAGGATAAACTTAGTTCAGATGAGAGGAAAGGCAAGCCTTTTATCTTGGGCAGGCACTGTATTTTACACAATGTCCCTCCAGTGTAACCTAACAAAGGGCTCCTTATGTACTTCCTCTAGGCTGGCAGGTCTAATACTGCGGCACAGGGGACGGTTGCGAGGAGACGTCTTTTAGAGAGGCTTTGGATGGTGTGTCGGATAAAGAACAATTCATTGAATCAGCGAAATGTGTGTGTGTGTGTGTGTGTGTGTGTGTGTTGTGCCCTGCTGAAAGGTGGTGTCTGGGCCAGTAAAAACTAGCTCTACTCCGTCCTTTGCCCACCTTGTTTGAACCTCTGCCTGAAGCAGTCGTTTTTACTTCCTGTGCAATTTGATCAGTTTCTGGTTAATTTAGGTCAAAATAAGCATAATTAGTTGAATGCAATGCTTTTGTTTTATTTTTCACAATAATTTGATGATTTTTTTCCAGGACTCTTCATATAATAGGAGAATTATTTAGTCATTGTGCTCAATGATTCAATGTCAAGGCCTTTAATTTAACTAATCTGTATCTTAACCCCTTATCCTAGTGGTTGTTTAGTTGCTTCCATTAACTCATGTTGAACTTTGGCATTGCCCCAGAAGGTCCCACGCCCACTCGCTCCCACCCTCTCTCTCTCTCCCTGCCACGGTTGGATGCCTCCTGCCCTGATGCTGTCCATTCCCAGTAGGGGCCTCTGTTGATTGGCCCGGCGTGTGTCCTGCACTGTGTGGTGGTGTGAATGACGGCCCCTGTCAGCTGTGACTGGCTCCCCGGCGTTCGGCATTCTTCACTTGAGTGACAGCAGATAGTACCTCCCTTGAATTATCCTAAAAGATTGCCTGTGTGATGGCAGGACCACCTCATCCCAGAGAGAAAAAACATCTTGGCTGGGACTCTTTAATGTCGCTCTCTCACTGAGAAACTGAGTCATGACCTCTGAGCAAGTGTTCGCATGTGTCGCTCCTCTCAGCCAAAATTAATCATTGGACATATTGAATTTATAACTCCACTGGAATCAAATCGCTTTTCATTAGGGTCTTTTATAGGAAGCTGTTTGTTTTCTCCTTTTATTATCCAAAGCCACTTTGATACGTATTATCAGTTCATGCAATCCCTGTGAATCAAACCCATCCCCTTGCTGTTGCTAGTGCCATGCTCAACTATTTGAGAGCTACATAAATATTCTCTTTGTTTTTTTGGTCTACTGAAATTTACTATAAATTATATTTGCAAATAACTTTAATGTATTTTTTACGTATATATTTTTCTATCTCAGGGAAATATTTTAAGAAATAAAGCCAAAACTCTGCATGAATGGGCGATACCGAAATTTAAATGATTATATTATTTAAGAACTGACTCTTAAATTACACTTAGGTTTAAGTCTCTCCATTGTCCTGAAGCAGGCATCATTTCTTCTGTGGAGCAACAGGTGGTCATTTGTGAACAAATTAGACTAGGTTTTGTAATTACTTCTTTTTTTTTAGCCAAGATTACTCCATTACTGTCAATCATTGTCTGTTCTGGCATTAATTACTGTTTATTAATGTCCTGTTTTGTTCTGAAAAATAATGGCGCCAATTACAGTCAATCACTGTTCATTGCTTAAAAAAAGTAAAACCAATCTAAATTAATGTATTTGAAAGGTGCATATTGAATGTATATCGTATTTATGCTGAATTGTAATTTTCTGCTTGCCCATGTGTCTGGCCTACTAAGGAAACTGGCCTAATTTAACAAATGGCCACCTGTTATTGTTCTAGGAGTGGACATCTGGTTAAACAAAAGAAGGAATTATGGAAATAAAACTTAAAACCTAATAGGGTGTCTAGAGGAGTGATATTTGGGATGATATCTCTTTTACACATCTATATGATTTAAGGTATTATAATTTCAATGTGTCTTGGACAAGGATTAAGAAGCATCTCTGGACATTTGTAATCATCAATTAGTAACAGACAAGTGCTCTTTTTTCCTAATTGCCTGACAGCCCAACCCATATGGGTCAACATTAACTAGTCTGTACATAAATACAATTTAAATGACCCTCAGCCATGACTGCTGTATTTGCTACATGTGAAATTTGACTACAATTAGCTACACATGACATTTTTAGAAGCATTATGAGGTTACATCCTGAATTCATAATAATATTTATAAATATATATATATATTTGATATATAAATATATTTAAATAAATACATCAATTGACAAAAATACTTAATTATGTATGTCTTCCAACTGTTACGATTTGTAGTAAGTAATAGCACATACACAGAGAGTCTAGCAGGTGTTCACATGACTTGGATCAATTCAACAGTCTTCACTTTCCGGCCTCTCGAATTATTGATTTGCCTATTGATTTTTTTCATGTAAATCTTACAAACACTTGACTGAAAGAAAGTAGAAATCCAATTAAAAATAGTCTGAAAAGGTAATCCTAATCCAATCAAGGCTAGAAAATGTATTGATCTGCAGAGTCAAAATCAATACTGCACACGGGAGGGAAATTCAAGTGAAATGTCAAGAGAATGTTTTAGCATATTCAGAAAACAGTGAAAGCATCTCACAATATTTGATAAAGTATGGAGTTGTTCTTGGTTTTCTTTCAGTTAGCATTTATGGATCAATAACCTTGTACTTTGGTTTATTATTATTTAGCAAATCATTTTAATTATTCGACTAATGCTTACATTGGATGATTATATATGGAACAGAATGTATTTAAGATGACCCCTGAAATCCAAAGTGTAAGAAAACAGAATAATCTCTTTGGGACCCTGTGTGGAAATGTGGGAAAGGTTTCGGAAATGAATGGAAATACACAACGCAAAAAGCGAGGAGGATAAACAACACTCTAGGTATTCTTCTGGCCATGGTGCTTCTGAAATGCCACCTCGGCCCCTGAATGCCAGACGCGCTGTGCCCTGACTCGCGGGACGTTCTCACACAATCCCACAATTCACGTGGAGGGAAGCAGCTGCAGGCGGGAACATTCTGTGAGGAGGTGGAGGTTGGGAATGCACTGCCGAGGGAAAAAGGTCTGGATAGGTTACAAAGAGAGTCCCAAACATGGAACAAAGCTGGCATTCAGCGTTAAACCCCACTACTCACTGCCGAGTGTCAGGTTGATGCGTAATTCTGCAAATGTCAAAAGCACGATTTGTTTGCATGTATGTGTATTAAACATAATTCTGAAGGAGTGGGATGTGAGCATGCTTTACAAGCCTCAAACATGAGGTTGTTGTGCTTGGGGAGGAACTGTTAACCAGTGGCTCTAGCACATCCATTGGATGACACTTGCATCTTTCTGCCTTCCAATGCAAGAGAATCCTTATAATTGGTTAATGTCATCAAAGCCTGCTTTGCATTGCTTTAAACAGCCAAAGCTGTGCTAATGCTATTAATGCAAGCCAGTTATTACGTGCTAGCTGATGTCTTTGCACTTGCTTCTAGGTAATTCTGATTGCTTGAATGTTTTAAAACCTTCTAGAATCAAATCAGCTCTCACGTCTGTGTGCCTCTTCAGCAGTCCAGAATCTGCTGTTGGTTTTACATGGCATCTATACTGCATGTTAGATGTTTATAGAGTTGTCCATTATTATTATCATTGCTAGCACAATTTGAATTTGTAAATAAATTAATTTTGTGTCACGTGTTGCTCAAAGATCAGGTTTAAAATTGAATGTGTTCTTTCTGTTCTGATTCATCATGTTCATTTGAGGACATTTTATTCATGAACTAAAAAGCATCCAGAATGGACTAAATAAACAAATGAAATAAATAATAATAATAATAATAAAGTAATTGTGGTATTTTCTAATAAAGTTTCTAGCATATATATATATTTAAGAAAGCATCTGAAGATTCATCCCTCCACGTTGGATCAGACTGCTAATTCTTAAAACTCTCATCAACTGTCGAAAATGTAACAAAAATATAAATAAGATCAGTGCCATGTAGTGTTTTCTATTATAAATTAGAACTTGGTTTCAGTGTTTATTTTATCTCCACACAATGTAATGAGAAAAAAAACACGTTTGTGGTGTCATAACAAAACTGAACTCTGTTAACTGACTTTGAGTTCAAATTATTTTATGACTTTCTTTACATGCTAATGCTAATGTTCAGTGATACTTGAGAACATGTCAGAACGATTAACACCTCTAATGCACTTCCAAGTCAACATCAGTGTCATTTATAAATCATTTTTTATCAACACCAAATTCATGCTTCGACAGAATGTGACAGAGTAACAACATTTTTATGAATTTATTATTGACAGCAAAAAACCTTTATTTTCTTAACTGCACCACAGTTAATGCAGTCTTGCAGTTTGCTGCTTAGATAGTGTCGTTCAAAGCTCGGTGAAGTAAGTACACCAGGCTAGTAAGTGAATGGACTTGGAATACCTGTCAGTGTTTGCGCCTCTCTCTCTCTCTCTCTCTCTCTCTCTCTCTCTCTCTCTCTCTCTCTCTCTCTCTCTCTCTCTCTCTCTCTCTCCCTCCCTCCCTCCCTCATTTGCTGTATAAGTCTGTGATATCTGAACCGTGCCCAGCTCTCATGTCTATGAAACTCCCCAGTCTTTGTTTGGGGAATATAATTCCCATTTGGGCCTCCCCTCATCGACACAGAATGAGGAGCGTTCGGGGGAGGGGGGCAAAATGTGTGTGTGTGTGTGTGTGTATTTATGGCTTTAGGGTGGGTGGGGGGATTCCAAAAACCACAAATCAACAATATAGAACTGATGAAAATGCAAATAAACTTTGAAAAGCTTCCGCGCACACAGGCACCTCATTGGTTGCCCACTTGTTGTACAGCTCAAGATGCCAAAAAAGAAAAGAAAAGAGAAGATCCATGCTCCTGTTCTGCACAGCTTAAAAAATTAAAGCCCTGGCCGAGGTGGGGGGCTCTCTGTGTGTGTGTGTGTGTGAGAGGGATTCAGATCCTGATCCTGTCATTATAGGCAGCACTGCAGGCTGGAGTCATCGCTAGAGCACAGGGCTATGTGCGTGCATGTGTGTGTGTGTGTGTGTGTGTGTGTGTGTGTGTGCACTTTTTTTCTCCCATAATGCAGTGTGATAAGGATTGGCCTACATGGGGCTGAGAGAGTGGCGTCTGATGAAGGCTTGATTAGTGTGTTATCTACTCCTGAGCTGCTCCTGATGAAAGCTACTGACGGGAGAATGGCTGGGAAAACGGCAGACAGCTCCATCAAATGGCAGCTATGTTATGACATGACAGCCAGGACCTGGTGGATGGTAAGTTTGGTGCTTTTTGGAGCTTTTTTTTTTTCTTCACTTTTTTCCCACCAATTTTTGAGTGACGTAACTCCTCCTTCAGTGCGATTCATAGCGTGTCTTAGAGAAAAGGTTTTGCGCGAGCAGTTGTTTGAATTTGAATTATGTGTTGTATCATTTGAAAAATTTAACTGAGATATATTTACAGGCTATTTACAGAAACTTTTGGTGATTCGTGTAAAAGAGTAAATACATGTTTTTTGTATTTACTTCATTTTTTACTGCTGTACTTCTATTTCTTTTACATTTATTTGAGCATATTGCTGTTTGATATTTTGCTTTACACCCAGTCTTCTAATGTGTTGATATTGACTAAAGTGTGTGTTGTATAGGGATGTCACTGGTGTCACGTGAGGTCAGGAGCCTGCGCTTGACTGTCAGGAGGTCAAGGATTTTTTTCTTCTGTTTGTATACTCCGATCTATACTATGTCATAGCTTACTTTTAATTAAGTTTAAAGTGTCCGTTCCAATTCTCTCTATTTATGGGATTTTGACAGTTTGTCAGCGATGATCAGGGACCCCTTCAGATGAAAATTAAGTTTTAAAGTGTTATAAGAAATCAATTATTCTGGATGATGTTTCTTGTAGTCGCTGCTCCGTTGATATTTCTGATAGTGACTTTCTTCCCTGGTTTTGGCCATGCCGGTTATGAACACTGTCGCTCAAGATGTGGTTTTGCTCTGCACTTGTTGACATTTTTCTCTCTGTTTGTCTATATTTCCTCCTGGCAGACAAAAGCCTCTTGTTTGAGCGTCAATTTCAATGAAGCTACAGCTACTTCTGGTTCTCATTCCGCTATGACTGTTAATTTTACATCGAAAGTCATACTTTTTTTCCTTCTGCCAGCTGTCTTGTGAGTTAACAATTTATCATTGTGTTATTTCATAGGACAGTGACAATAATTAGGGTGTAAAGGGATGCCTCTAAGCCACTGTTTTAGATGTTTCATAACTACAAAAATGTTTAGAAATGAATCATCTTTTTTTCTCCAGACAAAGTCAGAAATTTAGTGGTAACGTACTTTACTCATTTGGACACGATTGTGTCAGTAATACACTTTCACACATACACTTTTGTATTTTCAGTTAATGAAGTCATTAATTTTTGTGTAAACCTGTGGATCCTGTCTGAGCCATTAAAAGTCAACCCGGGTAGGCTACTCACAGAAAAATTAAATAAAAAATATAACAAATAAAGATTAAATTGTATAATTAGTATACATAATTTAAACTTACATTCCTTTGTATGTAGGCTGTTTGTTGAAGGACAACTGCAATAACCATCTTTCTGTGCTTTTCACAAAAGTTAACGTTTGTCTGTTCTGGTTGTAGATATGTTAGGGTTAGGGTTACACACTCATTAATGTACTGTTTTATTATGTTTTTTTTTTGGTCTTAATTTGTTATATTATGCAGATTTTTTTACTGAACACCTTTTTACTGAAAATGATTACATAAAAAATACAGCAATTCATTTAGTAACAGACACAAGTAAGGGACTACCTTTATGTTTAATCATTTTCAGGACAAATGTTACAGTATACATGAATGTTATACAGTAGATATGTGTACATTAATAAGAAATGAAAAGATGTAATGTGTTTACCAGTGAATATTCTCTCTATTTATGGAAAATAATTAAATAAGACACACATTCTCCTTGGCTTAAGTTTCATTTTGACAGATGGGATGTTTTCATCCTTCCCAACCAATGTCCAATGTAATATCTGAGTTTAATCAAGAATTTGGAACATAGCACATTTCAAAAATATTTTTCATAATGGTAAAAAAAGAAAAAGAAAAATTCGGCACAACAAATTCATATAAAACACCTTGGATCTGGCATGGACTCACCTGCAGATGGACATAAGCATCTAAACAAGGACAAGGTCCAGACATGGTTCCGTTTGAAATGCTAACCACTAAGAAACTGGTGCAAAATGTCAGCACTGTCACAGATGCTGGGGTGAGCTACGCAGAGAGGAAAGCAGCATTTATCACTAATCCCTGTGGCCAACAGTTGTTCATTAAGGTATACACTACGGCCCCCCCTTTTTTGTTTATTGAGGGTCTTTTTTTCCTGCAAGAGTCTCTCTGTCTGGCTTGCTTTGTGCAGCTGGGAGACTGATGTCAGTCTGCATGCAGCCTCCCAGCAATCTGGTCTTCAGACGGTACTCCTGCTCTCCTGCCGAATGTGGGTCGAAGATTAGCATAATACCAACTAATCGTGAATAACATTAGCATTGAGTAAGGCAGTAATTAAAAGGATTAGCACTAGGGGAAGAAATAAATGAGGAAATTCTATGACAACTGTGTTTATGATATTGATTGGATGACCACTGGGATCCGATGCTCGTCAGGACTGTTGGTCAGATGATGAGAACACGTTGACCGCTTATAATGGGCAGACAAAGTAGCCCTGCTTATTTTAGAACTTTAACTAATGATTGTCTGTTTTATGCCAGGTATTGTGACTGTATTCTGTGAATGTCTAAATATGTACTAATTAAATGTATGTGCATAAACAAGTGTTTGGTAAAGAACTTTGAGATGCTTAGCGTTTAACTCTTCAATGACTAGCATGTAAACTGATCACAACACGGGATTAGTGTCAGCTGACATATGACAGTAGTTATGTTGCACTTTTAGATGGGTCACCTTGGTCCTTTTGATTTAGACTCAAATCCCTGCACTGATCTATCTAGTAAATGGTATTGTTCGTCTGGAAGCTAAAGTCTCTCCATAATCACAGTGTTAATTATTCCGGATGTTGGGCACACCTCAGGTTTGTTTGATCATTATCATAGGGATCAAGCTCAACTTCTTCTAAATGCTTTCTGCAGACACTGTGTATTATTAGAGTAGCATGTTTAAAGTTTCTGCCACCATCATCTCACCATTTACCTCTAGTACCACTAGGACCACAATAAACAACCACTAAATGTGCACTCAGAGTTTTATTCTCATAAAATGTTTTACACATAAAGTAACAAATAGTATTCTAAGAAACATAAAATAAAATACTACTACAAGTAGTAGTAATAATAATAATAATTAGTATTACATTTAACAGTACAATTGGTTTCTTCATGTGTAAAACATTTAATGACAATTAATATTCATATGCCTTCCCCAAGCTTAAGGATACTCATATTACTACAGAGAAGAAAAAGGTTACATTTTATTTCGATAGTCCATTTTAAACATTCTAACTAACTATAAGTATCTAACAACTACATGTAAGTTAACTCTCACCAATTTGCAAATACGTGTCAATTAGCTCTCATTAGAGTATTAGTAGACTGTTAGGTTAGGGTTAAGTAGAATAAGTTTACTTGTACTTGCAAAGTTATTTATAGTCAATGTCTGTTGGGGGACCAAGTGTTAGCTGATATTAAGCAGACAGTCAACTAAAGACTGGTAGTTGACATGCAGTTGAAAAGTTATAGTTAGTAGAAAGTCTAAAGTGGACTATCAATATATAGTATTTCAAAAAAGAAAGAAAAACATTAAAAATATCTAATAGTTTTTTTAAAAAAAAATTATGGAATTGGTCATCTGATTGGGTACTTCTACTGAATAAGTAATTACTTTGTGGCAGTTTAAAAAGTGTTTTATGTAGTTGTTATGGTATCCAGGCACAGAGAGAGCAGGGGCTTGGATCTAGGTAACCAATCTTTATTTACAAAACTGAACTTCTACAACGATATAAAGCAAAGATCTCAATAAGAACATAAATGTAGAGCAGCATAACATAGACAATATCCGACAAGTAACTGAACCCAACAGGGGGTATAAATACACAGGACTAAGGGGCTGTTTACACTACATCTTTTCAACCAAAAACCTGTTATGCGTTTTGGCCGTTGATTTACACAACAACAGCGTTTTGGGTGCCTGAAAACGCAAACTTTTGAAAATTGGTTTCAAAGGGCAAATTAACGGTCTCTGTGTAAACTACAAAAACGTGCATCTCTGAAATCGATGACGTCATGCACATGCATATTACGTGATCAGTTAGTGTTTCATTGCCATCTAATGGCCTGGCAGCAGAATACAGCGTTTTCAGTCGTTTTTGCGGATCCACGTGAATGGGGATTATTTTGACACTGTGGAGCCGGAGGGTCGAGGGAGCCCGGTGAAGCTATAAGGACGACGGTCCCAGGTGGAGCTGAGGGAGGGAGGAGCCAAGGTGGAGTTAAGTTAAGTTTTAAGTTTATTGTCCTTTCAGAAATTCTTTTGTGTCTGTGGTACCCTTCGGTCATCACCAACACCAAATGACAAATAAAAACAAACATCAAAAATGCAAAAGTACTTTACAAAATACAACCAACATCAAGAACATCCCTCTTGCAACAGCAAAATCACTGCCATCGATGTAAAATGACAACTGTGATATCACAATAATTTATTTAACAGAGCTATAGACCAATTTTCAATTTGTGGGCGGAGCTTAGCTGGAGGCAGAACGATTCCTCTGGCCGCTTCCCTAACGTTAGTTTGCAAGTTTTGTTAGCTTGTTTTTTAACAATGACTGGAGAAAATCCGATTTTATCTTAATGTGCAAGGTCACTCACTGTCCAGGACCGCGATTGTTATTTGCAAAAGTTAATTTTAATGGATGGAACCAGATTGGCTGACCTGTACTGTACACGCTGTCAATGGATGGACGATCTGACAGACGCTAACGCTACCTCCGGTTGAGTGGCCTGACTTCTACACCTATCCGATAGAGATACCGAGCGTAAAGAGAAACTGAGGGCATATAAATCTTTAGATGCCTATAACTATGTGCTGAATGGTCATGTACAAGACTTGTGTGGTACGATCCGCAGTTCTGCCTAGCCAGCGCAAAGAAGACGACAATGTAAAGAGTGACATTACGGTGCAATTTTAATGATGTGAATATTTTCTAGAAATAAAATTTCAGAGACAGCATATTAATTTTTCATCGATTCTTGCACCCAACAACACAACAAGATAACATTTAGTAATAATAATAATAATTTAAGCTCCTTATTATGTAGCCGAATCTGTGCTGGTTTGTATTGGCCGCCTCCAGTTTTCCGTTTGTTTTGCCTCCAGCTAGCGCCGTGACGTAACTGTGACGTCAGCTCGAAATTGGTCTATACTGGAGGATATAAAAGATCTTTGTGCAAGGGCAGTCCATAATAACGGTACTCTATACCTTAGACCAGATGGTTGGCTGGTTATCGGGCAGAGGTGGAGTGATGGGCTCGGTGGCCCGAGGCGGAGCCAGGGGATCCCCTTGCCAAGGCAGAGCTGGAGACTGGAAGACCCAAGGCGGATCTGAGTTGCTGGTTGAAGTCAACTGAGGAAGAGCCAAGAGACAGAAGGGAACCAGCGGAGGCAGGGCTGAGGAACTGGCTGTCTTGAGTAGAGGAGATGGGAGAGGGAGGCTGAGTGCGACCATCAGAGCCGCAGGAGACTCGGAGCTGGGCGGGACTAGCAGATACGCAGGAGACTTGGAGCTGGGCGGGGCCATCAGAGACACAGGAGACTTGGAGCTGGGCGGGACTAGCAGATATACGCAGGAGACTTGGAGCTGGGCGGGACCATCAGAGACGCAGGAGACTTGGAGCTGGGCGGGACCATCAGAGACACAGGAGACTCGGAGCTGGGCGGGACCAGCAGAGATGCAGGAGACTTGGAGCTGGGCGGGGCCAGCAGAGAAGCAGGAGACTTGGAGCTGGGCGGGACCATCAGAGACGCAGGAGACTTGGAGCTGGGCGGGACCATCAGAGACGCAGGAGACTTGGAGCTGGGCGGGACCATCAGAGACACAGGAGACTCGGAGCTGGGCGGGACCAGCAGAGATGCAGGAGACTCGGAGCTGGGCGGGACCAGCAGAGACGCAGGAGACTTGGAGCTGGGCGGGACCAGCAGAGACGCAGGAGACTTGGAGCTGGGCTGGACCAGCAGAGACGCAGGAGACTTGGAGCTGGGCGGGACCATCAGAGACACAGGGGACTCGGAGCTGGGCGGGACCATCAGAGACACAGGAGACTCGGAGCTGGGCGGGACCAGCAGAGATGCAGGAGACTTGGAGCTGGGCTGGACCATCAGAGACACAGGAGACTCGGAGCTGGGCGGGACCAACAGAGATGCAGGAGACTTGGAGCTGGGCTGGACCATCAGAGACACAGGAGACTCGGAGCTGGGCGGGACCAACAGAGACGCAGGAGACTTGGAGCTGGACGGGACCAGCAGAGACGCAGGAGACTTGGAGCTGGGCGGGACCAGTGGAGACTCAGGACACTTGGAGCTGGGCAGGACCAGCAGAAACGCAGGAGACCCGAGTTACTGAATAATATACCGTATCCAAGTTACTGGTTGGAGACAACTGAGAAGGAGCCGAGGGACTGAAGGGAACCAGGGAGGGCCTCAGTCCTCCAGCCCCCTGGCTCCACCTTGGTCGCTCTTCACCGCGGCTCTGCCTAGGACAAGGAACTGGCTGTCTTGAGTAGGGTTGGGCATCGAGTTCTATTTGTTGGGTTCTATTTTAGAACCGGATTAAAAATTCCAAAAAACGGGGATTCAATAAGACACATTTTGATTCCTCTTATCAATTGCGTTGTGTGGATTTTAATATGACTTTAAATCATTCAAGCACAAGAAGACCCTCACACTGTTTTCTGTGCTGCACACACATCCAAAGCGCGTGCACAGAAAAGTGATTGTAATGTGATTTAAAAAAAAATTCAAGTAGAAAAAAAAATCACAGTCTTCCAGGGGACAGCCATCTTGAGATGAGATCATGAGAGGGAGACCAGTAGGTCTTTGGGGTAGAGAGGAACTGCTAATGGATCCATTAAATCTTCTCTAGGTCAGTTATTCTGTTACGGTATGTTAGTGATGGGCACTTTCGAAACACTGCCTCATGAAGCAAATATTTTGTTTCGAATCAGTGGTTCGGAACAAAACTACTAAAGTCACGTGATTTCAGTAAACGAGGCATTATTACATTGCAACTGTTTCAAAATGTTTCAAAATTTCAATGGTTCATTGCTGGGGGGTGATCTCTGTGAAACCATGAATAATACGGATTTACTGAGATCAGCCCCCAGCGGCGAACCATTAAAAGTGTCTATGGTTTTTACCTGATTTATACATCAGGTTAATCACATTTGGTTTATACATTTGTAGACATTTTAATGAGATGTTTGTATAATTAAAAAGAATAATAGTAGTTAATAGTCTTATTGGCCTGTTTAGAGCCATGCATAGAAAAAAAAAACCAAGCCCTGGAAATTGCTAAAAGAACACATATACAGACACTTAATATTTAATGATATTAGATGATTAGTTAATTGCATCTGATAGATTATACTTTCAATCAAATATTTGCAATGGATTTATAAAAACTGTTTTATGCATGTTTGGCCTGAGTTTTTGTTGCATTTAAACTGTTTTGACCAGCAGGCATCACCAGCGTGTGGTGTTTAGAATGCTTTGAAACAGTGAATCATTTTGCAAAGCAATTGGTTCAATTCATTAGAAGCTTTGAAAAGATTTGTTTCTCCCATCACTATAAGGTATGCAAGCACAGAGAGAGCAGAGGCTTGGGTCCAAGGCAGAAATCTTAATCTTAATCAAAACTAAACTTCTACAATAATATAAAGCAAAGATCTCAAGAAGAACAGTAATATAGAGCACAATTAAAATAGACAATCACCGACAAGTAACTGAACTCAACAGGAGGTATAAATAGTGAATGTCTCATTATTGGGAGATACAAGGGTTCGTGGCTCTACCATTAGAGAAGCATAACAGCTTACTTGGATCATGTGTGCCTTGATAACCAAACACATTACAGCCTTGACGTTTTTTGGATTTCATTCAGAGTTGTGCGATAGTTGATCCCATAAATGAATGATACCTGTCGCACAATTATCCGTGAGTTCCCTTATAAAACAGCATTTCTTTTTTCGGTGTAAACTCTAAAAATAGATCAATCTAAAATGAATGTTTAAGAGCTGTTGAAGATTAGCAGAAGGGCTGTCGATTCATTAAACGATAAGCCGTTTTCCCACAAAAGCAGTTTATTCAGCGTAGTAAAGCCTCTCCTCCATTGATATCCATTAAAAAAATGGCCTCTGGTCTCCTTTCCTGCGTACCACATCGTTAGCAGGCGTTACACGCTTTTTTGTGCTAACCTTGTTGGTTTGCCTTTATTTGGCGTTGGTATAAATACAGGAGTCACATTTGAAACTAAAAATGTAAAATGTAATCGTTTTGGACGTTCATTTATACGACAACAGCGTTTTGGGTGCCTGAAATCGATAACTTTTGCAAACGGTTTTCAAAGTGCAAGTTTTTGAAAACGGTCTCCGTGTAAACAACAAAAACGTGAATCTCTGAAAATGATGACATATTACATATGCATATTACATGTTCAATCTATAGGGTTTCATCGCCATCTAATGTCCTGGCAGCAGAATAAAGCATTTTTAGTCATTTTTGCAGATTCATCTGAATGAGGATCGATTTGACAATGGTTTAAAGGGTTAGTTCACCCAAAAATGAAAATGCTGTCAGTAATTACTCACCCTCATGTTGTTCCAGCCCCGTAAGACACTCGTTCATCTTCGGAACACAAATTAAGATATTTTTGATTAAATCTGAGAGCTGGATCACTCCTCCATAGGCTTCTTAAGGGATCGAAACTGGCCGGCCCAAAAGTTATGAAAGACATCGTTTAAATAGTCCATAAGTTTATCAAGCGACGAGAATACTTTTTGTGCGCAAACAAACAAACAAAAATAACAACTTTATTCAACTAATCATTTCATTCTCTGTGGGCCGTGATATTTCAGCCCGTTCTCATCCCAAGGCGTCATACATGTGACGCTTTGGACATTTTGTCGAAATCTTACGCACATGGCATCCTTTAGCGTCAATATGAGACGCAGAACCAAAGGCGTCATACAGGTGACGCTCGTCTAAATCCGACTTACATGGCATCGTTTAGCGTCAATATGAGACGCAGAACCCAAGGCGTCATACAGGTGACGCTCGTCTAAATCCGACGCACATGGCATCCTTTAGAATATGAGACGCAGATCCCAAGGCGTCATAACCGTAACCCTACCCCAGACCAAAACCTACCCATAACAGTGCGTGTTATATTGAGGCTAAGGGATGCCATGTGCGTAAGATTTCGACGAAAAGTCATATGGCGTCACCTATATGACGCCAAAGGATGAGAATGTGTTGGATATTTCACGTAGTGATATTGCGCAAAGCTTCTAGGTTGCACGTCACACGTAGGCTCACTATTGGCCGACGCTGGTCATGTGTGTGATGCGTGATGTATAACCTAGAAGATGAACGAAAGTCTTACGGGGTTGGAACAACATGAGGGTGAGTAATTACTGACAGAATTTTCATTTTTGGGTGAACTAACCCTTTAACAATGGACGATGGTCTGCACGGAGAAAACTCAAATGAAAAACTTCTCCGTTTTAGGCATATCGTTGTCATGTAAACGTACCCTAAATAAGTGTATTAACAAGGGATAGGTGAACACAATAGGTTAATATGGTAACAAACAGACACCCAATAGGGCACTATTTAAGGGTATAGCCATTTGTAGTGTTGTCCGAAACCATAGTGGACGTTATTGAGTGCACTCATTCAATCCCACAATGCACCGCAATAACGAGTGTACAAACGATGTACGCTCAATGGCTAGAGAATACCTATAAAGCACTGTGAGGGTTGTGCCGAACGAATTCCTGCATCTCGCAAGAAGATGGCGCCCCCAACTGTATCATCTATAGGCCTACACAAATATGTAGTTTAAAAGTGTAGGGACACTGACTCAATTACATCATTAGCAGTGCTTCATGGGAGTGGGCAGGTGCTAAAAGTTATTTTGGCACAATTTGCTTGTTGTTTGTCTTATTATTGGAGATTTCTTTGCAGCATGGGTAATAGTTTCCCACCAGGACTTCCGCTGTTAAATACGATTACTGACAGGTTCGGCTAAAGCATATTTCATTGATTAACAAACTCATAGCTCACAGGTCTGTCTTTAATGGTTTGTAAGTTATATTTTAGTAAATCAATTTCCTTATGGAGAAAATTAATGGGATTTTTACTTCCGGAACTCGTCTGTTGCCATTGACAATTGCCATCCTGTTGCCTCATGGTATAGTAAAGTGTCTATTGGATGTGCACTTGTCAGAAGTAGAAAGTCATCTGGGTATTTTTCACTTACTGTTTTATGAATTCTGTGAATTTGGACATCCTTCTCTTTTTACATACTGTTTTTCTTCTACTATATACTAAGTATGCATATTCAGAATGCAACTAGATGATACCTTTAAGACTGTTAAGAGAAGGAGATCATACTTTCAGTCCTTTGGGAACACTGGGCAAGTGAATATGGTACTCTCACATGTAGAGCATGTACACGTGGAGACTATTTTTTAAAAAGCTTTGAAAAGGCTTATATGGGTATGCACTAGCAGTTCACTTATCTTTTAGAGATCAGATGTGGAGCATTTTGAAGAGAATGATCGACCAGGGGTTCTTTAACTGCTACAGCGATGTGTAGCCATGCCTGACAAATATCTGCTTAGGGCAATTAGGAAACAAAAGGCCTCTTTGTTCTAAACGGGGTTTGGGGTGGGGGGGGGGGGGGGGGGGGGGATGGGGGGGGGGGGGGATGGGGGGGTCGAAGAGGGGACGTTAAGAAAGAAAGAAAGAAGGCTTGAGAGAGGAAAAAGAAAAGCGTCAAGGTATGGGCCAGAACTGCTGCATGGAGGAGTGGTGTATAGATGTAACTTGACCACTTATATTAACTGATCTCAGAGCTTAAATTAAGATCATGAATTAAGGTCATCAATAATAAGTGTTTAGTAAAGGCTTTTAAGAGTTTTAAGAGTTTAATGTTAATTCTGTCAGGACCACTATCGTCAAATACGATATCGATAGCATACAGTTTCGATTGGCAGTATGGTTCCGTTCTGGACGAGAACTCCCTGTGCATCCATGCAGCCTAGCATAGATAAGAGCAGAGAGAGCAGCAATAACCACCCCCCCCCCCCCCCCCCCCCCCCCCCCCCCCCCCCACCCCCTTAGGGTAAACAAAACAGAACCATGTATGCAGATATCATTAATTCGAGATTTTAAAGTAAAACATAATTCGAGAATTTATTCTGATTCGAGGGGAATCAGAATACCAAATCCTGACTGACGATAGGAGGAGCTGGGGATGGTGGAGGGAAATTAGCTCCTGAGAAATGCGATAGCTGCTGATACTGAAGGAGCGTATACAGTGATAGGCGTCGTATTGCTATAGGTAGACGTGGATCAGCTGAGAGCCAAATGATGCGAGCTTGACTAACGTGACCTGCCAGAACTGACGTAGCGATCTTGATTTCCGTCAGATCAATTCAATTCAATTCAATTCAATTAACATTTATTTGTATAGTGCTTTTCACAATAGCGATTGTTTCAAAACAGCTTTACAGAAAATGCATGTCAACATTACAATTTAGAGTGATCTGTTATCAGGGGTGACTGTGTCCAAGTAATGTATTTCAGCAAGGTTCATACAAATCACGCAGTTAGCTAACAAGGTATTACATTTAAGGCAGAAACAATGAGCTCATTGAAGTAATAAATTACAAGTTGTCAACATAATGATTTAGAAATGTAGCATCGGTGCATGTTGATTTAGAGTTAAGACCTCGTAGGAGTTGGAGTCATCTACATTGTTCAGGTCTAGATCAGAAAGTGTTTTTTTACTTTAGAAAAAGTCACTAATTCATTCAATTCACGCTTGCTTACAAACCTAAATGCCTTTCTGAGACCTGTGGATATATAATGATTATATTATTTATTGTTTATACTGTACCTGCGGCATTTTCCCTAAACTGTTACATGCAGAGTCATGCCAACATAATCTACAAGTATTAAAACTCTAGACAGGGCTACTGTTAATATATATTTTCTCACAAAGAGCTGAGGCTTTAAGTATTTTATGTTTATTAATCTTGCTGTAGCTGCTTAACTTCATATGCTTCAGTGCTCAACTATCCAGTGCCAACTGATAATAAAATATTGAAATATACACAAAGTCATCTTATCTACAGACAGAAGAGTTAAACATTTTAATGTAAATGGACTGTCTTACTGATGCCAACATGATACAACAATAGTCCAGTTTAGTACGTTTACAGTGGACGTTTAAACTGGTCGGATTTTCATCACCTCTACAGAGAATCTAACTTACTATTACTAACTGTACTAACTGTACTATTAAATTTTGATTGTACATCTCTGCTCTAATTTCTTGGAGTACTTATAAAGTACTTGATATTACACATGTCGAAATTATTGGTAGTCCTATCATTCATACTCTTTCACAGACTTTTAATGTGGTGTGATCACAAGCAAACAACTTTAGTCATTATTTTTGAGGCTGTTAGTGGAGGAAACCCTGTTTAGTGAAAATGAAAGATCAAATATCAGACCGCAAAAGCTTTTATAGTTGTGGCTAATGAAGATGCACATTATTACAGGAACATGTGTTCAGAGACCAGACAAAGGCCTGCAGGGATGCACATTTCATGCGACATAGGTGCATGCTTGTCCTGTCAATCAAGACCCATTGAAGTGAGGAGTGAGACAGATGCACATAGAGAGAGAAAGCAAGTACACAGCAGTTTTGCCTGACTCTTCTGTGGAGGCCTGCTGCTTCTTTCTCAAAGCTGAAGGATTTGCAATGCATGCACGGGTGTGTGTGTGTGTGTGTGTGAGTGTGAATGGAACGCAATGGTTTTGGCAGGATTCCATGTTTACTATAAGCTTTCTCCTTGTTTATTTGAGTGTGCATCTCCTTGTTGCTCTTGTTCTTGGTTGCTGGTTTGTGGTGGCGAGGAATGGACAGTCTTTCATGGTAACAGGTGCATAAGAGCTCCCTCTGCATGTTTTTGAGTGTGATTATTTTCTTATATGTAAGTGTATGATATTTCTTTCAAGATAAGGCACAAGGCAAAGAGAAAGGAAACAAGAAAACTAACATTAGATAAAAATGACATTGTAACAAAGGACATGCATGTTTCTTTAAATGCATGTCACTACATTTCGGTATAAGTGAACGTGTAAAAGAAAAAAAGAAATTAAAAAAATAATAATAATTAACTAACAATACTTCGATTGGTTTGGGTAATTATTTATTCATTTTCACAGCATTTCTACTGAATAACATTATCCGGCCCTTTTAGTGTCTGCCATCTCAGTAACTCAGGAATAGCTGTGTCTAGAATTACTACAGGTGCAGTAGTCTCACACGAACACGGTAAGGTAATTAATCAGTCTTCATCTCTGCCAAGTTTTCCTTGATCCATTTGTAGGCAGTGGTTACATAGTCGTTTGCTGCCCTCTGGTGCTTAAATCATCGGGTGCGTACAGATTAAAACTGCACTTATTAAAACATATAGGGCAAGCAGATGTTGGTTATGCTTTTATGGTCCACTTTGCCATCACTGTGAAATGAAAAAAATATATATATTATTTTGAGATACAAGAATGGACACGAGTTATTTCAAATAAATAAATGGTAGAATGTTACCAAGTCGAAGACAGTCGGCTACATGGTAGGCTGCCAGGCTATATAATGTCATATTTTAGCTGATTTACATATATTTCTATTAAGGGTTTTCATGAGCACATAATGATGTTGTCTCTCAAAAGAACTGCTTGATGTGAAAATATTTGCCGTGACCCGGATTCGAACCGGGGTTGCTGCGGCCACAACGCAGAGTACTTACCACTATACGATCACGGCACAGTTCTGGTACGCCACTTGGCGGACATTTCACTACCGCATCCCTGTGGGCTGAATGGAAACTGCGCTGTATACACACTTCCCAATATAACTTCTATGACTTGGTTACCTAAATCGTTATCGCTCTCTCCTGCCTTCGACAAACGAGGTTATTTGCAAATTGTAAAATCGACAAAGAGCAAATATTTTATTCTGTTTACGTTTTTATATAGCTAACCAAAAACAATAACCAGCATTTTTAGTGCTGTTTAAAAGTTCCTACAATTTATTTTCAGTGAAGATTATCCAGGTTAATGTAGGCTAAAGTAGGCTGTCAGTTTGAGTGTAGGCTATGTTGGATAGACAGACAATCGCAATGTTCTCTAGCAATATGTTACCAGCCAGTTATAGGCCTGAAACGTTGCGGCTTTTACTATCACTATAAATCACGTACAAGTGTAAAACACACTGTTTTATTCGGATTCGAACCGGGGTTGCCGCGGCCACAACGCAGAGTACTAACCACTATACGATCACGGCGAGCTATGACAACAGTAGAAAAAAGGTAATGAACAGTCACACTAGATTTACGATTAAGACTTAGGTTTTACGATTACGATGAAACCTTATAAAAACAGAACAAGGATATTGTTATTAATACAGTATTAATGTTAGGATATCTCCGAACAAATATGTCGCTATGAGACGTCATTACATAGCCTCCTAGGCTATGTCAAAATGTGCGGAATGTTTCACGTCTGGCTATGATGTTGGCACTCTGTGATATTTTTTTTAAAATAGGCTATAAAACCGCAAAAATAAAGCAAATAAATTGTCAAAACAGCTGCTACAAAGTAAGAGTTACAGGTTTATACGCCATTATAAGGAGACAAAGTGTTTTTTGGAACAAGTGAATGAATTGAACTTAAACGAGCAGAGCGAGGTCACTGGCGCGTGCTCCTGTGTGAGTTTCACAGCTCCTGCATTCTTATGTTCGAGGAGGATTCAGTCTACAGACGTTATTGTGTACATTATGAAAATGCGTCTTGAGAAAGTGTTCATCTAATAGCATACAATAATTTGTTTCACATCACCCCGCTTGCAATCTAGGCCCGCTGATACAAATATGGCGTTGTGGCGCAATATGAATAAGCGTTCCGACATAGGCTAATTATAATCCTATTTATAGACTATCTGTCCACTTAAAAGCAAAGACACTAAAAGAAGACAGTAAATAGGCTACCAAAAGCAGAATATTCGACAAACGCTTTACCTGGTTTGCAATTTTGCACCGAGCCAAAAATGATGATGTTGAATTTAGCACTGCAGAGAGCTTGGTCGATACATGTAAAATATTAAATGAAATTATATCCTGAATTTGAATGGTCATCAATTGTTCTCAAAATTAAGTTTTTTTTTCCTCACACATGTTTCTCATTCCACACAATAATCTTGTTAAAATTAAAGTTACATTATTCACCTGGAGAGGAGCCTGAGCAAATATGAAAATTAGTTAGCCTAATTTCATGTTCATAAGCCTATAGGCTAGGCCTACTCCTGTTAATCTGACTTGAGAAGTATATCACAAAATTGATAAAATAATGAAAAACATAATATAGTTTTATAAATACAAATTAGAGCAGTTTTTAATTGCTCAGTGAAACCCAGGTGTAATTCTTTAACACAAAAACATCCAAACCCATCATGACACTTTATCCTTGGTAAATAAATAGGCTAATAATAATAATAATAATAAATCAATAAATAAATGTGCATTGTGTTTTTCATTCTTATAAAAAGAGAAACACTACCTGCCCTACCAGACTACCATGTGCCTTTACTAAAAATATCATTGATATAAAAATTTTTAAAAAAAAAAAATAATTATTGATTAACATAGACAATTTAAATTCTGGCTCAAAACAAATCGGAGTACTAGAATAAATGTGTCATTCATTAATATTATAATACATTTAGAAAACCTGCTAATTCATGGGAAAGAAGCTCTTATAGGCTTTGTCTCGGAGTGAAATGCTAAAATGGAAATCATATGGGCTATTAGGCTATAGTTACCTTACAATAAAAAAATTACCTTTGCAACATATCTTGCAACTATGAAGTAAAAAAGCGGAAATATGGGATCATGGAATCATATGGGTCATCTTCAAGCCGTTATTAGACGGTCGTGTGTCTCTTTGCTACCCGGTATGGTCGACTTAAAAAAGGGTGGTGCCGTTTATTCAAAAGCAGCAGGTCATCGTTTTGCATTAAATGCATACATTTCGCCACTTAACCGTTTACCAGTTTTAAAAATCTATTTGCACGTTAAAGCAACGATATTTTTAAAACAAGAAATATAATCGATGTAGCATAAGTAATAACCAAATAATATTCACTCGTAGGACTTGAATGCCTACTACTGAAAAGCAATATATAACTTTCCTAACCCGTGAAAACATGAAAGCACGTTTTAAATCGAAAGGAACGGAATCTTTTTGATATTTTCTGGAGACATTAGAAACGAAATATCGCCTTGTTACAGCAACCCTGATGCACCAGCTATACACAACGTAGCCTAAGTAAATCGATAATTAATGACTAGAAAAGTTTGGCTTTGAGCGTCTAGAGTCGAGAGAATATAATAGCCTTTCTGTAGCCTACATGAAATGTAGTGAACTTACGGAGCTAGTATCGAGGCTCGCTGCGCGCACACGGCACAGGCTATCCAAAGTCATGTGAAACTTGACAGGCAAAAGTGAACAGATCTCTAAAATCTTCAGGACACCGATATTTCTACATGTTAATAATGATTCCCTGTCCTCCACTCGCCACTGAAATTGCCAAAGTTTACGTCTAAGAATTTGGAGCCCTTTGCTTCGTTTCGTATCACACTCCACCTACTCGATATAATGCTCCAACAAGCCCTTGTGTTTGTTGTTTCAAACACAGGGCTTGTTTGTTTGTCTTTACAAGTGTGACAGCGCATAGAATAAACGATTCATTCTATATAAGTCGTTTATCTTGACAGATACATTTAGTTAGCCACGAGTGCAGTCACAACCAAAACGAACTTTTCTACGTGACAACTTATGTCGTGCAGAGCAAAGATGACAATCCAGGCTATAAAACGAAAACTGTAGGTTTGTCTATCGAAAAGATAAATATAGAATGTATGATAGCCTAATGAAATTTATTCTGTAGAAATTATAGAAACAACAGGTAAAAATGTTATTAACAAAATTACGAACGATCAAACAATTTATTTGTCATATTAGACTACATGCAGCGCTTAATGTAGCCTATCAGTGAGGCGTATTTCTGCTTAGCTCGATAGACTTTGGAATAGCATGTCTTGCATAGACATGTATTGTATAGACATGCTATGTCATATATAGAAAGAAAAATAAATAGACAGAATTGCTATTCATTCGGGTTCATTGCTGTCTGTTATATGAATAGCCTACACTTTTTTATTACAGGTGACGTGAATAGGCTAATCATAAACCGTTTTATTACTACTATCTTTTGATTGTGTCTCATTTAATGGCACCGGTAAACGCGCTCAAATTCATACGTGTTTCATCCATGTTGTTGGAGTCGTGTGTGTGTGTGTGTGTGTGTGTGTGTGAGTGCGCGCGCGCGCGGGGCGCTCTGGTGTTCTGGTCTGGATCAATGCCATCATTGTGCTCTCTAACAGTGGTGACTTTCTCTGCTATATCATTCAAAATCTTAATAATGGTTTAGTAATACAGCCTATAGACAGTATGGGCTATATTTCTACCGATTTAAAGATTGATTAGCTATTAAAAAGTCATTGAAGTTTAACAATGCTAAACAATGTGGTTTAAGATTATGTCAAAATCTAGCAAACACTGTATGCAGGGGAGTAGGTATGAAAATCGTTATTATTAATTTAATTAAAATATAGGCCTAATTTCTTTAAAAAATAGCTAATTTAGTAGGGATTTATTTGCTTTCATGCCTGTACATAAGGAAATATTCTTAATCCCCAAGGCCAAAATGCACAGAGGAATTTGACCTATCTTCAGCCACTAGTCTAAATTGCGCTCGGTCTCGCTTTGATTGGACTTGTCCAATGTTAATATGCAAATAGTGACACTGTCTGCCGAGCGGAAGTGAGGGGCCTAGGGCATGGAACGGCGAGCGGAGCTCCACCGGTGCGCCAGCCAATCAGAAACGAGGATGTAATTCCAAATGCGCAGCTACGTTTGGCTGCTGCCAGCGCGAGCAACAGCGACGACAGACAGAGAAAGTGAAGGCGCAGACCTACCCACTTCCAAATAACTCAGCCTATTCTGGACCGCGTTCAACTCAACCACCAAAAGCTATCCAAAAGACTGACTTGCAGAGGAAGGAAGATAAAAAAAATATCTGAGGTGCTCGCTGACTTGATTTTGCCGCCTGTCTGCCAAGAATTCGCTTCCGGTGTTCATTTTTGTAAGCAGTACAACGTGAAACGAAAAGAGAAAAAAATATATAAAAAAAACACAAATTTTTGAACTTGAGACATGTGAGCATACCGGCTTCAATTTCATCCGGCCTCCAGGAACCCCCTTCAATTCCATGCAATACAGTGCAATGGTACGTTATGATGGAAAACACTGTCTTACTAACATTTGTGAATATTTGTCTCGAGTTGCTGTGTTGCGCGAATGTAACCTCAACAGAGCAATAGCTTTACGTTTCAATATTGAACTGAACAAGACACTTTAAAACTACAGAAAGAAATATCGTAATGTTGGATTGTTTATATCACGCATTGGCAGACGTCCTATATGGGTCATATTGTGTCAGAAGTCGAGTTTGTGCCTCTTGGCATGCATCCTGTGTTAGCTCAAACTCTCCCCTATTGAATAGCCGTGCGCTTCTGGCACGGAGCAGCGGCGTGAATACCTGGACAAGCCGTGTTGATATTTACTCTCACTCATTTAAATGCTTGTCTGGGGCTTTTTTACGTAGCGAGACTTGCATTGATACTCTTTCACTCTGTAACTTTGTTATTTGATACTTTAAAACATTACGTTATGCACACGTAGATGTCTGTTTGCACGTCCATACATCGATTCATTGTTTTACCATGAACGTTGGACTTTGTTGCGTTGCGCTTTTGTTGCGGTCTATTGTAGTTGCATCTTAGTAGGCTAATGGACTCGGTGTCCTTCATAAAGTCTTTGTTGAGCCTTGTGGACGTATGAGTTGGACGGAGGGGGTGGGCTTTGACTTCGACACAAGATGCCGTCATGCCGATGTAAGGCGAAGGGAATCATTAGGCTATCTGTCCAACAGACTGGCCCTGTGCTCTTCTCTCACTGGGATACGTGATAGAACCGTATGCAGTAGCATACTGCTGTTGATTCCTCTCTTTTCTCGCAAAATTTAAACCGTTGTCATGTTGGTTACTGCTCTTTTAAAAAGCACAGAAATAAACGAATTAATTTATTCAGTTTGGAGTTATTTTGCATAATAAACGCTGCAGGCCCACACTTACATTTGCGTCATTAGCTAATAAATCGTGCTTTTCCAAGCATATGATATAACAGGCTAATGCCATATCTCAGTATTGGTTTGTAATAGCTGATAGTGAAAGTAAACTTAACCAACGAAAGTCTAGACAAAGTAGGCTAGTCAAAATTTCTTTATATCTCCTGATATGATTTGATCATAAGCATCATATTTTGTTTTTTATTAAGACGACGCCTTTATCAATCAAAGTCATGAATTGTTTTCATTTGCAATAGAAGAAACCAGCAAAAATCTTTAGGCTATATTGGGCTCGCTTCATCGTGTTTCATAGTTTTACATGCCTTCCCAAAGTCCTCAGCACATAAAAATGACATTTGGATAAAAAGTAGGAAATTGCTCAAATCTTTGTCAATGTCACGGAGGTGCATTCGAGGTGGGCTGGATATATGGGATATGCGCTTGCTGGAAGAGGAGGAGTATGACTGTGTAATTAAAGGCGAAAAAAAAAATCTTCAGACTGATTTGTTAGGCTCCAGCAGACTAGAGGGTGTTACCGGCCCATATTATATCAAGTTTGAAAAGCAAACACATGATCAGAAATAAGGCGCCTTAAAGTTTTCTTATTACACGTGCGATAGGCTATATTATTCAAGATTCCTATTTGAAACTCGACTCTCAGATTCCTTAGCTTTATACTCAGCGGTGGGTTCACCTCACGCGCTGTGGATGCGTCTAGATTCACTCCGTTTACAATCTTTTGTGCTCTTAAATAGACGCCGGGATCGGTTAAATGCAAAGTGTGGAATCTCCAGTTGTTCTCTGTTGCCGGATAAGAGCGTGTTTTTTTGAATGAGGATATCAGGTCTTACTCAAACGTGCACGGAGCAGCACGGGCTCTGAAGAATGAAGCGATAATATCAATCATCCGATACCCTTCAGGACTTTGATAACCGCGCGATCTACGATGTATTCGCCGATTTGTCTCACACAGGTATATTTTATATTTGTTTGAATTATCACTGAGTAGGCTTGGCAATTCTTTACTTGTTTGTGTACATTATTCACTGCATGTGCTTTTGGTTCATTTAAAAATTGTTGCAGTTATGCTATTACGCATTTATTGTAGCCTAGACTTCCCTCTTGTCTTTTTAAAGTTCAATATCGTATTTGAACAACTTCTTCGACGTCGTGTCTTACAAAAGGCACGTGAGAAAATCGATTCATTTAAACTTAACTGCAACCTTTAAAATCACTCAAGAAAATAAATATTCAAATTAGAAGGACGAAGTCGTTTTTAAATTAATCAAATAACCTTTTATTCTCTAGTTCTTTAGAAAACCATATATGTACTGGTAGGCTACTTTAAGGTACCCAAAACCAAATACCTTATTCTGACAAACCTATGGCTAGTAACTTTTTTAATGTTCAAAGAAATATGACCAACTCAAGGACTGTGTAGAGAGATATAGCCTAATGGTTCTTAATAAGTTGTTTCTTTGAAGATACATTGAAGAACCTTTTTTTAAAAAAAAAAGCCTTTAAACCTTTTCGATTTTAATTTTAAAGCGTTTTTTAAGGAGTTCGGACTTCCGACGGACATCTAACTCGATGTATAGATATAGCCTATGTGATAGAATGTAGCCTACTCAATCACATGGGCGAAGATGTTTATTCCTAATCAATGAACAGATCAGTGTTTACTTAAATCTAATTTTATGGCGTCTGTAAATGTATTTTGCTTTAAAATCTGATTAAACAAGGCAACATTTATGAGGTTAACAACAGGGAGAAGTTCATCTTCATCTCTTTGCTGTTTCAAGCGCGAGGCAGTGACTTTGAGTTCCCTTTTTGAGAGCTCACCGTTTTATCCTCACCTTTCTTTGAAGAAACTTGCTTTAGTTTGTACTTGGAGCTTCTCTCACAGAGTGAATTAAGATGAAAACAATGATAAGGTTGATTCAGCGGTTGGACGGAGTCCGCCGGCTTTGGCTGAAACAATTTTACTGTTTATATTTTCCTTGGCATCAGAGAGTGATTGACTGAGATATGGTGAGTACAAGAGGACCTCGAGCCTGCGCAGCCAACAACCTCGTGCTACACTTTGAACTATTAAAAATAGAAATTCGTGTGATTTTATTTTTGGTTCAAGGACATTCCTTAACATTGTGATATGAAATAAATTTGCATAACAGCTGATTGACAACAGATCAAAATCATGTTTTTTTTTTACTTACATTTACATTTATTTAAATTTTATGTTGTAGGGATACAACAATATGTGATCTTGCAAGGCCTTAGACATGTATTTATTTAAATTCATTATGGCAAGAAGCACCTTCTTTGTGGTCAATAGGTTCATTAAATTTATAGCAGGAAAAAAAATATTTGATAGAGATCCTTTTGTATACTATCAGTATAGTAATTTCGATATTAATGCATAATTTGTGGAGTGGAGTTGTGGACATTATACATTATAGGTTGCATGTAGTTTTGACTAAAGAAAATATATATGAAGCTATAGCTATAATTTAAAAATAATTAAATCATCTGATGTGATTTTTTTTAATGAAAATCAGCACTTTGAATGTACTTTTTTATACAAAGTTTTTATACATTCCAGGACTACACCACATAGTGCGAAAACTCACACTCTTTTGCGAGTTATATATTTCTAGTGCAACATTGTCGCATGAAGGATTGCACACGCATTCCTAAGTTGTGTAGTTTGTATGGTATTTATACAGTGCTGGAGTTTGGGCTGTGTGTGGGGGGCTGTCACAGAAATATAGGCAGCAGTGGTGCGCTGGTTGTGGTTTCCTAAAGAGCTGCCGCCCGCCTGCACACAGAACAATATGTGGTTTAACTCTTCTCCGATCAATTCGCTGCAGTCCTTGTTCATTTTTCAATGTGGCGGTGAAAAAAATTGCATAGAAGTTTGCAGAGTCAGTGTGTGTGTATAAGATGGTCTTTTTCATTGTGTTAAGATTCTCGCACTCTTGCTTTCATTGTCTTTTTACTTTTTATTTTCATAAACCTCATCCATTGCTAAGAATCTGCAGTGCTTATTGATCTTTTGACTAAAAAAGAACTATAATTATATTTTGTTGAACTGAAAAATTATAAAGGGAAGCTTCAGATAGTGGTAGTGTTTGTCTTTTAGTGTATAGTGTGACACATTCTCCTGCTGTTCTATTTTATGTTTTAAAACATAATTGAATTTGCTTGACAATATTGAATCAATTTCACTTGCTGAGGTGATGAGATTATATGCGTGGGGAAAAATGTCACTCAGAGGTCTGGCAAAATTGGCAACTGAGTTTACTCAGTTTAAGTTTGTAGTGTAAAGCTACATAGCAAGTTGAGGCATATGAAAAAAAAAAAAAAAAAAAAAGCCTTGCGCTCAATAAGACAAGTGTGAATTAGCCGTGCCGCTTATTTGAGGAGTCAGGGCGCTTTAGTTTTGGTTTGGCATTTTAATGCCACCCTTACCAAACAGCTCAGAGGCCCAAAGAATGTGGCTATTGTGCCAAGATGTCATTTTCATTGTCCATCTAGATTTGATTTTTGGAGGGCCTTGGAATAATTGCGGTACATTAATGCTAACAAATTAAGTGATTCCCAAGGACCGCAAACACCTCCTCATAGTCAAGAGTAAAAGCTCAAGGTGTCAAATTTATTTTGTTTTTCTTCACTCTTCCATGTTTAGTTAAAAGCCTTAGTACTTCTGGCCTTGGGAAGGTTTACACTGTCATTTTAGACAAGACATGTCCCCATTTGTCTTGCTTTCTTTGCAAGTGTGGTTGATAATCATGCCCTCAGCTGTCCTTGTCCAAGGCATTTAGAGACTATCTTTTGAGTTTTCCAGGATTCCGTGAGGTTCTGTGGGTCTCTGTGGTAAGGGCTGTTTCAGGAATGCAGGGCGCTTTGATAAGAGATCTGGAAGTATGGGGGGTGCTTGCTCTCTTGTGCCAACACACGGACTGGTGCTTTGAGCGTTGCTGGAGACGGAGAGCGAGCGAGCGAGAGAAGGGGGGTAGAGAGAGAGAGAGAGAGAAGGGGAGTGAGAGATTGGTGATTCTGGAACTGTCGGCTCTTCACTGGCACGGCGCGGGCAGACGCGGTAAACAGTGGCATCCTTTTTCTGCGTGCCTCCGACACCTGCAGGCAGGCCAACGCTGCCTGCAGTCACAGTGGAAATGGTAGATGAATGTTTCATGCTGATGCTTTAAAATCTCATTTTAAACAACTTTAGTGCTTCTCTAAAAGCAGGAAACCGAAGACTAGAGTTGTTAGAAAACTATATTTGCAACTGATATTTGTAACTGTAACTCTGTAATGCTTTGTAATGTAATGCTTTTCTGGACCATTAAATAGACATTTGTATAACTTTATCTACTCTTGCATCTTATAAATTTTCTAAACCGCCTTTTTTTTTTTTTTGGCTGCACAGGCTCTTGGCTAATTCAGACAAGAACCCATGCCAAAAGGTCACTTCTGCTCCTGCTCAATTTTTCTCCTTTTCCCCTCTCTCTCTTCTCTCAGGATGAGTTTCATCCCTTCATCGAGGCGCTGCTCCCTCATGTCCGTGCCATAGCCTACACCTGGTTCAACCTGCAGGCACGAAAGCGCAAGTACTTTAAGAAGCATGAAAAGCGGATGTCCAAGGATGAGGAACGGGCTGTGAAAGACGAGCTTCTCAGCGAGAAGCCTGAAATCAAGCAGAAGTGGGCATCTCGTCTCCTGGCCAAGCTGCGCAAGGACATCCGGCAGGAGTACCGGGAGGACTTTGTGCTCAGCGTAACGGGCAAGAAGCACCCGTGCTGTGTTCTCTCCAACCCCGACCAGAAGGGCAAGATCCGCCGAATCGACTGCCTGAGGCAGGCTGATAAAGTGTGGCGGCTGGACCTGGTGATGGTCATCCTGTTCAAAGGTATTCCGCTGGAGAGCACAGATGGGGAGCGTCTGGTCAAGTCCCCGCACTGCACCAACCCGGGACTCTGCGTCCAGCCCCACCACATCACTGTCTCTGTGAAAGAGCTGGACTTGTTTCTGGCATACTATGTCCAGGACCAAGGTAAGTGTGAGGGAAGGTTGGGAGATAACATTTCTTGACTTGATTTAAGTGTGCTACTTTAACTCGCAGGTTCAAGGATGTAGCCAAAATAAAATGAATGTAATTTCCAATTGTTATGGATATAAGAGTAAGGGCATACATTTCTTGTTTTACACGCAAAAAGTTTCAAACTGATCTATTTTGGTACATTTAAGTAGTATTAAAATGATTTTTGTATTTTTTTTTACATTTTACAGATTAGTTGCATACAAAAAAAGAGAATGAGTGACAAAAGTGTGTTGCTTGCGCTGGAATCGCATGCATTTGTAAAAATGAGCTAGATACAGATATTTCAGCAGAATTCTCAAGCAGCACTTTTTTTTACGATGAGGTCAGTATCAGAATACAATTCAAAATTTACATCAGAAAATCAAAAAAAGTATAAAGACATACAAATACACATTATATCATTATATAAATACGTGCAAAATATGTGTTACATAATGAGAATTTTTGCAAATGGCACAATTACACAGGACTATTCTATTAGAATTCTATTTTGTATTTTTAAAATTTCTCCCCTTATTTGTTTTTAATGACTAGATAGGGTCTGGTAATTTTCAGTTATTTTTAGTTATTTGTGCATTTTTGTTGTTGTTGTAAAGTTAAGGAAAAAGGTCTAAACTTCTCTGCACACTTACATGTACCTTCACATTTATTCATTTAACATGTACTTTGATCCAAAATGACTTAAAAACAACATAAACCATTCCTTTTATTTCCATTTTAAGTTTTCTGTTTGAAAAGTATAAATTTGGACATTATCCATATTTTCCAGGGGGCAACAATTCAGGTTATGAATAAGAATCACTACACGACAAAAAAATTGTTTATAGAAGTGTTGCTTTTGTGAGTATGTAAATGTTTTCATTACCGTCAGGCATGGCACCTCCATTTTGTGAAACTGAAGTGCCAGGGTAAGCAGAAGGCAGAGCGGAGGGACAATAATGGTTGCCACTGGCACCATGGTTGGCATCAGACTCTCTTTTGTGTCTTTGTAAGATGGCGTGCATTCGCCTGTTGGCACTCACACGGCAGCCTAAATCTCTCGTATACCTCTCTGAATTGACCTTGGTCTCCACTCTTATTTACAAATAACATATGAAATAATTTGTATATAAATTCTAACAGTAATTTTATGTATTTTCAAAAAAATTTAATGTCTGCGTAGTATAATCGCGGTGGCTGACTCATGTTATAAATGTTATTCACTAAAGATATTTCTGACCTTTATATAATCTGAAAAAAAAAAGACGAGTATGGAAGAAAGTACTGTCACCAAATGAATATTGGGTTCTCTGTTAAGGGCTTACCGTGGCAGTGCGGAGTGTTTTGCCTTTAGTATCCAGTGCCCATCTCTAGACAATGCCCTCACATTATGCCAGTGCACCCAGGGCGGCCATTTTGTTAGCGTTGTGCCAGGAGAGTGGTAGGAAGAGTGCCAGTGACTGAGGATGGCCATTGATATCAAACCCTCTTTGTCTGCTTACTGCATGCCTTTGATTCGTTAATTGGCATCCGCAATGCAGTAGGCATGGAGGAAAGTTTCCTGAAAGCGGTGGAATGGGAGTTATTCACTTCCAGCTAAATAAAACCAAATGTAAAGCAAAAGGGAATCTTTACTCGCATCATAAGGAAATTGTGGTTGTGGTCTGTGGCTGTGAATTGAAAAGGTAAATCGTGTTCAGTGCTCAGCTGATTTTGACGTCCATATGCCAGCAAAGGGTCCTTTGTAAGGTTACTGGAAGCCATTACTGCTTTTGTTCTATTTATTTCATAGAAAATTTTACTTTTAATACTCACTGTATTATTGTAAGTATTTTCACACTCCAACACAACTATTTAAATTTAAAGGTGTTTTAATCGCTGTCCGCAGCACCTGGCATCCATAGGGGCATCAAACAGTTTGCCTCGGGTTTCTGGAAGAAGGCTTAGCAGACTCACCAGTGTTTGCGATAGCACCTTAGTAAATGCCCAGCTGAATCCCCTTTGAAAAGGTGGTGAAGAGGACAGGAATGAGAGGCGGCAAGCTTGTTGGTGGGCATCGTGCCATGCCCTGCCTCTGCACTTCACCAAGTCTGGCCATGCCGCCTGTGTCTGTGCATGCGCTGTTCTGCTTCATTCTCTCGTAAAATGATTATAACATTGTCTAGATCACAGTTATTCTGTATGAAAACAATCACATTTCCAGCAAATGAGAAAACAAAAGACAAGATACTTAGATTCTGTTTTGTGTGATTGGCTCATTTCTGTTTTGTAGTCTTTTTTTAAAGTACTTTATACATTTTTCAAATAAATATTTTTTTTGAAGATCTATTTTAATTAGCTGTAATTATCCATGCTTTGAAACTTTTTCAGCTAAAGTTGCTTGGACTGTTTCAGCTGTTGCAACTTTCTGATTCCACATTGGTCTTGTACATGTAAGTCAAGTCTGTACATGTGAAGTGATGCTCATTTCACTTCAGAACTCATAAATCATGACTCTCAATTGCCACGTCCTCTTTCAGTCAAGGGAAGTATGCTAATAATTTGTATTGTATGGTTGATGACATGTTTCATTAATGTACCTTTGTTTTTTTGTGTGTCTGCTGCATTTTATACTGTGAGGGAAAATGTTGGTATAGGCTTTTTATACTAGAACAGTGACTAAGCAGAAATAGATTTGAAAAGGGACCAGCCGGTTTATATCAAAAAGGCATTTTTCATTTTAACCCAAGATATTTATTTTCCAGCACATTCTGGAATATGTTCACAACCTTTATCTCAGGGTTTACATTATCCTAAACACATGACATAATTTTTCAAATAAACACAAAACCTCAAAAATGCTAGTGTAAATTAAGTGCCGGTTCAAGCCTTTCATAAATATTTACATTTATCTGGCAGTTGGTTTGTTTCAAATATCTAGCTGGCCTTTTGTAAAGCTAAATAAAACGAATTACCAATTAATAAGACAATTTTACCTAAGTCGTCAAACACCAACAAGAAACTGTCATGTTTTGTGCAGGAACAGCCAGCGTTACTCAACAACTAGAAGGTGTTACACAATCGCAAGAGCTCAACATATCAGTTACAGTGTGAAGGTGTTGCGATTTCCTGCCCAAACTCCCTAGTTTATTTTGGTTCCCTGTGAAGTAGACAGTGTTTTATTGGTCGCTTTTCTGGTGTTGGATGGATTATTTCTCATTTGTTCTAGCATGTTAAAGAGGTCTGTTTTACGACTGCAGGACTTAGCTTTTGCCCCCGTGTCAAGACCTCACCAAAGATGTGGAAGGTGTCATGTGAAGTTTAATTGAGCACAACAAATCTTTGAAAACAAGGTGGCGACCTGTGGCGCGTGGGGGCAGGCCAGGGTGTCGTTTCGGGGGGCACCTGGACCCCCAGCTGACTCATGACCTCTGGATGTCTGGGTCAGCGGAGCGGTTGCCAGCTCCTTCAGAAGAGCTGGTCATTCATCAAACTCCCTCTCTCAACTTGCCAAAACCCCCAACACACACACACACACACACTGAGTTCCCTATTGGGCCTTTATTAGCAGTGTGTGTGTGTGCTCTGTAGAGGAGCTGTTTGTGGCTAGTTTTCCAGCTGACTGAGTATACGACAGGGTCAGGACTAGCCAGCGTGACCTAGAGGTCATCACCCCTGTCAGTGACTAAGTACAGCTTGTGGTTTCTCCACTTTCACTTTTTTCTTCCTGTCTGTCTCCTCCTATCTAATTCACACTGTCCCTGATGTCCACATACATGGGAAGTTAGACCAGAAGTATTCTTGAAACCACCGTGTGATTGCTCTTCCTGATTATGGGCACTAGAGAAAACAATGATGGACGGATTGTGTAATTTTATTGTATAAGCGTAAGAGGTATTTTAGGGTTATGGAAAGATTTGAAATAAAGCCGAAATACAGCAGATTGGATTCGGGTGTTTGCTGTCGTAATTATGACAGTGGTGCACAGCTGTTCCATGCTCCGGCGCGGTTAACGATCAGACTACATGCGTAACATGCCCGAGCCCAATCGAACTGTGCCCTGGCCCACCTCTTCCAAGCAGGCCAGGGTCGGCTAAGCGTATGGAGCGATCACATCAGTCAAACGAACCAGACTTTGGGGGTCAAACACGGTCGGGCACGGTTCAGATCGCCTAGTGTGAGTACACCCTTAAATCCATACTTGCTGACTGCTTTATCAGAAATTATGACAATGGGTAGTTAAATGCGGACATCATGAGAAATATTTTATTAAGAATAAGTTAAAAAAATATTTTACCACATTTTTGTTTTAGTATTGTTTAGTATATAGTTAAGGCCTGTAATTGGCTTGTATTTATGCCACATCTAAAGAGACTGTGAATCCTCTGTATAAACGCACCTTTTATGAAATTAATTGAAAAAAAAAAATAATTATCTCACAATTTGACAGTTGAAATTAATCATTAATATAATTAACTGAGACTATTAATTTCTTTCCGATTACCATCCCTATTCTCAACTTTTGTTTTCTATACGAAGCTCTGCATTTCCAAACCCTTGCGATTTTCCTTTATGGGACGGACACATCGTCCTCATTGGCAGCGTTTACTGATGCAATACTAACTCCAGTGTGCTGTATTAATGTGAATTAAAAGGACAGCTGGCTGGGACGAAACACACACAACCCCATTCACAATTTGGGACCATAACAGAAACTTGAAGGAAAACCAATACAGAATTTACAAGTGTATGGAATGCAACAGGGCCACAGCATTTGTTTTTGTTTAGTCATTTATTTATTTATTTATTTGTTAATTGTTTCCAGTGAGCCCTTGTGGCGAAGGCAGTCATGAGTTTGTCCTTTGGAGAGAGACATAAAGTGTTCAGCACATCCACTTGATGGCCCGCAGCTACTGACTCGCTCCCAAAAATCAGTACAGATGGTTCATTTTTCCGCTCCTTCTTTTTCTCTCCCTTGCTCTCGGTTTCTTCTCTGAACCACGCATTTGTTGGTGCTTTGCTTTCAAAAAAGAACTACAACGCACGACTTGGTTTCAGTTGTGGAAATGAAAGGCAATAGCTTCTGTTTGATGTTTTAGTACACTGGTGTACCGCCACATTAAACATAAAGAGGGAAAGAAAAGGAAGGAGGGGGGCGGCGGAGGAGCAGTGAAAGGATTTGCCACTACGACTTCAATCTAGACGATAATCTTAGTGGCCCGTGGGTGTTGTGAGTGCTTTTCTGCTGAGTTTCCTCCGATTAAAGAGTCTGATTGACTAAAACACACATTCAAACATTTCTTTGCATCTCTGTTTATTTTTGCTCGACAACACTCCTTTACTTTAGAACTGAAAGAAATCGGTACTAAAAGGCATATTAAACAGTTTTTACTCCAGAAACACCCTTTGCTTTAGCTACTAGTGCATTTCATAGTATTTAAGCCTCAATTTTATGGTGGCATATATGTAGAGCAGTTTGTGCAGTCTGTTGAATACCAGAGCAGAGATAAAGACAGGCATACGCCGGCCTTATTTAACCTCCACTATCCATTTGGTTTTCTGTGGAGGAACATGATCCCCTTCTACTCCAAGCAGCCCAATGGTACAAGGCCATCTGATCGCATCCCACTGGATCAGTTTATGATGCAAGCATAACAGGAATGTCACTGGAAAAAGTTCGAATCCACAGCAATACTGCGGACAAATCTGCCGTACAAATCTACAGATGCGTCTGTGATCTCTGAGCTGGAGTGGAGAGTGGGATGAGGTCGCAGTGCATTTGTGCTGAGCATGCAGTGAGGTCTCTGAAGCAGAGGCTGCAGTACTGATTAGTATTCTGCATGGCCCGCGGTGACTAGCTCATGCAAAAGCCATAACCTATCGAACACATTCCCTTAGTCTAATCCATTTAGAGCTCCCTCCAGCTCTCTGGCCTCCCTTATTGATCCCCCCACCCCCCACCCCTGTCCTCAGTCTCTCCTCTTAGCCCACTGTTGGTTCAATTCAGTGGTGTACTGTTACTCCACATGCTGCCGCAAAGGAAATCTCCCCCACCCTTTCATTTGTTCTCTCTCCCTCTCTACTTTCTGTCGTGCTGTCTTACATTCTGCACTTTGTTTCTCTTCTACCTTGTTGCCTGTTGATTCTTTCTTTCTTCGTAAAATATCTTCGAGAAAGAATATATTTTTTGTTCTTTCTTGTTTTCTTGCTGGTGAAGAAGAAAAGTTCTCAGGAAAAAAAAACTCAAGAAGAAATCTTGAATTATTTTCTTTTAGTTTTTACTTGTTCTTGAGTTCTTTGCATTCTTTCTTTTCTTGCTTTTTATTTATTTATTTTGCTGTTCATTGCTTTTACACCACACAATTTCCCTCTAAGGTGCCGCATTCTAGATTTTATAAACAGGCCTCATGAGTTTATGTATGTGTTGGAGAGTGTGTTTGTGTATGCTATCTCCGGGACTCTTTGTTGACTGAATACCCTCAGGCTCAAGCACACTACAACCTCCCTCGCCTTCTTTCACACACTGTAATGTGTACATAAATGTTTGTAGTTATGAGGAGTGTGGATGGGTCTGTGGTGCAGTGTGGGTGCTGCTTCACCCCGTGTTTGAGTGGGTGTCTGAGTGTGTGGTCGGGAGAAGGGATATTCCCTTTGGAATGTTGTATCAAAAGTGGTGGAAGCTCAGCCTATCACGAATGTTGACTTAAATGCCAGAGTCTACTATCATGAAAAAATGGGAAAGTATGTTGGAAAATGAACTCTCTTTTCAGGGGTCACAGACTTTCCTGCTTTGCCTCTTGGCTTTTTGTTTTTTCTAAAGACTTATCTTGTTACTCAAAGCCGCTTCCACACAACCTCACATCAGTGGTGTAGACGGAGGCTTTGTGAGAACCCATAATGCATTGGTGATCCCTGGGGCCCTCTTAAAAGAGGACCAGCACCGACCTCTCCTTCCCTCAAAATGAAGAAGGATGGCTTCATCCTCCCTTACAGTATCTCACTGTATGGGGTGTCTGGGTCTTTCCCCCCAGACTGGACCAGCACCACCCCATAATGGCCTCTTCTTCTCTATGCCATCAAGCAAACGTTCTAATCATGCATCTATGTCAATGGAGATCATCCAGAGAGAAGCAGACAAAAGGGAAAGTCAGAGGGGGCTTGGGGTTAAGGTAGCTGAGAAACCCATATTGAGACCTGGGGAGCTGAAGAGGGCACAAGACAGACGTGGAGAGAGAGAGTCTGGATTCCTCCGTGGTGGGACAGTCAGTGTCTTTCACATCTCTATGCTGATGGGCGTCCTTCATTAGGGGGACAGGCCCGATGAATAGCTGGCAGAGAAGGCCAGAGACAATCGAGGAGGTTGCCATGGGAGACAGTGACTTCTCCCCCCTCGGCCCACAGTTAAAGTCTTTTCATGGCAGACAGGATTCAGAGTGATGGCCGTCTCTTCTTTTGTGTTGTCTGCTACAGTACCTCCCGTTGCTGAGACAGACAACCCAGAGGTAACAGTGTGGAAGGGTTGGGAAGCAACAATGGGGTCAAGTCTGTCAAAAAGATGACCCCCAAGACGTAAAACACATTATGAATGACTTTGTATGGGGTTAAAAGTTTCTGCAGAAGCATCATCTATAGTGCAACATGTCACACGCTCTTTATCTGCCCTAACTTTTCCTTTAAGACATTTTGTCTAGTCTTAGCACTGATTGGTTGCTTAGAGGAAACTGCTTCTTTATCAAAGCCTATCAGTCACGCCTACCTTTAGAATTACTTTACTATTCAATGAAGCAGACAATTGTAACCAGAATGGTGATAAACAGGTAAACAAAACTGCATATACTTACTTTGAAGAAGAGATACAAGCTATCAAGCTATATCTAGAGTCTAGAGCAACACCTTACCAACCCCACCCCCACCACCACCACCACCACCACCACACACAGAAGACCTTAGAAGGTGCATAGCAACTTTGGAACGTTTGGAAACAAGTTTTGCACTGGCAAGTTTTGCACTGGACTCTCTGTGCAATCTGATTGAAATAAGTTCACTTCTGTCCAGATCTGCATTTAGTTCTACTCCCTCAAGTACTATTTCTCTGTAGCTGAGTGACCAGTGAATCCTGTATGGACATCCTGTGAGGTGGGTCAACATAAAAACTAACCCGCGGCAATCATGGGAACGACAGATGTCAAAACATACTTCTCCAGTCGCTTTCCCCCAGTGATAATAGCATCCTGTTTTCACACGGCTTCATTGTATAAGGGCAGATTTCGGTAAAAAAGAAAGAAAGAGCAGAAGAGAACAAGAGGAGTGAGTTGAATTAGTTTAATTATAGTTGATAGACCTGATAGTACAGATAACGAAGTTGTCTAATCAGTTAGAAAAAATAGCTAGTGACTTCAGGTACCACAAGGACTATTTTTTAAGGGAATGTTTACGGAGGTTTGGGAGTTAGTTTCTTTCATTTCACTAGTAATCCACCCACAGAGCAAATATACACCACACTTTGTTAATCTACAAAGATTAGCAGAGATATATTCTAAAGAGTCATATTAGGTTAGTGATTCTGAGTAACTTTATTACTTGGTTTGTGGTAAAAGTAATTTAAGTAAAATTAAACAGACACTAGTATTTGTGTATTAGTGTTTGCATGATACCACTATTTCAACTATCAAAACTAATACCAGTGTGATTTCACAATTCTCAATACCAGTTTGATTCCAACTTATAGGTGAAACATACTGTATAGGTGAAATATTAAATTAAGAGCAATAAGTGAGTTTCAATGTAATTGGTCTTTTAGGCTATATGTTTTAAAACTGTACTACAGTTTTCATATTTTGATTGTAGAAAGACTTTTATCGTTCCATAATTTATCTTGGTTTAAAAGTCTTTGACTCGTCAAATACTGCTATTTTTGACATCCCCAGTGTGGATCCACCTGTCACTGATAGTGAACTTGTTGCTGCTTTCAGCTCTTCGTTTCTGAAGAAGTCTGTTCCTGTAATTTGCCCTATCCTGTGACAGTTCAGGGCTGAGGGTTCTGGGAAGTTGGTGTGTTAAACTCAGAGCGCTGCGGAACTAGCAGTTGGGCTGCGGTGATTAAACGCACTCTGCCGGTAACGGGGCCGCTAATGAATACAGGGCTTTAACAGCTACGTATGTGCCTCATTATGAGAGCCTGCAATGAAAGGATATACGCATTGGCTCCGGATTACTGGAATTTTTCTCAAATTGGCCTGCCTTTCTGCTGGCCCAGGAATCTAGCTGCTGTTTTTTTCCCTCTCTCTCCTTCTCCCCCGATGTGCCTCTCTGACTTTTGTAGAACATGCACCCACCCACACACATACTCTCTCACACACACATGCAGAAACACACACGCTCGCCCACACTTCAGTTCCTAAAGCCTGCACTTAGACAAAATCAGGCATACAGCTTTGATAACCGCAGCTCTGCCATGGCATTTGTCAGTACTGCCCGTATATTTTTGTACGCAAGTACTTCAGATTTGGGTCCCGAGGTCAGCCGTGGAAGTTTGTAATTAAGGATGTTACATGTGCATAGGCCCTTAACCTACACTACATTTATGCTTTTTTCCCAAAATAATAAAGTAATTATGCGGTCCAATAAAGTTTTCTATGACAGAGAAAGCATATTACTACAGCTGCGCTTGGTCAAAAGTGTACACATTGCATTTTTACTTTTCACCCATGGTCAGTGTGGCAATGTACGAACGATTAAAAACGAACAGATTGTGGTGATGTGTGACAAAAAGACAAGGAAAGGGACACTTTATAGGTCAAAGTAGGCTTTTCTTTTTGATTACTGGGTTGGAAACTAGTCCTGGCTTCACTGTGGCCATTGTTTTGTGATACCCACTTGACCACATTTACCCCTAAACTGAAAACATCCCAATCCATAACTGCCAGCTGGAATTTCCTCCAGCTCATTCATTTGCCATCAGTGGAGCTGCATTACAATGTTTTGTAGTGTCTTTTCCGAGCACCAGAACAATGCCACCTTTGCTCAGACACAGACTTGAACTTTTAATTCTGCGTTAAGAAGGATTAGAGGAAAGTTGACCATTGTTCTCCAGAGAGGATGTATCATATTTAGCCTTTCCCTTACATTGACAAATGCAGGATTGCTAAACTTTAATTTCTTAATAATGCATTTTTGTGTGTAATGAAGGGAGATTATTCATGGGAATAATAACACAAGCACATCTCATGTCTGTTCTATTAGTGTCAGGTGAACCCCAACCAGCCTAATCAGGGTGGTTGTCAATGAATTATTCAAGTAAGTTGATTATTTAAACCCAGCAATAAAGAGTAAAACAACAATCGTTTTTTAAGGACAATAATGTGTTTTGGTATTTGGTACATCTTCATGAGCTAATGCTGAAGGTATTGGGCAGTGAACAAGGGAGAAGCCAGGACTCTTATGACTTGAACCAAAACCCACCATGTGTGTCTTGTTAAGGGCAGTTATGACAAATGGCAGCAGCTGTACAAACTAATCTCTCTGTAGCTTTCACACATGGCATTCAATTAACAATGGGCCACTGTCAGACTGTAATCCACAGCTCGCCAACCTGCCCCTACTCCCGCTGGCCTAGCAAACCTCCGCATGTGTATGTGTGGAGAAATGTCTTAAAGTGCTTGATGTGTTTTTATTGAGCTGACGTTAGCTTGGCGTGACCAGGTCAATCAAATGTGGGTTTGTGTAGGTCAATATGAGTGTGCTTTTGTGCATATAGCATTCACAGATGTACAGTGTTTATGAATAGAAATAGTTAAGTTATTTAGGTCACTATATGTAGCCAAAAGACGCTTGTGCATGCACGCACACTTACACAGCTGCTGGAGCTTGCTTGTGTGTACGTGTGGCGGGAAGTGGCTTGTCAGGGGCTACATTCCCACTGGGTTTGTAATGATGAAGTGTATGTTGCAGTGGTCACTGTCGGCTCGACTCAACTCAACTCAACAAACCCTTCAAGAGACCAGTGTCTTACCATTCCACAATCAGGATCAACAATCATAGCGATAAGCAAAAATTCATTCAAGATGGCATATGAGATTTTATTTAAAAAACAACACGTTTAATTAAATGCCAAAAATTTGTGATAAAATAGTTGTATCTAATAAAAATAAACTATTGTTGTCAATATTTGTATGTACAGTACTGTATTATATTCAATACAGCTCTTTTTTTATAATATTGAGTTGTTAGAAGTTTGCAGTATCCTTCATATTGCGCGAATTGAAATTGCGAATTGAAAATACGCCCAATGGAAACACGTCAATTTCGCAAAAAAAACAAACATATATTGCAAAAAAGTTTTTACGCTCGCATGAGGTGATTTTTCAGGCAATTCGAAAAATTTATATTTCGCAAAACTGCAATGTAAACTTTTTTTCCACATTTACAGGTCACCTGGTGTACGTAACAGTCGATCATTCTTTAAAGAAGGCGTGGTATGTTTGGACAGAAGACGAGACAGAGTTCTTTATTAAACATGTAAATCATATTACAGGAATACTGGATTCTAAACAAACAAAGAAATGCCACAATTTATCAAGACCTTGAATCAGATAAAAGGGAGAAACACTCAGAAACACCTCATAAGTGGCCGCTCCCAAGTATAAGGGGCTTTCCATGCCATTAATGCTTGGATAACATACCTATGTCTCCTTAGATTAAAAATAATGGCTAGTGCGGTGGCTGCGATATACTTAAACCTACCAACATCCGTTGCCATGATTTTTGGAATGTCTTAAAGGTTGTATAAGTGATTTCTGGCCCAAAAATAAATGTCTAATCTTTCCTAACGATCCGCTAGCTGCCCGCCCCATAAGCATGCCGTCCAAAAACCGCGTCTCTGTAGGCAGCGTAGGCTCTGAGATCTGCACACAAAAACAAATGGGTACAACCACCACTCAAAACCAAAATAAACAGTGTTCCAACCAATCACTGACAGGGGCGGGTGTTGCTCCGATTTCGCGTCCAGCCGTGCACGAGCGCAAAACCTCACAACACCCGCCCCTGTCAGTGATTGGTTGGAACACTTTATTTTGGTTTTGAGTGGTGGTTGTACACATTTGTTTTTGTGTGCAGATCTCAGACTGCCTACAGAGACGCGGTTTTTGGACGGCATGCTTATGGGGCGGGCAGCTAGCGGATCGTTAGGAAAGATTAGACATTTATTTTTGGGCCTGAAATCACTGATACAACCTTTAACACAGAAGAAAAAAATACGTTTTACGTTAATACGTTCGTAATAGTTTTTTTATCGACATTTGGAAATATATCGCTAAAGTTTCACGCAAATCTGTAATGGAAATGCGGCTACTGTTAGCTTAGCAACATGCTAAAGCCAAACTCTATTGGAATAAGCTGTGATGCATTTTTGTGGTGTAACGGAGTTCAACTAGGGATCCATGAAGGTCCTGAAGGGGTTTGTGGGCAGATACATCGAACATAGGATTTTATTTAAAATATATTCTTTATATTTATTTGAACTGTGGTACATTAATTATCTGTAAAGCATTATGGAAGGCATATTTGTTAAAGTTATTAATGAAAGTTTTTATAATGTTTTCTTCTAGGCTCCCTACTGTAGGTTGACAAAGTCTAGATTGGGGGTGCCCTTGTTTGTGAGCATTGGCAACTCTTACTTAGTTAGGATCCATTTCAGTTAGCGAGCTCAGCTGCCTTCTAAGAGAGCATCACAACTGAAATGGATCCTAACTAGGTAAGAGTTATGTTTTGGAATTGAGCCATTTGGAAACTATAGAATGAGAGGGTCACAGTTTTGTTGAGACCTTTTAGTTTGGACAATCATGCATGGAAAGTTGGTCAGAAGTATATTGTGGCATTAAATATGGAATAGAAAATGAACAACAGACTGATATAAGGTAAAGGTGTTCCACTGTACCAGGCTTGAAATGGCTGAGTAATATCAGAGCGCATGAATGAAAAACTGAATGAGAAAAAGGGTTGACTTTTTTTTCCTATGCTGAATCCAAGAATAATTAAGCTCAGTCCCTCTGGCTGTGGACAAAGCCACAGAGTTATTGAAGTGAGAGGGAAGGTTTGTAAGAGTGTGGGGAAGATGTAACCTGAACTAGCAAGAGTAGTGACCAGCCCCATGCTAACACACAGACACACACACACACACACACACACACACACACAAATTCAAGCTTTCATGTCAAGCGTGTTTTAGAGATAAAAAATGACCCTTCGTGTTTGTAATATTTTGTTAAAGGATTAGGATAAACACCAGCCTTATTTGATGGGTCACATTTTAATGCATGGTATTGTGGTTATGAACATTTTCCATTGTAAGACAACTTACCAGTTAGATGTTACTTAACATTTTATGCTGCCGTTTCCTCAGAACTACATTAAAGTGTCATGAAACCCCTCCTGTTTTAGCCTGGCCATTCACACCTCAGAGTTTAAAAGGTCTCCAAAAATGGGCGTGTAAAGCTTTGTAGAAGCTGGAAAATGGGAGACGATAACCAATAAAACGCAGACCTGCAACACTCTCATTATACATAGGTTATTAAAATATGACCACAGAGAAAACAAAAACAAGACAGACAACACAGAGTTGAGTGCACCTTGATACATTTTAAAAATATAACAAGACAACAAACTCCCAAAAACAAGGGAGAAACACGGAAGCACATTTAAAAGGTCTTATAATATTTTCATTACATTTAAGAGCACTACAGTCTCTCAACAAACGACACACTTCAGTTTAACACAGAACTGTTACTTTTTTGTCCATTGTTCTTCTAATTTTCGGCCTACATCTTCTGTGTATCAGAATAATCCATCGTGTCATCGCATTCATGATCAGACGTACCGCTGTATCAGTGTCCTTATTTGCAACGCAACGCTGAACAGGCAGAGCTAAAGGAACAGTGCTGAAATGGTCTTTCGTGATGTTTGAATTCTCCACTGTAATGCAATCTCATGCATACTACGGCACAGTGATTGGATTGATCAAGCTCTTTCTCGTAAAAAAAATGCAGAGAAGCGCTCAGAAGCTGATGACGTAGAATCGTGCTCTCCAGCCCCGGCAGCCAATCACATACTCCGGATGTACACTTCTATCTCAGATTCTGTGACGTTACTTTGACTTTGGAACTTTGGGTTCTTTTCAACCCAGAAGAACGAAATTGCTCTGAAAAATGCTAAATTAACCAGCTTTTAGTGTTTTCAGTGATGCAGCATATACATATCTGTTCACATGTTTTGGGGTTTCATGACCCTTCAACGGTAGTGACCTAAATTCTTTCCTCCCTTCATATAACTCGCATGCATAATATTTTTCTAAAAAACATTAAAAATAATATAAAAGTAAAAGAATAGTGATCCGTTTATTTATCTTTCTCTGGTTAATACACAGTACCTCAACAAAACATCTGTTTACTAGCCTACTGTACATAGGACTTTTCACACTGCGCTTAACCCCGGGTCATCGTTGTTCTAAACCCTGCTTTTAACTCCGGGTAATGTTTCATACTTTGCATCAGTTAAAGTGAAGAAGAGACGGTTTCATTCCTACCTTCATTCTTACCTTAATGTAACATTAACCCAGGCTTTAGGAATGTACAGTGTAAAATGTCAGTTTATGAATACTCAGGATAAATTGTTAACCCCGGGTAAATTATGAGCAGTGTAAAACATGAAGCCAGATAACTGAGGATTCCATTTACCCAGGGTTTAGAATGACCTAGGGTTAACCATTAAATCAAGTGTGAAAAGTAGAGATTCACCAGTCAAGCGGCCCTAAATCGGAACCGGATTTTGCTCCAAACACACGATAGTTTTTGCGTTTTATTTTGGCCTATCTCTATTCTGGACTTGCACAATTGCAATAATTTCCCAAAATGGTATTTGTAAACATGTTAACACAGGCCAGAGACGGAACACACTGAAGACGGATGAAAAAAGGAGTACAGAGATGTGCCAGCAGAGAAAATACTGTACCGGGCACAGCAAGCTCACTGTTTGCGATGCCGGAAATATTGAAAGAAAATATAAATATTGAATTGGGTTTATATGAATTTATCGCTAAAGGGAACCGACTGTCATCAGAAAAGTTTCGATGGCATTAGAGGTTCCTCTTACCTCTGTATAATGCCTGTTTATAAGCGTAGCGCTGCTTGGTGTACGATGATAAAACTTTATGTGTCCCTCTTAAGGGAAATTTGTTTTGGGCAATACAGATAAGCCATGTAACAAGATACCTGCATCAGTAACAATCACACACTTGTGTCCTTTGCACTTAAGTCTAACAATCCTGTGGCCAATGGAAAAATGGAACAGTTACAGCGGTAACCAAGGAAAAACTATATCACTGCTGTTCCATAAGTGACACATACTAATGGAGAGTGAATTTGCATTTTCATTCAGTCTATCTGCTGTTTTCGTTTTGTGCAGGTGTATCTTATCTAACACAATTCCACAAATCTAAAGTCACACCATTCTGTTTTTGCTTTAAATCTTGAAATTATACAATCTAATCGAAAACAACTGCTAATGCTGCATGTGTAGCATCTTTGTTTTGTATCATGATTAAATAAAGTGGTTGTCTCTAATTTAAAATGTGTGTGTATATTATGTATATGTATTTATTATTATTTTTTATTTTTTTAGGGTCAGTTTGGCCTGTTATAGAGCAAATAAAGAATCGGAATCTGCAATAAAAAATCATGATCGGTGCATTACTAGTGAAAAGCCCTCATGATGCACACAATACAAACATCAGTTGAGATCAGATGTAGAGGCTGTGCAGAGAATAGACAAGCTGTAATAATAGTAGTACTTGATAAGGCTAGAATCACTGTTGCTGTTACTTGTACTTAGTTGTTCAAATCCTCTATAAATCTAATCACGTTCAAATACTCTAAGTAATACACTTTTTCATATAAATTATGCAGCATTATGTGTGTCACACACATGAATGACTCTTCAAAACGTGTGATTGATTAAGGAGAGGTTTGCTACTTTTCTTTGGGATTGACTAGTAAGCAATCACTTAGCAACTCCTTAGCAATGCATTAAAGGACACTCCTTAAGCCCAATTTATACTTCTGCGTCGACCTCCCGCCGTAGCTACGTCGTAGGCTGTGTGTAGCTCGCGTACCCTTCGGCGTACCCTGACGTGCACCTCTCCAAAAATGTAACAACGCGTCAATTCTACGCGCACTGCAAGCACTGTGATTGGTCTGCAAGAACCGCTCCCCGGCTTTTACATGCTCCCTCAGCATGTGTAATTGCGCGTCAATGCGGACAACGACGCAGAAGTATAAATGAAAACCAACGCGTAGTCTATAGCGTAGAGGCTCCGGCGTAGATCCAACGCAAAAGTATAAATCAGCCTTTGCACACCTTAGCAACCACATAGCACCGCCCTGGAAACCATCTAAACAACCTGTGGTGGCGAATATTACACAGGCAAACACCACTTACATTTTCTCTAAACACCACTCACATTTTCTCTTGAAAGCATACAAATCTATTTTGGCTTGTGTTTTGAAAAGTGATCCCATTGAATAGAAGTGAATTGGACAAGTTAAAGGTTTTGAATAACATTTACACAAGGATATCCTTGCATCCGTTTTTATTTTATTCACCTTTTCAAGAGAGCAGTGCTGATTCAGTGTGTTGGCTTCATTCAAGCGCCAACTTCTAGTCCTCAGCATTGTGAGGAAAGCTCTCGCACTTGTTGTTTCTCTCTTTCACTCGTGTTATCTTGTGGGATTTGGACAGTCAGCTCTGCTTAATGCTGCGGTTTGGCTGGAAGCTGGTAAGGCTGGTGTTCTTAAAGGAGGATCTGATCTTATATGAGCTTATGTGTGAGTGCAGAAAGCAGAACAGCACAGGGCTTTGTGACGACACACACACACTCGCTCTTCTCAGTAAGGGATCCGCTGCACCTGCGGATTCACAAAGTACAAAGGGCCACCGCCAATCATTCTGCTACTGTGCTTGTCTGGCATCTCCCAAGGAGATCAGATCACCCTGAAAGAGTGTGTGAGTGTGTGCGTGTGTGTGTGTGTGTGTGTGTCAGCAGCTACATAACTGCTAAATCACAGGATATTACAGTTATCATGGCATTGCTTGCATGCGTAACACAAAATCTCTTTAAAATCTTAAGCATGCTGAGAGAGAGAGAGTGTGTTTCTGTTTATATATTATATACAGTGTATATATATATATATATATATATATATATATATATACTTGAGTTCAGGGCAGGACACAGACTGACATGTTGCATGTGACGCCCTTAGTCACACACACCCACTATGACAACCTCAGTATAATTCACATTATGTATAGTTATGATTACACAACCCACTAAACTAATGCCCACCATATAGGGAACATGACATTTTATTAAAACTTTAAATAGCAAGTCATCAGGTGAAATTATTTAATAAAATCTGAAATGTTTCCCTGGAAAATATTTTTTGCTTATGTTTATGTTTAATTTAAGTATCAGCTGGGTCTAAGATGCTTGTGCTAAAGTATATTGTGTGTTCTGTGATATAGAAATAAAAATAAAAACAACTGAGACAATTATTATTAATGAACCATATACTGTTAAGCCGATAACTGATAAATTAATATTAAAGTTCTGTACTATTTATTCTAAATTAATTAATTATAAACTAAAAATAAAATAAGTCTTTTAAATGCTACAAGTGAATTTACACATTATAACTTTATAATGCACTATATGTTTATAATGATTACCTTTAAGTGTGCATTAGAAAATGGCAAAGGTAATATAGGTGTAAAAAAATTGGGAAAAGAGCACGACCAATTAAATATCCGAAATCGACTAATATCAGTAAATCTAACAATTTTTTAATTAATTTGAATAGCATGTTCCGATAATTTGTTTTTGTTGTTAAAATCTTTGATTCTATACTGAAATCTGACTGAATTTTTATTTATTTAATTTTATATATATATATATATATATAAAAAAATACAACTAGATGTGATCTTGTGTGATTTTGAGGGTCCTGTTATCTAGAGACAATCTGAGAAGCAGAACACTTTTGCTAATTTGCTCCATTTGATCTAGTTACTGTCTAGGAGAAACAGTTAAAGACCCCCTGTGGTGAAAATCAAGTTTTTAATGTTGTTTATATGTCTATGGCCCTGTCCCAAATGGCACACTCCAGACTTGTGGACTTCCTCAGAGTCCACACTTCGGTGACGTCATGTAGTGCAGACCTATAGGGCCCTTAGCGCGAGTCCGCGAGGGTGCATTGAGAGGTATTTTTGGGACAGACTCGATCGTAACGCCGGAAACAGGAAGATGGTCTGATTGTTGTTATGGACAGGAGCTACAGGTTCGGGGAAATAATGTTGCCTATTGTTGTTGTGTTTAAATATGACTCAGTAAAGCCCTGACATTCTGTTCTATTTATTTAATGAATCCTAATGCAATCGTATTATTCAGCTCGCTATTATTAGCCTATGTTTGAGACATCAACCACTGGTCAATTATCATAATGTTTGTATAAACTTGTCATAAAAACCGTAATGATAATTACACTTAAATATTTTCTTCTCAGCCATGTTAACAATTGTCCGTGAGCGAAATCTCCTCCCATCCGTTGTCTCATTGGCCTTTCGCAAGGATTCCTGGGTAGTTAAAGTGCGTGGAGCCTGCATCTATGCGGGCTTCGCGGAAGACCACTTCAAGGGTACAAAGGGGGCGCTGGTGAGCAAACTTCAGAGCGTTAAAATGCTAAATGGGACGGCCTACGGACTCGTAGACTCGGCGAGCACGTGCAATTTAAGTCCACGAGACCGAAAGTCTGCATGAAGTGCGCCATTTGGGACAGGGCCTTTGTGGTGTTTTTAATGTGCTTTAAGACAAATCATGTGCAATTTCACAAGTCAACACCATGCTGAGTATTTCCCCCTTAAAACTACAGTGAAAAAAAGACGCTCTCAAAAACTTCCTTACGTCACAAACTACCAATCACGGCAATGTGCCGGCGGGCTTTAGCATATCATCATTACTATACTGTGAAGCAGGGGAGTCTCAAAAGAAGCCAGGTTATCCCGTTATATTTCATGATATAAAAAATATTTAGCAATATTATTTATATAATGTATTACGATGTTATGATGAACTATATGCCTTTCTCCACTGACGGTCTACATTTTTCAAGGCGTTTGGATGCTGATTTTTAGAAGGCAGCTGTCTGACTCTGAGATGGCGAATGGGAACATGGTTTGGGTGATACATAAAATGCATTACCATCCAGATATCGACTTGTATATGAGACTGTATAATTAACTCTTCCACTTCTTCTTCTGAATCAGTTTCTGGTTTAAACATATATGGCTGAATTAAACCAGTATTTCCAATTGCCACTGTGCAGCATTTACTACAGTAAAGTTGACCGAGTGGATCAGGAATTCTGAGCTGGTGTGAGTGAGTGGAGGCGGGGCTAATTTGCATATTCATGGTTCCGTGTTTACTAAATGAAGCAAGGGTGTAGAGTTACATTCAAGCTATTTTTTAAACAAAATCACAAGATAAAACTTTAAATATGTAATTTTGGTGCTCAAAGATGAGTTTTAAGGATAAAATGATTGACTACAGGGGGACTTTAAGTTTAAAGTTTTCATTTGTGATTTCCCCCTACGGGTTGGCAGTAGTTTATTTTTGTTATGGAATTTGACTTCCCAGTACTAAAAGTCCTCCCCTGTCTGGTCCACGGTGTCTTCACAGGGAAACTCCATCTCTCACCCTAAGCTGCCATGTAGTCAAATGACACAGACAGTCTTGTTTTACTCCACCAACAAAAGCTATGAATTCCTTAAGAATGGCCTTGTGTTTGTGAGCGCACCCCTGCGGGACCTCCGCGCTGCATCTATACATCTTCATCGCCGGCCTTTGTCAGGGTGTGGCGGCCCTACTGCCTGAAAAGGCTCTGCCGTCACCTGCCAGACTGCAGGAATGTTAATGCCGTAGCCTTGATAATTGGATTTTACTCACACTGTCTGCAAGAAACACACACACACACACACATCTGCGGCTGGACGTTCTGGCCTGCTATTGTTCAGCAGTCGTCTCAATAGAGAGCTCAATAGAGGCTCGCTGTGTTTGTATAGGGCCTCATGTCCCCTTAAAGACTGTTTACAGTCTGCCTGTGTGTGGGTGTGTGTATGTGAAACAGCTCGAGTGCCAGGCACTTGTCTGTCGGCCTGCCGGTACTTATAGGTGTGCAGAGCGACTAAAGAGAGGATTGAGAATGAAAGAGAGGGACAGAAAATGCATTTCAAATTTGTAGATCTGTGATCCAACTGTGATTCCAAATGAGTCAACACAGGGATACAAACAGAGGTATGTCTTTTGGGAATGCACACAAAAAACAACGAGACCAAAATGGTTCAATTCACAAACAAATTATTATTTTGAGCGGTTCGTTTAGTGAATCGGAAACATCCAGCATGAATCAGTCTGAAATCATTGCCCTGTATTTAATTATTATTATTTTTTTACAGAATGAGCAGATAAAGAAATGCTTTCATAAGCCAAATAAAGACATAATTAAAATATACTGTTACTCCCAGCTGAATCATAATTGAATCAGTTGTGAATTAGAATCTAATCAATTCAGGGAATCTGTATCAATACCCAGCCCTAGTATTATTTAATTGTGGCTGTCACTACCAGTGCTAACTATTTGCAGTGTGTACATGACCAAAGGAAACTTGGAAACTTAGCTCTGTTTTTAGTGTCCATATTGGTTTCGGTCTTCAGTCATCTTGTACTAGTCTCCCACTGCCTGTGGGAGTGTTATAATTGTACTTACAGTGTGTTTGAGTAAGGTAAAGCTCTATGCAGTTAAGATACAGACTATAAGGGCTGTTCTATGTGTATTTATGGAGTGTGGGGTGTTATGTGTGTTATGACTGTGTGTGTGAGCCTAGGCTTATTTAGGTTGTACAGGACACATTCACCCTGCTTGGGGCCTCCGATGCTCTTTCCACCAAGGAGTTGCATGAGCTGCTCAAACATCTTAGCTGTAGTGACCTAAAATATTTTCATTTACCTTAGAAGACTCTACCAACCAACTACCATTGCTTTACACACACACACACACACACACACACACACACACACACACACACACACACACACACACACACACACACACACACACACACACCTATGCATGGTGTTTTTTGTGTGTATGTTTAAAAGTTATTTCTTGTACATAAGAGAACAGTGACAAGTTTATAAAACCTGCTCATTAGTTGACATTTATCATTTTATTTGTTTAACTCCAGCTCAAGTCTAAAGTTTTGCTTGGCATAGAGGCTTTATTTTGTTGTAATCTATGTCAGTGCAAAGTGTTTGGAACAATTACCTCAGTGAGTTTACTCACAGTTGTAGTATTGGCTTGTTGTTGAGGTGACCATGCTCACTGCCACTATCTGCCTTCAGTTCGTCTCGCAGACGCAGCAGAATCATACGGTGGGTGAAGCCACAGCTGCATTCCTCTGGCTGTGAGGTGAGCTGCTGACGCTGAATGCCATGTCTGCAAAATGGCGGGAAGTCTTTGAAATTCCTCTGAAATTCAGTGCTAAAAAAGGAGCTTTGCTGTCAACCAGTGGAGCACAACATTTGTTGACCAGGCTGGTTAACCCCTATGACCTAAATTCACTTGGGATATTTTAGTTTTAGTAATGTCTTTTTTAATAATGCAACATTTTATATAACTAATATACAATTAAAAATTGAAGTATAAATATAATACATTAAATTGTTAATATCAATATTTAAATGTAATTATATTGTGTGTGTGTGTGTGCTGAGCCTGGAGGCCTTTTTGTCTGACTCTGAAGTTTGCATGTTCTCCCTGTGTCTGTGTGGGTTTCCTCCGGGTACTCAGGTTTTACCCACAATTCAAAGACATGCTGTATAGGTGAATTGGAGACACTAAAAATTGTCTGTAGGTGTGAATGTGTGTGTGAGTCCCAAGCCATGTAATGAGGAGGTTTTTGTGGAAAGACCTGGTGACCTGGATTCAAGGACAGTCTCTTGCTTGTGGCGAGAGATGGACCATAGAATCACTAAGAGTATTAAGTAGGGGTGTAACGTAACAGGTTTTTTTTTTTTTTTTTAACAAATGTGTCTGTGTTTAAATAAAATCTATTATAATTTAAAAAAAAATGTTAAGGATAAAAAAATTCTATCTTGGCTAATGCTGTAAACTATATAGGGAACCCTTACTTACACGTTACTATATTATTAAAGGTTACAATTAACAACAGAGGCCAAATTATTAAATCGTGAGCTTAGAATTATAAGGTTCTATCTCTGTTTAGGGTAGTTCTGAGATATTGTTGAGCATCAAAGTTTTTACATCCCTGCTGTTTTGTGAGATGGAACCTTTTTATTTTATTAATAACTACTAACAAAATATTTTTTTTTTACAAAAATAACACCACACAGACATTAATAAACACCTAATGGATAAGATTATGTCAAACTCAATTTTCGACCAAAAGTGGAGATAGAACCTTATAATTCTAAGCTCACGAAATTCAGTTGCTATTTATTATCAGTTGTTATTTTAGAAAAAAATATTTTATGTATATTTTTTAAAAACTATATATATATATATATATATATATATATATATATATATATTGTAAATTGCACATAAGGCAGGTTTTGCATTAACATCTAAACCTAATTATAAAGTAAATTTTATACTCTTAATACATTTTTGAAATATAGTTATTTACACAGTGGCTGTCATAACTTGTTTTCATGACAAATTTATTTAAACCTACATTAAATAATCAAGACTAACTTACTTACTAACAGGTTATGTAAATATAATGAATAGTCTAATATAGTGCATATATACAAAATGCTCCTCTCTAGAGTTAATTTATCTTGCGAACTAACCTGCTGTCCACACTAAACGCCTGAGGTAAATGTAATGCTACGTGAGAAATTATTCTCATGCTGTTTTATTGATAACTTTCTGCAGTTGAAACACTGGTTGAGAGATGTAAATATGCTGCGTCCCAATTCGCCTACTTATACTACGCCCTAAAAGTATGTACTCTTTTTGTGAAGAAAAAGTACATACTTTTGAGTGTGTAGCAAAAGAGTAGGCAAGCTTTGGGACATACTACTTCGTCATCTTTAACGGACAGAGCTGTCGCGTGCATCCTATCACCGTAAACTGCCCTGTCAATCATCTCGTCACAGTTAAAATCCTCCATTCAATCTAATATAACTTCTTACCATTTCGGAGAGAATTGTTGTCGCACGTTCATCTGCCAGTCATGGGTCTTTCATGCGGAGACTCTCCTCGTGTGTTTGGAATTTGAATATAATAATGCATTTAAAAGTGAATGGCTAAACGTATCTTTGCAAAAGTTCACAATACTGCTGCAGATGCAATATAATGTGGACAACATTGAATAAATACATTTTCGTCAGGTTAGATACTGATAATTAATCACTCAAACCCCTTTATCTAAACCTCTACATAACCGTCGGACTCGCGCGTCCTCCATGTCTGTAGTTTTTGAACACTTTTCATTCGTGTAACACGTGTTTGTAGTTCTAACCGAATCCTCGTCCAACGCGCGATGGGTTGTGGGCAATATCAGCCGTGAGAGTGCGCATCGATCTGCACTTCGGATTCTGACCGGATATAGTAGACCATCCGGGTCTCTTTGGGACACTCATTTCAACATACTACGATTTGGGACGTACTAATTCTATTTTCGAATACTATTTAGGACGGATAGTATGCGAATTGGGACGCAGCAATATAGATTGATTGTCGATTTTTTCCTTCTTCAGCGCTTTTTACTGGTAGAAAACAGTGTTGCACTGCGCGCGCCCCCTTCTGGATTGGAGTGTGGATTTTACTGTGACTGACTGTATTCGTCGTGTGACTGCATGCGCCGAATACCATACGGTTTGGGATGAATACATGTACCGTTACAGCCCTAGTATTAAGTATCACTGCGAATCATTTTCAGAGCCCTCTCAATGGTTGTTTTTAGAGTGGGTTTCATAGTGGTTTGGAGCTTAATGTTTTTGGAGCAATCTGCTTTAACTGAGCAGTGAAGGCAGCTGATTGGATGATTTCCTCTCATCCCCTCCCCATCAACCCTGATCACAAACCCTGACTGCTAAGATAACGCTCCTTCAGTCCGACCTCAAGCCCCAGACACACCACAGTGACCACACATATATTAGCACAGAGTTTTTTTTCCCTGTATCTATCTCAAACACCTCTGATTAGACCTATTCATTGACAGACCGCTAACACGCTTTATAAGCAGTACATACAGTATATTGTGTAAACAGGTTCTGGTAACATCAAAGATGCCATATATTAAGAGATTCAGAGGTCATGACGGTGTGTGTTATGAGATTATAAAGCTTTGGTTGTGTTGGTTTTGTCATATAAAGAGTTAAATAATAGTAACAGTGCATTCAGACATCCTCATTCACTTTTGTCTTAGCCTTAGTCAAAGAATATAAAAGTGCCCCTTCTTTCTTTTAGGTGCTTGTACAATGTACACTCTCAACAACAATAAAAAGATTGTAAGAGGTGTCATACGCCCAATAACAATAGCCATTTTGTTTTCAGAGGTCATTATTTTTCCATTTTAAAGTCAAACAGATTCCGTTTCTGAACATTTAAGATGTGTGTTTTGTGGTTTGGATCTGCAGTACATGTCTGTGCATTGCAGTATTTATAGTAAGATGCTACGGAACGTACGGCTCAACCTGCCAGGCTCGTAAAACACCTGTGTAAACACAGGGCCTATCACTTCTCTCCTCTGAGGAAAAGATTCTGTCAGCTCTCCCTTTCTCACTCACTCTTTTGTGCTGTCTTCCATACTAGCTCGCTGTGTGGGGGTCTCTCTCGTCTCTCCCTTCCTTGTGTATGAGAAAATTTCCCCTTTCTTCCCCCTTGTCTTTTTCTAAGAAAGAAGCATGAAGATACACAGAATGACCCTGAGGCCAGTGGTCACCTGAGAGGTTGTCTAGAAGGAGCATACGTGTGCGCACATGTTCTCTTGGAAGTGTGTGCGTGTGTGACTAAATGTTGTGTCAAATCAAGCTCCTCGACACAACCCATCTCCAACTATCACACACACACACACACACACACACACACACACATTTGGCCGTTTTACTTCAATAGATTTTTAGTGCAGGGGAACTCCAAACCCTCACACTCCACTCCAGGCCTCCATGTCAACAATGATAAACAACACACATAGCCCAGATAAGATCATAGCACAATTGCGTTTGAGATAAGTCCCCTCAGTCTAGTTGATAACCATCTACTGGAACTGTACACATACAGAGGGCTGCGTATGTGGGAAATGAATTGAATGCTTGCAGATACTTCCGATTCACTTTGGCTGCGTTTACACTGCAAGTCTTAATGCAAAGATCCAATCTTTTGACCATATCCGATTTTTTTGGCCCGCCTGTTTACATTTATTTTAGACATGACTGGTATATCCGATATCTGTGTTTACATTCGTTTTTTTCAATTGCTAAACGACAGTGAGCACAACTGGAGCTACATGTCCAAAACTCAAACTACAGTCTGCACAGCAGCAGTTTATGTGGACCAAACTCTAGTTCGTTTTTCATAGCTTGAACACAGTTTTCAAAACTCTACACACTTATCCCATGACTTTAACCACAACCTGCACAACACTGTGGATTTACAGCACTTTGTTCAAATGCTAACACACTGCTGTCAAAACTGTGAACCACACATTCAAAACAGAATAGATTTCAGCCTTGTGCCTTTCAAACACTGCTGATTGCAATTTCAGCTGAAAGGCTAAGCAGGTGTCTTGTTTTAGACTTGTTAGTGAACACACACACACAAACACACACACACACACACATATATATATATATATATATATATATATATATATATATATATATATATATTATTTGTTCGAATTACAGTATGTACTTTTAGTTTCTACCTTTTTTTTCTCATTACTGTAATTCCGGAAATTACTACAGACTATTACTAAAGCAAACTGCTAATTTTCATTTACCTTTAAAGAATTGTTATGTTCTAAAAATTTAAATAAATCATGTGAAAGAATGTCACTCTTTTCTTTGAAGAAAATATTACTTTGTATGAAGTCACTGAAATTGTTCAAACTATGAAAAGTTTGTATTTTCTGTATTGGTGTTTGATGCTAGTGTTTTTACTCTCAGTGTGTTCTGAGTGACAGTGTGTGTTATCTCAGTGAGGGTTTTGCATAGTGTTTGCTGCACTGAAGCTGTTTTGAGCCATGTGTTAAGAGTTGTGTTGCTTGGAATGAGTTTTGCAGGTGATATGAACTGTTTAGCTCAGGTGACTGTTGGTAGTGCAGACTGTAGTTAGAGTTTTGCACATGTAGCTCCAGTTGCACTCACTGTCGTTTAGCAATCGAAAAAAACTGTAATTCCAGCCCAAAATGATTGTTGGTGATCGCTCTACTATGCACATGGTAGACCCTCTGGTTTTGAATGGCCGTGCTTTTAACATTATTTATATAATTCTTGTCGGGTAGCCATGCTTATTTGCCAGCATAGACAAGATAACAGCTGGCATGGATGTTTTGCAGCGCAATATCTGACCGAATGGATATAGCCCGGAAAATAACAGTAATTTTCAATAATGTAGGTCGAATGTCCAGATATCTGATGTGAAAAAATCGGATCTCGTGCAGATTTTTGTGTTTACAGTAAAACATCAGATGTATTGTGTGAGCCTTTGATGCTTTTGCTAATATAAAAAACATATAAGAGCAATATCTATCTACACTGGCCAGTGGCCATTTACTACAAACATTGCTTTTGCATATTGGCCTGCTTTGCAAGCTATACTATAAACAACCATTTAGCAAAAAAAGAGAAAAATGATATTTTTTCACAAGAGCTTGTGTCCACCCTGTGCGACTCCATGTTCCACTAATCCGGCCATCTGCATTCCCGCCAAATGACATCATCTCCTCCAACGGCCGTTCGCTCATTCCACACTTCCGGTGGTATGGCAGAAAACGCACACTGAGGGAGTAAACGGAGTGCACATGTATCACATGCTGAGGAGGGCGGAAGTGCGCTAATCAGCCCTGCTCTGTTTCTCCACCCCACCCTGGTCCTGCAAGTTGTTTCTGGGCATCATGTAACAGTATCTCTAGAAAGGAATACAAAATGGAGAGCTTTCCGAGGAGAGATTAGCTCACAAGGGGGATTGATAAGGGAGAAGCCCAGCAAAAGCAACCTATAAGCTCTAAATGCAGTCAAGCACAGTCTGAACACAGGTGTAAAGGCATGTGGTGCAGAGAACATATTTCAGATATAAATGATAGTAATTACACTCCTTATTTGAGCGAATACTGCTCTGATGGGAAAGAGCAGTGCTTATATTCGGTCTAATCTGAGTAATTCTAGTAATAGGAACAGGAACAGGTTTGTAGTTGCATATAGAAGGTGGTTTGCAGTTATGTTACAGAAAGTGTGGGTGACGTAATGATCAGGAATATTACTTGTACAATTGATAGGGCACAGGCAGATCAATAATTTAAACCGTGATTGCTTTTTTTCTTTATTGATAATCGATGCATTTGGATGTGCATCACAATACAGAAGAAAATCTGTCACTACTTTGGTTTTATCACAACTTTAAATAATAAATCTGTACTGCTCCAGAAAAAAAAGTACACTATTTAAATTGGAAACAATAAGACTTGATAGTATCTACTTGCAGTTTTGGCCTGATCAGAATACGAAGAACTAACAAATCAGAGATAAAAAGAACACAAAAATATTGGCCAGTAGTTATATGATAACCTGATATTTTGTGTATCTCTAAGCCCAGAGAAGGAACTAGCAATAGTGTGAAAAGTCTGTTGTATTTTTACCAGTTAAACTAACAATAAACCTTAGTGAAATTTGTAATTATTATTATTATTAATTTTCCTAGATCAGTATTTCCACTACATGATGTTTAACATGTGGCCCAGTGATGTGTGACCCTTCCGCAGGGGATACATGTCTCATGTTCTGGTGGCTGATGCTGTTCTACTCAAATCAGGCACTAATATAAACCAGCGCTATTGTTGTAACTTTGCAGAAATAAATCTCACAATCTTCTCCTCTCACCCGAGCGTGGAACCCACACGCTACCACACACCACATGCTTCAGCCAACTGCAAAAATGGCTTTCCAGACTTCAAATTAAAAGCAGAGAGGAGGACATGGAAAGACATAGTAGTACTTTTACAATACAGAATCTGGTCCTGTATGGTACGTGGATCAACTGTAACACTGTTAACATCTCACCACAACAGTTGCATTTTTTTAAATATAAAATGAAATGCCTCTTGTATTTGGTTTCATACCCATGCAATTCTTCCTTTACCACAGGAAAGAAATGTGTCAGATCAGGCCTAGATTAACCTAATACTAGCCCAATTATACAAGTCTTCCAGTTAGGTTTAAGTTCTGTGTCCGTGATCTGTAAAATAGTGACCACACCTATATTTGACTCCTAAAGAGTCTATTGTAAAACTTGTGTTTATTCTTAGAAGCCTTTAAATCCCACTAGCTCCGCTGGGATGTGTGTCCAGAGGGGTTGGTACTCGTGTTCCTTTAAAGCACTGAAAGCTAAGCTAATGTATTCCGCCACTAACCAAACACTGCTCTCCCGCCATTTCACTCAACCTTTCTTTCTCCTACAGCTTCACTTGCATGTACTTGTAATCAGGAAATGAGCTGCATACCAGGCTCTAGGGTTGAGAGTCACCTGCTGAATAGCTGTAAGCTGCACTGTATACATGACTGTCAAGCTTCAGAGACTCACAGTGTTTAACTCTTTCTGCCCTCTCTTTTTATTGTTGGTACCATGTGGGACAATGAACTAAATACTCCAACAAACGTCCACTTACTCATGTTTACAAGACATGGCACTGGTTGTGTACAGTAGTGCAAGCACACCTGCATACACTAAAGTATTTAGCAAAGAGACTTATCACTGAGCTGAAAAATGCACAGTCATTACTTTTTAAATAAAGTAACATATAGTCTTGACGGTGTTTGGCCAATCATCAACCTTACCACATCTCTACCACAGCTCTACTCTTCAGCACAATGGTAACCCCAAAAACTCAGACATACCAGAAACTGTCCTTTAACAGTCAGAAGCAAAGCATACTGTGAACTAGAATCTGCTGTAACTCATTCCGTGAATGTGTATACATGTGTACGTACATAATTTTACATTTATATGGGAACATGTATGTGCAATATATGTGCATAATAAAGGATATAAATTTATGAATATTACTAATGCTATTTTTGTCTTCCTTTCTAAATATTTTTATATCAAAATATAGCCATACATGGTCAATGCATATATTACAGTATGTTGAAAAATATAAGCAGTAGTTTCCTATATATGGAAATGTTTTATATAATATATTGCATTATATTTTGCAGTATATTCCCATATATTTTTGTTACATAAGGGGAGGAGTGTAGGATTAGCTTCTACTGTATACGAAATCTGAATCATCTGGCTTTTTTAGCATTTTTTTAGTGGTCTCTTACTGTCTGTACCCAATAAGACCCAGCATGTAGAAGAGCATGTACTGAACCTATTAGTTCAAGTTATTGCATTACATAGACTACAGTGTGCATGATGTGATTCTTGGCTGCGTTTGCTCTGTTGGTAATGAGATGATTGAGAACATGGTGACTTGTTTAGCCCCATTTGAGGCACTGTTGCTGTCTTATGTTAGTCAGCATACACATACTCAGGAATTTGGTTAGGAGTCAGTTGTGTTTATGCTGGCAAAACTTGATTGTTGTAGGACATGCGAAACATGCATGACATAATTAAACAACATTACACAAGAAAGAGGGCTGTTTTATTGAATATTCTGTAGGCCAAGTGCTGCAGGTAATCACAGCATTGTTGTATAAAAGTTCTGCGGTTACAAAAATAATACGGTTTAATTTGTTAAAGTTAGTAAATGCATTAGGTATTATTAACTAACAATAAACAATACTTTTACAGAATTTATTCATATTATTTAATGTTATTTACTGCAAATACATTTGAACATTATTTTTTAGCAAGTTTTATAAATTAATCTATAAATGCATTAATTTATTTTATAAATTAATAGACAAACATGTACGATAAAGTCAAGTCACCTTTATTTGTGTGTATATATATATATATATACATACACCTTTTTTTACAATACAGATTGTTTTAAAGCAGATTTACAGTGATAAACAGGAAGATGATGCAAACAACTTAAATTCTTCTGTAAAGCAGCTCTAAAAAAAGACAATAGTGCCATTATTCATTATCAATAGTGCTGATACAATTCAGTTCGATAAAGTTCATGAATTGAAATAAATGTTGTGAATTGAGTTCAGTTCAGCTATAAACAGCTAGACAATAGTGTTGTTATTCACTCTGGGTCAGTTCAATGTTGATTCAGTTCAGCTCAATAACAGTTTCATAATTGGCAAATTTTGCAACATTGACTAAGTTGAATAATCTATAGCTCTGCAGAAAACCGTGGTGTCATCGTCCAGCTCATTCCGGTTCATGTTTTGCTCTCATACAGTACATCCAGCAGTGTCAGTGCAGTCAAATCAATAATATTGCTATTACAGTAAGAATATTTAGTGTCAGCCAAAGGTGATGGGCAAATCAGGTGACAAAAATGGATAAATCCGGGCTCAGTCGGGGTAAATTAATGAATGTGGTGTGATTATGATTCCACGCTGCATCACAAGTCATATTGTGGATTGATATCATTAAGAATATTTCAACCAATATACTATGGAAAGCAATATACTATTGTTTAACAATGAACAATAGTATATTGCTTTTCATTGTTAATGATACTTAATGCATCAATCTAATATTAACAATTAAACTAGTTGTAAAGCATTACCAGCTGTGTTTCTGTATTGTATTTTTGTCCCTTTTGTAGTTTCGGTTTCGGTCATGATGCTTATTACATTTTGATTGCTTTTGAAAGTTACTTGTACAGTTGCACTGTAATAAGCATTACATTGGGAGCTGTGCTGGGCATTGCACTTGAATGAGTAGACATATCTCGCATACATACCTCTGTCATCTGCCAGGTATAACAAAGAGCTCTTTCATTCCCCCCATCCCCTGAAAGAGGCACAGCATTGTTTGGGCTATATGATGCTTACTGAGTCTGAATTGGTCATCATTTTAAAACTGTGTTTTTTTTGTGGAGAGGATGTGGAATAAGCAGAGGTTATAATATTTAACATTTTTAGAGAAATAGCTATACATGTGGACCTGTTTTATTAACTTGGAGTGGAGCCTATTGAAATGACCTCTTTTCTTGATGGCATGCCTTCACCCCTTTTCCAACAGAGGCCTCTAAGATTACACAAATGTTTATGTCTTCTATAGAGTTTTGCTGAAGAGATAAAGCAAGGGTGATGCTTATCCTCTTTCCACACAGTAGAAACCACTAAGACAGAATGTAAACCAAGCCTAGCGCAGTGACTTCCATGTCCTCCATTAGAATTTTTCCTATTTAGACATGATCGACAGCTTTTGAGAGTTAGGTTAGTGTTAGTCTGGACTGCTCCTATAACCCTCTTGCACCAGTAAAAAGTGAAACTGCTTGTTTTGCCAAAGAACTTTGAAATTGTCATACTATAAGGAAACATTGTCTGTTTTAATTTATTGTGATGTGTGGCTGAGTTACAGGAAAGGAGACAGGACAATGTACAACCTTTAGAAGTGTTTGAGCCCCATTTGGTTTGAGCCCTTTTAGAGGTTGGCGATATTACCATATTGTTCTAAATATAAGACGACCCTGAATATAAGGAGAATTTCTTATGGTTTATCGTGTCTACCGGTATTTTGCCCACCCCCAAACCACATAATGTCACTTCAAGTTATACAGTCACCTCAGACAAAGATATACACAGCAGTGAAGTGTTTTTCTTTATCTAATTTATTGAATAATCAATAATTAGAATAATTGATAGCAGCAGCCCTAGTTAAAAAGAAAACAAAGTTATCTATGTTGTGCAGGTGTATGGTTAGAGACCCAGCAGAGGGGACACAGGGAGGTCAAAAATATGCAGCTCAGCATAAAATGTTCTTGCTACCACTGTCACTTTTCAACATGACAGGAAACAGTTAATATGTCTCAGGCCAAATACCACCAGTTAAAAAAACAAAAAAAACTTTACTTACATGTGTATAGTGTTGAGGCTGCTCAATACCTGTTAACTACTCTGGGGGGTGTGACTTATCTGCTAAAGTCATTTTTCTGTTTTTTTGCACAAAAAAACACAGAAATCCTTAAAAGAGCTCTATGGAGCACTGGTTATCACTATTTCAATCCTGTAGTCGTGTTTTTTAAATAAAACTATTTTGGTCTTTTAAAGCACTCAGTGCTCATTCCCATAACCCAGGCCAGGGTTTTATGAAGTGCTGATTAGAGTATACAGCAGCTCAGGGATTTTAGCTCATGTGCACTAAGGGTTAACACTCCAGACGTCTTCCACTGAGCTTTAGTTGCAGCTGCCAAGGTTAAATAAGGTGATAGCAAATCGTTTACTTGCTGAAATGTTCCATCAAGTTTGGCAGGTTTGTCATTAAGCCTGCCCACTTCAGATAGTTGTGTAAGTTATGTTAGTGGCATATTATCAGTCAGCCCAGCGAATGGAGTGATTACAACTTCCAATAAAAAAAGATTAGTTATTGCCTTTGTTTCAACCCTCCCCTTTCAGCAAAAGCACTCAAGAACTTTTAATAACAACAGCAAATTTGTCAAAGAGCAGCCAGAGATGGCAGTTAATAAAACCAGAGCTTATCCAAGGAGTTAGCAGTCATCCACATTGCCTTCAAAAAAAGGCTCTCTTGTGAAATTGACCAGTTTGTGTAAACATTCATCCGTGACATATAATCCATATTCGCTTCTGTGTTGCAGATCGAGGTTCCCTTACTGTAATTGGAATGGCTTTGTGTTACGTCATCATATTTATGACCTAGTGTATCTTCTACTTAAAGGAGAACTCCGGCGCAAAATGAACCTTTGGTCTAATAAAACATTGGTACCTAGTCAACCGTTCTCTGAGATTTGTTTTCATGATAATCGAATGTAAAGAGTTTTATCTCTAAAAACTGTTTAGCGTATAACGCTAACAGTGTTGTGTGTAACGCATTACAAAGTAACGCGTTACAGTAACGTAACTACTTTTTCGGGTAAAAAGTAGTGTAACGCGTTACTACTGAAAATTTGGTAACGAAACGTAGTTCCTTTTTCAATTCCACACAACGTTACTTTTCCCATGGACAGATTTGACAGCAACACTGTCTCCTCAGCTGCGCGCTTGCAATAGTCACAAGCTCCACATGGTACGTGACAGAGGCTGGTAGCAGAGCAATCAATTCTGTGAATTACACTGCGCAAACCAAAAGTAATACTCCCACCGGATGAAGAAGGGTTGGCTCTCCACAGAACATAAAATATTACTTGTATTGAATTTTTCGTGTTCGCATTTATGAGGAAAGAAACAATGTTATGGACGTTCTTCGGACTTGACCGCTCTGAAAGCGGCACTAAAAGACTGCTTTAAATCTTTCACAGAGACCTCAAACAGGCATTTAAAACACCAAATATTAAGGATTGGCATATCAAGCAAAATAATATTCGATGATTGCTCGAAAATCGTACCTCTACCCCCACATGCTTACAGTAAGACGGCGTTCGCTCAAATCCCGCTCCGATATTAAATTTCTCTGTATAGACCTGCGTGTTGTAGCCTAGTCATTAAAGAAAACGATTTAGTTTCATATTTATGTTTAAATAAAATAATTTATTTTTTTAATTTCATCAATGTTGATTATATGAAAAGTGAAAAGCATGAGTAAGAGCATAAGATGCGCAATCGGGAGACAAATGGAGTGGGCAGACATGATTTTGACCACTTCATTAAGTTTGTTTTTGTAGAAAGCCTTTCTTTAAAGTGAATTTCGTTTTGTATTAATTGTATCTTAATTTTAATCAATGTTTCATCAACCAATTGTCTTTAATAAAAAAGCAGTAATTATAGCAGGCAATATAATCAGGACTTCTCAGGAGCTCCGTGCCGCACGTGGACTGAGCTCGTCTCATAAATGAAATGAAACTTAGCGCAAGCTACTTGCCTCAAAGATCTGAGAAATATATAGAAAGCTTGAAATGTGTACTTTAAAACAAAACTATTCAAAACGAGAGAAAACAGACTCTCTGCTTATGTAGCCTAATCCATATGAAATGTGCATTTCTCTCTGGCGCGTTCACTACTGTGAAGATCGCGAGTCAGCATCGTCAACTTTATCTTTGCAGCCGACACTGACTGACAAAGAAAACACTTGTTTATTAATAAACAATTGAAATGTCTCCTTGCTATATTTGATATTCGATATTCATAATCATTTCTTTTGCCGGTTCTTTGTGACATTTTTCATGAACTCGTCACCACCGCTCAATAGTTAATATTGTGGTTTGGTGTTCAGTTTATACAGGTTTTTCAAATGTTATTTAAATAATTTTTTTTTTTCTATCTCAAAATCTCTCTTTTTTTCTAGTTTTTTTTTCTAGTTTTTCAATAAGTAGAGTTCATAGTAGAATTTTATGTAGGCCTACACATTTAGGAACAGATATTGGGTTCTGCCCAAAGTCAAGCAACATAAAAGTAACGTAAAAGTAACGAGTAACATAAAAAGTTACTTTCCAAAGGGGGTAACTAAGTAAAGTAACGGATTACTTTTTTAAGAAGTAACGAGTAACGAGAAAACACTACTTTTTAAAAGTAACTTCCCCAACACTGAACGCTAGTAATGGGGTCTCGACTATTCATGAACAGTCTCGAATAATCAAACCACGAACGACGTGCTAAGTGAGCTGAACTGTATGAAGTTCAGTGAACTTCTGAACTGTATGAATGGCGTTCGTGGTTTGATTAGTCGAGACTGTTTTCCAAAGATGGCTCCTGTCTGTATACACGAAGTGGACTGTCTTTATCTTTATCTTCTTATTAAACGGTCTGTACACTTACAAAGTTCTCAATGCTTTGTTTTGAATGTAGGGACCCTCATTATGTTACTGTGTTAGTGTGGGGCTATTTTGAGCCTTGTTAGTGGTATAAACTAGCGATTTATTTTTACTTAATAGATGCCCCCATTACTAGCGTTATACGCTAAACAGTTTTTAGAGATAAAACTCTTTACAATCGATTATCATGAAAACAAATCTCAGAGAACGGTTGACTAGGTACCAATGTTTTATTAGACCAAAGGTTCATTTTGCGCCGGAGTTCTCCTTTAACAGTCTCTGATAAAGGCACCTGAAAGGCAGCAGCTTCTTTCAGTTGTGTGCTCTTACCTCAAGACCATGTGAGCCAAAGACCTGTACCAGGGACCAGGGGTTCTCAGTTCTCTATCGTTCTGCTCCGTACAAGAATTTACGACATGGTGTAATGACATGATCCATGAATGAGTAAAGACAAATGACCCTTCATGTCCCGTCCAACTCTTTTAGTGTCTGTAGTTCTGGAGAGACCAGAGATTCCTTAAGCTGTTGTCATCAAGCCCTTCTCCCACTGTGAGGTCTAGATACCTGCGGCAGATGAGTTCCTGGGCCTGGTTTTATGAAGACGGGGGTTAATCTGTAGTAAAACAGAAAATAGGTTCTTTACGAGGTGCTAATGGTCTGTTAATGCAAAGGAACCAATTCATCTACCTGCTTGTTTATTTACTGCCTATCGAGGTAGGCCTCTATTCTGACCACGAGAGGAATGTTGACAGGTTAACCACCCCCTAACGAGAGCAGGCTGACAGAAATCCCCCAGCAGTTCATATACTTTCCTGCTTACCAATACATGTAAGCTGGGAATATCATCAAACGATTTCTACTGTACCACATTCTTTTATCTTAGACATTTCTGTTTTAACCAATGATTAATCCTTAATAAACTTTCAGCTGGTGTACACTCTGTACGTGTAGCACTGTGAATTTGTCTGTGATTCTGCTGTCTTATCCCTGATAGTATCCATTTACTTTTTCTAGAGACTTTTTTTCTGTAGATCTGCCGTCTTTGTTTACAGCACACTGTAACTCAATGCCACCGCAATAAGCCATGGCGTTACTCAATTAGTTGCCTGTTTTTTTTAGAGTGCTCTAATGACTGTGGGCAGAAACTTTTATAAGCCACTGTTGTATTTATAATTTCCTCTTTTGAAACCTGCATGAAGAGCGGTGCATGAAACAAGATGTGATTTAGAGACCTGGTCACAATGCGAACCGCTGTGGCTGTCGTTTCCTACCTTTGTGTGGACGAGGGCCCAGGGGTGCGGCAGCGGATGCACAGCCCTGGCGCTTGCCGCTTTGAAGAGGAAGGAAGCTCAGTGTCAAAGGCAGCAGCTCTGCTATCTGGGGCAGAGACAAATCACTGCCATTATGAGGTGTCCGATAAAACAAACTAAGTGAATAATTAATTCTATGCAAATCATCATAGAAATGTTTGGTTGACTCTATAGGACTACTTGAAAGTTCCCAGCAAGTCACAGACCGTGGCACAACTTTCTTGAAGTCCGCTTCTGCACTGTTTGTTTTTGCACTGGCTACTTTGTGTGCAGGATTTTCTAATAACCTTGAGAGGAGCCTGCACAGGCCCCAGTTCAACGAGTGCATATGGCATATTTCTCTTCAGCGAGTAGAGACCGCCCCTGCTGGAGGCCCCCACCCCCACCCCATGTGCACTGAAAGTCACTGGAGTTTTTTCTCTGCCCTAAAAAAGTTCTCCCTGTAGACATGCTATATGGCCTCTCACAGACTGTCTCCATGAAGGAAATGCATTATGTGTAAAAGGAATTCCATATGATGACATACGATCTGTATAATTCCTTCAAATGATAAAAAACCCACCTTGCATGCCCTGCTTTTGGTGCGCTCTGCATGAAAAGCTTATATAAAGGCCCTTCCCCCAGCGTTTTCTTCTGTCTCTGCTTTTGCATTGCAGAGGATCTGTTTTATTGTACTTTTAGCGGTGTGAAAATATGGCCGCCTTGGTTTGCCATAGTGAATGTTTACAAATGAAAGCTTGGGGTGTTCCAGGTGAGGCATGCCAAAATTCGAGTGGCTTGGATTGGGGCCCCAGGCCACGGATGGGAAATGTTGCAGCACCTCTGCCAACCGCCTGGGACTGCGGCCGAAGCCCTGCTGCCTTACGCCTGCCACTGGTGTCAGCAATGAGATTGACCTTACTTCTAGAGAGCATTTGGAAAAAGTCCCTGTCTGAGAAAAGTAGTCCAGTATTGAAGGTTGGGGGCATACGTACATGCAAACAGTTGCCAAGAGTGTGGATTAGTGTGTCCGATCTAATGGTGGCTCTTTGATATCCTCTCCAGTTCCCATTATGCAATGGCATATCCAGGCCAGATGCAGATAACATTTTGAAGCATTGGCAGGGAAGCCTATCCAAGTGCTAGGGGAGTATCACTTTAGCATAGGCCTCTAATGTTGTAAAGCAACAAGATTTATTTTGAGGGAAACACATTTCTGGACTGTTGATGCTTACATTGGTTACCGTCTATTTCCGTTAGCAAAAGCCATGCTAATTGGTTAGAAACAAATGGAAAGTTTATTCCCACACATTATAAGTTAGGAAAGCATCATGAGTTAGAGAACTTGCCGCTGTCTTTGTAAAACTGTTCATTCTTGGTTTGGTCCCAGATTTATTGATGTCACCACAAACTAAAGAAGATTGTCTTTTGGGTCAACGACATGATGTAGCCTAATTTTTTTGTCTGAATCTAATAATTTAATAAAAAATAAAGAAAAAAATGTGATTCGTACATAATCTTAAATTCACATCTATAAACATGCATTTAATTTCTGGATTATAATTGATACTTTGAGCAAGGCATTATATTTTATATTTTGATTGGGAAGCATCTATACCTTATAGCATTGTATAATTATATTAACGTTAAAATGATGTATCCAACCCTGACCATGTCAATATGTTTGTGCAGTATGCAGTTTTACTCTATAATGAAATGAAAAGGTAGATGATCAAACGTTTACATGTTTATGGCAGCGCCATACAGGGCAAAAAAAAAGGGCAGTAAAAATGTAGCTGGGTTTTTCCTCAGACGATGGAAAATTGCTGCAGGCAATAATAATTAATGCTCACGATGGTAGCATACCTGGGCTGTAAAAAGAGCTTAAAAGTGTTCTGGTCCTTAGAATTCTTCTTGAGGTAAAGAGACAGGGTGTGCCTCTTAACCCTGATCTCCCAATGTGCAGCAGTGACTGAATGGAAACAATGTGTGTGTTGTCTAGAACAGTGGCAATGTGTTTGTGCACTGAAGGTCTTCAGGGGTGCGCTGGAGGGGTGGTTGCTTTGTGTTGAAAAACTAGATCAGATCACATCATGTACAGTGAGAGAAAAGGGTTGTTTTCCTCTTCTTCCTTCTCCTTCCCTTCCTTAACTTATTTCCTTAAGCCCTGCCTCTGAGAAACTTGTCCCACAAAACACAAACAAGAAGGCCCCACTCTCCTTCATGTTGTTTGTCTTTCTGAGCTATGCATGAGAAGTATACGTCACTTCCCATGTGTGACGAAGCGTTCGCCTTTGACCAATTGATCGGCGTTGTTAATAAACAGAAACTCAGACGATGGAAGGTGACAGGTTTGGCTGTTAAGGCAAAAAAGTCCCCTGAGGTTAGGTCAAGTAGACAGTTGCAAAGAACAGAGGAAGTGGCAGAAAAAAACAACAGGAGAAGAAATAATGTCGGACGGGAAATTCCTGAGTTGGCTCTTGGAAAAGCTGACTGGGACTAAGAGTTCCATCCGCCACTTCATTCTTAGGAAGGAGAGGCTACATCGTTTGCACAAAAGAGCTCTTATGTGATTAACATGTGAACTTGCCTTTTGAGGTCAAGAGAACAAAAACAGTGAACTAACATCTCAGGCCTCCCAACGCTGGCTTGCACCCTCCCTCCTTTCTCCTAAGCCTTCCTCAGCTTCTTTTACCTCTGAGAGTGTGTCTACTTGGAGGCTTGTTAAGAAATGCCACCTTTGTAGGTGAATGCGAATTAACAGGCCTCCTGAATTCAGCTGCATGACAGCTTGGCATTGTTCTTCATATCATTTTAGTGTTTTGGCAGCCTGCCCCCAAAAAAACCGGAACCGCACACAAAGACCTTTTGCATTCTAGCCCTTAAAGTGAGGGAGGGTGGTTGTTGCCACACTGTGCAGGAATGCCTGCCGTAACTCTTATTCTACCACATATGATTTATAAAAAAAGTGACACTGTTTGCACTTCTTGATGGTCTTGTATCTTCTTCACAAGGCCTACTTTTATCCTTGTATATGTTTGCTTAGAATTGCAATAACCCGAAAGACAACATTTTTAAGGTATTAAAATAAACAGACGGCACATGATATTAATGCACAATCTTTTCTTTTTGAAATTTCTCAAATGGTGCTGTCAAATAATCTACTGAACATACTTTCAGTGAGACGTCCATTAAGACATTTCACTACAAGTAGATGTGTCCTTATTTTTTTTTAGGAGAGATTTACAGGTTACGGAAGAATGAAGACAAAGCTGTTTGTTATTGGAAGCATTTCTCATTTTGCGCCAGGACCCCGTTTCTTAATGCCAGGCTTTGTGTAAAATTGTTTATGGTTTTAGAACAACAGAATCTGAAATTCATTTAGCGGTTCTTCCTCTTACAATCGGCCATATAAACTGAGCACTGGAGCCAAACCACATGTTACTGTTGAAGCCCAAGGCCACCCCGGCAAGCCAAAGAAGCACATGGAGGATTTGCCTGCCTGAGCATCTGCCAGGGACGAGGGATCCTGCCACGTGAATTATGGGTTGCATCACTCCATTCTGGTGGGCTAGCTTGAGTTCTTTGAGGCAGTTGGACAGTTGCTGCGGCAAGACATGTCAATTGGCCTGTTTGTTGACCTTGCAGCGGTCGTGAGCACTCTTCAGAGTGAAAGGACTGCCGCTTGTATTAATCATCGCTGGCTTTTTGACACACTTCAAAGGAAAGTCTTTGTCAGGGGAACACCATCCTGCCTCTGCAAGCTGTTTCACACACTTGCTACATTTGCCAAAAAAGGAAACTGTAGCTTTTTGTTGTAAATATGACAGCTTTCTCAAGAAGCTGAATGACATAATTATCCCAGAAAACAAAAACTCATTGCTGTGGGGGCCAATTTTCAGGAGAAACATACAGTTGGCCAAAATCGTGTCTACATGCTAATCACAGTAATCTCTTTGGTTCCCTATACATATGTAGCTTGGGAATAAGGTAAACATATTTTAAAAAATCTTAAGAGTTTTAGCTCAGGCTCTTCTTGGACCTTATGTCAAAAGAGGCCCTAGAGCCTTGATTCAGTGATGTTCAGACATGTTTGACTTTGAATATGTAAAAATTTTCAGCAATGGCCACCATAGAGCAGATGTGTCCAATCCTGCTCCTGGAAGGTCACTTCAATCCTAATTAAACACACCTGAACCATCTAATTGAGGTCTTCACGATTACTAAAAACTCCCTGGCAGGTGAGTTGGGGCAGATTGGAGCTAAACTCTGCAGGACGTTGGCCCTCCAGGAACAGGATTGGACACCCCTGCCATAGAGGGTTCAGATACATATCAATACATGACAATGCATGATGTAGAGGTAAGAGCGATTGATACCTGATAGAAGGCAGGAGAGTGTTTGGAATGGAGAGGGTATAGGAGAAGGACTGTCTCCTTCTAAGGTGTAAGTGCAAATCAACATCTGCTGCAAGGAGATCCGCTCTCTCTCTGATCCACTTCTGATAGATGGAGGCGTCACTATCTAAAGACTATTACAGAGAAAATTGGGATATCATGATGAGGCATATTATTGAAAAGCAATTCAAACCTTCAAACAATAGATGACATGATGAACTTGATGGGATTACTTATTTTCAAGGACTCACCTTTTATAGGCACAGCCGACTAATTCTTGATCCATTTTCTTTTCTGAATTCTATCCCTCAATTTATATTGGCTTCGAACACCAGAATCATGTTGCCCATTAATTAAGAGACTATCTGACTAGACTAGCAAGGACTCATAATTCAGCAATTTATGAAGGTGAGACAAGGCACAGAATGGCAAGAGCATTTTACAGGTAGTAGAGTGCTGTTGCACCGAGAGACACCTGCAGCATCTATTTTAGCCCTGGCTGAGTGTTTTTTTTCTGTGTGCACTGATATTAGTGGTGTCATAGCACTATAAAAGTGCTCAGACATCTGTTGGCTATGTTGGGAGTCAGTTTTTATGTTTGTAATGACAAACTCAGTACCCCCCCCCAATCTTGTTCCAGAAGTGTGTGCCAGTGGAGCTGTCTAAATGAGTGTGTGCTTTGTTCCTTTGTCTGTTTCAGGCCAAGATCTCGTCTTAGATGTGGCATTATATGATCCAATAATTCCCTCAACATCCTAATTAGGTTGTGTGTGTGTGTGTGTGTATATATGGGTGCTAAACAGTGGCTGTCTGTCGCCTCTGGCCCAGCTGGAGTGAGGCCATACTTGGGTACTACTTCTCTACTGTGCTGGCACATTGCCCCGCCTCCTCATGCTTGAGCTGACACCCCATTGGCCCTCACCACAAATGGAAGCTTGGCTATCAACTTAGGTTGGCACTGTGATGTCTTCCAGCTGAAGGAAATACAGTTGCATAAGGGATTCTGATCTGTAGACTTTTCCATTCTGGATCACAATTTACATATTGTCCATCCTAAATAGTATGTGAGATTAGAATTAGCCCGACCTGGATCATAGTATTTTGAAATTGTATATGCTGATATTGTCTGCAACCCCTTATGCAATGTAAGATGATGAGTTTGTGGAACTTGAATGTCAGTGATCAAGCGATCAAAGTTGTGACTGATTTTTAAGGTAACCAATTTAGCTACATGTCAACACAATCAGTACATTAGAATTGGGTTTGTGTTAGCAAGACACTATCTTTACCAATTTTCTTTACCATTTTTCTTTACGAATATTCACAATTAATTTTTTCATTAGCAGTCAGTCCTTGAATATTGGGTTTGATACATGATGCAACTTGGTAAACTTGGCAACTTGGTAACCTTTTCCATTGTGAACAAACTACAGCATAAAATCTGCAATGTGGAGTTCTTTAAGGAATTTAAGAATATTTTACTAAAGTCAAAGCCACACGTGTTTCTCACTTTTTTTTTTTCTTTTTACAAATCTAAAGAATACAGTTTTAATAAACCACAGAAATCCCTTAGCCATGCTGGAGTAGATTCTGACTAACCTACTCTAGTGCTACAATATGCAAATGTCACCACGTCGCCTACACTGCTATCTGAACCTTTATTTATATAGCACTTTATGATACCGATTGTTTCAAAGCAGGTTTACAGTGATAACAGGAAAATGCATTTTGGCTGTTGTTCAGCTGAAGTCAGTTCAGCAATATAGAATAATTGATGGAGCTCATTCCTAACATTCCTGCTCCATAACTTCTACATTGTCTGAATTGGAATTTCTTGACATGTACTGTAATTATTTTATTTATGTAAATCTAGCTTAAAGGAGAGGAACTTTACATTGTGTACAAGAAATATACACTTTTGCACATACATATACTGCTACTGATCAACATACTCCACACAGGAATTGGCCTCCTGGCGTGTTATTCACAATTCTCACAATTCTCTCTCTCTCTCTCTCTCTCTCTCTCTCTCTCTCTCTCTCTCTCTCTCTCTCTCTCTCTCTCTCTCTCTCTCTCTCTCTCTCTCTCTCTCTCTCTCTCTCTCTCTCTCTCTCTCATATTAGGGCTGTCAGTTAAACGCGTTACGTTTTGAGTGGATGACGAGCGCGAGACGCCGAAATGGATGCCAATACGATTCTGAATTGAAAGTTTACTTTTAAAAAGTTGCCAAATGGTTCCATTGACAAGACCAAGTGATCTGTGTGTTTTGTCGTTGTGAACTGAGCTATCATCATCGCAGCACGTCCAGTCTGAAATACCACTTGATGATGGCCAAGCACACACACAGCTGATGCGAATTCTCCGCCCCCTCGTCAATATCAGGACCTCGTCAGTATTTCTTTCACCCTTTTATTGATGGACAGTGTTACATTGTGTGAGAGATTATTTGCTCCAAGAGAGAATGTTAGTGTGAAATTGAACACAGTATATGCCAATGTTGTTTTCAATAAAAAACATTTGCTCAAAGCAAGCCGATCCACTTTTCCATGTTGATAATAGCATTAAAATGAGAACAAATAATGGGCCAAAAAGAAATCAAGAGACATTTAGAATAGATAAAAATGTGCGATTAATTGTGATTAATCGCAAGTTAACAATGACATTAATGCGATTAATCGCGATTAAATATTTTAATCGTTTGACAGCACAAATATATATATATATATATATATATATATATATATATATATATATATCTTCTCCTCCATTTCTCTCAATCCGTTCGCCTCCCCATCTCTCCTCCTCTTAACTACTTGTGCGGAGTTAATGGACTGTTTTGGCTTGGCTCCAGCCACTGAGTGTCACCTCATTAGTGTTCCTCTCGACAGGAGCTACATACGGCAGAATGTCATTGGTTCCCCCCTTCCGCCTCCCCCGTCCTGATCTGTAGAAGCCTCCATGAATGGGGAAATGTGCATGCATAATTGAATCTATAGTCTCAGTCTCTTCATCCCTCCCTCCCTCTTTCTCTTCATTCCTCCTTTCCTCACGTCTGACGGCTACAAAAAGGCTTGGACATTTGCCACAGCTATGGATGGATCAGGCCGATGGTGGCATCCCACGACTCACGCACACTCATGCAAATGGACCGTTCACTTGGCCAATCAAACAACAATACGAGCAGAAGCGATACGCTGTCAGGGGGAGATTTTGGAGAGGTTTGGTCTACACTTGTCAACTTATTGATGTGTGTTATGACGACTTGGATCTGAGGCCCCTTTGGAACGAACGTGTGACTAAAGTTTGTAAGGCCAGACGGAGCAGTTGTGAGCGAGTTTTTTGATGTGCCCTCTATAGGCTTCCTTTTGTTACTGAGGTGGAAAACAGACACACACACATAGTGCTGTCACAGTGGTCCAGTCATTTTTAATTTGACAGATGAGCCACCCTGGGTTCAGTGTTGTGCTGACATGGGAACATGTGTACATCGGTGCTCGCTGCGTGATGCAGTGTGCTTCTCAGCCATTGTGTGCGCTATATGCTCGTATGTCTTTATTAACACAGTGTGATATTGTGAAGACGTGTGCCTGAAGTTGCACATTGTGTGTGTGTATGTGTGTGTGTGTGTGTGTGTGTGATGCCCTGAGTGACTTGTTTTCCCAGACACTTCTTTTATTTGCACTTTTTTAGCCACAGAAGGCAGTCTGAAACACACAATTTCTCTTTTGTTTCAGTCTTGCGCTCTCTCTCTCTCTCACACACACACTCTCTCTCTCTCTCTCTCTCTCTCTCTCTCTCTCTCTCTCTCTCCCCCTCTCTCTCTCTAGTTTTTCCTAGCATGATACACCCCACTCCTTTTTAATAGCCCCGTCCTGTCTCTACCATTGTTCGGTTCCTCTTTTCAACTCTATCTCTCTTTCCCACCCCTTTTCTTTCTCTTTCTGCTCAATCTCTCATTCATCCCTGGAGATTCTGACTTTAGCCTCCCCTCTTCATGTCTGCAATCAAGTGCTTGAGATCAGGCTAGAAACTGAGGCCAGTGTTTAATATGAGGATGTGTGGCTGGGGAGAAACTTTTTTTTTTTTTTGGTGGGGGGGAGGGGGGATAGGGGGTTGGGGGTGGTAAGTGTCTGTCACTCGGGCATTAGTCCCATTTTCACACCCTGTCTGTCTGTGTATGTGTGGATAGATTGTGTCTCAGAGAGGGTCAGTGTTTGTCTCAGTCTGTGTGTAGTCTGATCTGTGACATGTAGCCCCTTAGAATACTCGATAGAAGAAAACTGGAGTTGTAATCTAATCAGTGTCCTTAATAAAAACATTCTTGGCCCAATTAGAGATCTAAAGATTGTCCAATACAGAAAACCAACATCACCAAACCATGTTCAACCATTCAAGCAGTGAGTATATTATATTTACTTAACCTGAATTTTGAATATTTAAACAAATATTTAAATAAATATTCATTTGTATAATATACACTACCACAAAGTTTGGGCTCAGTTAGAGTGGCAGTAAGGACATTTACAATAAAATATTTCAATTTCAAATAAATGCTTTTCTTTTGAACTTTGTACTTATCAAAGTATCCTGAAAAAAAGATAAAAGTTCCCACAAAAAGCACAACCATTTTCACTATGATAATAATAATAAGAAATGTTTCTTGCACACCAGATCAGCATATCAAACTGCTTTCTTAAGGAGGACTCTGAAGACTGAAACAATGACTGCTGAAAAAGATGTGGGAAATTAGTGGGTCAAAGTTAAATGTACAGTTTTGCTGTCATAAAGATCACAGAATGATGTGGTTGACCAATTGTAGTATCCCAGTGTGTTGTGCAATAATCAATATTTGAGCTATTTATTTGTTTATTTATTTATTTATTTATTTGCTTGTAAGGTTTTTTGCATAATATGAATGATTGTAGCATCTAATATATGTAGCATTGATTAACAAAATACTTTGGCATAATAAACACATTATGTTTAGCATGCATAATTAGCATATTTTTGATATTTCAATATTTTCATTGAGTTGATATTTGTTAATTAAATGGTTTTACAGAAGTGAGGTGATATTAACTGCACTATGAAATGACCATCAGTACATGCAGTATATATGCCCATATACTGATGTCCTTTCAGAGAAGAGATGCCCATTTACACAAGCCTCATCTGACATTCACTCTCTATCTCTAGAGCTGGCACGCTGCTCACTATATCTATGTTTGGGTTACAACAAACTTTGATAAAGAGCTGTGATTTATCAACAATTGGCATAATGAATAGAGGGAAAAGTGAAACAAGTAGTGAGAGATATGCATCTGAAAGATTGATTTAAAGATGTAAACATTAAGAAAAAAAACAGAAGAGAAATGTTGAGTATAAGTAGAAGTATACACAAAGATCCTTCTCTGTGCACTTTTTGGGTATGCATGCTGATGTCAGCCATAGCGTGAGGTCATAAGAGCGGGTCAGTGACTAGCACACACAAACACACACTCAATCGCTGGGTGTCACTCAGTCACACACAATATTTACACAATTGCAGCTGTACAGTTCAAAACATTTGGGCCAGGACTGCCCATAATTAGAAGATATTTCTACCTCTCTGGTTCTCTCTGCTGCCTATCTCTCTCTCTCTCTTTCTCTTGCTCTCCCTCCCTCTGCTTGGCTCAGGATTCAGGATAGAGTGAAAGAGAGAGAGCGTTCTTGGCTCGGGCCTGGTTTCTTTGGCAAGCATAACAGTATATGTGTGCAGCTTTCTAAAATGGCTGCCAGACGCCTCCTCCTGAAATGTCGACGGTGTGCACGCGGCAGGTCTGTTTGCGTGTGCGTTTGCGTGCGCGGGGTGGGGGTGTGATACAGTGAATTAAAGTTGCTGAAGTATGTGATAGCTCTCAACCACGCTCAAAACAAAGACAAGAGGCTGCTTGGGTTACATGGGGACGGAGCCAAGTGTAAGTGTGTGTGCTTGTGTGTTTGGGTTCATAGATCCCATATTCAGGTATTGGAGGTATTCTTCCCGCAGAATAACATTACGTTACATTGCAGGTGGAAGAAGTGCTGAAGGTATAATTGTGACAGCTGTATGGATGCTATCCAGTAGATTAGGTGGCACAAGGATACATTAGGGCATCGTATTTATGAAGTTCAAGCGATCCGCGATGAGCTCATCTTGCTTTTATTCATGTGGATATGATCCTAGATCGAATGTCTTCATCTTAGATTTTTAGTCACCAAGAAAAGCATCACTATTACTGTTGCTTATACTGTTAGGGAACAAACCCATAACTTTAAAGTGGTAGTTCACCCATACAATGAAAATTCTGTCATCATTTACATCATTAAAAGGTGCCCTTTGACTTCCATTGTATAGGGGAAAAAAAGAGCCATTTTTTTTTATATCATCTTATATTCCACAGCAGACAGAACGACATGCACTTTGGAATGACTTGAGGGTGAGTGCATATTGACAGAATTAAAAAATTTTGGGGGTGAACTGTCCCTATAAAGTTACATGAGATTGCTCAGATTGTGTGGCCTTTTATGGTCGTGACACACCAAGCTGACAGTCGGCCACCAGCCAGTGCCATCATTGAGGGTCTGTCGGCCCAGTTTTTGCAGTGTGTCCCGCAGCATTGGCACTAGTCGGTTCACCGTCGGCAACTTTTCGGCCAATTGAGCATGTTGAATTGGTGCCAGAATGAAGAAAGTGAAGACCAACTGAACAACATGTTTCAAATTCAAAATCCACAGTCCTAGTTTCCCTTTTTGAATAACGTATATAGACTACTGCCACCTACTGTTATGGAAAGTTTTTTTTTCTTTTAACGCAGGTGCAGAACATACGTGCTAGTTGGCCGTTAGCTGTAGTCTTTGTGGTGAATTCAAAAATAATTTTTTTGGCCCAAACACAGTCTACACAAAGCGACAACACAGATGGCTTTCGTTGCCACTAGTTTGTTGATGTTGGCTCTGTGTGTCACAGCCTTTAAGGAGAACTCTGCTACTGCTTTTCTTACCCATATCAGACTTTCGATTCTCACCTGTCGAATGATAAAATCAGTTTAAATATCCCAGAGGGTTTTAGAGTGCAGAATATCATTGGACTTAGGAGTGGACTCTTATGGGGCCAGTTAGAAATGCGCTAGAAATCACTAAGAATACCTTAACAACAGCATGTTAACATGCTATAGACCACTCAGAAGACCTTAGAAAGTGCATTGCAATGCCCTAGCATCTACTCAAGAGCACCCTATCATTATGGCGAAGAGTTTAGCATAGGCAAACAGTCCACATTTTCTTCAGAAAAAAAGTAGTTATACCATACTTTCCTCATGGGTTACTGCACAAAGAAAGGAAAGATTCATTTTCCACTCCTCGGTCTGCCCTCTCTCTTCCATGTTCTCTCCTCGGACAGTTTGTTTGTTTAAACAAGTGGCAGGGCTGTTGGGTGCCAAGGGTTGTTGTGTTTGGAGAAGCTCAGAGTGTTTCTGGGAGCTGTCTCTCTCTTATACACAAGCGCGCGCACACATACACAGAACTGCCCTGGCCAAACTGTTTAAATGTGTGGCTTATAGATATTTATTTTCAGAGCGAACCATCGGTTGCTTATTCAAACGCCCCACCATGTGTAAAGCACAGCCACACATACACAGCCACACACACACACACACACATTATTATCATCTTGCTAGTTCCGGGTTGGGCCCGGCTTAACTGGCTTAATTCTTTGTGGCATAGATTCAACAAGATGCTGGAAAAATTACTTGGAGATTATGATATTATCATGCAGTATCTGCAGATTTGTCGGCTGTACATCTATTGCCACTTTTCTACTGTTGGATGAAACCATTCTCTTTGCTTAACCATTCCATTCCATGCCGATCCGGCCCAGCCGGCACGGATATGGTTTCATTTTCCACTGTGGGGCTGATAACGGAGCTCTTTGGAATGTAATACAAATGTGTCAGTCGTTGCCTTGGTAATGCAACGGTTTACTGATGATATGAGAAAACTATCACGTCATGGAAGATGATCAGATATTTCTTTTAATTTTATTATTAATTTGTGTTTGTCGCTCAAATAGTCAGCTACGGAGAAACTGGTTGCCAAAAAAAAGACATGACAATCCTGAGTGGCGACATCACTACACCCATTCTACCAGCATGGTTAGCTAACCGTGCTGAGAATTCCAGGCGGAGAATGGTTTGTAACCTACCAGGTTCAAGTGGAAACATAACTGGAACCGTTCCTTACCATTTTTAGAACCATTTGGCCCAACGGTAGAAAAACGGTTTATGATGCAAATCTTCCGTTCCACCATATCATAAAGGTGCTCTACTGGATTGAGATCTGGTGACTGTGGAGGCCATTTGAGTATAGTGAACTCATTGTCATCTTCAAGAAACCAGTTTGAGTTAATTTGAGCTTTGTGACATGGCGTGTTATTCTGCTCGAATAGCCATCAGAGGATGGGTACACTGTGGGCATAAAGAGATAGACATGGTCAGCAACAATACTCAAGTAAGCTGTGGCATTTAAACGATGCTCAATTGGTACTAAGGAGCCCAAAGTGTGCCAAGAAAATATGCTCCACACCATTACACCAACAGCAGCAGCCTGAACCGTTGATACAAGGCAGGTTGGATCCATGCGTTTATGTTGTTTACTCCATGCTTTTATGTTGTTTAATTCTGATCCTACCATCTGAATGTCGCAGCAGAAATCGAGACTCATCAGACCAGTCAATGTTTTTACAATCTTCTATTATCCAGTTTTGGAGAACCCGTGCTAATTTAGCCTCAGTTTCCTGTTTTTTCCCCCTGGAGTGGTCTTCTGCTTCTGTAGCACATCTACTTCAAGGTTTCGACATGTTGTGTGTTCAGATATGCTCTTCTGCATACCTCGTTTGTAACGAGTGGCTATTTTAGTTAAAATTGTCTTTCTATCAGCTTAAACTAGTCTGGACATTCTCCTCTGACCTCTGGCATCAAGAAGGCATTTTCGTCTGGCACCAACAACCATGCCACGTTCAAAGTCACTTAAATCACCGTTCTTCCCCATTCTGATGCTTAGTTTGAACTTCAGTAGATCGTCTTGACCTATCATCTTGTCTACATGCCTAAATTAATTGAGTTGCTGCCATGATTGGATGATTAGATGTTTGCATTAACGAGCAGTTGAACAGGTGTACCTAATAAAGTGGCCAGTGAGGGTATAATATGCCATATTAAACTTTACAAAAGAGCTGGCGCTTGTAGATGTGGTATTACTTATTATGGAAAAACGTAAACTTTATTTTATATTTATTACAAAAATATTGAATATCCTGCTGAAATTAGCCATTCTTTTATTTATTTCAATGTGTGCCGTAGCAGTGTCTCTGGATTAGAGCTGTTTAAAAGTGTGTGCCATCTGCTCTATTGATGTGCCCTGTGTTTAATCACTCAACATCCATGCAAGATTGTACTTAGAGATGCAAACTATTCCTTTACCTCTCTCCATTTCTGTTTTCTCTCTTGGAGCATCGGCATAGTAGGAGATGTCTTTAAGCAGACTGATGGATGGTGTAGAACTTGCTTGTAAATTGTAGGGGGAGGGTAGTTGGCATAGGAACGGGCACTGTCACAATGCCAACCTGCTTCTGTCCAATCAAAGACTCAGCTGTTGGCCAATGGTCCAATACGCTTTCATGATTCAAACACTACTTAAGATGTTATTTATTATGTGGGAAAAAAATAGTCGAAGCTTAATGCAGAAATAACTCTTAAAATTTCTAACAAATGCACAGGACAAACCACGAGTGGGGATTTTTCTCCTCCTCTCGCTCTATCTTAATTTTCTCCAGACTTTTTTCTTCTTAATATATGGTGTTCCCTCCCTTTCTTTGTCATTGTTGAGCTGAAGCCAAGAACATTCCATTTTTGCAGATCTGTTTAATGGTCATTTTTGAGGGGGGTGGGATTTATTCCCATCTCTCTATCTCTTACTCTCCCCTTTTAACTTTCACTTCTGAAATGGAGCTTAGGAAGGAACAAGAGTAATGTTCCAGCTCATTTTCTCTCTTTTCCCCCACATTTATTTACTAAAAGCCAATATTTAGGCATCATAATTGCATTGTCCAATATCAGTGTTGAGTTGATCGGTTAACTAAAAGGAGTTTTATTGCTCCTTTTAGGTAAAAAAAAACAAAACAGCAATGCCTTATTGTTTAAGCATGTGGGATGTTTTAGTATTATATTGGTTATCGGCCTATATGATTGCTTTATTATTATTATTATTATAAATATCAATCCATATTGAATATATAGATCATCTGGTACTAGATATTTATTTGCACAACCTCATTTATCCTTTTTTTACATTCAAATAAATGTTAGATGACAGCAAAAGCAACCTAAATGTAATATATAAAAACACTAAGTAAATATTATATTAATTTAGTATAATGTAATAACATTGTTAAATGTAATCTATGTAAAAAAAAAAAAAAAGAAGCATTTTCATACTATACAATAGAATGTTGTGATACCTAAATTCACTTTAAAGCTATTGATTGTATTGTGTTTTATTAATTAAATCGCATAGGATTTAAAATCGGCTATAACATGAAACTATTTATTGGTTTATTGCTATCGTCCAGAATTTTTATATCAGTGAATCCTTAATATGTTGCTTGTTGTGATCTTGAAATAAGCAGATTATTAAATGAGCTCCTGAAAAGACTGGGATAATGCAAGCCGCTATCATTAGCACTGTAGGGTCAAGGAAGGGTCTTCCTAAAGGTTTTGTAAGGTAACATCATTAATCATGTAGCACTTAAAGCACACATCAATGGCAGGCAGGATTCTTCTCATTTTTCCATCTTTTCCTCCCCTACTCCTCTACTTTGCTCATGCTCTTCAAGGTGGGGTGTGTATTGTATCTCCATTTTACTTTTGAGGCACGTTTCAGCTTTGCCTTTAACTGTTCCTACATCCTTCTTTATTCCTTCCCCTTTTCTTCTCCCGTTCCCCCTCACTGAAAGAAACAAGCATGTAACTGCACACATCTGGCCTGGCCTGTCCTGTCAGGACCCAGAAACTGTAGTTTCCTTTTCAGGCTGTTTACTGTACCAAGTTCTTTCTTTGTGTTGGGTTTGTTGTCTGCTTAAATCGAGCTGCATGATGTGTAAAACCTGATGATCATGTTCTTCAGCATGCTTTGTGATGATCCAAAGAGCATCTGACTATTTTTACAAAGAGTTCACACATGATCAGTCACAAATTTGCAGAAATGGAAATAATTCTTTTTCAGTTTATACCAGTGATGTTCCATGTTGTAAAATCCTAAAGATTTCAATTTGTTTCCAGATTAAAATGTAAAACATGTGGTCTTCTGGATCCTATTGTTTGTTGTTTATATATTGTGTATTTGTGTTGTTTTGATTTTTCTGAATTTTCCTCATTTCCTAATGTCAACAAAACCATAACAGCTAAACAAACATTGGAAAACACTGCCAAGTGGATGATAAATTAGAGTGAAGTGCAGTACTGTCATCTGTAGACCTACTGTTCTTTCTGGGTTTTGTGTTTTAATCCACCAACTTTATTTGTGTTTTCAGACTCTCAACAGTCAGGAAGTCCAAGCAACAATGAGCCTGGCAAGAACCCTCCAGGTATGTCAACATAATACATTAATGCACAAATGGACATAAATCTACATCAGCAGACAAGGGTTTTAAGTAAACTAATTGCCTGGTGCTGGTGTACCCATAATAATGACACCCCATAAAGACAGAAGACAGACAAGACAAATCCTGTATGACATCAATGTTAGATGGTTGTTTACTTCATTTTCATTATATTGTTTCAGGGTTCCCAAAGTCATGGACAATCTAAAAATATCTGGGAATTTTAAAATTGTGATTTATAAATAGTTTGAGTTATGCTCACTTCTTAAATATTTCATCAGCTAGAAATGTAGAGTAATTATACAATGATAAAAACGTTTTATTTTATTTAAAAAATGTACAAATAACAAATTCATAAACATCGAATCTATTAATCATTCACAAATGACTAGAAAAAACCATTATGGAAATTCAATTATCAAAAGGTGTGGGACCCCTGAGTTTGTGAGATGTATGTGTTTTTGTGTACATATATTTGTAACTGGATATAAGCTGTACTTGTAGGCTTATAACTCATTTTTAGAGAAGAGAAACAGATATTTATCTCGTCATTTGCCACTGAAACAACTTACAACTACTGATGATCAGTTGGTCACTCAAACCAAACCAGGTCTCAAATAAACTCTGCTATAAATATATGCCATGTAATTAATTAGCCGCTTTGAATTAAAGCTAAACTTTGCTTTATATTGCACAGTGCAAAAAAAAAAAAAAAAAAAAATCATACCCTGTCTTCCAGTTGAACTCTTTTGCTTTTTTAGAGAAATTATACCAAAACAGGCTTATTTGATCAGACTATATGAAAGCAGACCATGTCATGTCTGCGTTTTTTACAAGAAAAAACAGAAATGGCCATTTACTGTATATAAAACAAGCCATCCTGTTGGGCTTTGCGGTGCTTTGTGGGAAAGATTTGAATCTTCCTGGCATGCTCTAGGAGGCTGACCCTGTGGGGCTGGCCTTTTTTTGGCACAAGTCTGGAATGCAGTGTTACGTACTAGTTGGCTTTCTCTGAACCTAATCGATCTCTAGTCTGTACATAATACAAGTCACAGTTAGTTTTGTCACAATCCCTGAAAGTAAAAATTAAATTGAGACGAGGACGAAAGATTATTTGTTTAATCTATGTGGAAAATAAAATGTTTTCTGATGCCTGCTCACCAAACACACAGCATTTGAAATGTCCTCATGTGTATGTGTTAAGTAAGGACATGTGTCTCAAGAAAATGCTTTTGTCTCCCACAGTTTACTTGGAAGAGAGCTTTATTAAATCAGGGGTCTTTAGTGTTTCGGAGCTGGTGAGAGTATCCAGAAGTAAGTCTCTCTCTAAACATGTGCACACACACACACACACACACACACACACACATACTGGTTTCACTACTGTATGTTAGTGAGGGCATCTCGTAGACGCATGGTTTTATACAATTTTAAACAAGTACATGGATTTATATTTTATACAGGTAAAGATACTGCAAACGCATAAACCTACTCGGGAAGGATCTAGAAAAATTATTTATAGGGTGGCATGAGGACTATTAGGGGTAGCAATACCAAAGCAAATATCCATGCATAGTTATTGTAGATTTATGGCCTGACATACACATTTATGTTCATGAATATGTGAAACGGTTGCATTACCACAGCGTAATCATCTATTCTGTCTAAAAATCAATAAAAATCAATAAAAATAAAACCGAAACTTTATAATCAAAAGCCCAAATATCAAAACACTAATACTGGATCAGTTTTGCAAATACTGTTTGAGTGTCTGTTATTTACAGAGGTCGAATTGTCTGTATGTGGATGCTATGAAACAACAGCAACACTTGGTTGCTGAACACTCAGATCATCTATCTATCTATTCTGACCTAACTTCAAACTATTTTTAATTTTAAAACAAGACAAGCAACATAAAATGTGTCTTTTAAACTTTTCAATCTAGTTAATTAAGATTAGATTCTTACCCAACTATCCAAAAAAATAATCAGCTATCAGTTTCCATGATCGGGATCTCCTTATTGATTTAATTTAATTTTATTGTCAGATGGCAAAAAGGTCTATATCCATGATAAAAGTGAAACGGGCATTCATATGATTTGCTCACATCATATACGGACGAGATTAGATTTCTCAGAAAACCTCTGTGTTAGCCAATTTTCAGATTCACGAACAAATGGATAAACAATCAATTTGTTCGTAAACTGGGCTACACTGGTTGCGATGTGTGTTTCTGACTCACTAAGAACTGATTCATAAGAGTCATTTTTAATGAAGCTGACTACACAGGGAATGTTCCATGTGTGTGCAACCCACAGGGACAGTTTATAGAAAAATGTGTTTTCTTCCCATTATTTTGTGGTACACTTTTTTTTTGTTTTTTTTTTATGTCGTCAAATGCCGCTGCACTGCTGAAAAGATTGGGTGACAATGCTTTTTCTTAGGATGCCATTTGCCATCCCATGCCACCTCTGTAGATCTTCCCCTGAACCTACTCATCAGATAAATCTGTTGAAATCAGTAGATTTGACGTAAACATGACCTTCAAATAGTGTTAACCACTTCATATGTCCTGGCAAGTATATTTTTGAGAAGTTTCACTAAATGTGTTGGGACATTTAAAAAAATGTGGCTCTCAAAGTATAGCTAAACCTATAAAAAATACATTTATCTAAAAGGAGGAAACACCATGGACTTTTGTTTTTACTTGTAAAAATATGAATCTACTAGACCCAAACCCTAGCTTAAAAATAAAATATTTAGCATTTTTAGCAGGGGGGGGAACCTGAATGTTTAAATGAATGTTATGATTATATTTATATACATATAATCTACAAATTAATTTAGGGAGGTTGTCTCCAAGGGGAATTTTTTCTAACTTCTTGCGACAGCTTCACCCCACAAGTATAGCTAAGTAAACATACAGAGCAACAAAACCAGCATGCTCTATGCTGAGGCATTCCTGATTTAGCAAGGGAGGGACTTGCCCAGAACATCTGTGGAAAATCCAGTCTAGTGGGTCTTGTGTGCATGTTCACAAGTTTTGGTGCACAAGCATACAGTAGTTTATGTGTAGACATGCCTGTTCTCATCAGAGAGGATGACAGATGTTCCAAAAAGAATCTCTCTTTGATAGCTGAGCACAATTTTGCCCTCAGGCAAGATTTGTACTAATTGCCATAGGGTTTATCAGGGCCTGAAACACACACACACACACACACACACACACACACACACACACACACACACACACACACACACACACACACACACACGTTTACCCTCCACACATACACACACACAAAGACACTCATATTCACCGTATGATGCACTTGGTGACGCTGTAACTGATCCATGTCACACCTAAATGTAACACGACGCTCTCGATCTGTCCCACATACACACACACACACACACACACTACCATCATTGTGGCCTCTATGATCCTCTGCTCTTTGGAAAGGCATTCAAACACTAAAAGCACTACAGCCATATGACTTACCTGCAGGAAACGGCATGTACCAAAAAACAGCAGAACAATGGAAGGTCTGTCAACTTCCTGAACAAACTGACAGTTTATTGCACACTTAAGGTTTTAAATGTATAATTTAATGGGCATTGTGTTGCTCTGTAATGCAGTTCAGATGAGGTTATAGTGAACACTGTATATATTGTTGTGGGTGCTCATATTAACTACTAGAACAAATGTCATACCTGCTCACCTGCATTCATGTGGTGGCAGCAGGTCTTTGGCTCAGTGCCAGCAGAGACTGACAGCAATTTTTTATGTGTTTCCTGCACCTCAGAGCCTCAGGTCATATCATGTCAAACATGAAAACACACACTCTGCTAAAACTTCATGACACATCTCCTTAAACTACTGCATGAGATATTAAAAAAAAAAAAAAGTAAGAATATTTTTCAGCCATGTGTTTTAGGTTTTATATACATATGTTATACAACACCCAGTTGTTTGTACGCCTATCCTTATCAGGACTGTACACAGGACTAATGTTTTTTTTACTAAGCTAATTATATTTTCTATCCCCTAACATCACCCCTAAACAGAATCCTCACAGAAAAAAATTCTGCATTTTTTTTTTTAATAGAAATTACGAAGACAGCTGGATATCCTCATAATGTAAGGGTAGAGACCTGAAACTTGAATACACACTACATTATGTGGACATTCATCCTAATTTATCCTTTATGTAATGTAGGTCAAACCAGTACACACACACTATGATTAATGATAGGAAATAATATCACATTTCTAAACTTAAATATAATAATATAATTAATAATGTAATGTAATATAAAATGTAAAATTTACACTTTTTTGCATTTGGCAAATATTTGTATTCAGAGCAACTTATAGCTTATAACATGATACGTATGTTATCAGCACATGTGCTCCCTTGAAACTAAAACCACTGCCTTAATAAACACAGATACTGCCAATGAAAGATGTGCTTCAGTGCTACAGTGTACATTAGCCAGCTTATAAATCACCAGCATATTATGAAAGGTATGTATATTTTTTGAGGAATAGTAGGTATAGAGCTATCTGTTCATGAAAGACCAAACTAGCTTTGTCATGCTATTGTATGTAAACAAAGAGGCTAGTGACAGAGGTTAGACCGCTGAACGGTACTCTGGCTCTTGTGGTTTCTCTGTAGATATGATATCTCTGACACACTTCATACTGTTACAGCCCCTACGGCTGTTCTCTCTTAGATTGAGTTACAGCTACATGTTTGGGTTTGCCTTCATGCAAATTCTGCCCTGAATAACAGCTTCTAACTGAGAGCCAGAAAGAGTTTGTTAAAAGTGATTTAGTTGATTGACTCTTTATGCCAAAATGATGTTAGTTACTCGACATTTCTACCTATCCCTAACCACTGTCTTTTCTCTCTCTTTCTGCACGTCTCACCAGCTCCTATCACACAGGGTTCAGGAGGGAACTTCCCTATGGCTGACATGCCAAGTCAGCCATATTATCAAGAACTGAACTCAGGAGTGAGTTTACACCGGTCCCTCTCATCTCCTCCTGGCAGGTTAGCATGCATGTTCAAACACATACATTATTAAACCTGTTTGTTGTCTTCAGTGTAAGATCAGCTTCACAAAAGATCAGCTAAACAAAGCTGCAAATTGTTTTTTATAAAAATGTAACCCATATTTGTAGAAAAAACAGTTCTAAAGCTAAATTAAAACAGTTGTTTAAATGTATTTATTCAATTTTGCCCCACAATATGTTACATTTAGAGTTAGTCTGGGTCAAAGTTCATTAAAATATCCCTTATGCCCTCTATTCTAATTACGAAATTGGTGATTTAAAAAAAATATATTTTCAATGTCACAGCACAGATTGGTGTAGTCCGAAGTCAGATGAATGCATGTTCTTCTGTCCTCTGCAGTAAGCGGCCTAAGACGATCCAAGAGGACAGTATGGAGACTAGTCCCACCGGGCCAGACTTCTACCCATCCCCCAGTTCCCCGGCCAGCAGACCCTGGCATGAGAGAGACCAAGGTGAGAGAGACTGTTCATGGTCAAGACTTGCTCTCATTTCATTATCATGTGAGCATTAAGCTCATTTCCTCAATTTAAGCACTACTAAGAGCTATTCAGCACTGTTTCTCTCTTTTAACCCTCCCTCTCTCTATGTCCTCTGTGTGAAGATCTTTTCTGTGTGATTTTCCCCTTTCTTCAGTTCTCAGTAAAGTGTGATGTTGATAAACTGGTCTTCATTCTTGCAGCACTTTGTGAATTCCAGTATTCATGCAAAACTGAACAAAACACATCAGTCAGCATCAGCCTGTGGCATTCTCATAACCTCAGCTGTCCTTCTAACACTTCTGCATCAATAATGATATTCTGAAATTATGACCATTTGAAAATGTCAGTTGTATAAAATTTCAGTTTATTTATTTATTTATTTTGCTCTTTTTATTTATGGAAGCATAGCGCAATTGCAAATTAGGGCCTGCATTTTTCTGTAAAGTCACACAATGAATAAACAGAATGTAATCTCAACTTTTTGCATTAATTGAGCCTCATATGTCCAGAAATTGTAGGTTTTGGTGAAGGATTTTCATTCCTGGGCGCTATGCAGTTTAACATAACTAGAAAGAAAGAGCAGGTTGTTCTGCTGTATGTTTTGTATGTTTTGATTGAAACCTTCGATAAGACGTCATTTATTAAGGAGAAGTGTCACATTTTCACAGGGTGGAACTGTTCAGTCTTGTTTTGTGTGGGCAAAATGTGTGTGTTAGTATTGGGTCTGGTTTCATTCTTTTGTAGTTTAATGGCTACATTTAAAGGACTGTTTTAGCCCAATTTAAGCCTAGTTTAAACAACATAGAATATATAATATTGTCGATATAAAATTATTAATGATTCATTTCTGCACTATTAACAACATCAATTAAATCCTAAAGTACTTTAAATACATTTTACAAACGTTTTTAGACAAAATCCCCAAAATAGTTTTCTTAATTTTAGCAAAGAAACAAAACAATAAATCTGTTTAAATCTGTCAGATGGAGATCAGACTAGCCTGGTTTCCTGTCTGCATTGGTATTTGATTAGGCATGTTTCCTCCTTCAGAAAAGGGGATTTGTCTGGCGTGTGGCAACTGTTGAACTTGACCTGATCTCTAAAATGGGTGTGTCAAAGGTCAGAGCAGGGTTGTGACCTTTCAGTTCAGACCCCAGACCCAGATGGGATGGAAGGGGGAGGGGTGTGTGGCAAGGAATGAAAGGAGAGATCTTCTGTTCTAACAATGAGTTTGCACCATTAGTTACTCTTGTTACTCATTCGCTCACATGACTGTCACCCAGTTCTGTAGCATTCAGTTCAGATCTTAGCTAAAATATGTTAGTTTTAATAGATAAAAAAAAACTTTCCGTGTGAAAAATGTAGATTTTAGCATGTAATCAAGAGAGATTGTTTTTGTACAGTGTGTGTGTTAGAGACAGACAGAGAAACAGGCAGGTGTGACAGCGTCTGTTTGAACTTGTCCCTTGACAACCAACAGGTGGCCAGTATAAGAGGGAGAGGGAGAATTTGAGCACTAAAAAATACAACACTCAGCTATTTCAACAAAAAAAAAAGGCTTTAATTGTAGTTAATTCAAGTTCCATAATCATTTCCCAGGCAGCAAGACACATTCCACTTATTTTCTTGTTATGCACTTGTTTTTGTTTCTTGTGTTAGGGCTGTCAATTTAATAGGTGAATTTAGTTTGATTATTTTGGAAAAAAATAATGTGATACAAAATTAGAGCCTCAAGTCTGTGTCTATTTAAGGATTTACTCATCTGCTAAAATGGTGACAAAAAATGATCTTAATTTGGTCGATTTTCTGGTCGATTTATTATTACTATTTTTTCCCCCCTGGACTTTTGCTGATGAGCTGTTGTGAAAGATGGCGGGAGGAGTGAAGAGGGGGATGGGGTAGAATAGAGCTCATGAGAAAGTGGTTTGTTTTGTAAAAGCCATATCAGAAGGAGCGAAGCATGAATATTAAAGCCATATGAGGTCTTGACAAAAGGAAACTGTCTCAGCCAAAGCCTAGTCCTCATGTGCACAGAAACACGCACACACACACACACACGCACGCACGCACGCACGCACGCACGCACGCACGCACGCACGCACACACACACACACACACACACACACACACACACACACACACACACACACACACACACACACACACACACACACACACACACAAACACACACACACACACACACACACACACACACACACTCGCCAGTAAAATATCTTTCTAATTTCATATCAAATCAACTTTGTGAAAAGACAATGTCATTGTATGGCCACTGCCTCAATAAAGTTGCAAGTCTCACTCTCTCCATTTCTTTTTCTCTGGTATGCTTGAAAAAAATTAATATATCAGTTTTCCCAATCTGTGTTCTTCAGATGCGTGTGTAGTCATTCCCTGGTCATGCATACATACAAAACATGCTCGTTTTTGTGTGTGCTTTTTTTAAGGCTTTTGGGAGAGCAAATTCTCCTCCTGTCACCTTCTTACTTTCTATATCCCACCCACCTTCATTCTCTTATTCCTTCCTTCCTTCCCTCTTTCCTCAAACACACATATAGATATTCCTGAGGGAGCACAATCCTGCCTTCTAACAGCTTTTTTTCTTCCTTTTTTTCAATGTTCTGTTGCAACAGGTGTGATGACAAAATATTATTCGAAAGCCATATGCTAAATTCGGACATGTTGAAACAGGAAAATGCAGTCAAAAATGTTTTTTAAGAAAAATAATTCATGTTTCAGAACCATGCCGTATAAAGCTAGGCTCTGTTAAAGTGCTGTTACTGCAAGGTTTATCTGTAGATTCTGTCTATAAAACTATTACGATATCTATTTATAGTTGTGGAATCATGTTAGGTTTTTCTGTGTAAACTTTCTTTTTGGTCAAATCTGTTTCTAAAAATGATTTATGAGCGCCTTGTTCAGCAGTTTACAACCCTAATGTGTCTTTTTATATATATTTGAATATTTTTAAATGCAATTAAATAGATAAAAAAAATACTGCAAATAACATTGTAAAATGTTCTCAATTGTCTGGTCATTGGCAGTAGTGGTAAACAGTAATTTAGGGAATTTGGGACCCTGAATAGGACACACAGGACACATGGAATCCCCCTACATTCCAATGCCTTTGTGTTATTTGAGTCAAGATCATTTACCTTTTTCCTGCCAGAGAGAGAGATAGAGATAGAGAGAGAGAGAGAGAGAGAGAGAGAGAGAGAGAGAGAGAGAGAGAGAGAGAGAGAGAGAGAGAGAGAGAGAGAGAGAGAGAGAGAATTTATGAAGTTAAATATAGAGACGTAGTCGTGATTGATTCATTCATCTAAAGCATCTGTGCATATCAAACACACAATCTCAAGACAGAATACACATCATGAGAAGTGTTTGCAGATATGTCATTAGCTAGCTGTTCTCTGTTCTTCCACCTCCCTCACTTTTCCTAATTTCATTATTCATTGCGTCTGCCTCCCTTTCTTTTCTGTTTTCTCATCTCATCTATGATTGTCAGGGAGGAGCGCCATAGACAGGCAGGCCAAGCACTATGTCTCCTCCATGTCTGCTGATGAAGAGACTTTTTTTTGTCTCTTGGAAGTAGATATGAAGTTCATCTTTTTCTTAAACAATCAAACAAGATAGATGATACACTGCATCGCACTACTGAGAGGGGACGTGAAAGAGAAACAGCATAAGAAAACATGAAAATGTCAAAATAATGTGTTCTTATGTTGTTGACTATTTTTTTGGATGCTCAGTTCAGTAATTTTGGCGAATATTTAGTCGCCCGGTCAATTAAGACCTTTTTTCTTTAAGTTATTTTTTATTAATGCGTAAGTTCTGCTCATCCCAGATTTTGATTTCTTACATTGTTAATACTTTGAGAAAGATCTTGGTGCAAGTTTATATCTGACATCCCCCGTCTATTTTTTTTCTTCTTCAGCAGATATGTCCTCTCCCAGCATGAAGAAGCCAGAGAAGACATTATTCAGCCCCACATCTCCACAGGACTCTTCACCTCGGCTCAGCACCTTCCCCCAGCACCACCACCCAGGACTGACCACCGTTGGCCATAGTGGTATTAGTTTTCTAAAAATACTTCTCACAATCCTTCCCTGATTCAAGCAAACCTTCTAACAACCACTGAACATTTTGAACGCTATTGCTGCCTTAAAGAACTCCCACACTGGCGCAAGTGTCTCTCTGTCTGTATGTACATCTGTCATCTCCGATACGATTTTGTGCGGCAGTAGTAGCTACGCACTGCTTCATCTTCTTTTTTTAATTTTATCACAACAACCAGGGTTACGGTGAAATATCACCACCTGCTATGTTGGAGTGTATATGCAGCATTATTTACAATATTTTGAATGTTAAGTATTAACATGATATTTATATTATATATATGAGACAAAACAGCATTTGATTATCATCAGTACCACTGTAACTGTTTATGACAAATACCATTTTGTTTCTACCATAATTCTTTAAATGACACGACTTCGGGAAAGTCGGGGCTTAAACAAAATTCCACATTTCTCACTGGTAGACATGACTTTATGGGTGATGTTCAGCCCTTAAATATATTCATTCATTTCAAAACATAGTATTTTAAACATTTTTACATAGGTTTTATGTAAATGTATGGTATGGCTTCTTGATAATTACCCGTGAGAAAAACTTTCATCGAGTTTACATGTTGTCAAATTAAAATCTATTAGTAAAGTAGTTGTTTTCTCTGCATGTGCAGTAATTTCCACTAGGAGTCCACCTCCGCATTCTCCGCTGCAGTTTTCCGGCCCTGCCATCCATCCCCCAGCCCCCTCGCCCTACATCTCTCATGGCGCCATCCGCTACCCACCGCACCTCAACCCACCCGACTCCCTCAAGAACTACATGCAGTCTTACGACCCGTCCAGCCCACAGAGCAGCCAGGTATGTATGGAGTACTCACGTACACGGACAAAGACTAACGTACACGCGCATTAACCCAGACCCTAATGCAATCATACATAATTAGTACAGTTTATCTGTACTAGAACAGAGCCTTTAAATCTCATGACTGTGTGTGCATTGTCCACAATACATAATAGATGCCAGCTGTTAAAATAGGGTGTTGGTTTAACGTCTCAGTTGAAATATTCCCTTTCCTGAGACGCGCAAGAACAGATTCACATTTATAAAATACTTGAAATAACATGCATCACGTGTACCGTAAATTCTCCAATCATAATCATCATGTTGTCACATATGTTAACCATACCGTGAGCTAAAGGCGCTCTACCCCCTAAAACTAATGAGACCCTCATTGTAAGAGCACATGCTGTAAACACAAAGGTGCTTTAGCGCAGTTTTCTTCTTTTTCTGCCTCTACCTCTCGTTGCCTGTCTGTCTTGGTGTCTCTGGTTGTTCCCAGTGCATCGGACTCAAGTTTGATTAACAGGCCACATTGTTTCAGCACGGTAATTGACCCAGTTTAGCTAACGAACACAAAATCATTAGTGGTTTTCTCTGTCGGCGCCTTGTCTAAATCAGTTCAGAGCCGAGCGCGAAGCCAAACGACGGCCTCTCCATCGCTGTGGCGACTGTTTACCAGCAGCGGCGTAAATGAAGCGAAGGGGAATGAAAAGAGAGAGAGGAAAAAAAACGCAACAACAAAAGCAAGTCAATAAACACTCCAACCATGGCAGCCACTGCGCATTAGCACAAACACACATGCACTCAATGTGTCTCCAACTCTATGAAAACTACTTGAGATTCCCTAAAGTATGAATTAAGAGAAAATATGGGGAATATTTATTGTTCTATCATATAATTTAATATAGGCCATTATGTCTTCATTGTTATATGAAAAAATACCTCATTCCTGTTAATTGAAGGACTTGAATGTTTTGACTCCTCCTCCTTAGCTGGTGATGGATGGGGCTCTTGTTGAATAGAACTTTCTGCATCTCTGCCAAGCAGCTCAGACTGTCCCACTCATCTTAATTAGTACCACAAAATAAAAAAAAATGGCCAAGCCTCTCTAAACATTTTGTTAAGGGGAAATTTAAACTTTGTTTATTTCGGGTTAACACTTACCCTTTTGCTTGAAGATATTTGATACCTCTCTTGTGTTGCTTAAACTATGCGGAAGTGTGGAAAGTCAATAACAACAACAAAAAAAGAGGTAAAGTTAGAGTGGGTAATTCAGTAAAAGTATCTAATTTGCTTGTGGTATTACCATTAACACAGTCTCTCTCATTTTTTTTAACCTGATTAGGGGAAATCAGTTTTCTTTAAAACAATGTATTACGAATTAAAAAAAGTAAAACTAGTGTAAGAAATATCTGCTGTGATTTGATACGTTGGGAAACACAGCGCTGATTGTCTGAGGGATTTCTTCTTTTTCTGTGTGATTGAAGCGAGGTCTCGATATGACAGAGTTTTATATCCCCGCCGCTCAAACAGTAAACAAAGGGCTCATAGACTGGACGAGGCATAGCACGCTGGAACTGTTACTTGGGAGAAACCGCAGGGAACGATAAAGGTCGTAAATATTTGCCGTTGCCGGGGTCTGGAGCTTGGTGAGGGGAGATCGCTCTGCAAATAACATGGGGCATATAATCGGGTGGATGGGAGCCAGGATGTTTTTATGCTTGCTTTAACGCAGATTATATTACACCCTAATTAAACATTCTATTCACATTGGGGAACCCCATGGACACCATTCTCTTTCATAAAGGCCTGTTTGAGTTTTGAACTTAGGGCCCCGCTATGTGAATTCAGTCGAGTCTGTCTCCTGCAGACCAGAGTATAAGGAGGTAGACGCTCGCTCTGTGTCTGCGTCTGAATCCTGTGTTCCCTCAACCCCCTCTTTTTCTGGTTTGTGTATCAACTAAGTCATGAAAAGTGCACACTCAGCTGTCTAGCGCCAATGTCAGAAGAAGATGGGAGAACATCAAAAGATGTGTTAATCTGCCCATAATCACAGACAACAAAAATGACCATGATCATTAGCTTCATTAAAAAAAAAAAACATGTAACCATGTGGTCTGATATGCTAACAGAATACTTTTTTTTCTCTGAATACCACAGCCGAACAGCAGTGGTCAGGTACTGGGGAAAGTGCCCGGTCACTTCACGCCAGTACTGGCCCCCTCGCCCCACCACGGCACGGTCAGACCCGTTTCTCTCTCGATGGCTGACACCAAGCCAATCACCACATCATCAGAGGGTGAGTTACTCCCATCTCTACACTACCACTGTCACAAGGCTGCATCTAATTTGGTTAAAAAAAATACAGTAAAATCAGTAATATTGTGAAATTGTATTACAATTTTATTACAAAAATCTGTCTTCTATTGTAATATATTTTAATAGTTTATTTTTGTGATGGCAAAGCTGTATTTTCAGCAGCCTTTACGCCAGTCTTTAGTGTCGCATGATGTTTCAGAAATAATTCTAATATGCTGATATGGTCCTTAAGAAAAATGTCTTATTATTATCACAGTTGAAAACAGTTGCTATTTTTGTGGAAATGGTGATACCTTTTTTCTCCGAATTCTTTGATGAATAGAAAGTTCAAAAGAACAGCATTTGTTTGAAAAAAAAACTTTAACATCATAAATGTCTTTACTGTCCCTTTTGATCAACTAAACGTGTGCCCTTGATGAATAAAAGTATTAATTAATTAATTAATAAATAAAAAAAACTGTACTGAGCCCAAACTTTAGAACAGTATAGTGTATTACTTGTGTCTACACCAGCTATATTAATATATTTGAATGTACATTTAGGTTATTCGGCTCCAGGCACCCCCACTGCCAACCGTTTTGTGGGACTGAGCTCCAGAGACCCAGCCTTTCTTCACCAGCAACAGGTGAGATATGACCCACCCTCTTTACCATTCTCTTTCCCCCCCCCTGTTCTCTCTCAAATCCCCATCCAGCTGTTCTATATTCCCAACAGGTGTCAGAACTGTCAGACAGGTAGCACATCAAATAATCTGGTCATGAATTGTAGGCACTGTTGTGGTCCTGTGAAGATAGGGGGCCGTTGAGACAAAATGAGGAGGACACTTTTGACATTTGTTTTGTGTCAACATTTGTTAATTGAATGCACCTATTGGGCACAAGTGACATATACTGTGTAGTTTGATTACATATACTGTGTAGTTTGATTTGAGTAAGAAACTGTAGGATATTATATTTATAAAGCGTTTAATGCCATTGACATTCCTGGCAAGCTCTCCTCTGTTGCTCACAGTTATTGAGCACATCTTTCCACTTGCTCTATAACCACGGTCACGTTTAGAGGTTTATGTTTTTTGCAAGTGTGGGTGAATGTCACTTTTATGAAGAATCCGTTGGTTTCCATAAATTCATACATACAGAGTCCACATTTTTATAAATAAGCTAAGACTAAACCAATAGATTTTCTGTTAAGTACCCTGAAAATAAATACAGTGGCCCCCAAAAATTTAGGTGGACAACTAAGCCATACTTGTGTATAAATATCTTTTGCAAAATATCAAACCAACAAAGGACGCTAGACATTTTCTCAGAACTACCTTTTTCAAATTTTTGCAGTTAACCAAATGGTTTCAGTGTGATTACACATAGGTGTCCTAGCAGAGTGACCACAGGTGTATATCCTCACATTAGCTATGGACATGTCCGATTAACATTTGACAACCACCAAGTGTTCAAACACACTTCACTTTTTTAAACAGTTTAAACATTCTGCTGTTTAAACATTCACTTTTTTCCAAAAATATTTCTTTAAAATATACCATAAGCCTCTAAGTTTGATGTTTGATTAATTAGCACAGTGATAGTCCTACATTTTAAGTGTGCTTTAAGTGTCAAAATACTTTTTGGGGCCACTGTAGAATTTAGACAGACATTAGTACATAATGCTTATACTTATTGAAATCAAGTAGTTTTAGACTCTCCAATTTAATTCAGTTTTTCTACCATTTGGTTTATGTTCATGTTAAAAAGTAATTGATACATTTATACATAGCAGGGGATGTTTGTTGGACTTGATTTTTTTTTTATTGCTATCACATCCCTCGAGACTAAATCCAACATAAAACATATCTTGTCTTAGTGTTAAAACTACTGTGCAACAAAAGCTAGCATTGTCTTCAGATGGACAAAATGATGTATGACTAAATGCAGTACTTAACATGATCGATATTGGTTTATGTCAGGCCTCAGTACTTAGAAAGGTATTTAGTGAAATGATCATTTTTGGCAAAACACTCAGTATTGTATAAAGAGTAATAGTCTAGTGCGTGTGTGCGATGGCCCTCTGCAGCATGAAAGGGCTGGTCTGAGGCCAGTATTTTCCACCCTCCTCTAATTGAATTCATCTGCACGCGGCGACATCATAATTAGTGGTTTTCTCTTGCCCTGCTCCTGAGTTACAGTAATGGCAAGCCTCGCTTTTATTGCTCTCTGGTTTTGCATACTTGGACGGGGCCAAGAAATGTACAGCTCACCAACTGGGACAGTGCTGCAGGCCTTATTTAAAAAACATGGGGCGTTTTTTTTTTTCATTGAGAATTATTTTATAAAGATGCAGAAGTTGAACGGACGGATAGATGGTGTAACTGGATATAATGAAAGGACTGATATTGATAACAGCGATTCAGTGTGTGAGCTGGATGAATGAGTGATTATAATATCTTTTAGCAGGTATCGCATGTAGGCACCGCAGCTGCTGTAGTGTCTCATACGGCTTAATGCCTTTTGTTTTAGCTGTAGTTCACTTAACAGGGAGAGGGATCAGATGTAGACAGGATGATATATCAACCATCTATCATGTTTATATGAGCCGGAGCTTTTGTTTGTCTTCAGAAGTGAGAATTGTATAGCCAGTCCTGACCCGAGTTAACCTGCGGCCATTGAGCTGGCGCTTTTGCTGGGTAAATAATGTCTTCCGTACCCAGCAGCCTTTATTCTGAGTGATTTATCATAGGATATTATGAGATGTATTGACACCTGTGTTCCCCTGCTGAGCTTTTGTAAGAGCATGCGGTGTGACGCGTGGGGCGTATGGATTACAGCCGTCGCCGTGGCGTCACCTTACAGACCCGTAGCGCTCCTTTCCCAGCATGCTGTGGGGCAGGGTGCTGCCTTCAGCTCAGCCAGGCCGTCTGGAAACTGAGAAAGCTCCAGACGCTCAGCGGGACGCTTTCTTTCTCTCTCTGTTCCTTAATGCCTCCTCTCATTCTCTCACTGTTCACTCAAATCTAAGCTTTTTTCCCCCTCTCTCTTTACCTCATTTTGTGTTTCTTTCTTTCTTTCCTTTCTTTTCTTTTCTCTCTTTCTATCCCTGTATTCCTCTTGTAGGGCCTAGCATCGAGAGGGTCTCTGTATAGGCTCAAACACACCCTCGCTATAATGACTCCATTACATAAGCATTCATGCCGTGTCTTTAGCCTCCGTTTACTGGAGTCAGTAAATCAAGCGGGTGTGTCCATACATACATAATCACCCCTCCTATTGGTCCCATAGCAACTGTTTGAGCTTATTTCATTTACAAGAACCATCTGTATGCTTATAACCCCTATGTAAGATGTTGAGACGTAGCTGCTTGTGATTTGTGGCCCCAGGTCCTTCAGATAATATGCTTGTCGTCTGTTGTCGCAGCACGCATACATTGTATGATATGGTGCTCAGACTCTGAAGTGGCAGCTTTGGGATGGCAACCATTAGAGTAATGGACAGTTTCCTGTGATAAGCCATAGAGACTATTCATCTGGAGTACGGACAGTGTCGCATAGAGCCGTGGACGTGTGTTTATTGGAACAGTAAAAGAAAACTTTACTGGTCATCTGCATTGGTGCTTCAAAGGCTGACAGTGTTATCTAAAAAGCAGGCCTGTCGATAGCCAGAATAATGCTGATATATGCATCTACAAATTAAATGAACACAATAATAACTCTGACTTAGTTATAAGCTATTATTTGGCCATTTTGAGAATATCTGCTTTGGACGATAACTGTGACCAACTGACCGATCAACATAAGGGTTGGGTATTCACAATCCATTATTGGCTGATTTTAGAGATTTTATTGTTCATGCTCATTTAAGTGTCTTTACATTTAGATTACCTTTGACGTGTTCTGATGCTCACTTAAAGTTAATCTTTAAACACTATTATTACTGTAAACTTTTTTTTGTCAAAAGTTTTTTGTACAAACCATTGGGGTCAGTAAAAAATATTTTTACAGGAATTAATATTTTTATTCAGCAATGTTGCAGTATAGACATATGCCATCAAATTACATTTTTAAATATATTACAATAGTAATGTTTTGACTATTTTTGACCAAATAAATGCAGCCTTGGCAAGCATAAGAGGTAGCATAAAAAAATCAGACCCTTTTCCTTTTAAATGGTTAAATTTTCTAAAATGCATTTTCTCCCAACCTAGCAACCATGAATATACTATATTAAAAGTATAAATGTAGCAGTGTAATGTTTTGTCTAATGGTTTTTTGGTATTACATTTGTAGAGCTAGATATGCTTATTTCTATATATAATGCATCAGACATACAATAGATGACCAGTTATTGACGGATTTCCTTATAGCAGGGGTGGGCAATTCTGGCCCTCGAGATCTATCCATCCAAGTGGATCTTGAGGGCCAGAGATTTCCCCACCTGCCTTAAAGTATCACAATGGCCCTGTTCATTCACAACTTACTCAAAACCCTCAAAACACACAGGGGAGAATGACAGATGAGCATTCACGCACACAATCCAACAGCACCTGCTCTAGACTGATACCCCTGTGTAATTTGTTTGTGAAAACACCAGTGATGAGAAGATTTCATTAGCCGCTTTCCCCAGGGGTTCTTCCCTTTCTCTTTCAGCATTTCTGTTGTCCCTCCGTTCTCTCTCTCGACCAGTGATCACAATCTTATTTGGCTTTATCTAATGCAAACATGTTAAAGCAACCACCACTCACAGCTGTGAAGGTGCTAGCGCTGCTGTAGCGTAACTCTGTGATCCGCTGGTGCCAGTGACAGATGGCACCCGTGATCAGATAACTGTCGACCTCAAGCCTAGAGCTTGTGTCTCGCTATTATGTTTTTGAAGCCAACATACTGTGGCATTTTATACCTCATTGTGGCACTTTAATTGTTTCATTGTAGATAAGTTTAATTCAGTTAATAGCAGTACTCCACTAAAATAGCACTTGTGCTTTGATTAAAATTCAAGGTATATTTGGGAGATTTTTTTTTTTTTTTAATCTATTTATTTTTATATTTTATTTTATTCAGTTGTTTTTTTCTTCTTCCTTTTTTATTTTTGGAGCTAGAGACCCTCAGTGGCGACATTTTAAGAAACCTTTTTTTAACAAGTACAGTACTATTTTTTTTTTTTTATACTTTATATTGTATTGTGTGGTTTGTGGTTTTGGTCTGTTTAATTAACCAAATCTGAAGACCTGAAATCCCCTCTCTTAATTCCAGAGATCTTAAACACTAAAAATACATGCAGTGCAACTCCTCATCAGCATATTGTCAGAGTGTGTGTTTTTTCAATGTGCGGGGTCGACCAAAACAGGATGAATGAATGTGCACTACCAAAACAGTCTGATAGCTGACCTCAGACTTTGCCCCAGTGCCATTGTTTTCTGGCTTCAGGTCACTCGAGAACACACACACACACACACACACACACACACACATACACTCTCTCTCTCTCTCTCTCTCTCTCTCTCTCTCTCTCTCTCTCTCTCTCTCTCTCTCTCTCTCTCTCTCTCACACATACACACACACAGTGTCACACTCGTTGCTGGAGTTTGTTAAAGTAGTGTTGGCAGTACTGACGGAGGTGGATATCCGCTCATAGCAATGTGAAAATACCTCACATATTTCTCTATTAGTCACTCTTCAGAGCATGTTCAGCTTAATGGCACTTTTTTATTTTTGTCCGATTATTTATAAAAATAAAAATAAATTCAGCAAAGATGCATTATCAAAAGTGTCAGACTTCTACATTGTTACAAAAAAAATAAAATAAATGCTTTGATCTTTCTATTCTTCAGAGAATCCTAAAAAAAGATTCTCCACAAAAATATGTTCCATGTTTTCCACCAAAACTATTAAACAGCACAACTATTTTCAACATTGACAATAATAAGAAATCTTACTTGAACACCAAATCAGTCAATTAGAATGTTTTCTGAAGGATCATGTGACACTGAAGACCGGCTGCTGAAAATGTCACTATTTTTTTTTTTTATGTATTTTTGATCAAATTAATGCTTAAAGACTTTTTCATAAACCTTAAAAAAAATCTCACTGACCCCAAACTTTTGAGCAGCAGTGTATAATATGAATTAAAGTTTAATTAGTTCAAAATGTATTTACACAACATGTAGTTATCATTTTTTCCCTTCTGAATATGTAGTACATATAATTTAATATATATCCACAGCACCCGTGACAGGACCTCCATGCTACTGGTGAAGTTGCTGTTACGTGTTAGCACTTCTCACCTAATTTATGTGCCTTTCACTCCGGGAAATGTGTGTTTCAGCCACCCAAAAGTCTCTGGGGTGCATCTTTGAAGTAAATATAGAAAATCAATTATTCACCCTCCTAGATTCATTGCGATGGAAATGGATTTGATTTGGGAGACTACAGGTCCTTTCCAGATATAGCAGGAACTATTGACAGAGTACCATTGAATATTCAGAGAGCGAATATACCTGATGAAGGCTCATAGAGCACTTGTGTGTCTGACAGGGCAGTGACGTTCATTAGCAAAAGTGTCATGATTTACTCTAATGTCGTTGTTTGTTGATGGCTTCTCACACTTTCATGCATACAATGTGTTGCATGTTTGTGTGTAAATGTGACCAGTTGTTTATTTTTCCCTCTCATCTACACTGACATTTTCAAAAACTGGTGCTTTGTAAATTGTGACCAAGAACAAGATTAGTCTCTCACATAGCATGTTTCATGTTATGCTTCAGTGAAAACAGGCTGCTTTTACAATATCTAACAGCAGTGAAGTGACCGTAACTGCATGCACCATTTGGAATGCATGTGCTTCCTCCCATTCGAGTGCATTCTGGGATAGATAAATAACCTCCATGTAACCCAGCTCCCATTTTTGAATACTAACCTCTTCTTTTGCTTTCAGGACGGTTATTAGAACCCTAATGGTATTGCATGCCACATGTGACAATTGCCTTTTGTTTGTGTACATTTTTGATGGCAACTTTCTTTCAATGGAATTGTAATTTAAATTAGGCATGATTTTAGGCCTAGAACAGAAGATTTAAGATCTAATATGACCATTAGTGATGGTGTTTTCTTATTCTAGTAATGTAAGATTAACATCAGATAAATGTAAGAATATGTGTTGAGATAAGCTTAGGTCTTGCTCCAGGTCTTGTTGCATGCTAAATGTGTGTTAGTGCCGTTGTGCTAGCCCAGTTGTCTGACTGAGAGGTGTTTGATTGACAGCTGAGGATTTGTGACTGGCCCGTGAATCAAAACATCAGGTCATATGGCTCAGAGGAGGCTTTGGGGATTTCTTGGCAAAGGTAAACGTTTCCTTTATTTTTAACCCACCTCTCCATTAAATATTACTATGTACAACCTATATCTGCAATAGTCCAACACCCCCTCCAACCCAGTCCAGATCAAGCCCCCCCTTGTCTGTGTTTTTGCACTCATCGCAAAAGTGTATTTGTGATGAATTGTATTCATGTATTCGTGTTTAAGGCCATGAATGCGTCACTCATTCATGTAAGGCTAAATATATCATGAAAGATAAAGATAACCAAACAACATGATAGAAAATTTTATGTTTTAATTTGCATTTTGACTTCTAACTATATTTCCAAATGTTTTAGGTCCATCTCCTTTGATGTTCAATAAACTTTGGTTTCTCAAAGTGTAATAAGTGGAACTTCACAAACCTTTTTCAGGCTGTCGCAAGATGTTTCTGTGCACATCTGGATGAGCAATCTGCGGCCAAATTCATACAATCTTCACACATTAGAGTGCATTAGCTTGAGAGAATTTAAAGGAATAGTTCACACAAAAATGAAAATGTGCCTATGATTTACTAACCCTCATACATGACATGACATTCCTCTTTATGACGAATACAATCGGAGTTATATTAAAAATTGTCCTGGCTCTTCCAAGCTTAATAATGGCAGTGCATATATCCATCATAAAAGTGCTCCACACAGCTCCGGGGGGTTAATAAAGGCCTTCTTGAAGCGAACCGATGCGTTTGTGTAAGAAAAATATATTTAAAACTTGATAAAGTAAAATAACTAGCTTCCGGCCAAAAGAACGTACGGATTCGACTTAAGTCTAAGTGTAACTTACGCAAGTAATGCGACGTACTGCTGATATTTACGCTACGCCATGACCACTGCGCAACTTCCGATGTCACAAGTTGCGCATTAGGCGTAACTAGACTGTGTATGTCCATTTGGCCGGAAGCGAGAATTTTACATTGTAACGTGTTAAATATGAATATTTTTCTTACACAAACTCATCGCTTCACTTCAGAAGGCCTTTATTAACCCCCTGGAGCCGTGTGGAGCACTTTTAGGATGGATGGATGCACTTTTATGGACTTCAAAACAGAAACGGCCATTCACTGCCATTATAAAGCTTGGAAGCTTTTTTAATATAACTCTTGATTGTATTCGTCTGAAAGAAGAATGTCATATACTAATGCAAAGGATGACTTGAGGGTGAGTAAATCATGGGCTAATTTTCATTTTTGGGTGGACTATCCCTTCAACGTTGAAAGTGGTGGATTTGTTGGTTGTCGGTGCTACATTTGGATGAAATTAGAGATGCAACTTCTTAGAGGTTTTGATATACTGGCATCCAGCAATTATTTTTAATGTTAGCACAGCACTCTAGAACCATCTCCAAGAAGTTGAATCTCTTGATCCATTCACTTAAAATCAATGCTGCTAAACATATTTGAGAAAAAAAGATTAACTAACGGATGTTGGATGATTTTAGACAATCATCCTGATCTATCGTTACCAGATCAAAATAGTCATAAGAGCTTCTGTCCATCTTGGAGACAACAGTGTTTATGATTTCCCCATGAATGTTGTTCTAAGACTTTGTTTCAATATACATGACAAGTCAAACTTGGTCAGCCTCCCTTGATATTCATGGTCAGTTAGACCTCTGGAATGAGACTATAGGAGTCTCAGCACAAAATGACCTCTGATGATTCTTCCGTAAAGAAAATCAGAGCAATTAATGGTTAACATCCTTATCTCCCTGAACGAATGGAAGTTAGGAAGATGACTACTGCTGGGAAAGAGAAGAACTCCAGCATTAGTGCAGCAGAATCTGTCTGAGGCTCACTGAGAGCTGCATATTTACAAAGGTCATCACTAAGCTTGGGGTTTCAGAGCTGAGGCAGTCAAGACTGTTTGCTCTGTTTAAGCCCCTCACCCTCCCTTCTGCATTAAAGCTTTGCACTGTTCTCTGAAAAAATATTTTCATAAATATCTGACAGTGAAATCAGGATTTACAATTCTTGTATCTTCTCTCCAGATGCTTTTTGGTAATGCTACTATGCATCAAGCAAAGCTAACATTAACTCTCTCTCTCTCTCTCTCTCTCTCTCTCTCTCTCTCTCTCTCTCTCTCTCTCTCTCTCTCTCTCTCTCTCTCTCTCTCTCTCTCTCTCTCTCTCTCTCTCTCTTGAACAAGTGCAGAAATGCATTTTTTTTCCATAGTTACAAAACGAACACAATTTATGAAACATTAACAATTAAAATGGATTTTAAAAAATGCAGAACCTTTCATTTTTACACATTTTGTTACACATAACTGCAGCCTTCTGCAAAATAATTTAAAATATTTTTTTGTTCACATAAATCTACATTCCATACCCCATGATGAAAAACGAAAAACAGAATTATGATAATTTTGCAACTTTATACAAAATAAAATAAACATCACATCACATAAATATTCAGACCCTTAGCTGAAACATCTTTAGCAGCAGTTATAGCCTCAAGGCTTTTTTAGGTATGAATTGACAAGCTTTGCACTCTTGGATTTGTGGATTTTCTGCCATTCTTCTCCGCAGATTCTCTCAAGCTTTGTCAGGTTGGCTGGGTACTGTCAGTGGACAGCCATTTTCAGGTCTCTCCAGAGATGTTTGATTGGGTTCAAGTCCAACTCTTGTTGGGAAACTCAAGGACATTCACAGAGTCCACCCTAAGCCACTCTAAGTGAACTTTTGACCCAGTCTGATGTCCTGAGTGCTCTTGACCAGGTTTTCCCTGTATTTTGTAACTTTCAGTTTTCTGTCTACCCTGACCAATTCCCAAGTCCATGTCGATGGAAACACACCCCCACAGGATGATGCTACCACCACCATGCTATTGGGATGGTATTGCACAGGGGATGAGTGGTGCCTGGTTTTTTACAGACCATTCAGTTCATTAGGACAGAGAATCTTGTTTCTCACAGTCCTTTAGGAGCTTTTTTTGCTAATTTTAAGCAGACTTTCATATGTCATGCAGTGCAGGAGAGGCTTCTGGCCACTCTGCCATAAAGCTCAGTGTTGCAGTGCTGTTTGTCCATCTGCACGCTCTGGTTGAGCTCCAGAGATAATGTGTGGAGACTGGCAGAGTGACCTTAAGGTTCTTGGTCACCTATCTCACCAAAACACTTCTTCCCGATGGCTCAGTTTGGCCAGTAGGCCAGTTCTAAGAAGAGTCCTGGCTGTTCCAAACATCTTCCATTTAAGAATTATGGAGGCCACTGTGCTCTTGGGACCCTTCAATGCAACAGACTTTTATTTTTGTAGCCTTCCTCAGATTCGTTTCTGAGCTCTGCAGGCAGCTAATTTGACGGCTTCTTTTTGCTCACGGCTTGGCTTTTGCTCTGATATGCATTTTCAGCTCTTAGAACTTACATTACAGGTGTGTCTTTCTAAATCATGTCCAATTAAATTTGCCACATATTTACTCCAGTCAATGTTTAGAAACATCTCAAAGATTATTAAAAAATATAATGCGTCTAATCTAAATTTCAAATGTCAAGCAAAGTCACTTATGTTTTTTTTTGCTTTGTCATTATAGTTCAATTATACATTATATGTTATGTACAAATTGTTTATATGTACGTAAACGTCATATGACATTTTAAGGGAAAGCTGTGCTTCTATGTATTCTTAGAGCAGTCACTGCTGGCATGTTTGACCGAATCCCTGTGTAAGGTGGGTTAAGTGTGAGCTAAATGACCTTGAGCTATATCCTCTCTCATCCACTTATTTAGTCTTTCCAGCTCCCTGCAGTGGGAAAGGCCTTGCTCAGCATTTCCTCACTGCAGTAAATGTGTGGAAAATTGGAGTCGCACTGAACACACTCTTACTTCCTTCTGTAGGCATCAGTGCTACAGGCCTCTGCTTTCATTTCAGTCCCTTTTCTGGCCTTGTAATAGACCACACGGAGTATGAGGGGAAATAGGTTCTCTAGCAGTGGCTCACCCTTTACTGTTTCTCCAACAATTACTTACAGAGATTTTACAATCGACATAAAATAGGGGCACTGGCTTGAACATTATTGAGCAGTTAAAAACCAAGCCCAGGTGTTACATTTAAAATATTCATTAAAAGTTTACTAATTACCATGATTCTGTCAACTGCAAAAAATAAGCTTGCAGCCTGACAGAACGTGATTTGAAAGCAATGCAATGTGCTGCAGATGAAGGCTGATGCAGCTGAAGAGTTGACTTCAGGTCACTGACATGGAAATGTGATTTGTTGCTTGCATGCACTTGCAAAGCTGCAGTGCCGCAGTGTGATGCATGCCAGTCCACTGCTCAACCCAAATTGAATTGAAGCCAGGCTTGTTTGTTGCCATCCTGTAGGAAATGGGTCAGCAATCAATTAAGATGGCATTAGATGGTTTAATTAGATGGTCTGATTCCAAAACAAAACAGGGCCATGCTTGCTCCTGCAAGAGGGTGGACGTTTAGAATGAAAGACCTGTAATTGGCTCATGAAGAAGCAAGAATCTGATAAGGGAGCAGAGTTGTGTTAATTTCCCTTTTATACCACATAACACCAATCTCCTCTGTGAAGGGAGCCGTCACATCTGCACTTGTCTGGGAAGGGAACTGTGGAAACCAGGCCGTAGGAAACACCAGACTGAACCTTGAACTTGGGAAACAAGGGGTAGTACCCCACACCATGGCAATCAATCAGACACTGTTTATTGATGCTCTGCAAAGGCAAAGTTTAGGGCAGCAGTACATGAGACAATTTACGAGCTTGATGGGTGGTAGTCTGTTTTTGCTGTCCCGTTAGCAATCCTTTATTGGAGCTGACCAATGTACGTGTTCAGGGAAAGAAGCAGAAAGCAAGAGAAGAACTACATCGCAGTTCCTTTGTGCTCAATTTCCCTGTTTAAGAGACCAGCATACATTATGTTGTTTTGGATCCTGGTCTCCAACATAGCATCTTAGCTAGATTCTTAACGAACTTCTTAACTAATGTAACCAGCAAGATTTCCGTGCTCTTGATCTTTTAAAGAAAGACCATACTGGTTGATCAAAAAAAATTGTAGGTGAAAAGCATGGCAATGAAAGTATTTTAGTATTTTTAGCAAGGTTAATTAGAAAAAAATATTATTACCGGTACATGTTGAAATTATTTTTAACAAAGATTATTAAATGATGTAGAAGTATTGTTCATTGTTAGTTCTTCTTAAATAAAGCAGTTATCTAATGTTAACAAATGAAATCTTTTTTTGATTTTTTTAAATGAGGTCTCACCATGGCTGCATTTATTTGATCAAAAATACATTAAATCCAGAAATACCGTGACAATTGTTACAATTTAAAATAACAGTTTTTCTGTTTGAATATATTTTAAAATGCAAATTATACCTGTGATGGCAAAGCTGAATTTTCAGCAGCCATTACTCCAGTCTATATTTGTAGATGATATCACTACTCAATATCTACTGCTTGATTTTTCAGTCTGGTAGAACCGAAAAAAATAAATAAAATGAATTCAGTGCACAATTGTAATGTCATTGGATTTTCATAGGAATGACAGGTCTCTTGTCATCAGCTCAACTCACAGGTAATTGCAACAAAGTCAAAATCAAGTCTCAAGTACTTTAATATTTATCAAGTCATAAATCCTCCAAACAGTGACTTGAGTCTGATGTGAGCCCCAAAGTCTCCAGTCCACATCTCTGAAACACTTAATCCCTCATTTCCTGTTAGATGATTTCTAGCTGGCTAGAACGGCAGAGAGAGGGAGATGAAAAGGGGCAGCAGGAGGGAGGAGAGACAGAGCCCAGTTAGTTCTTCATGTGATATATTAAACCCTTTTTAAAGAGAGTTTAGTGCACATTTGATTTAGTTTCTATTCACACAACTTTGTGACTCTCTTTCTCCTTAAAAGTGTGACCCAGTGCGCACTGGAATCATAAAATACGACTTTTTTTTTTTTTCAAACAAGATTTCAGGCTTTGGCTACGGGTGATTTGTATACAACTCAGACTGAATCATTAGCTGCATTCAGGGCGACAGGCAGCCGTATCACCCCGGGCTACCTCAGGAAGAATAAAGTCACTGTTCCACATCCGCTGGGTCCCTGTCCTTCACCAGCCACTGGCTTTAGCCCTCGTCCCCCCCTCGGAAAACAAACAACAAACTCCAGAAGAAAAGCCCACTAAAGCTTTGCACCTGCATCCAAAGCAGTGAACCCATGGAAATGTCTTTGCACACAACAGTCTCTTTCCTTCTCCTTCAATCAGCCCACCACCCTCCACCCCTCCTCGAGCATGTCCCCTTTCTTTTTAGGGGCCAAAAAAAGAAACGAGAGGGGGGAAAAACAAAGAGGTGGCTGTGTGCGCCGGGCACTGTTGACAGAGCAGGAGTACGGCCTGTAATCTGTGAGCAGAAAGATTGTGTTCGGCGATTGGGTGAGACAGGTATTTCAGACGGAGGCGGGAGAAGAGGAGGGGGCATACCAGGGCTCTGGTTTCTGGCCTGCCTAATTATTCGACACATGTACGCACCATTCAGCCCCCCTGTCCTCCCCCAAGGGAACAACATGCTGTTTGTGCACCCTGGTGCTTTTGCATCTGAGATTCGCACCACAGCTCGCAATTAACAGTCTCGTGTTGTAGTGCCGTTAACATGTGCTGAATGCAGATAGGAAAGGTCTGTAGACGGTCCCGCTGACTTAACCCCATTGATCCAAAAGTGGGTGTCAGCTGCAGGGGGCTGAGATGGATGCGTGCTCTTGGGGAAACTTCCCCCGTGCATGTGCACTAAGGGTGCTTTGTTTCTCTGGGATATCCTGTTCCCTGACACTATGCCGAACCCATTATTGTGTGTGTGTCTCTCTGTGTGTGTGTATTTAATGGGAAGCAAAGGGGTAGTTTTCAAAAGAGGGTGGGAGAAAGTCTAGACCTGATATGTCTCTTTCATTAACTGATTTAGATTTAAAGAATTTGAAGATGTTCTAACTTTAATTAAAACTAAAATGTATCAATACAATATTTTAAAACGTAATATATGAATGAATGTGTCTATATATATATATGCACTTCTTTTGATGTAGTACTCTTGATATTGTGCACAAGACTTTTGGAACCATTTATACAACTTGATAAATGTTTAGAATTGTATTAATACATGTAGAATTTAACATGAACCAAGAATAATAAATGCTATAAAAGTATTGTTCGTGACTCTTTCGCTATATCTAATGCATTAGGTATACCTTAACATCAAGTGTTATCAATTATTTATTTATAACGTGATTATAATATCTCCCACAATCTATCTTTCCCCTGTGTTTCTGCAGTCCTGGTACCTGGGCGAGCTTAATTCCATTCCAAGTGTCGAACGGGACTCCGATTCTGCCAACAAATGTCCAGAATTACAGCATAAACATCATTGGTGAGCCCCTCCTCCAGGCAGAATCAAGCAATTGAACTGGACCCCGGAGAGACAGGTCCTCGGACAAACCAGCTAACAGCACTTATACAATCGACATGGACCTTTGTCCCACCCTCTCAAGGACATTGGCTTAGAGCAGTAGAGTGAGTCGGGTCAAAGTGTTCTCTTCTGACATGAGCCTCTCCACACCAGTCAGTCATTGTGTAAGGAGGCCCCTGAACTGAGATACTGTGATCTTTACCATACAAACTTTAGATGCCTTACTGTATATGCATGACATGCTAGTCTCTCTTGTTAGTGTTTCTCTTGTTCTTATGTCACGATTGCTAGTCTTGGTTTACGAAACGATTTAGAGGGGGCTGGCCACACAAGGGCTGGCTGGCTGGCTGGCTGGATGGTTTGTAAAGCGGGCTGCAATTCGAACAAACTTTCATCAAACAGAGGTTTATCGTATTCGTAACATAAACATAGGAACAATTTTCAATGAACTGAATGTTTCTATTTTCATATTACCCTCAACATGTAATGTACCTACGGTGGAAAACCTTTTGAATCCGTAATCTTGTCAGTCCTGTACTAATTTCCTTTAAAGGTAAAGGTTGGAATTTACTCTCCAGAGTTGAGAACTCTGAAAACCTTTTTTTCTTTTTTTTTTTCTGCAATGAAAGAAAACACCTATATTACTAGGTAAGAAATACAACCCCTTTTTTCATTTTCATTTTTTTTTTTATATATATATTTCCTTTGAAAAGGATTTTGAGAAAAATAAGACAATATCTCATAAGAGGCAAGTGCAATTTAAATGATTTTACTGAAGGGAAGCTATCATAGTCTGTCTGCCCTAAGACTCTAAAGGAATGGGGAGTAAATGTTTTTAGGTGAACTTTAAAACATAAAAAAGAAAAATGAAATAAAAATCACATCCTTGATTTGGGAAACTAGGGAAAACTAAGGGTGGAAGAGAAGAGTGGGATTAACAGTGAACGTTTACGTGAACAGAACTGAACACGAACAAGACAGCACTTATTTTGAGCCGTACCCAAACATGCGGGTAGTTTTTATTTTTTATTTATTAAAATGAAAACTTAAAGTTAAACTTAGGTGAAAAAAGACTCAGACACACAGCGTGTGTTAAATGGCTTATTTTGACATATTACTCACCGATCTAGTATGCATGTTTAGTCGGCTGTTAGCTTGTAAAGCTACTGTTTACACTTTGATATCATGAGAAACAAGAGGAACGCAGAGTAATTTAATGTAAACAAATTGTGTATGTGTGAAAAGCTGTACTCATTTCAACACTAACCTGCAGGTTGAGGCGAGGTCTCAAGGTGCTTATTTCAAACCCACTTTGGTAGTTCCCAACAGACGCAGTCCCAGAAATCGTCGATTGCTCCCGGCATTCACAATGCCATTGCCTCTCCAATCAGACATATTTATATAATCAATCTTTCCAATAATCTTAATTTGCACGAAAATATATAGTCCACATTACGTGCCTTGCCTTCGACTTTAGAGAAAACATCACTACACTTGTTTTTGCTGCATTTATTATCGTTTTTGGGAAAAAGTAACATTTTTATGATAAGAAATATTTTGTACTCTGGATGAAATTGTGACATTGTTGATTTTTAGCTTCATTTACTACTTTATCTCACATTTACAGTGCGTATCAAGGCTGTGTATAGTTGCCGTTCTAAAGTTTATAATCAACCAGCATTTTCTTTCCGTATTTTTGGTGGTTGTCATTTTTTTGATTCTGTTTTAATCATTTGTTTATTTGTTTGTTTTTTCTCCATCTTCCAGTCATTATTGGGGAGGGCGGGTCCAGACTTATAAGAATTATGCAATACCAAGTTTTGCCTATGTAGGTAGTGCTTTTAGCTATGTGGATTATTAGAAGCTAGTACAGAAATACAAATAGTGTAAACATTTATTTTGTTGATGTTGTTGTTGTTGTTGCTGTTGCTGTTGTTGACATTGTTGTTGTTGTTATTTTCCTTCTTTTTTTTTTTTTTTCGTATTTGACCAAAGTGGGAACTGCTTTCTATGCAGTGTGCGACAAGGTCTTATTTCCCTTGAGTGTACTTAAAGGCAGAGAAGTGCATGCGAGAAACGTTTGTTTCGTATTCTCTATAAAGGGAGGACTTTTTTTCCACACGTTGAAGCATGTCTGCAAAGAAGGCACTATTTGGTCTAATACGGCTGCAAAGTCACTGATTTGTCTACTGTGACTAAAAATCTCCTTCTAAACTTCCCACCTGGGGTGCTAGTTTGACCTTTATTAGAAGACGACGTTCATAGAGGAGACAGCTTGACTTGGGAGTGACAATCACAGGCGAATTACGCACACTAAGGCAAAGTATTAAATGCTGGCATCCTTTTATCAAATATATTCACCACCCCGTTCCCCCTGTCCAGTAAAAAACATAGCTATATGCAATTCCCAAGTAGATGCCTTAAATTTTTACAAACAAGTGACTTGTTATAAAATGCGCTACAATCACGGTCACGCAAGTTGCTGCGTGTTAAATCTGTCACAATCAGTAAATATCAGTGTTTCTTATTCTTCCCTTTTGAAGTGCTCAAATTTACAGCCTTATTGAGGTTGTAGTCTGTAAAACAAAAACCCCCATGGGGAGAATCGGTTTTTATAGTTATCTCAAGTTTTTATAATTATGTTCGAGTTGTTATAGACTTCGGTGAAAGGGAATTATTGAATGCTCTTATGGTCTTGAGGATCAAGGGGGAAAAAACGGGTTTGCACCTACAGCATATAGGCAATCATCCACCCATAGTGTCTTTCAATTAAATACAGAACAACAAAAACTAAGGCGTTTTGCTTCACAGGGCATTACCAGCAATTAATAATAACAATTAAAATCCCCCTCACATCACCATGGTTAAGAATTGTAGCTCTTACACTAATCACTATTCAGTCTTTTTCTGAGACCTCAAGTCAAGCTGAATCTCTCCTCTTCCATCCAATATGTTTATATATATACAGTATATATAATTAAGCTAGAGTCACCCCGTTCAATGTGCACTGTTCCGTCTTTTTGTTGTTTTTGATTTGCAAAAAAAAAAAAGTGCTTTGCAGCCTTCTGACCGTTTGCGATGCCACTGAAGTGCATTGTGCATTTCCTCCTAAAGTAGTGGGAGTGTCAGGGTCATAGTCATTCTTGTGTTCGAAACCGTGAAGGAGGACGTAGGTAGGGGTCATCTCGATGGCCATCGTAATAGCAATAGTTTTTGGTAGTAGTCATTATGGGTTAAAATCTGCTCTGGCAGCTATGTGAACTGCGTGTGTGTGTGTGTGTGTGTGTGCATGTGTGTGTGTGTGTGTGTGTGTGTGTGTGTGTGTGTGTGTGTGTGTGTGTGTGTGTGTGTGTTTGTAGATGAATACGTCAGAGTGTGTGTTTCAAGATGACTCTGACACTACGAGAGGAGAGTACATGAGGGTCTTCTATTGAAATGCCTGCCTTGTTGACAAAAGTGTGTACACTGTAAATTTATTTCTTCTCCCCGTTTGTAAAAAGAAAAACTTTTGACGTGTATTCGTGAATTTTAGTGATGTCCATATTTTTTAGTGAAACAAAAAAACAAACAAAAAATTCAAACCTGTCTTGAGTTCAGATTTGTGTTACGACTCAACAGCTGTCCGATACATAAGAAAGAGGTTGAATATGTAATTCTTTATTTTTATTTTCCTGTACTTATAAAGTGGAGTGAATTCCCGTATGGGACTGTAAATGTTTTAAACAAAATGATGAAGGTCTTTTGTTGTATTTCGTGTTGATTAACTTGGATCCTTGAGACATTTCATAAATGTTTGAAGTGTTGGTTTGTTAGTGTGGCCATAGAGTGTGTGTGATGTGATTATGTGATATTGAAAACGAGACAAGAAATAATGTTAAAATTTGTGCTAAATAGGGTCATTATTTGTTCTTTTGAACCGTTTGGGAACTCCTAGTCACTTTAGAAGCAAGGCACCAGATTTGAGTCTCCCAACAACAACTACCAGGGTAATGTCGCTACACGACATCACAGATTGTTCTGCTGTCTTGTGAAAAATAAAGCATGCATTATTTCCCCCCCGTCAATAGAGGCTGACCCACCACACCATGTACAGAATTTGCCATCTGAAAGTCTGAGATTTTTCTGCTGCACGTAGGCACCTCCATTCTGCAGTGTTTACATGTGTCCGCCATGGGCAGGGATGAATGCTGCATAGTTTTCAGGGCAGGCTCGGTACTCCCAGAAGCCTTTGTGTGCACCCACAGATGTCTTTTTCATGTTGCCATCATAGAGGAAAACAGCTGAGCATTTGCACTTTCTGCAGTTCCCACTACCCCTTTCATTGGAACATTTGTTTGTTGTTTGGATTACGTCTAGCTAGCGATGATGCTCTGATTAGCCTCGGAGCTACAATTAGATAATGTTCGTATCTAGTCGGACCGAATGTTGTCATGGGAGCTCGGAGCACTTCCCCTCACCACTGCATACAATGTCACCAGGCTTATACAACGATCAGATTAAACCTTATTTCTGGGTAGAAGTAGCTGTATAGAGTAGTTTCTTTTTTCAAAGGGCTGATCTTTTTGAAAATATAGATATTGAAAGCAGTAAGATGATGGCCTGGTCAAGTTGTGAAAGCCATGGTCCATGGCCCTAGAGAAGCCACATGTTTATAACTTATGCAAGGAGGACCAGTGGAACTCATGCAATGTCTATTTTCAGCTCTTCTGTGTGTCAGTGCAGGGAAACGGCAGGACATCTACTCTCATATTTCCATTTCTAGGGCATTTACAACAGCATGAGTGATCATTGACATAAATAGGAACATAAAAACCAGCATATTATGAGACGTTTACCAAAAAAGAAAAGAAAAAAAAAAAGGAAAAAATATTTCAAGCAGTGCCTGTTTCAGCTCAAAGTCTCAGTGGACTTTCCCTTGTAAATATAAAAACAAGGAATTTTCTTTAGGGAAAACAAAAAAAATCTTCAATCAAAATAGATTCTATGGGATGCCTCTCCCATGTTTTTTATCCCTCAAACGTTTCGTTTTTTTTTTTTTTTTTTGTCCTGGTTCTGTGTTTTGTGCTTTCTTCAGTTTTGGATAATTTAGTCAAATGGGATAACCCAGTCTCTATTTCACAGAGATCAAGTAATAGTTGGGCAGTGTGTTTCTCTAGGCTACACTTAGTACTACAATAGATGACAAAAAATGTCAGGTCAAAAAATAAATTGCCAGCTCCACAGCAAAGTTGTTTATTTTTTTCTTTTGCTTTTTTTAAGGGGGGAGGGGGTCTTGTGGCACTTTTATGCCCGTTACAAATTCAGTGGTATTGTGTTAAGTGGGTTTATAACATGACAACAACAACACTAACACCAACAAATGTTATTAAGTCGTAACAGTTTTTAGTAGTGATTGTGGAAACAGCAGTTGTATGCAAATATTACTGTATGTTCTGAATGTACATTATAGAATCACTTTATCAAGTTTTTGTGTTTTTACTCACAGTTAAAGAAGCTGTATAGTGAAGGCCTTGTTTTATTTCCTGTTGATTTTGACTTTTTTTCATTTTCACAGCTATAAACAGTAGGCATTGCCTTGCCTTCGAGTTGGTTGAATTTGGTGCAGGGGCTAAAAATGCCACAAGATTACAAATGAGTGTAAATAACGCTTGACTTTTTTGTGATTGTTACTGTTATATCCAGCCTATACTGCTAGCAGCTGTTTTTACTGCAGTCAATTACTGGAAGTGGATATATTTCCTATGCAAAACTGTTTAAACAATAAAATGAGCTATGCTACAAAGCAACTGTTGTTTGGACTCATTGCTTTTTCATTGCTGATCTTTTTGCATGTTTTTCTTGCACAAGTAATATCAATGACCAGCTATAAAAACCGAGTATTATTTGTAGGTGAATAAAATTGCATATTGCTTCAAGTGGGAAATGTAATCACACTGAACATGTAATAGGAAAAACGTTACTTGTGTGGTTTTCTACAATCTCCCCACAAGCAAATACGTAGACGAAACATCAGTTATGCCAGAGGCAAATCTTGGTATGTTGGGCAAAGACTACAATATAATGTGGAAAAATGCTTTTTATAGAGTTTTATGGATATCTTGTAGCTCAAACGTCTATGTGTGGACTGGTGATTACACAACAACAGCAAATACCCACCAGTGTGTCCACTTGATAAGCCATAAGCACTGACTACACTTAGTGTCATAGCAAAGCAACTCTAATGCTATAGTTCAGTAAGGGCGGAGAATAAGGCAGATTAGCTCTTTGTGGATGCCATGTTGGAAGAACATGAAAACCACAGTCCTGCTGTCTGCTTATCAATTAGGTCGAAACCAGCACCTGGCCGTGGGCACAAACAGTTTGTTTGGCTGCGAAACAAAAACAATGTGGTGCTGTGCAGATATAAAATTACCCCAATGTATAATGGTTATCATTACGCCATTTATCAAAATTGGCCAGTTAAGTAAACATCTGGCTTCAATAGTGCGGCTGAAGTCTGTATTGGGTTTTGGCTCTTGGAGTGTCCCACATATTTTCCAAGGCTATTTTTTTTTTCTATCAATGACTGCTGTTGGTGATTTGATGACGTTGAAGACCGATAATGTTTGGTGGGGCAGAGGCACAGCAGGATTCTGGGTGATTGGCTTTGTTTTCCGAGAAAGGGGCAGCAGAAGGTTGGGTGAAGTGAACACCATCATGAAACACTAAAGGTATGGATCGGCCTGGGGTGGGGATTGGGAGGCCTTCAAGTGGACTCTTCAAGTGGACTATCCTACACTACGGATTTTGCCATTCAAAGCTTTTTAATGAATATTCCTGCTACTGTATTTTTGTATTAAATAAATAAGCCATGGTGAACATAAGAGACATATTCAAAAACATTAGAAAACTGTTTTGATCAAATACAATTATTTTCATTTTACGTGCTGTAATATTAAGGCGCTTTGTATGAATAACTTCATAGACAACTAGTAAAAAGTTGATCACTCACTTTGACAATTAGCTTTATACAAATATGTCACTTTTATTTGTATAGTGCTTTATACAATACAGATTGTTTCAAAGCAGCTTTACTCAAAGATGCAAACAGAGTTAATTTAGTCCGTACAGCAGCTCTCAAATTAAGTTTTTATTGTTCAGCTGAAGTCAGTTCAGTGTTGCTCCAGTTCTAGTTTAAAGATAATAAATTATTAAATTAGTTAATTTCATCTATAAAGCAGTTCTGCAGAAAACAGTGATGTCATCGTCCAGCTCAGTTCAGTTATCATACAATGGTGTCAATGCAGTCAAGTCAATAATATTGTTGAATATTAATTGTCCCCAACTCAGCAAGTCAGAGGGAAGGAACCGAAACTTTATCAGGTGACAGAATGGAGAGAAAAAAAAAAAAACCTTGGGAGAAACCAGGCTCAGTCGGGGGGACAACGAAATGTAATGACTTGAATGTATATACCAAAATTTAGAAGCAGGAGCTTCCCATTCACACTTGAAGGCAGTTATGAAAAGAGTTATGAAATCATTTTAGAAGTACGTAAGACTTGATTGTGTAACACTTGATTGCAAGTGAGGGATAACTTATGGGTGCCAGATTTACTTGCAAATGTTCTAATGAAGGTACTGAATAATTTATGTATTTTAGACTTGGAAAATGCATAAAAAGATTGACAGTTAAGATTGATACCATTTGATATCACATTCTGTGATTATCCATAGTTTGTATGCTTAAGGTCTTTTTGTGATCCACGGTAGATGGGAGCGTGGGATTTTATCATGTCTCTGCATCAGCGGGATGTGTGTGTACAGAAACAGGTGTTCAGCATTAAAGTGTTTGTGTGTATACGGGGGGTGGGGTGAGAGGGGACTTTGATACAAAAGAGAAAACACAACGTCCTTGTCTTGAGAAGTGGCATGCAATGAGTTGTAGTGGTGGGGTGGGCTCACGGGAGGGGCGGGCTACTGAATGGTCCTCTCCTCCCCTGTGAAACACTCAGGATTAGCTCCTTCACTTTCCCACAGACTGACCCCGCTAAACATACATACACACACACACACACACCCCTCCCACTCGACTGATTTGCATATGCCACAGACAAGGGAGGCAACAAACAAACTTCATATTGAGCCGTGACTGGCTGTTCAATAGATCTCACCCACTCCCACAGCATCATTCTCACACAGCCTTGGATCAAGCAGGGATGCTTGGTTGGGAAGGGGATTTCTGTATGGTGTGTGTCTGCTTGAGGTGTAGCACAGCAAGTGACTTGTAGATCATGGACATGGAAAGATGTGCGCATCCCCACGATGATCACAGTAATTATCTACTGCAGGAATGTGGACCGGCTCTCTGGATCGGGCTTTCACAGTGGCCGCAGTGACAAGAAGGAGGGCCGCTCTCAAATTATAATTAAACCAAAAATTGTCCCTCCGTGCTTAAAACGTCCATCCCTGAACTGTTTAGTAACTTTTAAACAGTCCAATCTACTGTAACATGACAACGGATCACTGCTGTGGCGGCCAAGTTTCTATCAAGGCCTTGATTTATGATTCCTAAGACATTCCGCAGCCTCAGTCAAGAACGTTTAGTTGTTAGTGGAGCAAGGAGATGGCAAGGGTATTGCTCTTGATAGCAACTGCTAGATTCTCTAATTCAGCTGTCATGAGCCGCTGTAAATATACAAGGGGCCTTATGCTGATCCAGAGCTCTAAGAGCTTTCCCTTGAAGAAACTGTGCAATGAACACCGGATGAGGGAATAATTCCCACTCAAAATGGATGAATTACCATCCAGATGTATGAGGGAAGGAAGAGAGTAAATTGAGGTAAATTAAATGGATTTCAAGGTTTTACCTGATAATTGTGTTGGCTGTCTACAGTACCTTAGCAACATCTGTAGTGAAAAATAGAAGATTAATACATCTGTTGGGATGCACACCTTGTTTTGTTGTTACTGACATGTTTTGTCGCTATTAGGAAATTTAAGTACACGCAAACGACAATTTACTTCAGATCAATTAAATATAACCTTCCATTCTTACAAAACCCAGAGACATTACTTTCAACTGAAACAGATGGATTGAGGGAAACATCCACATGGAAACTAAACCTGAGGACATATTAAATGTTTATATTGTTGAGCCGTTCACACTTTATTTGAAAGTTTCCTTGTTACAGTGTAATTACACAAATAAGTACTGAGCAATATTAAGCAACAACATGCACATACTAGGGTTAGGGTTTGTTTCAGTGTTAGTTGCTTGTAATTATGCAAAATGTACTGTTATTACTATAGTAAATACACGTATAGGACACAATAAAATAAGATAGGCCTATTGTTGTAGCTTTTGTGTGCATATTTGTGTTTCTAAAACTTTATTTTCTCTTTTAAAGTAATAGTTCACCCAAAATCTTATTTTAAAGAATGAAATTTAAAGCTGCAGTCCGTAACTTTTTTGGTTTAAAAATTATCCAAAATAAATGTTTGAGCAAATACATAACCAGCCAGTGTTCAAAACTATCTGCTTGCCTTAGCTCGATTCAAAACGGTAAGCTTGTAATAATGTTTTTAATTCCAGTGGTACTGGTGGATTTCCGCGGGAAATTCGAGCATGTCTTTGCGTCATTACGTCACATCTGTACACATAAAGAAGGTCTCTCGGCTAGTAGGCTATATTGCGTGTGAGGATGCTGGAGGTGGAGATTAATAGCATTTTATCGCAGCACTTGATATAATTAAACTTATCAATTTGCTGGCGGATCCAGAAAGGTTCAAACGACAACTGGAGATTCACCCGTTGTAAAATGCAAAAAACTTCGGACTTCGGAGTGGCTACATAAAAAAAGAGACTGCAACCGGGCCCATGCGAAAACAAGGATAAATATCGGAAGGGGTTTTTAAAGGTGGCGTGAACTCTGTGTTTTGAAGAGGTTAAAAACGGACGCAAAGACGGTAATGATGGTAATGACACATGTATGCGACTGAAATTATATTATATTAAATGCATCTGATTACAGATACGTGTGCTTGTATTTCAAAGAGAACCCGTTCTAAGGAACATTAATTTGTTGGTATGACAATTAGAAATTAGACTGCACAGAAATGGAAACTGAACTACAGGTAGCCCTAATACATATTAAATGTAGTCATGCAATGCTGATGTTGTTAACATCAAAAATTTGAGAACAAAGTATAATTTGCATGGTTTGACGTGATATAACCGATCGTTAGATTTAATCAGTATGATTTTTTTCCCTTAGTTGGTCAGAACAAAAGTGGATGTTACTTACTTGTTCAGATAATTTTCACCGGAAAATGTCATGTTGGTCATACTTCCAAAAAGTAGAATCTGTGATTCCGAATGACAGTATCCACACCAGCGCGGCGACTGACAGCCGCACATTCGCCTCAAAACATTGGATTCATCTGCGCTGTGACGTGCAGAGGCACAACCCATGTAAAGTTGATAATTCCGTGAATAACTGCAATTGCAGATTTCAAACAGAGATGGCGACAGAGAGGAAAAACTAAGGACTGCAGCTTTAAAAAAAAAAATGTTTTATACCAAAACAGTTTTGTTGACCACTTCCATTGTATGGGAAAAAAAAGCACTGAGACCTTTCTTAAAATATCTCCTTTTATGTTGCAAAGAAGAAAGTAAGTCATGAGGTGAGTAAATTGTGACATACTTTCCTTTTTAGGGTGACCTGTCCCTTTAATAAAGAGAATTATTTAATAATAAATTAAATACACAGTGGTGCAGTTAGATTTCTGCAGCCCACGCTCACTGTCCCATCAATACTTTGCTAGTCACAAAAAAAAACAAGACATGTCAGATTTACAGTCGCAAATCAGAGCAGCCATTTTAGCCCATGAATCACATTGTAAATGGGCCCTGACTGAGCTCACTGTGATGACAGGGAAGGAGAAAGCAAGCAGCTGGGGTGTGCTGGGAAATGGCTGTGGATTAGGTTACCTGCGTGGAGTCAGGGTGATGTCTCAAGTAAGGAGCTGACACGGGCTTATGTCTCGGCGCATAAGGATTAGGATTCTTTGCCGAAAAAGGAATATTGAATTTCAATGCAAATTAGGATTCTCACCAATAATGAATTCATTTCAAAACCAGAAACACAAGTTTCCAGACAGCACTGTTCCTCTCTTCTTCAGGGAAACATCCTCATTTTTGGCATGAAGACATCACTTACAGAGTCTAAAGAATAAGGATTGTCATCTTTCATTCCCCCTCATGTCGCTTTGAACCTGTGTGACTTATTTGCTTCTGTGAAACATGAAGATACTTAGATTTTTTTTTTTTTTACCCCATTGACTTTCATTGTATATATAATCTTCAAGATACAGTATACGTGTACTGTTCAAAAGTTTGGAGTCAGCGAAGAAATTTATTTTTATTCTGCAAGGGTGAATGTATAATGCTTCAAAACATGTGTGTTTCAAATAAATGTTTAAATGTTTTATGTTAAAATAGAAAAGGGTCCAACTGTAATATTTCACAATATTACTGTTTTACTGTATTTTTGATCAAATAAATGCAGCCTTGGTGAGCATAAAGGACTTATTTCAAAAACATTACAGTTCAAAAGTTTGGGGGTGGTAGGATTTATTTTAGTGTATGATAATATCAATCTTCATAATATGAATTTATAATAATAATATTCATATTTACAATTTTTTTCTCTTTAAAGTCCCCTTGAACCGGAAGTTGCAAACGACTTTTCTCCAGTGTTGTGACGTATTTCCGAGAGAAACGGAATACTAAATGAGGCAAAATAGGGGCGTGGCTTTTTTTCCCAACTAGCACCTGATTGGATCTAGAAAAGTAGGTGTTTTCATTCAGCCTGTCTACTGACAGTTGGAGGGGCGTGGTTACGGATGTTAAGCAGACACCCAAACCGTCAAACCTACCTCATCAGGGAAGGTCCTCCAATGCAGAGGGGAGGGGAAATTTCAGATTTTGATTAAAGATTACGAAGCCAAATTTTTTTTTTGGGTGGATTGCCTTACATGGATGAATTGTTCACCACAAAACGATCAATTTAGGCAAACAAAGTAAGTATGGTCAATTTTGAATTCATGGGGACTTTAAGTATTCATTGCTTACTATGAGGAGCAGACATGTGTATTGCTGTAACGGTTCAATTTCTTTTTCACAATTTCTTTTCACAATTTATTTTCTTCGCACACTATCTTCCTCAGACATGACTAATCCACCTCAGAGACAGGGCAGTTGGGCTGAATTGAATCGATTGAGTCATTATAATGGAATCACAACACAATAGGCACAGAACAAGCCGGGTCTTGTCAAGTTCCAACCATATATTGCTACAGTACATCTTAGCCACTCAATGGGCTAAATAAAACTAGATCAGTGAGGCTATGTTTAGACCTCCAAGACAAAAGTATGAGAGCCAAAACCAGACAGCCGTCTGCTTGTGTCTGCAGTGACAGACATACGTGGCTGATCTTTCAATTATGTTTGTGTATGCGATGAGTAGGAAAGGGCTTTTTGTCTAGGGCTTTTTGGCTGTTAGATTTGTTGTAGATTCTCATCCATTAACAAATGTAAAACAGGCAGCGTTGTGACACTCACTCTTCTTTCCCACATCTGAGAGATATTCTTGAAGGCGGTTCACATGGTGAAGAAATTCCTCCCCCACTCCCTCCAACAGACATTTATTTTCTCATCCCCAATACAACACAGATACTGCATTATTAAGTGCTGGGCTTTTTGGGTCTAAGTTAAAGCAGATGTCACCATAAAGTCTGTTATTACAGTGCTGAAGAGCAGCAATTCTCTGGAAGCTTATTGTCCTGGCTTTGTATGGCTCACTGCGTCTTTAGTGGAAAAATATGGAGGACGCACAAGGCATGCAGTGGATGATTGCAGTTTATCATTGTAATGCTGACGTGATGACCACTTCTGCAAACACACACATTAACTTCGCTGTGGTGGCACGACTGTGTGTCATCAACAAGTATTCAGACTTTGTCAGCTTCAAACTGATGTAAAAATTATATAGTAGGCTAATTTTGTCCCTTAAAACTCATCTTTGATCACCAAAATGACATATTTAAAGGTTGTTTTTTTTACAGTGATTTTTTTTAATGCCTTAAAATCAACACAGGCTGGGCTGCTTAAAATAGCTTGAATGTAACTACACCCTGGCTTCAGATCAATGAATATGCAAATTAGCCCCACCTCCACTCACTCACACCGGGTTTAGATGGCTAGCCAGGTATGTTTCAGTTTAGTTTGCGCCAACCCTGGGTTTTAGGCACCATGAAAGTGGTTTGGCTTTTAGCAGTGTTCATCGCCATAGTAACTTGAGCTCCACGGCTAACCTGGTCCGGGGCAGGTTATGTTCCAGGTGAGAGGTTGCAAACCGAACTTGGACCAATCAGCTGTGAGCAAAGTGACATGTCTGATACGATAAAGTCACTCCACCTGTTTCTACTCCAAATTAAAGGACACTTCATAGCAAATGATTTTAAAGGAGCACTTCACCCATTTCAACATTAATCTTTATTGAAAGTGGGTCATATATGTAGTCGAAATGTAAAATAAATTTTGAATTTGGTGCCCTCTTGACCGAGAAAAGACAGAAAATAACTTTAGGGTGCATTTGTATGTAAGACAACAACTCCCACAATGCACCACATTGCACAGCTCCGCAAGCCACTCCCACTAATCCAGAACAGCGCAAACATCAGAGAAATCACTCTTCCGTCTACAAGGCTAACGTTAGCTGCCACCAGAGTTAGAAATTCATTTCACACAAAATTTCTAGTTAGTTGGCTATGGCGAGTAGGGCGAGGCTGAGGGACGTGAGAGCGGCGCGAGGCCGGTTGCGTGAGTGATAATGAGCGACACCTGTGAGACGCACCGGTCTCGCATCTCTCACGGAGGAGCGGAAGCATAAAAGGAGGAGCGACGACTGAAGATCAAGAGAGGAACAGGCCTGATTTTATGTTGTGTTTTGTTTCTGTTGTGTGTGACAGCAGTCGTCCGTGAGGGGCTGCTGGGTTATACTTTTGTTTTGTATTTGTTTATTTTACTATTAAAATGTTTAAATGTTCGCCGGTTCTCGCCTCCTTCCCACAACAACGAACCCTTTTACATGAGTGAATTACTCCTCGTTTGTATTTCTTTCTATATGGTGAATTATTGCATGATACCATATGCAGTGCGAAACTAGGATGGTTCACATCACAACACAAACGTCCGTGTGCTCGTCTGATTCAGAGATTTCGTCCAGGAGAAATTGCCATCGTTGAAATTCTCTGCAGCAGACGGACTCTATCTGTGTCCGTAGCGCACAGCGAGAGCACAGGCACCAGCAGTCCGCCCAGCTCGAGCAAGTCCGGGCTCCTCGTCCGTGACAGGCAGGTCTTCTGCCTCGACTGCAGAAGCCGCAGCAGCCGCCTCCTGTTCCTCCATCAGCCTCAGCAGCTCTTCACTATATTGCGGCTCGTAAAGATAGCCACGAACATCGGATTTGAGCAGCAGAATTTCAAAATCCTCTTCTACCATACCATGTTTAGTTTCTTCCGTCATTGTCGTAACTTCCTATCTCTTGTTAGCTTAGCTTCCAAACAAGATGGCGGATATTGATTTCAGTATCTGCAAGTGAAGTCCCACCCACTGATCTGTAATAGGTCTGTAGCGTGAGTGGGTCCCACACCCTGAATAAATGATGAGCTAGTGTTTGTAGTCTCAACCCTTATACAAAGAAATGGGACTTCCTGCTTTTTATGACACAAAATGACGATTTTTACGTCATAAAAAGCAGGAAGAGGAACACTTAAATCCTTATTTCTCCCATGACCATTCAGAAATATGACTGGGTTTCTAAAGATACAAAGCTTAATGCAAATAGGTGAAGTGTCCCTTTAAAGACAAAATCGTCTGGCTTTTAGTAATGCTTATTTAGAATAATACATTTGTATGATTTAGATATTATGTAATTATTATACCCTTAATCGATCACACATGTACAATTTTAGTTCATCAAATATTATTATTATGCAGAGTTTAAATTAATAAATATATAAAAGGTAATATAAATACACTTTAGAATCAATAGGCGAAGCTATAAAATGACTACATGTGAGCTTAAATGTTCAATTCTCTCTATAACTTTATCAACTGTATAGACTAACTTCACAACTTTTACTTGCCCTGAGTTCAGTTCAGTTTCAGTTTATTGTCCCCTAAGGGAAACTTGTCTTGCAGCCAGGTAAACATATACAGGTAACACAACAGGTAAACACCACATACACATACAAATAAACAACACAAACTACTAATTAAAAACTGTTACACTACTACTCATCTATCAAAGAATAAAGCAAATTTAGCAACCGAATTGCACCTGGTATAAAATAGTTCTTTGTCCTATTGGACTTAAAACCAGGGACTCTAAATCTCCGACCTGAGGGGAGGACCTCAAAAAAACAATGAAGGGGGTGATTTTTTACAGTCAAATATGGCATCTGCTTTCCTCATAACCTGCCTCTCATAAATATTTGTCAGGGAGACCTGTGGACAGCCTATTAACTTACCAGCCACCTTCACAATATGGCTGAGGTTATTTTTCCCCCTCAGGCTAATGCCCCCATACCAGGCAATAAAAGCAAAAGTAAGGACAGCTTCAATAAAAGATTTATAAAATAAAGACAGGATAACCTCATCAACATTAAAAGAGTTAAGCTTCCTTATGAAGTACAATCATTGTTGTCCCTTTTTGCAGATCATCTCTGTGTTTATGTCAAATTTGCAGTGGCGTAGGTTTGATTTTGAAATTGGTGGGGACAGGGACATCAATATTTAATATATTTAAAGTTTTGATCGAAAATATTGCTAGGGATATATCAGTGTCACTGGATATTGGTAGGGACACGTCCCTAGCGTCCCTACTAAATTCTACGCCCCTGCAAATTTGAGTTTACTGTCTATCACAGTACCCAGATATTTATACTGCTCTACCACCTCTATGCTGATTCCTTTTATATAGGTGGGTAGAGGAGAACCAGGTTGTTTTCTCCTAAAATCTATGAGCATATCCTTGGTATACAGTAGCGAGACTTTTTCTTTTAGTTGTCCTCTTTCATAGACAGCTATTTTCTTCTTGCTGTGTAAATTTGTTTAAATTCTTAATATTTTAATACTTTTATTTAATAAGTGAATTGCGCTGCTTCTCTCGCGAGAAATGAATCGCAGTTTCAATCTTTCTCAGCTGATTGGCTGTTCGCTACTAAACTTCTTCACACCTAAACTTCTAAACTCAGTATCAAAGCCTGAGTTGACAGAGAAAGTTGATGATCAGTATCATGGTCCCAACAAAGCCTGGTTGGATTGGATTGGTTTTGTCAACTCAAAACTAATCCTGCACCCCTGAGTTTTTTCAAATACCATCATGAGTTGAGCTACCACAAGGTAGTTTGTGACACAAGGAACACCAGCGATTTCAAACCGTCTCAAGTCATCTTAATTTATATAACGCTTTTAACAATGTAGATTGTTTCAAAGCGGCTTTACAGTGATAATAGGACATTAAAGTAACAGATTGTTTTGGCTTTATGGCAGCTCTAGAATAAAGTTATTTTCCAGTTAAAGTTAGTTTTGATTGATTCACTTCCGTCGCAACGATCATTAGTTATTAACTTAGGGGCTGCTAAAACGACACCGTTTTAACTCTTTAAGTTCTCTCTACGCAAATTTTAAAAACGCGAACCTGTGAGAATGCTGATAGTGTGCACATGCATATTAAGAGTTCATTCTATAGGTATGCGCGTTTGAATATATGTGGGCAGGCATGTAGTCCTTCCCTAAAAAAACATCTCAACAAACTACTTGTCTGGCCTTAAAATTTATAATACATAATTGTATCGCTTCAGCGTAGCCACGTGAACCGAATTATCCTGACAACGATTATCTGTACAGAGGTAAAGGGAATGAGGCCTTCACAGGGAGGGACTGTCAAGTTATCCGGGTTTCTTTGCCTCAATGTCTGCCCAAACTTGAAAAAGACTTCAATCAACTTTTAGAGGGTGCGGAACAACTCGAAACATCTGATTCTTTTTCATCGAAGCAATTTATTGAAAATCTTTCAGCAATGACTTGATCTTCATGTACTTGTTCTCAATTATTATTTCAGATGATTAGCTTAAAGGGATAGTTCACTTTGAAATTAATGTTTGGTATGTTTTAGCTTACCTCAAGAGCATCCAAGATGTAGGTGTCTTTGTTTCCGCAGTAGTTTCAATTTTGATATTTTTAAGTCAAACCCTTCTTGTCTGTCAATCATATAATGCAGGTCTATGGTCACCACCTCAAAGAGCATGCACAGAGAAGTGCAAATTAAACATGATTTAATGACTCGTAATATAAGTACACATTGATGGCCTAAGACACGAAACGAGCGGTTTGTGTGAGAAAACGAACAGTATTTATATCATTTTTACCTCTTGTAAACACAGCCACGTGTAAGTAATCTGAGGGCACGGGCGCTTCGGTCTGCGCAAGCGCCGGAAAGCGCCGGAAGTGATCTCTTCCAAAAAAATAAAAATAAAAATCAACTTTGTCTGTTGATATATCGAAATCGTCTTCCATTGCGATTTCCTGTATATCTAAATATGTTTAGATCTTCACAGTGAAAGGTAACACTTCCGAAATCTCTGTGTAAACAATGAGTGACGTACACGCGCGAGAGATCACTTCCGGCGCTTGCACAGACCGAAGCACCCGCACCCTCAGATCACTTGGACGTGGCTGTGGTTACAAGAGGTAAAAACTATATAAATACTGTTCGTTTTCTCACACAAACCACTCGTTTCGTGTCTTAAGCCATCAATGTGTACTTACATTTACGAGTCATTAAATCATGTTTAATTTGGACTTCTCTGTGCATGCTCTTTGAGGTGGTGACCATAGACCTGCATTATATGTCTGACAGACAAGAACGGTTTGACTTAAAATTGAAACTACTGCGGAAACAAAGACACCTACATCTTGGATGCCCTTGAGGTAACGTTAAAGAGCAACGTGCAGGTTGAATATAACTGAATTAATACTTGATATTGTCTGAAGAGGTCTTTTAAAAACACATATGTAGAAATTACTAATGAAATCTCATTTGATGTAGAGATTTTGATGAAAATGTGCTAGGCTCTGGAATACGCCTTTCCCGCTAGCAACGCGTCATATGACGTAGGCCGAGGCAAACAAGAGCTCGCGGTCAACTGTAGTTAGAGCGGTAGTGAGAGACAGAGAAAGTTTTAGATCGAGTTTTAGAGATGCCATAATGGTAAATTGTTGTGTTTGTGCTGGTTGCACGAATTCCAGCCTGTCAGGACATCGTGTCCATCATTTTCCTTCTAGGAAAAACAAGGCTTTTCGTTCTTGGGTGCGTTTTGTGCAGGTGAAGAGAGCAGACTTCACTGCCGCGTCTGTCACCACACACTCGGTCGTTTGTAACGCACATTTCACTCGAGAATTATAGACCTGGAGATTTTTTGCATCACAGACAGATGGTTTAATTAATACGGATTTGCAAACATTGCATTTTGCTGTCTTGCTCTGCGGTGTTTCCAGTGTGAAGTATTTACACACAGCTCAATGCTGTCCTGCTTGCTGGCTGCAAACTGTGGAATGGATTTCCTGAGGGGGGTCTCTGTGTCTCATTGAGCCGCGCCTCCGTTCAGGAAATCCATTCCACAGCTTGCAGCCAGCTAGCAGACTGGCCGGCGGGAATCACTTTTGGAGTCATTTCAGCAGGATATCGGAAATCTCCGCAGGTTGGATCGGGAAAATCCGTTACATGAATTACAGTGGTATCTGTCCCGATACCGACACTGGATCGGATCGGCCCCATCCCTACCTGTGGGCCATAGGCATGCTCGTCAACATCGGAGAACTCGGTTTCTTCATTCACATCCATTGTAACCCGAGCTTGAACTTGACCAGACTCCCTCGCCCATCGTCACTTCCGGTTACTGCTTTATAGACGTGGAAGTTATTTTATCACAATTTATCTCAAAATATCGTTAATGGCTAAATATATATTACTCCAGTTCAGAAAATCTAGTTGTTTTATCATCAACATACACTGTTGCTCTTTAAGCTAAAACATACCAAAAATTAATTTCAAAGTGAACTATCCCTTTAATAACCTATACAGAAAACAGATATATGAGTCACTACAAAGTACAAACAACATTGTTAAAATATTCACAGTTTACAAAGCAACTTAACAGCAATGTAAAATAAAAAGCTTGTAATGCAGTTAGAAAGTTAAATGCTAAAACTGCTAGCATCAACAAACAACTTCCAAACATACACAAAATCTGTAGTCCCTAAAGAAATGTAAGTCTTTGTCCTACCAGTAGCATCTCAAAGTTGATGAACACATTGTGGCTTTTCCCAGCAGTCTTTCTCCTTTGGTTTTATAATCACCAAAAACCACCAACTTGGGTAGGAGAAGCACATTTACTGCTAACAAAGATCTCTCTGCCTCCTGGTAATCACACACACCTGGTTTTGTGTGGCATGTGCAGTTTCAATGACCAATCAGCTACCTTGTTTCTCCCAGGTTGCACCATGTGCTCACAACCAATAGGCTGCACTCATTTTGATCTCAAATCTCTTTGACAATGATGAATCTATACTTTTTAACCATTAACTTTTTTTCCTTTTTCTCTCAAATTTAACTTAACAGGGACTAGTTGACACTTCAGGACTGCGTTGTCGCCGCGTCCAGACGCAGGTCCTTCATCAGATCTGGATACGGCCTGGATCCGGCGGACTGCGGTAAACCTCGGGATAAACAAAGAGTCTAATATTAGCGTAGATGCCATTCTTCTTATGATGTAACAAGTACATCAGGATTTATGGGAAGTGTTCCCGGTTCCGGCTGACCTATAATTCAATGTTAGGCATTATAGATTAGAAGTCTATAATGTGTTATGTGTATGCTAGGTCAAAGAGATGTGTTTTTAGTCTAGCTTTGAACTGACAGAGTGTGTCTGTTTCCCAGAAGATGTTAGGAAGACTGTTCCAAATGTGGCGGGGCGCTGGTATTATAGGTAAAGAATTTCGACTACGCCACCCGGGGAATTGCGCCCCGGGAAATAGACAACACTCAAATTATTATTCTTAGGTCACTCAGGTTCATGTCCCTAATAAAAGGTAGGCAGAGACTTGGATTTTGTTGGTTTGTTTTTGGATATTTTGTTTTTCTTTTTCTTTCTTCTTTGTAGAAACCAGACAGCAGCAGTTTCTTTCGTGGGTTTGTGACGTAGACCTGTGAAATTCGGATTTGTATTGGTAAGTGATGTTGCGTGATTCGTAATCATGGACGATGACTTACAATATACTGATCAGGCATTTTTTGGTTGATCATCTGGAGGGAGAAGCAGGGGAAGAGATTCGTTATCGGTCGAGGGACGAGAGGGAGTATCCGGAGAAAATTATTCAGGCATTGGGTGATCAATTCATGGGGCAGGTAGCGGACTGTGCGCTTCGTTTTCCACCAGTACTGGCAGATTCCTTTTTAATGAGAAGTGCGCAGTCACCATCTTGACAGTCGTCGAAAAATAGTTCTCGCTGAACTGTGGGGCCACAGCTTGATTGGGGAAAGACAGGCTCGGTTGTTCTGATGGGTTCAGAGTTATGTCCCTATCTTGTCATATGGATAGGTGGATTTTAAGTACCATGTGTGGTCGACATTAGCTCTATGGTATCTACTGTTACTGAGAGCTGTATTCATAAACTTTTGAACTATGAGGGCTGGAAAGACGGCAGTCGTGTCAGTGGTTGTAGCTGCTGGCTGTTGATGGGCCTGTAATTCCTTATGATTATTCGGGATTGGATAATATGGCTCTGTTCTTTTCGGCCTGCCATTTAACCCTTGAGGCTCCTGGTTTTGTTGTATGGGCATGAGGTTCTGCTTGTAGAATGCCATCGGTAGATTCGAGTACGATGACGCACATCCATTGTTCTCTGAGATTTTAGTACGGTGATGTCTATCCACTGTTCTCTGTAAGTGAGTTGAGACGATGATGCCTATCCATTGTTCTCTGAGATTTTAGTACGGTGATGTCTATCCACTGTTCTCTGTAAGTGAGTTGAGACGATGATGCCTATCCATGGTTCTCTGAGATTTTAGTACGGTGATGTTTATCCACTGTTCTCTGTAAGTGAGTTGAGACGATGATGCCTATCCATTGTTCTCTGAGATTTTAGTACTGTGATGCCTATCCACTGTTCTCTGTAAGTGAGTTGAGGCAATGATGCCTATCCATTGTTCTCTGAGATTTTAGTACGGTGATGTCTATCCACTGTTCTCTGTAAGTGAGTTGAGACGATGATGCCTATCCATTGTTCTCTGAGATTTTAGTACGGTGATGTTTATCCATGGTTCTCTGTAAGTGAGTTGAGACGATGATGCCTATCCATTGTTCTCTGAGATTTTAGTACGGTGATGCCTATCCACTGTTCTCTGTAAGTGAGTTGAGACGATGATGCCTATCCATTGTTCTCTGAGATTTTAGTACGGTGATGTCTATCCACTGTTCTCTGTAAGTGAGTTGAGACGATGATGCCTATCCATTGTTCTCTGAGATTTTAGTACGGTGATGCCTATCCACTGTTCTCGGTAAGTGAGTTGAGACGATGATGCCTATCTATTGTTCTTTGTAAATTTTAGTACGGTGATGCCTATTCGTTGTTCTCTGTAGATCTTAGTACGGGGACGCATATTCGTGGTTTCGGCCGTGGAATTGAGGGCTCAGAGTGTAGGTTCTGGTTAGTTCACCGTCGGGGCGTCGGTGCAGAAGCTGGGGGTGGATTGTAACCGAATGAATGAGATGAGTGGTGTTGATTGACGGTTGTGAGCACCAATCAGAGAGGAGTATCCACTATTTAAGAGATGGTTGGTTATGGCCTGGGATGCGTCACGTCCGGTTCCCCCCCTTCTGTTGTTGACAGTAGCTGCCTGTAGGTATGTGTGTTAATATATAGTACTTTTTGTTTTTAGTTTCATGTATGTATGGGACTGACGATTAGTGTTGTTTAGCCGGTCTTTCCTCTCCGGCTTCCCTCGGCTTGTTGCGATGGGTGCATTCGCTGGCTGCTCGCCTTTCAGGTATGTGCGAACTGTTTGTGGAAAGCATATTGTTTGTTTTCATTCGGGGGTTTAGGATTGGCTGATTGTGTTGAGTTATGTGCAGTGTCCCTGTAGTCCAGCTGAACAGCGGATTGCATGATTTTGAGTATCCGTGCCTGTGAAAGGATAAACGCATTATGTGAACGCATCATCCCCTTCCGGTAAGTGTTGTTGTGCATACAACTGTAGTTAGGAGCTGAAAATTTAACAATTGAGGCATAAATCTTAGTGATGTTTCTTTCTCTGCATTGGCTTAGGATTTTCCCTCTCGTCCCGGCGATTTTGTTTTGCCTGCTGGTGCTGTAATCGGTTCTGGCTTTTGCCTTTTCTGCTGTTGCTACAGTTTACATTTAACAACTTGTTGCTTCCTCGTGCCATCTGTGAGAAGATCGTGTCACCCCACTGACGAAGGGGATCGTTGCTGTCTGGTTTTACTTCATATATTGAGCTAACGCTACTTTGTGTGCTGAACTTTTGAGGCGGACGCTTAACATTATTAGTGCTCAAATCGGAGCACTACCATCTGCTTGTGAGCCCATTGCGGGCATTGAGTTATCTAGATGTTTCCTTTTCGTTATTTACACCTTTGTATGATATTTGTGATTGTCTGATTGATATTATTACTATCTGCTCACTATTGTACCATAAATACCATCCAACTGCGGTTTATTGCAGTTAGCATTTGTGAAGTTTGTCATTAATTGTGTTTTTCTTTTCCTTTTGTGATTTCATTTCAGGTGCTGAGGTTCCATAACCTGACTCCGCCAGATGGATTTGCTCCGCATATCCATCTGGAAACCTTCCGTTGAAGTAGTTTTGGTAAGGGGCGAAAATACTGGTTAGCTGATTGACCTATGTTGGTGATAGACGGGCCAAATCAACCAATCAGATCAACGAAGCATATGACGTACTAACAGAGCGTATCTTTTCCTCTGAGAAAAGCCTCCAGAGCAGTGTTTTGCTCTTCTTTCAGTGAAGAAATACTCTGTAATTCCGATAAAACTTGCTCGATAGCCACGCTGATGCTAGTTTCATCCGCTGAAGCCGACATGTTCTTTAGACTGAACTGTCGCGCTTCTCATTGCGTCACACCTCAACCCGCCTCAAAGCCAACGCTGATTGGACGTTCGTTTGGTGAACTGCTCCCAAATTTTCTTTAACGGAAAGTATCCAGACTGATCTGCGAGTGAAACCTTGAAAGCTCGCGAGATCAGGATGGTCTCACGAGGCTAGAGGTTCCATGGGTTGAGGATCTCTTTTGGTGGTGGTGTTTTCTCCGAATGTTTGCAGTGACACTTTTGAAGTCTTTGGGGTGTTGTGAGTGTGCTTTCGGTGAATTAGTTTAGTGATTCCTCTTCCTGTGGTCTACCTCAGCCCTGCCAGTCTGTCTCTTTTCATTTATTTTAATGTGTATGTCCTTGTTTATTTGAATGAGTGTTTGTTACTGAAAACCTTAACAGTGATGCTCCAAGTTGCCTCTTTTTTTGAAATGTGACTTATTCTGCTGCTTTAAATTAAAATTTGTATTAATAAAACTTTTGTACAATTTACTTATCCAAGTCTCTGCCTACCTTTTATTAGGGACATGAACCTGAGTGACCTAAGAATAATAATTTGAGTGTTGTCTATTTCCCGGGGCGCAATTCCCCGGGTGGCGTAGTCGAAATTCTTTACCTGTAATACCAGCTCCCCGCCACACAAAGTTTTGGTGAGAAATAGGAAAAGGATCTACCGCCAGCAGTCGATTTTGATATTCTAGGTATTATCAACTGGCCGGAATTTTGAGTTTTGAGATCACAATAGACGTGAAGAACTATAATGCGTTAAGAGCACACTCAAGTACTGGGGAGCTAAACCATTTAGTGCTTTGTAAGTAATCAGCAATATTTTAAAATGTATACGATGTTTAATAGGGATCCAATGCAGTGTTGACAGAACCAGGCTAATATGGTCATACTGGTTCTGGTAAGAACTTGAGCTGCTGCGTTTTGGACCAGCTGTAATTTGTTTATTAAGCGTGCAGGGCAACCACCCAGTAGAGCATTACAATAATCTAGCCTTGATGTCATGAACGCATGAACTAACTGTTCCGCATTTGTCAATGAGAGCATATGACGTAATTTAGATATATTTTTAAGATGGAAAAATGCGGTTTTACAAATACTATTCACGTGACTTTGAAATTAAAGATTGCTATCAAAGAGCACACCCAGGTTCCTAACCGACGATGGCGATGAAGACTTGACAGAGCAGCCATCAAGTGTAAGACAGTATTCTAGGTTATTACGTGAGGACGTTTTTTTGTCCAATAATTAGAATCTCTGTTTTTTCAGAATTTAGTAGTAGGAAATTACTAGTCATCCAATTTTTTATATCAGCTATGCATTCCGTTAATTTTGTGAACTGGTAAGTTTCGTCAGGGCGTGAAGATATATAGAGCTGCGTATCATCAGCATAACCGTGAAAACTTATGCCATGCTTCCTAATGATATCTCCTAAGGGTAGCATGTACAGAGTGAACAGCAACGGTCCAAGTACTGAGCCTTGTGGTATGCCATACTGAACTTGTGATCGATAAGACATCTCTTCATTTACTGCTACAAACTGATAACGGTCAGATAAGTATGATTTAAACCATGCTAATGCAATTCCATGAATGTCAACATAATTTTCGAGTCTATTTAAAAGCATGTTGTGGTCGATGGTATCAAATGCAGCACTAAGATCGAGTAACACTAATAGAGAGATACAACCACGATCGGAAGATCATTTGTGACTAATGAGAGCTGTCTCAGTACTATGGTACGGTCTAAATCCTGACTGAAAATCTTTGCAGATACCATTTCTTGCTAAAAAGGAACATAGTTGTGAGGATACTGCCTTTTCTAGTATCTTTGACAGAAAAGGTAGATTCGAGATCGGCCTGTAATTGACCAATTCTGTTGGATCAAGTTGTGGTTTTTTAACAAGCGGTTTAATCATAGCCAGCTTAAATTTTTTTGGTACGTATCCTAATGACAAAGATGAATTAATGATATTAAGAAGAGGATCTTTGACCTCTGGAAGCATCTCTTTCATTAGCTTAGTTGGTATAGGGTCTAACATACATGTTGTTGATTTAGATGATTTAACGAGTTTAAAAAATTCTTCCTCTCCTACAGTAATGAATGAATCGAATTTTCCTTGGGGAGACTACAATGCACTCCCTGATGCGATACTGTAGTAGACGGTTGCATAGTTATAATTTTCTCCCTGATATTATCAATCTTACAAGTGAAGAAGTTCATAAAGTCATTACTGCTGTGCTACTTGGAAACTTCTGGGCTTGAAGCTTTATTTTTCATTAGTTTAGCCACTGTTTCAAATAAATACCTCTGGTTTTGTTTTTCTTCTTCTAAGCAGATCTAGCAGCTTCTAAGGCCTCTCTGTATGCAATCGAGCTCTCCTTCCATGAAATACGAAATACCTCTAGTTTAGTTTTCTTCCAGTTGCGTTCCATTTTTCTGGCTGCTCTCTTAAGGGCCTGAGTGTACTCGTTGTACCATGGCGTTGGACTATTTTCTTTAATCTTCTTTGAGAGCAACGGAGCAACTGTGTCTAAAGTACTGGAAAAGAGAGAGTTCAAAGTTTCTGTCGCAATATCGAGTTCTTCTAAGCTATCTGGGATGCTGAGATGATGAAACTGATCCGGAAAATTATTAATAAAGCAATCTTTAGTTGCAAAATTAATAGGTCTAACATATTTGTAACACGGAGTCGGCTTTGCAGCCTTGGCTAAATGAAGTTCACACAAGACTAGATAATAATCTGAGATGTCATCGCTCTGCTGCAGAATTTCAATGACATTAAAATTGATTCCGTGTGATAATATTAGATCTAGAGTATGATTACGACAATGAGTAGGTCCTGAAACATTTTGTCTAACTCCAATAGAGTTAAGAATATATTTAAAGGCCAATCCCAATGCATCTTTTTCGTTATATATGGCTGCGTTCCAGTCCACTTTTAGACACGCACTTGCGAACTTCCCTAAGCACTTCCCCTCGGGGGAATCCCTGCCGCCATTTTGAAGTGCGTTCCACTTCGTGAAGTGGACGAGGGAAGTTTATATGGACAGACACTTGTTCCCTCGATTTTGACCAAGGGAGCGAGTCTACTTCATATGTACACTTCAGGCAGTTCCATATACCACAATGCAACACAATTGTGACGTCACCACAGATCTCGTCTAATCACCATCACCACAAACAACTCTGATATATTAATTATATATTTTTAATTTAAAACAACCCAAACACACCTATATACATTTGAATGCTGCATTAAACAAATTATTAAAGGAAAAAAAAATGTAAATAATAAATCAACTCCATGGCTGATTCCAAGTGATCAAGGGCTTAGGACTTTCCAATTCAGCCAAATGCAGTGTCCGCCAGTAGTGGGCACTCGTGCAACATAAGCAATGATGTACATCCGAGTGAACAAGACGGAGGGAAGTTAGCGAGTGAAGGGCATGACAATTTTGGACTGGAACGCAGCCTATGTATATTAAAATCACCACCAATTAGGACTTTATCTGCAGCCAGTACTAACTCTGATAGAAAATCAGCAAACTCTTTGATAAAGTCTGTATGATGTCCTGGTGGCCTGTATACAGTGGCCAGCACAAATCTCAAATGGGATTTATCATTTACACTAGATAGTGTTACATTAACTACCAACACTTCAAAATAATTCTATTTGAAACTAGACTTCAGTAATATTGAAGATATTACTATAAATTACAGCAACACCTCCCCCTTTGCCTTTCAGACAAGATTCATATTTATAACAATAATCTTGGGGGTGGATTCATTTAAAGTAATTTAATCGTCTGGCTTTAGCCAGGTTTCTGTCAAACACAGCACATCTAGGTTATGATCTGTAATAATTTCATTAAAGGCACACCATGCAGGAATTCCGTTTTTGTCAAACAGCGACCCCTAGAGTCGCTGTGGAGTACTTGTATTTAACGTTACTGTCGTAAATACCACTCACGCAGAGCGGCTCTGCACTCACGGCCTGATACCCCTTTGAAGATGTTATATTAAGGTACAAATCTTGCATAGTGTGCCTTTAATCACTGGATATATATATTTTTTTTTTTCTTGAAAGTGTTTTTTTTATTTCAGCTGAATTTCAGAGAAGATAAGGCAACGTTTTTTAGCACAATTCACTTCCAGCGGTAATGCAGGGAAAAAAAATATCCGAATGGTCCACCTGAACTTCGGTCTGCCGATCTTTTACCATCGTGTCAATTCTCAATTGATTTTGATTAATATGCACGAGGGAGCGAGAGAGAGCAAGACAGTTTGAGAGACGGGGCGCTCTCTCTCTGCTCGTTCTTTCAATAACATGCGCCCTGTCACAAGAAAGGGAAGAAAGGGATATAATATTCAGCAACCCGAGTTTTATCATTTGTTAGTCTGCATTATATCTGTTTTTAAATTGAACAAAATAAATTTGTACCCTCAAATGGGTTTGGGAGTGTTTTGTATCATTAATTTAGGAAACAGACACAGTCTCTATATGATATCATCTAGGTGAAAGATACTATGTGTTGGGATTTATCTTCTGTGAAGTGAGACACCTAACAGACGGTCGGTTTAGCCAGTCTGTTTGCTTCCTGACCTGGACCCCAGTTAGTCAAGGTTCAACTCTAAGTCTTTGTGCCAAAATTACTAGAGAGAAGAGCAGCACCATCCCAGGAGGGATAAATATCATCTCTTTTTAACAGGTCAGGTGGTGGTGCTCCAAAAACTTTTCCAATTGTCTATGAACCCAATATTATTCTGCGGACACCACTTAGACAGCCATCATTGAGTGAGGACAGTCTACTAAGTATCTCATCACTCCGGCGAACAGGAAGGGGGCCAGAGCAAATTACAGTGTCTGACATTGTACTTGCGAGTCCACACACCTCTTTAATGTGAATTTTAGTGATCTCTGACTGGCGAAGTCGAACATCATTAGTGCCGACATGAATAATAATCTTAGAGGATTTACGATTAGCATTAGTCAGCACTTTTAAATGTGCTTAGATGTTAGACGCTCTGGCTCCCAGCAAACATTTGACTATAGTAGCTGGTGTCTCTATTTTTACGTTTCGTGTAATAGAATCGTCAATAACTAGGGCACTTTCAACAGGATTCTCAGTGGGTGCATCACTGAGTGGGGAGAACCTGTTTGATGTTCTAATCAGAATGGAACAGCGGTGAATGTCCTGCGACTATGCCGTCTCACAGTCACCTTGCTGCGTGGGCTCTATACAGCCGGAACCGAACAATGTACGGAGTTCACTAAGCTAATCACATTCAAAGCAATATCTAAAGCCCTTGCATTCGTACTATCCTCAATTAATGGACTTGTAAAAGGCGTGAGCTTTTTACACAGAAAATATTCAGCAATGGTGTTGACTTATGAATTTACACACGGTTTGTCCTAAAGCATATAAAACACCACATTGCCATATAAACAACATTAAACCTTGATTTTCACCACAGTGGGTTAGTTTAAGTCTCACATCAATAATGTAACTGACACTCATACATCCTGTATGTAGCCTACAGTATAGCCTTCCTTGGCTAAAGAAGGTTTATTAACTAAAGGTAGCTGTGAAATGTTATTAATTAAATTAAAATTAAAGAATTCAAAATTCAATTAAAAAAGAAAAAATATGGATCATTAAATGTTTGATTATTTCATGATATAGAGTATACGGAGTACAGAGTTTCTATAATGTAAATCATAGTTATGTGTTAGTGTTCAGTCCAAGTTCTTGGAGTAAAAACAAGTGAAAAGTCGACTCATATAGGTTAATTTGTAGAAGTGTAGTGAAATTAACTGAAATAAGCTGGGGCCTTCAGGGATTGGATTTGTTGGTCCAGCATAGACTCTCTCATGGAGGGATTGAATTTAGAAGCCAGGCAACACCTTGAACACTTTGTAATGATCCTCAAACCATTCCTGAACAGTTTTTGCACCCATGCCACCTCACCTAATACCCAGGTAAATGGTGCACATGCACCCAGCCAAGCATGCTCTGACCCAGGTTTCCAGCCATTACTATTTGACCCTTGTCAAATTCTTTTAGATCTTTTCTCTTGCCCATTTTTCCTGATTCCAACACAAGAAATTCAAGAACTGACTGTTCACTTGTTACCTAATACAGTATACCCCACACTTTGAAAGGTGCCATTGTAATGAAATAAGTATTACAAAAAAATGCTTTTCACTTCATGTTGTCTCACGGCAATTCGTACGAATTTTACGAGGTGGCTAATTCGTACTAATTCATAACACCTCACTCGTACAAATTCGTACGATTTTTGCTAATTCGTACATATTTTACGAGTTACCAAATTCGTATGAATTCGTACAAATGACCTAACCCCGACCCTAAACCTACCCATCACGTGGGTTTAGACAAATCGTACAATTTCGTACGAGTGAGGTTCTATGAATTAGTACGAATTAGCCACCTTTTAATCACTCGTACGAATTCGTACGAATTGGTCATGAGATAGCGTTGCGAATTCATATAATAAGATTCATACAGAAATGTAGGCCTATGCTAAAAAAAACCCCATTAATTTCCACCTCTAAACCTAATTAAAAAACAAACAAACATAATATTTAAGCACAAATCATTGTCTACTGGTGAAAAGAAACAATAGATCAACTAATTGTTTTCTACTTTACCGTTGTCAAATGTGCTTTAGGTGCTCCAACTGAGATTGCAGGCTGCATAAGTGCTAAATGCACTCCTAGATCACTAGTTGAACTCTGCCTGGGTCTGTAGTGAGAAATGGGATGAACAAGCTGCATTGAATGTGGGAGCTATTATTTGAATGAGGAGCACATCATTGGTTCACCTCTGTTTGTTAATTGGGCCACTTTGGACATAGCTTAAAACCATCACTACGTAGTCTGAAGTGAAAGGAGAGATAGCCTGTCATATGTGTTTATGGCAGTGCGTTTATTTGTGTTTTGAGCATTATATTTGTCATGAAGGTGTGCATTTAAAGATGATGAAGAGTGTTTCAATTAATCTATATCTACGTGTCGGCAGGTGTGTGTTTGGATTTGTTATGTGAATTCGTGTTGTCTCCCAAGCCGCTGCCTGCAACTCTTTCCCACCTGCGATGCATTAAGTACCTCAGGCAGCATAATGAGCTGCAGGTGCTCGCGCTGGTCAGAGCTGAGTGGCGCGAGGGTCACCTGCTGTTTGTTGTTTGGCGTCAGCGAGAGTGGGCAGCGCGCGAGTTAAAACAGCGCCTGGCAACAGCTCAGCGCTTGACGCCCGTTTCCCTTTCCTCCAAAACATTAAGATCCCCATGGCAAAAAAAACAAACAAAATTATTCCAGCCTAAACTTTTCTCTTTTCTTTCGTTGATTGGCGCGCGCCCTGCTTATTGTTCATTATTATTCTGCTTTAATTACCGTACTGGCGTTTCGCAGCAGGAAAATGATTAGGAGACGCACTTTTAGACGCAACACAGTAAGAGTAAAATGTGACAGTTGGTAAAGAGGAAATTGACGTCCACGTCCACCTAATTGCTTGATGAATAACTCGAGTTATAGACACTGTCACCCACATATTGCGTTTACCTCTGTTTGCCTCGATGGTGAAGAATCTGTTCAGTAATTATGGTTTATGTTAGGCGGCCAACTTCTGCTTTAATACAATTAAGCCACTCAGAAGACAAAGTGGGGTGTTGCGTTATGGACAATTATAATCGCTTGTGCTGAAGTACTGGATTTTAGACTGAAAATTGAAGTTTAAGCCTGTTTTCATCACAGTAAGAATTATTACAGATACGAAACACCATTTGAACACAGCCTGAGAAACTCCAAATGGTGCATCAAGTGTATTTCCTTCATGTTTATCATCCAAGGCCACCACTACAAAAGTCTGATTTCATTATACCCTAACCGTTTTAATTAAAAAATGGTGTGGTGTAAATCCCCTAAATATGAATTGCTCATATGATGCTTGCTTTTCCAGTATTTGCAATTGAGAAAGTCTGAGTTGGATACAAGCTCCAGAAGTTGAATACATTTGAGAAAGGATTTACTTTAGAAAAAGGATCAGAATTGTAAATTAGATATTTATGACTATCACCATCATCATTATATATTCCAAAACCATGTCTCCTTTTATGGCTGTGGCTGCGCAGCACCCTCTAAAGAACCGCAATGGACCAGAACTTTCTATTTGCCTTATTTGACCTTGATATGTAATAGGCCTGTAGGAACAGAATACATTTGATACTTGACATGAAAAAATAAATGATCATCATGTATCTTCAGTAGTCAATAGTCCTTGTATGTCTTTAGCAAAATACCCATTACCCATGTAGTTCTGCGAGTGTGAGCCAATATGGAGGCCGAAAGTTCAGGATGAATCTACTTTTGAATAATATTCCCGATTGGAAGCCCATATGTGAAAACACTTGACAGTTTTGCAGTTCTCTGCCTTTCACCACACAAATCTCTGTCTCTGAAGAGACGCTGACACATGATTGCTGCTCCGGTGTCCCTGACGCATGCACAGGTGCCTCTGGCTCTAATACTACAACCCTGTGCCAGATGTCAGACCCATTCAATTGAGGGGCAAAACACGCACCTGTGATCGGTCTCTATCTGTCGACTGACATTGTCATGGTGCTGTGTGAAATAATTGAAGAGTAATTGTTGGTCTTGCCACAGATTAAGCAAATAAACCAATTAGTTAGCATCATTAATTATGTTTAGAGGTTAAATTAGTGATATTTTTAGTGTATCTCAAAGTGTTAAGAAAGGTTAGGAACATGGCACATGCTGAGCTACCCGTAAGTTCTCCAGTGTAATAAACCCCCAGACAGTATTTTATTAATGTCATTTTCTGTTATTTGAGCCTAAAATGACTATAAGACACGCAGCAACCTAATAACTTTGGCCCTGTCCAATCATCTGTCAAATGCCCGTAATCATTTCTATACCATGTAAATTGAAGCCCAGGTGTCCCATATGGCCATGCATGAAGAAGAAAGTGGAAGAGGACCCTTTCTAGCAGGTTTAAAAAGCCATTTTGTGCAGCCGTTTATAAAGCTCAACAATACATCTGTGGTCAGAGCAGAAAGATTGTCAGTGTGCACCTAGACGTGTTCATCTCAATGGAGTCACTGCTGGAGCTGAGGTATACAGAGAAATTAATTAATATGGTGATCAACATTTATTAGAGGTTTTAGAAACACCTCGTTTGGCTTTGGCACAATGATGCATTGATGAAAGCATCATTAACATCTCATGATATCTCATGAATGCACTGTAACCACACATAACTATTAATGTCATCACTGTGACATGTTATAATGCTTAAAAGAACTTCACTTATGTTGCACGTGTTTTAGTATCTATGATATTTCATTGATGTAAAAAGTAATAGTATGAAAAAGATGATGTTGAGGAGTGACAACGTGTATTATTAGTATTATCAATGTTAAAAAGTGGCATTTTGAAAATACACACAAACAAAGGTCGAAGTTTAGATCAAGAAGAGGCTTTTCACATATATACATACTAATAACAAATATTTTATTATAGAATTATATTCATAAAATATATGTTCATTTTAGACTGTTTTATGTTTTATGATGATATTGACAGAATTTTATGATAACACTTTATGATAATTTGTCATTGGTGTTGATTCGATAATGGTATCACCCTTCTTCATTCATGAAATAAAAAATAAAATGAGTCAATTTGTACTTTACAAATTATGTCAAGATGGTAATAAATACTACAAGCTTTAATAGGGAAAAACTAAACTGAAGTGAATTCAAAACTTTGTCAGAAAATTAAAAACAATCTTAGATGACCTTTGTATTTACAGTTAAGACATTAGCTTCACTTAAAAAAATGCAAAACTTTGGAAAGATTGTTCACATATTAAGACACTTACCTGATGTAACTGCTGGAATGTTTACAGTTTCATGCATACATGCTTTATCACCTTGTTTTTCGTATTATTTTACCCTCGTTTCATGTTTACATATTTCATGCTTAACCATCCTGAACCACACTTGAACCAGTCTCTTTATAACCATTAGCATATAAAGATGTTCAATACTGAAATAGAACAACAAACTCATACTGTACCATATGAACAAGGGTAAAAAAAAAAGACTGCCAGTGCTAAAAACTTCTGTTTTCGGTCTACCGTGAGAAATGACATTTGTTCCATGCTTGTTTTGTCTGTGTTGTAATTGAAAGCAGGGAGCAGAGAGTGAAACACATGGCACAAAGACAGTGAGTGTGGTAGCCAGCAGTCAGGCCTCTCTGGCTTGCCTCTAGTGTTGGCTGTCCGTTCCCATCACGGCCCTGCTGCGTGGTGTCATCCATCACTCTGCCCGTTACTGAAAAGATGTGGGTGTAAACACATATTGCTCTTATACGCACAAACTTCTGCTGTACTACCACGTCATCTCTTTGATTCCCCTCTCAAATGAAACAAAACAACCAAAGCACGCATAATAACATGATGGCTGTATTGAATTTTAAAGATCAGTTCTTTCATTTTATGGATGTGAAACACCATGTTACTGGATACCCTTTGGATTACAGTAAATTTGTGTAACAGCACAAGAGAGGCCATACACTTACATATCATGCATCTCTGGAGATGTGAAGCCGTAGACCAGAATGGAAATTCTTGTGTCTTATTCCCTACTTTTCTCTGGGGAACCTCAACAAATCCCATGTAGCTAAGCCTCACTTTGCTTCCCCCTATAGCTTAGGTTATTTCATAATGGTCCGCATCAATTCTGCATATGGGCATAGGGAGAAAGAAGAATGGAGAAAGGAAACGAAAAAGAGGGAATGGAGCACGCCTGCAAACGTAGCCACATGTTGGACCTCGAAGGCCCCCGCATTGCGGCTGTCAGGTTGTGGGGTTCACAGGATGGCGTCTTGTTCCCACAGCGCGATAGAGGATGAGAGATGCCTGCAGAGGTTCGTCCGGCCTCGTGCATGTGATATTAATACTGAACCATGAGGGGTTGAGGCGTTAGGACGACTGCACACCCATGCCTAGAAAACCACAAATAGAAAACAACTGATTACATACTCTCCAAAAGAAACCTCTGGGCGAAAGATAGGTATCACTGTGTTCAGTCTTGTTGGAAGTGTCAGGGTCTCTTTCTCAGCATGTCTTCTGTACTTAAGTGTGCTGTGGACTTTTTCATATTCTTATATAATTTGCAGCATACCTCTACTAAAGGAAGTATTATCATCGCTTAGATCCACCTTAGACAACTCCCATAATTCTCTGTGCTGCAAAGTTATTCTTATCTATCACAGTTCACCTTAAACCAACTCTGACTCTCTCTCTCTATCTCGTTCTCTCTTTCACATTGGCTCATAATTGGTTCCAGAAACCTGGAACGGTCTCCAGCGAGCTGCGCTGCATCATAACGTTGTGAAGGTCAGTGGTCCCTCCCTTCAGATGACTGACTTTAAATGACTCCATCATTTAAATACTCTTTGCAACCCCCCAAAAAAGTTTTAGGAGGGGGACGGAGACAAGTTCAGCTTCAGAGTGATGTGTGACGACCCATCTCTTGTCCTGTTCGCTTAGCTAGGCTTCAGTGATTCTGGAGAATATCCAGACTTTCCCTTTGAATTTAACTTTAACAGCCATCCAAATATACACACTTAAGCAACATAATATATTATGCCTCGTAACAGCAATAACGCAAGCCATATTGTATATTACACTCAGGTTTTTCATAACATTACGAGTCTATGTTCCATCTTCCTTGTGGACAGCTGAGCGTATACCCACTCAAGATGCAATCCCTAAAAAAAGATAAAGCAACACAGCAGTGTTCTGAGGCAGCTGTGGAGTGTAACCTTGGCTTTCATGAGCTCACGGCAGAACCGGAGCCAGACCAGTGGGATCTTGGCTCACTCCTGGGCTCTTGGACAGAGTGTTCAGAATGCGTTAGGAGCTTCCACACTCTCACCCACTCCCATATGGTGTGCGAATCTGGCCTAAGCGCATGTTTGAGAACTAAAAAAACGTCCCATATGTGTGTCTGTTTCTTTTCATTTGCTTCCAAACCCAACAGAAGCCCATCTTCTGTGAATTTAACAACGTCTTGTGTTTCCCCCCATGTATTACCATAAAGAAAATATAGATAAGAGAAATTTGATCAAATAGATTTCATGCCTTCTGTATCTTGTAGACACAATTAAAGGACATGCATGCAGTGTTTTACATAATAATATATTTGTATACAAAGTAGGGTGATTTAAGGTAAGTGGCCTAATTTAAATGAATTCAATTACCTAAATATAAATCTGTATCGGGCTGATTTAGCTTTTTTTTTTTTTAACTGAACTGATCCTAAGCCTGATTCTTTTTTTTTTTTTTATAAGCTGTCACACAGCTGTATGCACCCTCAAATGGGTTTGCCAACTAACATTAAAAAGAAAAGAAGAAGCTCAATGTAAGTGCATGAGTTTTGGGTGCGTCTCAATCTAAATCTGCACTCTGGTTCAGTCAGGGCACTGATCAGGGAGTCGGACATTTAAGGGCTGCCTCAATCGCAAAATCCTTCCAGTGCACTGATATGTTCGCTCCTTAAAAAGTCCCACATTACACAGTGAAAACCAGGGAGCATCGATGCTCACTATGTTCTCTATGGAAGTTCTGAAGCACGAAACCATGTGAGCCAACTCACTACACAGAATGACACACAATAGATGTTTTTTTTTTAAATACAAACCATTATTTAATTATATTTCAGCATAAACATACATCGCTAGACATCTAATAAGCATAATCTAGCTAACAGTAGTGATGTTGTACAATGAGGACATTGTGAAAGAGAGTCATCAGTGTCCCAAAGTGTAGTGACTGGCTCACTACACATTAGGACACTGATGACTCTTTTTCCTTACTAGAAAAGATGGACACTCATGACTTTTTGTCCTCACTGTCCTTACCAGTGCCCGAATTAGTGTACAAGATAGACTGATTCACAACCTCGGAAGCTAGAGAGCTGATTGAGACGCACTGCACACGAGGTACACAAAGGCACTGGCAAGAACCCTGGTTCACTACACATTGGGGCAGTAATTACTCAATTTCTGGCGAAATGACTATGTGCAGTGAACCTTTGTCGTCGGTTAGGAACCTGGGTGTGCTCTTTTACCAATCTTTCATTTGAAAGTCACCTTTCTAGTATCTGTAAAACCACATTCTTCCATCTTAAAAATATATCTAAATTACGTCATATGCTCTCAATGACAAATGCGGAACAATTAGTTAATGAGTTCATAACATCAAGGCTAGATTATTATAATGCTCTTATGGGTGGTTGCCTGCTTAATAAATAAACTACAGCTGGTCCAAAACACAGCAGCTCGAGTTCTTACTAGAACCAGGAAGTATGACCATATTAGCCTGGTTCTGTCAACACTGCATTGGCTCCCTATTAAAGATCGTATAAATTTTAAAATATTGCTGATTACTTACAAAGCACTAAAAGGTTTAGCTCCCCAGTACAGTACTTGAGCTGGCTCTTAACACATTATAGTCCTTCACGTCTATTGCGATCTCAAAATTCCGGCCTGTTGGTAATACCTAGAATCAAAATCGACTACTGGCGGTAGATCCTTTTTCTATTTAGGACCAAAACTGGAACAGTCTTCCTAATATTGTCCGGGAAGCAGACACACTCTGTCAGTTCAAATCTAGACTAAAAACACATCTCTTTGACCTAGCATACACATAACACATTTTAAACTTCTATAATTCAATGTTAGGCTGCATAGATTAGGTCAGCCGAAACCAGGAACACTCCCCATGAAGCCTGATGTACTCGTTACATCATAAGAAGAATGGCGTTTACGCTAATATTAGTATCTCTGTTTATCCCGAGGTTTACCCAGGCCGTATCCAGATCTGATGAAGGACCTGCGTCTGGACACGATGACAACGCAGTACTGAAGTGTCAACTAGTCTCTTCCCTGTGAAGGCCCCCTTCCCTTCCCTTTACCTCTGTACAGATAAAACGTTGTCAAAATAGTTTCGGTTCACATGGCTACTCGGAAGCGATAAAGAATTCTGTATTATACATTTTTAAGGCCAGACAAGTAATTTGTTTAGGTCAATTTGTAAAGAAAGACTACACGTCTGCGCACATATTCAAACACGCATACCCAGGGGTTAAATTGGGATTTATTATGTGGGGGTGCTCTCCCTAGGGGGGTCCGGGGGCATGCCCCCCCTGGGAATTTTTTTTTGAAAAATAAACCATTAAATACCACTTTCTGGAGAGTTTTGTGCAAAGAAATGGAGAAATTGAGTATTACATGATATGTGAAAAACAGCAAGGTTAAGAGCATTTACTTTGCAACAGGTATTAGGACATTTAGCATTTACATTACTGTTAATCAGTCATCACTTGATTACACGCTGTATTACCTTGTTATGATATAGTGACCCATACAATGTGCCAAACATAATGTGCCACATGGAGAGACAGTGCAGCATATGACAGTAGCAACAGCTGAGAAGATTTGGGTCTGTGGTGACCAGGTCCACCTCATAAAAACTTCCTTCTCCCATTCTCTCTCTTTACTACGACAACACACACACACACACACACACACATAAAAAGGTAAAGTTTTGATTTCTGGCTCCAGTGGTTGCCTCACTACACAACCCACGTAAAGTTGATAATTCCGCGAATAACTGCAATTGCAAATACAAATATGCTGACTGAATAGATTGCTAGTTTATTTTAAGTAGCCAGCTAACGTTAAATTAGCAGTTCTCTTGGCAGTTTGCTGATAATCCGGTATCTGAAGTAAAATGGTCAAAACATCTCCTGAGAAAAATCACATGGTCAACCTAGTCCTGGTTATTTAATTTTGATTTAGTCTTATTTTCCTTACCTTGTCATTTAAGGCCAGGGCACTTTTTTGACATTTCTGGAACATCCACATCCCGCGCAACCACGGTCTCCCAGGAACATTCATTATTGCTGTGTACATTTATCCGTGTCAGATGCGCATGCGCGAGCGATGCGCGAGCGGTGCGCGATCATGGTCGACTGACAAGGAGATTAAGCAGCTGAACAAAAATACGGCCGTGTTCCGATTGTTCTCATCTCAGCTCCGCCGAGACAAAATAGACATGTCATTTCAAAAATCTTTCATTTATTGTCAGAAATATGTTTTCAAAAGCATCACTTTCATCAAATTGTATGTGACATAATTTCCAGTAGGCAACTGACTGCAAACGAGCAGGCTTATGTGCCGGGGCTGAGCCCCGGAGAGCCCCGGCCCTATTTAACCACTGCGCATACCTATATAGACTAAACACGTAATGTGCATGTGCACGCCGTCAGCGTTTTCACAGGTTTGCGTTTTTAAAGCTTGCGCCGAGATAAAAAATAAATATATATATATATATTTTTTTTTTCCAAGGCTTGGACTTGAAACCTATTTCAAGGTTTGCGTTCTCGAGCCACCAGGCACTGTTGTTGTGCGAATGAGCAGGCCAAAGCCTAAGGGTTTTCTATTAGAACGGTGTCGTGTAAGCGGCCCCTAAGTTAATAACTAATGATCTTTGTAACGGAAGTGAATCGATCAAAACTTTTCGTTTTGAAAACCATTAATAGGTAACTATGCAGGAAGTAATGCAGGACTGAGGAGTAGCCACATTAACACTTCAGCTACTATTATTATTATTATGTAAACAAGATTAACTAATCAGTTAATATCAAATTTAGGACTGAGATATTTACTTATTTGGAAATGTTTTATTACTGAATGAGATTGGCATCATTAAGAACGATACTCGGTTACAAACGTAACCTCGGTTCTCTCTAGAGAGGGAACGAGTATTGCGTAAGTTTAGCTTACGCTACGGGAAAGATTCATCTTCTCGAGATATTGAAGCCAAAAAATTATCCTTAATTTTGTATTCATTGTCAACGCAGTGCAGCAGCTAGCAGACCTAGAGCAGGCCATCTCGCGTGCTCATTGGCTGCCCTGCTGGCATCTGCTGCAGCCTACCTGTGAGCCCCGCGTGATGTCACGCCCAATGAAGGGCGCTCGCGCCTTCATAGCGTCACAGCCCGCCAGAATGGGCGTGGCTTAGCGTATAAAAGAAGGGGCTGTAGGCTGACTTCCCTGGTTTTTCGACAACTGAAGCGAAGTCGCTCGTGGCGCGAGCACAGCCGGTTACGCAATACTCGTTCCCTCTCTAGAGAGAACCGAGGTTACGTTAGTAACCGAGTATCGTTCTCTTACAAGAGGTTCTCTCGTATTGCGTAAGTTTAGCTTACGCTACGGGAACACTTTGTCAACGCCGTGCGCGCCAAGCATCCACCATGAGACCCGAACTTTCAGGGGAACCCTGTAAGGTGGAGAATAAGGTGGCCAGTCACGCATGCCATCACTTGTACATACGCACACATAGGGAATACAGAGCAGCGCGCCGGTCTGTATAGGCACATGGCACATACCCTACTTAGTGCAGCTCAACCAGGAGAGCTGAGTCATGTGAGAGTGATCTGAGCAGGAGGTCTGGGCAGAATACACCTCTCTTTTAACTGACAACAGTTTAGCCTGCAAGGCAGGAACTTCTAGGTTATAAAACCTGACAGAGGTAGACGGGGAGCTCCAGCCCGCCGCTACACATATGTCATGGATAGAAACTCCACTGGACCATGCCCACGAAGAGGCCACGCCTCTCGTGGAATGAGCCCTGATGCCCAGAGGGCATTGCAGACCTTTTGACGCGTAAGCAGCTGCTATAGCGTCCACTATCCATCTGGACAGGCTCTGTTTCGAGGAGGCGAGACCCTTGGTGCGCCCACCGAACGAAACAAACAGCTGTTCCGAACGCCTGAATAAGGCGGAGCGCGTAATGTAAAACCTTAGCACTCTGACAGGGCAGAGGAGGTTCACATCACTTTCGCAGTCAGATGCTGGCAGAGCTGACAACGAGATAACTTGCGCTCTGAACGGAGTGCCCATCACTTTAGGAACGTAGCCATGTCTAGGTCTGAGGATGACTTTAGAGTCATACGGCCCGAACTCAAGACACGATGCGCTGACAGACAGCGCATGCAGGTCCCCCACACGTTTTACTGACGACAGTGCAGTCAGAAAGACGGTTTTCAGTGATAGATATTTCAACCCCACGGAGTTTAGTGGTTCGAAGGGAAAAGCTTTCAGGGCCTCTAGGACCAGTGAAAGATCCACATGGGAACCGACGGGGGGCGCGGCGGGTTCATCCTCCTAGCTCCTCTAAGGAAGCGGATGACCAACTCATGTCTTCCTAATGACTGGCCGTGCGTCGATTCTGCGAACGCTGCCACGGCCGCCACGTATACTTTGAGTGTGGATGGGGACCTTCCCTTATCCAACAGCTCTTGTAGGAAGGAGAGCAGATGCGCCACAGCCGCATGTCCGCGGGTCCAGACCTCTGTCGGTGCACCATCCAGAGAGCACCGACCATTTAGACGCGTAGAGCCTTCTCATGGAAGGGGCTCTAGACTGCGCGATCGTGTTCATTACTCCTTCTGGCAGGGCAATGAGTACCCGTTGATCAACCATGCGTGCAGAGACCAGCGCTCTGGATGGGGATGCCAGATCGTGCCGCGAGCCTGCGAGAGGAGATCTGCCCTCACCGGAATCGGCCACGGAGCTGTATGTGACAGCCGTGCTAGCTCCGGGAACCAAATCTGATTCTCCCAACGCGGGGCTATGAGGAGCACCGAGTGGCGCGTTTCCCTGATTCTCTTGATCACCTGTGGTAACAGAGAGACCGGAGGGAAAGCATATAGCCGGAGGCTGGGCCAAACCTGGGCCAGCGCGTCCTCGTCCTTCGAGAAGAACGTCGGGCATTGAGCGTTGTCTTTTGACGCAAATAGGTCGACTTCCGCCCTGCCGAATAGGCGCCACAGTTTCTGGACCGTTTGGGGGCCCAGGGACCATTCCCCTTGGGGAACGTTGTCCCTGGACAGTTTGTCTGGGCCGTCGTTCAAATGGCCAGGCACATGCGCCGCCCTCAGCGAGCGCAGGTGCATCTGAGACCAAAGAAGGAGGCGTTCCGTCAGATTGCAGAGATTTCTGGATCTGACACCGCCCTGACGGTTTACATAGGATACCACAGACATGTTGTCCGAGCAGACAAGAACATGTTGGTCCTGTATGAACGGGAGGAAGCGCTTCAGCGCATTCTCGACCGCTATCATCTCCAGACAGTTTATGTGAAAAACACCTCTCTTGGTCTGACCACTGGCCGAAGACCGGTCTGCCCTCGAACAGCGCGCCCCAACCCCAGTTGGACGCGTATGTCGACATGACTTTCCGATAAGAGATGGTTCCCATTATCACTCCCAGCTGGTACCAGTCGGCCACTAACCAGGGCTGCAGAGCCACTATGCAGGTCTGAGTCACTCTGATTTTCTGACCGCCAGAAACCCAAGCTCGGCGGGACGGGCGAGCATTCAACCAGCGTTGGAGCGGGCGCATGCGCAGTAGGCCCAGCTGGAGCACCGCTGCAGCTGATGCCATACAGCCCAGCATCCTTTAAAATGTTTTCAAAGGGAGAAAGCTGTCCTTCTGGAAAGACGCGGCTAGGTGGCGAACACGGAGCGCGCGCTGTGCCGATAGACGAGTCGACATGGTCACCGAGTCCAGTTCTATTCCTAAAAAGGAAATTGACTGGCTGGGTAGTAATGAGCTCTTGGTCCAGTTGACCGTGAGACCCAAGCTTTCCAGGTGACTGAGAAGCACTGTTCTGTGAGATAGCAGCTCTGTCTCTGACTGTGCCAAAATCAGCCAATCGTCCAGATAATTCATTATTCGCAGCCCCTGACTTCTCAGGGGGGCGAGCGCCGCGTCCATGCACTTCGTAAATGCACGGGGTGCTAGAGACAGGCCGAACGGCAGGACGGTGTATTGATATACCTGACCGTCGAAGGCGAATCGCAAAAATTGCCTGTGACGGGGTATTATCTGAATCTGAAAATAGGCATCCTTTAGATCTAGAGAAATTAACCAGCCCCTCGGGCGAACGTGCGCGAGGTTTTTCCTGGTTGTAAGCATTTTGAACAGTCTTTTCACAAGCACTTTGTTCAAATGTCTCAGATCTAGGATAGGTCTGAAGGCTCCGTCCTTCTTGGGTAGGAGAAAATATTGGCTGTAAAAGCCTGACTCGCTCAGAGAAGGCGGCACCTTTTCTATAGCCCCTTTGCACAGCAGCTTTGCTATTTCTGCGTGAAGTAGGTGTGCTACTTCCGCATTCACTATCGTCGCGGTCCGGGCTCGAAAGCGCTGGGGACGGCGAATGAATTGAAGTGTATAGCCCTGCTTATTGTGCTCAGAACCCATTCTGAAATCCCTGGGATAGTTTCCCACGCAGCTATGTGAGCCGCTAGGGGGCGAATGGCCTCCGGGTTCAGATCGCCGCCATTTGCGGGCTTGTGAAACTGAGCCGGAGCCGAAAGCGCGGCGCGCGCACTCTCGGTTCTGGGCAATGGCTTCTCGCTGAAAGCCGAGACCGTCTGATTTATGTGAGGTGTCCCAATCATAAGGGACACCTCACATAAGCATTTTATTCTCACTTTTTGACATACAAGCAGCGCTGTGGGTGGAAAAGCTTTCTGTAAGCGTGAGCGCGTGTGCACGAGACTTACAAGTGTATTTGACGCCCCGATCATAACGGATTGGGAGCGTCTTATCAATGCCCTGCGTTTTGTGATAACATTTAAACACGCGGGCGGCGCCCGGGGGGTGGTGTGTGTCAGTAAGTGTGAACGCTCGAGACTTACATTCATAACCTGTTTTATTGACCGTGTAACAGAGCGGGCAGATAGTGGGCACAGACCTGTGGACACATTCCTTATATTCAACACTCGAGCGGCCTTTCTGTGCTTTATGAGAGTGTGCTCTGTGAGTGACACGAGATTTGATGTGCTTGTGTGTAGGGGTGAACACTGGGGCGTTGTAACGTAAAGGAAGCTAGCCGCGGTTAGAACAGCAGTCCATAGCGTGTCCCTCGACCTCATCCTCAGACGCGACGGCAGTGAGGCTCGTGAGCGGCAGCTGTGCGTCGGTGAAGGGAGGCGGGGAAGGTGAAAAGCGAGGCTCGAGGGAGGCTTTCCGGCGAGCGCGTCGCTGTGGCTACAGGCTCCGGCTGCCTTTTGGGACGGCGCTTATCACTGCGCGGTCCCACAAAGGGCGGAGTGACTGCTTCTATGGTGGGCGCGGTAGCTTCCTTGTAACGTAAAGGAAGCTAGCCGCGGTTAGAACAGCAGTCCCTTGTGGCGTGTCCCTCAACCTCATCCTCAGACGCGACGGCAGTGAGGCTCGTGAGCGGCAGCTGCGCGTCGGTGAAGAGAGGCGGGGAAGGTGAGAGCGAGGCTCGAGGGAGATTCTCCGGCGAGCGCGTCGCAGTGGCCACAGGTTCCGTCTGTCTCCGGGGCCCTACACGAGCTGGCAGGAAATGCAAGGCATCTTTAAAAAGACACTCGCGCTCTTTTAGGAGTAAGCTAGAAGAGAATACAACAGAGTAAATAGGATACGTCGCCGGATAGCGTAGCTCGCACGGATGGCTGAAGGTGGTGAAAACGGGCCGGCTTCCTCAGCGCTGTCCTAAGCTGGCTGTTTGCTGTTCGACGGCGGCGGTGGCTTCTCTCTGATCCAGCGATGCGGAGAGCTCGCTGAAGAGTCGAAAAATCAGGGAAGTCAGCCTACAGCCCCTTCTTTTATACGCTAAGCCACACCCATTCTGGCGGGCTGTGACGCTATGAAGGCGCGAGCGCCCTTCATTGGGCGTGACATCACGCGGGGCTCACTGGTAGGCTGCAGCAGATGCCAGCAGGGCAGCCAATGAGCACGCGAGATGGCCTGCTCTAGGTCTGCTAGCTGCTGCACTGCGTTGACAATGAATACAAAATTAAGGATAATTTTTTGGCTTCAATATCTCGAGAAGATGAATCTTTCCCGTAGCGTAAGCTAAACTTACGCAATACGAGAGAACCTCTCGTAAGAGAACTAATAAGTAACTATGAAACATTATAAAGAATTACTAATAATTACTGATCACAACATTAAAGTGTCTGAGATGTGAACAATTGTCTTCTTTTACTCTCAACGCATAAGATGCATCCCTAATTACTCGGGTATTAGTCACTCTGCAGGAAATACTAGTAATGTGGACCATTATTTTAAAGTTAAAAATATGTTAATATGTAATGTATATGTAAATAATGGTCCAGATCACTTGTAGTTACTGTGGAGTGACTAGGTAACACTTGAGTAATTAGTGATGCAATTTTATGACTATATTCAGAGGAAAAAATATGATCGATTACGTCTCAGAAACACGATAATGTAGTGATAAGTAATTAATTGGAAACTGTTTATGATTTGTCATAGTTAGGTAATAATTACTAATTAGGCTAATCTCATTAATAGTAATTATTGATTACAAAATAAGGAACTATCCTTAGTCCTAAATTTGAAATTACTTACTGATTAATTAAGCTTGATTCCATATTAGTTAAAAGTAGTAGCGTTGATATAGTACTACTCAGTCCTGCATTACTTCCTGCATAGTTACCTTTTAATGACAGACCATGATTCTAAAGTGTTACTGATTATTTGTAAGTGTGAGCTTGTGAATTTACGGTTTATTTTTATCTACCGTCACTCAGACTCTCTGAGACATCATTGCTATAAAGTCATTGCTATAAAGTCATTGCCAAAACGAGTTGCGTCTTGTTTCTCTGCACAGCCCTGTATAGACTGGATTGACTTTAACAACTTTAATGTACTTGTGCACCAAGCCTTTGGAAAATCCAAGTATTAGGACTCAGGATCGGCAGATACTCAATTGATGACTCGGATCGGATCGGGGCGCAAAAAAGATGATTGGGACATCCCTAATATTAATATTAATATTAATATACACTCACCTAAAGGATTATTAGGAACACCATACTAATTGATTCAACAAGGGATGCACATCCAGGGCACGAAGCTTCCGTTCCACCACATTCCAAAGATGCTCTATTGGATTGAGATCTGGTGACTGTGGGGGCCATTTTAGTACAGTGAACTCATTGTCATGTTCAAGAAACCAATTTGAAATGATTCAAGCTTTGTGACATGGTGCCTTATCCTGCTGGAAGTAGCCATCAGAGGATAGGTACATGGTGGCCATAAAGGGATGGACATGGTCAGAAACAATGCTCAGGTAGGCCGTGGCATTTAAACAATGCCCAATTGGCACTAAGGGGCCGAAAGTGTGCCAAGAAAACATTCCCCAAACCATTACACCACCACCACCATCCTGCACAGTGGTAACAAGGCATGATGGATCCATGTTCTCATTCTGTTTACGCCAAATTCATCTGAATGTCTCAACAGAAATCGAGACTCATCAGACCAGGCAACATTTTTCCAGTCTTCAACTGTCCAATTTTGGTGAGCTCTTGCAAATTGTAGCCTCTTTTTCCTATTTGTAGTGGAGATGAGTGGTACCCGGTGGGGTCTTCTGCTGTTTTAGCCCATCCGCCTCAAGGTTGTGCGTGTTGTGGCTTCACAAATGCTTTGCTGCATACCTCGGTTGTAACGAGTGGTTATTTCAGTCAAAATTGCTCTTCTATCAGCTTGAATCAGTCGGGCCATTCTCCTCTGACCTCTAGCATCAACAAGGCATTTTCGCCCACAGAACTGCCGCATACTGGATGTTTTTCCCTTTTCACACCATTCTTTGTTAACCCTAGAAATGGTTGTGCGTGAAAATCCCAGTAACTGAGTAGATTGTGAAATACCAGCCCGTCTGGCACCAACAACCATGCCACTCTCAAAATTGCTTAAATCACCTTTCTTTCCCATTCTGACATTCAGTTTGGAGTTCAGGAGATTGTCTTGACCAGGACCACTTAAATGCATTGAAGCAACTGCCATGTGATTGGTTGATTAGATAATTGCATTAATGAGAAATTGAACAGGTGTTCTTAATAATCCTTTAGGTGAGTGTATATATATATATATATATATACACACACACACACACACATACATATATACACACACACACACACGCACACACACACACGGAAACATGGAAAATCATCTGATGCATACCTCTAGTCTTGATGTACCAAGTCAGCTATAGATTTCTCCAACAAATTATTCAAGAGATTTAAAATAATATACACTCACATGATGTCACGGGTAGCGTGTGTAAACAGCACGAAGAAGATTCAAAATAGTCTTTTAATAACAACAATCAGGAGAATAGGGAGATATGCTAACTACACACAACATAACACTAATGAGAATGGACAGCAAATGAGGGAGAATGCAGGGTATAAATACACAGGGACCAGCTAATGAGACAGGTGAACTAAATGACTAAATCAGACAACTCAGGAAAACTTGGTCTCAGGAGAAACACAATGAAACAGGACAAAACTCAAACACATGACACTTCAGTCTCATCAGTGGCCTGGAAAAAGTTTTTTTATTTTTTATTATTCTATAAGGCCTCCTTTTTGTAAACTGAACATGATACAGTACATACTGTATGCTTTAAAAAAAATTCCATACATTACAAGGAGGATTATGAAATTGGTCAATACCAGAGGCGGACAGAGTACAGAGCTTTGTTACTTGAGTAAAAGTACAGATACCCCTTGCTAAATTTTACTCAAGTACAAGTAAAAGTACTACATTCAGATGTCTACTTAAGTAAAAGTACTAAAGTACTTGTTTTTAAAAGTACTTGAGTATCAAGAGTACAAGAGTAGATTTTCTAAATATTGCATTACTAATCTACTGCCACAGTGCTTAAATTTATGCACAGAAACGTCCTACATGGAGTTATGAAAAATGTTAATGTTAATACCTTGGAGAATGTAAAAGGAATTGAAAGTAAAATCAAGTCATTTTCATCTTTTTACCATGTTGCTTTATTTAATTTAATTACATTTTTGGGGGGTCCCATCTTTAAATGCGGGGACAACACACACACACACACACACACACACACACACACACACACACACCACATGTAAGGGTTGCGCTGCCAATAAAGCACCTAAAAGCTGTCACAAAGAACCGGCAAAAGGAATGATTATGAATATGTAAAATATAGCAAGGAGATATTTTAATTGTTTATTAATAAACACTTGTTAATAAACAAGTGTTTTCTTTGTCAGTGTCGGCTAGATGAAGTTGACGATGCTGACTCGCGATCTTCAGTAGTGAACGCGCCAGAGAGAAATGCACATTTCATACGGATTACATAAGCAGAGAGCAATCTGTAGTCTGTTTTCTTTCGTTTTGAATTTTTCTGTTTAAAAGTAGACATGTCTGTGAGAGGCAAGTAGGCCACCTTATACACTGTGTTTCGGTTCATTTATGAGACGAGATCCAGTTCACGTGCCGGCGCCTCCGTTTCTTATCTATCGTCTGCTATTTACTTCTTATTTATTAAACCCAGGCAATTGGTTGATGAAACATTGATTAAAATTAAGATACAATTAATGCAAAACGAAATTCAGGTTAAAGAAAGGTTTTGTGTTTTCTGTTTGATGTCTCTGTGAAAGTTTTAAAGCATTTTTTATGCCGCTTTCAGAGCGCTCACGTCCGTAACAGAGAACACGTCCATAACATTGTTTTTTCCTCATAAATGCAAACCCGAAAAATAAAATAAACCAAAATTAATATTTTATGTACTGTGGAGACTGAGCGCCAACCCTTCTTCATTCGCTGGGTAGTAGCCTACTTTGGTTTGCGCAGTGTAATTCACATAATCAGTAAAAATATATTTTGCCTCCTAACGTTTTTTTTTTTTAAAGAAATCAGAAATCCCTCGTGGCTACGCCACTGCCACATTTGAACCCGACTGTGTTAAACACACCACATACTCAAGAACATCAAACCAAATGCTTGGCTTACATTAATGTGTAATATAAAATCTGACCATGGAGTTGACTTTGGCGGAAAGCTGAAAGTGATTGCTGATAGGCTCTCCCAATCAGTGGCGCCTGCACAATCCAATCACGTTTGAGAGGGAAACAACAAATTGAGGGTTTCCGAGATTTTTTTTTTTTTTTACTCGGGTACTCACGGTTATGGATAGAAATGTATTGGAGTAAAGAGTACAATATTTGCCTCTCAAATGTACTTGAGTAAAGTCATGAGTACTCCCCAAAAATGATACTCGAGTAAAGTACAGATCCCTTAAAATTGGACTTAAGTACTGTACTCGAGTAAATGTACTCCGTTACTGTCCGGCTCTGGTCAATACAACGTTTTGCTTTTTGGTGATGCCGCTGTTCTGACAGTAGCAGTAACTAATAGACAGTATCACAAAGGAGGTCTGTAATACCTGGATGAAATCTATTAGCATTGCCATTTAACCCAGTGGGAACCATGAAATAGACTATAATGAAATTCTTATGATTTGTATATTGCTTGAGGAAAAAAAACAACAACACTTATTATAGTTTTTTTTTTTTTCAGAATACACAGCTACTTTTGAATGGCTGTCAATGGAGAAAGATGCATTTTGACAGCAGAATAGTGTAGTAATGGCATCTACCAGGTTCAGCAGGAGTTAACTGGACCATGCTAACCAGCTTTACCCCTTGAGTGAAACATAAATACAAATTACTCTGTGCTCTTTTAAATATTCCTTAGCAGTTCAGGATTTGCTAATGCTGTATTGGCAATAAAGAAAGTGAAATGGCATTATTGCAGTCTCAATTGAGAGAGGAATGGTCTCATTCACCCATTACCCGTGTTCATGGAGAACCAGGACACATAAGCTGAGTCAAGCATTCTTACTTAAGATATTCACTGAACTGTACAGTTCGACCTTTTCTCCCTACCATAACACTTAATCCATAAATAGTTAGATATGCCCTCTGGCCGGTGCCAGACCACAATCAATTAGCCCATCCTCATATGACCACATCTCCAATCACATTCTGGAAAACTCCTAAGGGGCTCTTTAAAAACCACACAGTGGAGGACAAAAGGCACTGCTCAATCTGTCACCGTGCACTTACTGAAAGAGCTCTGTGGTCGGGAGGCTCATAAATTTACTAATAGAAGGCTAAAATTCAAGTGGAACTTCCAAAGTGCTAGCAGACATTTTGTCCTGCTCATAGTATTTAACTCTGAAGGAAAAGAGTGTTGTTGGATTTGAGCTCTAAGTAGCACTATAATGTGGAGGTTGTGCAGATTATACATTGATCCTGTCAGCCCAAGGCCCTGGCCAATGTGGTTATGGTCAGAGAAAATGAGGGAATAAGAAAGTAAAATAGTAAAAGGAAAGAATTTACTCACACTTCCTCAGTTTCGTCCATGCCTTTGGTGCAGCTATGCTTTTTTGTTTTCTTCTTTTTTGTGCACTTTCCCTGTTTGTAACACAGACAGGACATCAGCGTGGAATAGGTTAAACAATCAGGGTTTTTTTGGGGAGCAAATATGATTATCCTCTTGTGCTTAACCCCTTCTTAAATTATAAAGGCAGCAACATGTTTTCATGTACACATCTGCGACAGAAACTTATTAAAGTTAAGTGTTTTGTTAAGTTTTATGGTATTGTATATATTGTGTAGATTGTATGCCTAAATTACATTATTGTCATTTATATTGTAACTGTGCTGTAGCCACAAAACACATGATTAAAAAATTATTTGGATTTTTTTGTTTATTTGTATTAAAACATTTTCAGTTTGCGTCATGTATGGAGGGTCTATTTACAAATAGCCCACTGTGTTGGCATATGCAATTTGCACTAATCTCCGATGACCAAAATTGCAAAACGAAATCTTGCTGGTAACAGGATTCAGCTTTTGGTGCTACCGACCCAAGTTCAAATCCGCCTTTTTCCCTTCTCATTATTCTCCATTTTTTCATTTGCATATCAGCGCGAAGCAGCATTTATTTTAAATAAAAAAAGAAAAGTGGAAATAAATTGCCAAACTGGTATATAATGGTAGGAACAAAATGTTTAATGGGTAAAGGAGTAAGTGTAGGGGAGGGCTTTGGGGTCCCAATAAGGCAGCATCCATTTATGATCTTTATAAATTGAATAATTTACATTGTATGTGATATTATTGCATATCGTTTTAAAATGTACTATACACTGAAGTGCAAATAGTGTCTGCGCATTCTCTGTGAGACCAAACGTTATAGAATATTAGACCCTCTAATAAGAATAAAAAAGGAAAGAATGGACTCAATAGCAGTACATCTCCTCCTCCCCAAACATAGGCCGTAGCTTGAGTATTGGTGTTGGATGCTCCGGCATGGCGAATTATCCCTCACTGCCTACCTCACACCCGTCACGCAGCCAAGCCCAGCGCCTGGCCAGCCTTTACCCCGCACCATGGATACGAAGCCAGAGCCCACCTCAGACAGGGAGCTCAAGCTTGCCTCAATGAACAAGCCAGTGCCAGAGAAGAGGCCTGAGCCAGCCTTCAGTCCAGAGCCCGAGCCCCACAGAGAATCTGACCAGGTGTGTGAATTTTGACCGCTGCCAGATTAATACCCTCCTGAGTCCCCATTATATATAGATTTAGGATTAGGTGTGGGGTTAGGATTAGGCAACCAGGTAGCAGCCACAACGAGGGGGGTTATAATTTGTCAGGGAAGTAAAATTCAGCGCAACACCGTGCGTCATCATGGGACAGCTAGTGGAGTACGATGGGATGGAGGAAGACCCCGTCCACACTCCCACCACTGAGGGAGAGCTAAAGCTGACCTCTCTAAACTGTCTTTATGACTTAGAAGAGGATGCTTACCTCACGCCCCCACTGGTTCCATCCAGTTCAGAATCTCCTGTGTTCCCACTGGTTCCGCCCAGCCCGATGTCTTCTGTGTCTTCAGAGTTCCCACTCAGCCTCCCTCTCCTGCCCCCTCTTCAAAAGTGAGCCAGTTCGTCAGCCCCGTCTCCGCTACTTCCCTTCAGCCCCTTGTCTACTCCTGTGTGGATTTGCCTCAGGTCTTCCAGTCTCCACGTAGCCATGAGGATCCCCCGGCTTCGCCTCCAGCCGCTGATCCCATCATTCCAACTCGGTCTGTCGACCTGACGGCTACGCTTTGGCTCTTCCCTCCCTCTGCTCCACCAGATACCACCGTTCTTGGGGCTCCACCGGGCTCCCTCGTCCATCCGGCTCTGCCTTGGGAGCCCCCACCCTCCCTCCTCTTTTAGATTTTGTTTACAGAGCAGGGACAACCATAATTACTATTTACACTTAGTACAAAAAAAAATACTGCTATTTATACTTAGTGTAAATAGCATTTAATGCAATTTGAGTTTAGTGCAAAGAAAATATTTTTTGTTGCCATTTACACTTACAACCCTAAGGTAGCTAAAGTACCAGCCCGTTCTCATCCTTTGGCGTCATATAGATGACGCTATATGACAAAACGTCGAAATACTACGCACATGGCACCCTTTAGCGTGAATATAACACGCGAACCCAAGGCGTCATAAAGTTGACTGGCATCCTTTAGCGTGAATATGAGACGCAGACCCTACCCCACACCTAAACCTACCCATCACTTCGCGTGTTATATTCACGCTAAAGGGTGCCATGTGCGTAGTATTTCGACGTTTTGTCAGGCGTCACCTATATGACGCCAAAGGATGAGAATGCGTTGAAAGTACAGTGGTGAGACTAAACTATATAAATACAACAAAAGCAACTATTCCTGAAACATATCTATGTAGAAAGGAAGGAGATAAACACATTTTGTGTAACATTTTTTAATAAAAAATTGTGTGTAAATTTAAAAAAATACTATTTTAACATTTAATTAATGTTTTAAGGGCCTAGAATAAATTTGTTTCACAACTTAGCATACCTGGTGCTTTCATTTCATTGCGCTGGCATGAATACATAAAACAGTAGGGGACTTCAATAACGAATGCATTTCAGAGTTAAGTGGGATATTTTTTAAGAATGTAGAATGTAAAATGTATAGCATACATTACTTTTATACAATGGGAACTGATTGAATCATAAAAGTTTGGCTTTACATAACCATACCACACTGAGGCCAGGTGATTGGAGAGGAGGGGTTCAAAAAGTGATGTTGCATTAGCCAAGGAGGGTTTTTTTTTTCAGATGGAGAGTTATTACATTTCCATTAAAGAAGATATATGAATTATGATTCAAACACTATTTTAATCAAATGCACGAATGAACTGCACAAAAAAAGGAAAATAAATTAAGTCAATAAGGTGAAAAAAAGTCAAACAAGCATTTCTAGCCACATTTAGGAGGTTGTGTCTGCGGTGTATTCAAAGCTTTTCCTGGAAATGTTGGTCATCTTTGATTAAAGGGAACCCCTGAGCTCAGCAATTGCACACTAAGAAACACATTTACACACAACATCTCGACCTGTCCAGGGTCCGGACTCAGTCAGGAATGGCCCGCTTTAAGCCAAAAGCTACAGGAGTGTTGTGGCAAAACCAATGGTTCGAGCCATAGAGAGCTGATCCATTTGAACAATTCCACACTGTTGCATCACACGGCCAGATCTGAGCTGTGAGTAGGGCTGGATTAGAAAAACGCCCTGGCCATATTCGCAAATGACAGATTATCAACAGAATAACTAATAGGTTTTCAGTCGGTGTGACCAGCCGTGTTTACACTTACCAAGCACAGGTTTCCATTTCAAAAAGGTTTGTTTATCCACAAATTATTAAACTTTTGCTTGACTGAATCTGACAGTTTATGATATAAAATAAAGTTCCTCGCATAGCAAAGAGGATTTGGTTTCTTCAACATCCCAACGGGGTAGGCACAAGGGTGTTAAACATCAGCGTCAACATTATTGCCATTTTTTGACATTACTATGTTGGCATGGCTGGTGTCAAATGCAGGTTTCATAAAACTCCAATATAGAGAGAATGTTTTAGAGACGAAGCCAAAAACTATTATATTTGAATGCAGGTGTCTGGTTACCATGTGGCACTCCTGTTTCTTATAATCCTGCTAAAATATTAAACTAATCATTCATTTAAAACAACAAACAATGAAATAAATTACATATGTAAAATAATATAAAAGATTAATATCAAAGACCTAAGCAGTAGAACTGTTCTTTAAATCGGTCACACAACAGAATATAACAGACAGGTAAGTGGATTATGGGATGTTTATTTCAGTAGAGGGTGGAACGATAGCAGGAACCAGGTAATGGTGAGTCTATGACAGCAGGAATTATCAAATGGTGACTTAGCTGGATGCTAATGGATGATTGTCTCTGCAGATGGAGGAAGATAGTCAAAGGTTGACGAGCTGAATCTGGACAGAGGATGACAGAACACGGGAAGTGGCGACGGCGGGTGGTCAGTGCATCTTAGGGTAAATGAGCAGCCCAGACAATGATGTGAGAGGGATGATGGTAGATATAGGGTGTGTTGATGGGGGAGTGCAGGTGCAGTGAATCGGTGTTTGGGTGATGGCTGACTGAGTGCAGGGGGGGACCAGGAGGGATGCTGGGAAATGTAGTGCTGACCGTTTACTGAGCTGGTGACTGTGACAGAATCATATTACACTCTGGTTGTCTGAACAATTTAAGACAAATAGTTATTTGATGAATGAATCAGATAGAAATTAGCAAGATCAGACTGCATCTACTGGTCCTTTTTGTTGATGTATTTTTTTGTCTATGTATGGCTTTTTTGGCTTTTTTGTTTTTTTGTGCTGTCATTACTTCAGATTCTTATTCATGAAATTATTTTGTTGTGCTGAAACTAATAGCCTCCAAAGCTCATTGCACTGCAAACTCACATACAAGTGGTAATTGCCAGAAAGATTGCTATAGCTACTGATAACTGGCAATCTGTTTCATGTTATTCAGCTTTGCAGGTGCAATTTAACAGTCTGTTGATTCTTAATTTATTCTGTTATTTTGTGACGTCTACAGTGGAAATCATTGAACTCTTAATTTTCCTTTAGCAAAATATCACTTTTTTTTTTGCTTTACAGCCATATCGAAACAGTGTACTCTGAACAGAAGAGACAAAACAATATTTGAATATACATATGATGTTTCAGTAATAAAAAAATAAATAAAAAAATGTGTTCTGCAGCTGATCATCCCAATGCAATACAATTTTAGAAAATTAGCACGTGAGGAAATTATTTTGTTATTGGCTAATAGAACTTTCCACAAGAAAGGTATTTAAACCAGTTCTAAATAAAATACCACTATCAAGTGCACACTGACACTGGAGAAAATATGTGTGTATTATGGTCGTATGCGATGAGACCTTCCATTTCAACTGGTACAGCTGTCAGTGTGTTTTAGCACATAAGGCTGAGCACAATGAACGGACTCACACACACAAGCTAATAAAGAGAATTCAATTGTAGGAATATTTGTATTTTGTTATTTCATTTAGTTGACTAAAGTTTAAGTTTGTCACCCTTGTCTTTCTTAAACTCATAAAAAACAAAGTAATAATTATGTTTGTGTACATTTTTGACCCCTCTTTGATGCATCTATCACCAAGGCAGGTACATATCTACTTGAGTGGGTTGTGATTCTCTGCACACATTTTTTTTATTTAATCTTCCTTCATTTATACATCTCAGAGCTGACTCACATTTACATTTCTTGTTCATGTACTTTTTTAATCACTGGCCAAAGGTATAGACATCAGAGTGAGTCAACACCTGTCCCATTTCTGGTTATGTTATCAAAAATTATTATAATAATGAAAGATAATCTTTCCATTTAATAGATGCTGTATGTCTTATTGCTTTGCAAGAAGGTGTTAGATGCAGTATGAATGGCTGATGGTGAAACATATATGAATCCAGGGAGAAGGATTTATGTATTACAATAAGGACTCATGAAACTAATCTCTCACAGAAAATAAATGATCAAGACATTTGCTCTTTGAAACATAAATTTAAAGAGCCTGGGATTTCCTATAGTTTGCAATAGATTATTATTCCTGTTATAAATTTAAAATTAAATTCGGACAAATACATTTAAGCTTCTGTGTGCTTGTGGTTTTTGATGCTGTTGCTCCTTTACATGCTGGTCATCTTGTGAAGGTCTTTAAGAAGATCAGCTGTTTGGTCATTCCACATGTCAACAGATGGAATGTTCTCTCTCCTTTCAGGCTTTCTGATTTAAATGCCGCAACACAAGCGTTGAGTAAAAACAGATCACGCACACATGAAAGTCAGGATCTGCCAGCAGATCCACTGCGTTGCTGCCTCAGCCTGTACACAACTATTATAAAGGCTGATTTTAATACCCCTCCCTACACGCACACAAACGCCCATGCCATATGAGGTGAGGTAGTGTATGAGGGTGGAACTCCCATCTGCTGAAGGCCTGTTGTGGCAGAAGGTGCTGCTAATGAGGCCTGATCTGCTGCTGCACCTGCCACTGATTTAAACACACTCACAAGCACACATACACACACTCACACAGACTCGCTCCCACACTCTCCCCTCCAGGTGTAATCATTGTTTATCTTAACGGGAGAGCCCAGGATTCCGACCTGGGGAATTCATTACCGAACGTAGAAGGCTTCCAGTGATGCCGAACTCTGACCTACCTAAACCCCCCCACCACTGCTACCAGCCCCGTGAGAAAGAGAGAGAGACCGAGAGACGTACACAAACTAAGAGACATGGGACATGTGGGGACATCTTTTTGTGTTCCAAAGTTTTGATGGAGCCTATTTCCTGCTTCTCGTAAGCAGGTCCATATGGAACCTATGATTGATTTTTAGGAAAATCAGAGGAATGGATTTAAACATGGTGAAGATATTCTTAGCTAAAAGCATAATCAAATTAGTCCAAATATTTAATAGTATACATACATGTAGAACTTCATGAATGTTGGCTGTTTCAGTTCTGTAGAAATCTGCAGAGCTTTCCGAGGCGTTTTGCTTGAATCCTGCTTGAAAAACTGAATAACAAAAGTTATACAATTTCAAATAGCACCTCTTTCATATTTTGAATTTTTGTGGTCAGTGGGTCCTGCTATATTGCGCTGAAAGGCTTTTATTAGACTGTTTATGAGTGATATGTCTGCAGAGTGAACAAATAAATATGTTTATTTATTTGTATTAATGTGAACAGTGTTGTGTTTTTATTTGTCAGACCACCCTCAAACAACAAAACAAAAATGTTTAAATGTTAACAACTGGTATTTATAAGAATTCCTGTTCTGCTGAGAGCTTACAAGCTGATGTCTCGAAACCAAGCGTGTGCATGTAACAGTTCATCTTTTTTGTTTCTCTTTTAACAGTACATATCTAGCCTATATTTACAAAATGAATTCATCCATAAATGCTTAAATGAGTAGAACTAGTGGTTCTCCAAAGTGTAAGGACAAAATCCTCCTATGGGATCATAATCAAGTGCTGTATGGCTACGAGTAATGAATCAAATGTCTAGGCATACTTTTTTTGCACAAAATTACTGTAACTCTTAGGCTACATTCCTTAGCACAAAAATGTCTATAGACAAAAATAAACAATCTGACACGTCTAATTCTGGTAATTAGAAAATTACCATAGTGTCAAAAAATAAAAGATGTTCTGACCTCATAACATTATCAGCACATAAATCAAACACCTTAAACAACGGCACACACAAACTGTGCGGAAGTTGCAGTGAGAGCTTGAGAACAGGGCAGCAAAAGACAGCAGCAGGTCTCAAATTAGCCTATTAGCTCTTAGTATTTAAATTTCTCCCTGTCTCACCTACTCACTGGACACAAAACAAATGTCAGTGAGTTGTGTGAGTAGCAGTGCCAAGTGTAGCTACTTTGTATGTAGAGATGGGTACTGCCCTCTGCTGGAATAAAGTATGTAGACTTGTGATGTCTGCATTGGGTATTTAAAGAGGCTTATCTAATAATACAGTTCAGAGAGACTTTGGGAGGTTCCGGGATATTTTTGCATTTGTACACTAATCTCTACCGTGCCACAAACACAACTGGGAAATCTCAATCTATTACACAACATTAAGCTGATTTCCTCTGATGAGAAGTAGCCTATTCATCAACAGAAGTATTAAAATTTGAATGTAACTGTGCACATAAAACTGTGCAGGAAATTGTGGGGAAAGTATTTATTTTATGCATTCCACAGTCTTTAATTTAATGCATTGCTCCAAACGTTGTTCATTTTTTTCCAGCACTGCGACTGTACACGCAGTGAGTTGGTGATATTCATGCGGTGAGCTCAGATTTTGGCATGCTGTGGTTTGGCTCCTGCGAGCGCAGTGTTAGAGATGCTGACAGTGTGAATGAGCACTTCTCAAGGACAGAAGGACAGACACGTTAGAACTGGCATAAATCTGGCCATTGAGGTCTCTACACCTCTCTCTCCTCTAAAATGAATGGCACATTTGAAATTACAGAGTTCAATAACTGTGCCTCAATGCAGGTTCGTCTCAGAGTCCTTTTGTTTAATTGTATCAATTGAATCAATTTCTTGACCTTTACAAGCGATAGAGTAGTACCCCCAAAAAATGAAATTCTGTCTTCATTTACTTTCCCTTATGACTTTATTTATTGACTATTTGCTGAAAATATTGACTTCCACTCTAGAACGCACATGACAGAACAAGATTTGTCAGCAAATCCTTTATTTGAGTCAAATCTTTTCCATGAACGATTTAGTCACTTATCATTTTGATCCAGTCACCGAGGTCAACTCACTGACTCATATTTAGGTCACAATGGCAGTGTATTGAATAGTGACTAGTTTGGTCTGTTCATCACACAAAACATACCTATCATGGTTTCAGAATACTTGGAATTTAGTGCATTTTAACCAGTTTTTATGAGACCTTTAATGGTGTTTTGGCATATATGTATTTCTTTTTTTTTACAGACCCAGTCCTCATTCACATCCATTATATTAAAAAAGTGACAGGATTAAAATATTCATCTTTTTAACTAAAGAAATAAAGTCATCTATGTTTGGAACTACATGAGGGTAAGTAATACAGACTTTAATTTTTTTTCTTTTTTTTTACAGACCCAGTCCTCATTCACATCCATTATATTAAAAAAAGTGACAGGATTCAAATATTCATCTTTTTCACTAAAGAAATAAAGTCATATATGTTTGGAACTACATGAGGGTAAGTAATACAGACTTTTACTTTTTGGGTAAACAATCCTTTTAAACACTTTCATTGACTAAATGAGGCATGGGGGGGGGGGGGGGGGGGGTCTATATTTTAACATTTTGCGATATTTTACCTCACTATACTGTATCAATATACAGTAAAATAAGCGAAATATTTTAGCTTCATTTTTACATTAATACTTTTGAGAAAGAGGAGGTTAACTAGTATAGAGAACAGAACAAGAACTTTACAAGAAGACAAAACGCATCGTAACATTACGTCAGTGCACACAAAATTATTTGTATAATGCAGAGGAAATTATCCACTAAAGAATCACTATATTTTTGTATCATGACCCAGAGATTAATATAACATTGATGTCAGGTGCCTGCAGATTCCCACCCCTCAACCAAACCCTCCTAGACGCCTTTGTATTATTAAGCATTTGATCCTGAACCATGGTGAAGGGACGAGCCACTGGAAGCACTAAAACTCCAACCCATGGCATAGCACGTCCCATCACCAAAGAGCTCTTCAATTAGAACCCAAAGCCCATATTCATAATCAGCTGCCGCTTGGTGAAGAGGAAAGAGAGAGAGACAGAAGAGGAGGGGGACCAGCTAACGAGCCCTTTGTGGAGCCTGATCTGCTCACAATAAAACAAGAGAGAAACGTATGACTTCTCAGGGCCCAAGTCCTCCATCCAGCGCTAACGTGCCTCCAGGCAGGCGCTCGAAGAACAATCAGGCCTGATTTCCAATTCTACGCTCATTAAGATGAGAGTGCGTTCGCACAGAGGGGAGGACCAAGGGGGAGTATCTGTGTGTGTGGGACAGCGGCTGCGTTTGGGACTCTTGAAGGCCTGGGAATCTTGACTCTCACAAGGTTGAGTGATTAGTCTTGGACCTCAAAGCCTGGGAGCGCACGGGTACAGCTCGGAACTCATAATGATACCCAATATTCCCACCAGCTGTCATCTACCCAACCTGGAGAATAAATTGAATACACTTAGTGGTTTAGTGCCTTAAAAATTTAAATTCTGTCATTATTTACGTACCCTCATGTCATTCCAAACCCATTTCATTCGTTCATCATCGAAACACAAATTAAGATATTAATAATGACAGAATTTTCATCTTCGCAACTACAACTTTGACGCATTCAAAAAGTTCATATAAGAGGTCGTAAAACTAATCCACATGAATCGAGTTTAGTACAAATTTTCCGAAGAGACTTGATCGCATATGATGAAGAGATTTAATTTAGGCATTTATTCACATTTAAACATTAATCAACGAACACATCCGATCCGATATGCTAAACGGAAGATCAAGCATGCTTGCTTGTTGTGCGAGAACCAATGATGTTCATTCTTGTGTTATGCAGCATTTGAGCTTCTTTTAATGTTCGCTGATCAATGTTTATATGTGTTTATGTGTATAAGCCTACATTCAATCTGTTCATCATATAAAGTGACAGTTTCTCTTCAGAAAATTTGGACTAAACTGCTCGATTCATATGGAATCGTTGTACGATCTGTTTATGAACTATATGAAATGACAAATGATAGTTTCATTAAAATATCTTCATTTGTTTCGAACATGAATGAAAGACTTACTGGTTTGGAAACGACATGAGGGTGAGTAATTGATTTTCATTTTTGGATGAACTATCACTTGAAGTGGTTTGTGAGAAGGTTTTATGAGAGTGGGTTTAAGTAATGCCTGGACCAGGGTACAGTGAGCCACAGAGGTTAATTTGTTTTGTCTGTGTGATTAAATCAAATAATTGAGACTTACAGCTTTAAAACCAAGTGCTGAAACAAACCTGATATACTATATGCAAATATTAAATAATCCTCAACTGAAATGACCTCTGCCCAACAGGGGTCACTATTGTGTCTAGTCCAGCTTTCTGTTTATAATTAAGGTTCAAAATCGTTGCCTGGCAACATTGAAAGTCACACACAGACTGTCCGGAGTGGGAAGAGCGGGCACCCGGTCCCAGCTCAGTGGCTGATGACATTGAAAGAGGCGCTGGCACAGTGTTTTGGCTATCTGAGATCTCCAAGAGTCGAGGGGAAAAGTTGGATGTGTTCAAATAAAAGTCTACAGGAATAACACAGCACAGTTCATTTGGCTTAATGACACAGAAGTATGACCCTGAAAAATAAAATAAAAAATTGTGCCAAGTTCTTAGAAATATACTCTTTGTTGGTGTTGGTGTCTTATAAAAAAAAAACCTTGAATAATGACACTGAAATTACCTGTTGTGTAACCATCAAGTAAAAAGGAATAAAATATCTTACACCATGAATACCGTGTTCTCATCTTAATCATTTAAAATTAAAAAGGTTTCATATATATATATATATATTGTGTTCTTCTGCTCATAAGCTTTGCCTTTTGTACACAACTGGTCCACTGGTGCAAAACATTCCAGTTTAGTCATATCACTCCATAAAACATTCTTCCAGAACTCCACAGGTCTATTCCAATTATTTTTAGCATATTCAAGTCGGCCTTTAATATTCTTCTTGGTCAAGAGTGGCATTCGGCAAGATGTCCCAACATGAAGGCCATGCTGTTTAGTGTTCTTCTTATACTCTGCATTGGAATGTTTTCCCTCTTTTCATCAGGTCATCTTGCAAGTCTTTCGGCAGTAAATTGAGGGTCTCAGTTGCTCTGATCAAACATTTTATTCCCCTTAATGATACTGAGCTTTTTCTTCAACACCCTCAAAGGTTTTCTTGTATGAATTTTAAACTTATGAATAAGGCTGCCAGCTGTGTCTCTAGGAACTTTTAATGTTTTGGAAATCTTCTTGTAGCCATAGACTTTCTAATGAAATAAAACAATTTGTCCTCTATAACAAGAGGAGAGCTCTTTTGTGAGAGCTCTTTTGATTTATTTGCCATATTTGCTATTCAACTTTAGCACATGCATGAGCTAAATGCCCTAGGGGAAAAAATGTATACCAAAATGTAATTAAAATACATTTATTTCATACTAATACCACAAATCCATTCACATATTTACTGACATATCACTTGAAAGTTATTGATTTTAATATTATAATGAAACTTTATTTGGAGTACTTCTTTATTGCACAATGCACATATCTTAATATTAAGCCTAAAATGTGTTTTAATATCACTATTAGTAAGGATAGTATGAACTCTGTATAGTATCAGTCTTTAAATGCAAGATATTTAAAATGTACCTAAAGTATACTTGCAATAGTTCCACTTTAGCACAATCAAATATACTTAAGTATATCTTTAATTGGACCTCAGCACTATTTCTGGATAACTAAAGTGCATTAAGTACAAAATTAGTTGTTCCAATTTAGCAGATTTACCAATTTAGTATACTAAAAGTACAATTGCATGGTATTAAGTACATGAATATTTAAATGTATTTGTAGTATACTTTGCACAAAATAAATGTATTTCAAATACATTTTAGTATACATTTTTCACTATGGTATATGCATGTGTAACAGCACAAGCTAAATCAGTTTTGTTATAGTTTCCAAAGGCTTTTGGACCATAGCATACAAATAAGTGACTTGAAAATAGCAGTGTTGAATAGGGGTTGAATAATTATGAAATGTCATGCTGTATACATGGATTTCTCTGCAACGTCATCACTGCTTGTGCACGCAACCGGGAGGCAGAAAAAAGACGTGTTTCGTGGTTTCGTGTAGTAGGCTAGTAGCATAGTGGTGGTGTCTGTAACGCAAACAAGCGTAACGTAACTTGTATAAGAGCTAATTCGGGCTGTCCAGTAGATGCTTCACTGCTAACATTGGCTATTGCATTACAAGCCTAACATGATAATTCATACATATATCACAGTAACACTGCAAAATTAAAGACAAACAAACAGATCCAACTAAAATCAGGTTTTATTTAGTGAGCAGTTATATACAAACAATACAAACAATAAGGAAAGCTTCAATAAATTATAAAGATGAGCTTCATGTCACTGACCCACATACATTATACTACTGTATGATTCTATATATTATACTATATAATATTAAATATATTATTCCCTTTGCATAGAGAAATGTTTCATTAAACTAAGCTAAGGAAAAAAATAAATTATAATTGATTCTTACTTAAAAATAAAATTCAAAATTCAAATTCAAATGTAGTCCATGTTTCACCATAATGTGCTATTTATATACAAACAAAGCTTAGTAATTACACAAAGAATTTAGCTACGAATATGATTTATCCCAAATACAGCTTATAACCCTCACCACCACATGGCATGCCTAAACCTACCCATAACAGTGCGTGTTATATTGACGCTAAAGGATGCCATGTGCGTAAGATTTCGACAAAATGTCATATGGCGTCACTTATATGACGCCAAAGGATGAGGGATGAGAATGTGTTGGATGAGACATTATGCATTGCTGTTACATCTGGCCTGTCTGTGGGTTTCATTTACATGCATTCTTGTTCTTGGCAAACACTTTTTTTTTTATCTCACCACAGCTGCTGGCCAGTGATACCTGAATGTCTCTCACTCATACACACAAAGACAGAAGGTGGCACAGGCGGTCCATGTGGCTGACCTGGTGCAAGAGGGCACATGAAACACTTCCCTCTGATTGGCTGCTTTCATACACTTCTGATATGTTGTGATAGGCCATTCATTACCAAATGATGTAAAAGGTTATAGGAGGGACAGGCAAATGGGGAAGAGGGAAATGAATAGCTTAGCAGTGGACCTTTGCTAAGGTCCATTAGAGATGAGTCCCAGCGAGGACCTATTGTCATTCATGATATGCATTCTTAAATACCCATTACCATTGAACGCTGATTATTTAGGAAAAGTGAGATCATTGAATGTACTTGACCTCTTGAAGGACAACATTTGGTCCTTAAAAATGCATCTGTGGTATTTTTTGTGTCAACAATAGGGCTCCAGAGGTAAATCCTTTCCGTATTTAGGTATAATTCTCCATATCAAATCAATCTAGACACCAAACAGTAACTATCACAAAGCTGTACGCACCGCACGCAGTGCGAGTCAACGGTCAAACAAGCTGAAAAGGAGAGTGAGAATTTAAGGACTATGATCCCTTTCCTCCCACCTCAACGCATGTTAGGACGTCTTGGAACTCACAAGTATTTCACACGCTCTTTCATGTGTAGACAGGAGAGGACCTTTATCCCCAGTGGGGGGCTGCTATTGAGAAGACGCCCCCCTCCCGACGTCTCCGTATGATTGCTGGATGGGGTCCTTGGCCATTCAGAGCTGAAGGGAAAGATATCGGCCTTGAAGCGACTGAAGAGGGAAAAGGGCAACTGGGAGCGTTTAAGGGATCTTAAATGGAGGAGCGTGGGCTCACTTGCGAGGCTGGCGTAGGTAATGGACAGATTGGTGTGAGGGTGTGTGTGAGTTGGATGGGGGGAGGGAATGACAATATGTTGAGTGGGAATAGGAGAGAGAGAGCCAGATGGCTTCGGCGAGGAATCACACACTGAGCGGAGCAAGTGTGGAGAACGAGTACTGGGGTCAAGCTTGATATTCAGTGTTCCCCTGAGCTATCTCATTCCATCCCATCAAGTAGCCCCGCTCGCTTGCCCTCTTTTTTCTTCGCAGATCTCCCCAAACAGTACAGACACCTCAAACGTGTCACGTTGCTTTGCTTTCACCTCCTTCTCTAATGTGGAAAACTCTGGTGCTATAACACACGTACAAGGACACATGTGTCTACTGCATTACTCAAGCCATTGAGAATTCCATAATTCAAGGCTAGAGCTTCATCAAAATGGGGATCTGGACAGGGAGAGATTGTGTCAATTGTTTTTTTTTGTATGTTCTCACTTCACAATGGACATGTGTTATCATAGTAGTTTCACAGAAACTCAGGGCCTCTAGAAAAAAGGGAAAATAGAAACGTGCACCTGTCTTTCCAATGTGTTAGGCTGTAACTCACACCAGATTTATAGCCAATTATATTAGAGACAGACTCGGACCATCTGGAAGGAGAGATTAGGGTTTGGAAAAATAACTAGAATTTGGAGTAAAAATATGCTTTGAAAGTCCTGATTAACAGCAGGGCAAGTGAGAATAATCCTTTTGTCATATCCATAGAACAAATCGCTAATTAACTTAAAAAATGGGGTGGGAAGCAGAGAATTCTGCACCTGTGTTTGCTAGGCTTTACTGATAGTGATCTCATCTATTACATTTTCAATAAAAAGGGTCAGTGATTTCAAATATATACCACGGTATTCAAAGCAAATTATGTCAGTCTCAGTTTCAGTATTTTTAAAGTAAAAGATACAGCGCATACCCACATCTTTTTAGGCTAATGCTGTAGAGAAATGTTGTGGGAGGAAAGCAGAAAGGTGTTTTTATTTAAAAACATGTTGATTTAAGCTTTGGATTTCTCTCAAATAAGATCAGGATGCATAATGGCTAATGACAATTAAACGATGCAGAATGCAGTGCAGGTGAGTCACTGTTACAGAACATACCTGCAGGGTCACAAGGCTGATCAAACCATCGCCCTCTAGTGGCTTAATCACACCATAACCACACTGAAGTGATTGAAATCATCCCTTCCAGTATATTACTGTATATGCCCTCCAGATGTGAGACAAAGCAATATTTAAACAACGGATATTCCCTTCAGGAAATCATTTTGTAAATTCAGAAACACATAATTTTCACTACTACAGTAATTCCATAGATTGTCCCTTTGGTTGTCAATCAGTCTTTGTTTCAGATAATCTACTTCTACTGATATTGCACTCTTCAGACATTAGGTGTTTCCATGCTTCCAGTGCTTTCTAAACTCTAGTTATAATTAAGTACAAGAAAGCCAATTAGAGAACACTTTTAATAACCATCTTTTTTCCCCCCAACTCTTTTGGATGTGGGATTTGTGTCTGTACAAGTATTGGGTGCAGCCTAATGTATAGTTGACGCATTTCCAACCGTTTTAAAATGGACAGATGGAGGTCATGAACTTGTAATGGTCTTAATGAGTCATTGTGCATTTTTAATCAAATAGTACTAATTTTGTGCATTTATTCATTGTGCTTCCTAGTTATAAAGCAGCTATTGATTTTTTTTAATTACCAAAAGAACATTGCTTTGGGTCAATGGTACAATTAAAGCCTGAAGCTTATACCATAAAGTGTTACAATCTGTAATCTAATATTTGGAAATCAAGCAGTAAATCGCAGGTTATTATGTATGATATTAATGTGATTACTGGACTTGATCTGAGGGTGATTAAGGTTACCCATATGAATGAACAGCCATGGCCGTTTCATCTCTCTGCCTCATTTCTTAAAGCTATGTTTCCTTGGGAAACATAGCTGTGGTTTGTAGCTGGTCCAGCTCTCAATCCTGCAATTCTTATTCAGGCTAAGATGCCATATTAGCTCAGATTAATTGTCCATCTGTCAAACTGGCAGTGGTGCCAGTCTTCCTCTTCTTGCATATTCAGATTAGCATAGAAAACCTGAGGGGCATCTCCGCTTCTGCTGGTCTCCATTGTAATGTGGAAGTCTTGTCGTGACCGGTGGATTATCAGATGAGAAAGGTGGGGGGAGAGTTTGTGTGTGTAACCAGGCAGAGATTTTTTTCACCCAAGGAAGCTCACCAGGGAAAAGTGGGATTTAAGGGTGATATACTATAATGTCAGAGAGTGACATGTGCATACACAACTAAAGAAGAATACAGAGATTAGTTGCATTATGTTTATTTTAAAACATATCAGAGATGTCAGACATATGTTGCTTTTATAAGGGTTGATTGTTGATGATTCTATACTTTAAAATTCTTCATCTATTCAAATGCACTATTCCCATATGCCAACTGATGCCAACTCTGAATCAACACACAACACTGCCATTTTTTCTTTATATTTTAATCAATATGTTCACAACTGCTTTAATAAGCTAATTTTTTCATGCTGAAAATGAATACAGCACATAGTGTGTGTGCTAACTGCATGATTTGTAATAACTTAGAACTGTACATTTCTGACATACGGGCATCACTTTGACAGTCACATCTGATAACAGATTTCTGTACAAATAAAAAAAGTGCTGTACAAATAAATGTGAATTGAAATATCAGTTAAAGATCGGTTTACACAAATAATTATATTATCTGTGCAACGAAAAGAAAGCAACGTGTTGGCATCACTACCCAGAATTTTATGGATATTCATAAAAATGTTCTAACTTGTGTATGTCGTATATGTCTATGTTGTTTTTTTGTGTTTGTCAAAAAAAAAAAAAAAACTTAAGTAGTCTTAGATCTGACTTTAAACATTCACAAAAATTACCTTCAAACCAGCTTTGTTTGCTGATGCCACGTTTGATATTTGCCTAATGCAATGACATTCAGGCCTGGTTTCACAGACAAGGCTTTAGATTAAGCCAGAGATAGACCTTAGTTCAATTAGGATTTTTAATTGGCATTTATAAACATGCCTCAGAAAAAAAAACATTATTCGTGTGCATCTTGAGACAAAACAATGGCACTGACAGATTTTAAGATATATATCAGTGCAAGTTGCTTTCAGTTTAAACAGCTCAATTGCCATTTTAGTCTGGTACTAAAATCAGACATTTTTAAGTGTCAAAATACTTCATAGTCAAACCGCAGTTTCAGATGCATACACAAAGTGTTTATAAGCAGCACACAGTGAGCACATGAGATATTATGAGCAAATGATATATAATTATATGTGTGAACACCAATTTATGAGGGTTTTGGACAGTTTGATGCTGAACAACAATACAGCTGATTTGCATCTATTCTGGGTTCAACAACTCATTCTGAAACACACCAAACAACAAAAGCAAAAACACATAATCATTGCCATAATCATTATCAGTACCTCTTCAATTGTAACAGAAAGACTATATGGCTAATTATGAATAATGAGGAAAGAGTGCATTGTGAGGGGACAAAAAATTCATTTGGATGGGTTTGTGGCGCATGTCAATTATGTGAATGGAATCACTGGCAGCAGTTCAGCAGCAGATAAGACAGACTTGTGGTTTATGGTGAAGGCACGCATGTTGTGCTTTGCTTAATATCTCTTTGTTTACTATGTTAAGGCAGCCGAAGTTTTCATTCTGATGAACGAAAAGCCCTGATTATATCAAATGGAAAAAAATATCTATCCAGTCTGCAAGAATAAATTTAGCATTCACACTTTCTAAATACTGCAAAACAGAGGATCCTCGTACAGTGGATCCTGTGTGAGTATGACTTTATTTACAGGTGGGCGTGAGGCCAGAAGAACCATTCCAGCCCTTGAGCTCTCACCTTATCTAACCTCAGTACAAGCAGGCAGTCTGCAGCGGTGCCTGTCCTCCCCTGCAGTCTCACATGCTAAAACAATCAACATCAATCCCATATCTCCATCCAAACAGGACCTCTCCCTACCCGAGCCCCAGAGGCCCATACAGAACCGGCCTATGGCTGCTGAGAAAATCTGGAGTGGAATGTTGAAGAGTTTTAAAACTACATATATGTTTCCCAGTTAAAACCCAACTTTCTGCCTTTAGTTTTTTCCAAATACTTTAGAGGGATTCAGAATCACACTTAAACTGTTATTAAAACAAATAGGTTGTGTCTAATGGATGCTAAAGCAACATTTTGTTTGCATTGTATGCATTGACCAACCTAAACCATCACCGAACATATTGGAACTTTCCAAAGATAGCAAAACCTATGAAGGTGGCTCAACCTGCACTCAGTAGTATCAGTATCCCATCCATGGCAACGTTTAGTATTATGTGCGTTTGTGTCGGGTGTTTGGTCTCTCTCCATTTCTTTCCCCATTGTGAGTTGAGGTTTTGGGGCTCTGCCCAGCACAACATTACAGTGATGAATAATGGCTGACAAGGGGAACGCAGCGAAATGGAGAGCAATGATGGACGTAGCTCACAGGAAATGGCTTTAAAAGCTCATTCCCAGCCAACAGTGGGCTCTCTTCACCACTCCAACCAAAAGTTGTTTAAAAGAAAAACTCTTGTCTGCATTGTGTGTTTACTGTACAGCTAATAAAGATTGAAGTTAAGTATCTTATCTCAAGCTAATTTTGTTTACAGCATATAAAAAATTAGGATAGTGTTGTATGTGAAGTATATTTCTTAACTATTGTCCAAAATCCCAGGAATATGCAGCTAAAATGTTGATTAGAATTTTCTTGATTAGAAGCTAATCACATTTCCTTCATGTCACTTAATGAGACAAGCATGATGAAGTTTGTTTCAAGAAAATTAATAATACTAAATAATTAGTAGTGTAGTTTCATTGAATGAAGATCAGTTTATCAGTAACGAATGATTAATATGACTCCCTCATGTCTGAAGGCAGGGAGAAACCAGATTCTTAATATTAATCCTAAACCTTTGGCGTCAATGTCATTTTTTTCACCCATATTTCCGGAATGTTCTTTTCTTTGTGACAGCAAATCCGTAGGTGGATCTGTCTAATGTTGAGCCAAGATTGTAATAAATGAGTCTTGCTGGCTGAAAATATCAGTAGTAGTAGTCTTGACTGCAGAGGGATTTTAGACAATTTTAAACTTAAATTTAAACACAATTACTTTTAAAAAATTCTTCTCTCAGCAACAGTTTCAATGTACTTCATGAGACCTTTGAAAATAAAAACAGTTCTTAAGCTCTTGAGTTGTACTCGACTTGGCTCTCACCTCATCTCCCATTCCTCTATTTCAGACAAATTCATCCCCCTTCTTGTCAGGACACACACAGTACCTTAACTGTACTGCAGCGGCCCTCCACCCCTTCGCTGCAGATGGCAAACGGGGCATAACCGTACACACACTGAGATCACAGTGGCATGAGAACATACATTCTCAGTCCATCTCACCTAACTCATTAGCATCCATCACACAGTTATTATTCATAAGGGCAGTGTGGGTTTAACATGTTAATCCTGTCAGAATTTTTAGAGGTTATTGAGACAATTCACTTTTTAGCTGCATTCGGTTATAAAAAAGTGTTTATGCACCCTAAGAAAAGTCTGCAAAAATAGGGCACAATGTCCTGTTAATATAAAGAAATTTTTCATATTGATGTTTTACAGACATTTATTAAACCCTACTGTTTGGGTAGTGATATTAGTAGCTGAAATCTTCGAGGGTTTATTTGCTTATGTTCTATGAAGCTCAGTGCTTTTCCCATTATGATAGAATATGAAAGAATTTTTCGTATCGATCTTTCACAAATGTTTACCCTTATTTTGAATAGCACATTACATTGTGTTGTGGTTTCCAGCGTTAAAATAATGTCCGTAAACATAACGGGTAATCTCCTGGCAAAACATTACCAGAACCTTTTCCATTTTTCTACTGATTTTTTGTTTTTTCTTATAGTTTGTTCTAAGCAGCATGTAATATCTTTATGGCCTTCACAGGGGCGGACTTAACCATTAGGCAAAGGTCGGCAATTGCCTTGGGCCCCGAGCTACCTAGGGGCCCCTTAAATGCCCCATTAAATTATGCTTACGTTTTTTTTTTTTTTTTTTTTTTTTACATTTCGCAAATGATATATTTCTAAAAAACATTTGCGAAAAAAGGTATCAAATCATTAGTCGCAGACAGGAGGCGCCCCCCCCCCCCCCCCCCACACCTCACCTCACTAGATTGGACTATTGCATTATCTCACTTTCTGCGTGCGAAAGTGACAAGGCTGTAATGCGCCAAAAAAACTGACGGAGAAAAAGAAGTGATTGACAGACAGTGTACAGAGTGACAGACAGAGTGTACAGAGTAGTAGACAGAGTAAAAATTAAGCGAAGCTACCCAAGCGGTGCTGAAAAACCAGGAAGCGGGAGGAAAGCAAAACGTTTTTAGCAAAATTGCAGAAGGTAACAAACTTTTTTCTGATGCCCGCTGACAATGACAACAATGCTAACGATATGTTACAAGTCCATGGCCATAGCCAGCTATAGAGGGGTTTCACCAACGTCACGTTCTGGGCGGTAACCCGGATGCGCGGCCATTATGGAGGCACTCGGATGTAAACAACAGCATGGATTGCACTCTTTATGTACTACTGAACACATTGTTACACTAATAAACCACGGAAAAAACACGTGGTAGGTGCGAAATCATATAGAGAAGGACTTGGGAAGCAGGAGAGAGCGCAACATTTTGACAAACTAAAGTTAATATGTGGTAAAGATCCGAACGAGTTAGGTTCTCTAGCACGTAACATTACTGCAATTCTTCCATCTATTTATTATAATACCGACATAGGATACGTTCAGATTGTCAGTCCAAAAAAGCACATGAAATCCGTTTCAAGTTACATCCATATGTGGTTTGAAATTCTATTCAAATCACATATCAGGACATCAGCCTCAGTCTGAACGATCGGATTTCGCGTGGTATGTCTTAAAATGCAAACGTCATTTATAGGATACATGCTGAAAGTCACTGTCGAAATAATGCTGTGTTGTTGCAAAGTGCCGGACGAGCAGAAAATTATTATTTCTGAAACCGGCCCAGACGAGCGTGGGAAAAAAGCCGTACATGCAGCCTCCTACAGTTCTGCCGCAGTAGTCCAGCGCGGCGGCTACACATTTCCATTTGTAACATTTAAAAAAGACAACATCTAACATTATATTGCAAATGCAACCCCCTTATCAACGCAAAGTCATTGCCATATTACCAAATAACATGCATGGACACACACGTCGGATCTGAACAGTTGCGATACACAGTGAGTGAGGACATCATTTTAGATCAGATTCCAATTTGATACAAAGATAATCGGATTTGGACTGACAGTGTGAATGTAGCCATAGTTAACTAGGTCGACATTTTAGCCATAGTCAACGCTTCATCATTTAGCAGCTACATGTGTCTGATGCTGTACCTCTCTCAACCACAAACGCCTTCTTTCATCAGTTTTTTGCACTCTTCTCTTTAACTTTTGACAGTCTATAGCACTCGACATGTTTTTTCCCGATGTGACCGATTGGTACAGACCAAAACTCGACCATTTTTCAGCAGCAATAATCAGCCAAATTTGCGAGTCCATTCAGTTCAATGGCATTATTTACGTTCTGTGCCTCCAAAATGGCCGACTTCCGGATTGATGACGCGTCGTGAAACCTCTCTATGAGGTGGCCGAGGTCCGGAACTCTGTCATTTTTTTACATTCAAAAATAAAATGTCAAGCTCTCTGAATGATTAATCAGCCGTTTAAACCACCTCATATGTTGCTGCGAGAAGCTAGCGCAGTGAACGGGGCTTGAGAGCGCGCTGTGAGTGAGGGCGCGCGTGCAGCCTCCGTGTTGCCAGATCCACTAATGGAAAGGTGGCAGTAGCCTTCTGGACCTGTTTTTCTGATTTAATGTGACACTTTAGGAAGTTATTAAAGTGGAAAGTTGCATGTTAGGGTTAGTGATATATTAATCTTATTTCCAAAACACAAGCTTTGAACTTATTTTGGATTATTATTATTATTTTGTTTTGTTTTTCTTGTTTTTCGTAGCAATATCTGGCAACATTTTACTGTCGGCATTAATAAAAATAGACAAACTGTAATTGCATAAAGCTACCACATTCGGTAAGACAAACGCAATGATCATCGTGATTATCAAGAAATGTATAACACTATCACAAACTATAGCATAATACAGATCTATATGAATGAAATTAGCCAAATAATTTACTGGCCAGCAGGAAGACGGCTCATGCTGTTTAGTTAACCTTTCAAAAAAAAAAAAAAAAAAAAATTCGTTCTCTTTTAAAGATCGGATGGGGGGCCCCATACTACCTTCGCCTTGGGCCCCCAATTTGCTAAATCCGCCACTGGGCCTTCAGGTAGTGATATTAGCAGCTAAAATCTTCTGGGGTTTGTTTATGTAATTGCTTATGTCTGATGAAGCTCAGTGGTTGTCCCACTATGCTGTGCCAAGAGTAGCGACTTAATTAAAACTTGAGCAGTTTGCAACCCCCTGCGTCTAAACACACACAACAGTGTCTCCAGGGACTCTTATGCACACACATCAGAGTTTCTACATATGGTTTCTTGCTGGATTAAATGCGTCTTTTTACATGCTTATATGTGTATACAGTACGTCTCTTGCGTCTTGCATTTGGTACTGTTAACATAAATTGCTTAATCAAACAATAAAACGAAAGATTATTTTATCATAGAGTGATTTCCAGTTGGATTGAAATGGACACAACCGAAGTCTCTGGATGAAATGAAAAATAATGGAGCTATTAACAACTGTCTGTAAAGATTATCCTGCTTGGGAAAAAAGTGTACATGCTTAGCTACATTAACATAAAATGTCAACACTTACTTTACAGTAAGGGTCTATGTGTTAACATTAGTTAATGCAGTGCAATAGTTTTACAGCACTTACTAATAATAATACTACTAATAATATACAGTATATACACTCACCGGCCACTTTATTAGGTACACCTGTCCAACTGCTCGTTAACACTTAATTTCTAAGCAGCCAATCACATGGCGGCAACTCAGTGCATTTAGGCATGTAGACATGGTCAAGACAATCTCCTGCAGTTCAAACCAAGCATCAGTATGGGGAAGAAAGTTGATTTGAGTGACTTTGAACGTGGCATGATTGTTGGTGCCAGAAGGGCTGGTCTGAGTATTTCAGAAACTGCTAATCTGCTGGGATTTTCACGCACAACCATCTCTAGGGTTTACAGAGAATGGTCCGAAAAAGAAAAAACATCCAGTGAGCGGCAGTTCTGTGGGCGGAAATGCCTTGTTGATGCCAGAGGTCAGAGGAGAATGGCCAGACTGGTTCGAGCTGATAGAAGGGCAACAGTGACTGAAATAACCACTCGTTACAACCGAGGTATGCAGCAAAGCATTTGTGAAGCCACAACACGCACAACCTTGAGGCGGATGGGCTACAACAGCAGAAGACTCCACCGGGTACCACTCATCTCCACTACAAATAGGAAAAAGAGGCTACAATTTGCAAGAGCTCACCAAAATTGAACAGTTGAAGACTGGAAAAATGTTGCCTGGTCTGATGAGTCTCGATTTCTGTTGAGACATTCAGATGTTGGAGTCAGAATTTGGCGTAAACAGAATGAGAACATGGAACCATCATGCCTTGTTACCACTGTGCAGGCTGGTGGTGGTGGTGTAATGGTGTGGGGGATGTTTTCCTGGCACACTTTAGGCCCCTTAGTGCCAATTGGGCATCGTTTAAATGCCACGGCCTACCTGAGCATTGTTTCTGACCATGTCCATCCCTTTATGGCCACCATGTACCCATCCTCTGATGGCTACTTCCACCATGTCACAAAGCTCTAATCATTTTGAATTGGTTTCTTGAACATGACAATGAGTTCACTGTACTAAAATGGCCTCCACAGTCACCAGATCTCAACCCAATAGAGCATCTTTGGGATGTGGTGGAACGGGAGATTCGCATCATGGATGTGCAGCCGACAAATCTGCGGCAACTGTGTGATGCCATCATGTCAATATGGACCAAACTCCCTGAGGAATGCTTCCAGCACCTTGTTGAATCTATGCCACGAAGAATTGAGGCAGTTCTGAAGGCAAAAGGGGGTCCAACCCGTTACTAGCATGGGGTACCTAATAAAGTGGCCGGTGAGTGTATATACACTGAACAAAATTATAAACGCAACACTTTTGTTTTTTCCCTTACTTTTCATGAGCTGAACTCAAAAATCTAAGACTTTTTCTATGTACACAAAAGACCTATTTCTCTCAAATATTGTTCACAAATCTGTCTAAATCTGTGTTAGTGAGCACTTCTCCTTTGCCGAGATAATCCATCCAACTCACAGGTGTGGCATATCAAGATGCTGATTAGACAGCATGATTATTGCCTTAGGCTGGCCACAATAAAAGGCCTCTGTAAAATGTGCAGTTTTATCACAATGCCACAGATGTCGCAAGTTTTGAGGGAGCGTACAATTGTTGGCATGCTGACTGCACGAATGTCCACCAGAGCTGTTGTCTGTGAATTGAATGTTCATTTCTCTAAGCCGTCTCCAAAGGTGTTTCAGAGAATTACAGTACATCCAACCGGCCTCACAACCGCAGACCACATTAGGGCTGTCAACGAATATTCTAAATTCGAATATATATTCAAATATTTTTAAAAAACAGAAATTCGAAGGTGAAAATTAATATTCGAATCATGTGGAAAAACAGGCCCGCGGTAGCAGAGGCGCGGCTGTCTGCTTTGCGAGTGGCAAAATTCTGAAGCTTAAAATGTAAAACGCATTTTCCAGCTGCACAGCTAGCACACAGTGAGTGTCTGGCTCACGCACTGGCTGTGCTGCGGCAACTGCACATCCAATGGCACGGGCGCCTCCAACGTGTGCGCCAATGAGCTAGCATTACATCAGACACATCAGAGCCCGCCAAGGGGGCGTGGCCAGACGCCCTCGAAATAGCCATAGTAGCAGGCTAGCTAGCAGCAGTTTACCCATGAGTTTACCACAGCACAGCTCGCTCGGAGCGTTCAATGTCGGTTCTATATACTGTAAAACTTCAATTAATGTTAATAATATTTGTTTCAATCACCGAATTAAGCCTGCTATATTTAGGACAAGAGTCGCGAGTCGCGACCTTACATTGCTTGCACAAAACTCTTGATCAGCACTCTACATTTGTTTATTGTTGTTCATTTAAACCGTTATGCGCAGAGAGCGTGAGGGCGAGAGAGAGAGAGAGAAAGAGTGCCTGCGAGTGGGAGCGAGAGTAAGGTCTGCGGTCTTGGCCATTAGTTGATTTACTTGGTTTTGTGTCAGTTAATACGTTGTCAAATATATTTAAACATAAATAAACTACCTATACAAGTAGTTGTGTCTCTTTGTATTAATTTGTCCTGTTATTGACGTAATGCCCAACCAGATATTCGAATAGTTCGAATATATGTGTTTTTTTAGAGGGAATATTCGAACGTCATTTTTGAGCAAATTTGACAGCCCTAGACCACATGTAACCACACCAGCCCAGGAGCTCCACATCCAGCATCTTCACCTCCAAGATTGTCTGAGACCAGCCACCCGGACAGCTGCTGCAACAATCGTTTTGCATAACCAAAGAATTTCTGCACAAACTGTCAGAAACCGTCTCAGGGAAGCTCATCTGCATGCTCATCATTGACCTCATCGGGGTCTCCACCTGACTGCAGTTCGTCGTTGTAACCGACTTGAGTGGGCAAATGCTCACATTCAATGGCGTCTGGTACTTTGGAGAGGTGTTCTCTTCATGGATGAATCCCGGTTTCTCTGTACAGGGCAGATGGCAGACAGCATGTATGACGTCGTGTGGGTGAGCGGTTTGCTGATGTCAACGTTGTGAATCGATTGGCCCATGGTGGCGGTGGGGTTATGGTATGGGCAGGCGTATGTTATGGACAACAAACACAGGTGCATTTTATTGATGGCATTTTGAATGCACAGAGATAACGTGACGAGATCCTGAGGCCCATTGTTGTGCCATTCATCCATGACCATCACTTCATGTTGCAGCATGATAATGCACGGCCCCATGTTGCAAGGATCTGTACACAATTCCTGGAAGCTGAAAACATCCCAGTTCTTGCATGGCCAGCATACACACCAGATATGTCACCCATTGAGCATGTTTGGGATGCTCTGGATTGGCGTATACTACAGCGTGTTCCAGGTCCTGCCAATATCCAGCAACTTTGCACAGCCATTGAAGAGGAGTGGACCAACATTCCACAGGCCACAATCAACAACCTGATCAACTATGCGAAGGACAGATTTAGACAGATTTGTGAACAATATTTGAGAGAAATAGGCCACTGTGTACATAGAAAAAGTCTTAGATCTTTGAGTTCAGCTCCTAAAAAATGGGGGCAAAAACAAAAGTGTTGTTTAGAATTTTGTTCAGTGTATATATGCACTTATGCACGCGCCAACAATGCGCCTGAACACACCTCATTTTCAGACATGGGCACACAAATGGGCGCAAATGCATTTGCTATTTAAACAACGTGGCGCATGACGTGAAAATGATAACTACATCGGGCTGAAGCTAGCAAATCGAAATTTTGCTGATCCTTGACGTGATCACGGGCAGCAGAAAGTTGATTCTGTACTATTTTGATCTAATATATATGTTTTTTAAATGTTGTAGATGTAAGAATAGCGAATGAGAAACGATGAAATTATTGACTACATTTTGAAACAAATGTCTTCTTAATGATTTTCAGTTTTGTTGAAGGAAATTTCAGAAACAGTTTTTCAATAACGGAAGAATATGTAAAAGTATATTGTAGTCCTTCACAAATCAACCCTCAACAAACTACTTGTCTGGTCTTAAAAATGTATAATACAGAAATTGTTGTCATGTCTGCATAGCCATAGCCAGAATTATCCCAACAACGTTTTATCTGTACAGAGGTAAATGTCACCGGGGTTAAGGCCAAGGGTTTATTCACCACACTCCGGAGGAGCAGACACCAGAGGACACCAAGAGGCAGACAACCACAGTGACTTTAAAAGGTAAGTTTTTATTCAGTTTAAACAGGGAAAAAGCAGGGACAGGGACGTTCGTGGCTCTTTGCATCGTCAGACTCGTCGAATAGGCTCGTGGGACAGACAGTGACTCCTCTCGTCGTCAGGCTCGTCGAATAGGCTCGTGGGACAGACAGTGACTTAAAAGCTCACTTCACCAGCAATGCTGCATACTTCCAGACTCAGACCGTAAGTGGAAAGGTAAGGATTCTTCACGGTACAAAGTACTTTTCGTCGGTGCACAATAATGAGACAGTGGTTTAAAAGCTTACTTCACCAGCGTCGCTGCATACTTCCAGACTCGGACGGTAAGTAGGACAGGTAAGGATTCTTCACAGTACCAAAGTACTCTTCGTCGGTGCACAGTAATGAGACAGTGGTTTAAAAGCTTACTTCACCAGCGATGCTGCGTACTTCCAAACTCAGACTGTGAGTAGAAAGGTAAGGATTCTTCACAGTACAAAGTACTCTTCGGTTCACAAAAACACCCCACACTCGTGTTCACTTCAAATCCATAGCCAGGAATCAATGTGTATCAATAAGGCAAAAGCACTGCAATACACTCACACGATAGGGTTGATCACAGGCCTACGATCCGTCTGTTACACTCACGTGGGGGAGATTCAATCTCCAGTTCCTCCTCGACACACTCTGCAACACACACTTCTCCAATAGTCGGTTCACACTCACTGCATCCTCTTCAGGCTGTTTGAATGTTCGTAAGATGAAATCAATGCACTTATCTCTCTCTCTTCGCAGTGCAGGTCCAATCGATAACTCGGTCCAGCAGATTTCCCACAGACGATCACTCGGATCCAGCAGACTTCAAATGGGCGGCTTCCACACCCAGACAATTTTCCCGAGGAAGCTTGTGCCCAAAACTGCACCGAGGCAACCAGCGCCTGTACTGAGACAACCACTTTTCCCCTGCCTGTACTTTAAGCCCCTCTCTTTATACTCCTTTTTCCCGGGCATGTAGTTCAATAAAGCACTACTCATTGGCTTCAGCTGGCGCTCATTATGGTCGGCGGTCATGATGTGTAAACCCAGAGCCGGCCCGGTGTTACACCGGCATTTCTTCCCCCTGGAAAGAGTCAACAAAATTTGTTTTGTTCCCGGTTTGTTCACCCGGTGACATAATGGGAGGCAGGCCTTCAGAGGGGAGAGACTAGTTGACACTTCAGGACTGCATTGTCGTCATGTCCAGGCGCAGGTCCTTCATCAGATCTGGATACGGCCTGGATCCGGCAGACTGCGGTAAACTTCAGGATAAAGAAAATAGTAAACTTTGCTAAAGGGATTGTTTAGAACAAGTATGGTTTATTTTCACACAGAATCTGTTGCTCCATCAATGTTCAATACAAACACAAATATACATACTGTATATATATATATATATATATATATATATATATATATATATATATATATATTTGTTCTGCAATCATACACTATGGAAGAAGTGAAAAGCTATTTTTTCTTAAGCTGTGCCTTTAGCCCCATTGCACCCTATGTTTATGTCATTTAAAATATATATCCCTGCAACATTTCAGCCATAAATAAATTATAAATGTTAGCTAGATTTTGTTCATTATCTGTCTATCTTTGTGTGTTTATGCTGAAACATATATAACGGTTGGTCCCACTTTATATTAAGTAAAACAAACAAAAATAACAACTTTATTCAACTAATCATTTCCTTCTCTGTGGGCTGTGATATTTCACGTAGTGAAGCTACGCAAAGCTTCTAGGTTGTACGCCACGCATCACACACATGACCAGCGTCGGCCAATAGTGAGCCTACGTGTGACGTGCAACCTAGAAGCTTTGCGCAATATCACTACGTGAAATATCACGGCCTTACAGAGAAGGAAATGATTAGTTGAATAAAGTCGTTATTTTTTTATTATTATTTTTTGCGCACAAAAAGTATTCTCGTCACTTGATAAACTTGTCACTTAGTCACTTGGACTATTTTAACGATGTCTTTCATAACTTTTAGGCCGGCCAGTTTCGATCCCTTAAGAAGCCTATGGAGGAGTGATCCAGCTCTCAGATTTAATAAAAAATATCTTAATTTGTGTTCCAAAGATGAACGAAAGTCTTACGGGGTTGGAACAACATGAGGGCAGTGTTGTAGTCGAGACCAGCTCACTCGAGTCCGAGTCGAGACCGAGACCAGAGAGGGTTGAGTCCGAGTCGAGACCGAGACCAAAGAGGGTTGATTACCTAATTTAGTTGTATTTACTTAGAGTGATATTGGTTTAAAAATATTATCAGTTAAGGGTAAAAAGGCCACATAGTAGGTACTGTTAAGGTAATTTTATTACAATTATTACTTGTCAGTATTAAGTGCTCTTGGCCACATAAAATCATTGTACCACAACATTAGAACTCAATCTGATTAACATTTAGTTATGGAGGGGGTGCAAGAGTCATCAGTCATCATCGTAACTGTATTCATTTTATTATTTATTTAAACGAGATTTGGTTTTCTCTGTGACACTTTTGTCCTATGTTGTAAACAGTAAATATTAAAATAACACAGTTGAGACAAATGTAGCATGTGACTTTCTGGAAAGCAGGATCACTACAGGCGGATGGCAGGTGGACACAGCGTAAAACAGAAGCGAGAGCGGGCGGGTCACTGGTGTAGGGGAGCACATGAAGCGCGGGATGAAAAAAGTAGTCCCTTGCAGACTTCTACACAGAACTAACCAGGGACGTGCACAGGGGGGTGCAACTGCCCATATGCCCTTCTCACTCAAGTTGCCCTTCCGAGAAAAAAATTCAATCGTACAATGGATGCAGAATTTCACGTAGGCCTAGATTAAAAAAAAAAATCGCAAAGCCTCATTTACTTCCATTCGGGCACCGAAAGTGAAAGTCAGTATGAAGGGCAAATGCTGCACGCGACCATAGACTGCACGCGACCGGCGTAGGGCCACGCAAATTACTTAAGGCCACGCCTCCATCTCGTGTCATAGTCATAGCGCGCCATCAAATGTGTAGCTACAACATCCACGACAAAATGAAGCGAAACTATCCTTCTGGTCACGAAAAGAGGAAGAAGAAAAAAAACATGAGAGTGAATTGCGGGAACAACAATCAGGTAAACTTGTGTTCTCTCCTCTCTAAGTTTGATGTCAGCAAAGTTTGATATTTTTCGGTCTTGCTAACCTAGCTGGGCAGGCAGTGCATCTCTTGCATCACTTTGTGGCTGACAAAAGTGAGAGTAAAATACAATTATTTATTACGTTTGATTTTGATAAACGACAAAGTGCAACGGTGTTTGTTTACTGCAGCTCGGAAAACATAACCGCGTCGCGTGTGTTATCGTGCGTTCATATGCGCGTTGCCGAAATGAAACTCGCATTTTTCAAGCAGAAATATGTGGAGACCAGACATACTGTACAATACATGCACGTGAATGATGGCACTCCCAATCAAAGTACACATTTTACTTTTAAAACAAGACACTGGTTATCTAGTCTCAGTGTAGTTAAAAACTCTAAACAACTGCACTAATTATGCAAGATAGAAAGCAATGTATTGACAATTTGACATTGATTGACTATTGATTTATAGGCTATATTGAATTAAAAATGTTGATTAGCTGGACATACTGGTCAAAATGGATCCACATCCCTCAGTAAATAATAACCATAAATCAAGAATTGTTTCAACATGCATAATACAAAATTAAAAAAATCATACTGATGCCGAAAATGCCCAGGCTGTAGAAAGAACCAAAGTTAATCCCAAAAGCCAAAGCTCAGGGTTATAATTTATTATTTTCTTCTTATTTATGTTTACGTTAATATTCACTTACTTAATAATATTCACTTATTATCTTAACATTCTATAGAAAATACTCTATTCAATAAATACTGTGCGTTTGAACCTCATTCTGTTCTATATTGTTGTACTTATTCTTTTACTGTTTTGTTTAAAGAAGGGAGGATTGTATGGGAGCGCTGAAGTGTCAGGTGTGACTGTGGCAATGGCAAATGGTTTACATAGCTCACGACATCACAGGTCAGGTAGAGGCCCCTTAGCAGAATTTTGCTTAGGGCCCCAGGGAGGTCAGGATTGGCACTGGGTGTAGCAGTCGATTCTGTTCCTTACCGGAATTCCAGTTCCCTTTACGCAATCATACTACAAATCATGCGTAGTTGCCCAGATGAGCAAAAAGCACAATTGAATGTACGGGAAGCCAAAAGGTTAAAAAAGGATTGTGTTTTTTCCGAAATCTAAGCGTTTTTTTTTTTATTAGAAGCGAGTTTTTCCCCATCTGTCAAGAATTCAATCCAGATTATTTATTAAAAAAATATATAAAAAATAATTAAAAAACAATAAACAATAATATGAGGAACTCTTTTTCTCATGTGTATTTTGGTGACATTTAACATATTGTTAATACATTTTGTATACTGTTTACAAAGTTGCATATCATAAACCTGTCATCTTTGACGTTTGCAATCGTTTGTAAACACGGTCAGATAAGGCAATTTGTATGGGCAAAATTCAACTGAATATATTCCTTCATATAGCCCGTGAGTTTTGGGGGTAGTGCCCTTTTTTCAGGTCAGAGCAACTGCCCCACAAAATTCCTGTGCACGTCCCTGGAACTAACTAAGCATTAGCTGTCAAAATGCTAAAATTTCATGCATATACAGACATTATGAGTTCTTAATCTTATTTTATCTTAATCTTTCTTTGTGCTTTATTTGTTGTTCCCTTTGCTTCGGTAATTGAAGTAGCCTACCACAGAATTTACATGTCGCAGAGGTTTTCCTTTTTAAAGTCTTACTGCATATGGATTCTTTGTGGCTCTTATATGCAAACTGAATAATGGATGATTTAGCAGACATTTTCAATACATAGTTGAGCTATAGGCTCATGACATCCTGACCTGACCTGAGTCCTGCTGCCTTTGCGCTAACGTTAGTCTAAGTCATGCACAGTTTTTCACAAGAAAATCACCAATCATTGGACGTGTCAATCAAACATCAATTTGAAGAAATATTAAAGCTAGGGTATACGATTTCAAAGATTGTTCATTATTAATATCCTCGTTTAGATGCTTGTTATGGTTATATAGTACAATCCTAACAATATGAATAGAAAAAAGAATGAAAAAAATCCATTCACTCTATTGGTTACACAGCCGCAGAGAAGTTGACCAATGTAAGCTGTTTGGCCGGACAGCTTACATTGGTCAACTGCTCTCATCCAATCACCAGCTCCACTGAAACTCCGCCTGGCGCTCGCGTCTCCACCGCACCCGCCCCCCTCCTGCGTCATGAAATTGCGCGAGCAAGCAGCTGACAGTCTATGGTAGCTAAGTAGCATATCAGCAATGGATAAAAAAGGACAGCAGCAAGCGTCCCCTGCTTGTCCCTACAGTAAAGTAAGGACGAAAGAGAAAGTCATTAGAGGAACGAGCAGAGATAAAAAAAAATGTGAAGAACGCCGAACTTTGAGTAGGATTTGAGTAGGAAATTTTTCAATAGGGTCCACCATTGACCGTTGGAGGAAGCTTCAGGAAGATCTGGGACTAAAGACCGACGCTGACACGGCTGACTTTTTGTTGAGCAGGTAAACATTTATAAATACTTTTATGGACGTGTTACAAAAATAGCTTTTTATCAGTTTGACAACTTGCTCATGCTGCCGGTCGGCATTGGAATGTTAGCCGTTTAGCATCGCCTATCACGGGTCAAAGTAATTATATTTCTTGAAGTCCTTGAATATATTTCAGTTGGCCTAAGTTAGCGGGTTTCTGTTAGAGCCGATCGAAATTTGAACAAGATGCGCTGTGTGCTGCAATAACAATTACTGAAAACCTTAGCAATACTAGTAGTATTATACTAATGGTGGTGGGGAGTTTAGAACATTTCATGTGTTGCTAATCTTGCGTTGACGTGAACTCAAACGTGACATTGAATTGTTGACTAACCCTTTAAGTAAACATAGTGAGCATTGAGGCTCCCTTATTTTCACGGTGCATTCTGGAAGTAGCAACATTTTCAATGCACTGGTAGGATTTTGCTATTGAGACAGCCCTTAACCCTCTGGGGACTAAGTCCTTTTTGGTCCGTTTTCTCTATTTTTACATTTGGGCTTATAAACCATATGTAATGGAGATGGATCACTATGTGTTTGGTATCTATGGATTCAGAAGACCCTACGATAACATAAGAATGCATGTAATGTGTCTATAAAGGAAGTATGAGTGAAAAATGTACTATAAACTAGAGAATTTCAAAAACGGAAATTAGATTTTTCTCATTTATTTCTGAAAATCACACAAAAACAGGTTTTGTACAAAAAATATATTTGTCAAAGCCTTTGCTTGACAGACATGTGTAATTGTTAAATAAAATGTGTAAAGAACAATGAAAAAAGTAACTTTATTTACAAATAGTCCCAGGCGTTTTTCATAGGAATGCTTAGAATTTTCTAAGCAATGCCTTCTCCTCGTCACTCTCCAGTAATTGTTCCAGAGCTTGTTCCACCGTAAATCGTTTACTGCTTGCCATCATAAAAGTGCTAAAACAATAAATAATGCTATAATTGTATGTATGTGTATATATATATATATATATATATATATATATATATATATATATATATTATAATTGTTTTGTCTCTCTCTCATATAAATTTCTGATAATCCGCTCCGTAAGCCTCCGTTCGCTCTCTCTCCTTCTCTCCATTCAACGCTGTTTGCATCATATCCCTAACTATATAGTACCACCCCTTGCAAGGCTACAGAGTCCTCTGATTTGCTAGAAAGGTCATGCTAGAAAATATTTCTCCATCGGCAATTTTTCAATTGGTTGTTGTTCCCGGAATCTGCCCAACAACATCGATTTCATTGGCCTTTTACATAGTGGTATTGCGCAACAAGGAAGTGTGTATATTTACAAAGCCGGGTATCACTGTTTTCAGCGGAATCTGAGGAAGACGGTAAAAAAGGCTGCAGCTCTCTATCATTAATAGTTTTTAAGATAATTACACATTTGTAAAAGTATGCCATTTTGGGCGGTACCGCCCAATCCGTCACCAGAGGGTTAAAATGGCCAACTTCCTGATCAGTGCCCTAACTTCTGAACTAGGAAGCTGATCGAGACACACACATTGTCTTTAACATTAATACCAGGATAGATGCAATAGATTTAAGAAACAATGATTCCTTATTTGTTATATAATAAAAGAGGAGAGGATTGGGTTTGTTACACATTCCTGCACATTTTACTGCCAAATCACTAAAGGTGCCCTAGAATGTGTTGAAATAATATTTTAATTTTGTCTCTGATATCTACATAGAGGGTATGTGGCTTATTTAAGGGCATTTAAAATGTTAAAATGGTTTTACAGGTCCATTTTCAACTCTAGAAATTGGCCCTAGAATGAAATGGTCTGTTTTTACCTTATTTGGAAGGGTCATGAATAGTAATGAGGAGTTCTGCTCTGATTGGCTGTTTCACTGTTTCACTTCACACACTCTGAAATACAAGCGTGCAAAATAATCAAACATCAGTTTTCAAAAATTAAAACATTTTAACAAACGGACTAACGTTAGATGCCTTGTCAAATAAATAGCTTCAACTTACAGTATGTGGTGGAGAATGTGACGTTAGCTAGAAGGATCGAGTGAGCTAACATTATCTGTGAGCAACTAAACTAACGTAGTTAGCCCCTGACGTGTTGTTGATGAAATAGATGAAAGTAAAATTATTTGACAAAAAGGAATTTACATATGTAGTATTATTTTGTAGATTTATATGACAACACAGGCAAGAAATATTAACCTTAGCGTAAATACTTTGTCATACTATTTAGTTATGTATGCTAGTTACTTGGAGTTTGCTATTGTTACTGTACTAGGATCTTGCACTGGATCTAGATAACACAGTGTAAATTATATGAAGTTCCTAAACGTAAGTTAGGGAGGAGTGAGCCAATCTAATCTTTCAATCAACAGCCTGAGTATATAAGCAGCCGCTTACCTCTCCCTAGCATCAGCTGTTCCAGTGTCCCTCCACTTCCCCAAACTCCACCTTCATCTTAGGTAACTCGCCCTTTAATTATCAGGTCCTACATTTAGCCACTGGGGGGCATATCAGAGCTCGAGTTGAAGCTGCTTCATCGAGCCACTCTCCAGTGGACAGCAAGCCAAATAAGTTTAACCTAATATCTTAAAGATTTTATCGGCAAACGAACTCGTTAACGTTAATAAAATCACTAGTTTACCGCTTGCGGGAATATAGTTGGAATTGCCCCCTTCTTCAGTATGAGATGCTGAGAGAAGCCTTCTTGATATTGTCCCAGGTTAGAAAATAAATCCGTGGTGAAATGCGCAAAGCAAACTAACAACTTCGAATTAAACTGTTGCGTTATCCGATTATAGATAAACATCAACCACGCCTGTTGACATTTATTTTCTGTGGGAAGGGTATGAAAAGTCCTCACATCCCCTGCACAGCCTGGAACATAACTTGTCTCCATGACCTGCCATTTTCCCTATGATCCTCGCTTGTCTCTTCACCTGCAGAACTTCCGATGATTTAGCTGCGCAGTTTCGCCTGGCATTGAACATGGGCTGGCATGCTAATTTTTGGAGGCGTACATATTAATGATCCTGACTGTTGCGTCACAGTCAGTGTTATGTGGAGATTCGCCTATTTTTCAGGGGTGTTTTTCAAAAACGAGATTTAAATAAGAAGGAGAAAACAATGGTGTTTGAGACTCACTGTATGTCATGTCCATGTACTGAACTCTTGTTATTTAACTATGCCAAGATAAATTCAATTTCAAATTCTAGGGCACCTTTAAAAATCAATTAACAAAAGTTAACTAAACTTAACTAAACTAAATTAAACTCTGCATTCTCAAAGCATTAAGCCCCTTCAGTTTCAAACATTTAGAGGCCACCTGTGAAACTTTTTTTTTTAAATTATTATTAGTGTTGAGAGCACTTTAAATCTCAAAAGAAAGCTCATGAAAATGACGAATTAGTTTCATCATATCACACAGACTATACACTCTCTAATTTCTTACAAAACATTTGCACTATGCGATTTAGCAATCAAGTTTTATGTCTCCTGAGTCTTTGACAGCACCATTTTAAATAGGACAGGTGCAAAGAGTGGTGCAGTCTTGACTTATTTATGTATCTGTAGAAGCAATGTTGCTGGGTTTTTTGAGGGACTCAAATATTAAATTCCTAGCCCCAAATCCCCATCCGCCCAGCACGGCATAAATAGGTTTAGACCAGGAGAGTTGCCAGGCACCCCCTTGGCTTTTGTCTTTTAATTAACCTGCGCTAGTTCTGTTCAGTGTTCTAAATGTGCTTCAATTGATAAGGTGCTCTGAATGATTCATTAAGCACACACCCCCATGTCCACTGCAATATTTAGCATTTGCATTACAGTTTGGTTATAATGGTTTGGGTGAGCATACTTACAGAGAGATCTATTTTATTTTCAAGAAACAGTTTGAAAATAGATGTTTGCCTACAGTGCACCTTCAAAGAAGAAAACTATAGCAGAGTTATATGTTAAAGCAGAAGCAGAAATAAATACAGAGAGCAGACAAACTACAATAATCAAGTATAAAGTGATTTGTTGGCTGACCAATGGACTAAATCCTTCAAAAGAAGTCTGCATGTGAGCAAATCTGAAGCAACCTTCCTTCTATGGTCCATTTCTGCCCACCAGAGATGAGCTCTGGCGGCTTCCCAACAGCCCACTCAATGTCTCCATCAGCCAGCACCGTGGAAACGGTGTGATTAAAATGGGCGCCACTGGCACACCCAGATGGGCCATTGTTCCATATGCATTCCACCTGCGCCACCGAAACCCACGCCAAGCGCATGGGCACAACAGTCACTGATTGGGAGTTTCTATAGCAACGCTGGAAGCTGGGTTGGGGGTGGGACTTAAAAAACGCAACCTGGGAGTATTTTTCGCTCTTCTCACTCTCTTTTTCTAATAACCAGGCTTAGCACAGGATGCCAAGTAAATTAATCACCATTAATAATAATTTGCATATGGGGCCTGGTGGAAGTGTGCGGTGTCACTGACTGCAGGTAAGAAAAGCTCAGCTTATCAAAACTAATGCAGTAAAGCTTGCACCCCTGGTGTATAAGCATGGTGTTAGAATCTAAATAGAGACAAACTTTGAGATCTATTTTAAGTCCTAAGTCAAATTATTCTTCTCATTACAGGCTAAGTGTGAGAAAAAGGACAAATTATAGTTTCTCCAGAGAAACCAGCCAAACGTGTTGTTGGCAGTTAGGAAACACTAAATGCAGCACTAAACCATATATTGTAAAACACAAGGGGATGTCTACAAAATGTCACAGTTTAAAGAGTTTGTAAAGATTGTAAGGTCAATGCCTCAACAATTACACTTCAGTCTGTTTGGACATTGTCGGTTGTTGTGGAGTCTGACAGCTTGAAGGAAGACACTGCTTTGGTGGTTTTGGCCCGAATTCTCCAGATGGTATGAGTTTGCATATTATGGGATGGGAAGAGCGATCCTTTCTAATGCTGTGGGGCTGAAATCTGATATTCATTGATAACAAGTTTAAAAGTTTGTAAAATGAAGTGCATATAAAGCAACTAGAGCATTTGATACCAATTCATTTGCAGGATTTAAATTTCCCTTTCCTAAATTTCACAAAATGTTTCCCAAATGCATAAATAACGACCCATATGCACGTTGAAATGCATGTTCACCTCCATTCCTCCCTGCTTTTCAGATGAGCATGTACAAACGCTGTGCAGTGGTTCTGTAACTGGAGGGCAGCGTGTCGAGGCTGTGCTCAGCCTGCCTGCAGGATTTAATAAGAACATGGCGACCGTCCAGTGGCAGAAAGCAAAGGGATTGGCTGAACACCTGGATGAAGAGAGGCAGGGGGGAGGTTCTTACATGATTCAGCTGGAATCAAATCCCCCTCACCTGCATCCAAGTGGAGAAAAGCCATTAAAGCCGCCTCAGGCTGAGAGAAACTGGGAAAATTTCCCAGTCATTTTATTCCTTTCATTTATTCCAAGGCATAAAATTAGATTGAGCGAATATTAAGTATCAAGTTTCCTATGCTTCCCTATTCAAGTTTCATTTACTGTATTGACAGCATGAGTATCATATGAGATCAAAAATGAATATGTGAAGATTTTGTGTGTGTGTGTGTGGGTGTGTGTGTGTGCGTGTGCATTATAAATGGATTGCCATCTGAAATTGTTGTGGGCAGGTGTACTGCCATTCACATTTTCAGGTTTAAGGACATCATGGCAATCTCTTACATGGACAAATGTCTAATTTTAGACCAAAGGCTATTTACACCTAACAGATTCCACTGAGAATCAGCACTGTGTATTGCTCACAGCCCAGTCAGAGTGACAATGCTGACGGAGACCATTCACATACACATTTGTTTTGTACACATTGGTTTCTCAATGCCCCAGTTCATGTTTACACCACATCCTTGGCACAGGTCTCCTTGAGGCGATATGTGGGCAGTCCTCATGTGACATAGGATGTCTTTATGGAACGATGTATGCGAGGCAGAGCTTGCCAAATCACCTCAATTACTCTGTGGACTGCCATTGCGCACTCGATTGGTTGGGCATGGAGTCAAACTATTATTGCACATGTGGTGGGACAATTAATCTCTTTCGTTGCTGAGGAGAGCAGCTAATTCTGATGAGACCCAATAGTAGTGGGGGTCTGGTTTTGAAATATGGGTGATTTTGCCACCATTTTGTTAAGAGGGTTTTGTGTCGTAGTAATTTTTGTATTGCAGTGCTTCATTGTTTCATCCAAGAGTAAGTTGTTTCTTATAAATGGAACACTAATATGTGTATTGTATGTTCTATGTTTCACATAGCAGAAAAATAGACTTAAACTACTCCATCATTTCTGGTCATACAGAGTTAAGAGATATTAAAAAATAAACTGTTAAATGTCTACTTTTTTATGTGCCCAACTACAATCGAAATAAAATATTGTGCTTTTGTAAAATAAAGAAAATAAACAGGGTGTGCATTCTGCCTCTCCGTGTCCGTGAACTTTTTTTCTGGAGCACGTCTCTAAACTTAAACAAAACTCAGCGAATACTATTCACCCAGACATGAGCAATATGTTTATGATCATTTAATTTTGTACTTTTAAATGATCTAATTTAAAACTAAAATAAATATTCTCTGTTTATGTAATCTCTATGAAAAGAGAGAGGTGTCAGCCGTTCTCATTACCGTTCTCGCATCTCATTATTCCGCTAATGTGACACGCCCACGGAGAGCGCGCGCTATTCAAACGCTAATGATCTGAAGCAACACATTGAGACGTGTAAACGCCCACATAAACTCGGTAAACACACTATATTTAGTCAGATTAATGTACTGTCGTCTTGCGCGGCTGTGAGGAATAATCCTGGGACATTTACCTACCTCAGAACAAGTGCTGGTTTATTTTCACTTCGAGGAGCGAGCTGGGCTGTAAGTGTTTTATTCTTGTGCTTTGTTCTAATCGCGATGTATAATAACATTAGTGTCTGTAAACGCAAAAATAGCCTACTGTTTAAATTTGAATCATGTTTCCGTGTGTGTGTGTGTGTGTGTGTGTGTGTGTGTGTGACTAGTTTTGGATAGATTATAAAGTTTTAACTCTAAAATAGACATCAAATAAGCTTTTGTTAGCAGTTTCTGCTAATATGTTAAATATATAGTATGTTTTGTCAATAAACTAATCAACTAAGATGTTATAGTGTTTGTTCCAATGCAAGCTATATCAAAATAATGAATCCTTAACTCTCTGGGGACGGATTGGGCGGTACCGCCCAAAATGGCATACTTTTACAAATGTGTAATTATCTTAAAAACTATTAATGATAGAGAGGTGCGGTCTTTTTTGCCGTCTTCCTCAGATTCTGCTGAAAACAGTGATAACAGACTTACCCGGCTTGTATACACACTTCCTTGTTGCGCAATACCACTACGTCGAAGGCCAATGAAATCGATGTTGTTTGGCAGATTCACGAGCAACAACCAATGGAAAAATTGCCGATGGAGGAATATTTTTCTTAACCAATCAGAGGAAGGTTACCATGACATATTCTAGCAAATCGGAGGACTCTGTAAGCCTTGCAAGGGGTGGTACTATATACGCAAACAGCGTTGAGTGGCAGAGACGACAGAAAGCGAACTGACGCGTCGAATATAAACAAGGCTTTATGGAGCGAGAGCGGACAGAGATATGAGAGAGAGACAGAACAATTATAATATATATATATATATATATATATATATATACACATACAATTATAGCATTATTTATTGTTTTAGCACTTTTATGATGGCAAGCAGTAAACGATTTACGGTGGAACAAGCTCTGGAACAATTACTGGAGAGTGAGGAGGAGAAAGCATTGCTTAGAAAATTCTAAGCATTCCTAAGAAAAACGCCTGGGACTATTTGTAAATAGTTAAATTTTTCATTGTTCTTTACACATTTTATTTATCAATTACACATGTCTGTCAAGCAAAGGCTTTGACAAATATATTTTTTGTTCAAAAACTGTTCACTATTGTTGTGTGATGTGTGATTTTCAGAAATAAATGCCAAAAATTGAATTTCCGTTTTTGAAATTCTCTAGTCTATTGTACATTTTCACTCATAATTCCTTTTTTAAACATATTACATGCGTGCTTATGTTAGCTTAGGGTCTTCTGAATCCATAGATGCCAAACACATAGTGTTCCATCTCCATTACATATAGTTTATAAGCCCAAATGCAAAAAGTCCCCAGAGGGTTAACTTTGAAATATGTATGATAAAATGTATTGGTCTACTAAGACATTTATGGAAAAAGACCATTTTCTTTTCAAGATGTTTCCAACTCTAACTTTGAACCAATTCGGTAGAATGGCCCATATAACCTATTTGAACAGGATTTGTTTCCAGGTATGACTAAAAATGTGCTTTTGACTTTCATTTATATTTTGATTATATATATATATATATATATATATATGTGTATGTATGTATGTGTGTGTGTGTGTGTGTGTGTGTTGTCCTTGCATTCTTTCTTGTGTGACACACCTGAATGAAAGGCTCATTAATATGCGGGTCTTTGTCTTCTCAACCACCTAATTATTCACAATGGGGTTGGGCCGTTCACGCCCATTCGCATATTGCCTTGGCTAACAAAAAATGTTTTTCACAATTTAAAAGAATCTATTGTGTTATGTGAATGATTAGACAGGATGATTTTCAGATCATTTTGAAGCAAAAACTCTAGGCCACAACTTCCATTAGTCAAAAGTATTGTGGACACATATTTAGTATGTGTTTTGTGGCTTTATTTCAGAAACTTTAATTTTTATTTTTTTTCAATAACCATGCATAAACAATATTCTCTCAAAAATACAAACATGTAGATACATGTTGCTCACATATTATGGTAGCCCTGTTTGTGCTAAATAGAGTGTAATTTCACCTGTGCCATTAATGTTTATAAGCAACTGAAAAAAGCACAAATGTCAGGGCATGTCAAAACATCTCAAGGACCCCAAAAACACCTTGGTACCCAGAGGGTTAATGGACTGTTTGAAACATTAGTGACATTATTGGACTGGATATCACTTTAACATTATTGGTTGGTGTTAATATGGGTGTGTCAATGGGTGTGGGCATATAAGATTGGCTACATTGTGATCTTGTTGCACCCCGAAGAAGGCACGCGCCGAAACGCGTCTGTGCAAATAAAATAAAATAACATATGCATAGTGCTGCCTCTCTCCTATTTTTCCTATTTTTCATCCAAGAGTAGCAATGATGAAATCGATGCATTCACATGAGGAGAGTTGTTTTTTATTTATTTTTATTAAGGTGATGTGTGTCAATTTTTCAATTTCACAATATTTTCTCCTAAACCATATTAATATACAGACATTAAAATAAACACACCGGTAGAATGTATGCATTGTACGTTACCTGGTTGATGAGTGAATGACTCTCTGCCTGAGTGGATTGGGTTTCTTGCTCTGTAGGCTATACCTTTGTTTTCAATCTCTATTTTCTATCTTTCCTTGCTATTTATCTTGTTTAATATAACTTAATCATCACAATATAGCGGATATTATCTAATATTGTCTGTCACATTAATCTGACATCGCTAGCTTTAATATATCTATCTAATTTAATCTATTGCTAGCACTACGCGCTAGCATTATGCTAGCCTGTTAACCATGCTTGCCATCTTTTTTTCGGATCAGTCAACAAACACTGTGAATCATCTTCTCCTGTTATTGTCACTTGGACTGCCTGCCACATGTATAGCATAGCAGCCATTCTCTGTCAGAGGTGAGGATTTAACTTGTGATAAATTCAGGAAGATAGTCAGGCTGATGGAGAAGATTTCAGAATTAGTTGTAGAGCCCATGCAGCAGGGCAACTGGGTGACTGTGAGACGGCATAGTCGCAGGACGATTTTCAACTTCACCAGTCAGAGATCACTAAAACTAACATTAAAAGAGGTGTGTGAACTCGTAAGTACTATGTCAGACACTGTAATATGCTCTGGCCCCCTTCTTGTTCGCTGGAGTGATGAGATACTTAGCAGACAATCCTTACTCAATGTGCTGGCAGTCTAAGTGGTGTCCGCAAAATAATATAGGGTTCATAGACGATTGGAGGTAGACCTGGCCTGTTGAAAAGAGATGGGATTCATCCCTCATTGGGTGGTGCCACTCTTTCCTCTAGTAATATGGTTTATAGTCTTAGAGCTGAATCTTGACTAACTGGGGCCCAGGTCAGGAAGCAGACAGACTAGCTAAACTGACCATCTGCTAGCTGTCTGATGTCACGGAATCAGATAAATCCCAACACATAGATACTCTTTCACCTAGATATCATCATTTAGTGACTGTGTCTGTTCCCCGAATTAGTAAATACAAAAAACACTCTAGCTATAAGCTACACTATGTAACTTTTGTCCCTCTCGCAGTAAAACTGCATTTGTTTCGCAGAAGAACAGAGTTTTGGTTGTGCTTCGGCTCTGCTGCTCCTCTGGACGAATGGTTTGAGCCACCAGTGTATACATGGTGCACACTGTACACATTATCTGAGTGGATGGAAAAAATAAATAATGTTTTTTTTTTTTTTTTTTTTTTCACAAGAGGGGATTCACTGGAGGTTTGCTGTTTTGAATGATCCCTGGTTAATTTTTTCTCATTGTCTCAAACTTTCAACTTCACGCTAACCACAGCCGGAGCTGCTTTTCTTTGTGTATGAATATGATGTGACACGAACCTACCAATGACAAATGCTTGATTTTTCCCATGAAATTAGTCACCACAGCTCTAAAATAGAATCATTATTATAGTGAAGACATGATTAGGTTGATTTTTTTAACTCTCTAATTAATAATATTTTGTTCTTTTTTCATTAAAAAAAGTTATGGTCTGCCATGGTCTGAATATCAGCAAGACAGTGTTGTTTAGAAAAACAACACTTTCTTAATTCTACTTAATGTTTTTCATTTGCACTTTTTGTTATACTGGTAGAAACTCTTTTCACCTCCTGATAGCAATCAATAACAGAAGTGGTCTAAATATTATATATATATATATAAATGAGACATGAGATCATTTAACACTGCATCTTGTGACACTTTGCAGACTCTGCTCTGATGTTCATGTGATTTGAGAGGGTGTGAGCTTTTGCTTTCAAAACTAGCTTGCTATTGCTAGCCTCTACGAAACTGCACACCCTAGCTTTAAGATTAGTCTGGAGCACCTTGACATTTGGCTAGGGTAAGCTCTCTTGGAAAGAGTATAAATATTACAAAGCCAAGCAAACTTTCAGTCTACATTCATTGCATGCAGAACGCATCCACAAGGTCTGGAATTGTCCAAGCATTTATTAAATATAAATATGTTCTGCAATCAGCCCTTTCATGCTTTACAGTATTTGTTCAATCACTAAAACTCTTATAAAAACATACTAAATCAAACCTCCCCAACATACCACAGCCCTTCATGAGGACATCAAGCAGTCAAAACATCCTTGCAAAAACACAACCATCAGCTTCAAAGACTCAACTCCCTCTTAGAAGCGGAGAGCAAATGAAAGATAAAGCCTTTAGCCATCCCTGTTTATCATCGTAGCCTTTGATTCAATCTGTGAGCGACTTTGGTGGGGGACGCAAGTCACCGGGCTTCCATAGAGATAGTCTTCTGGCTTCGCCTCAGCGGAAGTGACCTTTTTAGGGGCTGCTTAAAAATGCAGAGCCGCTGACCTGCGGCGGAATTACTGCATCCCTGTGGCCGCAGACAGCTTGGCCTCGCCTGGGCGCTGCTGCACAAAGGCCCTGCATTGGGGAACAGTGCTGCTAATCTACCCAAAGCTCCAGCACAGGGGCTTTTAGCCACAGACTCAAGGGTACAGCCACACTCCAGGGGTCTCTTTTGGCCCCTGATCAGACAGGCGAGGGGTCGGCAGGGGCTGTGCTGTCCTGTGTACCTTTGCTCTTGCACCAGATGCTGTTTTGCCCTTTGGGGAACGGAGTAGCTCTGGAAGGGGGCACCAAAACACCAGAACCAAGGCGAGAGGAGATGGAGGATTGAAACGTTCCGCTGGGGGGCGGATGGCATTTTAGAAAGTGCTTGCGAGGGACTTACTGAATTATAGTCCCTGCTTCTCCTGTGCCTGCGAAAGGTTTACAAAAGAAAGCACAGGCAGAGATTAAAAGCCCAGCTGGAACACCCAGGGGAAAGGTTGAGGGATTAAATCACAACAGAATTCTGTTCAGAACTACTTCTATCTCCAGAATATGTAAATTGATGGTTATCTTGTTTTTCTTCTTTAGCCAGATATTATTTTTAAAGGAGGAGAGACAGTTGTGCCCAGCTGTATTTGAACATCCGGGTTTTCCAGTATCTCTCTAAACACATTCAGCCACAGGGATTTCAGCCTCTTTTATGCTTGATTAATGCTGTCTTTATTTTGCCAAGTGTAAGACTTATGCACCTCTAGTTTACTTTAAAAAAGGTGATTTGCAGGTCTTTTACATAACAAATGACTAGGCACTTAATAACTTAGCTGTTATAACAAGCCCATTGTGGGAGTTTGTAAATATCAAATATGTTATACGCATTGCATTAAAATAACAAGTGAAAAGTTAGGTCAGTGCCTCATGCTTGATGATTTTCTCCTGCCAGTATTTCAGCAAAGTCTTTTGTTAAACATCTGTTGAGGTGCAGTCAGCACTAACACACTCAGAGGACACCTGGCTCTTGTATCTGCTGATTTGCAATCACTCCATGCATTGTCCTTAGCATTACAAACACTCAGCATTAAGAGGACAAGCCATTAGCAACATGTTAATGAAGAGTGCCATTTACACTAATAAGAGCTGCGTGGTGACTGTGAGAATCAGTGCAAGGTTTGTGGCTTATTTAAAGCCAGGTTTAACTCTGAAAACATATTTCCATGCGACTCATTTCAATGCATTTCAGTTAATGTCAAACACTTTGGCATTGCTTCAGGCTGCTCATAAGGACACTGGTGAGCGTAAAGGCAGAATGGGGGGCTAGGGGTGGGGGGATCCTACTGTGGTGGACTCCATTTAACGGCCTGGTTCTTCCCAGGCAGGAACCCCAAATCAAAGTTCTTCTTATCAACCGGAGGTACCCCGACAGCGACCTTGGCCCTTGTTGAGGAGGGTCACATTGTACTGTACACATGCAGGGGGATTATGGGATGAGAGAATGCCACTGGCTGTGAAATTGCCTGATTTTTATTAGGGTGCAAAGGGGAAGCTTTCAGCTGTGTAAAATTCTGGGTATTAATCCCAGGGACAGGGACTAGAATACATTTTTGTGTGCAATTGTGTTTTCGTAGACCCGTGGGCATCCGTTATGCAAAAAAACTGTGGGAACTATAATTTTACATATCTGCGCAAGTGCTTTTTTACCACAGAAATTTAGAAAGGTTAGTTCAAACAAAATAAAATCCAATGAAATCATAAATCATAAAAAGGAAATGGCTGATATATGGCAGAGATATTGTCTGGGTTTACCATTGGTTTTGCAGTCGACTGTGAGCCTCAGCTGGGTTGGATCTCTATCAGTTTGTGGTATTATGAGAGTATTGTTGGTGCATTTGAATCCTAATCCTGCCCTTCACTCCCCCTGATAAAGCTCTATACTTCAGGGAAGACTTAATCCTTTGTGTAGGGTTTATCATCTCTCTTCCAGCTTGAGAAAAGTGAGAGCTCCTGATGTTAATTTTCATAAGAGGCCAAGGACTAGCAATATAAATGATCATATTTATTTTGGCAACTAACAGTGGCGATTAGATGCTGCCGATTTATATTTCTCTTGCATGTGAACTGAATGAGATCTAATATGTCAGAACGTCATACAAGATGGAGGGCCTGTGTGCTTCCCTATCCTGTTCAGGCTGGTGCTGCTTCTTTCACACTGGATTTAACACTCTCATATTTGAAGAAGGAATGTCGAAGCTTGATCCAGCCCAGGATCAGAAAGCCCATCTCTTTCCCAGAGCAGCAGGTGACAGGCAAACACACGGCACAAATGCCATCAAGGCTGCAGGACCCGAATCATCTCTGGAGGCAGAACTGGCTCATCCAAGCACTGCAGAGCAGCAAGGCTTTAATACATATTATTCACAAAGAGCATGATTGATAATGCAAATGTGTCCAGCTGCTAGGGTTGGCAGGCAGAGCGGGTTAGCAGCGCCGCTCCCGGGGTTTTGCCTCGAATCGCAGATCCGCATTAGATCGTGTCCCCTGACACAGAAGTGGCGTGTGGGAAGACCTCGCTTCTGTAGATGCTTTCTCCCAGACGCTTGTTTGTGTCCTTACTTACAATCAGTGATCCGTATGGTACTGAGAGGTCCACTGGGACAATGTGCAATGGCTTTGTTTTTGTCTATCAAAATGCCCGTCAATACAACATGAGAAATCTGCGTAAACCAGAAATCTGATCGCCATGCTTAGTAGCACAGCACCCCCTTAGGACCAGAACATGCAATCTAACTAAACATATCCTTAAAACAATGAAACAGAAAACATTAAAAAGACATCAAATTATAGTAGAATTTCAGTTTGAATGTTCTTTATTGGATATAAATAATACATTTGACAACATTTTAAAGAAATGATAAATGTATTGTCCAAATAATATTAAGTAAACAGTGGTGGTGAAGGCTACAAAAAGATCTACTAAAGTCTTCAGAAGTCAATCAGAGTTCATGTTATTAAGCATTAAGTAAAATATAATTAAAAAAAACAAATAGTAAAATAGTGAATAGTGGGAAATGATTAAGAGTCATTAGATTTTTGTATTGCTCTGACGGACTAAATACCAACCTAATCTCATGGGAAAAAATATTTTACTTGGTGGCACTTTCGTATGAATGTGTATGAAGTGATTCATGAATCACTTCATACACATTCATACGAAAGTGCCACCAAGTAAAATATTTTTAAAATATTTTTATTCTAAAAAAAAAAAGGAAGCATGAAGTTCCACCCCTAACCCTAACAAATTTGGGATTGTACGAATTCATACAAATTAGCCACCACTTCGCTAAAACGTAAAAAGAGTTACAAATTGCCGTGATATTGTGCTAATATAACCTACAATGTATCAGTTCCTGTTTAGTGCATTTGTTCAGAGCAGCATTCAATCCTCAAGCAGGATGACTGAAATAAGACAAAATAAATTCATTTTCATGACAACACATTGTGGCAATTACTGCATTACAGGTGTGTTATGTTTTGGCTCAATCAATACAACTTGCAAAATCACTGTGCATATTTTTATTTAAAGAAAATGATAAATGGTTTGTTTGTTACTTACTTTTACTGCTTGTCTGCCTTCTTCAAGAAATTTGACTATTAAAAAGAATAGATAATATATAAGACTACTAACTGGGTAAAACAATCTGCTGGCTAAGTATTATAGAATTCTTGAGGAACAGTACATGTACAAAATGTCCCTCATAAACTCACATTCTGTCCTTTAAGAGATTTACTGTAGAACTCTGTGTCCAGTTGCTGGCTCGCTCTTCGACACTCATTTGCAGATGCAGCTACACAGAATACATGTACATACATACATTTAGCACCACAGGGAAACTTCCCCACCTCAGGCCTTCAATAAACTATCAGACACTTTTTTCATGAGTATACAGAGCTTAGTAAGGGGTGGCTGGCTCTAGATGGTACTTTGACAGTCACATAAATCGCAGAGACACTCTTACAGAAGTATATAAAAGGTACTACGTCTTCTCAAAGACTTTCATTTTTCCCAGACACAGAGACTGAAACCTTGTGTAAAAGCCATTCTTCTTGCTAACAGTTCCCCTGAGACAAACAAAAAAGCCGCATTGCCACAGATATGGAGGAGATAGATACAGAGATGTAACAGCAACAGAGAAAGTTTTCTTGCTTTCATGACAGGGCACTTACTTGGCGTGTGATGAATAATGCTGATTTTATCTGATGGAGAGAAAAGAGGCTTGTTAACTGACATACTATATATTTCCATTTCGTCTTGTTCACCCATGGTGACTTTATTTTTTTTTTTTGTCATATTCTCGCTGTAATCTTTACAGCAAGGATTATATCTCGCTGATCCATGAGATGTTTTCTCTCAACTGATTGGCTCTGCTTCTATTTTGAGATTGATTAATCATTGTGCAGAATGAACAACACAAGCAGAGAAACAGTCTTTTGATGTCTATCCAATCAGAACTTATAAAAACACCTTTTTGTAAACTCTTGGAAGCATCAAAGAGAAATTTCTAGGGCCTTGTATCAGACTTTGTATGAGCGATTTATCTCACATTTATTGAACAGATGCAATAAACCTACCATAGACACTTTCATCATCCTCTTTGTTGCTGATGATTCTTGCCCTCAACTGCTGTATTTTCTCCTGTGGAAAACAATTTGTTGAAGAGGCTTTAATATGCACTTTTTAGGAGCATACCAAGATGATTCAAACATGTATTTGTTGGTAGTTTATAGAGCACACACACACACACACACATATATAGTAAAACACTCTAGTAATCTTTAGTTTATTTACAACTTTGAAAAATATATTTTTTTTTTACAGTGATGTAGTAGTAATCACAATAACTAGGTATTAAGCCTGAACTTAACCTTAACCCATTTGCTTATTTTACTCATTACTTTCTTGGGTAAGTACACTGTAAGTGCACACATTTGTACTGTAAATTAAAGTGCCAATTTTGAAGTACTGTATGTCTGCTTTGCAGGTTGTGGGGATGCACGTGTAAATAATAACCTCTTACAGCAGTAATGATGGAGATGACTCAGGTGTGCACAACTACAACTCTCATCTACATTAATTATATACTAGTATATACTAGTATAATATATACTATAAGTATAAATAATATTTGTGTATCAGTCCCTTTATACACATTATAATTAGACTTTATTTCGACAGTCCACTTTAGGCAATCTACTAACTATAAGCAACTTTGCAACTGCATGTCAAACAACTCTCATTAGAGTATTGGGTTAGGGTTAGACTGTTGGGTTAGGGTTAGTAGAATAAGTTGACGTGTAGTTGCAAAGTTACTTATAGTTAGTAGAATGTCTGAAGTAGACTGTCGAAAAATAAAGTGTTACCCATGGTTTTTATACAGTACATTTACAGTCCTTGTGTCACTGTTATGTTCAGTTAAATTAAGTTTGCATGGACTTCTACTTTGTTTTCATTTGTCACATGTGTTTCTTTCTTTAGATTCTCGCTGCTCTTTAGTTTCCACAGTTACTGTTATTAGTTAGGTTGGCTGTGTTCACCTCGTTATCTTTAATATAAGTTCCTATGTGTTCCCTTTGAGTTTGTCCGGTCTCGTTTCAGTTAAGTGTGTGTTTCCCGCTACCTGTCTGGATTTATACCTATTTGGATTCTTATATTAAACCTTATGTTGGAAGTTTATTCATGTTTGTCTTCATCAGTCTGCCGATGCACACTCGTATATTGTATATATTACATTTGTACCTAAAATATGTTGCATGATCCACTACTGTCAGGTAGAAATATTTTTATTTCATTGTTGCCTTATTTTTTAACTTTAGTAAGACAAATTTCAATAAAATTGACTTATAGTGCAAGGACTAATTAAAATTATAAGAAACTTTATATTTATATATATATATATATATATATATATATATATATATATATAAATATAAAGAGAGAGAGAGAGAGAGAGAGAGAGAGAGTTTTTAGTTTTTTGTCCCACTCTTCTTTACAATGTTGCTTCAGTTCATTGAGGTTTTTGTGGGCATCTGATATGCACAGCCCTCTTAAGGTCCCGCTGCAACATTTTAGTCGGGTTGAGGTCTGAACTTTGACTGGGCCAGTGCAACATCTTGATTCTTTTCTTTTTCAGCCATTCTGTTAGATTTGCTGGTGTGCTTGGGATCATTGTCCTGTTACATGGACCAATTTGAGCAAAGGTTTAGCTGTCGGACAGATGGCCTCACATTTGACTCTAGAATACTTTGGTATACAGAGGAGTTCGTGTTCGACTCAATGACTGCAAGGTGCCCAGGCCCTGTGGCTACAAAAAAAAAAAAGCCAAAAAATCATAAACCCTCCAACAGTTGGTATGAGGTGTTTGGGCTGATATGCTGTGTTTAGTTTTCGCCTAACGTGGCGCTGTGCATTATGGCCAAACATCTCCATTTTGGTCTCGAATGTCCAAAGGACATTGTTCCAGAAATATTGAGGTTTGTTCAGATGCAACTGTGCTGTAATTAAATTATAACATTCCCACACTTGTGGAGCCTGACATTTTGCCCACCAAAAAACACATAATTTCATTTCAATTTTGGCAAAACGTGATTTGTGTCATGATAAAACAGTTTACAATGTAATTTCCACCGCAGAATGCTATTAAACACAATGCAAGGTTTAATATGTGATTAAAATGACTTGTTAAAATATTATTATAATACACAAACTAGGATTTTTATATTTTAAAGAGAAATACTTGAAGAAACATGTTGGTTTGTGCACAAACCTTGCAAACATGTTTCAACAACATGTTGTTGAAATCCTAGATTTGCTTTCCTCACCTGTTGGACGCTGTCCATTCCCTTCTGAAGCCTTTGCCAGTCATTGAATCGATCCAGAGCATCATCTATACTTAGAGTGCCCATCTTCACCTCCTCCTGAAGTTTGATCAACTCGTCCAGTCCTGGCGGCTGACTGGGCACAAAGGTGTCATACGTGGACGAGATGCTATCCCTCTGCCTCGCTGTCACAATGGAGACCACAAAGCATTTAAAATGTTGGACGTATGATTTATCAATATTTAGTTATTATTTAAACACTGTAAGAATATTAAAGGCTTACAGCAGATCCAAAACTTGAAATCTCACGTCATTTCATAGTTTATACTGTATAAAACTATGCCATTTTCAGACAAATAATTCTTACCCTGTCTAGCAGGAAGAGAGTATAGTGTTTCAGCATCTCCTTGGGACTTTTTCTTTTGGAATACTGTTCAAATAAATCACATAAATACAGCACTATTATAGTTGTGTTTATTGCTTCCACACTGCATCAGTATACCAAACACATCTGAGAATGAGTCTGCATTATCCTGGAAAGTCCACAAGGTGGAGGCATGTATTCAAAAACATTCAACTCTCCCAGTCTCACAACAAACAGCATGAATTCTGTTTCAAGATATGAGATGTGTCAATATTGGATAATAATCAAATGTTTAATTCTCTCTCTCTCTCTCTCTCTCTCTCTCTCTCTATATATATATATATATATATATATATGAAACAGTTTCACAATCCTCATTGAAATAATTGAATGAAATATAAGGCCCAATGAGATCAATGAGGGCAAGCAAATTGATTTAAAGTGAAGCATGCAGTCAATGATAAAACAGACCATGCTTTAAATGATATGCTGCATGCTCTCTGTGTCCCACTGCCATACGACTTTGAACCTGATCCTTTTGTCATTGTTTGAGGCAGTTGAGAACAGTGGTTCTCAACTCCGAGGGACCCACTGCTCTGCACATTTTGTATGTCTTCTTTATTTAAAACACCTGATTCAGATCCTCAGCTCTTTAGGAAAGAGCTCTATGAACTGATCTGAGTGTGTCATATAAGGGAAACAGTGAGTTGAAAGAAGTTGAGAGTCACTGCCTATAACATACTCATGAAGAGCACCACAATTTCCCAGCATTCAATTCAACATAGATTTCAAAAGCTGCAATAATGGGGAATTTTATGTGGCAATCCTGCATACTTGGGAATCCTCTTTCATTCTGTCATGGTCCCCTGAGAAAATCACATTTCATTCTCTGTTATCAAGGGTTTCGTTACACTTGTGAAGTCCAAGTTGCCGTAGTTTGAGTCCAAAGGCACAGCACACATTGGCACAGCACACATTGGCCCCTCCCCCGGAGGCTTTCTACCTCGTGAGTAGGCGAAGAAATCTGATCAGTGCGTAGGCGAAAGACCCTCTGTAGGAATGGATGGAAAAATCTAGCTTTCTTGCACTTAGTATTTTCATGTTGTAGAATAAGAGAGATGGAAAACATATGTAATGTGCAATGCTGACCCTACTTGGCCCCTGCTCTAAATGGTTGCAGATGTTGTCATAGTGGTCTAAATGGTTGGTCTGTGTGTGTGTGTGTGTGTGGTAAACCCTACGTTGTGGGGACAAAATGGACATTTTTAGATCCCCATTAGGAACACAGATTATAAATCATTCAGAAATGTGTTTTTTGTTGTTGTTTTTGTTTTTTTGAAAATGTAAAAATGCAGAAAATCTTCTGTTAAGATGCTTGCACAATGAGTCCGAAATTCTCGTCCGAAACTTTCATTCGTTAAAAAATAAATATGACCTCACGTTGTGTCAATCATGTTTAAGGTCCTAGCACACTGAGTCCGAAATTTTCCCATGCCTTTTTTCGTATTCGTCATCCGGTGGCTCTGAATTGTCAAAACACCATTCAAAATGCTTGCTTACGGATGCGAAAAACACAGAAAATCGAACCTGATCCGGATTTTTTTTATGATGGACGAAAGTTTCTGAGGCAGTGTATAAGCGTGATTGACAAAACGTGAGGTCGTATTTATTTTTTAACGTGCAAAAATTTCGGACGCGAATTTCGGACTCAGTGTGCAAGGACCTTTAGGGTTGTGTTTAGGGGTAGGGTTAGGGGATAGAATATACAGTTTGTACAGTATAAAAATCATTATGTCTATGGAAAGTCCACATAACATAGTCCCCCATCCCGGCTCCTAATGTAAAGACCAGCAAATTATGACACACAGTATTCCCAGCAGTGAGACTGATAAACTCTTCCCAACCCCCTCTGAACCCAACACACGCATACAGTACACACACTCATGTTGATTACTGCAGCACTGCCACACAGACACAGCATAATGACAGGGAAATATGACTCTAAAACAGTAGCGGTCCCTACACCCTAAAGACTTGTTCAACAATCTGTGAAAAGAGTGATGATGTATGATGTACTTGGTTTCCTCAGTTTCAACCACTCATGTAACTAATTTAATAAAAATGGTTCATGGAAAATAACATGCCTCAAGTTTTTTTTTACTTTGCTTTGAACATTGTGCACACTATATGTAATGTGCTCTGATGATGTATGTGAAATATATACAAGGTCATTTTAACTGGTCCATGTTATTCTTTCTAAAACTTTCACTAAACGTCAGTGATTAGTGGCAATCAGTGGTTAAAATGAACTATGTAGACTCCCTCCATGAAATACAAATGCCCTGATAATATGAATTTGATGTAAGCCTGTTGTGATGTCTGTATAGAATACAGAAATATATACAAAAGGAGTTTTTATATCAGGAGGAGGGGATTTCAGAGAGAAGCTGATAATAGCTATCCTGAAAAATAGCACATTGGCCTTCTTTTTTTCCATCATTCATCATCGTTCATCGGTCATTTTTTCTTCTCCTCATATTTCAGTCCAGAAACCTTAGCCAAGATTTTGATTGTCAATCAAAAAAACAGTCTTCAATACTGAAATTCTACAACCGAAATTTTAAAATCTGAAGAAATACAGACAGATAGGCAAGAACACTGCCGACAGACAAGCAGATAGGGACACTACTACAGACAGACAGAAAGATAGACATATATATAGACATATAGATGGACAAAAAGGCAGACAGACAGATAGACACACAGAGAGAGAGAGAGAGAGAGAGAGAGAGATAGAGATTTTCTGAATGTGAGTCATTGCAGTGCATATGTTTTCATCTACTCTGCATTAAAATATGAGGCTATTACAAGGCGACCATGGCAACACTAGCAAGTTACCACCTGTTGATGCAAAATAGCTTCAGATAGTGTTGTAAATATATCTTGTTGCTTTGCCTTAGAGCATAGGTTCTCAAAGTGCGGCCCGCGGGCCAATGGCGGCCCGCTGAAACATTTCTGGCGGCCCGCGATAACATCTGTAAAACTGTTAAAACTATTGCTTTGAAAAAATGAATTTCTCCGTTTAGTGGTGTTTAGCGGCATCCATAGGCATAAGCGGTAATTACATGGTCCGACCGACCGATCGCACTTGACCTCACTCCCAAGGCCACCAGGAACAGTGGTTGTCTACACAGGAATAGGAATCGTGGCCAACCGAAACCAGCACCACAAATCCCATTGCAATTTAAAAGGGTATGTTGACCAAGCAATCAATATTCAATGTGACTTAATAATAATCTTAACAATGTCAAGCTTATTAATAGCCGCGTTTCCATTACCTTTCAAAATGTTCGCGGGCGCGAACACTTGCATTTTCCTATCAACAGTGGAAACAACTTAAACTAGTCTATCATTTCTGGTCATACAGAAAATAATAATGCATTATTCGCAACTACTTTTATTTGTGTAAACTCATAACAAGAAAACGTGCTTTTGTAAAATAAAATAAAACAATCAGTAGCCTAGGCTACTACGCGCTTTCATGATCTCCGTGAACTGGAGCGCGAGAACTGAAACAAAATATAGCCTATGTAGGCTAAAGCTTAAAATGTGCACTTTTAAACAAACAAACTCGAATCGAAAGCAAATACCTGATTATGTAATCCGTATGAAAGGTGGATTTCTCTCTAAAAGCGCATCTGCTTAACAGCGGAGATGGAGATATGTTTTTAGCCAACACTTAGAAAACAATAGTTTATTAATAAACAATTAAAATGCCTCGCTGTTTTTTCAGACGCATTTATTATCATTAGCCTATAACTCACCTATAAATCAGGCTAGATCAGACACGTACAGGCTATATGGCTCTTCTCATTCATCACTGCGGGAAAAATATAAATTCCAGGTTCTAATTTGGCCTTAGAAAACCAGTAAAATCGACATGTTTTCCATATTCATTTGTGAATATTTAAAATGTTTAATAAAGGGGCAAAAAGTAATTTAAACAAAAATCTGAAAAAGTCTGTCGATATTTACTTTTTTTGCGCAGCAGTTGGTGAAGCCAGTTCAAATTAAAATTTTGTTCAACTTTGCGTTTTAAAAAGACAACAACCGTTCATTTTTTGTTTCAGTTACGGGTTAAAAAAGATAGATAATAATATGCAAATCTGCAATAATGGAAACGCGACTGACAAGCAATGATAGAAATGAATGATGATGATGACTTGTTTGGTAAGCTTCTATTTTAAAAGTTTCTTTCTCTCCCCCCAAAAAATTTCACAAGTTTTGCCAGGTTTAGCCTCAGTTATGAATTAAAATGTGTTTATTGCAACTAATGTAAACTGTAGAGACGTAACCTGGTCATTAAAATAATTTCAAATGGGATTTTCTTTTCAGTTTTTTTTTTCTTCGTTTTCTCCCCGCCACTTTGGCGGCCCTCAGTTCAATGTTGGGTTCCTAAATTGGCCCTCACCTATCAAAACTTTGAGAACGTAATCGGTTACTAACGTAACCTCTGTTCTCTCTAGAGAGGGAACGAGTACTGCGTAATAGCTTACGCTAGGGGAAAAACTCTTTTCCGCGAGATATTGAAGCCAAAAATTATCCTTAATTTTTTAATAATGTAAAACGCTTTGCAGCAGCAAGCAGACATAGGCGAAACAGCTCGCGCGCCTATTGGCTGCTCTGCAGCAAATGCAGCAGCCTATCGAGAGAGACTCTGCGTGACGTAATGACCAATGGGGGCCATTCGCGCCCATATCGTCACGTCCCGCCAGAAGGGGCGTGGTCTCACCCTATAAATATGCTCGTTAGGCTGATACAAACTGGTTTTTACCGCTGAAGCGAACCAGAGCGTATTCCAAGCACGGCAAGATACGCAGTACTCGTTCCCTCTCTAGAGAGAACAGAGGTTACATTAGTAACCGAGTACGTTCTCTTACGAGAGTATCTCTCGTACTGCGTAATAGCTTACGCTAGGGGAACACAATGCAACATGCCGTGCGTACAGGGATCCAACACCAAAGTCCCGGGGGCCGAAGCCCAGGGCTCATGTAGTGCATAATCACCATAAACTCACATAGAGTGGAGGAAGAGAGGCTGGAAGCGTCATTCCTTATAAAAAAGCACCCAGCGGGGCTATTATATGACAACAAAACGCGCAGCCAGGGTGAAAGCTTTCAGCCTGATCTGGGTAGCCATACGTGTGTCAACACTCATGGGGCTGCAGTAAACTCAGCATCTGGGCCGCAAAGCGGGGCAGATAGCACTGAATTTTAAACCGCCAAAAGCTTAGCTTGTAAGGCGGGTACCTCCAGGTTATAGTATTTTATAAATGTAGACGGCGAGGCCCAGCCCGCGGCCGTACAGATATCTTGCAGGGAAACCCCGCTCGACCACGCCCACGAAGAGGCCACGCCTCTCGTGGAGTGCGCCCTGACACCCAAAGGGCACTGTAGGCCCTTCGCAGAGTAAGCGAGCGCAATGGCATCCACTATCCATCTGGATAGGCTCTGTTTTGAGGCGGCGAGTCCCTTGGAACGCCCGCCAAACAAAACAAAAAGCTGTTCCGTCTGTCTGAAAACAGACGAGCATGACACATAAGCTCTCAATGCCCTGACGGGGCAAAGGAGACTCGCATCATCCTCCTCACTGAGAACCGGAAGGGCGGACAGGGAAATTACCTGGGCCCTGAACGGTGTATTGAGGGGTTTCGGGACATACCCGTGCTTTGGTTTGAGAATGACCTTCGAGTCATTAGGCCCAAACTCCATACACGACGCGCTTACTGAAAGCGCCTGTAAGTCCCCTATGCGCCTTTTCACAGATTTCATGGCCTCCAGGACCGTGGAAAGGTCCCACGTCGGGACTGAAGGGGGCCTGGGAGGGTTCAGCCTCCGAGCTCCCCTAAGGAAACGCACGACTAAGTCGTTTTTCCCCAGTGACTGGCCAGACACCGGTTTTGCAAACGTTGCTATGGCCGCCACATACACTTTGAGCGTGGATGGGGTCCTGCCCTTATCCAGTAGCTCTTGAAGGAAGGAAAACACTTCCGAAACCCCGCACTCCACAGGTGAAAAGCTCTGGGCTTGACACCATGCAGAGAAAACAGACCATTTCGAGGAGTAGAGACGCCTGGTAGACGGAGCTCTAACCTGCGCGATCGTGTTTAACACTCCTTCTGGGAGGCTAGCGGGTACCCGTTGATGGCCCATGCGTGCAGGGACCACAACCCCGGGCGAGGGTGCCAAATCGAGCCCTCCGCCTGAGAGAGGAGATCTCTCCTCAATGGTACAGGCCATGGGGCAGTGCTGGTCAGCTGCATCAGGGCAGGGAACCACGTCTGGTTTGTCCAGAGCGGAGCTATGAGCAGCACTGGGCATCCGTTCTCCCTGATTCGTTCCAACACCTGAGGCAGGAGCGAGACGGGAGGAAAAGCATATAGGGGGCAGCGGGGCCAAACATGAGCCAGCGCGTCCTTGCTTTTCGAGAAAAACTCCGGGCAATGAGCGTTTTCGTGGGACGCGAACAGGTCCACTTGTGCTCTGCCGAACGTTTTCCACAGCAGCTGGACCGTCTGCGGGTGCAGTGACCATTCCCCTGCCGGGACCTTGTTCCTGGACAGTCTGTCTGGTCCCACATTCAGGTGACCAGGCACGTGCGCCGCTCTCAGTGAGAGCAGGCTGTGCTGAGCCCAGACCAGAAGGCGTTCCGTCAGCCTGAGAAGGCTTCGTGACCTGACGCCGCCCTGGCGATTTATGTATGCCACCACTGACATGTTGTCCGACCGGACTAAGACGTGGTGGCCTGTTATCTGGGGACAAAAAAGCCGTAGCGCTTTGTCGACTGCTATCATCTCCAAGCAGTTTATGTGAAGGAGCTTTTCCCGTTCTGACCACAGGCCAGCTAGCGGTCTGCCCTTGAGCAGCGCTCCCCACCCCGAGGTGGAGGCGTCCGTAGACACCACCTTCACACTCGAAGCGGTCCCCAGACTCACACCTGACTGATACCAGTCGGTCACTTTCCAAGGTTCCAGAGCTGAAACGCACTGAAGGTCGACCCTGAGGCGAAACAGACCCGCTGTCCATGCCCTGGGTGGAACCCGCGCTTTCAGCCACATCTGCAGTGGGCGCATGCGGAGCAAGCCCAACTGGAGTACAGAGGCTGCTGAGGCCATCAGCCCCAGCACTTTCTGAAACCTTTTGAGCGGAACTATCGCGCCGTGGCGGAAGGATTTCACGCCGCGCTGAATACTCAGTACGCGCTCTGGTGACAGGCGTGCTGTCATGGACAGCGAGTCCAACACGGTTCCCAGAAAGGAAATTTTCCGACTGGGAGACAGTGAGCTCTTCGCCCAATTGACTGTGAGGCCCAGCTTCTCGAGGTGCTCGAGTAATGCGGCCCTGTGTTCTATGAGCTCCGATCGTGATCGAGCTAGAATCAGCCAATCGTCCAAGTAGTTCAGGACTCGCATGCCCTGAAGTCTCAGGGGTGCGAGCGCCGCGTCCATGCACTTCGTAAATGTACGAGGTGCTAGGGACAGGCCGAACGGCAGGACTGTGTATTGATATGCCTGGCCCTCGAAGGCGAATCTCAAAAATCGCCTGTGATGGGACGCTATTTGTATCTGGAAATAGGCGTCTTTCAGATCTATTGACATAAACCAGTCCCCGTGGCGCACTTGCGCGAGGATTTTCCTGGTCGTAAGCATTCTGAACTGGCGTTTGACAAGCGCTCTGTTCAGCTGTCGCAGATCTAAAATGGGTCTGAGACCCCCATCCTTTTTCGGTACCAGAAAATATCTGCTGTATAGGCCCCCTTCGCTCTGAGCCTGAGATAAAGGTTCTATAGCCCCTTTGCTCAGTAGTTTCGCTATCTCGGCACGAAGTAGATGAGACACTTCGTTTTTCACCGTAGTTTCGACGCGCGCCGTATAGCGACGTGGGCGTCGAGCGAATTGTAGCGAATAGCCTCTCTTTATAGTGTTCAGCACCCATTCTGATACCCCGGGAAGCTTTGACCACGCATCTGCATGAATAGCTAGGGGCAGAATGAAATCCGGGCTCTGGTCGCGGCAAAACGGCAACTCGAGAGCCCGGGCATACTGGGAACACAACACCGTGTTTACAGCGTTCGAGGCGGGGGGCGCGCTGATCACAGCGGGCGGCCTGACCGCGCTCAGCTTTATTATGGCAGATAGTGCAGAAAAAGCGAGCGGGGGAGATCCCGTAGGAATCGGCGTGTCTGTGACAAAATGTGGGCGCGGGACTGCGGGCACATTTATTACACTGAAAACACCGTCGTTCATGGCCGACTGAATGTGTGTTGGTTTCGTTTTTACAGAAACCAAGGGACACGCAGCATGTAGTGTGAGCGGGCATGGTGACATGGGCGCGTTTACTACATTGTTTGCACAATCGACCTGAGTCGAGTTTATTTGTGCTAGCCCTGCACCGTGGCGGGCTGTGTCTGGGTGTGGGAATGGGCACTGGGTGGGCATTCTTACAACACTCATAACACCATCGGCCGTGGCCGGATTGTTTGTGCGAGCCCTAAATTTTTGCGGGCTGTGTTTGTGTGTAGAAATGTAGAAATTTCAATACACTCATAACACCATCGGCTGTGGCCGGAATATCAGAAAATACACCATTTATGTGATTTATCTGGGTCGCCGTGGGAACAGCATTAGTGTGCAGGCAAGCGGGCATGGTACTGGCTTGCTTACTGCAAAATACACTGGAACAGTCACATTTTCTGGAACTGAACGAGCGAAAATTTCAGTGGAAGTCTGGCCACGGCGAGACTGAAACACCGTCAATTTCCTAGGAGGCTAGGAAGACTTGTGTTGGTTTCGTTTTACAGAAACCGTGGTAGTGTATGTGGGCACTGGGTTGTGGGCACATTCACTACATTTAATGCACAATTGTGCGAGCCCTGTACCGTGGCGGGCTGTGTTTGTGTGTAGAAATGAACACTGGGCTGTGAGCATTTTATTACACTTATAACACCATCGGCTGTGGCCGGAAAACCAGAAATACAATGATTTTTCTGGGTCGCCATGGAAACGGCCTTTATGTGCAGGCAAGCGGGCCGTGGTACCAGCTTGTTTACTGCAAAATACACTGGAACAGTCGCATTATCTGGAACTGAACGAGCGAAAAGTTTCGGTGGAAGTCTGGCCGCGAGACTAAATTTTTATCTGCTGCGAGAGCCGGGATCGAACACGGGTCTCCCGCGTGAAAGCTTCAGGTTCCGCCACTGGGCCACAGGGAGAACTACGCTATCGCAAGCAGATAAGAGAGTGTCATCACAGTTTTGTGTGTGTCAGCGTTTGTATGCAGGTGTGCGTGTTATACAACAGGCTCATTGCTGCAATAATGACATTTTCAGCCGCTCAAACTAGGAGCTGAGAAATGTTTGAGAAATGGAGATTAATCCGGCCTCGGCGGGGACTAAAACACACTCTTTTCTCATTTGCCGGTGACGCACGCCCATGGGGGGCGGGGTAGAATGCTGGCCCGTTTCCTTGACGACTCGCGGACAGAAGGCGGAGGTCCACAGAGCTCGCCTGTTGCGCGGCGGTTGCGCGGGCGCTTCCCAATCGAGGCCGATGCTATCCACGGCCTGAGAGAGCAGACGCATCAGCTCAGTCTCAATGCCGGCTCTCTTACCAGTGGTCTGGCGGGAAACGCTAGCGGAGGGGAGGTCCACGGAGCTCGCCCAATCCTCGCTATCGGATGCCAGAAGAGAACACGCCTCGGTGGGTTCGTCAAACTCGTGGATGGACGCGGCGGCAGGCGGCGGCCGTTGACCGTCAGTGAGCGACTCGAGCGAAACTGGCGAAGCTGGCGGGCGAACCGGCGAGCTTTGGCGGGCTGGAGAGAGCTCGGGAGCGCGCTGGGCGCGGCGCTTCTTGCGGCGCGGCACCACGGCGGGCTGCGGTGAAGGCTCGGAGAATGATGCCAGGCGAGTCCTCAGAGTCACCATGGGCAAAAGCTCGCAATGAGGGCATCCGCCTTCAGCGAGCGCGAGAGCCGCGTGATCCTCACCCAGGCAGGAAACACAGATGACGTGCCGGTCTCCATCGCTGAGCGGGGCGCGGCACAAGCCACAGGAAGGCATCTTTAAAAAGACGCAGCTCTTTTGTGAGAGAAGTGTGAGTCGCGAAGTAAGCTGACAAACACTCTCAACAGAGTAAATACACACAGAGTATGAAAAGGATATATAACGCCGGAAAGCGCAGCAGGTACGGCAGTTGAAGGCGGCGAGGCCAGCGACTCCAGAGCTCGTCCCGCTGAAAAGCTTGCTTCGACGGCGCGGCTTCTCACTCCGGATCCAGCGATGCGTGTGCTTCGCTGAAGAGGTAAAAATCAGTTTGTATCAGCCTAACGAGCATATTTATAGGGTGAGACCACGCCCCTTCTGGCGGGACGTGACGATATGGGCGCGAATGGCCCCCATTGGTCATTACGTCACGCAGAGTCTCTCTCGATAGGCTGCTGCATTTGCTGCAGAGCAGCCAATAGGCGCGCGAGCTGTTTCGCCTATGTCTGCTTGCTGCTGCAAAGCGTTTTACATTATTAAAAAATTAAGGATAATTTTTGGCTTCAATATCTCGCGGAAAAGAGTTTTTCCCCTAGCGTAAGCTATTACGCAGTACGAGAGATACTCTCGTAAGAGAACCCCTGCCTTAGAGTGTCGTCCAAAGGACACATATGCATATATCAAGCGTAGCATCAGTTCTGGCTTGTCACGTTAATCAAGCTCGCATCAGCTGGCTCTCAGCTGATCCACGTCTACCTATAGCAATACGACGCCTATCACTGTATACATATATAAGCTCCTTCAGTATTATCAGCAGCTATCGCATTTCTCAGGAGCTAATTACCCTCCACCATCCCAAGCTCATCCTATCATCAGTCAGGATTTGGCATTCTGATTCCCTGTGAATCAGACTAAAATTCTCTAATAATGTTGTAGGCTACAATAAAATTAATTAATGATATCTGCATACATTCATGTTGGTTTTGTTCTGTTTACCCTAAGGGAGGTTATTGCTGCTCTCCCTGCTCTTATCCATGCTAGGCTGCATGGATGCGCAGGGAGTTCTTTCCCAGAACAGAACCATACCGCCAATCCAAACTGGGTCCGGTTTCACAAAGCTATTTTAGACCGATCTCTAGACCATATGTAGCCCCGCCCCTTTTCAGTGCTGCACTCGTTGTCTTTTGTCTTCCGGTCTGTATTTTCACAGTGATCTTACGTATTTCTGAATGAACGGCTCGTTTTAAAATCTTCCCGGTCCACTGACATTTGTTAAGAAATCTGCTTTAAACATTACAATCCTCATGATAACTTTTGTTAACTTTACATTAAGTAAATCCACTTCAAAAGCGAATTACTCCTGGACAGCAATGCCATAGAGATATACAGAGCGACCGCAAAAACGGAAGTTCAAAGACAATATTATGTATAATATTAATATTAATATGGCAGTGCCCTTGTTTCTCTGCCGCATAAGGTCTATAGTGTTAGACAAGTCTAACATTTGCTCATAGACTAGTCCAGGGATGGGCAACTTCAATCTTTTTCCAAATTAAATTTGTTTTCTTGTTACTACATTCTCCACTAAATTTCCCAAGTAAAATGTCCTTGTAACTGTTTTACTCCTCCAACAAACACATATTTTCCGCTGAGGTAAACTGCACTGAGCGGTTGAATGCGCTTCCTCGATCCGCCATGGTGTCTTATTTTACCCAGAATGCATTGCAGTGTAGTCCTACTTAAGATAGTCAGAGTCTTAAGTGCTTTGTGCAACGGTCTGATTTAGATGTCTATCTGAAGTCTGACTATCTACTATATCTAAGCCATAGTCAAAGTCTATCTTTGTGAAACTGGCCCCTGTATGCTAACTGTCAATCGTATGATAGTGGTCCTGACAGAGCTCATACTCACAAACACTGCTTTGCTGCTCAGACTCTAGTGTTAAATATGAGAATAGTGACACATATAAGGCTATAAAAAATGCTGTATGCCTCCAAAGAAACAGTAGCAATTAGCTAGAGACATGGCTGTGGACACTTGTTAGAAGTTTGATGTGTTGTAACTTTTAGTTGCTAAGCAATTGTTCCTCTGTGAGTGCTGGTCAAAGGTGATGCAGGAATTGTGTGTTTTATTGTTTCACAAAAATAAGACATAAGTTATATCTGGAATCATGCTCTGAATTTGCAAGGAATGTCTAACAAGGGTAGAATACTGTTGTTCATGAGATCTTTCGGTCATCAGAAGCTAAAATGATTGTGATCTACAGTAGGAAGAGTATGCTTCTTTTATGCTTTATGAATACAGCTCAAGAACTGTGTAAATTATTGATAAAGCTCTAACAATACAAGTCACTTGGCACCTTCATCTAAATGAATTATTAATGAAACTGAAATTGAACATTTAAGAATGCTGCCTGTGATGAACGGTCCATATTAAGGTCTCTTTTCTCCCAGTCTATTAAAGGATTATAGGGGAAATAACAGTCTGAAATATTATTAAGTATTTATAAACACTGAGAACTGACTGAACTGGGCCAGCACAGCGGCACCATCCATTGAAATATAGGCAAAATTGAAGGAATCATTTAGACAACCATCAGCTCTTGGAGTTATTTTTTAAATATGTTTTAATGTCACAACGGGTATTGAATAAGTGAATTTGCTGTAAGTGTCACCAATCCATTAAAGGTCCTCAATTGGCCAATGACAAAAAACAAACACTGCAAAAATAATTATTATTATTTCTTAATCTTAATAGAAAATTCAAACCTTGTGCAATGAAAGGAGTCTTGTCCTCCGGGGTGGGAAGTGAATCAGGCCGTGGGGTCGGTGCAGGGGGGCGGTTCACTATTACCACAGGGCTGCTGGATGTAAGGATGGTGTCATACTTTTCCTCATTTCTACCCAGAGGAGTATAGACATTCTCATCGTAATTGATTTGGTGTTCCTCATTACGATCACCCACCCGAAGATTATCTGTGTAAAGAACAGCAGGGGTAAATTTCTTGTCTGTGTTTGCGTGTTCCAGACTGTCGGTCAATATATTCAAAATACTATTAAAAATACATTTAGAAAAATACTTTATATTAAAAAAAAATCTTTATATGATCTTACTTTTATTAATACGATACAGTCAATATGTAACAATCACCAGCTGGAGTGCCCTCGAGAGCCACCAGAGGGCGCTCCACAATAGACTTTGATCACTTCCTCACTAAGGCCCTGTCCACACGGACACGGGTATTTTTATAACCGTGACTTTTTTTACGCGGTTCGGCCGTTCGTCCACACGAAAACGCACTGAAACCGAACATTTTTGAAAACCCCTGCCAGGGTGAGGATTTTCAGAAACGCCGGTTACAGTGTTGTCGTGTAGACAGTGAAACCGGGGTTTTTGCCTTGCGACGTCAGAGTGTGCGCCGTTATCAGCTGTGTTTGACATCAGATTTGCGCTTCTGATTGGCCAACGTGGCTTTACGGTTAAGGTTTATATCACCGCCTGCTGGCGTGGCATGCTCTTGACCGCGCTTGATTGCGTGTTTTTACGTTTTCATGTAGACGGAGACCGAGCATGTGTGGACGGGATTTTTTTTAAAAACGCTGTAGGAAAAACTCCGGTTATAAAAATACCCGTGTCCGTGTGGACATGGCCTAACTACATTCACTCAATGCCCGGATTCATCAGCATTCATCATCTCATTCACCTGTGTCTCATCACCTGGTTGGTCTCTGATTGCATTCACCTGTTTCTCATCACCCTGTTAGTCCCTGTCTATTTATTCCATGTTCATTCACTCACTCATGGCGAAGTTTTGTTTGTGTCCCACTGCATCTCTGAGCGTTTACCTGGTTTCATGTATTTTGGTTTTTGGATTTCTTGCCCTGTTTCCTGGATTACTCTTTTGCCTCTGGTCCCTCCCTGTTTTGTTTGTTTGTTTGATTCTTTGTTTGGACTGCCTACCTGTGTTTTGACCCATTGCCTGTACTTTGGATTACGCCTTTGGATTGCCCACAAATAAAGCTGCGTTAGGCAATGGGTCAAAACACAGGTAGGCAGTCCAAAAAAAAAAAAAACTAAGAATCAAACAAACAAACAAAACAGGGAGGGACCAGAGGCAAAAGAGTAATCCAGGAAACAGGGCAAGAAATCCAATAACCAAAATACATGAAACCAGGTAAACGCTCGAGATGCAGTGGGACACAAACAAAACTCGCCATGACTGAGTGAATGAACATGGAATAAATAGACAGGGACTAACAGGGTGATGAGACACAGGTGAATGAGATGATGGATGCTGATGAATCCGAGCAGTGAGTGATGGGAAATGTAGTTAGTGAGGAAGTGATCAAAGTCTATTGTGGAGCGCCCTCTGGTGGCTCTCGAGGGCACTCCAGCTGGTGATCGTTACACAATGACAATACTCTGTTGTCTTCCAGAGATTTACAACTTGGGCAGTTTTGCATTATGATTTTTTATAAAATTTACAGCACAGCAAAATAAAAATGTTTTGAATTTCATAATGAACTTGGGCAAGCTCTGTGCTGACTCCGCAAATTATTTTACGTGACTGAAATGTGGTAAAGGATTTACATGAGAATGTGAAGGATACACTTCAAAATATGCTGAATGAAGGAAGTGAAATGAAGACTTCCTTTCAGGGATACTACACATTGAGAAGGCCTTCTAAGATGCTTGATGATGTTGGAACTGAGATATGCCGTCTTACTAAGACACAGCCTTCCAATAGAGAAATACTCGAATGACTGTCTTAGAGCCATTGGAATCACTCATTCGATTTGTAAAAAAAAAAAGAAGCTCATTCATGGTGAAACACCACTGTGTGTTGCTCAGAGGAGCAGCGGTTAATTTTGCGGTGGCTTCTTTTGTCAATATGTTCACTGACAAAGGAAAAATAAAGTAACTGGCAATATTGTGTCTAAAAAGTTAATAAATTACTGCGTGTTTCACAATTGTTTTGACTCAATTCTCAAATGAAATTTTCTCAAAACAATATTGTTTTTAACAATTCGTTTCTTGTGTGTTGCATGTGTTTTGGCATAAAATAGAAATTTTCTCAATAACTAAATGCACATGACTCAGTAACGTTGTCACAACTTCTAAACATTATTTCATTGAGTTAGTCATCACATGCAAAATGATCAATTCGGTTGTCAAAATCTGTCAACATACATTTATGTTCTCCAAATGTATGTGAGATGGAATGTAAAATTGGCAAATGACTTGCTATAGTAATAAAATAGGAATCACAATCTTATCAATCAACCAATCAAGTTTAGAAGCATATATAGGGAGGTCATATTCTGGCAATTTTTTTGTTCACTATATATGTAAGATGTACATGTAAGAAGTGTGTAAAATTGAAATGCAAATGGGAATGTTTACATGTAACTAAATACATGTACTGTATACATAGAAATATTGCATATTATTTTTATGTGTACTGCAGTATTGAATTTTCCCAGTAAACTTTTACCTACTGTTGTGATACACAATATCATTCAGCTACATGAAATTAAATGTTTAGGGTGAGTTATTCACAGAGTCGTGATGTCCCACAAAACTAATGACTAAAAATAATGACAAATGTGTTTGAAACAAAAAAACTTGTTGAATTGCACTAATTGAAATTTTTTTATTGCATTAACCGTGCTTGTATTTGAATGCGTTGTATTTTTAGGGCTTGCATTTTTATTGGATGAAATTCAACATGGTCGTATATTTAAACTGTGAATATTTCAAATCAAAACATTTCAGAAACATTTTCAGTATTAAAAAATTCAATAATCCATATTCACCTTTCAGACTTAATTTTAAAAATATTCGGTCTGTTTAAAAATACAACTTATTTGATGAGAAATATTCAATCCATTTTATTTCGCTTTACAAATTAACTTCCACAAATTCAGTGGTTCAAATTCAACACAAAACTCAACATTGCACATCCGGGAACTGCAGGAAAAGCAGTAGAGTACCGATGCATAATCTCTACATGCTGTTTGTTTGCTCACCAGCAGGTGGTGCAAAGCGATTCACTTGCGTCGTAAAGTTAATACTGAATTTGATCTTTATTACTGTATAAGTCTAATAAGACACGTTAAGCGTTTTCTTTATAACAGGTTTATATAGGAGGGAAACTTGAAACCTTGCGCGTTAAGTTCATATTCTGAGTACATCTGCTTACCTGAATATAGTATGCACCATCAATAATGTTTATACTGAGTTTGGTCTTGTTTGCTCCAACCAGATGGAAATGGATAAATACTCTAAATGTTCCGATCCAATCTGACTTGTAATGCTGCCCGAATCATACACTGTTCCTTCTTTGGCCGGCAGCTGGCCACCGACTGAGGTTTTTTTCTACATTCTGTCCATGATGGAGTTTTGGTTCCTTGCCACTGTTGCCTTGGCTTTTGGCTTGCTTAGTTAGGGACATTTAATATTCAACAATATTACTGATCTGCCTTACTTAAGGTGGACGTTGATGCAATTTTCTTAAATTTTCTACTTTGTTGTATTATTTTCATGTTATCACTGTGAAGCTGCTTTGATACAATCTGTATTGTAAAAAGCGCTATATAAATAAAGGTGAGTTGACTTGACTTGACTTGACTTGTATTAGTCCATTAAGCCACGTTAAGCATTTTTCACATTAAGGGCATTTTTCGCATTTGTCACAGATTTTAACGATCTGAAACGCAAGTATCAAACGTTAAACGCAAGTAACTTTGTGGGCGGATCTTGGGCGCTGTTGCTATTATACCGGCGGGATACATGACTCTTGTGCCCGATGCAAATCTAAAATGGGTTGGTCTGAAATAGCTGCATTACTCATAGGTGTGGTTTGGGCGTAACGTGAAATAAACCAATCAGAGCGTAATCTCACATTCCCTTTAAAAGCAGGCATGCTTGTTCCATGGCGGATTGCTATATAATGGCGGATTTGCCAGGCACACGCGAGGAGCGGTTCACAGCCTAGGAGACCGATGTTCTCGTCAGGGCCGTAAAAGACAGAGAAGTGACATTGTGGATGGGAGAAACCCACCCAAATTAGCTTTGGTTAAACAGGCGTATAATAATTTGGGTAAATGTGCAAGCAAGATTTATGCCTATATTTTTTCAACATCTTCATGAACACCACTATGATTTCCCTCGTGCGGTAATATTTTTCCTTGTAAATATGTATGGTTTGCAAAAATGGGAACTGGTGCGTCTGTTAATGAGAGAAGCAAAGAGTAGTTGAGCACGTGCTACATTATTGCCAAGCATGCGCCCTTAAAATAGCATCTGAATAACGCACCACTGACTTTCGACTAGGTTTTTCCTGGTCTGTGGCGGAATTGTTTTCTGAAACTGCAAAATAGCAACAGGGAACGTTTGCGCCAGAACATGCTTCCTCTTTTCGCTGAAGGTCATTCCCTAATTTACCGACGTGCATCTGTGGAGGGAAAAGTCCGCTGTGCGTTGGGTGCAAAATAGGAATGATACATGCGTCGGTGTAAAAAGTCAATTGCGCTGGGTGCAAGATAGGGCCCTAAGAGTTGTTGGGGAATTCTGGAGTATTCAACAAGTTTTTTTGTTTCAAATACATTTGTCATTATTTTACTCCCATTTAATGCTACGTTCACACCGGACGCGAATAGCGCGTCAGGCGCGAGTGATTTCAATGTTAACTCAATGCAAAGACGCGTTATGCGCGTAAAAAATTCCTGCGGGGCGAATGAGGCGTAGAGCGCGGCGCGGTAGACGCGAATACGCCTCATTCGCGCGTCAAGTTCGCGCGAATTGAAGCGTCTGGCGCGGAAGCGCGTTATGCGCGAATGATTTAGTTAGTGCTATTTGTGCATTCACGCGTTTGACGCGAATTCGCGTCTGCCGCCCGAGTTGAAAAATTTTAACTTCTGCGTCAATTCGCGCCGCGTTAACCTATCAGGAGCCTGCTTGCTGCTGTCCCGTGGTGAAGTGAAAGTTTGTTATTTTAATAAATTATTTTGTAATATTACTAAAATGTCTGGTGTGGTTCTAATGCACAACAAAGCAAATCTTTCACATAAAAACTCGATTTTAATATATGAGAGATAGTACTAATTTTGTATTGAATGCTATTTATTCCATATCTATTTTAGATTATATGAAAAATTATTATTTTAATGTAAAAACAACAAACACATAGTGTATAATAAATAAAAAAAATCACAGGACAGGTTTCACTTTTGGAGGTTGGCTCCATTTATAGAGCGCGGGCTCGTCAGGCAGCGACCACTCGAGGCCGAGGCTTTACATGGCCTACGCTGTCCTCGTCAGCGTCCTCACCGTTTGGTCCACCAAACCTAGCTCCTGGAACAAATGGTGAAACTCCTGAAACCCTCCGGAGGGTCTGGTGGACCCGAGTACAGCGACGATGTCCCCTACGCAGCTGTTTCTGCTCTCCAGAGCATATACGAGCGGTGACTCTCTCGAATAATGCTAATGCTAATGCTCGATAAACATCTAAAAAGATGGCCGCCGACGGGTTTCGAAACTTTCGCCTCTGACGCGCGTAAATTTCGCTTCAAACTTTTGTTTTTACGCGCGTCAATTTCCCCATTGACACGCGAATTAACACAAAGTGGTCAAGCGTCAAACTAGACGCGGTAGACGCGAATTTGACGCGCTATTCGCGTCCGGTGTGAACGTAGCATAAGACTGTTTAAAAAATTAGCCAAAGCAATTAAGAAAACCTGTAACTTTTTATTTATGGAATTGTATAAGCAATGTTACACTTGCTACTGGTCTGAGTATCAGCTGATATTCCAAAGAATAGCACTCTTGCTCATGATATTGCTTAAATATACAAACTATTCATTATATTTTCACTAACATACCTGCTCTGCCCATCAACTCATATACACCGGTGTCAGTGTTGCCATCATTGTCATCAAAAACCTATGAGAACATTGTTAATGACACATGAATGACAAATGACAACATTTTAAAATAGCATATATTTGACCAAAAAGATCAACACAATACTCGTTAAATGTTTAAACATCAAAGTAACATACATTTTTGCAAGTGCTTTAGAAAAGAGTAAAATGTTTGGTTAAACTGCTTGATGTACATCAGGTCTTCTATAATGATACAGATCTGAATTTAAATTAGCTTGAGTATTAGAAAAGACAAGATAATATGTTGTTTACTGACAGACTGTAAAGTTGGTCAGTTCAACCAATTTTAAACAGTTAAAACAATAAATACAAAATGATGATAGTAGGCACACTACAAAGTGTTAACTTAAGTGTAATGCACACTTCTTTCTTACTGCCGCTCTCTGTCTACTGTTCCTTAGCAACCTGCTACTATTCACTTGTGATAATAGCCTCCACTTCTTTCCCTTCAATATTGATTATGCACATTATGCATTCAGTGTTATGAATATATTCATTAGAGTAGAAAGGGAGAATTAGCAGATAAACAAGACAAGCTAATTACACATCACAAGTTGAGGGGTTGTGAAAGACAGCTGCTTTGATGTTGGACATGAGTGTAACATTATCATTTATCCACAAGTGCTCTCTTGTTGTGATAAATAATTTAAATATTTTTCTGTTGTTAGAGAAATAATCTGACATGTCATCAAACTGATTGACAGACAAGCAATAAAAAAGACCAAGCTGTGGGTTAAGTCACCATGTTGCTTATTAAAACTATATTTGGAAATGATTTGGTTCAGTTTCAGTTTTTAATAACCATGTTTTCAGATGCATGTTTATGGCACTGCTCTTGTCCTAAAGTTACACATCTGATCTAGTGCATGAATAAAGTGTAAGCTAAAAAAAATCTTTCAGCTGAGACTGACAATCAATGACAAAGAGTCAATTACAAAGTGTGTATAAGACAAATAAGAACCTTCCTCCTAAAATTTAATATATATAGATATTAATATTTAATTTTTGCCAAAAACTTTAATCCGAAGCAAATTATTGGGATTTTCTCGATTTGGGTTGACGAGAGACGAGGATTCAGTTGCAGAGTAATTTATTAAATGACAGAAAGGCAAGGTACAAACTCCAAAGCTCTGATACAAACGGGAAGGTACACAAGAAAGACGTAACTTTGTACAACAAACTAGCACAGGACTGCAGACACAGTGAGATTAAATAGGGCAACATACAAAAGAGGTAACAAGGTGGGCAGGTGGGGGATATCAACCAATAACGAGATAAGAAGGGCGGGGTTAGACAATAGAGGGAATGCATTAACGTCACTTCCCCGCCGGAACACGCCCCCCTCAGCGGGACTGAGTGGCAGAAGAGCTACTGCGTGACTGGAGTTAATAGGGGAAACTGCGTTAACGCGAGTAAAACAAACTATTATCAGTTTAAACTAAAAGTTGGACTCGATATAGTGTTCCTTACAACTTATCAAAGATCCAGTGATCCATGGATATTGACATGCAGCCAGGAATCGTGTTTCCTGACATTTATATGTGCCTGATTTCGACGCCGGGGAAATAAATGAAGACAATTTGCCTGTAAACGTTTTATAAATACAATATAGATAGGTCTAAATCCGAGTGATCACTTACATTAATGTTATACTGTATATCATCATATCGTCCAGCCCTAAAACTTGTATAGTTTTTTTGTCAGTGTTTATTTAAAAACATCCAATTATGCAGAATATAGTCTGTTCTGTAGCTTTTTGCAGTCTGTAAAAATATACAGTACCTCAGATTTCTGGTCAAATCTAGTTGTACAGTCAATCGCAAAGCTCTTTCCCGTTTTAGATGTGTTTTGTGTGATTTTCACGGCGTTCACGCTGAAAACAAATGCTGCCGCTCAGTCTTTTTGCCACTTGTGGGCGTGACCGCATTCACTCCGGCCGACGGTGACGTCATGCGCATACCCTCTATAGACAGGAGAGCACATGGCACAAGGAAATAACATGACAGCCATGTGCTCACAACAGACCAGACAAACACAAACACATGACAAACCGGGAGTGTCACAGCTCTGTCACTAACCCAAGAGAAAATCCAGACAAGGGTGACAGAACTGTGACACTCGGGGAATCAAAGCCATAACCTTTGCATCATTAATGCCATTCTACGGGAATTACAAGGCATTGCAAGAACTCTAAAACATTTCATAGGGCAATAAGCTATTTTCCTTTCTGCCTGCTGCTTCTCCTTCCAGCCATACATCTGACCTGGGCAGGACATGTTAATGTGATTGAGAGGGGAACAATGAGACATCAATATATATATTTGGAGTATATGTGATTCTATGTATCAATATGTATTTCTCTTCAATCAAGCAGCCATTATGGTGACATTGCCAAATGGTCATAAAGTTTACCCTAACAACACTGTATCATGCTGGGGCTTATTTTACCCCCAGAGTGGGGTTAAAATCCCCCCTCTATAGCTTTTTAATTTATGACTTTTAAATCAAAACAAATTTATTTTACCATTTATTTCATGACCTCATTGTGGCATCACATCACACCAAGTGACACAAAGTTTTTCTGTGAATGCAGTTTGAGTGACTGAGAATGGAAATGTACCTCAATAAAATCACAGTTATATTTATTAGCATGCAATAATTGTCATATTTGAAATCCAAATTGCATCAAAAAGCCAACAGCTGAATTGTGATAAGACCATGTTACTCATCTATTTTGTGAATATGTCATTTGAGTCAGAAAGTGTCAACAACGATATACTTTAAAGCAAGCTAAAATGTCTTATAGGGGAAATGTGTAAAGTTGATTTGACTATTATACACTAACTGAAAGCCCCCACTGTTAAACATTACAGAGAAGGATGCTGTGAGGCTGTTATTCAAATATCAAACAAATCTCAGTGCCATGCCAGTATCCTGCTGGTAATAATGCATTCATTCAATGACTGTGCTCCAGTTGGACTAAAATCGCAATACAATTTAATGGCTGTTTGATGAAGGATCATTAGTAAAGATGGAACAAACCATGGATGTTCAAATGTAAAGGGAGACTGTTCTCTCTCTGAGAAAGTCGAGACGAGGATCTTTTTTTTCCGTTCTTTTGTACCCGTTTATTCTTCTTGATCGTTTTAAGGGTTTGTTCACTCAAAAATGAAAATTCTGTCATCATTTACTCAACCTCGTGTTGTTCAAAACCCGTAAGACTTTTGCTCATCTTTGGAACACAAATAAAGATACTTTGGTAACGCTTTAGATTACAGCCCGGAAAGTACTGTGTAATTAAGAGGAATTTACAGAGTAACTTTCGGTAATTATAGTGTACCTATAAAGTACTTGCATGTAAGTATAAGGGAACAATATGTAAAGTTTGGGGAAAAAAGGGGTAACAACCAGGGGAATTAAAAAAAAAATAATTATACTGAAAGTATTATAGAACTAAGGGGTACTTATTCTACTATATGATACAACAATCTTACATTTGGGAGCAATTTAGCGAGAACATACACTGCATACCTTTTTGTAATAATTGTGTACTAAGGCAATACATACTGTATATGCTTTTTAAAAATGACAGGGTACATATCTATGCATTTATATATATATATATATATTTTTTTTTTTTTTTTTTTTTATAGCAAAAGTGCAGATGTTTCAGTTTGGGCTAACATGTTTCAAGGCAAGAAAAGCTAAGACTATTGCAATTTTTTTAAATACTGGGAAATATATCTTGTTTCATGTGGTTACAGGGTAAGTGGTGCTTGTATAATAAATAAAGGTTTCCGAGTCAGTGATATAAGATTGTGTATGCATTTTTATTGTACTTACCCTGTAACTACATGGAACAAGAGGGTAACAAGCACCACTTTAATTCACAGCCCGCAATGTCACACTAACAAGAGTATCTTTCCCCAGTATTTAAGCAAAAGTTGCAATAGTTTTCGTTTTCAGTGCACTTTTGTTAAAAAGATTACATTTTAAAAATTACAGGGTACATATCTATTATATCTATTTATAAAGCCTATACAGTATGTACTGGTTCACCATTATTTCAAAAAGGTACACAGTGTATGTTCTTGCTAAATTGATCACAAATGTAAGATTGTTATATCATAATAGTAGAATAAGTACCCCTTAGTTCTATAATACTCACAATATTAATATTTTTTTAATTCTCCTGGTTGTTACCCCTTTATTCCCCAAACTTAAAATAATGTTCCTTTATACTTATATTGTAAGTACGTTATAGGTACACTATAATTACCGAAGGTTACACTGTAAAATTGCTTTAATTACCCAGTACTTTCCGGGCTGTAATCTAAAGCGTTACCGATACTTTTAATGCAATCTGAGCAATTTCAGTCCTTCTATTGACAGCTTTGCAACTAACATTTTGATTCTTCCAAAAAGTTCATAAACTAATCCAAAATAATTGAGTGGTTTTGTCCAAATTTTCTGAAGAGACTTGGTCACTTTATATGATGAACAGATTTAATTTAGGCTTTTATTCACATATAAACATTCATCAGTATATCAGAGCTCGAGCTGAAGCTGCTTCATCGAGCCCCTCATCAGTGGACAGCAAGCCAAATAAGTTTAACCTAATACCTTAAAGACAATATGGGCAAACTTACTCATTGAAGGACCCTTAGAAATCAATCCGCCCCTCGTATCAATATGGGCAAACTTAAAGACAATATGCAAAATATGCACAAACATTAAGCAATTCCACTCCTCTCCATTCAGGATTCAACCTACATACTAAGTGCATGTCAACCCAAAGCTATGCTGGACTCCTGCAAAACATGTCTACCTTATAAAATTGATAATATTCTTTTAATGGCAGCATTAAACTTAAAATTTGAGGTTATTCGAGATTTCCGATGTTCTTGGTACTTTGGGTCTATCAACACTGGGAGTTGTATTAGTGTGGGGTGTAATGTTCTAGAGGTGACATGCTACTGTAAATCAAACTGAGCTGTCACTGAAAGCTTACTGAAGTTAATTTAACATAATTTATATTATGTGGTGAATTAAGGGAGTTAGCACAGATAACACTTTCTTTAGTCAAAAGAGACCGCCTTCATCCATAACACTCCACTAAATGCAAAATGGAATATTTAAACTTCAAAATGGTATACTTAAACTTCAAAATGTTGATTTTGTTTAAGCAAAATGTTTATGACGGCTCAACGCAATGCTGAAGTGCCAACTAGCCTCTCCCTATGGAGGATCTCCATTCCACTATACAGATAAAGCGTTGTGGAAATTAAGGTTCACGTACCAACCCCGAAGTTATAGAATAAAATAAAATTCTGTATCAAAACTTATAGGCAAGACAAGTCGTTTGTTTAGGCATGGTTTGTAGGGAATTACAAACCTGCGCACATATATTCAAACGCACATAACTATAGAATCAATTCTTAATGCGCACGTGAACGCCATCAGCATTTATCACAGGTTCGCGTTTAAAGTCTGTTTAGAGAGAACGGTGTCGTCTTAGCGGCCCCTAATTTAATATCAAATGATCATTTCACCGTAAGTGAATCAATCAAACCTAACTTTAGCTGGAAAATAACATTATTCAGGAACCGCTATTAAACCAAACCAATCTCTGTTACCTTAAATTATATTAAGTTTATCTCTGTAAAGCTGCTTTGAAACAATCTAAATTGTTAAAAGCGCTATATAAATGAGGATGACTTGACTAGCTAATTTTTGACCAGCATTGCGAAGCTTACCCTTAAGGGCTTAAAGTGCTTGGCCCTGTAATGGAGCTGACCTGATGTTTGTTGATGTGAAATTTGTGATGATTTATACAATTCTATTAAGGTTTACCAAATAGAATGTCAAAGATATCTGTGAACCAGCCCTTGATCTATGGAAAATATGACATGATAACAACAACAGAGCATTTGCATGGTAAAAATAATTTCTCTGCTTTTTCCCCAGTTCAAAACCTCCACAAATTAACCCATACAGAGAACCATCTGTATGAGAGAATGAGAGGGTTACACTTCTTTAGAATATGGTGAACAAATGAGTAACACAAAATTAACATTCTAGTAGCTACTATTAACTATCAAGAAACTCTGTTTAACAAATTAGTAAGTAATAACTGCATTAGTTCAGTATTAGCTAAACTGTAACTTCTCTCATACCTCTTCATACCTTTCAACTACAGTTTCATAATCAATGTGAAATGTATCAACATGCAAAATAACATTTTAACCACTTTTACAACTAAGCTTACATATTCAAAAGTTAATAGCAGACTTATGATTAGGGTAAATTGTTAATTTTGTTAAATTTTAGTACATCAGTCCTGTTACAGCAGTTAACTATGGATAATTTGAAAGAAATTGCTTTTTATTAGGTTTGTGGGACGTTGTTCCAGTGGGCAATTATTGGGCATCCCTCTGAACTTCACCCTTATTTGTATTCATTTTCCCTGCCACATTATTATTACTACTTAAATAAAGAGAAGATAGCTTAGGTGAGATCTGATCTCACCATCATTGAGTCTGTCTGTGATTACAGTACATGAAGAAACAGAAAAACTCAGACTAAATCCAGAAGAACTGCGGCAACGTCTCCAAGACACTTGGAGAAACCTACCAGCAAAGCTACAGTACTGTGAAACGTTTTAGGCACTTGTGTAAAAGTGCTGTAAAGTAAAGAGCTTTCAAAAATAATATCATAAATAGATTGTATTTATCAATTAACTTCTATTAACTAAATCAAATCAATATTTGGTATGACCACCCTTTGCGTTTAAAACAGCTTGTGTCCTAGGTACAATCGCTCACTTGTTGATATTTCCTACTGACACAATACAGCAAAATATATAAATAACTGGCTTAAAACCATTTATTTTTTGGTGAAAATACAAACGTGTACAGGCTTTTGCACAGTAGCCTATTGTTCCCATTCAGTCAGTCACTTTCGACGTTGTGTCGATACTGAAGTAATAGGGTTTCGCCTGGGAGCCCAATCACCTCCAAGCAGTGGCGTAGCCACGAGGGGGCCTGGGTGGGCCTAGGCCCCCTCATTTAAATGTCCGGCCCCCTCAGATTTCTGATTGCTTAAAAAAAAAACTTTAGGAGGCAAAAATATTTTTTAGTGATTAAGGGGTGTGCCTGTTTGTTTCAGAATTGGTGATGATGGTTATGACGTGAGTCAAATGTGACGGTTCGTAACATAACCGTCGTCGTCCGGGGGAGGGGGGGTTATAGGACGTTCGGTTGAATAACTGTTCGTCTGTTATGGGACAACTCGCTCTTAAAATGAACAGCAAGACAACTAGAAGTGAATGTGCTTTCCATTAAGTGAATCACACACAGTAAACAAAACCTTAACAAATTAACTTTAGACGCCATTTAGACGCGCAAACTGCGTGCCGGTGCGGTGAGACATACATGCTCGGGCAGATTCGGCTGGAAGTCGGTCATCCTCGTACGCGGCGCCGCGGGCGCTGTTACAAAAAAGCCATGCACACAGCCAAGCGAAATGGGGTCTTGCCGGTCTTGCGCACCCAACGCGTTTTTTTGCCGAGCGCACCTTCGCGCTCGTGCGGACGCGTCGAGTACAAACAAGGCTTTACTCCGTGTCAGCGCGCGCTCTGATCGGTAAAGGGGCACAGACCTCTCCCGAATCATCTCCAGCACTCAGCCTCCGAATCCGAAGCACCACTAACTCCGCCTCCGTTTCCCTCGTAAGCTGATATTAGTATTTAAACATTCTCTATGATAAAAAATGTTTTAAAAACTATTTTAATATTTTACGGTTTAATATACGCACGGTTTTGCCGGTTATAGAGTTCTAATGACGGTGTTCAACTATAACCGTCGGTCTCATGGTTATAGCTAATAACGTCACACCCTCAGTGCGCAAACCAAAGTAATACTAGGCCTATCCACCGGATGAAGAAGGGTTGGCTCTTAGTCTCCACAGTAGCCTACATAAAATATTCATTTTATTTTATTTATTTTTCGTGTTCGCATTTATGAGGAAAAAACAATGTTATATGGACGTGTTCTCCATTACGGACGCGACGCGCTCTGAAAGCGGCACTAAAAGATGCTTTAAAACTTTCACAGAGACATCAAACAGAAAGCACTTTAACCTGAATTTTAAACTTTCTATAACCTGAATTTCGTTTTGTATTAATTGTATCTTAATTTTAATCAATGTTTCATCAACTTTAATGACTTTAACAGGATTTAATAAATAGGCCTACCGAACCGAAACTCAGCATAGCCTATAAGGTAGGCTACCCTACTTGCCTCACATGTCTACTTTTAAACAGAACAATTCAAAACGAAAGAAAACAGACTACAGACTGCTCTCTGCTTATGTAATCCGTATGAAATGTGCATTTCTCTCTGGCGTTCACTACTGAAGATCGCGAGTCAGCATCGTCAACTTCATCTTAGCCGACAAAGAAAACACTTGTTTATTAATAAACAATTAAAATATCTCCTTGCTATATTTTTTACATATTCAAAATCATTACTTTTGCCGGTTCTTTGTGACAGCTTTTAGGTGCTTTATTGGCAGCGCCACCCTTACATGTTACACGAGTCGCCACCGCATCACCGCACCCACCAGAATAGGCCTGTATATATAAAATTCTGGCTATATATAAAAATCTGGCTATATATGTTGCCCCCTCATTTAAAGACGGGACCCCCCAAAAATAAAATTCTGGCTACGCCCCTGCCTCCAAGTGCAAACTAAACGAGCCAATGGACACTGACCAGTGAGATTTGCATGCTGAGTCACACCCACCCACATATACAATAAATTCATTCATATTTTGCTTTGGGGCCAAGCGGTTGTGACAACGATCGCTCATTCCAATCATCCTTCTATGAAAGCATTTCTTCAGAGAAAGAGCGCACAGCTAAATTAATTGCTAAAGGGGAGTTCATCTCCAAAAATAGCTATTGCTTTGAAAGCAGTTCATCTCTCTGCCGGTGTGAAGGCACATCCAGCAGGGATTCCCATCCAGCCTGCTGTGCACGGATAAGTGCAGCGTTTCACCTCTCGGTGCTTTGCCGTTCAGAGCAGGCAGGTGGCGAGCGTCTTTCTAAAGATGTTTTTCTGTCTGTGTTTTTCTGGATGCGGTCGTTTCCTGACTTCATTTGACGGCCATGATCGCTATCTCACGTGCCTGGGCAAACAGCATGCTGAGAGAGCGCTCGTTGATGGTACATGCTCTCACTGCAAGAGCATGTCCATGTTGGCACGGCGGTCGTGACTCTTCTTTAATACAGAGGTATGAGTCCTTCTCATAGCAGAGCCACGGGTCTTGTTAACACTTTGGGAGACCAGAGGGTTACAGTGGGAGCTCTTTCCGCTGGGCCAGCCCCCACAGACCTCCCACTCCTCTAGCGTGCCATGTGCCGTTGAGTTGGCGAAATGTTGGCGCAAGTCCCTCTCGTGGGGCAGCTATGAAGTAATATATGATAATACATATATTTTTCTCTAGTGTAGTGTTACTGAAGTGTTCCTTTATAACGATTTATAGGCCGCCTGCTATAGGCTATTGTTATTATTATTTTGTGCATCCCTACACGTATATGCCTACAAGGCACAACAAACCTGGTGTTCATTATATATATATATATATATATATATATATATATATATATATATATATATATACACTCACCGGCCACTTTATTAGGTACCCCATGCTAGTAACGGGTTGGACCCCCTTTTGCCTTCAGAACTGCCTCAATTCTTCGTGGCATAGATTCAACAAGGTGCTGGAAGCATTCCTCAGGGAGTTTGGTCCATATTGACATGATGGCATCACACAGTTGCCGCAGATTTGTCGGCTGCACATCCATGATGCGAATCTCCCGTTCCACCACATCCCAAAGATGCTCTATTGGGTTGAGATCTGGTGACTGTGGAGGCCATTTTAGTACAGTGAACTCATTGTCATGTTCAAGAAACCAATTTGAAATGATTAGAGCTTTGTGACATGGTGGAAGTAGCCATCAGAGGATGGGTACATGGTGGCCATAAAGGGATGGACATGATCAGAAACAATGCTCAGGTAGGCCGTGGCATTTAAACGATGCCCAATTGGCACTAAGGGGCCTAAAGTGTGCCAGGAAAACATCCCCCACACCATTACACCACCACCATCAGCCTGCACAGTGGTAACAAGGCATGATGGTTCCATGTTCTCATTCTGTTTACGCCAAATTCTGACTCTAACATCTGAATGTCTCAACAGAAATCGAGACTCATCAGACCAGGCAACATTTTTCCAGTCTTCAACTGTTCAATTTTGGTGAGCTCTTGCAAATTGTAGCCTCTTTTTCCTATTTGTAGTGGAGATGAGTGGTACCCGGTGGAGTCTTCTGCTGTTGTAGCCCATCCGCCTCAAGGTTGTGCGTGTTGTGGCTTCACAAATGCTTTGCTGCATACCTCGGTTGTAACGAGTGGTTATTTCAGTCACTGTTGCCCTTCTATCAGCTCGAACCAGTCTGGCCATTCTCCTCTGACCTCTGGCATCAACAAGGCATTTCCGCCCACAGAACTGCCGCTCACTGGATGTTTTTTCTTTTTCGGACCATTCTCTGTAAACCCTAGAGATGGTTGTGCGTGAAAATCCCAGTAGATTAGCAGTTTCTGAAATACTCAGACCAGCCCTTCTGGCACCAACAATCATGCCACGTTCAAAGTCACTCAAATCACCTTTCTTCCCCATACTGATGCTCGGTTTGAACTGCAGGAGATTGTCTTGACCATGTCTACATGCCTAAATGCACTGAGTTGCCGCCATGTGATTGGCTGCTTAGAAATTAAGTGTTAACGAGCAGTTGGACAGGTGTACCTAATAAAGTGGCCGGTGAGTGTATATATATATGTGCAATTTTAACCAGATTTATCAAATGTATTCCCAAAATCGTGCAGCCTATAGTTTATCTTGATATCAGCATGTTCACAGTTGTTGTTGTTTTTTTTTACAGGGACCAGATGCGACTGATGAGTCCTGCTGACTTCAACATGCAAATGAGTTGCTGTACATAAACATGGTAAAATGAAAAATCAAACACTTGAAATGGCAGGTATGTACTATGTTTCAGGAAAGGCACAAAGGTGTGACTGTTGTTGTGAATTTTTTTCTTCTAAAGTGTAGGAAACTCAGAAGCGAATACCAGGAGACTTGGTTGTATCTTCAGCAGGATTCTTTATTGAGAACACAAGCTGTGGGTAGCTGCAGTCCTCGTCAAGTCTGACTAAGGGAACTTTACATTGCAATTTTATACACATTTTAGGAAGGGGGAAATGTAGTGTTAAAAAATTATTAAAATGTTTAATTTAGATTTCCAATACTATAGTATATAAACTGAGGAAGTTTATTAGTGTGAATTTCGTACCTAAGGTAAATGTCACAAACCTGCCTGTTCCTATGTGTCCTGATTTTTCTATTGCAAGTTAAATACCATCACCTGTTGTTTGTGAGTTCCCATCTCAGTACGAGAATGCCTGCCCTTCCTGTTCTCGTGTCTCATCGTTTGAAGAGTCATGCTGAGCAGGTTTGAAGAGTCATGCTGAGCAGGTTCCAAAACCTGTATACCTCATTTCAGAGTGTCTCCCCCCTCAATGTAAATCCCTCCCCCTAAAATGTGTATAAAATTGCAATGTAGACTTAGTCAGACTTGACGAGGACTGCAGCTTCACAACACTGTTCAAGTCTCTGTCTTTTACACCTTTTTTTACACCTCTCCTCATTCTTTGTGCAATGTTCCTCATAATGATAGGGCCTTATAGCACCTGATAGGGCCATGATGGGAGGGTCTTTCTCAGGTGTGAAACAATATCAGTATTCATAATGATTCATGCCCTCCTCGCATAGAGCTTTCTTACACGAAACATGTCTTACAAATTTTAAATCAATATATTGTTTTATCTGAATGAGTATGCAGGATGATTTTCACATAGTTTTGAAGCAAATATTCTAGGCTACGTGATACAATTTTCAAAAGTCTTGTGAAGAAAAAATCAGTATGGGTTTCATGACCTTATTTCAGTGACAATCTTTTTTTTTCACAAACCACGCATAAATGTCATTATCTCAAAACTACAAACTTTTACATACATGCTGCTGACATATTATTGTAGCAGATTTTGTGCTGAATACATTTTAATAAGACTTTAGCCATGAAAATGTCACAAGTAACAGAAATAAGCACAAATGTCAGAGCATGTCATACCTCCAGGACCCAGAAAACATCTGGACCCCAGAGGGTTAAACAATATGTCAAGGGTGTTGGTGGCAACCGGTACTGGAAATTCAGCGTTGAATTTGTAGTCAGGAATGACAAGTGCAAGTGTGGAGACTGTTTCAGCTTTTCCTGCAATTTTTTCTGGGAAATGTATGCTAACTTCAGTATAGCCCAAGTATGGTACAGTCTGTCCCCCAGCTCCTTCAACTTCAATAAGATCATTAAGAGAGAGGAATGGAGAGGATGACAAATATGTGTCGTAAAAAGACTTGGACACAGTGGTCACCTGTGACCCTGAATCAAGAAGCGAGTTGCAAACTTGTCCCTCAATAATGATTTCAGCTATGCATTTAGTACAGATTATGCCAGAGATTAACTCACTTTCATGAGTAGGAAGACTTGAGTGAGCTTGACATCTTGCTTCTTTTTGGTTCAGTTCATTGGGTCAATCTTTGCTACAATGGGCCCTAGTATGTCACGTTTCTGAAACCCCGTCCAGTTTAATGGCACTCCCTTTTTCACTTTCCATTCATCTTGTTTCACCTTGAGCTCTTTGTACTTTTGGTCCAGACTCGCTTTGTTGATGGAACCTTTACATGTCCTAGTTATGTGGCCATCTTCACCACATCTGAAACAAAACCAGGGTTTTGGTGGTTTAGCCGTTATTTGTTGAGCTTGCATCTCCCCTTTAGGTGTCACAGTCTTTGGGTATTCTGTTAATTTGGACTTATGTTTCTTCTTTTTCTTAGATTTGGCGGATCTAAACTGCATCTGGAGATCAGCCACCTGTTTTCTCAATGCCTCTGTTTCCGAAATATAGGTCTGCAACACACTCGAGTCTCTGTAAGGAGACATGTCAACAACAGATTGTATGTGAATTAGAACTTTGTGCTTCAAACTGCCTACGTGTTGTTGCATTCTTTCCAAAAGCTCTGCAAAGTCTGGTGGTGTCTTGGCTTTGGATTCCAGCTGAAGGGTAAATATTAACGAATGATCCCAGCAGCCACGCTGAAATTGTTTCAGCAACTAACTATCTGCAAATGACTGCTTTACACCATTTCTCCTAACCGCAGTACTAGATGCTTTCTCACCAGGATATTGGTTGGTGTTCAGGAAGCAGGAAAAGATTTAATCCCTATCTTCAACTAACCCATATGCAGAGTCTAAGAGCTTCACGTAGTCTCTAGGAGGAGCTGGAGAACCAAGCTCTAGAACCACATCGGAAGCTGGTGGTAAGAGGATTTCTAGGATTTTCCTTCGCTGGATATCTATTGGAAGAGAATCCTGCAACAGAAGGTCAACATGAAGACACCAGGTATCAAAGTAAGCTTCATCTGGGAGCTTTGGTACTTTTCCTGAGAAAGAACGCAGCAGCCATTTGGAGTGTGTCTGTGCAGAAAAGGCAGCATTTTTGATGACATGCTAGACCACGCTGTATCTCAGGAGGGTTTAGGTCATCATTGTTAAGTGTGTTAAAGGCAGGCTTTGGCATATTTTTCCTCACAGCAGGATCAGACTTGCTGTCTGAGCTAAGGGCACGTGACTTTGATTTTGGCTTCTTAAATATATATATTTTTTTATTCCTCTTAGGAATAAAGTCACTGTTTTCAGAAGAGACCTCTTCGGGAACAGCATTATCACTGTCATCACTTGACTCAATGGACAAACCTTGCTCTTGGGTGTGGGGCTGTGCAGAGAGCTGTGCTAACACTTTGATGTTATCTGCATACCATGCAACTGCTGGGTTTTGCACACTCTTAATTTCTAGGGGGAAGTTAGGCTCAAGAAGTGTGACAGGAGTGTGTGCATCAAACTTAACTATACTGATGGGTTGTTCTGTCTGCCCAGTAGAGACCCCATAATGACCCCATGCAATGATGTCATTGTCTGTGTCATTGTCAGTAATACCTAACACACATAATGAATGTCGTGCTTTCACATTGTAACACTTTTCAATATCAGACATACTTATTGTGCGTAATCACAAAAAATATACTTCAGAAAATAAACCTTGGAATTTCACCACTGTCAACGTACTTGTAACCGGCTATCAATGTACTTGTAACCGGCTATTTTTTATTTTATTTAAAAATCCTCCTGGCTGGCTCGCCACAAAAAGGGATGTAAAACAGAAACAACAGAACACCCAACAGAATCATAATCATACACTGTTTGTTCGTTGGCCAGATGAGAACGAGCCAGAAGATTTTTTTTTTCCATTCTGTCACCTGATGGAGTTTTGGTTCCTTGCCACTGTTGCATTTGTCGCCTCTGGCTTTCGGCTTGCTTAGTTGGGACACTTAATATTCAACAAAATAATATTGATCTGCCTGCATTGACACCATTGTATGAGAACTGAACTGAGCTGGATGATGACATGACTGTTTTCCTCAGAGCGGCTATATATATATATATATATATATATATATATATATATATATATATATATATATATACACTGTATATACACTCACCTAAAGGATTATTAGGAACACCTGTTCAATTTCTCATTAATGCAATTATCTAATCAACCAATCACATGGAAGTTGCTTCAATGCATTTAGGGGTGTGGTCCTGGTCAAGCTGATAGAAGAGCAACTTTGACTGAAATAACCACTCGTTACAACCGAGGTATGCAGCAAAGCATTTGTGAAGCCACAACACGTACATCCTTGAGGTGGATGGGCTACAACAGCAGAAGACCACTCATCTCCACTACAAATAGGAAAAAGAGGCTACAATTTGCAAGAGCTCACCAAAATTGGACAGATGAAGACTGGAAAAATGTTGCCTGGTATGATGAGTCTCGATTTCTGTTGAGACATTCAGATGGTAGAGTCAGAATTTGGCGTAAACAGAATGAGAACATGGATCCATCATGCCTTGTTACCACTGTGCAGGCTGGTGGTAGTGGTGTAATGGTGTGGGGGATGTTTTCCTGGCACACTTTAGGCCCCTTAGTGCCAATTGGGCATTGTTTAAATGCCACGGCCTACCTGAGCATTGTTTCTGACCATGTTCATCCCTTTATGGCCACCATGTACCCATCCTCTGATGGCTACTTCCAGCAGGATAATGCACCATGTCACAAAGCTCGAATCATTTCAAATTGGTTTCTTGAACATGGCAATGAGTTCACTGTACTAAAATGGCCCCCACAGTCACCAGATCTCAACCCAATAGAGCATATTTGGGATGTGGTGGAACAGGAGCTCTGTGCCCTGGATGTGCATCCCACCTCCATCAACTGCAAGATGCTATCCTATCAATATGAGCCAACATTTCTAAAGAATGCTTTCAGCACCTTGTTGAATCAATGCCACGTAGAATTAAGGCAGTTCTGAAGGTGAAAGGGGGTCAAACACAGTATTAGTATGGTGTTCCTAATAATCCTTTAGGTGAGTGTATATTGTAAGAATTGAGAAATTAGAAGATGCCGGGCAGTCTGGTTGAGGAACGACAACTCCCTGAGAAGACAAAGGACCTTTCTGGAAATTAACATTTGAATTCTCTCTTGTGAAATTAGTATCACCATTCGAGACGCAAGTCTCACCTAAGCATCATCCTAATCTACATCTCTTTCCCTTGACCCGCCATTCCCCCGTTCCTTCTCTCTCTCATTCTGAGATCACCTAAAATTCACCCAATAATGTATATGGTTTAATGTGAACAATTATCATACAACACTATACATGTTTGGTATCATTTGAAATGTCTCAGTGCGACTGGTACAAAGGTATCATTCCAACAGAAGTAAACCAAAAAGGTAATAAGGTGTGGAGAGTTTAGATATATCTCGTTAACCCTTCAAAGTCGACTGACTCTACAGCGTCAAAGTGCGCACCCCTGACATATCTATTAATAGCTTCGGAATGGATTAAGGTATTAACTTACTTTTTTTCTATGAAAAAGATGACATTCGTCTGCGTAATAATGAATAGACTGTGTTGACTTCCGCGAATGATAAGCCTTCCGCATTTGAGTGCAAATCTATAGCATTTTACCGCAAAACAGAGAAATGGTACTTTACCCTATCTAATGATATATAAATCTGTTGGTGTGTGAACCAATCACAGACCAATATAAAACAAACAAGGATGTTGTCAGCTGTTATCAATATAACACCATGTCCATTTATCTACTGTTGGCAAGAGAACTGGTCCCCTGACTGAGCCTGGTTTCCATGGCTTTTTCTCCATTTCTATCATCCATCCATTTCATTTATATCCTTCTATCACTCTGTCACCTTTGGCTTGCTTTGTTGGGGACACTTAATACTATTTTTGATATGACTATACTGACACTATCGAATGAGAACAAAACTTGAACTGCACTGAATAATGACACTATTGTCTTCAGACAATATTTTTTTTGATAAAAAAAAAATTAATAACTATGTTTCAGAAGTTTCACTCACCAATGACTGCTGTAGGAGGATGTAGAGCTCGTGTCCATGTACATGTGCGAGATCCAATGGCGTATTTCCATGACTGTTGGAGACCTTTAGGGCCTGCCGGGATCCAGGACACTGCAGCAGAGCACTAGCCAGATCTCGCAATCCATGCTGGGCAGCAAAATGCAGGAGAGTAGGAATGTCCTCTGAGCTACACTCTGGTAAAGAAAATCAATGCCGTTTTGTCAGGTGACCTAAAAAATGTGCTTCATGTTGTAACATTTTATTTTACTGGTTTTATTTACTCAGTCTAAACTATTATTTTAGGTTATACCAAATAAAATAATTTCCGTGGAATACATTTCCAAGTTTGACAGTGTAGATCTAATTAAAAGTGCTCCATTTAAATGAGTTGACTTTCAATAATTTGTCACAGCGAGGTAGACAGCATCTGTTCTCTTAGATCATGTTTTCCGTATTCATGGCGTCTCGGTGAATGTGGTCTCTGACAGGGGTCCCCAATTTGTGTCTAAGTTTTGGACAGAGCTCTGTCGACAGCTTGGGGCAACTGCGAGTCTATTCTCCAGGTATCACCCGCAGATTAACAGTCAGGCCAATCGTGCTAACCAGGATCTGGAGAGGGTCTTGAGCTGTGTGGCGTCTGCGGAACCGTCATCTTGGAGTTCCAGATTAACCATGGTCGAGTACGTGCATAATCCCTCCTGGTTTTATCTATGGGTTTGTCTCCCTTCCAGTGCTGTTTAGCCTACCAGTAACCGTTATTCCCCTCTCAAAAATGTGACGCCATTGTTCTGTCCGTGCATGCATTTATTCAGAGATGCCTCCGTACATGGAGGATCACCAGAGAAGCAGTTATTCGGACAGGCAACAGGAACAAGGCATTGACAGACCGTCACCTTACTAAGCCCCACATGTTTGGTCATAAGGTCTGGTTATCTTCCCAGGACATTCCTCTTAGGCTTCCCTCACGTAAACTGGGGCCCAAATTTATTGGACCATTTTTATATCACTAAGGTGCTCAGACCGATTTTGGTTCAACTCAAATTAACCCCCGTTTAAATATAGATGAAGAATATCTCTAAGATCAAGCCCGTCATTTGTTTCCCCCTTTAGCCCCAGACCTCTGTACCTAGACTCATCGAGGGGTCATCAGCTTATATGGGACGGTGGCTCCTTGAATATTTTAATGCCAAATTTTGTGAAGTAAGACAAGAATGTGAAGTATATCTGATTTTAAACTGGAGCAAAACACTGTCTGAATGTTTCCTGAAGAACTAAAAAGCTCTTAAACCTATTGATGCGCCGGTGCAAGTCATGCAGATTTGAACTAAAAAAATCAAGTGCAAATACAAATACAAATGAGTAAAGAAAACGGGGTATTTAATAATCACCCTTTATTTAAACATATGAAAACAGAAACCTGCTGTTAACAGGTTAATGTCACATTTCCCATTTCATGACTAGTAAAATAATCGCAATTTACTCTCTGTAAAATAGCGTAATCCGCAGGTTGACGGACACGGATATGGGTAAAAAGGTTGGTGGTACACATTCTGCAGATTGGGCTTAAGGGGGTCGCACACCGGACGAGAAGCGTAGCTCCGCACCGCGTCGCGTGTAGCACATCGGACGCACACTTTCTCAGTTCAGGGCCAGCAATATTGTTATGTTTAAGGACATTATGAAATTAAGATAATGTCTGTACTATGATATGATTGTGCTGTACAATTAAATACAATCGTTGCTAAGTCTGCAGTCTGAACACTTTACCTCAGTCTGAGCGCATCCGTTAACTGAATGAATTGAGAATCTCACCTGAAAATCCGAGCCATTGCTGGCACCGCGGACAGACAAATAGCGCCGTCGGTGTGTGTAAACTCATAGAAAATAATGTGTTTGAATTTTAAAGACGTAGCTCACAGAACAACGCCGTAAAAAGTGGATTTTTAACGTAACGTTACGTCTGCGGTTTGGGAGGAGCAGAGTCTGTTAATGCCGTGTCTCTGCAGCGACGGTATGTTAGCTAGCCAACATGCCAACAGTTTTTTTTTTTGTCTGTGTTTATATAGCATTAGGTTGTCGTTCAGGGGATCAGTGGGAATGGGACATTAAATGATCAAGGTAAATTAGACTCAATAAATTGGACTCTAAACAACGGTATCCTCCATAGACGTATTCTCCATGTTTACTTCCTTCCCTCGTCATCATAATCGTCATCATAATCACGTGACTGAAACCCAGCTATTTTCTCGGGTGTTTCACACTCTCGCTCAGACGACATTCTTCTCAGAGTGGCTGCGCGGGCGCGCGCTGCATCTTATTCTTATTTGATAGATGTCAGCGAGTGCAATACTGCCACCTGAGAGGTCAACCAGATACTGGCGCTGGAGTATTTACGTGTCATGTTATCATAAAAGTCCTATTCATTTTAAACATTGCGGTTATCGCCAATACCGGTATATTGTCACACTCTAAATTAACACAATGTCGATATTTCATGCTTTGAATATCACGATTATCGTCGATACCGGTATATTGCGACACCCCTAAGCGAAGCAAACAGATAACAAATTGTTCGTCACTACAGCAACAGGTGACCCCCCGTCACTATAGCATCAACATGTGAGTAGGATGTTAAAGTCAACATGCATCGCAGGTCACATCCCATTTTAATTCCCTAATCTAAATGTTCAATAAGAAAACATGTAGGTTGGGACCTGATTTTATCCATCAGGAATTCATTGAGTGATTCAAATAGGGTGTAACATCCAAAATGGATAGAGGTGGTTGGAGGGGAAGGGCTAAAAAGTAATAGGAATGTGTGTCATCAGTAAAGGTGCAATTACATGAGTGAAATTTTGGCACAAATTGGCGGACAAAAAAAAGGTCCATTCTCAATAGTGTGATGCAAGAAGCACTAATATCACAAAAGTCACATTGACAGCAAGCAGCTTTCTGTTTGCTCGATCATGCAGATTTCTATTGAAATGCCTTTGCCTGCACAATTTTTCTACTGTAAATGTGAATGCACCTTAATAATGATGACAGCATATACTGTGATAAATCCTAAGAAGGTTGCAGAAGAAGTTACTTATTTCTTATTTCTTATACTTAGTTCAACCTATTGACTTTTCAGCTTTTATTGTGCACTGTTTTGCAGAAAATTTTTTGTGCACACACAATAACACTGCCAATTGGTCCATGTTAAACTGCAGTGGATCTGGGTCATGCTGTATTTATGTGGGCAGGGAGGCACATGTCGAAGAAACAAGTGCACAGTAATGCACTTCAGTGGGCTGAGGTCACTTCCCTTCATCATTTATTCATGCCTATAACAGACTGTAAAATAAAGTGCTAGTAGCATTAGCCTTTTCGTGCTGATCTAGAAATGGCTATCTGCAAGCAGTGGGTGAGAGTGAGACCTAAAATGGGTTAAAAGCGCTAAACAAAACTAGAGAAGCCCTTACCCCCAGCAGGAGACTGATCACACTGCAGGCCCTGGAAACCTCCTGTCGGCATTTTCTGGACCAGACAAGAAGCTAGAATTTGATCCAGCTTTTCCAAGGAAGACACCTGAAAGGCCTTAATATAAACATAAGAAACATTATAAATCCTTTACAATTCTTGAAACCTGAAGAGCGTTACACTAGCATTAGTGCAAATATAATTCCCAAACACTCCCCAATTTTCTGTTGGTCAGATAAACAGATGGCCCTGTCGCAAAGTCACTCCAGTAGTTGAACCAAAGCTAACACATTGGCTGCTCAAACAAACAACAAGTTTTGATAGCACCACATGCCCACTTTTCAGGGGAATCAACATGTAGTATGTCTTATTTACAGTTGTTTCTACATATTCAGCTGGGATACAAGGACGTATTTTAACATTGAAAAGTGATACACCGTTAAAATAAGATACACCTTTAAATTAAATCAGTTAAACAGTTAGAAATACAGTATTATACAGAATCAGAATACAGAATAAAAAAAATCAACCCAGAATACCAATAAACATAAGATAAAAATATAGTTAAAGATGACAGCCATCCATAATAAAGTTACTTCAATAAAGTAATAATAAATAAACCAATAAAGTCTAACATGCTTTACCACCCTTTAAAACTATTCAGAATGTGTCTCTATTGCATCCTTCTTATTTCTAACATGCAGTCAATTAGGAACATGGAAAAAGGGTATTGCTTAACCCCTAATATCTTGAAGAATGCAAAAGTAAAAAGGGAGGATAACCACTTACGTAAATACACCCTAGAGAAACTCACATAAGATTAGAGCGTTAAGGGATTAGAGCAGAAAATATAATACAGGACTGATAAAAGAAAAGATTGATGATGGATGGTGTTCAATATTTCTTAGATATTAAACTGTTTTCTAAAAAAAGAAAATGTAATAAACGAAGCATTAGAGCTGTCATTTAGCACTTTGTATACTAATTTGTACAAAATATATGTGGTCATGGGGCACAATAAACCATTTGCATGACTATAACATTGTATATTGTCTTGCCAGCAATAGTAAATGTTTATTTTATTTTGTTATGGAAATTGCTTCATTGGCCACTGACTGCAGACTGTAGCAACATTAAAGCCTGAACACTAGCAGTGGATGGCAATCAAGCTGAAAGTTTTCAGCTTTATGAATTATTTGCCACCTTTGCTTAACTATGGCTAAACTATGGCTAAACCTAATTCATTCAGAACTGTCCAAAGTATACTTCTCTAGTTCGTGTACCGCGACGGTCCGCACAATGTCCACATGATGTAATTTCTTTCATTTGGAGGGTCCGCAGATCCCCGCGTGAAGCCTACCCAAATACCAGTAGTACCTCATTGCAGTACACGAGATCCAGGGGGTGGAGTTGGATCCAGATCTAAGGGGTGGAGATGGGTAGGATTAGGGGTGGGGTTAGGGATCAGAGGGTGGGGATGGGTAGGATTAGGTATATGTAAGGTGGGAGGAGTTGGATCTGAATCCAACTCCTCCCCCTGGATTTCGTGTTCTGCAGTGAGGACCATCTTCCAAATACGCCGTTCCAAGAACAGTAAACAAAGCACCATATCCTTCTCCATCGTTTTTGTTTGATACCCAGCTATACCTCCCTTTGAAAATTATGACATGCACTCTTTGTTAGGCTGTCTTGTAGAGGGTAGATGCTGGCTGGCAGCTAATTTTCTTATTCGATGAATGAATCTAAAACAGAAATTTTAGTCTTTGGACCACCAGCATATATTACACAGATAATACACAATCTGGGTCCTTTATCTGTGAATTCTCATGCTCATGCTAGAAATTTGGGAGTGATTTTTGATAACGTCCAGAACTCGATAAACAAATCAATTCAGTGGTGAAGAGTGGCTTTTATCATCTCAGATCCATTGCAAAATTTAAAGTGTTTTTATCAGAAAGGGTTTGGAGACAGTGAATCATGCTTTTGTTTGCTCTAGGCTGTAACTCACTGTACTTTAATGTGGCAGTCCTTCAGTTTGCCTTCAAATGGTACAAAATGCTTCTACTAGGCTTCTTACTGGAATTAGAAAAAGGAAACATATTTATCCTGTTCTGGCTTCATTACACAGGTTGCCGGTTAAATATTATGTTAAGTTTAAGGTTTTATTATATGTGTATAAGGGGTTAAATGGCCCGGCCCCACAATATATTACAGATTTCCTTCTCCACCTTCCTTAAGGTCTTCAAATAGGTTAATGCTGACCGTGCCAATGTCTTGTTTGAAGTTAAAAGGTGATTGTGCCTTTTCTGTTGCTGCTCCACGCCTGTGGAATGATTTGCAAGTAGCCTATACATTCTGTCGTCTTCTGATGTTGAAAGTTTTATGTATTTTATTGACAGCAGCACCATTTTAAATGGTAATGAAAGCGAGGCTGTGAAGAATAGACATGCATCTCGTCAGTGGGTTGTACAGTATTTGGTGTTTTTGGATTGTTCTTCAGACGAAACACTGCAAAAATATCTTTCCAATAAATTTCAGTAGACAAAAAAACTCTCGACGTGTAAAATTATAAATGATCTAGGAGCTTTTTTGACAGCTTTTTACAATGGATGCCATTGAAAATACACTAAGGGTGCTTCTCAATATCCCTCCTTGTCTCCTCGCTCCTCCGTCCTCCATCCTATGACCCGGAAACCAATCGAGCTCAGCCATCTTGAAGGACATCTCATTTCTCTAATTGCACCGCGAGGAGGCAAGGATCGAGGAGTGAGGAGGCTTCCAGAGGAGCTATGAGCGAGGATACACAGGTGTAGCCTTTGCGGAAGAGTTTTATCGACTAAACATGACGCACGTATCAATTCTCCTCCCCCTTCACATCTGTCACAAACATTTGAATTTATACTTTACTTTTGTAGTTTACATAAACCACACAACTCACATATTTCAACAAGGTATCTTGCTTTATTATTATGAATTTCTTAAATAAACAAACTTTAACAACATAAGGGCAGATCCTTTGAGCACTGCTGATGACGCAGTGAAGTGACGCTCGAGTGAGCAAGTATTCCAATGTATAAAAAAAGCTTTCATTCAATTCCTTTGTCCTCATTTTTTTTCCTTGCAGCCTTCCCTCGTGTCCTACAGGGGGTGGGGCTGAGACGCGAGGAAAGGAAACGAGGATGCACAAATAAGAATTGAGAAGCACCCTAAGTCTATCCCTAACAGCCTTGCTTAAATACCTGTCATGGCGCTGCTCTGAAAAAGGTATATGGCTGTGTCATGAGTGATTCACTACTTTTTGTCTTCTATCCTTTCGAGCAAATGTCCTGTTACTGACATGACTCAGTGCTGCCCTGCCCTCTGACGTCTGGAAGAGTATAAATACCAATTGCACTGCACATGTGTCGAACTTGTCCATCCACGCTCATTCGCAGTTGAGTATACTTTTAAAGCTGTGCATACATGACTGTGCGCAAGACGGAGCGGAATGCGGAAAATGAAGTATTCCTGGGCCTTAAGCATGTGGGTTAAAGCTTAATTACAGATTAAAAGCCTATTTACACCAAGACACAACAGACATGTGGTTACCTGGCACATAAACTTCACAGGATCTGCAGCCTGCTGGAGGAATTGGGCAATATCTCCCATGATGGTGTAGTATTGTAAGCAGGCATTGCCTTTAACCTGGCCTTTACTGTAAAGTGTCACAATCACCTCTCCAGTAGTAAAATCTGCAAACACAGATTATTTTACCACCAAATAATAATATTATTAATACTATAGCGTTTCATTAATGATCAAAACTTCATCAAAACATGAAAAGTAATTTACTCACCATCATGTCATTAACATATTGGTCATTCTTTTCAGTAAAATTAAAATGAATAGGAACTGGCTTTAGATTTGTGCCGTGTGAGTCATATGACAGTTCTACTTTTTTTTCCCAAAGCTCGAAAGCTTTATTTCCAATTCATTGTAATTGCACGGAAAATAACGAGAAATATAGCTGCGAGCAGCGATTACGGGCCCAAGCCGGTGGCACCGCAACCCCGGTGCCTTTAGTTACCTAAAGGCACCGGAGTGGCGGTGCCGCCGGCTTTGGCCCTTCATCACTGCTCGCAGCTATATATATATATATATATATATATATATATATAAATATAAAAGAAGCCGGCGGCACCGCCACCCAGGTGCCTTTAGGGTTATTGTGCACGTCGTGCAAAAACGTAACCCCTCTTTGACTGTCGAAAAGAAGTGTGCTGTAGAGCTTGCATCAGTGTGGGCTCTGCAAAAGTGCGCATCGAGGGCACATATCAATCACAAAGTATGCATGAGCAACCTTCTGAAACCTAAAATGAAAAATGAGACACCCTAGAGACGGTCTCATGGATTTAACGGACACATGAAATAACCACACAAGACTGAAAATCTGCCGAACGGCTCTGGTAGTTCTGCTTCAGCACTGATGATGTTGTAGGAAAAGTGCACTCTAGTTGGTCTGGATTATTCAGGATTTTTTATTTTATACAGAAATAAATTATTTATAATTCAGATGAGAATAAAGTTAGTGTTGATTAAAATGAAGGAAAACATTGATTGTATTGATCTCAAATATAGCACATAAATTTTAAATTCATTTAGGTTCAATTACCAAACATACAATCTTAATTTAATTTAAAGCAAACAATACACTTAAAAGATATGGGTTATATGAATATTTTGGAGAAAAAAATAACAACATATATATATATATATATATATACACACACGGACACAGACAGACACACACACATAGTTTAAAAGCGAAAGATCTCTCTCTATCTCTCACTCTCTCTCTCTCTCACACACACACACAGTTCGATCACGCCCGCGAGTCTCTCTCTCTCTCTTGCACGCGCACACACACACAAACTCCAGCATTACAATGTTGACATCGCAGCCTGTTCATTATGCTGCGATGTCAAACGTGAATAGAGCGAAATTTATCGCTATTTAGACTGAATAGATGATGAAGGAATATTTTGTGTAAAAGCGCCTATTTAAGCCAATCTGTCATTATACTCTTTTGTTGAAGTGTTTTCCGTGAAGAATATGAATTTTGAAATGAAACTAACGGCTGCACGGGCATTCATAACACACACACAGTTCGATCGCGCCCGCGATCCCTCCCTCTCTCCCTCTCCCTCTCCCTCTCTATCTCTCTCTCTCTCACTCAAACACACACACACACACACACAGTTCGATCGCGCCCCCTCTTTCTCTCTCTCTCTCTCCCTCTCACTCACTCACACACACACAGTTCGATCGCGCCCGCGCCCCCTCTCTCTCTCTCTCTCTCTCTCTCACTCACTCACACACACACACACACACACAGATCGATCGCGCCCGGCCGCGCAATCTCTGTCTCGCGTACACGCTCGCTCTAGATTCCGGGAGATTTGAACTAATTTGCGGCATAAATAGTCGATCACGAGTGGCTCAACAGGTAGATATATAGATAAACTCATCTTCCAGACATTAGACCGACCAGGTTGACCCTTCAGCGTGAGAAATCGGGTGTGTGGAGTGAGAGCGTGTGAAATCAATCAAATGCGGGTGTCTCACGGCCAATGCGTGAGAGTTGGCAGCTCTGATTGAGATCGCAGCTTGTTCATTAGGCTGCGTTCACACCAAACTTTTATACTCTTTTGTTGTTGTGTTTTCCATGAAGAATAATAGGCTATTGAACTCACAATTCAAGCAATCGGCCCCAGAAAAGGCGCTAATTTTGAAATGAAACTAACGGCTGCACGGGCATTCACAACGGTGCGCGTCCAAGGCGATGAGCGAGCCGTTTTTTAGTTCATTCCTACTGCCATAGGAATTCCCTCGAGCGCTCTGCACGCGCCACCATTATCAATGTCCGTGTGGACGTCCGTATTTAAAAGCTCTCGGTCCCCAGTCACATACCAAATATATGTATAATGTATATATAAATATAATTTTGGACACAAGAGGGCAGTATGGCCCTGTGTATAATTTTGTGTTTAAACTAAACTATCACTCGAAGAGCCCCTCTCCGCTCCCCAAACACAGACACACACACACACACACACACAGAGAATGGTCAGAGAGAGACAGAGGGAGAGAAAATGCTCGAAAACATCCACATTCAAACTAAAATATCTGACTTCCTGTTGGTCGGAACTAATAACTGTAAATTAGAAAGTTGTTCGGCTTGATCCGAGCAATATACGTACCGATTTTTATTATTGTAGGTCAAACTATAAAACTAACCCCCCACTTTTGTCAAAATGTGGCGCTACTTAGTCCCTGCACCATGCCCGTTTCTGAAACTTTGCACATGTCTACTGGCTAATAAATGTGATCTGTCTGTCGAGTTTCATGCAATTTCAAGCATTTTCAGGCATGCTAAGAGTCTCAAAAGCATAAAAAAGAATATTAAAATTTGATGCATTGCCATGGCAACAGTATCTAAGATATCAAGAATCCATTCACAGGTCTTCATCTGGCGTGGGTTTACATTATAGTAGTGAAGTTTGAAGCAAATCGGGTAAAAATAAGAGGGTGATTTCAAATCATTTTGAAAGTGACACACTTCCTGCTGTCAGTTGGTGGCGCTATATATATATATGAAGAGTTTGGTTCCAAAACGCAATAAATCCATTTAGATTAATTTGAGTAAAAATGTGTTTTCTTTACCAAGAAAGTGGAAAGATGAAAACCACTATTTTCTGTTTCAAACTTTCACATAGCATTTGTAGGTCATAATAACAAAAAAAAAATTAAATCCAGGTTTTGATTTTCAAAGATTTATTATAAAAACGGATCATTTTTTTCCCCAAAATGCAATAAATCCATTTTTATTTAAAATTCAAAACGCAATTAATCCATTGAATCAATTTAAAAGTTTTTTTTTTCATATTGAAACTGTTGAAAATACACAACAAGGTAAGTTTATTAGTATAATATTTTTATTAAGAACTGTAAAGAAGATTGAAAACATTTTTCCCCCTCCCGAGTGCCTCATCTTCTTAATCTCCTCACGTAAATGATTCAATTTCGATGCCTTGCGTTTCTTACCCACCGCAGAAACAACCACAGGTTCTTCAATGCCGTCAAAATTATTCATTTTTTTGTTTGTTTGTTGATCGAAAAGTACAAAATAGATAAGAAAAACTAGGAAGCCGGGTGTGTTTAAGGCGCTGCCGTTACTGTTTACATTGCGTGGAATGGTGCGTTGTGATTGGTTGAGAGCGGATATATCGCATTCTGCAGAGAAGGGAGACTGGCGTTTGTCGCGGTTTGGAAAGAAAGGGAGAAAACATGACAGAATAACACGGCGGATATCGCATTTTACTTAAAATTAAACATTGACTTTTCAATACCAACCAGATACAATACTGATTTTTGCGGTGCCGCCGGCTTGGGCCCTTCATCGCTGCTCGCAGCTATATTTATATATATATATATATATATATATATATATATATATATCGTCGCTGTCCGATGAAAACCGCGTATGTCCATTTTGGCGATTTTGAGATTTTTCGACGGATAGAATGACCAGGTTCATTTCCGTATACAGCATGCTTCACATTATCTAAATGACCAATGAAAAGTTGTGAAATCATGTCATCTGATTTTCACGTATATCCATTTGGTGTCAAAGCTGTCAATCACGCCGCGTATCTCCCACCCTGTGGATGTATCTCGCCGGTCTCGTGAAGTTTCGAAGCACTGCTACTTGGGCGCAGAGATATCACGCAACACCTGAAATAAAGATTGCCACAAATAACCGGCGAAAGTAATGATTATGCATGAAACATTTAAATTGTTGATAAAGTTGACGATGCAGACTCGCCATCTTCGCAGTAGTGAACGCGCCTATAGAGAGAAATGCACACTTCATATGAAGTGCTTATTTATTAATCCAGGCAAATTTGTTGATGAAACATTGATTAAAATGAAGATATAATTTATACAAAACGAAATGAAATTTAAAGAAAGGCTTTCTACAAAACAAAACTTAGTAGATCAAAATCTGACCCATTCCAAATGTTTTCCGATATAGGCCTATTGGTCATCTTATGATCCTATCTTACTCATCTCATGCGGTTCCGTTTTCATATAATCAACATAGATGAAATAAAAAAAAATAACATTATATTATTTAAACATAAATATGAAACGTATGTTTCAGTTTTTTAACTTATAAGCGTCACCGCTCCGCTTTGCTCAAATGCTAATAATCAAATAATAGGCCTACCCAGCGATCTTCGAATATTATTTTTGCTTGAAAATTTCGTTTTGTATAAATTGTATCTTCATTTTAATCAATGTTTTCATCAACAAATTTGCAAGCTTTATTTCAGGTGTTGCTTGATAGCTTATCTCTGCGCCCAAGTAGTGCTTCGCCTGTGCTTCCCCCTCATAGTATCAGTCTATCATTGCCATGTCAGTGTTTTGATTCATTGTCCCTTCATAGTTTGCAAGAGACATATAATAAACTGAGCGTATTAATAAACTGAGACATAGGCTATTTAATAAACTGAGCGTAGCCTATTCATCTGTCAATATGAAACGCGACTGGGTCATTCTAATTAATGATCGGAAAAACGCGTATCGACCACTGTTACTGTAAAATATGCACATATGTCCATTTAAACTCGATTTTGGTCAAATGTGGATTATATCATTACACTGGCAAGAATATGGTTACATTTAAAGTTGTCGTACCAAGTATGACAACGCTACGTTCAACTGCTTTTGAAATTACGTGTTTTTTTCACTTCCTGAAAAGTAACCATTTTGGACATACGTGAGTTTCACCGGGCAGCGACGATATATATATATATATATATATATATATATATATATATAAAGCCGGTGGCACCGCCACCCCGGTGCCTTTAGGGTTATTGTGCATGACGTGCAAAAAAACGTAACCCTGCTTTGACTGTCAAAAAGAAGTGTGCTGTAGAGCTTGCATTGGTGTGGGCTCTGCAAAAGTGCGCATCGAGGGCACATATCAATCACAAAGTATGCATGAGCAACCTTCTGAAAGGTCAGGTCTACATCCAGGTCTACATCTGCCGTGTGTTTACATTATAGTAGTGAAGTTTGAAGAAAATCAGGTAAAAATAAGAGGGTGATTTCAAATCATTTTGAAAGTGACACACTTCCTGCTGTCAGTTGGTGGGGCTATAACCGGGGTTGCGGTGCCACCGGCTTGGGCCCGTAATCGCTGCTCGTAGCTATATATATACACACACACACACACACACACACACACACATATATATATATATATATATATGCACTCTTAATTTAATTTAAAGCAACAATTTCAAATATATAACATTTAAAATATATGGGTTATATGCATATTTTGTAATAAAAACTAAATATATATCCAAAAACACAAGGTCTTAAAGTTTACCAAGGTACTCTTGTCACTGTAACAAACACAATCACACACACACACACAGAGAGAGAGAGAGAGAGAGAGAGAGAGAGAGAGAGAGAGAGAGAGAGAGAGAGAGAGAGAGAGAGAGAGAGAGAATTTTTTTTATTTATTTTTTTCTTAGCCCACACTTTTATTAGGTCAGTGACAAAACCCCATCATTGCATCATCTCAACAACAATCAACACAGCAAAACGCTAAAAGTTAAATCCCCCTCAAACACAGCACAACAAACTTCATTGAAACACCACTGCAAAGGTTCCCAAATCTTGCATCTCCTTATAATACTTCAACTCAACTGAGATCCTAGATCTAATAAATGCCTTAAACAACAGTACACTATCCTGGCAATGCATATTTTGAATCATGTTTTTCCTTGAGCGAGAGAGAGATTGATGGAGTGAGGGGAGGGGAAAGAGTAGGACAGACAGAGACCAAGTGTATGGACCAAGTTAATTTAATTAATAAACTAATTATATAAAACTATTGTCAATGCACTACAATTAAACTGGTTATATGCCTTTACTTTATAAAAAAAACGTATTTAAAAAATACAAGGCTTAAGACATTTATTTTCTTTTGTAATGCAGGCCAAACCACACAGCAGTGAAATGGTTAATCTACGCTGTCGAGCCCCCCTGCCACGCCCAGGTACCATCTTCAGCCCGGCCCTGATGGCCGCGGGTTCTGACCCGTGTGCAAAGTTTCAAGAGTTTTCGGGCACGTTAAGGGCCCCAGAATAGTCGTAAGAAAAATAAAAGAGAAAAAAAAAATAATCCTAAGGATTAGGATCCTTAGGATTATATATATATATATATATATATATAAATTAGTGCTGTCAAACGATTAAAATATTTAATCGCGATTAATCGCATTAATGTCATAGTTAACTCGCGATTAATCGCATTTAATCGCACATTTTTATCTATCCTAAATGTCTCTTGATTTCTTTTTGTCCCATTATTTTTTTCTCATTTTAATGCTCTTATCAACATGGAAAAGTGGATCGGCTTGCTTTGTGCAAATGTTTTTTATTGAAAACAATATTGGCATATACTGTTCAATTTCACACTAAAACATTATCACTTGGAGCAAATAATCTCTCACACAATATAACACTGTCCATCAATAAAAGGGTGAAATAAATACTGACGAGGTCCTGATATTGACGAGGGGGCGGAGAATTCGCATCAGCTGTCTGTGTGTGTGTGTGTGTGTGTGTGTGCTGGCCATCATCAAGTGGTATTCAGACTGGAAGTGCTGCGATGATGTTAGCTCAGTTCACAACGACAAAACACACAGATTACTTTGGTCTTGTCAATTGAACCATTTGGCAACTTTTTAAAAGTAAACTTTCCATTCAGAATCTTATTGGCATCCATTTCGGCGTCTCACGCTCGTCATCCATTTAAAACTGGACGTTTTGAACGTTCCTATAACATTCAGAAATAACGTTTTTATAACTTAATGGGAACGTTATGAAAACATTCTTATAACCTAAAATTGTTAGCTGGGGAAGAGGAGAGATTCGCGATTGCACTGAACACGTTTTAAGTGCAGGCATATTCTCTGAGTGAGCCCAGAGAAAATTCTTACAAGAGCAGCGTGTATCTGAGAGCGCGCGCGACTCGAGCAGAGAGATTCGTGCTCGGCACATTATATTCCGCGCGCGAGCAGAGAGATTCGCGCTCGCGCATCCGGCTCGCAAGCCCAAACAAGTGTGTGCGGCGTGCCTGTTGTTTTGTTTCCGGTCTAGCTAGATCCGCTTGCACTTTCAAAATGTCCTCGCGCGCCGCAAGCCATTGAAATGAACGGGTTTCATAGCGCAGCGGCCCGCATGCCGTCCTGTTGCAAAAGCATGTGAAAAAAAAACTACAAAGTTTGCTTGGCCAAAAAGACCGTTAATCGCGCGATAAAAAAAATAACGCCGTTAAAACGGGTTTGCGTTAACGCCGTTAATAACGCGTTTAACTGACAGCCCTAATATAAATATAGCTGCGAGCAGCGATTACGGGCCCAAGCCGGTGGCACCGCAACCCCGGTGCTTTTAGTTACCTAAAGGCACCGGGGTGGCGGTGCCGCCGGCTTTGGCCCTTCATCGCTGCTCGCAGCTATATTTATATATATATATATATATATATATATATATTAAAAAAAGCCGGTGGCACCGCCACCCTGGTGCCTTTAGGGTTATTGTGCACGATGTGACACAAAATATCTGCTCGCTATCTGCCGAACGGCTCTGGTCGCTTCAGCACTGATGATGTTGTAGAAATAGTGCGCTCTGGTTGGTCTGGATTATTCGGAATTTTGTATTTTATACAGAAATAAGTTATTTATAATTCAGATGAGAATAATACGGTGGCCCAGTAGTGCACAACACAACATCATTTAAAAAGCAAACATAAGTTCACAACACAACGGAATTAAGCCACAACACAACGAAATGAATCCACAACACAACGGAAAATGAGCCACAACACAACGGAAAATCTACAACACAACGGAAAATGAGCCACAACACAACGGAAAATCTACAACACAACGGAAAATCCACAACACAACGGAAATAAGCCACAACACAACGGAAATAAGCCACAACACAACGGAAAATCTACAACACAACGAAATAAAGACGCAACACAACGGAAATGCTCCCGACCACTAGAGAGCTCTCGGGCGCGATAAAGTTAGTTTTCCTTGTCATTGTTCAATATAGTCAGTCAGCAGTCTAACGTAAATATATCAATACCACGATTAGTTTTAAGTGTAACCATTGTATATCGATATAAAATATTACTTCAAAATAACCTACATGAATTATATCTGCGTATTTATACACGAGAATGCTTGGACGCGCTACGACAGCGCATGATCCTTAAAGGAACGTCTGCCAATTCCACCAAGTGGTTAAAACGTATAATTTTTTTATAATATTATTTGATAAATTCAAATAAAAACCATTTGGCGAATTGCAGAATTACAGGAAAGTAATGGCACAATTCCACCTGTAATAAGTCAGTCTGGCCACAATAGGAACCACACGCTTTGTGACATTTAACATGTTTTAACAACTTGGAGGAATTGACAGACGTTCCCTTAGGGATCATGCGCTGTGGTAGCGAGTCAAAGCTTTCTATAAATATAAAAAATATAAATATGCAGCTATAATGCACGTAGGTGATTTTGAATGATGGTTAGCTATACATACTGTTAAAACTAATCGTGGTGTTGATATATTTTTATAGACTGCTGACTCTATTGAACAATGGCAAGGAAAACTAACTTTATCGCGCCCGAGAGCCCTCTAGTGGTCGGAAGCATTTCCGTTGTGTTGCGGCTTTATTTCGTTGTGTTGTAGATTTTCCGTTGTGTTGTGGCTTAATTCCGTTGTGTTGTGAACTTATGTTTGCTTTTTAAATGTCGTTGTGTTGTGCACTACTGGGCCACCGTAGAATAAAGTTAGTGTTGATTAAAATGAAGGAAAACAAATATATTGATCTGAAATATAGCACATTAATTTTAAATGTATTTAGGTTCAATTACCAAACATACAATCTTAATTTAATTTAAAGCAAACAATACATTTAAAAGAGATGGGTTGCATGCACTTTTTTTATATAAAAAAAAGATATATATCCAAAAAGACAAGGCCTTAAAGGATTAAACTCTTGTCACTGTAACAGACACAATCTCTCTCTCTCTCTTCCTCACACACACACACACACACACACACACACACACACACACACACACACACACGTCAAGTCACTTACATTTTAGAAGCAATATTGAATAAGCAGAAAAATCTGATTTTCTGCTCTGAAAATATAAATAAGCATAAAAATTGAATAAGCACTTTGAATATTCTAAACAGGATAAGCACTAGTCGCTAATGAATAGGTACTAGTACTTAATGGAATAGATACTAAAAAGTATCTAAAAAATAAGTACTAGTAGCATGAAAATAGAGACTAGTAGGTTAAAATGATTAAATGTTAAAACGGCTTGCCATATTGGCTCAGAGAGAGAGAGAGAGAAAATGACCTTTTAGATACTAGTACCTATTAATAGATACTAGTATTTATTCAATAAATACTAGTACTAAGTCATTAGATACTATTACCCATTAAATAGATACCAGTACTTATTCATTAGCTACTAATACGTATTAAAAAAAAATCTAAAGAATAAGCACTAGTATCTAAAGAATAGGCACTAGTACTAAAGAATGAGCACTAGTCGCTAATGAATAAGTACTAGTACTTAATGGAATAGATACTAGTATCTAAAAAATAAGTACTAGAAGCATGAAAATAGAGACTAGTAGGTTAAAATTATTAAATGTTAAAACGGCTTGCCACATTGGCTCAGAGAGAGAGAGAGAGAGGCTCACCATATTCAAACCAAAATATCTGACTTCCTCTTGGTCGTAGCTAATTACGGTAAATTAGAAAGTTGTCCGGGTCGAAGAGTACAATATACATATCGAGTTTTGTTACTGTAGATAAAACTAACCCCCCCCCCACTTTTGTCAAAAGCATTTCGAAAGTGACACACTTCCTGCTGCCAGTTGGTGGCGCTATAACTTTGACTCACAATAGTTACATCCATCTGATCGGCCTCTTACCACGAACACACTGCTGAAGTTTCATCAAGATCAGTTAATGTATGCAGAAGTTATAACACTTCGTGTTTCTCTTTTCTCCCCATAAATTCGTTTCCTCGCCACGGCCAAACCGTTCGAGATATCAACAATCCGTCCACAATTTAGCATCTTCAATGTGTTGACCTCAAGCTGACCGAGTTTGGCGGTAAACGGATGCAATCTCTAGTAGAAGTACTTCAAATTCCAGAGCAAGCGTTCTCCAAACAACCCATAATAGCCGACTTCCTGTTGGGTTGGCGTAAAACTTGACCGAGGGAAAGTTGTTCGGCTCGATGAGATCTATATTTGTACTGAGTTTCATATTAATTCATGCAAGCGTGTTTGATCTATGGACCAAGTTTTGGGGACCCCGTTCAAGGGCGCGCTGTTGAGCCCCCCTGCCACGCCCGGGTACCAGCTTCAGCCCGGCCCTGATGGTTGTGGGCTCTGACCTGTGTGCAAAGTTTCAAGAGTTTTCAAGCACGTTAAGGGCCCCAAAAGCCCCTGAAACCTTGAAAATCCATTAAAAGCAATAGACAAATCCCCCACACCCCACACACACAGAGACAGAGGGAGAAGGAGGGAGGAAATTCTCCTGAAAATCACATTCAAACGAAAATATCTGACTTCGTGTTGTTCGGAGCTAATGAATGTCAATTAGAAAGTTGTCCGGCTCGAGGAGAACAATATACATACCGATTTTTGTTACTGTAGGTAAAACTAATACCCCATTTTTGACTAAAGGTGGCGCTACTGAGCCCCTCACCACGCCCGTTTCTGAAACTTTGCACATGTCTACTAGCTAATAATTGGGATGTGTCTGTCGAGTTTCATGCAATTTCAAGCATGCTAAGAGTCTCAAAAGCATCAAAAAAGAATATTAAAGTTTGATGCGTTGCCATGGCAACATTATCTTAGATATTAAATAATCCTTTCACATGTCTACATCTGGCATGTGTTTACATTATACAGATGAAGTTTGAAGCAAATCGGGTAAAAATAAGAAGGTGATTTCAAAGCATTTTGGAAGTGACACACTTCCTGCTGCCAGTTGGTGGCGCTATAACTTTGACTCATAATAGTCAGATCCATGTGATCGGCCTCTTACAGCGAACAGACTGCTGAAGTTTCATCAAGATTAGTTAATGTATGCAGAAGTTATAACACACTTCCTGTTTCCATTATTCGCCATAAATTCGTTTCCTCGCCACGACCAAACCGTTCGAGATATCTAAAATCCCCTGGCAATTTTTCATCCTCAATGTCTTGACTTCATGCACACCGAATTTGGCGATGATCGAAGGAATTCCCTAGGAGAAGTGTTTCAAATTCCTGAGCATGCGTTTCCAAACAACCCTAAATAGCCGACTTCCTCTTGGGCTGGCGTAAAACTTAGAGCGCGAAAGTTGTTCAGCCCGATGAGATCTATAAGAATCTACTCAGTAGAGTTTCAGATTATTACATGCAAGCGTGTTTGATATATGGACAAGTGTTCAAACCCCATTCCAGGGGGCGCTGTCTAGCCCCCCTGCCACGCCCGGGTACAGGCTTCAGCCTGTTGGCCGCGGGTTCTGACCCGTGTGCAAAGTTTCAAGAGTTTTCGAGCACGTTAACGGCCCCAAAAGTGCCCAAAAGGTAGTAAAATAATAATAATTAAGGTAGTAAGGTAGTAAAAAAATAAGTCGGAAGAAGAAGAAGAAGAAGAAGAAGAATCCTTAGGAAAACAATAGGGCCTTCGCCTTTTCAAGGCTTGGGCCCTAATAAGTCGGAAGAAGAAGAATAATAATCCTTAGGAAAACAATAGGGCCTTCGCCTTTTCAAGGCTTGGGCCCTAAAAACAATAGGGCCTTCGCCTTTTCAAGGCTTGGGCCCTAATAATCCTTAGGAAAGCAATAGGGCCTTCGCCTTTTCAAGGCTTGGGCCCTAACAAGAAAGTCATACACGTCTGTAAATACTTCCAGTTTTCAATTTGTGTCATCCAGTGCTTTAGAACACCAAGTCAAGTCAAATTTATTTGTATGCGTTTTTTACAATACTCGTTGTTTCAAAGCGGCTTTCCAGAAAATCATGTTAAAATTTATAATATATGATTTTTTCCATGTAGCATAGCAACCATCATATTGTTTACACCCTTTCATCAAAAAAAATGCCTTAAACAAATGTAGGTCATTTTACCAGGTGCAGTAACACTCAATGTGCTCTCATTCCAATTCACAGGCTTCACTCTCACTCTCTGCTTGTTCCCACTGAACTCAACCTCTGCATCTTTGCTGGCCATGATCTCCTGCAGAAGAATGAATATCTTCCCTGGATTCTGTTAAGACACAGAGCATGGCAATATTCAGTCTAACCTACTTTGTGAAAAGCTCTATCTCAGTTAGATGGCAGTGTTAAGCATTCGCAAACAGAGTGCTCTGTGATCTCCTGCTCTATATGCCCTTGACTAATAGACTGGCTATGAATGACTTGTAAGATACATAATAGCAACATTTCTCAAAAATCACAACCAAGCATTTTTTAACGTGTTCAAGATTCATATATACAAAACGAATCAGTTACCTAACGTAACCTCGGTTCTCTCTAGATGAGGGAACGAGTATTGCGTAAGCTAGCTTACGCTGCGGGAAAGATTCATCTTTGCTGAGAGTTTGAAGCCAAAAAATTATTTCATAATTTGTATCCATTGACAACGCAGTTCCTCTGCGGCAGACCTTGAGCAGGCTAGCTAGCAGCTCATTGGTTCGCTCAGAGAGAACTGCTTAAGCCTATGGGAGAGCGGGGCTGAACCCGCTGCCAATGAGAAGCGCCCGCGCGCTCATTGCATCATGGCCCGCCAGAATGGGCGTATAACAGTCTCTCCCAGGCTTATATGTTGATTTATTTCAGCGTGAAGCGAAACGCTAGTAGCGCAAGCACGGCCGGGAACGCAATACTCGTTCCCTCATCTAGAGAGAACCGAGGTTACGTTAGGTAACCGATTCGTTCTCTTACGAGAGGTTCTCTCGTATTGCGTAAGCTAGCTTACGCTGCGGGAACACCTGGTCAACGCCGTGCATGCTATGAATCCACTCATGAATCCCGGGGTGATACCGGGGGATTTTTAACGTGGAGTGAATGTAATATGAGGCCGGCAGAGCGGGCACATGAAGTGTATACATAAGCATCTAAGGGGAGCACAAGGGGCGAACCGGTTGTGTGAGGGACTCCCAGTAATGCAGCTTCTTAGGCTGATCGTTAGACAGCTAGTAATTTCGCCTGCAAGGCGGGAACTTCCAAGTTGTAAAATCTGACAAAAGTGGACGGGGAGGCCCATCCCGCGGCCACACAAATGTCATGAATGGAAATTCCACAGGACCATGCCCACGATGAGGCCATGCCTCTAGTGGAGTGCGCCCTGATGCCCAGAGGGCAGGGCAGGCATTTAGATGCGTAAGCAGAGGCGATAGCGTCCACTATCCATCTAGACAGTGTCTGTTTAGAGGCGGCCAGACCTTTGGCGCGCCCCCCAAACGACACGAAAAGCTGCTCAGCGCGTCTGAACGCGGCAGCGCGCGCAGTGTACAATCTCAGAGCCCGCACCGGGCAGAGGAGATTGGCGTCGCGCTCACTATCGGATGAAGGTAGAGCCGATAGGGAAATAATCTGAGCCCTGAACGGGGTACCAATCGCCTTCGGGACATAGCCATGCCTAGGTTTGAGAATGACAACAGAATCATTTGGTCCAAACTCAAGACACGCGGCGCTGGATGAGAGCGCGTGAAGATCCCCCACGCGTTTTACTGAGGACAGAGCCGTCAGAAAAACGGTTTTGAGCGAGAGGTATTTTAGGTCCACAGACTCGAGCGGTTCGAACGGGGGTGCTTTCATAGCTTCGAGAACTATAGAAAGATCCCAGATAGGAACCGAAGGGGGGCGCGGAGGGTTCATCCTCTTAGCTCCCCTGAGGAAGCGGATGACTAACTCGTCTTTGCCCAGGGACTGAGCGCGTCGGGGTTCAGAGAACGCCGCGACGGCTGCCACGTAAACCTTGAGAGTGGAGGGGGACCTGCCCTTGTCCAGCATCTCTTGAAGGAAAACAAGCAAAGACGGCACCTCGCATGACGCATTTAGCCTCCCATTTAGACGCATAGAGCCTTCTCGTGGAAGGTGCTCTAGCCTGTATGATAGTGTTTCTTACTCCCTCTGGCAAATCGACGAATAGTCGTTGATCACCCATGCATGTAGCGCCCAGCGCCGTGGATGGGGGTGCCAGATCGTGCCGCGAGCTTGAGAGAGGAGATCTGCTCTGACTGGGATGGGCCACGGGGCTGTCTGTGAAAGCTGAGTGAACTCCGGAACCCAATTCTGACTCTCCCAACGCGGGGCTATGAGGAGCACCGAGTGGCGTGTGTCCCTGATCCTCTGAATTACCTGCGGTAGCAGAGCGATCGGAGGGAATGCATAGAGCGGGCGGCGAGGCCATTTCCTTGGCTAGCGCGTCCTCGCTCCTTGAAAAAAATATTGGGCAGTGAGCGTTCTCTTCTGACGCGAAGAGGTCCACTTCTGCTCTGCCGAATAGCCGCCACAGTATTTGGACCGTTTGTGTGTTCAGGGACCATTCTCTTGTGGAGATGAGGTTCCTGGACAGTATGTCTGGACCGTCGTTCAGATGGCCCGGCACATGCGTCGCTCTGAGCGAGAGCAGGCGGCTCTGAGACCAAACTAGAATGCGGTGTGTCAGTAGGAAGAGATTCCTGGATCTGACACCGCCCTGACGGTTGAGATAGGAGACCACAGCCATGTTGTCCGAACGGATCAGGACGTGGTGTCCCCGAATGAGCGGGAGGAAGCGCCAGAGCGCGTTCTCGACCGCAAGCATTTCCAGACAGTTTATGTGTAAGGGGCTTTCCTGTGTCGACCAATGGCCGAAGGCCGGTGAGCCCTCGCAGACTGCACCCCAACCCGTGTTGGATGCATCTGTCGAGATGACTTTTTGGCGGGAAAAGGTCCCCATCGTGACGCCTTGCCGAAACCATTCTGCTACTGTCCATGGCTGCAGCGCCGTGAGACATGTCTGCGTAACCCTGATCAGCTGGCGGCCCGTGTTCCACGCGCGGTGGGGTACACGGCTGTTTAACCAAAGCTGAAGCGGGCGCATGTGCAGAAGGCCCAGCTGAAGCACAGCGGAGGCTGAGGCCATGTAACCCAGCATCCTCTGAAAAGTTTTTTAGAGGTGTGCGGGTGCCCATCTGAAACGAGGCGGCTAGTCGCTGAACACTGCGCGCGCGCTGTGTGGACAGGCGAGCCGTCATCGTGACCGAGTTCAAATCTATTCCTAGAAAGGAAATCGATTGACTGGGTTGAAGGGAGCTCTTTGTCCAGTTGACAGAGAGGCCCAGCGTTTTCAGATGGTCGAGGAGAACTGCGCGGTGCGACAGAAGCTCCGTCTGTGATTGAGCCAAAATCAGCCAGTCGTCCAGATAATTCAATATGCGCAGCCCCTGGCTCCGCAGGGGGGCAAGCGCCGTATCCATGCACTTCGTGAATGTACGGGGCGCCAGGGATAAGCCGAACTGGAGAACGGCGTATTGATAAACATGACCCTCGAAGGCGAAACGTAAGAATGGCCTGTGACGGGGATTTATCTGGATCTGAAAATAGGCGTCTTTCAGGTCTAGAGAGATGAACCAGTCCCCCTGGCGCACCTGCGCGAGGAGTTTCCTGGTAGTGAGCATCTTGAACGGTCTCTTCATGAGCACTTTGTTCAAAAACCTGAGATCTAAAATCGGTCTGAGGCCGCCGTCTTTCTTGGGAACCAGAAAATAACGGCCGTAAAACCCCGACTCGGTCATAGATGGCGGGACTCTCTCTATGGCGCCCTTTTGCAACAGCGTCGCAATTTCTGAGCGGAGCATGCCGGCGGCCAGCGGGCTGACAGTAGATTCGAGCCGAGCGTGCACACGAGGCGGGCGGCGGCGAAACTGTAGCAGATAGCTGTTCTTTATAATGCTTAGCACCCACGGGGAAATGCCTGGAATGGCTTCCCACGCTTTGGAGCATGCGGCTAGTGGCCGAATGGCTATATCGCCCTGATTGCTGCACATAGCGGGCTGGACACAGTGTGTGGGCGCGCTTTGAATGTGTGTGGCAACGGGACTTGCACTCAGAGAGGAGTCTATGGGCCGTGAAACAGAGCGAGCAGAGAGGGGACACGCGCATGAGCTCGTGGGCGTGTTTATGTTCTCTGATATTAGAGCGGGCTGTGCCCGTTTCATGTGGGGGGGCTCTGAGAGAGACACGGGATATGTTATGCTTGTGTGTATGGGTGAACACATGATTGTGGGCACATTTTCTACACAACTGGCATATTTTCTCCTTTTGAGATTTCTCTGGGTAGCCGTAAAAACGGCTTTTTGTCGCTCGCAAGCAGGCTGGGACACCGGCTTGTTTGTGGCGGTAAACACTACAGCAGTCGGCGAAACAACGGGGACTGGCAGAGGGCGAAGCTTTGACGGCGGTCCGGCTGCAGCGGGAGAGCACCGTCGTTTTCTTAACTTTGCTAGGCAGACTTCTGATGATCAGGCTTCAGCGTGATCTTTGGTCGCGGGCCCCGTGGGGGCGGCCGTCTGCGGCGGCTGTCAGAGCGAGAGCGAGGGCGGCCGCCCAGTCTGCGCTGGGCTGTTTGAGTCTGCGGAGGAGGGCGCTGTGGTGGAGCTCTGGCAGGAGGCTCGCGAGAGCGGCCTGCGGAAGATCTAGCGCGGCGGGGCAGAAACAAATTCATGGCCTGAGTGGCTTTCTGGACCTCGGAAAAGCGATCGACGATTCCCGTGACAGCAGATCCAAAAAGGCCCGTCGGGGAGAGGGGCGCGTTAAGAAACGCGGCGCGCTCAGAATCTCCCATGTCGGCGAGCGTGAGCCATAAGTGTCTCTCGGATACACAAAGGCTGGCCATGCATCTCCCCAGAGCTTGTGCGGCGGCTTTAGTGGCACGAAGGGCGAGGTCCGTAGCACTTCTCAGATCCGTGACAGCGGAGGGGGGGTTTCTACCGCTCTCGGCCCACTCACGGAGAATATCGCTCTGTAGCACTTGGAGGACAGACATAGAATGCAGCGCTGCGGCGGCCTGACCGGCGGCGGCATAGGCGCGAGCATGAAAGCTCGAGGTCGCTCTGCAAGCTTTCGAAGGAAGCGTGGGGGAAGAGCGCCATCTAGCAGAGGGCAGGCAGGGGTGTGTGGCGACCAAGTCCTCAACGGGCGGCATGGCTGAATAACCTTTTTCGGCGGCTCCGTCCACCGAGCGCAGCGAGGCGTATATATCGGAGCGGTTTCTAGCCGTGAGTGGGGCATTCCAGGACTTCGTCAGCTCTGTGTGAAGTTCAGGCAGGAATGGGGCGGCCGAGCGGGGGTCGAGCGCCGATGAAAAAAGCTGCCGTCCATCCGGTTCGGGGCCTGCTCGGGTGGAGGAGACCACTCGAGACCGAGGCGTTCGACGGCCTGTGAGAGGAGGCGCATTAGTTCTTCCTCTATTCCGGCGCGGATCCCCGCCGACTCTCTCGTGGATCCGAGAGATGACCATTCCTCACTGTCTGACGCGAGCAGTGAACAGGAATCCTTCTCCTCCGCGGCGTCATCGGAAGCGACAGAGCGGCCACTCGGCGGCAACTGTATGTCCGGCTGGGGCGGGGAGGGAGAGCGGGAAGCGGGAAGTGGCGGCGGCGGCCCGCATGGTTCCGCAGGGGGCTCCGGCGGCCTCTGGGCGCGGCGTTTCTTCTTCCGCGGCGAAGAGAGAGGCGGCGCGGGAGCGGATTTTGCCGCCAGAAGTCGTGCCCGCAGGGACGACAACGGCAGGCTCTCACAGAAGTCGCATCCTCCATCCGCGAGGGCGAGTTCTGCGTGCTCGAGTCCCAGGCAGATAGCGCAAATGACATGGCGGTCTCTGTCCTCGAGAGGAGCGCGGCAAGAGCCGCAGGAAAAACGAGACATCTTTAAAAAGACGCTCGGCTCTTCGGGTTCAGCCCCGCTCTCCCATAGGCTTAAGCAGTTCTCTCTGAGCGAACCAATGAGCTGCTAGCTAGCCTGCTCAAGGTCTGCCGCAGAGGAACTGCGTTGTCAATGGATACAAATTATGAAATAATTTTTTGGCTTCAAACTCTCAGCAAAGATGAATCTTTCCCGCAGCGTAAGCTAGCTTATGCAATACGAGAGAACCTCTCGTAAGAGAACTGCTAATGCAGTTTCATTATGGTTACCTGTAAATGTAAATGCTTAAAGGGATAGTTCACCCAAAAATTCAAATTCTATCATCTCAGATGATAGAATTCTCTAATCAGAGAATTCTCTGATGATAGAATTCTCTAATCACCCTCATGTCATTCCAAACTCACAAGACTTTCATCTTCAAAACAAAAATAGATATATTTTTAAAGAAACCTGAGAGATTTCTGTATATTAAAAGTCCATTCCATCCAAACTTTCAAGCTTCAAAAAGTGCATAAAGACATTGTGAAGAAAGAAATTTTCTTCTGAAGAGACACGATCACTTTGTATAATTAAAGTGTTTAATTTAGCCTTTTATTCACATATATTCATCAACACAAATACATAGAGCACAACAAATACAATCGCTGCATCCGAATATGCTTACTTTCATACTATATAGTAGGTGAAAAACAGTAGTATGTCCGAAGTTCATAAAACAGTAGGTGAAAAGTACCCGGATGACCTACTACTTCTGGCAAGATTCTGAGTGCTCATTCAATGGACACATTACTATCCCATGAGGCCACGGGAGAGGATTTGTGAATGGAGGTGAAGCGAAACAACTGACGCAGCAGGTCACATCTCAATAAAAACATGGCCGATGAAGTATGTCCTAAATTCATTCATACTACACATTCATAATATATAGAACATGCTTTTTTAACGGTCACTAAGTAAGTTTCAAACCAAATGTAGCACTTATGAAGTTTGTGACTTCATATGCAGCAAATGTCTTTATTAACTTTATGAAGCTTGAGAAATATAAAATATCTCATAATAAATGTCTTCATTTCTGTTTTGATGATAGACGAAAGAATTATGGGTTTGGACAACATGAGGGTTAGTACTTAAGGGCAAAATTTTCTTTTTTGGGTGAACCATCCCTTTAAGTAGCTGAAGATATTTCAGGATTCAGAGAACTGTCCATAAGAAGGTGAAGAAAAAAAAGTAACACAAAAAAAACTTTGTGTTGTGTCTTACCTCACATGGTACACGGCTGGGTAGGACCAATAAAGTCTTATTAGCGACAAGAGCACCACTAGACAGTTTCTTCTCTACTTTCAACTCCTGGACTGATCTTCCATCCACTGCTGCTGTCTGTACACCTGGAGAAGCATGCCGTGTGAATGAACAACTGATGATATAAACTGTGAGGAAATAATAAAGATGCTCACAGAGAAAGGACTGATATCTCTTACACATTTACTGCACATTTTTTCCCTCTGTGGCAGGTTATGAAATTAATTTCTGTTTTTGAACACATTGCCTTACATCAAGACTGCATTCCAGACTTACTGAAATGGTGTTTTGGCTGGCTTGCCAACAAGCTCTATCAAATACTTACAACAAAGAATTGAGCCGTATAGAATGTGACTTGTTCTACACTGCGGAATCAAATTATTCCATAATTTAAAGTTTCTATGAAAAAAAAAGTTATATTTAAAATTAAAATATTTATTATAAATGATTTGTCTTTGCACATTATTATTTTAAAATTCATGTGTCCTCATTATTTTGAATCAAAATAACGCGGGAACGCAAATAACTTTGCGAGGGAACGCAAAAGTTTTGCGTGGGAACGCAAATATCTTTGTGAAGGAACGCACAAGTTTTGCGAGGGAACACAAAGTTTCTCGAGGGAACGTGAAATATTTGAAAAAAAAAAGTTTTATAAATGTTTTCCACCACCCTTTAGGGGCTCCGTAGATATATGTCACAATAGGGACAAAAAGACTACCCAACTTCCATTTCATGTTGACTTTAAATCTCCTCACTAGTGACCTCTTATTCATTTTAAAATGTATTAATGGGGTTCCCCCATACCTCAGAAAAATGATTATTATATACAGTAAACTCTAAGCTAGATCATTCACATTGTCACATTGTGTCTTTTGTTTTGTATGGACTTCTTTGTCCGTTCTCGTGGTTTTTGTGCACCCTCCCTGCTTTTGGTTTCTGTATGTCCCTTTCGAACGGGAATGGTATAGGGAATGACTGGTGTCTAAAGCATGAGTCTAAACACGACAATGAACTTGACATTGGCAGGGGGCAGCCTATGACGTCACAACTAGTGCGACCGTGTGTATAAAAGAGCACCTGTTGAATACGTCATCGTCTTTCTCGCCTTCATGAGACTGTTTGTTTGTAAATGAGTGAGGAGCACACACTTTTAGCTCTTGAAGGAACTAAATGTGCACATTGTGAGGATTTCTCTATGAAAATCTCAGTTCGCGCTGTCCCTATTCTTGAGGGATGTAGGGCGCACATTTGAGTGGAAGCTGTCAACACTTCAAAGACGCTGAATGCGTTTGGTATGATGCATTCACTAAACTGACAAGTGACAGGTAAGCAGGTGTTTTACGTTCTGCTCTTTCCTGAGGGATAGTAGTTGGCATTTGCACGACCGCGTTCTAAGGCACTCATAGTGATGCGTTCGTGTCTGTTCTCACTTTTCGCGATGCGGTCCCAGTAATTGGTTCCACCTAGGCTTGACTTTCCTGAGGGATGATAGTTGAGCGCCTGCAATGTCCAGTTCGGATCTCGCGGCCGACATTATGGAGAGGCGGGATTAAGCGCGGGGTTGTAGGTAGAGCACGGACGTGTCAAACAGGAAGTTTCATTTTTGTCTCTCTCCTGTTGTTGGTTCAAATAATACTATTGATCTATGCATGTATCTAATTCTAAGGAATTAGAGACAGAAGAGTGTAGTAATTGTTATTTGTATCAAGGTTAGTTGTTGTGGGATAAAGGAGGCAGGAACCGGCGAACATTCAAGAAAACGTTCCTCTCTCGTCCTTCACGATCGTCGCTCCTCCTTTTATCCTTCCGCTCCTCCGTGAGAGATACGAGACCGGTGCATCGCGCAGGTGTCGCTCATCAGTAATCACGCCACCGGCCTTGCACCGTTCTCTCATGGCCCTTGGCCTCGTCCTGCTCGCCACATTATTATTATAACAATTATTATTTTGTAATTGGCGATTGCTCCTGTCTGCCTCGCTGCCTGCTGTGTGTTTGTTTGCTTCGAGGCTGTAAGCTCCGCCTGAGCCTCGTATTTCTTTATGTTTTGAGCCATCATTTACTATCTAGTTGTTTATACTACTAAATACAGTTTACCCAACATCTCAGATTAACCTTACATCTCTAGCTTCCGTTATTTTTAACACAGCACGCTAGTAACGTTAACTCGCTAACGTTAGCCTGCTAACGCGCCACCCGTGCACTCATTTATATATTTATTTTCTCTCGCGCGCCCGCGCCTTTGAGTTCATAAAGTCCAGGTAAGTAAGAAATCAGTTAACAAACACGGTGAGTAATGTCTTCTTGTCCTGTTATTGTCACCTGTGTCACGTGTCATATGTTTAGTATAGCCTTCTCCGATAGCAATATAGGATTTATATGTGATAAATGCAAGGAGACAGTCAGGCTGACGGAGAAGATTTCAGAACTAGAGACACGCATCCAAACTTTAATTGAGGATGGTAAGAATGCTAGAGCTTTAGATAGTGTTTTGGATGTGCCTAGCATAGTGAACTCTTTACATGATTCGGTTCCAGCTGAAGTAGAGCCCGTGCAGCAGGGCAGATGGGTGACCGTGAGAGATCACCGCTCTAGTCGCGGATCAAAGAACCACTCTTCCGTTCCGATTCCCATAACAAATCGATTTGCCCCACTCAGTGAAACACCCACTGAGAATTCTGTTGATTGTGCCCTGGTAATTGGTGATTCGATCACACGGAACGTGAAAATAGAGACACCAGCCACCATAGTCACATGTTTGCCGGGAGCCAGAGCGCCTGACATCAAAGCAAATTTAAAAGTGCTGGCTAATGCTAATCGTAAATTCTCTAAGATCATTATTCATGTCGGCACTAATGATGTTCGACTCCGCCAGTCGGAGATCACCAAAATTAATATTAAAGAGGTGTGTGAACTCGCAAGTACGATGTCAGGCACTGTAATTAGCTCTGGCCCCCTTCCTGTACGCAGGAGTGATGAGATAGTTAGCCGATTGGCCTCACTGAATGGTTGGCTGTCGAAGTGGTGTCCGCTGAATAATATAAAATTCATAGACAATTGGAAAAGTTTTTGGGGCAAGCCTGATCTTTTGAAAAGAGATGGTATCCATCCCTCCTGGGCTGGTGCTGCTCTTCTCTCTAGTAATTTGGCTCATAGTCTTAGAGATAAAACATGACAATCTGGGGCTCAGGTCAGGAAGCAGACAGACTGGCTAAACCGACCATCTGCTAGCGGCCTCACGTCACCAAGGTCAGATAAATCCCATCACATAGAGCCTCTTTCACCTAGATATCATCATATAGAGACTGTGTCTGTTCCCCGAATTTGGAAATCCAAAAAACGTCAGGTTAAAAATTGAATTGATGTTCAACAAATAAAAAACAGATATAATACAGATGAGCAAATGATAAAGCTTGGGTTGCTGAATATTCGATCCCTTACTTCAAAATCTCTCATAGTTAATGATATGATTTCAGATTATAATCTTGATATGCTGTGTTTGACAGAAACCTGGCTAAAACCAAACGATTACATTATTTTAAATGAGTCAACCCCACAAGATTACAGTTATAAAAATGAACCTCGTCTGAAAGGCAAAGGGGGAGGTGTTGCTGTAATTTATAGTAATATTTTCAAAACCACTAAGAAATGTAGCTTTAAATATACTTCTTTTGAAGTATTGGTGCTTAATGTAAAAATATATAGTGTAAACGATAAATCACATTTGAGAATTATGCTGGCTACTGTATACAGGCCACCAGGGCACCATAAAGATTTTATCAAAGAATTTGCGGACTTTCTATCAGATTTAGTATTGGCTGCAGATAAAGTACTAATTGTTGGTTTTAATATACATGTAGATAATGAAAAAGATGCTTTGGGATTGGCATTTAAAGACATTGTAAACTCAATTGGAGTTAGACAACACGTGTCAGGACCTACTCATTGTCGTAATCATACTCTAGATCTAATATTATCACATGGAATAGATATTGATGCCGTTGAAATTCTGCAGCAGAGCGATGACATCTCAGATCATTATCTAGTCTCATGTAAATTACATTTAGCCAAGGCTGCAAAGCCGACTCTGTGTTATAAATACGTTAGACCTATAACTTCTGCCACTAAAGATTGCTTTATCAATAATCTTCCTAATCAGTTTCATCATCTCAGCATCCCGGATAGCTTAGAAGAACTTGATATTGCAACGGAAACGTTTAACTCTCTCTTTTCCAGCACTTTATTTAAGTTGCTCCGTTGCGCTTAAAGAAGATTAAAGAAAATAGTCCAATGCCGTGGTACAGCGAGCACACTCAGGCCCTTAAGAGAGCAGCCAGAAAAATGGAGCGCAACTGGAAGAAAACTAAACTAGAGGTATTTCGGATTTCGTGGAAAGAGAGCTCGATTGCTTACAGAGAGGCTTTAAAAGCTGCTAGATCTGCTTATTTTTCAAACCTATTAGAAGAAAATAAACATAATCCTAGGTATTTATTTGAAACAGTGGCTAAACTAACGAAAAAGAAAGCTTCAAGCTCAGAAGTGTCAAAGCAACACAGCAGTGATGACTTTATGAACTTCTTCACTTATAAGATTGATAATATCAGGGACAAAATTATAACTATGCAACCGTCTACCACAGTATCGCATCAGGAAGTGCATTGTAGTCTCCCTGAGGAAAAATTTGATTTATTTGTTGCTATAGGAGAAGAAGAATTCTGCAAACTCGTTAATTCATCTAAATCGACAACTTGTATGTTAGATCCTATACCGACTAAGCTACTGAAAGAGATGTTTCCAGAGGTCATATATCCTCTTCTTAATATCATTAATTCATCTTTGTCTCTAGGATACGTACCAAAAACCTTTAAACTGGCTATGATAAAACCGCTTGTTAAAAAACCACAACTTGATCCTACAGAATTAGTCAATTACAGGCCAATCTCGAATCTGCCTTTTCTGTCAAAGATATTAGAAAAAGCAGTATCTTCACAACTATGTTCCTTTCTAGAAAGAAATGATATCTGCGAGGATTTTCAGTCCGGATTTAGACCGTACCATAGCACTGAGACAGCTCTCATTAGAGTCACAAATGATTTGCTCTTATCATCCGATCGTGGTTGTATCTCTCTATTAGTGTTACTCGATCTTAGTGCTGCATTTGACACCATTGACCACAACATTCTTTTAAATAGACTAGAAAACTATGTTGGCATTAGTGGAATTGCATTAGCATGGTTTAAATCATACTTAACTGACCGTTATCAGTTTGTAGCAGTAAATGAAGAGATGTCTTATCGATCACAAGTTCAGTATGGCGTACCACAAGGCTCAGTACTAGGACCGCTGCTGTTCACTCTGTACATGCTACCATTAGGAGATATCATTAGGAAACATGGAGTTAGCTTTCACTGTTATGCCGATGATACTCAGCTGTATATTTCTTCAAAACCCAACGAAACTGACCAATTCACAAAATTAACGGAATGCATAGCTAATATAAAAAATTGGATGACTAGTAATTTCCTACTACTAAATTCTGAAAAGACAGAGATTCTAATTATTGGACAAAAAACTTCCACACGTAATAACCCAGAATACTGTCTAACACTTAATGGCTGCTCTGTCAAGTATTCGTCTTGGGTTAGGAACCTGGGTGTGCTCTTTGATACCAACCTTTCTTTTGAAAGCCACGTGTCTAGTATCTGTAAAACTGCATTTTTCCATCTTAAAAATATATCTAAAATACGCCATATGCTCTCATTGGGAAATGCGGAACAATTAGTCCATGCGTTCATGACCTCAAGGCTAGATTATTGTAATGCTCTACTGGGTGGTTGCCCTGCACGCTTAATAAACAAACTACGGCTAGTTCAAAACGCCGCAGCTCGAGTTCTTACCAGAACCAGGAAATATGACCATATTAGCCCGGTTCTGTCAACACTGCATTGGCTCCCTATTAAACATCGTATAAATTTTAAAATATTGTTGATTACCTACAAAGCACTAAATGGTTTAGCTCCGCAGTACTTGAGCGAGCTCTTAACGCATTATAGTCCTTCACGTCTATTGCGATCTCAAAATTCCGGCCAGTTGATAATACCTAGAATATCTAAATCGACTGCAGGCGGTAGATCCTTTTCCTATTTAGCACCAAAACTTTGGAACAGTCTTCCTACCATTGTCCGGGAAGCAGACACACTCTGTCAGTTCAAAGCTAGACTAAAAACACATCTCTTTGACCTAGCATACACATAATACATTATAGACTTCTATAAATTCAATGTTAGGCTGCATAGATTAGGTCAGCCGGAACTGGGAACACTTCCCTTAAATCTTGATGTACTCGCTACATCATAAGAAGAATGGCATCTACGCTAATATTAGTGTCTTTGTTTATCCCAAGGTTTTCCCGCAGCCTGCCGGATCCAGGCCGTGTCCAGATCTGACGAGGGAGCTTTGCCTGGACCCGATGACAATGCAGTGCTGAAGTATCCACTATCCTCTCCCTATGGAGGATCCCTTTCCCACTCTACAGATAAAGCGTTGTGAATTCCGGCTCGCGTACCCCGAAGTGATAAAATAAAACAAAATTCTGTATCAAAATTTTTAGGCAAGAAAAGTAATTTGTTTAGGCTGGGTTGTATGAATTACAAACCTGCGCACATATTTTAAAAAGCACATAACTATAGAATTCTGAATGAGCATGTGAACGCCGTCTGCGCTAATCACAGGTTCGCGTTTAAAGTCTGATCATTTGCGACGGAGGTGAATCAATCAAAGTTAACTTTAGCTGGAAGTACCATTATTCAAGAACCGCTATAACGCCAAAACAATCTGTTACCTTAAATGATATGTTTATCTTTGTAAAGCTGCTTTAAAACAATCCTTTGTTAAAAGCGCTATATAAATGAAGATGACTTGACTTGACTTGACAATAAGGGAGTTTTGCATGAGATAGACTTTATGTAAAACATTTCTGTCTGCACAAAACTGCCCCGCTCCTGTGGATAACCGAGCTCTGTCTGGATAGCAGTATCGAGTCGTTAGGCATTCTGTAAGCCTCCTTGGTAAGCTGTCCTGAGCGTAGGACGTTGTAAGGCCGCCTCTCGCTTTAGAGAGTTCTTTTGAGTCTTCCGCTCCCTAGAGCTCTGCCCAGACAGTGAGTCTGGGAAGCAGTATCAAGTTTCTAGCCACTCTTTGCGCCTCCTTGATGGCTATTCTTAGCATTGGGCATAGTAGACCGCATCTCACTGTGGAGAGTTGTCATGCTAAGACCTCTGTCCTTAGAGCTCTACTACGCAGTAGTGTCAAATTGTTAGGCTCTCCTGAGCCGGTTTCGCTACTGCCTTTAAATGTTGCTAGGCCTTCATCCTTCGAGCCCTCCACTCCTTAGAGCCGCTTGAATAGCCATTCCGATTTGTAGGCTCTCTGTGAGACTCCTTGGAAGCTGTCCTGAGAGTGGAATGTTGTTAGGCCTCCTCTCGCTCCACTGAGCTCTGCCCGATATTGTGTCAAGCTGCTGGCCCAATTATGTAGCTGCCTTGACAGGCGTAGGACTTAGTGCTGAGGCCTCTGTCCCATGAGCTCAGCCAGGGGCCAAGTTACTAGGCTCTCTGAGCATCCTTGGCTAATGCACCTAAACCGGAGCGTTTGCTAGGCCTCCTCTCGCTATAGAGTGTTATCCTGCTGAGGTCTCCGCTCCCCAGAGCTCCACCTGTATGGCAGTCCTGAGTTGTTAGGCTCTAGGAGAGCCTCCTTGAAAGCTGTCCTGAGTGTGGAATATCCTCTCACTTTAGAGTCGTCATGCTGAGGCCTCCATTCTTAGAGCTCGACCAGGCGGTACTACTGAGTCGTTAGGCTGCCCCTTAGCATTTTTAGGCCTCCTCTCACTATAGAGGCACTTTGTAGAGGTCTCTGCTTTGGGTCAGTTAGACTTAGTTCTTTAGCTCTTTCTGAGCTTTATTTGTACTGCCCTTGGGTTAGAGTGTTGCTATGCCTCTTGTTTGAGGCCTACACTCTTTAGGGCTGTCTCAGAATGTCTGAGTGTTAGGCTCTCTGTGAGCCTCCTTGGACGCTGGCCTGAATATGAACGAAGTTAGGCTTCCTCTCTTTATAGTCATCCTGTTGAGAGCTTCTTTCTTGAGAAGAAAAAAAAAAAAAAAAAGAAATTAGTCCAGTTGCGTTTTCCGGGTTCTTTAACACCCGTTAGTTCCGTAAAAGATGACTGTGCTGCTGGTGTGCACCTTAGGGGTGAGGACTCTTCTGAGTCATTCAACTTAGCTCAGCCAATAGGGCACTCATCCTTTGTCTTTAGCTATTTCTGTCCAGAGACTCTTGTGTTGAAGTTTTCTGTTCCTGTAATATCCGAGTTCCAGCATCTTGTTTATTTCCTATTTCCTGTGTTACCTTGGTAACTAATAATGTGTCCATTGCTATAGTTACTAATTTGGATTTCACCTGTGTCTTATTTAGTTCATTTTTACCCTGTGTATTTATACTTCTCAGTTTCCTCATTTGACAGGTTGAGAATCTCTAATAATTGTTTTGGCTCTTGGCTCATTAACCATTTTTAATGGTTGCGTATATCTCAAATGGGAAGACACACCCACTGGCGTTGAGCCACAGCTTGACATTTATGCACACCTCTGCGGCTCAATCATGCAGGTGTGGTAGGTTCTAGTGGCTTTATAAAAAGCCTGTCTATGTGCGGTGTTGTCATTCTTCTCCGTGCTGTGTGTAGTAAAAGGCTCTCCGTTTATATTTCCTGTTGCTTTTCCTTGGTGAGTCGTTTGATTTATTGCTCTTTCTCACACTCACAGATCACGGTCTAAATATATGTTTGTCATTAGGAATGTGTGTGTGCGTGAAGTGGCGAGCGCAGGTAGCATAAAGCTCACTGTTGTCTATGAATCTCACCTACGAGGTAAAAAATGTTTGTAGAGACTTGGATAAATGTTTGGGTTTCTAAATAACTGTTGGGTTTTTTTTTTAAATGAGAAGAGAATTTTATTATTTGTATTTGGGTCTGAATAGATGCATACATATGCAAACAAAGTGTTGATGGACTTGTTTTTTTTTTTCATGTTCATATTTGAGACATGTTTATAAAAGTTTTTTTTCAAATGTGTGCGTAAGGGAAAACAAATCATACAATGGGTGCATTTTATTGTGTTTTCTGAGAGCGTCAGTCTGACGATGAGAACTGTGTACTTTGACCTCTGAAGTTCAAGGGGCAAGGGAAAAAAATGAGGAGTCAGGAAGTTCGGCGCTGAGAAAGCGGACAGCAGTAAACGTTCACAGACATTTTGAGTGGCAGCTGGTGTGATGAGAATTTGCGGCGGGAGTATGGTGTGAACTGGGAGAAGTTCACGCATAAGATTCGGTTTGCAGCACGGAAAAAGATAACATTGCGAGAAAGTCTGATGAGAGACTGCGCACTTCAGTTTCGCGCGAGTCAGATAGACGGAGGAGACCTAGCATGAGGATCCCATGTGAGAGAATCTGTTTTTTCTTTTATCATCACGTTTATCTGTTTTATTAGTTTTAGATCGTGAAACCCGGAAGAATATTCCCGTGTTTATTTTCTCAAGTTCAGTGATGCAGTTTCAGGGCTGCCAACTTTTGAGTTCAGCTTAGAGTGAGATTTTGGGGGGCGGGGCTTGGGTTATGGGGGAGGGGCGTATTGAGGGGCGTGGCTTGGTGTGGGGAAAAATACAAACACAAAATCCTTGCATTAGCAGAAGTGTATTAAGTATATATTGATTGTCAAAGTATTTGGTATCTGTACAGAATTTCTTGGGAGATTTACATTTCATTTAAGTTTAACATTTTAATTGACATTCTGTTATTAGAAAACAATAATTAACATTAACTACTAGGCATGTCCAGATATTTGTCATCTGGAAATGCTTTTGTACTGTTTTTATGATAAAGTTATGTAAAATAACTGCTCAGTGCTGCAAAACAAACAACTCTGCTATTGCTAACTTAATTCTATATAAACTATATAACAGGCCTATTAATTACCAGCCTAAACTGGATGGAGACAAGGAGCGCCCTGCCCCTGTAACTCACTGACCTGCCTGCGTTCACAATTCACACAGTGCAGATGGGAGGGAGAACGGCTGACTACACAGTTTATGGGAATAAATTGTGTATTTCCCTCACAATTGTCACAAAAAACTCAGACTGTCTGTCTGGTCTCCAGAGCCTGTCCGAGCCTTTTGGGGGCCCTAAGCAGAATTTGATTTGGGGGCCCCCTCCCACTACGCGAAGTCCCCTGTGCTTGACGATTATTGACACAAATGTCACGCAATAATGACACATTATGAATGAATACAGTAAGGTTATGTATTAATACAAAATAAATAGGCCTACTTAATAAAAAATAGATGCCTACTTAAATAAAAAAGTTTTAACTTTTACTTTACTCTTTTACTAACTCTTTAAAATTTCTTCAAACAAACTGTCTCAAAACATAAAATAAATTATTTGCTAAAATAATGACAAAACTGAGGAATCAGAAATATAATAAGAGCAAGGGTTCAACAATGACAATTATTGTTGAAAACTGTAAAAATATTATTATTTCTCAACTGTACCAATACAGTCTAACTGTCCACTGGGTTGTGTTGCGAAAGACACGCAAGCTCGTTTACCTCTCTGCCGTCGTGTGCGCGTGCGCGGTTAGGAGCGCGCCGTTAGGAGCTCAACACATCTGTCTCGCATGCACGCTCGCTCGCTATAGATTACAGGATATTTTAACTAATTTGCGGTAAAACTAGTCGATCACGAATGGCTCAACTGGTAGATCTATAGATAAACTTATCTTTCAGGCATTTGACCGACTGGGTTGACACTTCAGCGTGAGAAACCGGGGGTGTGGCGTGAGAGCGTGAGAATTGGCTCAATTGCGTGAGTCTCACGGTGAATGCGTGAGAGTTGGCAGCCCTGCAGTTTAAGTTATAATAACTTAGTAGGCTAATTTGTTTGAAACCGGAAGAATATATACCTGTGTTTATTTGGTTAATTTTGGATAAAAGTATTGCAGTGGTGTAGGCAGTTGGGAGTTCATGTCAAGTGCATGTTTTTTTTTCTTTAACACTGAGAGATCGTCAAAATCGGGAGGTCTGTGTTGATTTTCGCGGATCCTTTTAACCAGTTCGAGGAGGGAGGAGTTCATCGACATCCACTCAACACCGTTGTGGGTTGCTTCACGGATGCTGTTTGTCATCTCGTTGGGGAGTGAAGATTGTGGATGACTATTCACCAATTGGAATTATTGGTTTTCTTCACAGAGTTCTCAAAGAAACAATATACACATAAATCACTCCCCCCCCCCCCCCCCCCAAAAAAAAATCACAATTTTGTTTTCAATGACCCCTGTCATTGACGAAAGGAGGGCTTGCACAGTTAGTGATGAACATATTCATACTTGTGAACCCGGTCAGGCTAACCAGCATAAGAGAGAAAAGAACCTCAACGGGCATAGGCCTGGAGTAAGATGGCCAAGAGCTTGTGAGAAAACTGCATGGGACACGGTAAACACAGATCTATGCTTTGCATTGGAAAGATTAACTGGTACAGTTGAAAAGAAGCTGGATAAATTTGGGGACATCATTTACGCATATGGAAGTGAGAGGTTTGGTGTGGAAAAAAGGAAGGAAAAAGTACAAACTACTCCTGGAATGTCTAGACGGCAGCAGAAAATTGAAGGGTTAGTTAGAGAAAGGAGACAGCTGAGGAAGCAATGGAAAAGAGCAGAACAAAGTCAGAAGGAGGGACTCAATCTCTTACAAAGGGCCATAAAAGATAAGCTGGCAACATTACGCAGAGCTGAGCGCCTACGGAAACGCTACAAAAAGAAGGAACGTGCGAGGGCTAATTTCTATAAAGACCCATTCAAATTCGTAAAGAAGTTATTCACCAGTGAGAAGAATGGCACTTTAAAAACATCTAGGATTGAGCTAGAGAGATATTTGGAGGACACGCATACAGATGCAAAAAGGCATGAGCCTATGTCAATTCCATCAGACATACCACCTATCAACCCACCAGAATACCAAATGGAGGTCTGTGCACCTAAGTGGAAAGAGGTAGAGCAGGCTGTGAGAAAGGCAAGGGCTTCATCAGCTCCAGGGCCTAATGGGGTTCCGTACAGAGTGTACAAGAGTGCTTCAGGAGTTCTGCGAATTCTGTGGAAATTGATGAAAGTGGCATGGGAAAAACAGGTTGTACCTAGAGCATGGCGCAGAGCAGGTGGAGTCTTTATACCTAAAGAAAAAGATGCTACAAGCATCAGTCAGTTTCGTCCTATTTCACTATTAAACGTTGAGGGTAAGATTTTCTTCAGCATTATTGCCCAGAGATTGTCCACCTACCTGTTAAAGAATGGCTTTATTGATACCTCAGTTCAAAAAGCGGGTATTCCAGGGTTCTCAGGATGCTTAGAACACATCAATGTTATCTGGCAACGAATTCAGTCAGCTAAAAAGGAGAGGAAGGAGCTCCATGTGACATTCCTGGATTTGGCTAATGCATATGGTTCAGTGCCACATGAGCTTCTTTGGGCAGCATTTGATTTTTTCAGAGTACCAATGTCAATAACAAAGTTAGTGAAAGCCTATTTTGGAGATTTGCAATTCAGTTTCTCAACTCCAAAATTCAGCACTGCATGGCAATGCCTAGAGGTTGGAATAATGGCAGGATGCACCATTTCTCCACTGGCTTTTACCATGGCGATGGAAGTAATCATGAGGGCATCAAGATGGGTAGTAGGAGGAGAGCGCTTGGCTTCTGGGATGCGACTACCACCAATCAGAGCATACATGGATGACATGACAACCATGACTACAACAGTAGCCTGCACTAATCGGTTATTGGGGAAGTTAACAGATAATATTGAATGGGCACGAATGAAATTTAAGCCCTCTAAATCAAGGAGCATCTCGATAGTTAAAGGAAAGGTAGTAGATAAAACATTCTTCATTAATGGTGAGGCAATACCAACAGTTTCTGAGAAGCCAGTGAAGAGTCTTGGGAGATGGTACGATGGGGATCTAAAGGACACAGTTCGGGTGGGAGAAGTTAGACGACAAGCAGTGGAAGGGTTGAAGAGCATAAACAGCTGTGCTCTACCTGGTAAACTAAAACTCTGGTGCTTTCAGTTTGGTCTACTGCCGAGGTTGCTGTGGCCACTGACCGTGTACGAGGTTTCTTTGACAACAGTGGAGAAGCTGGAAGCGTTGGTAAGTTCATACATCAGGAAATGGTTGGGAGTTCCACGCTGCCTCAGCAGAGTAGGACTTTATAGTAAAGGAATATTGCAGCTGCCAGTCTCTGCTTTAACCGAGGAGTTCAAGTGTGCCAAGGTCAGACTGGAAATGACCTTAGTAGAGTCACGCGACAAATGTGTAAGGGAGGCAGCCCCTGTGTTAAAAACTGGTAGAAAGTGGTCAGCAAAGAAATCTGTAGTAGAGGCAAAGGCTGCCTTCAAATTAGGGATATCGTGGGACAGGTACAGCATGGAAGAGGGGGTTTTGGGCTCAGTTTAGCTCCTCCTAAATGGCACAAGGCAGGCCCAGCTCAAAGGAGGAAGCTGGTAGTCAACGAGGTGCGACAGCAGGAGGAGAGGATGAGATGTATAAAGGCCATTTCACAGGCCAAGCAGGGAGAGTGGATGAGATGGGAGAGTGTGGAACAACGTAAGATGGGCTGGCAAGACCTTTGGTCAATGGAAGAGAGTAGGATCAGTTTCCTTATTAGGTCAACATATGATGTTCTCCCATCACCGCAGAACCTAAACCTCTGGGTAGGAGAGGATCCCTCTTGTCCTTTGTGTTCATCACCTGCCACATTAAGGCACATTTTGACAGGATGTAAGGTGGCTCTTAGCCAAGGTCGGTTTACTTGGCGCCATGACCAAGTACTACGATGTTTGGCTTTAGCATTAGAAGGCAAGCGTAACATGACCAATAAGTTGCCACCTGTTCTAGCAAAACATTACACGCAGAAGACAATATTCCTCCGCCCAGGCGAGCAACCACCAAGAAAAGGTGTTAACACCAATTCTCGCCCAGGACAACTGGAAGCTGCTAGGGACTGGAAGATGCTGGCTGATCTTGACCAACGGCTTATTTTTCCACCTGAGATTGCCACCACTAACCTACGACCAGATATTGTTTTGTGGTCTGGATCAGCACGCATTGTTCAACTGATAGAGTTAACAGTGCCATGGGAGGATGCGGTAGATGAGGCATATGAGAGGAAGAAACTGCGGTATGCTCATCTGGCCACTGAAGCAGAACAGCGAGGATGGAGAGTCCAGGTTTATCCAGTGGAAGTGGGTTGTCGAGGTTTTGTGGCACACTCTACAACCCGGTTCCTCAGAGACGTCGGATTCAGTGGCCAAGAGTTGCGTCGCACAGTAAAGAACTTATCTGAAGCAGCAGAAAGGAGCAGCAACTGGCTGTGGTTGAGACGGAAAGATTCTAGCTGGCTGTGTACAGGCCACCACGCTACGGTTTCGTAGAGTTCTTGAAAACTTGAAGAGTCTGTTGGTTTGTTTGTATACGTTCCTGTGGATATTGCGTGAATGACGGGTGGTTGGGTAGATATTGTGTTTTGCGGTAGGTGGTATGCCATACGGAACCGTTGTCCACTGAAACTGCATATTAACGCACCAGTGGGGCTCGACAGCCTTAGTCAACGGGTTGGCGCGTATGGTTGGGTCGCGGAGAGATTGTGATATTGTGGTTAGGTCTCAGCAGCAGGAGGGATGTAGAGGTCAGTAAGCTGGGCTGAGTTGAGTGGGGGACGGAGGGGGGTGACTCTGGGACGCCAGAGTCACTGTCGAGCCCTCTTGAGGTGTCGTGGGCTAGTCGACGAAACACTGAGGACGGAAGGTGCCCACTTGAAGACCCTAGAGATGTCCCCTACTCGGTTCAATCCAGACGGTTGTCGTGCTGGTCCTGTAGTTGCAGCCGTCGCGTGCGCTAACGTGCCAAGTACACTGCTGCCGTTAACGCCGGACAGAAGGGGAGTCACACTACCTTATGGAAAGAAGCGTAAATGGATGGAGAAGCATAGTTTACTGTAAAGCTACGTCTTAGTGTTGCTTATCTTGGCGAAAGCCGAGTACAAATCAGCATGAAGTTTTAACATCTACTCTCGTGTAATGGAAATCATTTTTTTCAAAGAACACACAAGTTCACTGTTTCTGAAACACAATCTGAATAATCTGACTAATCCCGGACGAGCCCCCACAAAATGTAGCCCTCCCGCCGGGTAGAATCTTGTGGCTCACAAGGTAGTAATCTGTCGAGGGGATCTTAAATTTACCCACTACCCCGGTAAAGGCACATTTCCCTTCAGTTACAGTATAAACACATATAACCCAGATCTCAGATCTTCACCTGATAGATAGTGTCAGATTTATGTTTCTTTAGATTTGAAAATACAAATCCCTCAAAGAAACAAACAAATGAACAAAATCACACCAAATTATGACAGATTAATAAATTCTAAATTCCTTTCAGCACTCTTTTGTTTTGTTTGTTTTTCCTCTTTGAATGAACAAATAATTGAATTCACAAAGTCACAACCCAACAGCCATGAATCCCAATTATCACCATAACCCACAAAAAAAAAAAATGTCAATGTAATACTCAAAATTTACCCAGCTGGGATTTTCAGTACACAGATGGCACGCTAGTTGGAGCTCTTGGATGCAAAACCAGTGTACTCACGAATCAGAGAAAACGTTAATGTTTAACATTCATAACCTTTTTTTTTTCCTGAGCACATACTGTTGAGGACACAGGTGAACAAAATGGAGGTTAGTGAGATTATTGATTGGTGCAGAGAGAAAGGTGTTGAGTTGGACAGGGTTATCATTCTGAGCAACGTACCTGCAGATTGTAAAGACAGAGTAGTTTATGGAGTGCTGGATGATGCTCTGGTAATGAGGAAATGCTAAGTGATTGGTCGCCTCTTTGATAAGACTAAGCGACAGCAGTTTCTTCTGATTGAGACAGTTAGCAAGGTTTCTGAGATGTCTATACATGCAGAGCTCGGAGGACCTGAAGTAGGTACCTGGTACACACAGGTTGTGCATGTTGCAGCTGAAGCATCTAAACACAGTAAGGAAGATGAGTTTCAGACTAAGCTGATGTCTTTTCTTCAAGCAGAGGGAAAGTCGCTATCTGACATTCCAAGTCTGGCTTCCTCTACACCTATGCTTGACACTAAACTGGTTGATGCCATAAACTCCCTTGTTTAAACATGTCATGTGGCTTCATCTGAGGAGAGAGCTGGATATAGGAAGTTGCGTCCCTTCTCTGGGTTCATTCCCACTCCCCATGGAGAGGATGAGTATGAGGTCTGGGTCGAACAGACTACTCACATTCTGGAAGCGTGGCAGTGTTCGGATAATGTCAAAAAGCAGAGACCAGTAGAGTGTCTCAGAGGTCCTGCAGCGGACATTGTAAGGTTCGAAAAGACCGGTAACCCATCTGCTGCTTTCAGTGACTACCTCAGTGAGTTAGAGTCAGCGTTTGGCACCACTGAGGATGCTGCAGATTTGATGTTAAAATTTAGGAGCACTTACCAGAGTGAGGGAGAGAAGCTCTCAGCCTACATAATGAGGTTGGATAGGATGCTACACAGTATGCTGAGGAAAAGAGGCATTGAGTTCCCTGCAATGAATCGTCTTCGGATGCAGCAAATAGTTAGAGGTGCTCTTTCAAGTGACCTGGTGGCAATGCGCTTGAGGATGACCCATAAGCTGTGTGCCACTCCTTCCTTCAATGAGCTAATGAAAGAGGTGCGAGAAGAAGAGAGCATGTTGAAACAAAGGAGCTCAGTGCATGCAAATGTAGCTGTGTCTGGGGTGCCTCCTGCAAAGACTGAGTCATCTGGTAACACCAATCTGGCCAATTCAGAAGTAGAAATGCTGAAGAGGGAGATTAGGGGGTTGAGTGCTGATCAGGAATCTTGGATTGCAAGGGAAGCACAAGTTGGCAGACAGATGGAGTGCTGAGCCCTACATTGTCCAGAGCCAGATGCCTCACTTACCTGTGTTTCGTCTTAAGCCAGAGAGTAGAACTGGACCTGTCAAGATTCTGCATAGGATCACATTCTTCCTGTTGGACAAGGGTTGAGACAGCAACAAGTTTCTAACAGTGTCCCGGAACCCAGAAAGAGAGTTCTCAGGAAAAGGAAGAATGCTGGACAGACACAGAGTCCAGAACAGGAAGGTGAGAATGCACTTGTAAGACAGGAAACAGAAAGCTGATCAGAATTCTGATGTGAGTTCAGAGAGTGAGGATGAAATGTATGGAGTGTGGTATCCCGTACCTGAAAATCATCTTTGGACTCCTAGGAGAAGAGACACTTCTCAGAATGATGCAGGGGTTTCTAATAATGCTGTTTCAGAGACGGTTGAACATAGTGTTTCTGAGAAATTTGAGCATTCTGGAGCCAGAGTTGAGATTCCACAAAGAGTTGAGACAGATGAGTCAGTAGAGTCTTTTTCAAGACTGCTACCAGAAAGTGATTCTGATGACTTGCAAAGTGTGAGTAAATTGTCAGATATTGGTGATGATGTTGCAAGTGATGTGCAAGACCTTTCACATTTGAATAAGGATGATGTAAATCAAGGTATCTCTACGGAGGTAATTGAAGAGGAGAGAATGTCTCAAAGAGAGAGAACTGTGCCTAAGAGGTTTACCTATGATACTCTTGGGAAGCCAAAATTTGAGCCTGCCATTGCTCAAATTAAAAGTATAAGTCCTGTTAGATACTGTTCTACCGTCTTTTTGTGGATGAATGTTCCTGCAAGAAGGTTAAGTACCTGTTCAGTTGACTTAACTGCTAGACACTAATTTGAGTGATTTGTTTCAGTATAGACATGGGTCTATTGTGATATTATTTTGCTCATTTCATATGAAAAGTGGATATTTGTATACATATGTCAAAAGAGCTAAGATATTGAAATGCAAATTGTGTGATTTTCAGTTTTCCCTCGTTATGAGGACATAACGATTCTTGGTGGGGGGAGAATGTAGAGACTTGGATAAATGTTTGGGTTTCTAAATAACTGTCGTTTTTTATTAATGAGAAGAGAATTTTATTATTTGTATTTGGGTCTGAATAGATGCATACATATGAAAACAAAGTGTTGATGGACTTGGGTTTTTTTTTTCATGTTCATATTTGAGATGTTTATAAAAGATTTTTTTCAAATGTGTGTGTAAGGGAAAACAAATCATACAATGGGTGCATTTTATTGTGTTTTCTGAGAGCGTCAGTCTGACGATGAGAAATGTGTACTTTGACCTCTGAAGTTCAAGGGGCAAGAAAAAAAAAATGAGGAGTCAGGAAGTTCGGCGCTGAGAAAGCGGACAGCAGTAAACGTTCACGGACATTTTGAGTGGCAGCTGGTGTGACGAGAGTTTGCGGCGGGAGTATGGTGTGAACTGGGAGAAGTTCACGCATAAGATTCGGTTTGCAGCACGGAAAAAGACAACATTGCGAGAGAGTCTGATGAGAGACTGCGCACTTCAGTTTCGCGTGAGTCAGATAGACGGAGGAGACCTAGCACGAGGATCCCATGTGAGAGAATCTGTTTTTTCTTTTATCATCACGTTTATCTGTTTTATTAGTTTTAGATCGTGAAATCCGGAAGACTATATATACCAGTGTTAATTTGGTTAATTTTGGATAAAAGTATCGCAGTGGTGTAGGCAGTTGGGAGTTCATGTCAAGTGCATGTTTTTTTTTTTGTCTTTAACACTGAGAGATCGTCGAAATCGGGAGGTCTGTGTTGATTTTCGCGGATCCTTTTAACCAGTTCGAGGAGGGAGGAGTTCATCGACATCCACTCAACATCGTTGTGGGTTGCTTCACGGATGCTATTTGTCATCTCGTTGGGGAGTGAAGATTGTGGATGACTATTCACCAATTGGAATTATTGGTTTTCTCTGATTCGTGAGTACACTGGTTTTCCATCCAAGAGCTCCAACTAGCGCGCCATCTGTGTACTGAAAATCCCAGCTGGGTAAATTTTGAGTATTACATTGACATTTGGGTTTTTTGTGGGTTATAGTGATGATTGGGATTCATGGCTGTTGGGTTGTGACTTTGTGAATTCAATTATTTGTTCATTCAAAGAGGAAAAACAAACAAAACAAAAGAGTACTGAAAAGAATAAATACACATTTATTAATCTGTCATAATTTGGTGTGATTTTGTTCATTTGTTTGTTTCTTTGAGGGATTTGTATTTTCAAATCTAAAGAAACATAAATCTGACACTATCTATCAGGTGAAGATCTGAGATGTTATATGTGTTGATACTGTAACTGAAGGGAAATGTGCCTTTACCAGTGTAACGGGTAAATTTAAGATCCCCTCGACAGATTACTACCTTGTGAGCCACAAGATTCTACCCGGCGGGAGGGCTACACGTTATTTGTGGGTTTTCTCTTTTTTTGGGAGGGATGAAATCATTTGAAATTGATGCACTATTCGTGCTTTTATTGCAGGTGCGGCCCAAGAGCGCTAGCTGCTGTTTTACATACCCGTTTGTACTGCTGTTTCACGTCCTGTTCGTACAGCTGACTGTGTCAGACTACAGTGGACGTTGCTGTTCTCTTACGAGAGATTCTCTCGTATTGCGTAAGCTAGCTTACGCTGCGGGAAAGATTCATCTTTGCTGAGAGTTTGAAGCCAAAAAATTATTTCATAATTTGTATCCATTGACAACGCAGTTCCTCTGCGGCAGACCTTGAGCAGGCTAGCTAGCAGCTCATTGGTTCGCTCAGAGAGAACTGCTTAAGCCTATGGGAGAGCGGGGCTGAACCCGCTGCCAATGAGAAGCGCCCGCGCGCTCATTGCATCATGGCCCGCCAGAATGGGCGTGGCTATGGTGTATATAACAGTCTCTCCCAGGCTTATATGTTGATTCATTTCATCTTCAGCGAGCTACACGCTTCTGCTGTCCTGAGAAAAGCCGTCGCCGTCGAGAAGTCATCACTCTAGCGAGCTCCCGGACCCTGAAGAAGCCGGCCGTCTTCGCCACCTTCAGCCGCCCTGCAAGCTAGCGCCATCCGACGACTGTATCCTTTTTCTCTACTATCTAAAAGAGCCGAGCGTCTTTGTAAAGATGTCTCGTTTTTCCTGCGGCTCTTGCCGCGCTCCTCTCGAGGACGGAGACCGCCATGTCATTTGCGCTCTCTGCCTGGGACTCGAGCACGCAGAACTCGCCCTCGCGGATGGAGGATGCGACTTCTGTGAGAGCCTGCCGTTGTCGTCCCTGCGGGCACGACTTCTGGCGGCAAAGTCCGCTCCCGCGCCGCCTCTCTCTTCGCCGCGGAAGAAGAAACGCCGCACCCAGAGGCCGCCGGAGCCCCCTGCGGAACCATGCGGGCCGCCGCCGCCGCTTCCCGCTTCCCGCTCTCCCTCCCCGCCCCAGCCGGACATACAGTTGCCGCCGAGTGGCCGCTCTGTCGCTTCCGATGACGCCGCGGAGGAGAAGGTGAGGAATGGTCATCTCTCGGATCCACGAGAGAGTCGGCGGGGATCCGCGCCGGAATAGAGGAAGAACTAATGCGCCTCCTCTCACAGGCCGTCGAACGCCTCGGTCTCGAGTGGTCTCCTCCACCCGAGCAGGCCCCGAACCGGATGGACGGCAGCTTTTTTCATCGGCGCTCGACCCCCGCGTGCAACCGGGCCGCCCCATTCCTGCCTGAACTTCACACAGGGCTGACGAAGTCCTGGAATGCCCCACTCTCGGCTAGAAACTGCTCCGATATATCCGCCTCGCTGCGCTCGGTGGACGGAGCCGCCGAAAAAGGTTATTCAGCCATGCAGCCTTTTGAGGACTTGGTCGCCGCACACCTCTGCCCGCCCTCTGCTAGATGGTGCTCTTCCCCCACGCTTCCTTCGAAAGCTTGCAGAGCGACCTCGAGCTTTCATGCTCGCGCCTATGCCGCCGCCGGTCAGGCCGCCGCAGCGCTGCATTCTATGTCTGTCCTCCAAGTGCTACAGAGCGATATTCTCCGTGAGTGGGCCGAGAGCGGTAGAAACCCCCCTCCGCTGTCACGGATCTGAGAAGTGCTACGGACCTCGCCCTTCACGCCACTAAAGCCGCCGCACAAGCTCTGGGGAGATGCATGGCCAGCCTTTGTGTATCCGAGAGACACTTATGGCTCAGGCTCGCCGACATGGGAGATTCTGAGCGCGCCGCGTTTCTTAACGCGCCCCTCTCCACGACGGGCCTTTTTGGATCTGCTGTCACGGGAATCGTCGATCGCTTTTCCGAGGTCCAGAAAGCCACTCAGGCCATGAATTTGTTTCTGCCCCGCCGCGCTAGCTCTTCCGCAGGCCGCTCTCGCGAGCCTCCTGCCAGAGCTCCACCACAGCGCCCTCCTCCGCAGACTCAAACAGCCCAGCGCAGACAGGGCGGCCGCCCTCGCTCTCGCTCTGACAGCCGCCGCAGACCGCCGCCCCCACGGGGCCCGCGACCCAAGATCAAGCTGAAGCCTGATCATCAGAAGTCTGCCTAGCAAAGTTAAGAAAACGACGGCGCTCTCCCGCTGCGGCCGGACCGCCGTCAAAGCTTCGCCCTCTGCCAGTCCCCGTTGTTTCGCCGACTGCTGTAGTGTTTACCGCCACAAACAAGCCGGTGTCCCTGCCCGCTTGCGAGCGACAAAAAGCCGTTTTTACGGCTACCTGGAGAAATCTCAAAAAGAGAAAATATGCCAGTTGTGTAGAAAATGTGCCCACAATCATGTGTTCACCCATACACAAAAGCATAACATATCCCGTGTCTCTCTCAGAGCCCCCCCACATGAAACGGGCACAGCCCGCTCTAGTATCAGAGAACATAAACACGCCCACGAGCTCATGCGCGTGTCCCCTCTCTGCTCGCTCTGTTTCACGGCCCATAGACTCCTCTCTGAGTGCAAGTCCCGTTGCCACACACATTCAAAGCGCGCCCACACACTGTGTCCAGCCCGCTATGTGCAGCAATCAGGGAGATTTAGCCATTCGGCCACTAGCCGCATGCTCCAAAGCGTGGGAAGCCATTCCAGGCATTTCCCCGTGGGTGCTAAGCATTATAAAGAACGGCTATCTGCTACAGTTTCGCCGCCGCCCGCCTCGTGCGCGCGCTCGGCTAGAATCTACTGTCAGCCCGCTGGCCGCCGGCACGCTCCGCTCAGAAATTGCGACGCTGTTGCAAAAGGGCGCCATAGAGAGAGTCCCGCCATCTATGACCGAGTCAGGGTTTTACGGCCGTTATTTTCTGGTTCCCAAGAAAGACGGCGGCCTCAGACCGATTTTAGATCTCAGGTTTTTGAACAAAGTGCTCATGAAGAGACCGATCAAGATGCTCACTACCAGGAAACTCCTCGCGCAGGTGCGCCAGGGGGACTGGTTCATCTCTCTAGACCTGAAAGACGCCTATTTTCAGATCCAGATAAATCCCCGTCACAGGCCATTCTTACGTTTCGCCTTCGAGGGTCATGTTTATCAATACGCCGTTCTCCCGTTCGGCTTATCCCTGGCGCCCCGTACATTCACGAAGTGCATGGATACGGCGCTCGCCCCCCTGCGGAGCCAGGGGCTGCGCATATTGAATTATCTGGACGACTGGCTGATTTTGGCTCAATCACAGACGGAGCTTCTGTCGCACCGCGCAGTTCTCCTCGACCATCTGAAAACGCTGGGCCTCTCTGTCAACTGGACAAAGAGCTCCCTTCAACCCAGTCAATCGATTTCCTTTCTAGGAATAGATTTGAACTCGGTCACGATGACGGCTCGCCTGTCCACACAGCGCGCGCGCAGTGTTCAGCGACTAGCCGCCTCGTTTCAGATGGGCACCCGCACACCTCTGAAAACTTTTCAGAGGATGCTGGGTTACATGGCCTCAGCCTCCTCTGTGCTTCAGCTGGGCCTTCTGCACATGCGCCCGCTTCAGCTTTGGTTAAACAGCCGTGTACCCCACCGCGCGTGGAACACGGGCCGCCAGCTGATCAGGGTTACGCAGACATGTCTCACGGCGCTGCAGCCATGGACAGTAGCAGAATGGTTTCGGCAAGGCGTCACGATGGGGACCTTTTCCCGCCGAAAAGTCATCTCGACAGATGCATCCAACACGGGTTGGGGTGCAGTCTGCGAGGGCTCACCGGCCTTCGGCCATTGGTCGACACAGGAAAGCCCCTTACACATAAACTGTCTGGAAATGCTTGCGGTCGAGAACGCGCTCTGGCGCTTCCTCCCGCTCATTCGGGGACACCACGTCCTGATCCGTTCGGACAACATGGCTGTGGTCTCCTATCTCAACCGTCAGGGCGGTGTCAGATCCAGGAATCTCTTCCTACTGACACACCGCATTCTAGTTTGGTCTCAGAGCCGCCTGCTCTCGCTCAGAGCGATGCATGTTCCGGGCCATCTGAATGACGGTCCAGACATACTGTCCAGGAACCTCATCTCCACAGGAGAATGGTACCTGAACACACAAACGGTCCAAATACTGTGGCGGCTATTCGGCAGAGCAGAAGTGGACCTCTTTGCGTCAGAAGAGAATGCTCACTGCCCAATATTTTTTTTCAAGGAGCGAGGACGCGCTAGCCCAGGAATGGCCTCGCCGCCCGCTCTATGCATTCCCTCCGATCGCTCTGCTACCGCAGGTAATTCAGAGGATCAGGGACACATGCCACTCGGTGCTCCTCATAGCCCCGCGTTGGGAGAGTCAGAATTGGGTTCCGGAGCTCACTCAGCTGTCAGAGACTGCCCCGTGGCCCATCCCAGTCAGAGCAGATCTCCTCTCTCAAGCTCGCGGCACGATCTGGCACCCCCATCCACGGCGCTGGGCGCTACATGCATGGGTGATCAACGACTATTCGTCGATTTGCCAGAGGGAGTAAGAAACACTATCATACAGGCTAGAGCACCTTCCACGAGAAGGCTCTATGCGTCTAAATGGTCTGTGTTCTCAAAATGGTGCACCGACAAACATCTGGACCCACGGTCATGCGAGGTGCCGTCTTTGCTTGTTTTCTTTCAAGAGATGCTGGACAAGGGCGGGTCCCCCTCCAATCTCAAGGTTTACGTGGCAGCCGTCGCGGCGTTCTCTGAACCCCGACGCGCTCAGTCCCTGGGCAAAGACGAGTTAGTCATCCGCTTCCTCAGGGGAGCTAAGAGGATGAACCCTTCGCGCCCCCCTTCGGTTCCTATCTGGGATCTTTCTATAGTTCTCGAAGCTATGAAAGCACCCCCGTTCGAACCGCTCGAGTCTGTGGACCTAAAATACCTCTCGCTCAAAACCGTTTTTCTGACGGCTCTGTCCTCAGTAAAACGCGTGGGGGATCTTCACGCGCTCTCATCCAGCGCCGCGTGTCTTGAGTTTGGACCGAATGATTCTGTTGTCATTCTCAAACCTAGGCATGGCTATGTCCCGAAGGCGATTGGTACCCCGTTCAGGGCTCAGATTATTTCCCTATCGGCTCTACCTTCATCCGATAGTGAGCGCGACGCCAATCTCCTCTGCCGGTGCGGGCTCTGAGATTGTACACTACGCGCGCTGCCGCGTTCAGACGCGCTGAGCAGCTTTTCGTGTCGTTTGGGGGGCGCACCAAAGGTCTGGCCCCCTCTAAACAGACACTGTCTAGATTAATAGTGGACGCTATCGCCTCTGCTTACGCATCTAAATGCCTGCCATGATGCAATGAGCGCGCGGGCGCTTCTCATTGGCAGCGGGTTCAGCCCCGCTCTCCCATAGGCTTAAGCAGTTCTCTCTGAGCGAACCAATGAGCTGCTAGCTAGCCTGCTCAAGGTCTGCCGCAGAGGAACTGCGTTGTCAATGGATACAAATTATGAAATAATTTTTTGGCTTCAAACTCTCAGCAAAGATGAATCTTTCCCGCAGCGTAAGCTAGCTTACGCAATACGAGAGAATCTCTCGTAAGAGAACAGCAACGTCCACTGTAGTCTGACACAGTCAGCTGTACGAACAGGACGTGAAACAGCAGTACAAACGGGTATGTAAAACAGCAGCTAGCGCTCTTGGGCCGCACCTGCAATAAAAGCACGAATAGTGCATCAATTTCAAATGATTTCATCCCTCCCAAAAAAAGAGAAAACCCACAAATAACGTGTAGCCCTCCCGCCGGGTAGAATCTTGTGGCTCACAAGGTCTGCCTGAACTTCACACAGGGCTGACGAAGTCCTGGAATGCCCCACTCTCGGCTAGAAACTGCTCCGATATATCCGCCTCGCTGCGCTCGGTGGACGGAGCCGCCGAAAAAGGTTATTCAGCCATGCAGCCTTTTGAGGACTTGGTCGCCGCACACCTCTGCCCGCCCTCTGCTAGATGGTGCTCTTCCCCCACGCTTCCTTCGAAAGCTTGCAGAGCGACCTCGAGCTTTCATGCTCGCGCCTATGCCGCCGCCGGTCAGGCCGCCGCAGCGCTGCATTCTATGTCTGTCCTCCAAGTGCTACAGAGCGATATTCTCCGTGAGTGGGCCGAGAGCGGTAGAAACCCCCCTCCGCTGTCACGGATCTGAGAAGTGCTACGGACCTCGCCCTTCACGCCACTAAAGCCGCCGCACAAGCTCTGGGGAGATGCATGGCCAGCCTTTGTGTATCCGAGAGACACTTATGGCTCAGGCTCGCCGACATGGGAGATTCTGAGCGCGCCGCGTTTCTTAACGCGCCCCTCTCCACGACGGGCCTTTTTGGATCTGCTGTCACGGGAATCGTCGATCGCTTTTCCGAGGTCCAGAAAGCCACTCAGGCCATGAATTTGTTTCTGCCCCGCCGCGCTAGCTCTTCCGCAGGCCGCTCTCGCGAGCCTCCTGCCAGAGCTCCACCACAGCGCCCTCCTCCGCAGACTCAAACAGCCCAGCGCAGACAGGGCGGCCGCCCTCGCTCTCGCTCTGACAGCCGCCGCAGACCGCCGCCCCCACGGGGCCCGCGACCCAAGATCAAGCTGAAGCCTGATCATCAGAAGTCTGCCTAGCAAAGTTAAGAAAACGACGGCGCTCTCCCGCTGCGGCCGGACCGCCGTCAAAGCTTCGCCCTCTGCCAGTCCCCGTTGTTTCGCCGACTGCTGTAGTGTTTACCGCCACAAACAAGCCGGTGTCCCTGCCCGCTTGCGAGCGACAAAAAGCCGTTTTTACGGCTACCTGGAGAAATCTCAAAAAGAGAAAATATGCCAGTTGTGTAGAAAATGTGCCCACAATCATGTGTTCACCCATACACAAAAGCATAACATATCCCGTGTCTCTCTCAGAGCCCCCCCACATGAAACGGGCACAGCCCGCTCTAGTATCAGAGAACATAAACACGCCCACGAGCTCATGCGCGTGTCCCCTCTCTGCTCGCTCTGTTTCACGGCCCATAGACTCCTCTCTGAGTGCAAGTCCCGTTGCCACACACATTCAAAGCGCGCCCACACACTGTGTCCAGCCCGCTATGTGCAGCAATCAGGGAGATTTAGCCATTCGGCCACTAGCCGCATGCTCCAAAGCGTGGGAAGCCATTCCAGGCATTTCCCCGTGGGTGCTAAGCATTATAAAGAACGGCTATCTGCTACAGTTTCGCCGCCGCCCGCCTCGTGCGCGCGCTCGGCTAGAATCTACTGTCAGCCCGCTGGCCGCCGGCACGCTCCGCTCAGAAATTGCGACGCTGTTGCAAAAGGGCGCCATAGAGAGAGTCCCGCCATCTATGACCGAGTCAGGGTTTTACGGCCGTTATTTTCTGGTTCCCAAGAAAGACGGCGGCCTCAGACCGATTTTAGATCTCAGGTTTTTGAACAAAGTGCTCATGAAGAGACCGATCAAGATGCTCACTACCAGGAAACTCCTCGCGCAGGTGCGCCAGGGGGACTGGTTCATCTCTCTAGACCTGAAAGACGCCTATTTTCAGATCCAGATAAATCCCCGTCACAGGCCATTCTTACGTTTCGCCTTCGAGGGTCATGTTTATCAATACGCCGTTCTCCCGTTCGGCTTATCCCTGGCGCCCCGTACATTCACGAAGTGCATGGATACGGCGCTCGCCCCCCTGCGGAGCCAGGGGCTGCGCATATTGAATTATCTGGACGACTGGCTGATTTTGGCTCAATCACAGACGGAGCTTCTGTCGCACCGCGCAGTTCTCCTCGACCATCTGAAAACGCTGGGCCTCTCTGTCAACTGGACAAAGAGCTCCCTTCAACCCAGTCAATCGATTTCCTTTCTAGGAATAGATTTGAACTCGGTCACGATGACGGCTCGCCTGTCCACACAGCGCGCGCGCAGTGTTCAGCGACTAGCCGCCTCGTTTCAGATGGGCACCCGCACACCTCTGAAAACTTTTCAGAGGATGCTGGGTTACATGGCCTCAGCCTCCTCTGTGCTTCAGCTGGGCCTTCTGCACATGCGCCCGCTTCAGCTTTGGTTAAACAGCCGTGTACCCCACCGCGCGTGGAACACGGGCCGCCAGCTGATCAGGGTTACGCAGACATGTCTCACGGCGCTGCAGCCATGGACAGTAGCAGAATGGTTTCGGCAAGGCGTCACGATGGGGACCTTTTCCCGCCGAAAAGTCATCTCGACAGATGCATCCAACACGGGTTGGGGTGCAGTCTGCGAGGGCTCACCGGCCTTCGGCCATTGGTCGACACAGGAAAGCCCCTTACACATAAACTGTCTGGAAATGCTTGCGGTCGAGAACGCGCTCTGGCGCTTCCTCCCGCTCATTCGGGGACACCACGTCCTGATCCGTTCGGACAACATGGCTGTGGTCTCCTATCTCAACCGTCAGGGCGGTGTCAGATCCAGGAATCTCTTCCTACTGACACACCGCATTCTAGTTTGGTCTCAGAGCCGCCTGCTCTCGCTCAGAGCGATGCATGTTCCGGGCCATCTGAATGACGGTCCAGACATACTGTCCAGGAACCTCATCTCCACAGGAGAATGGTACCTGAACACACAAACGGTCCAAATACTGTGGCGGCTATTCGGCAGAGCAGAAGTGGACCTCTTTGCGTCAGAAGAGAATGCTCACTGCCCAATATTTTTTTTCAAGGAGCGAGGACGCGCTAGCCCAGGAATGGCCTCGCCGCCCGCTCTATGCATTCCCTCCGATCGCTCTGCTACCGCAGGTAATTCAGAGGATCAGGGACACATGCCACTCGGTGCTCCTCATAGCCCCGCGTTGGGAGAGTCAGAATTGGGTTCCGGAGCTCACTCAGCTGTCAGAGACTGCCCCGTGGCCCATCCCAGTCAGAGCAGATCTCCTCTCTCAAGCTCGCGGCACGATCTGGCACCCCCATCCACGGCGCTGGGCGCTACATGCATGGGTGATCAACGACTATTCGTCGATTTGCCAGAGGGAGTAAGAAACACTATCATACAGGCTAGAGCACCTTCCACGAGAAGGCTCTATGCGTCTAAATGGTCTGTGTTCTCAAAATGGTGCACCGACAAACATCTGGACCCACGGTCATGCGAGGTGCCGTCTTTGCTTGTTTTCTTTCAAGAGATGCTGGACAAGGGCGGGTCCCCCTCCAATCTCAAGGTTTACGTGGCAGCCGTCGCGGCGTTCTCTGAACCCCGACGCGCTCAGTCCCTGGGCAAAGACGAGTTAGTCATCCGCTTCCTCAGGGGAGCTAAGAGGATGAACCCTTCGCGCCCCCCTTCGGTTCCTATCTGGGATCTTTCTATAGTTCTCGAAGCTATGAAAGCACCCCCGTTCGAACCGCTCGAGTCTGTGGACCTAAAATACCTCTCGCTCAAAACCGTTTTTCTGACGGCTCTGTCCTCAGTAAAACGCGTGGGGGATCTTCACGCGCTCTCATCCAGCGCCGCGTGTCTTGAGTTTGGACCGAATGATTCTGTTGTCATTCTCAAACCTAGGCATGGCTATGTCCCGAAGGCGATTGGTACCCCGTTCAGGGCTCAGATTATTTCCCTATCGGCTCTACCTTCATCCGATAGTGAGCGCGACGCCAATCTCCTCTGCCGGTGCGGGCTCTGAGATTGTACACTACGCGCGCTGCCGCGTTCAGACGCGCTGAGCAGCTTTTCGTGTCGTTTGGGGGGCGCACCAAAGGTCTGGCCCCCTCTAAACAGACACTGTCTAGATTAATAGTGGACGCTATCGCCTCTGCTTACGCATCTAAATGCCTGCCCTGCCCTCTGGGCATCAGGGCGCACTCCACTAGAGGCATGGCCTCATCGTGGGCATGGTCCTGTGGAATTTCCATTCATGACATTTGTGTGGCCGCGGGATGGGCCTCCCCGTCCACTTTTGTCAGATTTTACAACTTGGAAGTTCCCGCCTTGCAGGCGAAATTACTAGCTGTCTAACGATCAGCTCCCTAAGAAGCTGCATTACTGGGAGTCCCTCACACAACCGGTTTGCCCCTTGTGCTCCCCTTAGATGCTTATGTATACACTTCATGTGCCCGCTCTGCCGGCCTCATATTACATTCACTCCACGTAAAAATCCCCCGGTATCACCCCGGGATTCATGAGTGGATTCATAGCGCGCACGGCGTTGACCAGGTGTTCCCGCAGCGTAAGCTAGCTTACGCAATACGAGAGAACCTCTCGTAAGAGAACGAATCGGTTACCTAACGTAACCTCGGTTCTCTCTAGATGAGGGAACGAGTATTGCGTTCCCGGCCGTGCTTGCGCTACTAGCGTTTCGCTTCACGCTGAAATAAATCAACATATAAGCCTGGGAGAGACTGTTATATACACCATAGCCACGCCCATTCTGGCGGGCCATGATGCAATGAGCGCGCGGGCGCTTCTCATTGGCAGCGGGTTCAGCCCCGCTCTCCCATAGGCTTAAGCAGTTTTCTCTGAGCGAACCAATGAGCTGCTAGCTAGCCTGCTCAAGGTCTGCCGCAGAGGAACTGCGTTGTCAATGGATACAAATTATGAAATAATTTTTTGGCTTCAAACTCTCAGCAAAGATGAATCTTTCCCGCAGCGTAAGCTAGCTTACGCAATACTCGTTCCCTCATCTAGAGAGAACCGAGGTTACGTTAGGTAACTGATTCGTTTTGAACCGCAGTACTACCGAGTGTTTTAAGACTTCTGCCCTAACAGTCTGTATGAAATGTGGACATTTTTGTCTTTTGGGCTATTATATTAAACTAGCACGCCGGTAGTCTGGTCCATCGAAGCAGCTTGAACGATTTTAAATAATATTAGTTGTGATTTAAATAATTGTCCCGTTTTGATTGTTTATTTAATCTTTTCCCTTTTTTTGTTTTTCCTTTTTTTTTGGTTTCTTTTTTTGCCAGTGTATATCCACATGTCAATCCTTGATGAACTGTGATACCGAAGCTTAACAGTACTAACATTCTCTCATGGATTTCACTATTTCATCACAAAGTGGTACTCGAATAGAGAGAGTGACTTCCTACAAATACCTAGGTATTTGGTTGGATGATAAATTGTCTTTTGTTACCATAGTTTACTTACCATACATTACTTACCATAAAAGGGTTTATAGGAAAAGGTTCTCAAAAAAATACTATTAATTATTGCATCAACAAGAACAGAACTAGGTAAAAAAGCTTTCTCATCATATGGTGCAAAGGTCTGGAATGAACTCCAAAACACTTTAAATATAGAATCACTTCCACCTATTAATACTTTTAAAAACCTTTTAAAGTCAACTCTGACTGAACAGAGTAATTGTTTTTAGCTAGGTGCCTTTTAAGTTGTATGTCTGTATTTGCTTACGTTAAGTATAATGTCTTAAGTATAAATTTGTGTTTTAATATGTATAGTGTATAGATATTTGTGGTGTAGTATATAACCTTTGTCCTGTCTTTTATGTATTTTTGGAAACTTTTGGCCGCCAGTCTTGGCCAGGACTCCCTGGGAGAAGAGTTACTGTAACTCAATGGGACTTTTCCTGGTTAAATAATAATAATAAAAAAAAATAAAAAAAAACATAAGGGGAGAGTGTTTGTTTTTCTTTTGGTATTGTTCTTTTATTTTGTTCATCACTTGCTTTAAGAAGCTTTATTCACTGATTTGCTGTGTGGTTTGTCCCTTCTGTTAAAGTGGGTTTATTATGGACTCTTATCAACTGCGGGTATTTAATTGGTAAACTGTGTAAGAGATCCATTTTTAGGACGTTTTAGAATTAATGTTTTTTTTGTGTGTGAAATAAATTTTGTTTACTTTTGGAAAGTCACGTCTCTGTCTTTAATGCAATCCGAAGCAGCAGGGTCCTTCATATTGTTGCAACTCTTTTTGGTTTAATTCTTTTTGGGGTATTTATTTTATTTTCCTGGGTGGAGAAATAACCTTGGTTGTGTAGTCGGGTTTCTTTAATATTTAGCCAAAGGTTACACTCAGTTAGTTGTTGGTTAAGCATTGTCTGTGTTGTGTTTTACGTTGTTTATTTAAAACTGCTGTCAAAATCCACGTCCCTGCTAAAATGTAACAAAGGGATAGTTCACTGAAAAATTAAGCTTCATCAAAAGTCATTTACTCTCCTTTATGTCCTTCCAAACCTGTATGGCTTTCTTTCTTCTATAGTACACAAAATAAGACTTTTTGAAGAATGTTAACAACAGTTTTGGTGACCACTGACTTCCATTATATGGGGGGGACCTGAAACATTTATCAAAAATATGTTATTTTATGTTCCACAGAAGCAATAAAGTCATATGGAACAACATGAGGGTGAGTAAATGACCGATTTTTGGGAAAGCCATCTCTTTAAATCTAGTAAAAACATTAGGTAACACTTTATAATAAGTATACAGTGATAAAGTACTTACAAATCATTTGCAAAGTGTTAGTTTATAGTTAATTCATAGTTTATATTGTAGTCTCTACATTGTTAATATAGCAATGGGCTATACACAAATAGGCCACGTTCACACAGCAGCAGAATACGGTTGTCAGTCCTGTATTTGAATCCTTAATACGGTTACGTTCACACACAGTTCGGTTATTTACGGGAGTGACAACCTCATTCTATAACCGAACTCACACCCGTAAATTTTCAGGACTCACAACGTCTCGGTTACTAACGTAACCTCGGTTCAATGAGATGAGGGAACAAGTATGCGTAAGGCTAGCTTACACTATGGGAAAACTCCTTTTCTCAAGAATATTGAAGCCAAATTTTTAAAACGCAGTGTAGCTGCACAGCAGACACAAGCAGAGCGTCTAGCGCAGTTATTGGCTGTGCTGCGGCAACTGCACGAGCCTATGGCGAGGCGGCTCAGACGCGTGAACCAATCCGGCTGCTTCGCACCCTGGCGCGTCAGAGCCCGCCAGAATGGGCATGGCTTATGTCTTTATAACACGCATTCTGCCATAGGCAACCAGGTTTAAATTGACTGAAGCGATCCCCTGATCGAAGCACAGTAGCACGGCGGGTTACGCAGTACTCGTTCCCTCATCTCAGGGAACCGAGGTTATGTTAGTAACCGAGACGTTCCCTTTCGAGAGGTCTCTCGTATTGCGCAAGGCTAGCTTACGCTATGGGAACCCCCTTCAAAATGCCGTGCATGCTTAAAACTACGCCTCTATAGTACTATAATACTATAGCCCAGGGCAGGATGCCTGAGCCCCATAGAAAAGTAAAGTTATGAATCCTAATAGAAGCCAGTCCAGTGATGAGCTTTGTATAGGGAACCAAGGAATGGGCCTAAAAAGGGCCAAGTCCTTTATATATATATAAGAACCGTAGTTCGAGTTCAACCCGGACCAGATATGTATCGGGCCCTAAGCTTTAGGGGGATTGTGCTTGCAAAGCGGGAACTTCCAGGTTACAAAACCTCATAAATGTGGACGGCGAGGCCCAGCCTGCCGCCGCACAGATATCCTCAATAGGTATTCCACTTTACCAAGCCCATGACGAGGCCATGCCTCTTATGGAATAAGCTCTGATGCGTAAGGGGCAATGAAGGCCCTGAGACTCATAAGCCAGCGCGATAGCGTCCACTATCCAGTGCGATAATCTCTGCTTTGTGACAGCGAGCCCCTTCGTGCGGCTGCCCAAAGCATACAAAGAGCTGTTCTGACTGTCTGAACGAGGCAGAACGCTTCAGATAAACTCTGAGAGCCCTGACAGGGCAGAGTAGATTCACGTTTCTTTCGTCCTCTGGTGAGGGAAGAGCTGCTAGAGAAATAACCTGTGCTCTGAACGGAGTAGAGAGCACTTTAGGAACATAACCATGCCTTGGCTTAAGGACGACTCTGGAGTCGCTAGGCCCAAACTCAATGCAGGAAGCGCTTACTGATAGCGCTTGCAAAAATTGCCCACCCGCTTGACTGAAGCTAGTGCCAGTAAAAGAGCGGTTTTGATCAAAAGAGGCTCCAGGTCCGCAGACCGAAGCGGCTCGAATGGGGCACCCTTCATGGCTTCCATGACCGTGGTGAGGTCCCAGATAGGCACAGATGGGGGTCAAGGAGGGTTTAACTTTCTGGCCCCTTTAAGGAAGCGCACGACGAGGTCGTTTCTTCCTAGTGATTGCCTGGCCACAAGAGCGTGAGATGCTGTTATGGCCGCCACATACACTTTGAGCGTGGAGGGGGTACGACCGAGTCCAAGAGCTCTTACAAGAAGGCGAGTACACTTGATACTCTGTACGAGTAGGGGTCCAGGCCCTGTGCTGCGCACCAGCCAGAGGATACTATCCACTTTTGAGTGTAGAGACGCCTAGTTGAAGGCGCTCTCGCTTCAGTGATGGTCTTTAGCACCCTTTCCGGCAGACACCCGGATACCCATTGAGGGGCCATACGTGAAGGGCCCATTAGTCGGGGCGGGGATGCCAGATTTTCCCGTTTGCCTGTGTGAGGAGATCTCTCCTCAGCGGTATCGACCATGGGGCGGTTTCCATAGCTGCACCAACTTGGAGAACCATGCCTGGCATGTGCACCGGCCTCAGCGAGCGCAGGTTGTGCTGAGCCCATAGAATGAGACTCTTGGCCATGGTGTGCAGGTTGTTCGACCTGAGACCACCCTGGCGATTTATGTAGGACACCACTGCTATGTTGACCGTCCGGACCAGGACGTGGTGGCAGTTTAGATATGGGAGAAAAGCTTTCAGTGATAGAGCGACCACTCTAATCTCTCGACAGTTTATATGTAGGCACCTCTCCGGACTTGACCATAGGCCAGAGATGGGCCTGCCCTCGTATAGGTCCCCCCAACCTAGGTTTTATCTCCTACAGCGAACTCCCCACTTCGCTGATCTCTGGATAAGAAGCCTTCTCGTCGCTGTCGAAAAGCCTTGACCGGAACAAGCCACCTGCCTTGCAGTTCTGAGGACGCCGGCTTTCCTGGTTTTTCAAATGGACGCCGCCTTCAGCGAGCTGTTCTGCTGTGCCATCCGGCGCGCTATATATCCTTTTGACGCATTAGTGTGTTCGCCGTTACAAAATAATAAAATAGCAAATTCAAGACGCCGTCAAGGACGTGAGACTCAAGTGAAACGATTCAACATTACATTGAAGCTTCTGTTGGTTAATGAAGATTTGATGGATAAACTCGTGGTTTAATTGGACTCAAAAGTGATTAGACTCACACCTATAAGTAAATAAGGTTGTCAATGTGACAATGTGAACGTAGCCATAGTTCAATTACAATGTCACTGTAATCAAAATAATTATTGTTTTATTAGCTCATTTGTAAAGAGTTTGATAAATTTTTTTATGCTGTGTTAACATCTTAGTAGCTAAAGTTCTTATTAGGTCATGGAAAATGTAATTAATGAAGTGCTTTAACCAACATTTATTGGACATTAATTGCATTAACATTAAGGGCCCTATCTTGCACCCGGCGCAATTGACTTTGTACGCTGACGCATGTATAATTCCTATTTTGCAGCCGCGCAAAGCGGGCTTTTCCCTCCACAGACACACGTCGGTTAACTAAGAAATACACTTGCGCTCCCCGGGGCGGTTCAGCGCAAAGAGGAAGCGTGTTCCGGCGCAAACTTTCCCTCATGCTATTTTGCTGTTCTATAAAACAATTGCGCCACTGACCAGAAAAAAACCTAGTCTAAAGTCAGTGGCGCGTTGCGCGTTGTTCATTATGCTATTTTAAGGGCGCATGCTTGGCCATAATCAATGTAGCGTGTGCACAACGCGCATACACTTTGATTCTCTCATCTAAGCAGCAGTTTTCATTTTTGCAAATCATACATTATTACGATAGATAGATAGATAGATAGATAGATAGATAGATAGATAGACAATTTATTAAAAAAGCATGTGTAGCTTACACATTTACCCAAATTATCATACGCCTGTTTAACAGAAGTTAATTTGGGTGGGTTTCTCCATTCCCAATGTCACTTCTCTGTGTTTTACGGCCCTGACGAGAACGTTGCTCTCCTCGGCTGTGAACCGCTCCTGGCGCGCGCCTGGCAAATCCGCCGTTAAATAGGAATCCGCTTTAGAACAAGCGCCTGCTCTTAAAGGGAATGTGAGATGACGCTCTGATTGGTTTATTTCACGTTACGCCCAAACCACACCTATGAATAATGAAGCTACTTCAGACCAACCCCTTTTAGATTTGCGCCAGGCGCAAGAGGCATTTATCCCGCCGGGAAAATAGCAACAGCGCCGGGATCCGCCCACAAAGTCACAAAGTTAGGGTTTAAAAACACAGAACAGATTAGCGAAACAAGGCACAGCTGGGGCAAATTAACTAAACAGGTAAATAAACTGAACATTAAGGAGGAGCGGGAAAACTGACAGGACTAAACCAAAAACACTATGACGGGGGGAAACTCAGGAAAACAGATACAGGACAGACATAACTATAACATTACGGCCTTCCTCGAAAAGGCGTGTCCCCACACCGTATAAACATCAAATAGGGGCTTGAGGGTGGGTGCCCTGGAGGCTGACGAGGGCGTGGCTTTCCCGGAACAGGAAGCCTCCAGGGCGGAGCAGGTTGTGCAGGTGGCCAGAGTGGAGATGCCCCTTCCTGTGGCCATGGTGCCCCTTCGGGTGGCCATGGCGGAGATCTATATCCCCCCCCCAAATTTTCTTGGGGAGAGTGACAGGCTCAGGAACGTGCTCAGGGACCAGGACAGGCTCGGGCATGGACAGGACCAGCAGAGAAGGCTCGAGGCTGGACGGGACCAGAGGAGAAGGCTCGGGACTGGACGGGACCAGAGGAGAAGGCTCTGCAGGGCTGACTTGAAGCTCAGGCTCATCAGGCCTGAAGTGAAGCTCAGGCTCGTCAGGGCTTAAGTAAAGCTCAGGCTGAATAGGGATGACGTGAAGAAACACTGGCTCAGTGTCAAAGTCTATAAGCCAGTCTACATCAAACTCCACTAAAATTCCCACTGGCACGGCGGGCTTGACGTGATGCGCAGGCTCGGCAGGGCTGACGTGGAGCGCTGGCTCAGCAGGCGTGACGTGAAGCTCTGGCTCGGCAGGCGTGACGTGAAGCTCTGGCCCGGCAGGTGTGACGTGGAGCGCAGGCTCGGCTGGGCTGTGGCACTGCCCAACGGTAAATGGAGACCCATTATGCCACAGCACCCACTTGACAAAAGCCTCGAAGTTCCCCTAAGGCCCATCTTCGGGCAGGCGTGCTTTGGTCTCAGCGTTGAGACCTGCCCGGAAGAACACACAGAGGCTGGTGTCATCATAATGAACATGGGGTACTAAGTCCAAATACCTCTGTGTGTGGGCCTCGAGGGACTGGTCCTCCTGGGAGAGAAGGAGGATCTCCACTGCTGCAAAATCCACATTTACGGTCCGTTCTTCTGTTACGATACGTGGTATACCAGGAATCACGAGAAGACCAGGAAACAGGATTTTTAATAATGAGGAACTCAGGAACATTAACACACGCTTGACATAAACGTGAACAGGAGCGAGGGGGAACACAGGGTTTAAATACACAGAGAACAGATAAGGGAAACAAGGCACAGCTGGGGCAAATTAACTAAACACAGGTGAATGAACTGAACACTAACGAGGAGCGGGAAAACTGACAGGACTTGAAGCAGTGCATGCCGGTTCGAAATTTTGTACAACTTAAGACAGCGCCGATGCCACGTGACTGCGTATGCCATCAAAGTACCGCAAGAGCAATTTGAGAGCAGCCTGAAAACTCAGCCAGGCAGCTTCTCAAGAGCGGCTGCACGAGCTCGGATGACGACACAGCTGTTTCACGATTGGCCGGATTCACCACGTGACAACTATCACGTGTTTCGTGTTTAATCTCACACATTCAGTTCCACTAATGCTCACAAATCTGTTTTTATAACAGTAAAATCTCTTTTCATGTAGTCGTGATGTTATATTATTTCATGTTTATCAAAATAAAACTGATTAAAAAAACGTAGACCTCACTTCATTGATAGTATAGGATTATGTTGATCTTTATTTGTGTAGAAACAGACGCTGTATTAAGCAGTACATAAAGTATTGAATTGTATCTGAAAAGTCTGTGTATTTGACAAATATTGCATTTATTTCACTTCAGCTGTGGTAAAGTATGTCTCCGTTTTCAGCTCTTCCCCGCCTGCATGCGGCAACTCTCGCCGATCGGTTACATCCAGCCACAGCCGATGTTGAACATATCTTTTCTATTTGCTTTCTGTTTTCACAGCCTCCCCACCTAACTTAGTTCATTAATTTGTCACCATAGTTAGTCATTTGATTATGCATCTAGTTCAGCTGTGGTCTAATTAGTGCTCCTTTGTCGGTTCTCGTTAATGCATGTCCTAAGTTTGGTGTCAGTGCCCAGGGGCACCAAAGAATCTTGATCTGCCACTGTGAAAAAATCAATAACTTCCTCATTTAGACATTTTATGCCACCTTCTGGAAGTTTTAATTTCTTATTTAGAGTATAATTTTATTAAAAATAATAATTTCATATTTCATAATTTACTATTTTGGGAAGTGTTTCTCCCAAATTGTAAATTCTGTTTATTTACATTTATTTTGAAGAATGTTAATCACTTGACAGCCCTAATAATGCTGTCAATTTTGTGACTTTGCAAATGTACTGTAAGTAAATGTACGCGTGGCAGAAAAAATACAAATACCTATGATATCACATTGTTATAATTTGGCATCAGTTAGGGTTAGTGCTAGGGGTTAGGACACAAAGCATTAAAAAAACTATTTATCTCTTTACATATCTATCTATCCCTTAGGAATACCTAGGGGTCATAGGGCTGGAGCCCATCCCAGTTTCTCTAGGCCAGAGGCAGGGGAAAGCACCCTGGACAAATGGCCAGTCCATCACAGGGCTCTCACAGACAGGCAATTTTGACTCTCCAATTCACCTACAGTAACCTACATCTCTTTGGACTGTGGGGTAACCCACGATGACACAGGCAGAACATGCAAACTCCACAGAAAGAATGCCTGGCGGAGCTATTTGTGTAAGGATTCCACTGGTTGACATGAAAACATGGATATGAAACAAAATCAAAAACCAAACGTGACAATTTATATATAGGGTAATGTAATTATATGATTATATTAACAATTTAGAGTATACAAAATATAAACTATGATTTAATTATAAACTAATAGTTTATTATATAACTGTATACTTATTATAAAGTGTTACCCATCTTTAAAAAAAAAAAAAATTCTTACTAACCATTGAAAACTTGCAGGTACTTTCAAGTACATTGTAACATTCCTTTACCACCCCTGTTATCAGAGGAATTATTTTAAAATGTACATATTTACATTTTTTTTTTTTCAAAAGCATTTGTTGATACTGGTACTGTCACTTTTAAATGGATCTAACAATAAGAACTGCTAAAGAGAACGTTTACCTCATTGCAAAGTGACCATTTTCACAGCAAGGTAAATTACTCCCAGAGGAGGTGAACAAGATTTACATATTTAGTGATAAGTACTGAGTTTGACGCATGAGGAAGTGCACACATTTGCATATTGTTTGTCCTGTGCTGAAGCATCCATCAGCATCAAACTGTAAAAGAACAGTGAATGGGCACGTCGCTGCATTTCTGTCATTATAATCTGAATGATGTTTGGCTTACAGTATTTTATGAGTAATATGGTGCAAAACTACAAGTGAAACCAACTTCTTTGTTCTTTATTAGATAGCTGTTAATTTGCATAACTGTTTTAAGATTGAGCTTCAAGCAGCTGTACAGGCATTAAATGTGGTGAAACTCTCATCTCTATTACACATTAAACACTGGTTTAAAAAAGGGTCCAAGTCTCAAAACTGATGTAGCAAATACACTATAATTGCACTCACCGCTTCTCACTCAGTGGATAGTACAGTACACAGTGTTCTCATATCAACATGTGGCAAACTTTTCACTGCTGCAGAAGGAAACTAAATCAGACCTCCTTATGTCACGCATCAGGATTCTGAATGCCACAAAATGCCACAGTAGATTTACTAGTGAGAGTTTTAATGGCAGAGCATTAGCTTTTAAGATTTACCTGTGAGATGATTGAGGTCCTTTGAGGTAAACATTTATTCATTTACTATTAATTATTCAGAGTGACTTATGCTACTTTTTACTAAAGGGACAGCCCCCTTAGTGCAATCTATGCTGCCAAGCAACTTCCAAAAAGACCCCACACCTTCACCTCCTCACCTTTGAGTACAATCTCTGCTACAGCCAATCGATAGTCCTTGGGGTCCTGCTCGCTGGAGATCTGGAGGCACTCCTCCCCCTTCAGTGGAACAAGCTCCAGCAGAGGATCCAGGCTCTCCACCCCACACAGGAGAATTACCACACGGGTCTCCGGGCGCAAGACACGAGCCAGAAAGAACCGCCAGAGCTGGCATAGCCCCTCCAGCATGCCACGCGACAGGATAAGCAGCTTACATTTGTACTCTCCCAGTCTCAGGAAGTCATCCTGGCGACTGGTCACCATAGCAATATCATAACAACAAATACCAGTCTCAGGAATGGGGCCTGTCAGCTGGAAGCGCAGGTACGATGCCCACTGCTCTGCCTCCGCCTCATAGATGATCAGGAGATCTTCCGCTAAAAAAAGATGGTGACAATAAAATATGCATAGTTCTTCAATTTTGTTAGAAATGTAAAGAGTTTCATTTGAATTCTGAATTTCTAAATATTTGTGAAACATGTAATTATGTGAAATATTTAATTATTTTTGTTCTAGTTAGTGGTGCTTATGATGCAAAGCATATTACTATTTTCCTGCATACTTCTCATAAATTCTCCCACAGGTTTGTCATACAACCATGAATGAGGTGTCAAATATTTTGACTTATAGAGAGGAGAGATGTGCTATGGCTTTTATAATCCATGGGGAGTACAAAGTTCATAGAGACATGGGGGTAGGCTTATTTGATTCAGGCAGCCCACTGCTCTGGACGTATTACCTGGACAACTGTCTAGCCACACCTTAGCAACACGCAAAAGCCATATCTTGGCAACAGAACTGGACATGGGAGTTGGCTCTATTGTAATCAGGTCACTGCAACATATTTTGTTGATCCTGGAACAACATTCCTGTCCACAAAATTAGTCTTAACCCTATACCTACCCATAAACCTATCCCTAGCCACAACTTCCCTTGTCCAGTTTATTTTAAATGATCTAGTTTAAATTTATATTTTATGAAAGTATTCAACTATTATGTAGCTTATTTATACATTTTAAGATAAAGTTAAATCTGTTAAAGATGTAGTTAGAATTCACAGTTTTGATATAATACAATTTAAATTTGTTATAACATTTTTATTATTATTTAAAATATCTCCAGTAAAAGCAAATCTTGTGAGTAACAGATATTTACAACATTTTTGAAAGTTCAGTAGTAAATTAACTGAACAACAAACAACTGAACAAGTTAAAGACTCAAACACGATAAATAAATAAAGGTAAACTTACATGTGTTGCTCATCTCTCTATCTGTACCGATGTGTGCTGCTGTGTTCTATGATGGTGAGGTTATTTGATCAAACAACGGCACCTTTGTGCACTCTGACTAATCTCTCCACGCTCTGCTAGTTTCCGTGTCATGGAGGCACAGGTGTCTGAATGGTTTTCACATGCATGTTTATTTAAATATAGGAAGTTGAAGTTGATCATTTTAATGTGCCATTTGTCTGTTAATGAACAGAAATTTTAAAATAAACAATAAATACAAATATTCAGCCTCCATATTTTGATACTTTATAAAGCTTTGAAAAAGTTTTAAAGTAAGTTTCATAGAAATCATAAAAATATAGTCTGGTTCCAGCTGTTCGGAGTATAATGAATATCGAAAAATACATAAGAGATAGAATAAGTGAAGGAGAGTTAATCAGAGTGGGCACAAAATTCTCTAAGCACATACTTGTGTTGCCTGGGCAATCTCACAAAAAACAGCTCATGGTCAGCAAGTGACATGGAATAATCATGCACGATCAAGCAAGATAACAAAAGGAGTGATGGCATCCCCTCCTACAAAACATCAGTGTTTTCTTGCATGTTAATAGACTTTTGCCTCAAAGTCTCCATTCATTGTAATTATGAAAAAGAGCAACAAATGCAGTCGAGAGAGAGAGAGAGAGAGAGAGAGAGAGAGAGATAGAGAGAGAGAGAGAGAGAGAGAGAGACTTGACTTTTAAGTTCTGCTTTTAATTTGAAATAAATAATATATTGAATCATAAACAGAAACACAACAAAATTCTTTTTAGACAAAAATAGTGATCTCACAGTCTGTATATACTGTACAAATTTATTTTAAAAACAATTCAAACATACAAATTTAGAAGACCATCATCAGTAACAACAAATACAAATATTAATACCCCACTTGAATTTAAACATCTCTATATTCTCAATCAATTTATAAAATGCAAACTCAATCTTTACACAGGATTTAATTAGTCCAATTAAAACAATAGGTTACTGTCGTGACCCCAGTTCTCTGAAACATTGAGTGGAGAGATCCACCTATGGGAAGGGTATCCGTACCTGACCTCTGCAGAAGCATCCAATTGCACCAAGTCTGGCTAGACAGACAGAAGCGCGCAGACAATGCCAGGTAAGGGACCCCCTGTAGATTTGAAAATCATGCTTTCCCCATTATTGTTGAATCACGGAAGCTACACCAGTTACTTTGCCAAGAGATCTCTATTTATTATTTTATACATGCATCAGACATAGGAGGGAAACAAGCATAGAAGAATATTCAATAAGGCTACATGAGAGGTGGTCTTCATTACAGATTTCTCTGTTCCTCTCCTCACCCCATCATGCCAGCTGTAAATGGTTTCTCTGTGTTTCTCCTCCCTCGCCCCCTCATGCCTTTATTTTTCTCTGAATCAGTACAGTAAGATTGAGCTTATATACACCACTGAGCGACTTTCAACTTCCTTGTAAGGTAGCAAATACATGTTGCTTGTGTTTTAAAATGATTTCTCTGATGTTTGCGCTGTTCTGGATTAGTGGGAGTGGCTTGTGGAGCTGTGCAATGTGGTGCATTGTGGGAGTTGTTGTCTTGTATACAAATGCGCCCTAAAGTTATTTTCTGTCTTTTCTCGGTCAAGAGGGCACCAAATTCAAAATTTCTTTTACATTTCGACTACATATATGACCCACTTTCAATAAAGATTAATGTTGAAATGGGTGAAGTGCTCCTTTAAAGCTGCAGTCCGTAGCTTTTTTTTTTTGGGTTAAAAACGATCCAAAATACATATTTGAGAAAATACATAACCAGCCAGTGTTCAAAACGATCTGCTTGCCTTAGCTCGATTCAAAGCGGTAAGCTTGTAATAATGTTTTTAATTCCAGTGGTACTGGTGGATTTCCGCGGGAGATTTGAGCATGTCTTTGCGTCATTATGTCACATCTGTACACATAAAGAAGGAGTCTCGGCTAGTAAGCTATATTAAGTTGGAGGATGTTGGAGGAGGAAATTTATAGCCTTTTCTCACAGCACTTGATATAATTAAACTTATCAATTTGATGGCGGATCCAGAAAGGTTCAAACGACAATCACCAGTGACAACTGGAGATTCACCCGCTGTAAAATGCAATAGACTTCGTTCGGACTTCGGAGTGGCTACAGAAAAAAAAAGAGACTGCAACCGGACCCATGCGAAAACAAGGATACATATCGGAAGGGCATTACATGTAGTCACTCAATGCTGACGTTGTTAACATTAACAATTTGAGAACAAAGTATTGTTAAGTATAAGTATAATTTGCACGGTTTTGCGTGATATGATAAGCGATTGTTAGATTTAATCAGCGCGATTTACTGCAATGTCAGAACCAGAACAAAAGTGGATGTTTCTTACTTGTTCAGATGACATTTTCCGGTGAAAATTATTATGTTGTTGGTCATACTTCCAAAAAGAATAATCTGTGATTCTGAATGCCAGTATCCACACCGGCGCGGCGACTGACAGCCTCACAGTCTCCTCAAACATTGTGTTCATCTGTGCTGGGTCGTGCGAAGTACAACTCACGTAAAGTTGATAATTCCGCGAATAACTGCAATTCCAGATTTCGAACAGAGATGGCGACAAAGAGGAAAAACTGCGGACTGCAGCTTTAAACACCTGTCCATGCAATCTATAGTCTAACTCATGCATTTTAAACTTCATAAGATAATACAACTGAATATGAATACTAATAAAACATAATAATACAGATACATAATATTAAAGAATGAAATTATATTGAAATATTCAATTTTAGTCTTCATCTCCAGAGGTGTCAAGTAACGAAGTACAAAATACTTTGTTACCTTACTTAAGTAGAAATTTTGGGTATCTATAGTTTACTGGAGTAATAATTTTTCAGCCGACTTTTTACTTCTACTCCTCACATTTTCACGCAATTATCTGTACTTTCTACTCCTTACAATTAAAAATAGCCTCGTTACTCCTATTTCATTTCGGCTTGTTTTCATTCCGGCTTGCCATCGTAAAAAAAAAAAAAAAAAAAAAAAACCTATCCAGATAAATCGCGCCATCCGGAGAGAGTGCATTTGAGTGTGGTTGGATGGTAAGTATAAATATATACCATTTCGACACCCTATTGGTTTGTACGTGGTCCATCGCACCTGCAATGTGATATTGTTGCAATTAGCTATATCAGGGCTCTCAAGTAACTAATTTCAGGGCTCTCAAGTCACTCATTTCGGACTTTTGTATTTCTCACACGGTAAAACTGTTTATAATATATTTAATATACCGCAGCGCCCAAAATGTCTCTGGCCGCGCCGCGCCACTCTCACTGGAACGGGCAGGAATCAAATGGGTCTCCCCTGGAGTTCTTAGTCGAGGCTGCCACTTATCAGCCAATCAAAAAAAAGAAAGGGGCTACACAATAGCCAATCAGGAAATAGCACTACTGTATCTGGGTAAGATTTAACGCAACAACCAATGAAAAAAAAGCATATCCTGGAATTGTTCACATGATTCTGTCACTCTTGCCTGTCTTCAAAACTTCAAAAGCCCTGCTACAGGCTATATAATTGAGCATAGTGCATACCAAGAAGATATCAACCAGGACGGTATCAATCAGGATTATGAGTTATTTTAATCTTTAATTTTTTGATTAATCACTTGGATTAATCATTCATTTTGACAGCACTAATGTTTCTGCACTGCAGTTCTGTTTTACCACAGCTGATTTTACTACGTCTTGGCAATCCTTGGAGGTTGGCATCATGGCGGGATGCACCATCTCACCCCTGGCCTTTACAATGGCAATGGAGGTCATCATCCGGGCGTCAAAATGGGTAGTGGGTGGGCAGCGGCTTGACTTGGGCACTCGCCTTCCTCCCCTCAGAGCTTTTATGGATGACATCACTACTCTGACCACCACTGCTCCATGTACCAGGAAGCTGCTCGGAAAACTGGAAGAGAACATCAGCTGGGCTCGCATGAAGATAAAGCCATCAAAGTCACGCAGCATCTCCATTGTCAAGGGGGTGCTCTCTGACTGCAGATTCTTCATTGGAGAGGAGCCCATCCCAACAGTATCTGACCAGCCTGTTAAGAGCCTTGGAAGGTGGTATGATGCCAGCCTAAAGGATAAAGATCAGGTACAGCAGCTGCGGAAAGAAATCAGAAGTGGGCTCCAGGCTATTAACAACACTCAGCTCCCTGGAAGATTGAAGGCCTGGTGTTTACAGTTTGGCCTTCTTCCCCGAGTGCTGTGGCCCCTTACCATTTTTGAGGTCCCAATCTCAACGGTGGAGAAGTTGGAAAGAGGAATCACAGGCTACATCAAGAAATGGCTTGGAGTGCCTCGATGCCTTACCACCATAGGCCTCTACGGAGATTGCGCCCTCAAACTGCCCCTCACCAGTCTCACAGAGGAATTCAAGTGTGCTAAAGTAAGACTCCAGATGACACTGAATGAATCTCGTGATGCAATGGTGAGTAACAACGCACCAACCTTGGTGGCAGGCCGCAAATGGAGTCCACTCCAGCCAGTGCGGTGGAGGAGGCAGCAACCACTCTGAGACTTGCGGACATTGTGGGGCATGTCCAGCAGGGAAGAGGAGGCCTTGGGCTAACAACTAGGCTACCAGCCTGGAATACAGCCACGGCACCAGAAACGGAGGAAATTGGTGGTGGAGGAAATCAGAGATGGGGGACTCGAGTCACATGACTTGACTCGAGTCAGACTCGAGTCGCAAATTTAAGGACTTGAGACTTGCTTGACTAAATTAAGAAAATGACTCGACTTGACTTTGACTTGAGATCCAATGACTTGAGACTTGACTTGACTTGAACTGTATGACTCGAGAATGACTTGATATACATTTTTATATAAATCATCGCAACATTCTGCGCGAATGCGTGACGCTGCACAAGCCCAGAAATAGCCTACATCACGGTGAGCGCGCTAAATACAAAAACATCTCCCTGCATCGTATCTTTTTGGATATAAACACTAGAAAATGACCATATTCATGCAAGAAGATTTGTTGTACGCATAATAACTGGCAAGGGATATCGGACGACCATCACAACCTCGAACAGTCGAACTTCATTCACCACGTCTAAAAGTAAGCTATGGCTTGTTTAACCTGTTTGTTATAGTTAATTTGACTATCTTTAAATCTAGAGAGAATAATATTGGTCAAAACAGCATGCCTCTTTATACACAATTATGTTTTCAAATGTAGCTTAATGTTGTCAATATTCAAATGATAATTAATGATGGTATATGTTTTGTATTACATTTGCCACATTTCTTTTAAACCATGCTTTAAAGCCAAAAATGTTGTTCTTTCCAATGACGAAAAACAATATAGAAAACTGTTAGTTTTGTCGTTTATGTTTCTCTTAATGTTATCAGGGGGTTGGTGGCAAAAAATGCCAGCAGAATTAATATGCACCCAAAATTCAAAATTTGGTGGAAAAATGGCCCTAGTATGAGTTATTTTCATAATTATAACATATATAAAAAAATATTTCCAGATTATTGGCGCGATTGCAAATGTGATGATTTTATAAAACAGTTCAATAAACAAAGAGTGAATATTGTGATGTGACATTTTAGACATAATATTCCAAATATTTTCTGTTTTTGCTCTATTTCTCCAATGACAATAGTTCCAAACAAGCCACAGAAAGAGTTATGCGTATTTGTGATTTAGTGACCTAGTTGCTTAGTTCCAGAAAGAATCTGTCATTTTGATCAAATCAGTTGACTGCTTCTATGACTCGTACATTAAGACGGTGATTTGGCGCCACCTATTGGCGGTTTTAACTTCATAATAGGCTAAATGCCAACGGCTGTTATATAACTTATATAAAGGGGATGCCAGTTTGAAGAATGCCATTTGGTGGCATAGGAACCATTATACTTGAATTGTGAATTTTTTAATACCTTTTAATGGTCTTCTGCAATGTTTGAGGCATATTTATTTTTTCATGCTTTAATGTTGGCCTAATTTCAGTTACATTTACATTTTAGGCTATGTAGTTTGAAATTGTATTTATTTTTTATTTTTTAGATTTTTATTGTAGTAACCACTCAGCTGTATGTGGAAATGCATATTTTAAAAAAATATGTTGCAAATAAAACCATAGTCCACAACTTATGTAGTTTTAACTTATTTTAATATATAAATTCAGTGAAATCATCAAACATTGTATGACTTGCCAGTGACTTGTGACCCAAGCTACGACTTGACTTGACTTGCTTGACATAAGGCAGTGACTTGACTTGACTTGCTTGCTTTTATAAAAAATTGACTTGGACTTGCTTGAGACTCGAAGGTTAAGACTTGAGACTTGCTTGTGACTTGCACATATTTGACTTACTCCCACCTCTGGAGGAAATACATCGGCAGGAAGAAGCAGCAAGGTGGACCAAGGCAGTTTCCCTTGGTAAACAGGGACAATGGACACGTTGGGAGAGTGTGGAGAGGAGGAGGATCAGCTGGAAGGAGTTGTGGAGCATGGAAGCGAAGCGAATCAGCTTCATCATCAGGGCTACATATGATGTTCTTCCAACACCTAGCAATCTCCATCAGTGGTTGGGTGAAGATCCAGGATGTGCCCTCTGCTCCAGACCAGGTTCTCTCAAGCACATACTGACCAGGTGTAGAGTCAGCCTCACCCAGGGACATTATACGTGGCGTCATAACCAAGTCCTTAAGATCCTCGCAGCCACCCTGGAGAACAAACGGACTGCTTCCAACTCCCTATTACCATCAGCACCCAATCCACTGCATATCAACGTTGTCCGCATGGGGGCAAAGGTAGCCAGTTGCAGGCCCACTTCTCTGGAGCATGGTCAGCTTCGAGGGGCCTGTGACTGGAAGATTCTAGTGGATGTTGGTCAGCGGCTCGTTTTTCCTCCAGAGATTGCAATCACCACACTTAGGCCTGACATAGTTCTCTGGTCCCTCTCTCTGAAGAAGGCCTTCATCATTGAACTCACTGTACCCTGGGAGGACTCAGTGGAAGGAAATACATATGAGGCATATGAGCGAAAACAACTACGCTATGCTGAGTTAGCTGCTGAAGCACAAGATCGCGGATGGAAAACTGAAGTCCGTCCAGTGGAGGTGGGGTGCAGGGGGTTTGTGGAAGTGTCTACCACCAGACTGCTTGGAGACCTGGGAATCAGAGGCCAGAGTCTGCGCCAGGCCATCAAAGCAATGTTTGAGGCAGCTGAGAGAAGCAGCCAGTGGCTGTGGATAAAGAGACAAGACTCTTGCTGGGCTCCAGCTTGATTAAGTGATTGGGGGATACACTGCGGGGACTTGATCACCCCCGTAGGGCCTTCCTCAGCCAAGGATGTCTAGTTTTAATGGCCGAAACATCCAATGAAGGTTGAGGTGTACTACTGACGATGTGTCCCTCGGATCACCCATCAAGGGAGGATGCCCACCGGAAAACTCCACTATGACAACTACATTGCCAAGGTCAAGTACATTCTCCTGGTACGTGCTTGCACTTAAAGGATGTATTACATCTCGCCCTGTGTTTCCTGAAAACTGTTTAGTGTATATAGACAACCACACAATGGTATTTGTTACTAAGCCTGCCCTAGTTACACCAATTTTCTTGTCCGTTGCCCTCACAGATTCCTGCAGCTAAGCTTATGTACATTTATATTCCAATAAAGAATATTGATAACATGCCTCTAAAGTTTGACTTTTTGCACCATTACAATACTTATAGGCAACTAGTCATCATATCTTCCGTTCCACGAAACACATGTTAATGCTCAGTAGTACACATATATGGTTCTTTAATGTATTTGCATTGTACTAAAATGCGTTCATTTTCAATGGGTATATATGCGGCTGAAACGAGTAGCCTACACTGTAAATGATTTCTGTTGTTTTCACAGTATTTTTGCTGTATTATCAGTGAAAGTAATTTTATAGCTTTTACAGTATTATTAATGTATTTCCAGTTGTCATACTGTAGAACTATTTACAGGAAAGTAACTGTCAATTTATGCTATTCTTTGAAGAAGAAAAAAACAGAGTGAGACATTAATTACAGTAATCCTTATATTACTGTTAAATTGATGATATAGGCTACACCTGGCAACCAATCATAAACCGTCAACCGTCACTCGAATTTTCCTTTTCATCCTGAGCCTTTGAGGACGGGTCACTACCAGCAAGAACCAGCCAGGTGAGATGTAAAATTGTATTTAATATCTTAAAGATGTGTATTTCTAAATGTTTACCCCCAAATGTGAAGATATTCGTTTTACCATTAAATAATCGGTGGTGAGTTTGATATAAAGTAAGTTAGCTTTGTAACGCAAACATTCTAGCCAGTTTGCCAAATACTAGTGATCACAAGGTTTGCTGTTAATGTTAGTTAAGAATTTCAAGTTTAGAACAAAGTAATCGAAATTATCTTCTTTCTGAACATTTGTGTGTAACTTACACCGTGTGCGTGTGGCCTGTCGCGATCGAGACCTCTTAAGCGCCTATGCCTACAAGGCTGGAAATCGACCCATGTTATGCACGTCTTGAAGGGAAAACCACAGCGTTTCCAGGCAGTCATATTATACATTTATAACGCGAGTACAACCAATGTACACTTAAAGTGAATAGACAGGCAGTGAAAGTCTCGTCGAATGAATTTGCACGTCTCAGCAGCCAGTCCTTCAGACCAGACGTTCACAGGGTTTGATTTTGCTCACTCGTTTTCATTCACTTCTTCAAGTGCACTATATTAGTTTATCAATGTCTGGATACAGCCACTGCCAACGGACTGCGGTTAATTTAGTTGTATAGCCTATTTGATATTCACGAAATTGGCCATTATAATCCCTGTTTTGTCATTTGGGTGCTTCTCATATTATTTGTGACAAATCATGTTCTCCCTCGAAATTGGGTCTCTGTTAGGACCCCAAGCGATGTCAAATTAATTTTAATAGGTAGGCCTACTCCGTTTAGTGTCTGATTACAATTTCTACCAAACCATGTTATGATAAAATCCTTTTTTAAACCACTTTAAAATTACCATTAATATCTGTATTAGTTAGCAACGTTACAGATATTGGCCTGATAGCATAGCCTACATGTAATACTCAGATTCGCGGGTCTTGAGGAATCCGTGCTTACCGAGTATTATGCGAGGGTTCTTGACTATTTCTGTATCTGTCGCGGTCACTTGATAGAGGAGTCAGACAAGACTTCTGTGCTCAGAACTCAGTGTTTATTTCAACATTTCTCTTAACTACGACTCTACATCGTTCCACCGGATTACCTTGTTCATTTATCTATTTTCCCAATCTCTCCTCTTCCGCTTCCTCGACCCCTCCTCTTTTTCACATTCTTTACTTTCCCTCACACTCGCGATATCTCGCGTAACTTTATTTAAACCTTCCCATTTCAATTCTTACATAATACTCCCCTTCCTATAAGAAATGTCCTCATTTGTATGTATATCGACACAAAACCCCATAAGAAAACATGTGTTATAACAGTGCATGTCATGAAACGTACACATTATTATTATTTTTTTTTCACTGCTGTATAACCCTGAGAACAATAAACTTGTTATACTGTTAAACAACTTACAGTGGTATATATAAAAAAAAAAAAAAAAAAAAAAAAATTATACTATGCATAGAATGATGCATATAATGATAGAACCAAATCCCATCAGAACCTCAAACTACACCATTTAGTACAATTGAAAGTCTTTCATGTAAGCCGGCATTCGACGCAATCTTGGACGTTCGTGTGGTGTGGAGGACTGGGTGACCGGGGACACTGGGGAACCAGCGGGTACTCCCACTACCACCGAAGTTGGCATTTGGAGGGGGTGTACCAAGGAAGGTGCGGGGCAAATGTCTCTAGCATTGTCCTTTGTAACATCAGGTAAGGGGCCGTACTGCGGCAAAGGTTGGTGTGCTGGCGGCAAACGTGGCCTGAGGGGTCCAGCGGGAGATCCTGGGGCCATTGGCGTAACATGAGGTGGAAGGAGACCTGATAGTGTGTTCAGGGTGTTTGGTTTGGCGGTTAACTGAGGTGAGGGGGGTGCGTGTGTTTGTGAGTGCTCAGTGATGTATGGCTTCATGCGGTGATAGTGAATGACTTTGGTCTTGGCGTGTGGTTTGGAAGTATCACGAACAGCAAAATCCACTGGGGTAAGACTACCAAGAGGTGCTATTGAATGTAAAACCTCATAAGGACCCACCCAGCGAGGACGTAGTTTATTATGTTTGTTGGCTGGGTCATCAAGGAGTACCAAGTCGCCCGCCTTGTATGGAGTGTACTTCAAATGACGATCATAGTAATGTCGTTGCTGTCCTTGTGCTTTGTCCCGGAAGGCAGTTGCTGACCGATAAGCAGAGGATAATCTGTGTCGTAGTGAATTAGCAAACGCTGTAAGCGTACCCAATGTGGCTGAAGTGACAGAGGTGCCGTCCTGAAATAGCATGTTTAAGGGAACGCGGGCCTCGCGTCCATGTGCTAAAAAGAATGGAGTGAACCCGGTACTGGAATGATTGATGGTGTTGTAAGCTAATGCGACATGTGGGAGGTGCTCGTCCCATTCTCTACCAGACTCAAAGAGATATTTGGCAAGCTCATCTTTTAAGGTGCGATTGAAGCGCTCCACAGCGCCGTCGCATTGGGCGTGGTACGGAGATGTGCGGAGCTTTTTAATGCCCAATAACTTACAGAAAATCTGAATGAGATCAGATTCGAATTGTTTGCCTTGGTCGGAGTGCAAGGCATCCGGAACCCCATGTTGCGGTATGTAATGATAAAAAATGCAACCTGCCACAAAGATAGCTGTCTGATCCTTCAAAGGATACAGATTTACAAATTTAGTGTACAGGTCCATCATCACTAAAACATAACAGTTGCCTTTAGTCGACTGAGGCAGCTCGGTTATGTCCGCGGCGACGATTTCGAATGGTCGATCAGGAGAAATGGAAATGAGCGGAGCTTATGGTCGAGACACAGGCGAACGTCGTGACTGACAGGCCGCGCATCGAGAACAATGTTTAGAAATGTCTGCAGACATGTAGGGCCAATAAAAGAGCCGTCTAGCCCTATTCAGGGTTTTAGCATGTCCGTAGTGGCCAACTGAAGGATCGCCGTGCACATGGGTCAGTATGTCTGGAACCAAAGACGTCGGAATGATAATTTGGAGTACGTCGTCCGCAGGAGATTCGCGCGACAGTCTACACAAGACATTTTCATGAATAGTTAACCGACTGAATTGTGACCACAATTTCCTAACGTATGGTGACGCGTTCCGGAGCCTCCACAGAGGGGGCTTATGACCCGTTTCTACCCATGAGAGGACAGCGGCCAAGTCAGAGTCAGACCGTTGTTGTTCTGCTACTTTCCAGTCGCTTTGAATTTGAATTAGGTTCGCTGTGACATAATTTGGAACAGGCGTGACTACGAGAGAATTAATCCATTTTTGGTGTTTGCAGAGGTGTCGACGCAGGGTTTGACTGAGGCTCGAACAATGTGGTCTGTGTGGCGCCCGAAAACTTGGCGCACTCCCGTTCGTTGCCATTATCTTGTTGAACAACCTCACCCTGTGGCCGTCGAGACATAGCGTCTGCGTTCAAGTGTTTGGCACCTTCACGGTGGCGCACGCACCAATCATAAAGATCTAATTCGACTGCCCAACGTGCGTGCCTACCCGTTGGATCATGGTCCAAAGGGAGTTTTTTTAGTCCGACCAACGGCTTGTGGTCCGTGATGATAGTAAATGGGTGGCACGCAAGGTAGTGGCGGAAATGGCGCACTGACCACACAATGGCGAACAGTTCTCGATCGAAAGTGGACCATTTCCTTTCCGACGCAGACAGTACATGGCTGGCGTATGCAATAACATGCTCCTTCTCATCCACGTGCTGTGAGAGGACAGAGCCGACTGAATATAAGGACGCGTCTATGTAAAGCAATGTTGTTTTCGTCAACGATGACGATAACGAAATGATTTCGTTGACGCACTTTTTTTATGACGATAACGCGACGATGACTAGCTAAAAATGGCTCTAAGGTGACTAAAACATGACGAGACGTTCGTTGACAAGACGAGACGGAACGAAAATGATTATAAGTCTGACGTTCACAATCACACGCATGTCATTTCTGCCTATTTTGCGTGAAATCTGTCTGTTTTGAGCTAAAAAAAAGTATCAGCAATGCTGCCGCTTCCTATCCTTGTTTTGGGTACGCCCACCACCCATGCCGCGCGCGCACCAGATTCCACACAACAACAACAACACACAGCGGCTGCGGCTGGTCACTCGCCACACATCTTCGAAGGACCACGGCGGCGATCGAAGCCAATAGACGGGCTTGATGGTCGGAAACGACGAGATGATTTATGGACATACTTTCAGTTTCAGTATAATCCAGCGGTTCTCAAAGTGTGGGGCGCGCCCCACTGGCGTGACAGGTCTCCTCCAAACGGGAGGAAATTTTCCAATCACACGCATGTCATTTCTGCCTATTTTGCGTGAAATCTGTCTGTTTTGAGCTAAAAAAAAGTATCAGCAATGCTGCCGCTTCCTATCCTTGTTTTGGGTACGCCCACCACCCATGCCGCGCGCGCACCAGATTCCACACAACAACAACAACACACAGCGGCTGCGGCTGGTCACTCGCCACACATCTTCGAAGGACCACGGCGGCGATCGAAGCCAATAGACGGGCTTGATGGTCGGAAACGACGAGATGATTTATGGACATACTTTCAGTTTCAGTATAATCCAGCGGTTCTCAAAGTGTGGGGCGCGCCCCACTGGCGTGACAGGTCTCCTCCAAACGGGAGGAAATTTTCCGTTTTATGCCTTTGTATCTTTATTCGCTCATGGCGTCCTTATCGTCAACTTCATCTTTGCTGCGACACCGTAAACACCAGTTTATTAATAAACAATTAAATGTCTCCTTGCTATTTTTTTACACATTCATAATCATTACTTTTGCCGGTTCTTTGTGGCAAGCTTTATGCGTGCGGTCGTGCGCTTGAGTGCGGCTATAACACTCATTATCCTGTATAGCCTATTTAAGTAATTAAATTGATATAAAGGGACGATTTTCCACTAATGGCTTAAATGAACAACTACTAGTCGACTAGAATAAAAACTTTAGTCGGAGGCAGCTCTTATTCCACATATTCTCGAACCAGCAGGCCATTCTGGGTTCAGCGCGCGAGCCTGAGCTGAATGAGCGAGCCGAGGAATATTCAGAAATGCGCTCTCCGCTCACATGCAATCGTAGCTGTTTGTGTGGTATATCGACCGTAACTGCGTGTTTGACCATGAAATCCCATCCGATAAGCACCGGATGGGTTGCTGTTTGTGTTATGTGAAAAATGTGGCATCCCCAATATGCACAAGGGCTGTTACAGAGCCCAGTATGTCTAATGGTTGTCCTGTGACTGAGGAGGCCAACACAAAGGACTTATTAATAGGTTGAGATGCCAAGGCTGGGACCGATCTACGACAGTCGTCGGTAATGAGGGATAAACCCGAACCGGTATCGACTAGAGCGTAGATTTCGGTGCCAGCCAGCGTAACTTGAATGAATGGTGTAGGTGGGGTGGATGTATAGTGCATATTATCAGAGTGGACCTGCGAGTGTGCTGGAGCTGACATTTGGTCCCCAATGACAGCTTCTACTCGTTTCCCTGATGTGGCGAAGGAGGGGCAGTATCTCTTTTGACTGGAGAGAAATGCACATGGCGGGTAGGGGATGTGTGAGAGTGTGGTGGCTGTTTGTAATGCGGAGCTGGAGATGGTGAGCGGTGGGTGCGATAAGTAGAATGCCTGTAATGTGAGTTTGGTGAGGGCGAGCGAGTGACGTGTGGTCTGTCATCATAGACCAAATGGGGTCGGCGTTCTCTCGAGGGGGAGCGGTCTGGTCTAGGGTGTGTATTATTGTGTCTACGGGAGCTATGTTGATCGGGATATGAATGATATGGGGTCTTTGACTCACAACACAGGGGAGGAGGAGAATAGCTGCGACGGCTCTGATGACGGGGGTCTTCATAGGATGTAATGTGATCGTGAGAAGAGCGGCAGTGATGCGAGGAGCTGTAGTCATCATAAGGTTGTTGTCGTCGTTCTCTCTGTAGGTGCTGTGACGGGTAGCGGCAGTCCTGACGACGATGGTGATGGTCATCCCACTCAGGCTGGCGAGTCCATGGTGTTATGTTGTAGTCAACAGCTGCGCAGGCGTGTGTAGGTTCTATCATCTTGTGCTGAAGGTTGGCGATCTGTTGTGAGAGTATGTCCAGGCGGTCTTCAGTCCGCCAGATCTGCGATGGGTGTTGGCGTCGTTGTGGCAGATAAAGGCTGCTGATGCACCGTAACTGGCATGATAGCCGTTGGATTGGCTATGCTGATGGCCAACTGTGCACGTTCACATTGACTGGCTATTTTTAAAGCATTGTCCAAGGTCAGTGCTCCATGCTCATGTATTTTCAATTGAAGTGCAGGATCTAAACCAGTAATAAATCTATGAAAAATTTCACAATTTCGAGCCGTGACATCATACTGAGGAAAAGCTTCCGTCACTAAACTGGTGAGCTCAGCTGCATAAACTTCGAGAGGCTCCTGAGGCTTGCGGGAACGAGCATTCAAATATGTTTGGAATGTGGCCAAAAATGTGGCACGTCCAAAAACAGCACCTAAACTGGCCTTAGTCAGATCATAGTCCGCTTTAACAGCAGGGGAGAGAGACTGCCAATATGCAAATGCGGGTCCCGTGAGCTTAGCAGGGAGGAGTTTAGCTTTATCTGGTGGTGTGGCAGAGACATTAAGAGCAACTTCAAATCTCTGTATCCAGGAGCCGAATGGTTCAGCGTTATCGCCCGAAAAGGGAGCAGGGAGATCAAATCTGAAGGGCACGTGAATTTGTACCAGCCGTCACGTTATGTGATTGTGGTTGCGGCCGCTCCACCATATCATGCTCACCATCAGACATTTTGTGTGTGCGAGCAACGGCGAGAAGAGAAAAAAAAAAAATATTGTCTGTAATCCGAACTTGCAAAAATACAGCACGTAAAATATTATGGGCAATATTAACGTGCCTGCAGGTTAATGTGGCTATTTCACGTTGTGCAGAGTCAAGCAGAAAATGTCCATCGAATACAGAAAGATAAAAATAGCCAACCAGCGCTGCCACCAGTGTAATACTCAGATTCGCGGGTCTTGAGGAATCCGTGCTTACCGAGTATTATGCGTGGGTTCTTGACTATTTCTGTATCTGTCACGGTCACTTGATAGAGGAGTCAGATAAGACTTCTGTGCTCAGAACTCAGTGTTTATTTCAAAATTTCTCTTAACTACGACTCTACATCGTTCCACCCGATTACCTTGTTCATTTCTCTATTTTCCCAATCTCTCCTCTTCCGCTTCCTCGACCCCTCCTCTTTTTCACGTTTTTTCCTTTCCCTCACGCTCGCGATATCTCGCGTAACTTTATTTAAACCTTCCCATTTCAATTCTTACATACACGTATTTGTCATCTTTAATGTTCAACTAAGTGTTAAATGCCCGAATAATAAATAAATAAATAATCTTATAAACGAACAATGTAATGATGTTCAATCATTCACTTAATACGCTTATTATTTATTTATTTTTTAGGATTCATTAACAGTTTATCAAGTAAAACAAATTCCACTCAGTTTGTTTCATTATGCACTATATAGTGAGCTATGCATATTTTAATTTAATATCGTTTGTTATATATATATTTCTTTCAGCGTGTATGTACAGTTGTTCGACATAGCATAGTGCTGATGAGTATCGCTCTTTTGGTTAATACAGAGGTAAGTACTATTGTTCATATACAATTTTCAGCTATTGAAGAACGCATTAAAATTCATAAAATGAGAGCGGTTTTAGCTTTGTAACATGGATCAAGGAGATCAGGATCTTACAATTAAGTTTAAAGGGATAGTACCCAAAAATCTACTCACCCTCACATAGTTTCATTTTCATTTAAAAGTATTAAGTATTGGCACATCTCCTGGTTGAATGTATTGTGGTTCCATATACTGTAAATTAAATGAAAGCTGTTTATCATAATGATGTCTGTCAAGCTGTAGTGCAACTCCATTTTTGTGTTTTATTCTCTAATAGGCAGCAACAATCTGGGATCTGCATCGGACCTGCCAAGTCTGGAGAGTGTTTTTACAGTTTAATGAATTCAATTTTAATAAAAGTTTTTAAACTGACTTCTGAGTGTTGTCATAATTGACATGAATCTAATAATCAGTAATATAAGTGTGAAATTTGCATACAAGCCTTTATATTTTATTTTTTAAGCGTGTAACAGATAGTAGTTAGTTATAATATGTTGTGTGTATATATGTGAATATAAAAACTACCGTAATCAATTATACTGCATAGTAACTTAACAGTATTTTAAAATACAGTGCAAAAACAAGAACTGTAATTAATTTAGTTCTTATAAAGTTATTATACAGTATGCTGTGAACTACTGTAGTCAGATTTACAGCAATTTTACCGTGGAATAAAATACTGAAGCTTGCTGGATATTTGTTGCCAGTAAGTTACTGTTGATTTTACGTTAAATTTGTTACAGTGTAGTGCATCCCAAATTTTTCAACATTAACATTTTAATATAACATTATGGCCTTTAGACGAGATGGGACGGCCACCATTCAACCCGAAAAAAAGTCATACAACCATTCCAATAACTCCGAAGCTGTTCAGTTAAGCTAAAAAACTGCATAGTTCCCCTTTAACACCAGAAATGTCTATTCAAAAGCTTAGCTTGTTTCTGTTTTCCTCTTCAAATACCCGAAGATATTGTTTTGCTATACAACTACTTTCAGTCATTTTGCCACTCTCTGTGTTTACTAGTGAAGCAACAGGCTTTCTATTTGTATGTGTATGTGTGTATATAGAGGACGGTATAGATTCTAAAGCACTTTAGCTGCTTCACTCTCCCTTCTCACTCGAGGAACTCGAAGGAAAGAAAAAGATTAATTAATCTATTTTTATTTTTTTTTATAGTTCATCTCAGATTAATTTCTTTGCTTTTTCTTTAAGTTTAATTCAGATCAGTCTCCTCAAATATTGAACAGCTTCATTGTCAAAATCAAAATGCACGCGATTCTAGCTCCTATGTAATTTCATTGATACCCTTCTTCTAAGGGTTCAATCCTCAGCGTGTTTAAACATTTTAGGGTTCTTCTATACTGCACTACCTCAGAGCGCAGACCCGCCACTTTAAACCAATATAAATCACCACTTATCACACTATCCTCGTTTCCTTCTGAAACGATTCTTCGGTGTGTTGGACATATTTTAGAGTTTGCTCTGCCCTTTTTGCAATCTTGCCATTTTCCAACCACCTCCAAGTCATGACCAAGCTAATTGCTATATCGCCTTACAGCTAATTCTCCCAATATTTGACTAAATGGTCTTCTTTCTAAAAAAAAAAGATCCACTTTTACCCCAGCATAGTTCAAATATTTTTAAATATCCACTTTTCAGAGCAACTTAAATAAGCCAAATTAAATTGAATTAATTAATTTAATTCTATTTTTTTTCCTTTTTTTTTTCCTTTTTACTATGTCTGACACATATATTCATTGGCAACACAACTGGTACTTTAAATAACACAGTTCTTTTAAGCAGTTTCAGTCAATATCTCTAATCATCAGGCAGACTTAGAACTATTTTAGAAAGAAAAAAGTCTTACCTGGAATAATTGAGACAATTGTCTGAATAACAATCCTGTTGTTTGTGACGCTGTAAGCCCGACTCAATCGATCCAATGGTGGCATTCGATCAGCGGGTGAAGGTCTCTGCGTGTTACTGTCTTTCCGCGTGGCAAAGTAATTTGATTAAATGAAATACATTTTTTCAAGTATTAACTCGTTATTTCATCTGACTCCATTAATGAAAAGGTTTTAATGATGTCCATGCATCTGTAATGGTGTGAAAAATGTATAATTCATCAAACTTTGTTAAATAGATTAGTTGCTCTTCAATCAGATGCAGAGAGAGATTGAGCAAGGAATAATCCACATTTCATTAAGGTGGGGAAGTTGGAATATTAAATCAACACCAGTATTTAATTTAACATACAGCAACCAGCATTTAGTCTTTGTGGTTATCAAACATTATAATTGCACTACTGCCCTGTACTGCATGAGTTTGATTGGAAAGATGTGTGTTGTGTCCTTTAGTGTTACTGAGTTGGTATGATCCCCCCTTTTATCAATCAATGGTATATTCCTCGCGTGTTGCACTCTTCTAGCCTAGAAATCTAGACGCACCCTAACGGCAGCGAAAATTATTTCGCAGCCAGTGTGGTCTAGCAACTCTCCATAGGCTTTTGAGCTGAAAAAAACAAAAACTGGTCGGGCCAATCACATCGTGTTTAGAGTCGGCGGGCGGGCTTAACACAATGACGGCACAGTTCATGACGTTCCGCGTGATTTCCATAGGTGATTTCCCTGCTACTTGAAATCAATGAAGATGCAGCGGTCTTTCGAATCGGCTTTGGCCGCGACTCTGGAGGACTTGGAGTTAAGAGAACGTCACTTAAGTCATTCTTAAAAAAGGAAGATGTGTTCGGAGTTTTGCCGACCTGATACGGCAAAAGTTTAATATATCAATTAGCTCCGCTGGTGGAAAAACGCATGGGACTCACTCAGCCACAGCCGTTCGTTGCTCTGGTTGGTTGTAGCGTTATCCTATTGCGTGCAGAGGGATTTTGAAAGGTAACCGTTTATCCCGCCCCTCGGATTGAGGTATGTCAATGGAGAGTTCCCAGACCTAACATCTTGATGTAGGTCTGGCATGCCAGGCTAGCACTCTTCAGTTTGCGGGAAGCACTCTGAAGAGAGGTATGTGTCTCCGTTAATGGACAACTCAAACAAGGTCTTAGAGCATATTAAACAGAAGTTATTATGAAATCAGAACGAAATATGGTGGTAATACTGTTGGTGACCCTGTTGTTTGTCAAATAGATGGTTCTTCATGTTTAATATAGTACATAAACTGTATTGCTTTAAACGTGCGATTGTGTCATATTTCTATGAATGGTATAACACTTTAAGTATCAGTTAATGTCCTATGTGGTTTTCATGGGTATGAGGATACTTGTTCATGTTGATCTGGGTTTCACTTAATTTCATTTTGATGACATGAGTGGTTAATCTGTGCTGCACTGAGTGAAATGCGCGCCAGTAATCAACGGTGCATTCTGGGTAATGTAGTTCATGATTTAAAGCATGTTATGTGTGTTAAGAAGAAGCTGAAACTTTGATATTGTAAGTTGCCTGCATATTAGAAATATGGGACAATGTACTAACTGAATGATGTGTTTGCAGATTGTCAATCCAGAACAGATGATTGATTGTAACACTGTCCCATTTTATGATTGCAGGTATGAGTTGTATTCTTTTGTTTCATTATTGTTTTATTAATTTTCAGAATTCATAAATCTTATTAGTTCTACATAAAAAATATGCCTTTGGTGTTATGCATCTTATTAAATGGAACCACTTAAGATAATGTGAAGAAAATACATCTTGTAATACGAGTTTGCGGGAAGCACTCTGAAGAGAGATTGTCAATCCAGAACAGATGATTGATTGTAACACTGTCCCATTTTATGATTGCAGTAAACACGCAAAAGTGAAAAGACGTTGCTGGTGTTTCTCTTTATTTGGGGCTGACCCTGTGGTGCGTCTATTGATCCGCTACAGATTGGTGCCGTGACCCGGATCAAAGATCAGCGGCTGCAGATCACTGGGTAACGAGTTGTGACCTTGTGGCAGTTCTCTTACGAGAGTATCTCTCGTACTGCGTAATAGCTTACGCTACGGGAAAAACTCTTTTCCACGAGATATTGAAGCCAAAAATTATCCTTAATTTTTTTATTAATGTAAAACGCTTTGCAGCAGCAAGCAGACATAGGCGAAACAGCTCGCGCGCCTATTGGTTGCTCTGCAGCAAATGCAGCAGCCTATCAAGAGAGACTCTGCGTGACGTAATGACCAATGGGGGCAATTCGCGCCCATATCGTCACGTCCCGCCAGAAGGGGCGTGGTCTCACCCTATAAATATGCTCGTTAGGCTGGTACAAGCTGATTTTTATCTCTTCAGCGACGCACACGCATCGCTGGATCCGGAGTGAGAAGCCGCGCCGTCGAAGCAAGCCTTTCAGCGGGACGAGCTCTGGAGTCGCTGGCCTCGCCGCCTTCAACTGCCGTACCTGCTGCGCTTTCCGGCGTTCTATATCCTTTTATACTCTGTGTGTATTTACTCTGTTGAGAGTGTTTGCTCGCTTACTTGACGCGACTCACACTTCTCTCACAAAAGAGCTGCGTCTTTTTAAAGATGCCTTCCTGTGGCTCGTGCCGCGCCCCGCTCAGCGATGGAGACCGGCACGTCATCTGTGTTTCCTGCCTGGGTGAGGATCACGCGGCTCTCGCGCTCGCTGACGGCGGATGCCCTCATTGCGAGCTTTTGCCTATGGTGACTCTGAGGACTCGCCTGGCATCATTCTCCGAGCCTTCACCACAGCCCGCCATGGTGCCGCGCCGCAAGAAGCGCCGCGCCCAGCGCGCTCCCGAGCTTTCTCCAGCCCGCCAAAGCTCGCCGGTTCGCCCGCCAGCTTCGCCGGCTTCGCTCGAGTCGCTCACTGACGGACAACGGCCGCCGCCTGCCGCCGCGTCCGTCCACGAGTTCGACGAACCCACCGAGGCGTGTTCTCTTCTGGCATCCGATAGCGAGGATTGGGCGAGCTCCGTGGACCTCCCCTCCGCTAGCGTTTCCCGCCAGACCACTGGTAAGAGAACCGGCATTGAGACTGAGCTGATGCTTCTGCTCTCTCAGGCCGTGGGAAGCATCGGCCTCGATTGGGAGGCGCCCGCGCAACCGCCGCGCAACAGGCGAGCTCTGTGGACCTCCGCCTTCTGTCCGCGAGTCGTCAAGGAAACGGGCCAGCATCAAGACCGCGAGCCCTAAAAACCGCGGCTAGCTTTCTTTACGTTATAAGAAATCTACCCCGCCCCCCCATGGGCGTGCGTCACCGGCAAATGAGAAAAGAGTGTGTTTTAGTCCCCGCCGAGGCCGGACTTATCTCCATTTCTCAAACATTTCTCAGCTCCTAGTTTGAGCGGCTGAAAATGTCATTATTGCAGCAATGAGCCTGTTGTATAACACGCACACTTGCATACAAACGCCGACACACACAAAACTGTGATGACGCTCTCTTATCTGCTTGCGCTAGTGTAGTTCTCCCTGTGGGCCAGTGGTGGAACCTGAAGCTTTCACGCGAGAGACCCGTGTTCGATCCCGGCTCTCGCAGCAGATAAAAATTTAGTCTCGCCGCGGCCAGACTTCCACCGAAACTTTTCGCTCGTTCAGTTCCAGAAAATGCGACTGTTCCAGTGTATTTTGCAGTAAACAAGCTGGTACCACGGCCTGCTTGCCTGCACATAAAGGCCGTTTCCATGGCGACCCAGAAAAATCATATAATCATTGTATTTCTGGTTTTCCGGCCACAGCCAATGGTGTTATAAGTGTAATACAATGCTCACAGCCCAGTGTTCATTTCTACACACAAACACAGCCCGCCACGGTACAGGGCTCGCACAAATGGAATCGATGCATGTCAATTGTGCATTAAATGTAGTGAATGTGCCCACAACCCAGTGCCCACAAACACTACCACGGTTTCTGTAAAACGAAACCAACACAAGTCTTCCTAGCCTCCTAGGAAATCGACGGTGTTTCAGTCTCGCCGTGGCCAGACTTCCACTGAAATTTTCGCTCGTTCAGTTCCAGAAAATGTGACTGTTCCAGTGTATTTTGCAGTAAGCAAGCCAGTACCATGCCCGCTTGCCTGCACACAAATGCTGTTCCCACGGCGACCCAGATAAATCACATAAATGGTGTATTTTCTGGTATTCCGGCCACAGCCGATGGTGTTATGAGTGTATTGAAAATGCCTACAACCCAGGGCTCATTTCTACACACAAACACAGCCCGCAAAAATGCAGGGCTCGCACAAAAAATCCGGCCACGGCCGATGGTGTTATGAGTGTTGTAAGAATGCCCACCCAGTGCCCATTCCCATTCCCACACCCAGACACAGCCCGCCACGGTGCAGGGCTAGCACAAATAAAATCGACTCAGGTCGATTGTGCAAACAATGTAGTAAACGCGCCCATGTCACCATGCCCGCTCACACTATATGCTGCGTGTCCCTTGGTTTCTGTAAAAACGAAACCAACACACATTCAGTCGGCCATGACCGACAATGTTTTCAGTGTAATAAATGTGCCCGCAGCCCCGCGCCCACATTTTCTCACAGACACGCCGATTCCTACGGGATCTCCCCCGCTCGCTTTTTCTGCACAATCTGCCATAAAAAAGCTGAGCGCGGCCAGGCCGCCCGCTGTGATCAGCGCGCCCCCCGCCTCGAACGCTGTAAACACGGTGTTGTGTTCCCAGTATGCCCGGGCTCTCGAGCTGCCGTTTTGTCGCGGCCGGAGCCCGGATTTCATTCTACCTCTAGCTATTCACGCAGATGCATGGTCAAAGCTTCCCGGGGTATCAGAATGGGTGCTGAACACTATAAAGAGAGGCTATTCGCTACAATTCGCTCGACGCCCACGCCGTTATACGGCGGGTGTCGAAACTACGGTGAAAAACGAAGTGTCTCATCTACTTCGTGCCGAGATAGCGAAACTACTGAGCAAAGGGGCTATAGAACCTTTATCTCAGGCTCAGAGCGAAGGGGGCCTATACAGCAGATATTTTCTGGTACCGAGAAAGGATGGGGGTCTCAGACCCATTTTAGATCTACGACAGCTGAACAGAGTGCTTGTGAAACGCCAGTTCAGAATGCTTACGACCAGGAAAATCCTCGCGCAAGTGCGCCACGGGGACTGGTTTATGTCGATAGATCTGAAAGACGCCTATTTCCAAATACAAATAGCGTCCCATCACAGGCGATTCTTGAGATGCGCCTTCGAGGGCCAGGCATATCAATACACAGTCCTGCCGTTCGGCCTGTCCCTAGCACCTCGTACATTTACGAAGTGCATGGACGCGGCGCTCGCACCCCTGAGACTTCAGGGCATGCGAGTCCTGAACTACTTGGACGATTGGCTGATTCTAGCTCGATCACGATCGGAGCTCATAGAACACAGGGCCGCATTACTCGAGCACCTCGAGGAGCTGGGCCTCACAGTCAATTGGGCGAAGAGCTCACTGTCTCCCAGTCAGAAAATGTCCTTTCTGGGAACCGTGTTGGACTCGCTGTCCATGACAGCACGCCTGTCACCAGAGCGCGGGCTAAATATTCAGCGCGGCGCGAAATCCTTCCGCCACGGCGCGATAGTTCCGCTCAAAAGGTTTCAGAAAATGCTGGGGCTGATGGCCTCAGCAGCCTCTGTACTCCAGTTGGGCTTGCTCCGCATGCGCCCACTGCAGATGTGGCTGAAAGCGCGGGTTCCACCCAGGGCATGGACAGCAGGTCTGTTTCGCCTCAGGGTCGACCTTCAGTGTGTTTCAGCTCTGGAACCTTGGAAAATAACCGACTGGTATCAGTCAGGTGTGAGTCTGGGGACCGCTTCGAGTGTGAAGGTGGTGTCTACGGCCGCCTCCACCTCGGGGTGGGGAGCGCTGCTCGAGGGCAGACCGCTAGCTGGCCTGTGGTCAGAACGGGAAAAGCTCCTTCACATAAACTGCTTGGAGATGATAGCAGTCGACAAAGCGCTACGGCGTTTTTGTCCCCAGGTAACAGGCCACCACGTCTTGGTCCGGTCGGACAACATGTCAGTGGTGGCATACATAAATCGCCAGGGTGGCGTCAGGTCACAAAACCTTCACAGGCTGACGGAACGCCTCCTGGTCTGGGCTCAGCACAACCTGCTCTCACTGAGAGCAGCGCACGTGCCTGGTCACCTGAATGTGGGACCAGACAGACTGTCCAGGAACAATGTTCCAGCAGGGGAATGGTCGCTGCACCCGTAGACGGTCCAGCTGGTGTGAAAAACGTTCGGCAGAGCACAGGTGGACCTATTCGCGTCCCACGAAAACGCTCATTGCCCGGAGTTTTTCTCGAAAAGCAAGGACGCGCTGGCTCATGTTTGGCCCCGCTGCCCCCTATATGCTTTTCCTCCTGTCTCGCTCCTGCCTCAGGTGTTGGAACGAATCAGGGAGAACGGATGCCCAGTGCTGCTCGTAGCTCCGCTCTGGACAAACCAGACGTGGTTCCCTGCCCTGATGCAGCTGACCAGCACTGCCCCATGGCCTGTACCATTGAGGAGAGACCTCCTCTCTCAGGCGGAGGGCTCGATTTGGCACCCTCGCCCGGAGTTGTGGTCCCTGCACACATGGGCCATCAACGGGTACCCGCTAGCCTCCCAGAAGGAGTGTTAAACACGATCGCGCAGGCTAGAGCTCCATCTACCAGGCGGCTCTACTCCTCGAAATGGTCTGTTTTCTCTGCATGGTGTCAAGCCCAGAGCTTTTCACCTGTGGAATGCAGGGTTTCGGAAGTGCTTTCCTTCCTTTAAGAGCTACTGGATAAGGGCAGGACCCCATCCACGCTCAAAGTATATGTGGCGGCCATAGCAACGTTTGCAAAACCGGTGTCTGGCCAGTCGCTGGGGAAAAACGACTTAGTCGTGCGTTTCCTTAGGGGAGCTCGGAGGCTGAACCCTCCCAGGCCCCCTTCAGTCCCGACGTGGGACCTTTCCACGGTCCTGGAGGCCATGGAAGGCGCCCCGTTCGAGCCAATCCAGCTGGTGGACATGAAACACCTGTCGTTCAAAACAGTGTTTCTCATGGCTCTCGCTTCAGTGAAGCGCATAGGGGACTTACAGGCGCTTTCAGTAAGCGCGTCGTGTATGGAGTTTGGGCCTAATGACTCGAAGGTCATTCTCAAACCAAAGCACGGGTATGTCCCGAAATCCCTCAATACACCGTTCAGGGCCCAGGTAATTTCCCTGTCCGCCCTTCCGGTTCTCAGTGAGGAGGAGGATGCGAGTCTCCTTTGCCCCGTCAGGGCATTGAGAGCTTATGTGTCACGCTTGTCTGTTTTCAGACAGACGGAGCAGCATTTTGTTTTGTTTGGCGGGCGTTCCAAGGGACTCGCCGCCTCAAAACGGAGCCTATCCAGATGGATAGTGGATGCCATTGCGCTCGCTTACTCTGCGAAGGGCCTACAGTGCCCCTTGGGTGTCAGAGCGCACTCCACGAGAGGCGTGGCCTCTTCGTGGGCGTGGTCGAGCGGGGTTTCCCTGCAAGATATCTGTACGGCCGCGGGCTGGGCCTCGCCGTCTACATTTATAAAATACTATAACCTGGAGGTACCCGCCTTACAAGCTAAGCTTTTGGCGGTCTAAAATTCAGTGCTATCTGCCCCGCTGTGCGGCCCAGATGCTGAGTTTACTGCAGCCCCATGAGTGTTGACACACGTATGGCCACCCAGATCAGGCTGAAAGCTTTCACCCTGGCTGCGCGTTTTATTGTCATATGATAGCCCCGCTGGGTGCTTTTTTATAGGGAATGACGCTTCCAGCCTCTCTTCCTCCACTCTATGTGAGTTTATGGTGATTACGCACTACATGAGCCCTGGGCTTCGGCCCCCGGGACTTTGGTGTTGGATCCCTGTACGCACGGCGTGTTGCATTGTGTTGCCCTAGCGTAAGCTATTACGCAGTACGAGAGATACTCTCGTAAGAGAACGTACTCGGTTACTAACGTAACCTCGGTTCTCTCAAGAGAGGGAACGAGTACTGCGTATCTTGCCGTGCTTGAAATACGCTCTGGTTCGCTTCAGCGATAAAAACCAGCTTGTACCAGCCTAACGAGCATATTTATAGGGTGAGACCACGCCCCTTCTGGCGGGACGTGACGATATGGGCGCGAATTGCCCCCATTGGTCATTACGTCACGGAGAGTCTCTCTCGATAGGCTGCTGCATTTGCTGCAGAGCAACCAATAGGCGCGCGAGCTGTTTCGCCTCTGTCTGCTTGCTGCTGCAAAGCGTTTTACATTAATAAAAAAATTAAGGATCATTTTTGGCTTCAATATCTCGTGGAAAAGAGTTTTTCCCCTAGCGTAAGCTATTACGCAGTACTCGTTCCCTCTCTAGAGAGAACCGAGGTTACGTTAGTAACCGAGTACGTTATTCAAAAAAAGAAAAGTGGAAGGTGATGTTGAGAATCAACTCAGCCAAGAACTAGTGCTGCCGCGATTAGTCGACTTAGTCGACGTAATCGACCATGCAAATTAGTCGACGCCAATTTTTTTAGTCGACGTGTCATTTTACTATTGACATATTTATTTTTGGTCTCCCGTCTCAAACGGCTCACTGTAATTCACCTCCACACACCAGTCTGTGCGATGTGCGCGCCCTGCTGGTTAATCTGCCATCCTCTTCCTTCCCCCTCCCCCGCCTTCACTGCTTTGATATGAAAAATTGCGGAGGCAGGTGACGGTGCTTTCACACTGGGCTCGTTTGCTGCGGTCCGAGCCCGCGCGCGATTGTTCCCGGCGCCCCCCGCAGCGTTGGTCTGGTTTCACAGTCACACTCAACTTAATTCTACCGAACCCTGGTGTGTTTGCGTGCATCTTACGCAATCGCAAACGTACACGGCGCATGATAGAAAACAGAACGCGGGTCAATATATATTAATTAATTCTGTGCTATGCGCAGCTGAGTGAACAACACAGGTGCGTGTGTCGCATAAGGTGGCCTTCTGCTGCTTGCAAATGGACTCTTTTGAGGAGACACTTTTCCAAATGTGTTGCCCTGATTCCACGGGCTAAGCGCGAATACACTGCAGACTCGCTCTCGCTCGTATCCAAGGTAAATCATCAACACTATCATCCCTTACAAGTGTTTTATTTAACTAAATACATAATCAGCTAAAACGCGCACCCGAGTCCGTGTTGCTTTCACATTCACGCGAACCGCGGCACGGGCCCGGCATGCACGCAAGTGTAAACGAGAGCTGCATATCTGCGTGCCTGCCTGCTTTCAGCACGATTTATTATAAGGCAGAGCTAAGCGTAGTAGGCTAGTCCAGACTCTTTCTATTCAATTCCAATTTATTTGTATAGCGCTTTTCACAATACATATTGTTTCAAAGCAGCTTTACCTAAAATGCATGAGTACATCTACTTTAGCCTACAATTCACAGTGATGTTATCAGTTATGCATTTCAGAAATGTACATATAAAAATGTACAGTAAGTTAATGTATTAATTTAAGGCAGAACAAAGAGCTAATTTAAGTAATGAATACATGCATGTTTGTTAATAGAGGATTAGATTAGGACTCTGACTAATGGTATAGCCTAATGGAAATGCAGATACTTCTGCTTAGATTGTTAATACATAATGTTTTTCAACAGGTGACATTTTATATTTTGGCCCTTCAGTTCAAAATAAAATGGACACAACGAAATGACAAACAATGTTTGTTTTTTTAATTAGTCGTTTAGATTAGTCGACTAATCGAAAAATTAGTCGAAAGATTAGTCGTTAGAAAATTAGTCGTTAGTGGCAGTCGACTAATCGAAAAATTAGTCGAAAGATTAGTCGTTAGAAAATTAGTCGTTAGTGGCAGCACTACCACACTAGATACTGTGCAAACACAACGCAAAAGTACAAAGGACATTTACAACTCGGCCAAGAACACTAGATACTGTCCAAACACAACGCAAAAGTACAAAAGGGCATAATTTTTTTTAAAGACACTATAGACAGAATTTGTAATGAAAATGTCAGTGAATTTTGATTTTCAAGAATGTGATCAGACACTTCAGGGGCATGTAACTGCTGAGTGTGATATTAACGATGGGGAAAATATGGATAGTCACAGTATTGTTACAGGTATAATGAGCACCCCCCAAACACCAGCTGGGAATATCACAGGGATAGGACGAGGGGGACAGTTGGCTAGTATGATTAAGCATAGGGCCAGGGTTTCTACACTGTCTCGATTAGCAATACACAGACCAGGTGATCGTGTAGGTCGACAAGACGAAGCTGCCCCAAACTACAGCCAAGGTCAACCTGACAATTTAAAACAAACCTTAGTAGATCTAGTCAAACAACTAGGTAGTGAAATAGGAGCACAAGTAGCCTCAAGTTTTGGAAGCCCAAGGACTCAGGGACCTAATGCTGGAACGACCCCTCCACAGTCCAGTGCTACAGGGCAGCACCATGACTGGTCAAGAGTAAATGTGATTGTAAAGCCAGAAATAAAGGAACCACCCTTTTTCCGTGGTGATGCCACAGACAGATAACTGAATGGCAGGAAATTATGCAAATGTACTTGACCAAGAAAGGGTGTAGCATGTCTGACCGAGGTGCAGAGATAATGGACAGACTACTTGGACGTGCCAAAGACATAGTCCAAATTGGTATTCGCAACAGCCCATTAGTGAACATAAGCAGAGACCCTGATATCATCTATGATATTCTCAGACAGCACTTTGGAGAGTCCATTTCTACAACAACCCCTCTAGCTGATTTTTACTCAACTCTGCCAAGACAATCGGAGAGCAGCCTTGACTACTGGATAAGACTTAATAAAGCCATTGACCTCGCCAATGACTGTTTGCAGAGACAGGGAAAAAGGGTTGAGGATCCAGGTCATGAAGCAGCTATGATGTTTATAAAGCACTGTCCTGAACCAGCCCTTTACACTGCTTTTCGGAGCAAACCGGTTGAGAAATGGACTGTTGGAGAAGTTCAAGAGATGGTTGATAGTCATCACAGGGACAAGCTTTCAAATAAATCTTGCAGAGCTCAGCGTGTAGCAAAGGTTGAAGAGGAAGATGATGTGTGGTGCATGCCTCAACAGTCTGCTTTCCCAGCTCCCCAAGCCTCTAACAGTGAACATGCTACAATGGATAGAGTGGTGTTCCTTCTAGAGAAACTGCTTTCCACTCAAGAGAAGAGCCGAGGGAGAGGGAACAATCGACCATCAACATCTGCTATCGCTAATGATCTCCCATGCAAGGTGTGTAATGAGCAAAGTCACACTACACAGTCACATTGTTTTAGAGATGGTCTGTGTTTCAGCTGTCACAAACCTGGCCACAGGGGGTTTGAGTGTCCAGAGAGGAAACCGGGCACAAGGAAACCCATCCCTTCAGGACCAACTCACAATTTAAACTAAAACGCCCATCCCAGGAGGGGGTCAGTGTGGGCGAAGCCGTAACTCCCCCAAAAGCCACAATCTTTGATCATCCATCTCAAGTAGAGAGCAACAGTAATGTTGTGTATCAGAGAGTTGTTGGCAATGACAGCCTCTTCTATGCGTCAATACTAGTGCAGGGTTCTGTCGAGCTTAAAGCTCTGATCGATAGTGGGTCTATGGCCTGTACCTTAAGTGAAGTAGCCGAATGTAAGCTAATCAATGAAGGGGTCCTACAAAGAGAATCAAGTAAACCCTCTAAGATTATTCTTGTTGGGTGTGGGGGAAAGCAGACATCACCCAAGTGTGAATATGAAATTAACATTGACCTCTTCAAATGCAAAATGACAGTCCCTGTGCTTGTAGTTCCTGGCCAAGTAGATGACATGATTGTAGGGTCAAATGCCATAAAGCATGTGACGCAACATCTAAAAAAAAACACAGTGGTATTGGGACAACCTTTCTCAACCTGCCACAGAGGATTCAGAAGGACTCTTGATGAACTTATTAGCCAATGTAGATTGGTGGCAAGGCAAGGAAATACCCAAAAGAGTTGGTACAGTAATTCTAAAACAGTGTATTACTTTGGCCCCACGATGTGAGCACCTGGTATGGGGGAAATTGAAAGAGCAAGTACCCTTATCCATTGGCAGCACTGTCGTTGTAGAGCCCACGACGTCCAAGTCTGCACCAAGAAATGTACTAGTTGCACGTACAGTGTATCCCTTATGGGGAGACAAATGGATTCCAATGAAGGTAGTCAATTTACTAGACCACCCTCTTACGCTCAGGCGAAATGCTAAAGTTGCACAGGTTTACCCTTGCCTAGCACTAGAAGATCTAGAACTATCTTGTGGTAATGGAAACGATTCAGAGGTGATTCAATCCACATGTGTCGTCAATGCAGCAGAGGAGTCAATGGTTGGGTCTGGATACTCAGGAAAGCTTCATGATTTTGGCCTACAAAACTGGCCAACCTTGTTGGTAAATACGAATCAATTTTCTCCCGGGATAGACTTGACTGTGGTGAAGTGAGGGACGTAGTACATCGGATTAGACTGAAAGATGAGAAACCCTTCAGGTTACCATACAGGAGAGTCCCACCCTCACAATTTCAGAAACTTAAGCAGACGCTTGATGAAATGGAGGAGAAAGGGATCATTAGTAAGTCCAGCAGCGAGTGGGCTTCTCCACTTGTCTTAGTCTGGAAACCTTCAGGTGAACTGAGAATTTGTACGGATTTCAGATGGTTGAACCAGAGAACTGAAAAAGATGCTTATCCCTTACCTCATCAGGCTGATGCCCTTGCTGCCTTAGGTGGCAATTGCTACTTCAGTACCATGGACCTTACATCTGGGTTCTATAATATACCCATACACGAAGACGATCGCAAATATACAGCTTGTACTACACCTGTAGGGCTTTATGAGTACAATCGAATGGCCCAAGGATTGTGTAATAGTCCAGCTAGATTTGCTAGGATGATGACCTCAATATTTGGTGATCAAAATTACATGTCACTCCTGTGTTATTTGGATGACCTCTTGGTTTTTGGCAAGAGTGAACAAGAAGCCCTGGATCGTCTCGAGCTGGTATTTTCACGCTTGAAAGAACATAACCTGAAGCTAGCCCCAAAGAAGTGCTACTTCCTAAGGAAATCTGTCAAATTCTTAGGCCATATAGTCACAGCAGAGGGCATTGCTGCGGATCCTGCAAAAGTTTCTGCGATTAATGAGATCACAGCAAAGGATCTAATGGGAGAAGATGGGAAAACGCCTTCCTACACCAAAGTCAAATCTTTTTTAGGCATGGCCAATTATTATTCACACTTTATTGAGAATTTTTCACGTCTGGCAAAACCATTATTCCAGTTAACGGCGGGACAGAGGGTTAAGCGCAGAGGTGCAAAGGTCAGTGCCAAGCCATACAGATGCCTCAAGCCAGAAGATTGAACTATTAGCACCACCATAGTTTTGGCTCATCCTGACTTTGACAAGCCGTTTCTCTTATTTACTGATGCATCCATGGACGGCTTGGGAGCGGTTCTGAGTCAAATAGCTGATGGTGAGATCAAACCAAGACCAGTTGCATTCGCAAGCAAATCTTTGTCCCGCTCTCAAGCCAGGTACCCAGCACATCGGTTAGAATTCTTTGCACTTAAATGGGCAGTGTGTGATAAGTTTACTCAAGGGTGCTCACTTCACAGTACTAACCGATAATAACCCATTAACATACATAATGACCAAGCCCAAGCTAGACGCTTGTGAACAGTGGGTCTCAAAGTTAGCACCTTTCGACTTTGATCTTAAGTACATTCCAGGATCACAGAAGATCCCAGCAGATCTCCTTAGTCGTGAGCCGTTTGCAAAAGGGGTTAGAATGCCCGAACCAGGCAACAAGGCAAATGTTATGAGTCTTGAATCTGTTCAGAATGCGTTCAAGCTATCTGTCAATACTCAAGAGCAACATAATGGCGAGAATGAATGTAGAGTCAAACAAGAAGTGGGAAGGGAGGAGGTGAAAGCTATTATAGAGTCCAGCCTAGACTGGGATTCCACCTTACCAGTGCGCACAGCCCAGTGGTCCCAATTCTCAAGCCATATGTCATGCGGTCTGTCCACCCTCCCAGCGTTTACTGTTGCAGAAATAAGAAAAAAGCAAAGAGAAGATGATGTGGTGGTACGGGTGATCTACTTCCTCGAGAGAAAAAGAAGGCCATCACGGAGGGAGGAGGTTCATGAGACAGCTCAGGTGCTCCGTATGTTGAAGCATTGGGAAAAGTTGGAGATGAGAGATGAGTCCTTTATAGGAGATCTAAAGATAAAGTTGGAAAGAGAAGGTATCAGCTTGTAGTGCCTAGCTCTCTGAAGTCAACAGTCTTAAGGGGAACTCATGATGAGGTTGGCCATCAGGGCCAGACTAGAACCCTCCATCTAGTTCGTCAGCGATTTTTCTGGAGTGGCATGGACGACGAGGTGAGAAAGTATGTGACGCAGTGCAAGCGATGTGTTCTCAGCAAGACGCCTGAGCCAGATGCCAGAGCACCTTTGGAATCAGTCAAAACTTGTGAACCACTGGAACTGGTGTGCATTGATTTCTGGTCTGCTGAGGGGAGAAATGACGACAATGTGTATGTACTTGTTCTCACAGACCATTTTACCAAATTGGCACATGCATTCCCTTGTCCTAATCAGACGGCAAAAGTGGTGGCCCAAAGACTCTGGAACCAATTCTTCTGTGTGTATGGTCTTCCTCGTAGAATCCACTCCGACCAAGGAGCGAATTTTGAGAGCAGACTTATAGCTGAGCTCCTGGAAGTATCAGGAGTAAGGAAATCTCACACCACCCCCTACCACCCTATGGGGAATGGCCAAACAGAAAGGTTCAACAGAACACTTGGCAACATGATTCGCTCTCTCCCTGCTAGAGCAAAAGTGCACTGGCCCCAGATGATTCAAACATTAACTTTTGCGTACAACTGCACAATACATGAGACTACTGGCTTTGCCCCCTTCTACCTCATGTTCGGCAGAGTTCCAAGACTGCCAGTGGATATCATGTTTGGGAGTGTGCTGAGAGATAATGAAGTGGTGGATTATAATGACTACGTCGATTCATTCAAGAAAGACCTAAAGGAAGCCTTTAGGTCTTAGCAAGCTGAACAGTACAACAAACGAGTCAAAGGTGTTGCCTTGGAGATTGGAGATAAGGTTCTGTTGGCCAATCGCAGGGAACGGGCAAGAGGGAAATTGGCAGACCTGTGGGATTCAACTATCTATGTGAGGGTTTTGGAAGGATGAACCCAATTGCAGACAGTTTGCGAAAACACAAGGTTTATTTGACAAAAAGGGAAAACAAAACCCACGATGGGGTAAAGCAAGACTGAAGGGCAAAAACAAAGACTAACAACACTAGACTAAGACTTGACAGGTAACTAGACAAATAACAGCAACAAGATCAGGATTGTACAAGACAGAGTTCTTCACTAGATACTCACGAGAGGGTCAACACACAGGTAAGGTATCACATGATACACACACTGAGAATCACAATGAACCGGCACAAGACAGCAAACACAAGGGGATTAAATAGAGAGACTAATGATAACAACAGGTGACACAGGTAAAGCAATAATGACAAAACGAGGATAACAAGGGGGCGGGACCAGAGGACGAGACAACACAAGCACATGGTCCAAACCAAAGGCCACGTGCTTGCACACAAAACATGGTTCTGTCATGATCCTGCCTCAAGAATTAAACAACAACAAGAACTAGATGACAGAATCATGACAGAACGCCTCCCTTAAGGAGCGGCTTCCAGACGCTCCTCAAGGGAACGTCAAACACGGGACATGACAGACTGTGACACAGACACAAACCAACAAAACATGACAAACAACAACAACGGCATACAAGAATACATAACAGGGTTGGGGTGCATCAATAAAAATAACAAACAAGGGAGGGGTGGTGGGACAACAGAGTCCATAGCGGGTGATCCAGGGTGGACAGGTGGGGTAGGAGACTTGGGTTTATGAGGAGCGGACTGAGGGCGAGGAATCCGGGCATGTTTGGACAGAGAGACACGTGGGGAAACCTTGGGGAAACCAGACTGGAACGGGGTGACACGTGGAGAAGCGTTGGGGAAACTGGACTGGGACGGGGCAGATGGCGATACAGGACAAAAAACAGAGGGAGAAGTAGGCGACTGGGGAACGGAGGTGGGCAACACTGTGGCTGGCTCTGGTGCAGGAAAGGGGTCAGGGTTCTCAGTAACTGAGCCAGTAACAGTGCGGACTAGACCGGACTCAGAAGTGGCGCTCCCCATATCCGAGTCTGAGTCAGTGACGACCGCAGCAGACTCTGGAACCGAGCTGACGGAAACAGATCCAGGAACGATGCTGTCAGAAACAGGCTCGGGGGCCGCGCTGGCAGAGACTGGGTCGGAGGCAGCGCTGGCTGAAGCAGCGCCCTCAGCAGCAGGTTCAGAAACCGTCGCGGGCTCAAGGGAAGGAAGAGACGGGGAACGGGAAGACCCCTTCTTTCTCCTCTTTCTCCTGGGGCGGGAAGCAGAGGCCATGAGTGGATTTGTGCTCGGTTGGGGAACCACTCCAGGATCCGTGACAGGCGGAAGACGAGCGGTTCTCTCAGGCTGGGTTGACTCCGTAGCTGATGCCTCTGACGGGGACTCCCATGAGGTCCGCTTCCCTCGTTTTCCCCGAAGGCCGAATGAGGTGGATGGAGTCTTAGGAGTCGTGGAAGAGTCAACCGGGCTCCCAAACGTCGCAACGCCTATCCAGCGACCCTCAGGGATAACCGGCAGCCGAGCAGAAGGTGAAGACCTTGTGGAGGTGTCCTGCAGCTCCTCCTGACACAAACGGTCCACCACCTCCCGAAACGGACAACATATCAGCCCCTCCCGTACCGACAAAGGAGGAGGGCCATTGAGACCCGCGATGTAGTACGAGTTGAGGAGGATCTCTGGCAGGAACCTCCTCCTCTCTTCCACGGCCTGGGTGTACTCACCCAGAGATCTCTCTCCCTGGGGAGAAAATGGTGCCTTGCCGCTCCTCATGTCGCAGGCAGTCGTCAGCCACCACTGCTCAAGGGAATCAGGTTGTCGCTTGGCAGGGAAAGACGAACTGTCTGCTGGGTTCCTTTCGGGCCGGTTCATTCTGTGAGGGTTTTGTAAGGATGAACCCAATTGCAGACAGTTTGCGAAAACACAAGGTTTATTTGACAAAAAGGGAAAACAAAACCCACGATGGGGTAAAACAAGACTGAAGGGCAAAAACAAAGACTAGCAACACTAGACTAAGACTTGACAGGTAACTAGACAAATAACAGCAACAAGATCAGGATTGTACAAGACAGAGTTCTTCACTAGATACTCACGAGAGGGTCAACACACAGGTAAGGTATCACATGATACACACACTGAGAATCACAATGAACCGGCACAAGACAGCAAACACAAGGGGATTAAATAGAGAGACTAATGATAACAACAGGTGACACAGGTAAAGCAATAATGACAAAACAAGGATAACAAGGGGGCGGGACCAGAGGACGAGACAACACAAGCACATGGTCCAAACCAAAGGCCACGTGCTTGCACACAAAACATGGTTCTGTCATGATCCTGCCTCAAGAATTAAACAACAACAAGAACTAGATGGCAGAATCATGACAATCTATGTATCACATGGAAAGATCCTAATGTGCATGTTTACAGAGTTGAGGATCCTGTCACAAAAAAGAGCAAAGTAGTTCATAGGAACTTCATACTGCCTGTAAATTTCCTTCCGATTAGCCAGAATGATGCAGAATCGACTGTACTTTCAACCTTGTCAAATGATGGATTAGATATGGAATGGACAGAGAAAAAAGGGCCACCTGCAGGTGTGTATGCTGATGTAGACTATGATGACCAGAGGACAGCTGCTTGGGTGCTTCAGACCGAGGGCCCAGAGATCCAATACAATAAAGGCTCGGGAGTGGATGCACAAAGTGAACCCACACAGGATCCTGTGCATAGTCAAGGTCCGCCTACTGTTTTTCTTGATGAAGATTCTGAGAATAAAACTGACACTGGACACCCAGGTGAACAGTGGACGGAACACAATCAGTCGGAAGATACTTTGAGTGACACAACCGCATCAGACTGCATTTTAAGCAGTACTACTGGCCTGCATGACTGTTCAAAGCATTGCTCTAGTGTGGATCCTGAAAATGTTGAAGAGATTGACATTAGGGAGGAAGATAACAGTGTAAGATTGAAGGGTGGTACCTTGCACACACGGTCTGGTAGAATGGTAAAGCCAGTAAGGAGATTGATTGAATCCATGAGTATGTTGATGGCTGAACCTGGAAAAAAAGAGACTCTTACTGCTTTGATGCAGATGCTCTCTACCTTTGTTGAAAGCTAAAATGTGATATGTGACCCGTCACGGAAACCAGGGACACAAGTCGGCAGCACAACTTGCGAGCAAAATGAGAAAGAAGCGTTTTTTTCCAAAATTGGTGATTTCCGCTTTTTTGCAGAATCTGTTAGTTGAGATCATGAAGAAGCCTCTCCATGTTTGAGATAACAGTATTGGTATATTTAAAAGCGTACATTTTGAGGTTGAAATCGGCTTGTTTTTCGGAGATTCTAGCATGCAGTAGGGGCGTGTCATTGTCTGTGTGTATTTCCATACTGAATAGCCGCCGGCGCTTTTGCCCCCGCCCCCCAACAGCGTGGCTACTTATTATGCAGCGCTCTGGCCGGCTCTATCTGATATCAAAATTCAATGAAGATCGATGCCGCAAAGATTGTCGCAGACGAGCTGAACCGTGGCCGTTACACCGAAAATGTTTTCGCCGCACTTTGTGGGCTCGGGAAACTGAACCGGAGGTATGGGCGCGGCGCGCGCGCCCTCGGTGCTTGAATACGGCGGCTCGGCTCGCTGACAGCGGTGGCTAAATGTTTCATATGTGACGTCCCGATTGCTTTGAATGGGGAACGTTTTGTGAACAGGGAACAGACTTAATGGACTGGCAACAATCTCCATAGAACATGAACTGGCACAGAGAATCGAAATAGAGGATGCAGTTAAGACCTTTGCTGCGATGAATGCCTGCCGTGCGCGTTTCTGAAACGTAAGTTAAGCTTTATTTGCTCCTTAGTCGTTATGTAAGATGCTGAACCTGCTGATGATATAATGTGCTTGCGGAAATTTCATTTGTGTGTGTATACGCACATAAGACAGTGGTGTAAAGAGATTTGCAACAGTAATCTGAGGAGGAAATATGATTATTTGGAAAATTCCTGTCATGACTGCTTAAAGAAAAATGCCAGCAGGCATTTACCTCCTGCATAAACTTTAATAGTGTTGACATTTTGGGCACACGTGCGTTGCGCACTATTTGCGTTATATGTAGGCCTATGGCTTATTGGTCTTTGTGTGTTGTTGCTGGTTTTGCGTTATATGTATATGGCATATTGGTGTTTGTGTGTTGTTGCTGGTAAACGTTGCAAATAGAGGGGCAGCACAATTGTTTTTCGCCTAGAGCGGCAGAAGTGCATTCGCCGGTTCTGGGGGTGAGTTTGCATTAAACATTAAAGTTTGTCGTTTTGTTTTAATTCTAAGAACACGTACATGTTATCTCATGTTTAGTCTGTTTAGACCTTCCCATACCTACCTATTGTTATTAGCTAGCTCAGGAAAGAAAAAAAAGCTGTAAAGCACAGGGGGAGCTTTACAGGGGGTATGGCTTATCTAAATGAGATGTAAATGAGCCCTATTGTCACTCCCAGCAGGAGAGAGAGGTGAGAATGCACAATCTTTTGAGGCCGTTTTCTCCCATTTTAGTTTTTTTGAGTTCCTACCTTCAAATGGCCACAACTTCTCCAAATATTATCAGATTTCCACGTGTTACACATCGTTGGAAAGCTTGGAGACTACACTTTCAGAATCTATGAATAACTCAAAATGCCGAAGAACCGACTTGTGTCCCTAGTTTCCGTGATCGGTCACATATGATCTTACAAAAAGGGACATGAGAATGTAGTTAAAAGAAGGTAACTACAGTTTGAAAAAAAGGGGGAAAACATTTAACTGATCTGTGGATTTATGTATATGGGCATTTATCTACCTGGCAGACTAATCTGCAGTCTTCACAGACGACTTCACGTCATGGTTTTAAGGTCATGTAAGGAAAAATGTGTCCCCTTCCATAATTTGTTCCCTTGTTCCATAAAGTTTGATGAAATTGGGAAGGGTGAATGTAATGGTGTGAAAAATTTATAATTCATCAAACTTTGTTAAATAGATTAGTTGCTCTTCAATAAGATGCAGAGAGAGATTGAGCAAGGAATAATCCACATTTCATTAAGGTGGGGGAAGTTGGAATATTAAATCAACACCAGTATTTAATTTAACATACAGCAACCAGCATTTAGTCTTTGTGGTTATCAAACATTATAATTGCACTACTGCCCTGTACTGCATGAGTTTGATTGGAAAGATGTGTTGTGTCCTTTAGTGTTACTGAGTTGGTATGATCCCCCCTTTTATCAATCAATGGTATATTCCTCGCGTGTTGCACTCTTCAGTTTGCGGGAAGCACTCTGTAGAGAGGTTTGTGTCTCCGTTAATGGACAACTCAAACAAGGTCTTAGAGCATATTAAACAGAAGTTATTATGAAATCAGAACGAAATATGGTGGTAATACTGTTGGTGACCCTGTTGTTTGTCAAATAGATGGTTCATCATGTTTAATATAGTACATAAACTGTATTGCTTTAAACGTGCGATTGTGTCATATTTCTATGAATGGTATAACACTTTAAGTATCAGTTAATGTCCTATGTGGTTTTCATGGGTATGAGGATACTTGTTCATGTTGATCTGGGTTTCACTTAATTTCATTTTGATGACATGAGTGGTTAATCTGTGCTGCACTGAGTGAAATGCGCGCCAGTAATCAACGGTGCATTCTGGGTAATGTAGTTCATGATTTAAAGCATGTTATGTGTGTTAAGAAGAAGCTGAAACTTTGATATTGTAAGTTGCCTGCATATTAGAAATATGGGACAATGTACTAACTGAATGATGTGTTTGCAGATTGTCAATCCAGAACAGATGATTGATTGTAACACTGTCCCATTTTATGATTGCAGGTATGAGTTGTATTCTTTTGTTTCATTATTGTTTTATTAATTTTCAGAATTCATAAATCTTATTAGTTCTACATAAAAAATATGCCTTTGGTGTTATGCATCTTATTAAATGGAACCACTTAAGATAATGTGAAGAAAATACATCTTGTAATACGAGTTTGCCGGAAGCACTCTGAAGAGAGATTGTCAATCCAGAACAGATGATTGATTGTAACACTGTCCCATTTTATGATTGCAGTAAACACGCAAAAACGAAAAGACGTTGCTGGTGTTTCTCTTTATTTGGGGCTGACCCTGTGGTGCGTCTATTGATCCGCTACACATCATTAAATGTGAGCGCATGTTTGACTATTCTTTTTAACTCTTTACTGAAAATAATGTCAGAGTCAGTTAGAATAAAATCAAATGTTTACAATTTATTATGTCAGGTAAACGTATCATGCCTATTTCATAATCAGTTCACAGATAATCAATACAATAACATCAAATGCTCAGAGATAAAGAGTAAAAGATGTAGGTTAAATTACATTTAGAAAAATACATAATGCTGAAATCTTTGAGATCCTTCAATATTATGGGCTGATCTAAGTTACAGAATCACCCCGAGCCTCTTGTTGCATTTCATTATATAGAGAGAAACCTCTTTCACATGGAAACATCTGCTAACAATGGGAACTTGCATTCAGAGGTTACACCTTTTGAGAGCAGGAGGCCATTTGCCTGGAAGACCCACTCTCCTTTGTGTGCAAGTTATCTCTAAACGCTTAAAAACTTTATTACCTTTTGGTTTACTTCTTTGGGAATGAGACCTTTGTACCAGTCGCACTAAGACATTTCAGATGATACCAAACATGTGTAATACTGTATGATAATTTTTTGCATTAAACCATATAGATTCTTGGGTGAATTTTGGTGATCTCAGCATGAGGGAGAAGGAATGGGGGAAGAGGGAAAGAAATGTAGATTAGGATGATTCTGAGGTGAGACTTGAGTCTCGAATGGTACACAAGAGTGAGTTCAAATGTTAATTTCCTTTGTTCTCTCAGAAAGCTGTCCTCTCTTCCAGTTCTTCCAGTTTCTCCAGTCTTCCAGTTTTTCCTCATTGACACCGTGGGTCAAATTCAGATGATTCCCTACGTGTAACGGTCACCAGCTGGAGTGCCTTTGAGAGCCACCAGAGGGCACTCCAAATCAGAATATTGTCATTCCCTCACAAACTACATCTCCCATAATTCTCTGCCTGGACTTATCAGCGCTCATTGTTTTCAGCTGTGTCTCATTACCTTCTTAACTCACATTATAATAGCCTGGTTTTCACATTCATTCCCTGCAAAGTCTTGTTTAGTGTTACACTGCAATTCCGAGCATTCTCCCTGGTTTCATGTCTATTGGTTTTGGATTTCTGCCTGTTCCGTGGATTACTCTTTTCCCCCATGTTCCCTGCCTTGTTGTGTTTGTTTGTATGGACTGCCTGCCTGTGTTTGACCTTGCCTGTACTTTGGATTACGTCTTTGGATTACCCTGTTCAATAAATATTGCATTTGGATCCTCAACCTTCTTGTCTCGGAGCAGTTTGTGACAGAAGACTTTGCCACCAATGGATCCAGCAGTGCAAATCATTAGTTTGCGGCAAGGTAATTTGGTCCCTCGAGGACCACATCCAGGACTTCTTAAACATTGCAAATTTCTCTGGCCTTCCTGACAATGCTCTCGTTGACTTCTTTTGTTACGGACTCAATGATTATTACCAGCTGTAAGAACGGCCTTTCAGCGCTCTTGGCGCACCGTACCAGCTGTAAGAAGAGCACAAACACAAAAAGATATAAAGAGAGAGAGAAAGAAGTCGACCCCACTGCCGCGCTGTATCGCCCGCACCAGACGTACGAGATCCTCCTGGAGAGCTTGCTCGTTTAATATAAACCGCTTCACTGAAGAGAACAGCATCGAAACACTCGGCTCCGAAGCAAAAAGCTGAAGTGTAATCGCACCTGCTGCTCATTATATACCCGCGCTGCGTGGCTGAACAGCTGATTTGCATTCAGCGATTGCACGCCAATGTGCATTGGCTCGTTTAGTTTCACTCAAAGTAGATTGGCCTCTGTAGCGAGATGCCTATTCGTAGCGTCGACTGACCGACTGAAGAGGATCTAATATTATCACATGTAATCAATGTTGATGCCGTTGAAATTCTGCAGCAAAGCGAGGACATCTCAGATAATCTCAGATCATCATATAGTCTTGAGTAAACTCCATTTAGCCAAGGTTGCAAAGCCGACTCCATGTTACAAATCTGATAGAACTATCACTTCTGCCACTAAAGGTTGTCTGATCCAATCTGACTTCTGACCTGCAATGCTGCCTGAATCGTAATCATACACTTTTCACTCGTTGGCCATAGGAGAGCTATCGATCGATAGTAGAAACATTGATCAGCAACGCTGCTATTGGCTGCTAACCGTGGCCAAAGAGCGTGCTCAATTTTTCACCTCTGAATACCTAAAAAGTGTGCAAAAGCCAGGAGAGAGGGCTGGCAAAAAGTAGCAGACAAATTAAGTTTGTAGTTAGATGTTATCACTTATTTCAGTATATATTTTTATATTTTAATAATTTCTAAATAGTTAATAACTTCAGTATGAGTCACCACCCACTACTAGAACATGGGAACAAGTAAAAGTGAAGTACTAGAATATTCTACATAATAGTAATTTGTACAAACTAATCTCTTTTAAAAAGGCACTGTTAATAAATGTTTGCCTGTTTATAAAAGCAATCAAGAAAAAGGCTGAGAAAAAAAGAAAAGAAAAACAAACAGGTGGTGATCCACATTATACCCCGGCAGAAGAGCTAACCCTTGGGTTGAATGTGAACCTGCCCTTGTGGAGGGCATCCCTGGGTTCAGCTCTTCCTCAGACCCACAGCCAGAGGCCAGGAGCAGCAACACCTTCACTGCTGGTAAATTAACTTTAAATGATCCTAGTACACTGTAAAATAATTTCTTTTGCTGATTAAATTAAGTAGCCCTATAATCCAAATGGCTTTCCAGTCATATCAGCTGTTAAACCTTGAGTACCAATGAATTGCTTTGACTTGTGAAAGTCTACATGTGTGACTGTGAAACTACATAGTTAATGTAAAAAAAAAATGTTGCCATGAGTTATTGATCACATTTCCCTCAGTGTACTTCATTGTAATGAAATTGTGTTTTCCTCTTTTGTGCAGTTTTAAACAATAAACCAACACTTTTACCTGTTCCCAAGCAAGTGGTGGCTAAAGCATGTGCAGTAAGTGAAAAGAGTTTTTCTAACGTTACATCAAAAGGTAAGAAAGTACAACACTGTAATGCCCATGCAATGTTGTGTAATATGGCCCATGCAATGTCACAGGCCCTGTCAGGTGCAACCCTTAGACTTTTCAGACACTTTAGTTGGCTAAAGTTCACTTCATTGTGTGCCCTTGTCCTAGCTAGAGCGGCATTGTAACTGGTCTGGGGTTTGGGTCAGAGAATGGGGTCATAAAACACCTGTCTCCAAACAGGATCCTGTTGTAATCACCTGTATAATAAAAATTCAGTTCTGTTAGGATAAGCATAAGTGTATGTAATACAGTGAGCTTGATATTTATATTTTTCCTTACCACGTTCAAATAATATGCATAAATCTCTGAATGCACAGATCCTGGCCATATTTGTGATATGGAACATAGTCACACACCATCTAAGAGATTTTAGTCAGTCAACTGCCTATTTAAAATTTGATATAATATTACTAATCTGGATAAGAATCGCAATAGTAACTTGCCTGCACTGTTATTAAAGCCGGACTCCGAGTCGAACATTTATGCGTTTCCAACAAATTAATGATGTAAACGACATCCTCACGAGTCATGAGAAAAATGACATCTCTCAAAAAGTACACTATCGCGCTGCGCTAAAAGACTTCCCGTATCAGCTCAGCTTATAAAGCCGCGATCTAATCCTGTTAACATGAAATAAGCCTGCATGCGAGCAGGTTCAAGCTTGCGCACCTGTTGCTATGACAGCAAGTCCAGGATGAGAGTCGAAGAACCAAACAATCCAAGATTATGCCAAATCGCCAACAATCAAATCCAGCTAAGTGAGTTAGCGACGTACGAAGAACGGGCCCCTGCTCTTCTTTTCATCGAGTTGTTTGTGCTGTGCTGTTTACCTTGGATTTACCTCAGAAGAATTAGAAGAACACAGTTTAATTATGAGAACGATTTTTAAGGTAAGACACTAATAGTAGCATGTTATTGTTGCATAAACTTTGCATTGTAGCTACTAGTTAAACTGGTGCCAGACTAAAATGTACGTTATGAAATGTGATTGTAAAAATATGAAGCCTAATGCTAAAGTATAGGCCTACATGTACCACACGAGAATGTTTTTATGTTCGATAATTAAACACAGCACGATATAACAGTAGGCTTGTATGAGTGTTTATTCATGGTGAATATTATAATGTTTAGATCTGTGTTTACTGTTAAATACTATGTTTGTGGATATCTGCTCACACGTAGATATGTATAATATGGTAAGAATAATGTTTCATAGTTTGAAGCGGCTCGATCGCTTCAGTAAATGTCCTCTGCATGCGCTGTGAGTTTGAGTCACTCATGCTCAGTGTTGTAACTACTTTTTCGGGTAAAAAGTAGTGTAACGCGTTACTACTGAAAATTTGCTAACGAAACGTAGTTCCTTTTTCAATTCCGCACAACGTTACTTTTCCCATGGACAGATTTGACAGCGATTGGTAAACGCCCATTTTGTCTTTGCATGTGCACTTTTCAATAGTCTAATGCTTCCTCATTAGAGAGAAAACAGGTGCATCCTATACAGACCTCTTGTTTGTTGAATCACCTGACATACATGACTTCTCTAGCACAGTTTCAAACAATGGTGCATCTACCTTATTTCTCTGTTCCTTTGTTTTGCATGCTTATTTGAATTTGATTTGTGTTGTTACTCACTGTAATTAGATTACAAAGTTATTAAAGTGTTTGAATAAAGCATCTATTTTTCTACATTCTTAAAAAATGCATCTTGCTTTAGTAAAGTTTATTAGGAATTTCCTGAATAAAGTTATGTCATTTAACAGATTTCTTAAGGTGCAAGAGACATGAACATGAGCAAGAATGTTAACATAGCCCATGTCTTGTATCGGTCAGTGCTTGCATGCAGAACACATATTGCTCCTTTAGTAGGAGTGAAGGCAGATGAAGATGGACAATTAAAAAAGCACCCTCCTGATAATGCTGACATTGATCATACACTTGAGTTGTAGTCGACAGCATAATCACCTGACCTGGGACTTGATGATATCCTGTATCTTATCACTGCTTAATCAGGTAATCATTCATATTCCTGAATCTGTATTAAATTTGAGAAATAACTGATTCAGTTTAGCTTGTTTCCACTGAAACACAATAACAAAAAACATCTAGTGTTTATTAAGAAAGTGACTGACATGGCTATTTTGTGATATTTAAAGAGATTAGGGTCTACATAAGGTGAATCTGCAGCTTTAAAGGGATAGGATAGTAACTTGAGGGTGAGTAAATGATGACAGAATTTTCTTTTCGGGCTGAACTATCTCTTTAAAGAAATTTGCATTGGAAAAAACCAAGATTTTTTTTTATTCTACAAGATAAAAGTGTTATTTGAATGCTGTAGTTTCACAGAGAATGAACTGAGATATTTAATGGCTATAGCTCAGAGGTGTTTGTTCCTCTTCATGAAGAGTTTAGCTCCAGCACCTGGAAGTGTTCATTGATCTGATGACCTTGATTATCTGCCTCAGGTGTGTTTAATTAGGGCTGGAGATAAAATCCGACACCCCTGCTAGTGCTTTCTTTTGATATTAAAGCATTCATAGAAATAAATAAACAGAATTTTACGATACTATAATCGTAGTTAGAATATTTTGTTTTCAGTGACTTAAAAAAAAAAAGTGAATCATATTGTGCTTAGTATATTAACATTATTGAATGTGACTGTATGTATGACAACTGAATTGATTCGTTCTTGAGTAACATCATGCTTTCTTTTTCAGATTTCAGAGAACCCAAAGGAAAAGAGGCAGAATCTGATGCAAGACAGATTTTTAAAAAGCTGAACCGTTGGACCACCTGTAGTTATGATGACATCAGACTTCTGAAGCCAATTTTATTTTTAAAGGTTGAAATGCTTTTGTCTTATTTCTCCCCTTTTCTTAAAAAAAAGAAGATATTTTAATATATTTGTTGTCATTGATTGATTGAATAAAATAAATTGACTCAACTGCTGGAAAGGTGTCATTTAAATGTTAAAAGGTTTTCGACAAATTTTGAAATGGTCAGGAATTTGTTGACCCACCATTGAAGTGTGATTGAAATATTAATGTTGTTTCAACATTAGTTGGTACATCAGATGGCAACATTGTTTGACATTCCTTTTCAGTCTTTCAACAAAATGTATTTAGTATCAACATCACATTGTAACATTGATCAAACCATATTACCAAAGATTATTTTTTGTTAATTTCAGTGTTAATTCAACAGCAGTGATGTAGATTCAACATCATAGTAACGATAGTAACAATATTACCATTGGTTATTTTTGTTCATTTCAATATTGATTCAACAACAGTGATGTAGAATCAATCATAGTGTAAGGTTGATTCAACAATATTACCATTGATTATTTTTGTTAATTTCAATATTGATTCAACAGCAGTGATGTATAATCAATCATAGTGTAACGTTGATTCAATAGCATTACCATTGATTTTTTGTTCAACATAGTTTCAACATTAACTGAGGGTGCAAAAGTGATGTTGATAAAATATCACTTTGTAATGTTGAATCAATACTATTACCGTTGATTTTTGGTTGAATTCCCAACATTATTTCAACATTAACTGAGGGTGCAAAAGTGATGTTGATAATATCACTTTGTAATGTTGAATCAATACTATTACCATTGATTTTTGGTTGAATTCCCAACATTATTTCAACATTAACTGAGGGTGCAAGAGTGATACTAAAGCAACATTACTTTGTAACGTTAATTCAATGCAATTAGCATTGACGCATCAACACTGAGTCAACATTGTTTCAATGATTGCATGCTATCTGGGGGGTCTTTTCTATCCCCCCCCCCCCTTTCTCTCATCGTGAATCATGTGTTATCTGTGGTCTGCTTACTGCTTATCAGCTTCTGCTTGTCAGCTCGAACAGCGGATTCAGTTTAGACATAATTTCCATTTTAAGAACATAAACATTTTTACACAGATTTCAATCAAGCCACCTTTTGAATTAATAATATCTGAGCATAATGATAGGAAAAACGAGACTTTCATTCCAGCATCTCATAGTTATAACAATTACATGACTTAGATGTGATCTAAGCAGAATAGACACATACAGGGGTTGTAAACACAATATATAATTATGTTATGTTATATAATTTTAAATATGGGTCAGTCAAGAATTGTTCTGGGATGAGTTTATTGGTATTGGAGAATTGGAGGAAAGTCCTTATGTGTGTGTGTGTGTATCCTTATGGTCAGCATTTGTCGCATCCGTGGTGTGTACCACGTGAGGGTTTAGTTCGCAAATGGTTGTCTTCAAGACAAAGGGTAGTTTTGTATGCAAGTCCACTTTTTCAGCCTTAAGGAGATATAATAATTGATGAGGGGGGAAAAGTTAGCTCGAGACCCTGAATGGTTCAGTCTGTCTAGTCGCAGGGGTCAGGTGACTTCTTGTTAGGGCCTCTTGTTTCACCATTTCTGAACAGATCTGTTCTTGCCAAATTATAAAACATTGACAATGTTTTTCCTTTAGTTAAACAACAAAGGGTCTCTTGACTCCAGTGCCTAGGGTGATCTGGAATATGCAGCCCCTTGTGTTTGATTATGTATGTATGCTTCACTCGTGTGGGTTGCATTCTCGTTGTCGCTACACTAATCAGAGGCTATTCTTTCTTATGTGGATTTTGACTATCAGGTTAAACATAATTTATGTTAGTGACCAAGTTATCTTAGATGGCTAATTGGTTAAGATGCTAACTAATGCTTTCATGTGCTCATTCTCACACTGAAATCTCTCCTTGGCAGCTTGGTGAATCCGCGTCAACTGAGTGGCCACAAACGCAAAACCTTTCAGGTCGTTTAAAGTCCCGTGTGGGGCAACTTTATAAAATTGTGTCATTTAGAGCCAATCGCAGCGGTTCTGCCTTCAAAAGCGCAAGTCTCTTGTAAAATTGAATTAACCGTTGAATTAGTGGCATGCTGTTTAACCCTCTGGGGTCCGCAAACGCATCGGTGAGTTTTGCTTGATTTTTTTCATATAGCACCAAAATAGACTTAAAATACTCTGTCATTTATGGTCATACATACTTAAGATATATGAAAAAATAAACTGTAAAATGTCTACTTTTTTATGTGTCCACTTACAATTGAAACAAAACATTGTTTTTTTGTTAAATAAAGAAAATAAACAGGCTGTGCTTTCTGCCTCTCCGTCTCCGTGAACTTTTTTTTCTGGAGCACGTCTCTAAACGTAAACAAAACTCAGCGAATACTATTCACACTGGCATGAGCAATATATCTTTATAATCATTTAGGTGTCTACTATTAAATTATCTAATTCAAAACGAAAACAAACATTCTCTGTTTATGTAATCTGTATGAAAAGAGAGAGATGTTAGTCGTTATCATTATCCTTCTCGCAGCTCATTATCTGCTAATGTGAACACGCCCACGGAGAGCGTGCACTATTTAAACGCAAATGATCTGAGGCAATCCATGCAAACCTGTCAACGCCCACATCAGGTCGATAAAACACATCAAGTTGAATCAGATTCATGTACTTTACGTCATTTTGTGACGCTGAGAGGAATAATACTGGAAAATTTAGCTCAGTAGTGCTGGTTTAGTTTCATTTCAAGGAGCAATGGATCCAGCTGAGGATTGTGAATAGTAAGTTCTTTATTCTTAAGTGCTTAGTTCTAATCGCGATATGGAATACTGTCTGTAAACCGCAAAAAGACTGTTTAAATTTGAATCATGTTTCTGTGTGTGAATGAATGAACGGCACAAATGTGCGCTGTTGTTTACAGGCACATTAGTAAACATGTTATCTTTACATGAACACATCTACTAGTTTAGCTTTTAACAAATTATATTGCTATTGGCTACTGAGATGAGTAAAAATGGACTGAAATATGTTGAAATAAAATGTCTTTGTATAAGCAACGTATTAAACTGCAAATTAACATTTATATGCCCTAATATATCATAAAAACGATATGTTACAGACGAAATATGAAAGACTATATTCATTTCGTTGACTAGTTTTGAATATATTATAAAGTTTTTACTGTAAAATAGACTACTGACACATCAAATAAGCTTTTGTTCACCAATTTCTGCTCATATGTTAAATATATAGTATGTTTTGTCAAAAATAAAGTCATCAACTAAGATGTTATTGTAGTGTCTGTTCCAATGTAGGCTATATTCAAACTAATAAATCCTTAACTTTGAAATACGTATGATAAAATGTATACTTTTTTTAAAAAGAAAGACTACACTTGAAATATTGTTAAAATTGTAATTGTTGTTGATTTACATGTGAAAACTTTTCAATAAAATAGCAAAAAATACATTTACAAGGTAGATGTAAACAAAATCTTAATAGGTCAATATAAGCCTTCTCATTAAATTATTTATTATTGTTTTTTATTAGTGACACATTTGGGGAGAGGATATATTCCAAAACTTTCTGAAAATACAGTATGAGAATTAACTGCACAATTACTAGAAATGTTTTCCTTGGATAATATACAATTTGCACGCATACAAAATTTGTGGAAAAAGACTAATTATTATGGTATTTCTGTTTGTGCTAAATAGAGTGTAATGACATCTTTGCCATTAATAAGTTTATAAGCAACTGAAAAAAGCAAAAATGTCAGGGCATGTCAAAACATCTCATGGACCCCAAAAACAGCTTAGACCCCAAAGATTGTTTAATCAAATCCAGTGTGTAGCAAACATTAAACATGTGAATTGTGCAATGTTCTAAAGATTCTTATTTAAAAAAAAATCATATTCCAAACAAGTCAAAAAAATTAAACACCCATTAGGGATTGGCCCCCAATGGCTGCTTCAGCTATATTTTGTTATTTTTATGATTACTTTACTAAAATTAATTATAATATTGTGGTGAGCAGGACGGCCGAGGGACGTGAGAGAACGTCGCGAGGCCGGTGGTGCGATTGCTAATGAGCAGCACCTGGGAAGCACACGGTCTCGCATCTCTCACGGAGGAGCGGAAGCATAAAGGAGGAGCGACGGAGTGGATGATCGAGAGAGGAACAGGCCTGCTTTTGTTTGTGTTTTGTTTTATTTTATTTTGGTAGCCAGCAGTCGTCCGTGAGGGGCTGCTGGCAGGTAGTTATATTTTATTTTGGGTAGCCAGCAGTTCCGTGAGGGACTGCTGGCAGGTATTGTGTTTATTTCATTTAAAATAAAGTTTTAATTTGATTGTCCGCCGGTTCCCGCCTCCTTGTTCCCTGAACATTGCTACACTGGTGCCGAAACCCGGGAAGAGGGAGGAACGCGCTGTCCGAGGGTCCTCGCCGTTGTGGTGAATCCGCGGTGCCATCAAGCATGGTGCGCGAGTCGCCGCCGCTCGCCGTGGGCCGGAGATTGCTGCCGAGGGGAGGAGCAGGGAGCGGGGGACTCGCGGCCATGGACACTCGAGGCGGGGCGCTGGGGTGAGTTGCCGGTGGGACGCCCGAGCTCGCCGCCGACCGCCTGGGAATGGAGGGGCGGCTGCCTTCCGGGAGGGAGAGGAGGAGTCACCGCCGCTTGCCGTGGGCCGGAGCCTGCTGCCATCCACCAGTGAAGGGGAGGAGCAGGGAGCGGGGGACTCCTGCCGTCTGCCCAAGGCACCCGAGGAGCCGTCGCCGTCCACCGGGGGCGGGGCAGCGTTGAGGCGTCCAACGAGGGCCATCCAGCGTCGCCGCCGGGCACCGCGGAGGAGATCGCCCAGCTGGTGAGGGACAAGATGGCAGCGCGTTGTGGGAGCCGGACCAATTTTTTTTCTTTCCTCTCTCCCCTCTCTCGTGTCCGTCGCTCCTCGTGCTTCCGTCTCCGTTTCCCTCGGCTCGTCGGTCCATATTCCCCAGGGATCGCCGCCGGGGGGAGGGAGTAGGCACTGCCCGGGTGTACCCCCCGGCCTGTGAGGGGTGATGGGGGTATGTGGTGAGCAGGACGGCCGAGGGACGTGAGAGAACGTCGCGAGGCCGGTGGTGCGATTGCTAATGAGCAGCACCTGGGAAACACACCGGTCTCGCATCTCTCACGGAGGAGCGGAAGCATAAAGGAGGAGCGACGGAGTGGATGATCGAGAGAGGAACAGGCCTGCTTTTGTTTGTGTTTTATTTTATTTTATTTTGGTAGCCAGCAGTCGTCCGTGAGGGGCTGCTGGCAGGTAGTTATATTTTATTTTGGGTAGCCAGCAGTTCAGTGAGGGACTGCTGGCAGGTATTGTGTTTATTTCATTTAAATAAAGTTTTAATTTGATTGTCCGCCGGTTCCCGCCTCCTTCTTCCCTGAACATTGCTACAAATATATATATATGTTTTTACTTTAACATGTATTTTAAGGGCATCCCTAAATCATGTGCCATTTAATATCTGGAATGCCATCGTGTAACCCCTACTAGATGACTGTATAGCCCTATATATAAACATATCAAGATGCTGTGTATTCCCTGGTTGTGTCACAGATACCCCTTTTCCACCAAAGCATTTTGCGAGCCGGTTCGGAGCCGGTGCTTACACGTGAACCAGTTCTTTGTGTTTCAACAGCCAAAGAACTACTCGGCCAGGAAAATTGGTTCCATAGTGGCACCAACTCTTTGCTGGACTAGAACCGTTCTTTTACCACATCATGCTAATGTCGGGGGATGGGGGCGGGGTTATTGTGACCAACAACATGACGGGAATGGGAAAGCTCAGACCTATGGCGACATACACAGTGAAGTAACGACGTCGTTCGCTGGGCTCTCTAGTCAGTGGAAAAACAAACAGGTTCTAAGAAGGTTCGCAAGTTGAACCAACTTTGAACCAGCACCAGTTCCGAACCAGTTCTTTTTAGGTGGAAACGAGCTAAGAGTCAGCCACACGTCACAGCCCCAATCATTACCCAATCACCAGGACCCGCCCACTCGTTCACAATCACCAGATTACTGACTCGCTGCACCTGCACTCCCTAATCAACACTGCCCTATATATACACATGCTTCACCATCACCTCAGTGTCTGGTCTCGTCGTTATGATGACCGTCTAGTCAGACTTCTTACCTGCTCTACTCACCTGTGATCGTCAAGTCTCCTGTCTGTCCTCTGGCTGTCATCCGGATCTTCTGTCATCGTGTTCCCTCTTCACCTGCACAGAGATTCCACATCAGTCATCGCCAGCTAAGTCACCATCATCTATCAAGTCACCATCATCTATCAAGTCACCATCCTCTCACGATCGTCTGGCTCCCGTTGTTTTCCCAAAACTCTGCTTTTAATACACACTGTTTCACCTTAACACCTGTCTGTCTCCTTCGTTGTGACAGGTTGCTTGGTTTTTATCCAGACATAATTGGTTATTTTGTATTTGATTTTTCATTTGGATTTGTATATTTGGAAATGTATATTTATTTAGACATTATTAAAGACTACTTTTTGTCAAAGGTTTTTTTTTATTTTTTTTATGTTGATTTGAAGTATCAGTTTTGCTTTAATCAAATCTGGACACAGAGAGCATTTTGCTATTCATACTAGCTACATATAGAGCCATATTGCACAACTACAAGTGTTATTGTTTTTATACGACAGTTTGATTGCACAAGTGTGTAAGTTTGCACGAGTTGCTGTTTTCAAACAGCACAGCAGTAATAAACTTCTTTACTTACAAGATTGATAATATTAGAGATAAAATTATAACTATGCAACCGTCTACTACAGTATCGCATCAGACAGTGCATTGTAGTCTCCCTGAGGAAAAATGTCATTCATTGCTATAAGAGGGGAAGAATTTTCTAAACTTGTTAAATCAACAACATGTATGTTAGACCCTATACCGACTAAACTATAAAGAGATGCTTCCAGTGGTCATAGATCCTCTTCTTAATATAATTAATTCATCTTTGTCACTAGGATATGTACCGAAAACTTTTAAGCTGGCTGTTATTAAACCTCTTATTAAAACAACGGAACTTGATCCAAGAGAATTAGTCAATTACAGGCCGATCTCGAATCTACCTTTTCTGTCAAAATTACTAGAAAAGGCATCCTCACAACTATGTTCCTTTTTAGATAGAAACATTGGATTTCCAGTCAGGATTTAGACCGTACCATAGTGCTGAGACTGCTCTCATTAGAGTTAAAAATTATTTGCTCTTATCCGATTGTGGTTGTATCTCACTATTAGTGTTACTGGATCTTAGTACTGCATTTGATACCATCGACCACAATATTCTTTTAAATAGACATGGAAATTATGTTAGAATTAGTGGAATTGCATTAGCATGGTTCAAATCATACTTATCTGACCGTTATCAGTTTGTAGCAGTAAACGAACAGATGTCATATCGATCACAAGTTCAGTATGGAGTACCACAAGGTTCAGTACTAGGACCGTTGCTGTTCACTCTGTACATGCTACCCTTGGGAGATATCATTAGGAAGCATGGCATTAGTTTTCACTGTTATGCTGATGATACTCTGAAAACAGAGATTCTAATTGGCCAAAAAACTTCCTCACTTAACCCTCTGGGGACCAAGAACGCGCCCGCGCGTTTTGCTGGGTTTTTTTTTCACATAGCAGCAACATAGACTTAAAATACTCCGTCATTTATGGTCATATAAATAAAATCAATACATGATTATAAACTATAGAGGGTCTTCTTTTTTTGTGTACACTCACATTAACATCAAAACCTTGTGCTTTTTTAAAAATAAATAAAATAAACAGGGTGCGCTTTCAGCTCACTCTGTCTCCGCAAAAATCTTTCTGAAACATGTCTGGAAAATGAACGGAAACTCCGCTAATACTTATCACACAAACATGAAACATACGTCTAAAGAACGCTTTGAATTTCTACTTTTAAATAAAACAATTCACATTTAAAACAAATATTCTCCTGCAATGTAATCTGTCAAAAACTAAAGAGAAGTACAGTTTCTCCTGTCTCAGCTCATTATCGTTAATTTGTTCACACCCACTCGCAGAGCGCGCTATTCATAAGATAATGTGTTGAGGCCATTTGCTAAATAGATAAACGCCCCCAGGCAAATGCTGTAAACACACAATATTTTTTAGTCAGATTAAGATTCGTCTTGCGCGGCTATGAGGAATAATCCTGGGACATTTACCACAGAACAAGTGCTGGTTTCACTTCGAGGAGGAGCAACAGATTCAGCTGAGAAGTGTAAGTGTTTTGTGCTTTGTTCTAATCGCGATATAGAATAACGTTAATGTCTGTAAACGGACAAATAGCATATCCTACTGTTTAAATGTGAATTATGTTTCTCTCTCTCTGTGTGTGTGTGTGTGTGTGTGTGTGTGTGTGTGTGTGTGTGTGTGTGTGTGTGTGTGTGTGTGTGTGTGAATGAATGAACGCACAGATACGCACTGTTACAGACGAAATAAAAGAACATTTCTTTGACTAGTTTTGGATAAAGTTTTTCAAATCAAATAAGCATCAAATAAGCTTCAAAATAAAGACATTAAATAAGCTTATGTTTAGTCAATAAACTAATCAACTAAGATGTTTGTTCCAATGCAAGCTTTATCAAAATAATGAATCCTCAACTTTGAAATATGTATGATCAAACTAAGACATTTATGGAAAAATACTATTTTCTTTTCAAGATGTTTCCAACTCTAACTTTGAACTTTGAACTGAAATAAAACCATGTCTATATGGTGAAGGGTGTGTGATAGAAGTGTCCAGACGTATGCACCCAGTATTTTCCTTATATAAATCCAAACAATCTAAAAGCCATTCTTTTTTAAATCTCCTCATTCTTTGTGCAAGGCTCCTGTAATGATATGGCCTGATAGCACCTAATAGGGCCATTATGGGAGGGTCTTTGTCTTTCTCAGGTGTGGAATGCCACACATATTAATGAGAGATCAAGCCTCCTGCATAAAGCTTTCTCAAACAAAACACGTCATTAAAAATGTAAAAGACTTTATTGACTTATCTGAATGAGCAGTCAGGATGATTCTCACATAGTTTTGGAGCAAATATTCTAGGCTATGTGATACAATTTTCAAAAGTCTTGTGAAGAAATAATCAATATGTGTTTTGTGGTCTTATTTCAGCAACTTTCATTTTTATTTTTTTCAATAACCACGCATAAACATTATTCTATTAAAAATACAAACATGTACATACATGTTGCTCACTTATCATGGTAGTCCCGTCTGTGCTATATAGAGTGAATTTACACCTTTGCCATTAACATGTTTATAAATAACTGAAAAAAGCACAAATGTCAGTGCATGTCAAAACATCCCAAGGGCCCCAAAAACACTCTGGTCCCCAGAGGGTTAATAACCTAGAATACTGTCTGTAGCGACAACGAGAATGAAACCCACACAAGTGAAGCTGTCATACATAATCTTAACTAAAGGAAGGACGTTGTCAATGTTTTATAATTTGGCAAGAACAGATCTGTTCAGAAATGGTGAAACAAGAGGCCCTAACAAGAAGTCACCTGACCCCTGCGACTAAACAGACTGAACCATTCAGGATCCCGAGCTAGTTTTCCCCTCATCAATTATTATATCTCCTTAAGGCTGAAAAAGTGGACTTGCATACAAAATACCCTTTGTCTTGAAGACAGCCATTTGCGAACTAAACCCTCACGTGGTACACACCACGGATGAGACAAATACTGACCATGAGGATACACACACACACACACACACACACACACACACACACATATAAGGACTTTCCTCCGATTCTCCAATACCAATAAACTCATCCCAGATAGGAAAGACCCCCTTCTCAAATAACCATATAGTATCTTATTGTCCGAATTCCAAATTCCTCCAGGAGGCGGGACAAACATTTTGAGTTTAAAATCTTAGACCCGAACACAGAATCACTCTCTTGCCCTCTGCTCTCTTGCCCTCTGCTCTCTTGTGACTCTCTTGTGATGCTCTCTTTCGGCAGAACAAGCCGGGTGGAGCCGACGATGGTTATAGTAACCATGTAGACGCAGAGACAAATGACCCAAATCAAGATATGGGTTAAAACAGATTTAATTCAAGCCATCTCGTCACACTTTTCTTTCTTAAGTTTTGCTGCAAAGTTTCGTTTAAAACGTTTCGACTGCAACACGCTTCCAACTTCAAAGACTTTCATCCATCTGCCAACACACCACGTGACTGGCTGCCCAAGATCTATCAAGCACGAGGAGACCGCCAGCCAAACCACGGACCCGGGAACCCCCTTCACGACAACAGGGAACCCCAAAGCAAGGACAAGCAAGTACCTCCAGACTTTTAGCTGAAACTGCAGGTGCATTTTAATATCAAATTGAATTACCCGCCTAAGAAACGATAAAAGGGTGAAATTAATTATTGATGGTTCGTTCAGGTCATGTCTTTTAAGTGCATATAGAAACTTGGGATCTCACCATCTAACTCCTAAAACTCATTCTTCCTCACTCTCTCACTCTCACTTTCTTCAACTTGTATGAATGCGTGTGCGTGTGTTTGTGTTATATTAGTTTTATGTGTGTTAGTCATAGGCTTATAATCAATAAAGTATTGTTTGTATTTGAAAAGAGAAGCATTACTTGTGTTATGTGCTTACAGATTTATTGTCTTGAACTTCGATCTAAGTTACCTATGCTTTGACCCTTGATTTATTTCTTAATTTAGCTGTTAGCTGGGAATTAGTCTTTCTTGGCCAAGAAGATATTATATTTCCTAGAATTAATAATTGTTTATGCTTTCCGTTCATTGGATGAACTGATAAACGGATCATACTATTGATTTTGCTACAGTAAATTCTGAAAATAATTCAATTATTAATTATTTATCATAATCCGTTATGAATAATAATTAATTATATTTATACGTGCGTATAATCGCTACATATTTTATGGTGGAGAATGCGGGCAGTTTAACCTAAATTGTAAGCATATACCAAGTAATTTATCTTTTCATATTGTGCGGATGAGAGATCCGAACCTGCGAAAGTCTGTGTGTGACGGATGGAGAGCGCGCAGCGCGCGCCCTGTTTGAATGAATCTGCTGCTTGAGAGACGCACCCCTGAGAGAGCTGTTAATCTAGTCTGTCTGCCTCCATTTATGTTATTTTTCAACTGCAGTAAAATAACCCAAGATATAAAATATCACACAACAATAAGGTGAGAATTGAGCGTGTTCCTCAATTTCTGAAATACCTTGATTATAGCTTACTGACGTCTGCGTGTTCCAGCGTCTGTCAAAGCTATACATGTGTGTGTATCAGCCAGAGAGCTTAACAAAATTATACTGCAGTAATTAAAATAACTATATTCTCCTCACAGAGCGATGAGCGTGTTCCTCATCTAACGTTAGCCTATATATTTTTATCCGATTCACAGTGCGTGTTCCACTTCGATCCGTGATAAACATAGAAGCAGTTATATTTATCTGATTGTCAATGCGTGTTCCATTGCAATCCCAGTAATAAACAGCTGTTTGTCTATGTTTGCTTGTATGGTTGTCTGTTCAATGAATTCTCGTGTAAACACTGCGTGGGTCCGAGTGTAGTTGAATAAGAGTTATTTTTATTGCGTTCAAGTAAAGCTTGACGTTGAAACTAACCAACAGTGAAGAACCCTGTTGTTCGTGTGCCCAGATAAACGATCTGCCGATGTCGTCATCGTTCCATCTATTATAACGTAAAGCTGTCGCTTGCTTAAAGTTAATATCACTTTTAACAAATTGAGTGAAGCCCACATCGTAAAACCAGCTAAAGCTACGAGTGGTGTATTTTTGTACAGTTTGAAATGCGCCGACATTTCCCGTAATATGATCGACTGTTACTATACATGCATATTCTATGAACATTGTTGAAATGCGCCGACATTTCATGTAACAAACTGTTGCAATTCACATGTTTGCCCACTAGAGTTTGTTTGGTCGCTATAGTTACGATCGTGACATGGAAGTCTTTAACAACGCTTCCGGGGAACTCTGACCTCTCACAGGCTTGAGCCACAGTGTAAACAAACCCTTCGGTGGCTAGCTAGGCCAGCTAACCCCTTGCTAAGATAACCAAAGCAGTTGTTACAGTGAAGCCTGCTAAAGCCTTAAGCATTATTTACATCAGTAGTATTAACATCAATGGTTAAATACAGTGTCTGTTGGGACAACGTTAAAGTGATTTAACAATTTAAACACCTTGACTTTACACCTGTTGGTCTTTTCTTCTGTCTTAATTACCTTTCCCATATCTTACTTAACCCATATTTTCCGTGAAAAGGAAGTCGTTTGCAATTATTAATTCCTTTACCTGCATTTTACTTGAAAAAGAAAATGCTGGTTTATGATTATTAATTGTCAAGATCGAATTTGATTTTTTTTTTAGGGAATTATTAAATTTAAATTCTATTTTTCTTAACAGGTAATTTCTAATGATTTCTCGATTTATTTTTAATAAATCTAATTTCATAATTTCTAAATTTCTCTTTTAGATCTAATCACAGGCGAATAAGTCTTAAACTTTGAAAGTTAAGAACTTATTCCACCAACATTTTTCCTATTACAAAATATTGTTAGACTCATACTTGCTTCTTATTGTTATTGCGTTGTATCCTCCTTTTCTAATTTTTTCTTCAGTTGTGGTTATAAACTTAACCATTCTATTTTACTTATTCATTTACCCCTTTATTTAATTTCCCTTTCTTATTTTGTCCACTATCATTATTACTTTCTTTCATCTTCATTACCTCTTCCTTTTTGCTTGGAAGTGACACACTTGAGCCTCAAAAGGAGACATTGGTATTTCACTACGAGTTTCAAATAAATCAGAGATAACCCTCTCTTACAAAAGTTTATTTGTGAATGTTTAGTTGTTTGGCAACTGTCAATTCCATACTCGTAGTTCGACAAAGGCTCCAGCCATTTGTGGATCCGATCTCCTTCCCTCCTTCCCTTCTCACATCTTTCCGGTGCTGTCCTGCTTTATTCCATCCCATTCTTCGCACTTGTAGGGAATACACCTGAGAGAACCATCAATTGATTCAAAAGAAAGAGAAAGACAATCTTTCCAAAGAAATCATTAGGTATTTGATTTTTAATCAAACCCTCTCTGTTCTCCATACTCTCCCTGTATCTGTTTACGCAATTTACAATTTGACATCTCATCCAAGATCAATTAACAGAGACAAGTGTTGAGCAACCGTCGCCTTCAAAGCATCCCTGCTGTAAGTGGTCCAACTGACGGTGTGTGGTGTCAATCCTGTCAAACTCAGAAAAGAGGTATCAGCATTATTATTGTATTATTTTTCATTGTAAACATAAACAATAATATTGTTTAACTTTCTGGAAACAGATTCTCTTTAATAGGAAGCATTTACGAGAAAAATAATATCTCTCCTAGTTGAGAATTTTCTTTCTTGTTTTTTTTTAATTGGTTTTTAACCTCTCTCTCTCTTTTTCTCTTACTCAGTTGAGTGACGTAGTCCTCACATCACGAGCTGAAACCAGCTTTTCATTGATAGAAAATATTTATAAAAAATATTTCTCCCATTGAAAAAAAAAACCTTTACAATTGAGATTTGTTTTAACCTTTTTCTCTCTCTTTCCCTCACTCAGTTGAGTGACGAAGTTTCCCCATCACTAGCCTACCTGTCTACACTGAGACCAACACGTAGACATTACAACATTTCACTATTAGTGTATCGTCACTGAAACGACACTTAGCTGTTCAACCACATATAGGCTTATACCCCACACAGATCTGTGTCAGTCTCTTCACCCAGCGTGCCAACATGTCGTGGACGACGAACCCCAGTGCCCAAAGGGACGACGTGGACGCCTGGCTCAGAGGCATTACAGACTGCCTCACACCAAAGACAATTGAACTGTTATTATTTTTAATAATAATCATAATTCTGAGAAGATTCCTGACACGTGATTCAAGCCAGAACCACAACCACGTGGAACTAACCAAAATAACCTGTTCCTTAAGCAATGCCTTCACAGCCCAGCTGAAACTAAGCGACAAGCACATCACCCACCTCCAAGAGGAGCTGACACGTGCCCAGAACCGCATAGACAAGCTGGAAGTGAAAGTCCAGGACAACTTCAAGTGTCAGACCACTGAGTTCCTGAGAGAGCTGATGCACACTCAACACTGCACAGACCAGCTCAAAGTGAAAGCTCAAGACAAACTCAAAGTGCCTGACGAAGCGGAGCCAGAAACAAAGAAACAAGTTGACAAGCTCCAAGAAGCCCTTGCAGTCACTGAACGTGAAAAACAAGAATTAAAGACTGTCCAAAAGCACCTGGTAAACCAACTCCAGTCTGCTGAACATCAGTTAGAGAAATCCAAAGCTGACATTAAAGATAAGAACTCTGAAATTAATGCTCTGAAAGACCACCTGGAAAGGTGCAGCGCTGAAATGGACCATCTGACCCAACAGCGAGATGACGCCAACGACGAGCTCTACGCGGTCAGATATGAACTCCAGCACATTTTTCAACAGAAACCAGAGCCAAGAAGGGAGAGACCTCCCTCAGCATCACCCCTGCTGAGCAGAACAGAGTCCTCCATCCAAGAACTGCCATACAACGGAAGAAGTGAATGGCCACAACCCAAAACGTCACCGGCCTTCACCACAGAACTCTTCCCTGCTAACAAACGAAGAGAGCTCATCCAGGCAGACTCCAAAGCTGCACAGGGGATGACCTTTAAAGATCTCAACCAGCTGCTGAAGAATATCACTCAGTTCAACCCGAACTCCACAGAGGGTCCCGACATCAAGACCTACATCAGAGATATCAACTTCCACCTAGAGGTGAGACCACATATGACTGACAGAGACAGATTCTACCTCCTCAGATCCACATCCAGTCCAGAGGTACGAAGCTTCCTAGACAGACAACCTGCTCATGTCAAGTCAAACTACCAGCTGCTATGTGAGACACTGATTAAAGAATTCACAGGCCCAGAGTCGGAACACGGTGTGTTAATCGCTATGGAAACCAAACAAGGTCGACAAGAGACTCCCCAAGCCTACTACTACCGCTTTCGACAAGCCTACTTAGGTGCACATAACAAACCTGAACTTGAAGAGGATGTGAACTTCAAAACCCTCTTCCTGAGAAACCTGCACCCCGGATTGGGTCATCATCTTGGCATCATGGCCTGCCCAGGCACAATGACAATTCAACAGCTACGTGACCTGACACACAAGGCCTACATCAAACAAAAGATGAACTCAAAGAAAGGTTTGAAAACATCCACAGTTTCAAACTCCATCAGCCAAGACACAAGCCTTGCACTGGAGGACACCCAGTGGCATGACAATACCACAGTCCTTCGTAAGGAGCACAGAGAACGTGACTCCCATGCCGATGACGCCTACCACACTAACCGCATGGAAATGCCATGGGACCAGCCACGCTTCTCAAGTAACCCACAAGAAGGAAACCACTGGAAACCTAACTGGACATCCAAAGGCCATCAACCAAGGCATCCAAAAGCACTCCATGTGGGTACTCAACAACGGAACCCACCTTGGCACCACTCAGTTAAACACAGCACTGAGTATGCCCAAGAACCAGACAGTTTACCCTCAGAAGAACATGGAGCAACTAATGAGGCAACTGAAAGTGTTCATCGGAAATGAGGTAAACATGGATGACGAACAGGATGGCGATGGAACGGAAGACCACCGTTTCATCTGATACACCTTCATAACGAACTTGACGACCACTTGTTCTACAACAACACAGAACAAAGTGGCCTCTCACAGTCAACCACTGACAAACACCCAGAGGTACCAGAAAACACCATCCTGGCTACCCATCACTCATAAAGAAACCACCAAACGAGCTCCAAACTCAAGAACCATCTGTGTGCTACAGCAACAACAGTAAGCACAGAAGGTCAGAAAGTATGTCACAACCAAAAGGCATCATCGGAGGAATGCAACAACGGAGACCAAGTTTCGCACTACATCTTCACACATCCTTGCCAAACTACCTCCCAAAGTACACCAGAGAACTTCCTGCCTTACTGGATTGACCCCCAGCAGATCACAGAAGATCCCTTTTCCAAGGCAAAGATGCAACAAGCTCATCAAAGCTAAGCCATCAAGCAAAAGGGGGGAGCAAAACAGACTGAAACAGATCTGACCATACATACATGCACTACACGACACCCCTAGCATACTCTCTTACATACAGAAGTTAACCACCTCTACCGTGCAAAACATTCAACAAATATGTTTTCCCCACAGGTAGAAACTAACTTCAGAATCTAGCTTAACAACTTAGCTACACTTACCATAGGAAACATGGTAACTATCCCATCCAACAAGTACACCTGAGAACACCTCTCACTACATCATGATACCTGACACCTTAGCTGCGCAACTGTAGTTAGAAGTCATATCAGGAACACTCAACTGCTTTGTTTTGTTTTACTTCTTCCTTCCTTTCCTTCTTTTATTAGGCAAAATGCCTGTCCACCCCATAAGGGTCAAGGTCACAATAATAGGATTGACACACCACTCCTATATTTGTAAGTCACCTTAAAACGAATGTGAGCCAGAGAACTCCCTGCATCATTCGTATCACAAATTGAAAGGTAAATTGGTCTAAACCTAGAACAATTTAGAAGAGAATAAAACAAACAAATCAAATTTAGTCACAAAGTTGATCAATCACCGTACCAAAACAAAATAGAATAATGGTCCTAAAATTGAACTAAACTTTATTCAACGTGATTGACTATATTGAGAGAGTGAACCTGTTTAGGCCTAGGTAATCTAATGCCCTGCACCAGTAAAGTGACCAGTCATGGAGGTGTTGTCTTGTTGTTTGCTGTGTGTGTTTTCTTCCTCTACCCGTTTCTCCAGCGTTCACTGATGTCTTCTTCTCAACCCATCATCGAACGAAAGGGGGGATATGTAGCGACAACGAGAATGAAACCCACACAAGTGAAGCTGTCATACATAATCTTAACTAAAGGAAGGACGTTGTCAATGTTTTATAATTTGGCAAGAACAGATCTGTTCAGAAATGGTGAAAAAAGAGGCCCTAACAAGAAGTCACCTGACCCCTGCGACTAAACAGACTGAACCATTCAGGATCCCGAGCTAGTTTTCCCCTCATCAATTATTATATCTCCTTAAGGCTGAAAAAGTGGACTTGCATACAAAATACCCTTTGTCTTGAAGACAGCCGTTTGCGAACTAAACCCTCACGTGGTACACACCACGGATGAGACAAATGCTGACCATGAGGATACACACACACACACACACACACACATATAAGGACTTTCCTCCAATTCTCCAATACCAATAAACTCATCCCAGAACAATTCTTGACTGACCCATAATCAAAATCATGTAACATAACATAATTATATATTGTGTTTACAACCCCTGTATGTGTCTATTCTGCTTAGATCACATCTAAGTCATGTAATTGTTTTAAATATTAGAGATACTGGAATGAAAGTGTCGTGTTTCCTATCATTATGCTCGTATGTTTTTAATTCAAAAGGTGGCTTGATTGAAATCTGTGTAAAAATGTTTATGTTCTTAAAATGGAAATTATGTCTAAACTGAATCCTCTGTTCAAGCTGGTGAGTAAGCAGACCACAGAGAACACATGATTCGCGATGAGAGAAAAGGGGGGGGGGGGATAGGAAAGACACCCTTCTCAAATAACCATATAGTATCTTATTGTCCGAATTCCAAATTCCTCCAGGAGGCGGGACAAACATTTTGAGTTTAAAATCTTAGACCCGAACACAGAATCACTCTCTTGCCCTCTGCTCTCTTGCCCTCTGCTCTCTTGTGACTCTCTTGTGATGCTCTCTTTCGGCAGAACAAGCCGGGTGGAGCCGACGATGGTTATAGTAACCATGTAGACGCAGAGACAAATGACCCAAATCAAGATATGGGTTAAAACAGATTTAATTCAAGCCATCTCGTCACACTTTTCTTTCTTTTCTTAGTTTGTTTCTTTTCCGTTAAAAGTCTCGGTTCTAAGTTAAGTTTTGCTGCAAAGTTTCGTTTAAAACGTTTCGACTGCAACACGCTTCCAACTTCAAAGACTTTCATCCATCCGCCAACACACCACGTGACTGGCTGCCCAAGATCTATCAAGCACGAGGAGACCGCCAGCCAAACCACGGACCCGGGAACCCCCTTCACGACAAAAGGGAACCCCAAAGCAAGGACAAGCAAGTACCTCCAGACTTTTAGCTGAAACTGCAGGTGCATTTTAATATCAAATTGAATTACCCGCCTAAGAAACGATAAAAGGGTGAAATTAATTATTGATGGTTCGTTCAGGTCATGTCTTTTAAGTGCATATAGAAACTTGGGATCTCACTATCTAACTCCTAAAACTCATTCTTCCTCACTCTCTGTCTTTCTTCAACTTGTATGAATGCGTGTGCGTGTGTTTGTGTTATATTAGTTTTATGTGTGTTAGTCATAGGCTTATAATCAATAAAGTATTGTTTGTATTTGAAAAGAGAAGCATTACTTGTGTTATGTGCTTACAGATTTATTGTCTTGAACTTCGATCTAAGTTACCTATGCTTTGACCCTTGAATTATTTCTTAATTTAGCTGTTAGCTGGGAATTAGTCTTTCTTGGCCAAGAAGATATTATATTTCCTAGAATTAATAATTGTTCATGCTTTCCGTTCATTGGATGAACTGATAAACGGATCATACTATTGATTTTGCTACAGTAAATTCTGAAAATAATTCAATTATTAATTATTGATCATCATCCGTTATGAATAATAATTAATTATATTTATACGTGCGTATAATCGCTACATGTCTAACAATTGATAGCTGCTCTGTCAAGTCTTCGTCGTCGGTTAGGAATCTGGGTCTGCTCTTTGATACCAATCTTTCTATTTGTAAAACCACATTCTTCCATCTTAAAAATATATATAAATTATGATGACATATGCTTTCAATGAAAAATGCGGAGCAGTTAGTTCATGACCTCAAGGCTAGATTATTGTAATGCTCTACTGGGTGGTTTCCCTGCACGCTTAATACACAAAGTCCAGTTGGTCCAAAACGCAGCAGCTAGAGTTCTCACTAGAACCAGGAAGTATGACCATATTACCCCTGTTCTGTCAACACTGCATTGGCTCCCTATTAAACATTGTATAATTTTTAAAATATTGCTAACTACTTACAAAGCACTAAATGGTTTAGCTCCCCAGTACTTGAGCGAGCTCTTAACGCATTATAGTCCTTCACGTCTATTGCAATCTCAAAATTCTGGCCAGTTGATAATACCTAGAATATCAAAATCAACTGCTGGCGGTAGATCATTTTCCTATTTCGCACTTAAACTTTGAAACAGTCTCCCTAACATTGTCCGGGAAGCAGACACACTCTGACAGTTTAAATCTAGACTAAAAACACATCTCTTTTACCTGGCATTCACATAGAACATGATACATTTCTATAATTTAAATCAGTTAATTTATTATTAGGCTGCATAGATTAGGTCAGCCGGAACCGGGGACACTTCCTACAACACCCGTTGTACTCGTTACATCATAAGAAGAATGGCATCTACGCTAATGTTAGTCTTTCCGTTTATTCCGAGGTTTACTGAAGTTAGCCGGATCCGGGCCGTATCCAGATCAGACTGTGAACCTGCGCCTGGACACGACCACAACGCATCCCTGAAGTGCCATCCTCATCAGCCCTGTGAAGGCCTGATGGACACCTCAAGAAACTCGTCTCCATACCGGCGTGATGACTCTGACCTCCAACCAGATGAAACTGGATAAATATTGTGAATGTTCTGATCCAATCTAACTTCTGACCTGTATTGTTGCCTGAATCATAATCATACACTGTTCGTTCGTTGCCCAGAGGAGAACTGGCCCCTGACTGAGCCTGGTTTCTTCCAAGGTTTTTTTTCTCCATTCTGTCAAGAAAGTACTCCTATGTGAGTTATGTGTATAAAAGATCTGTCCACAGGATCTGTATCTTCCATTCCAACCTTTTCACCACCATGGGAAAGACCAAAGAGCTGTCAAAGGACATCAGGGACAAGATTGTAGACCTACAAGACCAATGGCAAGAAGCTTGGTGAAAAGAAAACAACTGTTGGTGCCATTATTCGGAAATGGAAGTGTGATGGATCACGGGGGGGAAGTATTTTATTTTGTCCAGTAGGTGTCTCTAGGTAACACTATTTGTGTCCTCAGGTTAATTGCTGTGAAACAGGTGTGGAGAATTGACGGTGATTAACCATGCTGCTTATAAGAAGCTGCAGAATAGCTGCTGGTAGTTGCTAGAAGCTTGTTCTTGCTGTTTGGTTGTCATGCTGACTTTCTCACTCTCTCCAGTCCAAGGCTTGATGTTGTTTTTGTATTTTTATATTTTATCTTATACTTTAATGTAGTTATGTTTGTTTTCCTGATTAAATACACATTTGTGCAAATTTGATTGTTGTATGGCCTTTCCATTCATGTTGCTACTCCTTGAGCCAAGGGGTCGTAACAGAAGACATACAAAATAACCATCGATCGTCCTTGGTCTGGAGCTCCATGCAAGATCTCGCCTCATGGGGGTAAGTATGATCATGAGAAAGGTGAGGGATCAGCCCAGAACTACACTGGAGGAGCTTGTTAATTATCTCAAGGCAGTTGGGACCACAGTCACCAAGCAAACCATTGGTAAAACACTACGCTGCAATGGATTGAAATCCTGCAGCACCCGCAAGGTCCCCCTGCTCAAGAAGGCACATGTACAGGCCCGTCTGAAGTTTGTGTCACGGTTCAGGGTGCATCATCAGCTTCTCCCTGTTGTCTGTGTTTATCCTGTCATTTTCTTCAGCTTGTGACCTGGGCAATCAGTGCTGATTCAGCGCAGTTGTGCACAGATCAGAGCTGATTTCCCAAACCTTATAGCTGTGTCCCAATGTGAAGGCTGCATCCTCCGAAGGCCGTATGTGAATGCCGATTGGCCGTATTTGAAGGCCGATTGCGTCACAGCGGCGCGACAAGGACGTCCCAATTCAAAGGCTGCACCCTCCGAAGGTCGCATTTGAAGGCCGATTGCGTCATCGCAGCGCGATGAAGGCTGTCCCAATTCAATTCTGCGTCCTCCGAAAGCCGTATTCGAAGGCCGGTTGCGTCATTGCGGCGCGACGAAGGCTACCCTGATTCAAAAGCGACGCCAAATGCACCCTTCGTTTCCTTGTGAAAGAGGATACATAAATGGATCCTAAGCGGCCTATCCTACCCCATAAGTCATTGCGCTGGTGACGACAGCATTTTTTTTTTTTTTTTTTTAAAGGGCGGTCAAAAGTTCGGTGGTGGGCAGCAAATTAACATTTAAATGTAAAAGTATTATGTTTTTATTTACTCAAATAGCTAGAGAGACCAGAGTTAAAAGCCACAAGTTTTTTTTTTCTTATTCATCTTAACTCATTCGTCACCATTGCATGGCTTCATTTGTCATGTGGAAACGTGAAAACGAAAAAATTAATTTCTGTATATTTATTTATTATTCATCATTTTTTATTATTTTATGCAACTTTAAATGTGTAAATAAAATAAAATTCATGGCTCTGGACATTGTTTATTTTTGTAATGGTATCTGAGTGTTTGCAAGGTTGATAGGCTACATTTAAACTATATACTTTTGTGTAGTTTAATGTAAAACAATGCGTAGTGTTGCTGTCCTGTGAGGGGAAAAAGTAGGCTACTTCACATTTGTACATGAATACTTAATGCAGTATGAAGTTCCTTACATTCCCCCACTGGTTATTTTGAAAATTAAAGTAACAAAATGTAGGTCTATTGTCACAATATTAACAAATTGTTACTAATTTACATGTCCGGTCCCCTTAAAAAAAAAAAAAAAAGACTTTAGGAGGCAAAATATATTTTTTTAGTGATTATGTAAATTACACTGCGGCTGCGCAAACCAAAATAATAAGCTATACCCACCGGATTAATAAGGGTTGGCTCTCAGTCTCCACAGTACATCAAATATTCATTTTATTTTTCGTGTTCGCATTTATGAGGGAAAAAAAACAATGTTACGGACGTGAGCGCTCTGAAAGCGGCACTAAAAGATGCTTCAAAACTGTCACAGAGACATCAAACAGAAAGCACAAAACCTTTCTTTAATCTGAATTTCATTTTGTATTAATTATTTCTTAAATTTAATGAATGTTTCATCACCCAATTGCCTGGATTTAATAAATAAGAAGTAAATATAGCAGACGATAGATAAGAAACGGAGGCGCCGGCGCGTGAACTGGACCTATATCATAAATGAACCGAAACTCAGCATATAAGGTAGCCTACTTGCCTCACATATCTACTTTTAAACAGAACAATTCAAAACGAAAGAAAACAGACTACAGACTGCTCTCTGCTTATGTAATCCTTATGAAATGTGCATTTCTCTCTGGCACGTTCACTACTGAAGATCGCGAGTCAGCATCGTCAATTTCATCTTAGCCGACCAAGAAAACACTTGTTTATTTAATAAACAATTACAATATCTCCTTGCTATATTTTACATATTCATAATCATACTTTTGCCGGTTCTTTGTGACAGCTTTTAGGTGCTTTATTGGCAGCGCCACCCTTACATGTTACATGAGTCACCACCGCATCACCGCACCCACCAGAATAGACCTGTATATAAAATTCTATAGGCTATGTATATATATGTTGCCCCCTCATTTAAAGACGGGACCCCCCAGAAGTCCGCGGCCTTCGAAGGATGCAGTCTTCACATTGGGACACAGCTGTTGTTTGTTCCATTTTCCTTTATATTCTCTGCTGTGTCTGCCCGTCTTTGTCAGTAGATCATTTTAGGTTTTGTCTCATGTGGATCTGTGCTGGTTGTGTTTTATGTTGTTCACCACTGTGCCCAGGACGCTTAGACGAGGAGTGACATCTGCGTTTCCGGGCTGTTCATTCGGTCTCGTCTCGTTCCCCGGCCGAGGTGGGCGCTGCTTCCGAGGTGGTCTCCTCAGCCTGTGTGTCCAATGAGCATTACGGACAGCTCTGGAGATTCCTCACTTCACCTTACCATTTGAGCACTTGTGGCACTAAACTTGGAGGTTGTATTTCCCAAGCTTCTAATAAACTCTGTTCACGTTACCTCTGCGTTTGAGTCCTCCGTTCAGATCCCCTGACAGTTTGCCAATGAACATCTAATGGTTCAGAGTAGGCTTGGGAGAAAGTGCTGTGGTCAGATGAGACCAAAATTGAGCTCTTTAACATCAACTCAACTTGTCGTGTTTGGAGGAAGAGAAATGCTGACTATGATCCCAAGAACATCATCCCTAGTCAAGCACGGAGGTGGAAACATTATGCTCTGGGGCTGTTTCTCTGCTAAAGGTACAGAATGACTTCGCTGTATTGAGGGGCTGATGGACGGGGCCATGTACCGTAAAATCTTGGACGGGAAACTCCTTCCCTCAGCCAGAACACTGAAGATGGGTCGTGGATTGGTCTTCCAGCATGACAATGACCCAAAACATACCTCCAAGGCAGAGATGGGGACTCGAGTTTGAGACTCGGACTCGAGTGCGACTTAAGTTGCACACACAGTGACTTCAGACTCGACTTGAGACTCGTCCTCGAAAGACTTCAGACTCGACTCGGACTCGAGCTGCGGGACTCGTGAACAATGTTTATTTTTAGGAAACGTCTGATGAGCTCGCTATTATTCCCCTCCCTCCGTTACCTATAACCTGCCTACGTAACACGTACTATGTATCGGCTGCGCGTGACCATACATAAGAGGACAACAAAAAAACATGTCAACTGCACCGGCCGCTGCTGTGCCATTCATTGTAAGCTTTGGGTTTAAAAACTTCAAACAAGACGGCCCAAACAAAAGAAGCGCTCAATGCTAAATATGCGGTATCAGGATAAAAGGTTCTGGCTCAACCACATCTAATTTCATCAGGCATCTGAAAACACACCCTGAGGTCAGTAAACATGTTAAGCTCAGCATTGACCATCTACCGTTAGCTTGCTTCTTGCTTTAGCTACAACCAAACGTTACGGGAGGTTAACTTCGACTGTCTTCCTTATGAAATATTAATGAGCGTTTGTTTAATTGCCAAACTTGTGGTGGTCGATTAACGTAATAATTTATGTGCCGTTGGCTTCCATTACGTTAATTATTAACGTTGTCTGCAAACAGGTTATAGGATTATTGTTGTTTCATTTAGTTATAACGTTACACTGGTTTGAGAGTCTGGGATGTGTTGCTGACTTACAGTAGTTTATAAGCTATGATTAGTTGCGTAGGCAGTGCACATTAGGCCTACATGGATCTGCAAGTGATGGCGGGGGCGTGGAAATCACGAGCCACACGCGGCTGAGAGATCACACAATTTTTTTCATGCCAAAATACAGATATTAACATAAAAGTAAAGCATTCTTGGTGTTTTTGTCATGTTGCAATAGCCTGTTTACACTGATTATATACCAAAATCAAAGCTGATACTTTATGCTAATAGATAAAGGAGTCATAATAACATATTACATGCTTTGAATTCCTTATATATAGATATGCAGTGTTCTATGCAGCCTGGATGGGTCGCTGTAAGTGACTTCAGACTTGACTTTGACTCTAGCACAGAGACTTGTGAGCATCTCTGCTCCAAGGCAACAAAAAAGTGGATCAAGAAGAAGCAAATTAAGGTCATGGAGTGGCCTACAGGGTTCGTACACCTTTTCCAAGGTCAAATTCAAGCCCTTTTCAAGCACTTTCAAGGTCCATTTTAAAGCTTTTTCCAGCAGCTTCTCCACCGTAAATTACATACCAATACATAGTAAAAATTATTATTTAGCGTTTTTTCCATATTAAAAGAGGGAAAATGCAACAAACAGCCAAAATTGTGTCTCGTAATAGCAGAAGGATCAGAAATTGAAGCAATACACAGGTTTTATTTTTCAAAATGTTGTTGGAGGATTTGATCCAAATGACATGCAGTAGGGGTGGGCGGTATGACCAAAATTCTGTTTCACGGTATGACTAATTTTATTTCACGGTAACGATATATTTCACGATATAGTTATTTATACATGTAGTTATTCTCGAAAAATCGTCATAAAGGGCTTTGTATACTAAATAAACCCAAATACTTTTATTTGGCAAATAAGTTATTTGGTAAACTATTTTGATAGCTAAATATAGTGAACAAAACACACTCATCAAATTTTAAAAGAACTTCCCCCAACTGACTGATATTAAATACAACTCTTAGGTGCAATTAAACTTTAAATAAAGTGTTGCTGAATACATTTTTCAATCTCATGTTATTGCTTTACCTCATCAATCAGTTTATAATATCTGTAGCCACATTGAGATGTGTCTTAATTAGCTCAAATTATGCATAGGGAATTTTAATAATTAATCATGAATATGATTAATATATTGCATATTACAGTTAAATTATCGAAATTGAAAATAGATCGATTGTATATATGAATGGTAAATCATAACGAATTATAATTCCTCATTCATATATCAATGGTCTCATTACAGATCGATTATATGAGACAACTTTAAGGGAATCAATTTAGTTTATCAAACAATCGGTTTGTCCAGCAAACAGCCGTAAGGTTAACTAACCAACTTCTCAACAAGGTTGTCCCTGTTTATAAACTCCAAGAAATCTCAATGTTCCGGCCGTGAACATTAATTTTCAGGTGTTTATAAAATTTACGTTACTGATATAGTAACAACTTGTAAAGCTTTTGTAGCAGGACCGCATTTCATTGACTTGTAAAGTATGAGCATTCAAAAACAATCAAGAATATAATGGTTTTAATAAAATGAAACTACGGATACAGAATTCTACATTTACACACGGGATACATGTATGTACAGTAAACAGTAAAACTAATGATACAGACGAACAACAAACAGGAGTGAGAGAGAGAGATTGCGAGAGCGCAAGATTGGGAGTGAGAGAGAGAGAGAGAGAGATAGAGAGAGAGAGAGAGAGAGAGAGTGAGAAGATGAGAGGTCTTCTGGTTTGGCAACATTCATCACAGACAGAACCTTTTAGACACCAAGGATCAACAGATCTCAAATAAGCATAGTAAAACGGATACTTGCACAGGTACCGCTCTTGGGTGTGACCGATCTGAAAACGGCGTGTGCGTGTATCTCTGTCAGGTGGATGCCGAGCGTTCGGGTTCGTCCAGCGAGCGCGGCGTGTTTGAATGTCCTTGTAGGTGAAGCTTGCCAGTCTGGTTGTGTTCATTTTCTTCGCGAGAAGACATGAACAGAGGAGACTTCGAAAAAGATAAAATAAACTTGAAGAAAACAAAGAGAGAAACGATGGATCATCACACTAAGGCGATGTCCAGACGCACGAGGGGTCACATGATGAAGCCACGAAGAGCAGGAAGAGCCAGGGAGTTTAGGCAGAGAGTTTTCAGGAAACTTTCCGAAGGGTTTCAGCAGACAGTCAAGGGAAGCTCGGCGCGTCTCTTTAAGGACACTTAGGTTCACGCCCCTTCTGGCATGAAGGCACCAATCAGCTGGGAGAAAAGTGCCGCGGAAGATTCCTCTTTGTCTTGTCAGGATCATTTATGATGGTATAACATTTTGTCATTCCTACCCAGAAAGATTGTACAGACCGGACAATAGATTTTACAGTAATATCCTATCTATGACTGGTTCAGTCAAGACAAGGCGGTCAAACAGCCACCAGACATGGCAGGTAAAAGTAGAAGAACATAGGGTTACATTCATATGCAGAATTACAAGCATTTTAAAGTTGGTTAACACACAATACAATTGTCAGTACTTCCAGTACGGCATGTGACGACATCTAAGCACAAAATGAATACATTTAAAACATTTAGAGGTACTTTCCCCTGAAAAGTTCCATGGCTGGTGTTTGTGTGTGTGGAATGCGTAATTGTCTGTCAGCACTCAGGCAGCATTGTGAATTGACTTACTCATTGCACAATTGCTCTATTGTTAGGTGGTCAGACCAAGGAGCCCCTAAGGGGTCGCGTGGTCTTCGGCCGGACTCGAGATGGACTCGTGATCTCATCTCAAATCACATGTCCAGGGCTGACTCAACTCGTAAGCAAAGCATTCCGTTGTTCATTCATTAGAGAAAAATGCTGCATGTGCGAGTCATAGTCAATGATTTAATCAATTCAAAACACTACCCCCTTTGTTTCACGAATGGAAGTTAAGGGGAACTTAACTAAATTGGAATCTAGTTAATTCACTCCCCATACCAGAGCTGGCTCGATTACCTATCTGATTATCACTACATTCCCCCCTTTGGCGGTTTGGCAGGACCCGTGTGGGCGGCCTCGTTAAACCGTCACATCGGTCAGATGGTAGGTAAGTCGTGAAGGTAGGATGGCAGGTGGAACCTGATGGTAGGATAGCAGGTAAGTCATGAAGGTTGGATGACAGGTGGTTGTTAGTACTGAGGGCTCAGCCCGATGAGGTTCGGCGTGGTCTCTGACTTGGCACCCCCCATCTTTCCGGGGATTCTGTCTGAGACCTTCAGGCACGGCTTTCGTGAGCTTGGCTGAAGATGTTAGCATCTCGTTGAGTCTCCTTTGCAGAGCGGAGGCCAAACCTAGTGTCAGAGTGTGGCCGGTTACCGTAGAGATGCACCGCGCAGTGTCGGCTGCGGTCCAGGCTTGGACCACAGGTGCGGTAGTCACGACTGGCGGTCGAGACAGAGCTTGGAGGGCTGTGTCGATACGAGCAATGTCAATTCACTGGGACCCCCTTTTGCAAACCACAATTCCCGTTCTGGAGTTAGGGTGACAGTGTGGTTCCTGACGAAGGATGGGGTTTCCAGTTCTAATCTGTACTCTTTGCTTGGAAGATGGAACAATGTCAGGTCATCCAGGTGGAGGATGGCACCTTTCGGTACTTGAAACCACACGCTCTGTTTGAGCAAGGTGACACGGGTGGCAGTGTCATGTTGGTTGTAAGTGAGCGTAGCTGTTCGCACGGGGGTGTTGACGAGCCATCTGTCACCTACAGTCTCTGCTTGTATCTCGGTGACTTGCGTGCGAGGCTTGGCTTCTGCAAGGCAGCGTGTGTTGCTGATCATGGGTTGCAAACCGCAGATTCCGTCAGTGTTGTCTTTGAGGAAGGGTTTACTAGGGCAGAGATAGTGAATGTCTTTGGTCGTGGGCTGCACATGTGGGGCCAGGTGCAGCGGTGTGTCGGTGGTCATGTGGTAGGCCACCCCGTCCGGGGCTGTGACCAGCGGAGTTTGAGCAAAGTCTTTCTGGAAGACAGTAAACAGCTGTTTCATGGATTTTACTGTCTGGTTCAGCAGAACGCTGTGAATGTTGAGAATTACCACAGTTCCCATCAATGTCTTTCCGATGGTCTGCAGGGATGCACTCTGTGTTGTGAGTTGCAGTCTTAGCTGTGGGACCTCAGTCCGAATTTCAGTCACATGGTTCACTGCGTTGGCACTGGGCATACCAATGCTTAACAGAGTTCTGACAGCAGCGGCGGCTCCGAGCAAAGCTCCCAGGAACCGTTTGAAACGGTGGTTGTGTCCACCTAAGTCCGCTTGTGTGACAGTCATTTTATCAAGTTGGTTGAGCATGTGCTCGGCCTTGGCCTTGGCGTGAGCGAGGGAGTCCTCTGTCCATCGTGCACGGGTCCAGCTGTACAGCTGGGCTGCTGTGCTGGGGTGAGGTGCTCTGTAGACGTTGCGGGGGTTGCGTCGAACACACACTTTCTGGGTGTGGTTCCTGCAGTTGGTGATCAGGAGTTGTTGTCCTCTCCGGACGATGCCTGCTGTCGGACCTGGTGAGATGTCCGATTGCGGCTGTCCTCTGGTTGGCTGGAGGCACAGGCATCGCGAACCACAGCATCATCCTGGTAAAAGTGAAAGGGAGAGAGAAAGAGAAAGGGAGGAAAAATTTCAGCGAGTGTCGTCCTCGGTTGGCTCGGACAGTCTTTTCGCTTTGAGGATGCCGGTATGCCACTTGCTTCGGTGTCTTGCAAGTGTCTCTGGTGCTGAGCAGCACGTGGTGCGTCCAGGGCGTACGTTGGCATGACCCCCCCTTTTGCACTGTGGCATCACAAGCTTTGGCGCAGTGATGGCATCAGGTGCAGAACGCTGAATGTTGTCCTGTGCACGCAGCATGTGCTTGTTGACGTAGGGTGTCAGGGGCACTGGTTGTCGCTGGGTGCAGACGGTGTTCGTGGGTGGTTGGCGGGGTAGAGAGGTGGTTTCTCCAGTGTCCATTGTTTTGTCACAGTCTGTGGTAGCTATAAGGTTAAGGTCAGGTGAAGCAGGGGCTCTGTGACATTTGGTCATACTTGTGGTGAGAGGCTAATGCATGACCCTAAAAGTTCAGAACCACGGTTTAATGGGTTCGCTAGATATGTAGCATAAAGTTAGGTGTTTCATGTGTATCTAGCTAGTGATGTGTATCTAGCTAGTGATGTGTCTCTTTTATCTTTATCATCTTGGCTGTGGATGTTAAGACTTATGTGGTTCCGAGAGTATTTCCTGGAAAGGGCATAGCCGAGATTAAATAAATGACTTAAGATGGCTCTTACGACTTAATTATTTCTCTGGACTTAAGTAGTGGTTCACTACGGCTTGACGAAGTAAATGATGGGGAGAAAAAGGACAGCTTTCCTATTCCAATTATGCTTATTATCAATCCTTTGGACTATAGTTGTGCCCTAGTAAATTGTTGAAATTACCTGTGTTGCAGGGTCACAAAAATGAGTGCCCTTGTTGAAAGTAAGCACAATCACAAATAAAGGTGTCTCTGTTTCCTTTCTGGGCCCAATGGGAAATGGAACCACATTCGAACAAGAGAGTAAATTAAATTAAATCATATAGATGACCAAATAGACCGGGGAATAGCTGACTGCTATTATTATCAAAGTGGGAAAAGTAAATAAATAAATAAATAAATAATGAAAACAAAAATTTAAAAGAATAAATAAACATAAAGTAAGTAATCAAAACAGCGGTAATGATCTGAATGTGATAATAATCAGTAGCACTAGTGACTAACTTTGGATTTGCCCAGACCAACACTCCACAGTGGGTTACAGCGGTTGCGTGTTCAAGGCCACACTCTGTGTGTCCCTCCAAATGTTAAGTCAACATGCTGATGGAAATTCTCATTACTATACGAATTCTTCTCTAGCTGCACAGTTAACATGTAGTTAAACTTAAGTTTAATTGACAGGGCATCTGCAAATTTAGCTTACAGCGCTCAGCCAGGACTATGGTTAATTAGTGAAGGTGAAAGTTTAGCTGAGAAGAATTGAAAGTAAGGAAAGTGAGGAATTACAAACCCTAACTGGGGTAAAAGAAAGTATTCGAGAATACTTTGAATTGTGTAAACAAAAGCTGCAATTAAGGCTTTCAGTGAATGATGTTAACTGCTAACTGTAGAAGTTATTATTTAGCTTAGCCTAAGCTGGGTGAATGCTAGGGTAGGTTAGCCTAGCCATGTAGGCTGGTTTGTTTACAACGTGACATCACAAGTTAGCACTTCCTGTGACCAGTTGTTGTCATGGGAACCAGATCATGTCAGAACAATTCAACAGTATCTGCAGTGTCTGCACATTTTACTGAGTTATGCATGTTTAAACGGGTTAAAAGGTGACTCCTATACTTTAAGTCTTTCAAGAACTTGGCGTTACATTCAGTAAAATGCAAATGTGTTTTGGCATTTGTTACTTTTACTCATGGAACTCTTCTCTTAACTTTAAACAACTTATTTTATTTGTTTACAGAGTAAGAAAATAGATTAGCTGTACGTCAAAGCTTGTCTAAGCCTATATAGTTTTGCCCTCTTATGCATAAAAGCAGACTTTTCTGCTAGTGAACAGTTTTGACCGCTAGGTATCACTCTGCTTGTAGATACAGCAAAAATTTAGGTTTTGGTGAGCACACACACAAAAGGTTTTGATTATCTTAGTAGATTGTGCATTAAGCAGCGTCGACTGGTGACTGGTTTCTTACATGTCATAACCTATTACTCAAAACAAAAACAAAACAAACCAAAAAAAAAAAAAATTGCAGGTTGGTTCTTTTCAGATGTTATACTTCGAGAGTAACAAAATAGAGTAAAAACAAAAATAAGAGATAGGATGAAACCGGAAATGAAGAGGAAGAAAGGAGTGTTTTACCTATTTAAGTTTAGCTAGGAGACATAAGTAGACTGTTGTTCCTTATGGGTAAGCTGCTGTTTTAGACTAAACTGGCAGGGACACCTCAAACATCAAGGTCAACAGAAGAAGAAACCACGGGAAGTGTTTGCAGTTCTGTCTGGGGCTTACTGTGCATTTGTGTTATCCGTACTTCATGTACTTAGCTTGGTGCTAAGGAGTGAGGAGGGGTAAAACACAAACAGGAAGTAGAATATTACTGATCTGTGTAACTCGCTTAGGAAACAACAGTCGCTAGATATCGTAATCCTATAGAGAGAAAGAAGATGAGGATAGTGACTAGTGATAGTGACTTTATCTACAATAAAGTAAAGGTAAAGTTAGGACGTCCTTATAGCTCTAGGAGACTAAAGGGAGAGCGTATCAGGCAATGTGATAAAATTTCAAATCTAGTTAAGCTTTGTTGAGCTGAATAAGGATTCAGGCTGAAACCTGAAGTAAATAAATTGAAATAAAATCAAAATAAAAGGGTAAACATCGAGTGTTCTCATAGCTCTAGTAACTAGAATGGAAATCGACTAAGCAAGTTGATTTAATTAAATCCCAAATTTAATTTAATTCAACTGAACTGAACTGAGTGGGAATGTTCGGACTCAACAGGTGTAAACACTCTAAAATAGGGGTCGCCTTAAGTCAAAATTAAAATAAATAACAAATGAAAACAAAAGTATCTGGGTTTCAATTTGAAAGTGAAAGTGAAACCAAAAGGGAGGGGGTCAAGAGGTGGTTAAGCAAAGTCTTTATTGTGTCAGAAGCCCGCATCCGCTATTTTGGTTGTTGTAAACAGCGGAGCCAGCGGAAGTGGCTCTGAGGTAGGCAGTTTAGTTCGTAAAGTTGCCAAGCAGTGTTTATTCACCTCAACCTTGAGGGTTGAAAGTGGCCCCAGCTTGTTGTTTAAGGTGCCAGGTTTGGCAAGGGCATGTGTTTGATCATATAGCTGCAGGTCAGTCATGACCTTTGGGCAGCAGGTGTCAAAGTCTTTTAGTGAGCTGTAAGGTGCAGGGTAGCACAGTTGAACCTTGACCTGGTGTTGAGTCTGTGTCTTTTCATGGCTGGCTGTGGGAGTTCCTGTGACCTCTGTGGCCTGCCAGTCTGGCTCTGGTGACCTGTGTGACTGGCGGGGGTCAGGTTCTCGCACTTGAGCCCAAACTTGCAGTTGTTTGAAGTCTATTACAGGCTCAAATCGATCTAGCAGATCTTTGCCAATTCGAAGTGGAAAAGTGTTCATTTGTGAGATGAGCATGGGATGGACTAGACTCGAAGGACCAATTGTCAGGTGGATGTGAGCTACCTGTTCTAGCCAGATGTTGTTCTGGCTGTACAACTGTACGCTCAGCTCACACGTTTGAGATGTAAGAGTTCGATCTGGTCTCTTAGCTTTGAGTCTTTCAAAAAGTTCAGCTGATATCAAAATGAGGTCTTAGCCTGTGCCTAGCAGGGCTTTAATGCTGAAATCAAGGTCTATCGTGATGGCTAGGTAGAGCTTTCGGGCCACCCCCTTTTGGATCAGGTTTCCCAGGAGTCTTGGCGTTGGGGCTGGTGTGTTGATCGATGGGCGGTTAGGGCCGGCCCTGTGTGGGTCGCTGCGGAGGCAGGTAGCCAAAACAGCATTGCTTGGTCTTTCGGGACTTTGGTCCCAGTTGTGTGACACTGTGCTGTCATGCTCAGGTTGTGCAGCGGTCAGCTGTGGTGGCTGGGTGATGCTGTCACTTTGTGGTGTGACGGCTGGCTCTGTGGCCTGGGGCCGACGAGCAGTGTTCAGGGTGCTTAGACACAGGATGTCGGGCTCGTACCTCTTGTTTCTCTTGTGAGATCTCCCGTGAAGAAGCTCTTTCAGCACCTTCAGGATCTGTGACGTGGCTGGGTGTTGTGGGGCGCCCTCTATGGGCAGCTCTGAGTAATGTTCAGAGACAGAGTAGATTGTTGGGTTTTTCAAAGTCTTTTGGACACAGTATTTTGCTTAATGTGAGCTTTGTGGGCCAAGTATCGTAGCTGTTGGGTAGACATGCTACGGGGACAGGCCAGGACACCTAGGTGATGACTTACTGTGGGATGCAGATTTCGGAGAAACAGAGTTCTGAAGTTGAAATCTTCTTCCATACCTGGGTGATTTTGGGCTCCGAAATAGGCTTGTCGGAGTTGGTTGTTGAAGGTCTGTGGGGTTTCAAGTCGGGCCTGCTTGAGGTCCATGGCGGTGAATAACCCTTGGTCTGATTCTGGATCAGAGAATTCACGGATCAAAGCTTGTTGCAGCTGCTGGTAGTCAGTTTTGACAGTGTCTTTTTTTTTTTTTTTTTAGGAGGCTGCGCACCTCACGGCTGGACGTAATCCTTATCAGGTAAAGTCTGTCCCACGCGGTTGTTGGTAACAGTCTGTAAGTGAGAGTCAATGTCTTGCAGGTAGGCGTGCACGTCGTGGCCTCTTGCAGGGTTCTTTGGAAAGGCTCTCCCCCTTTCGCTGACGGGGGTTCTTGTGGGCTGGCTGGTGGTGTCTTGAACGGTGGACTTTCGCCCCTCTTTTCAGCTCTGTGTTGTTGGCTGAAAGGTGCGGACGGCTGGTCAGGGGAAACTTTGTGGTGTGCGTTTCCCCTTTCCGGTCGCTTTGTAATCTATAAGAGTGTTTCAGCTCTCTGTGAACAATGTCAATTTTGTATATGATATTGTCTTTGTGCTGAATGAGTTCATGGATTTCAGCTTGGGCCGCTTGCAAGTGTTTTTCGCAGGCCTTGGCTTTAGTGTCTATTTCTTTTAGTTCAGTCTCTGCTCTTGCAAGGAGAGCTTCACCGTTTTGGAGTTTCATGTTGAGCTCCTCTCTGGTTTCTTTCTCTGACTGCTCTTTTCGGTCTGTGTGTAGACGAAGATCCGACGGGGCAGTTTGAAGTCTTTCCACTTCCTTCGGTAGCTTGGGGTCGGTGTCATCCTCTTCTTCGGTTTCGAGGAGTAGTTGATCTAGACGATTGACGATCTGGGCCTCCTCCGCTTGCATCTTTAGCGTTGCTCCTTCATGCTCCAGGGCGATGCGGCTCCTTTCGTGGAGGCGTGCTTGTGCGATGAGCTTGTGAGCGAGGTTTCCGGCGTGTCGGGCCCAGTCTTTGTCGTTGTAGCTTTGGCTCGGTTTGTGAGCCATCAGCTTGTCCAAGTCGGCGTCCAGCTGCTCTTGGCTCGGGGGCTCTGAGTCACTGGCGACCTTGGGCAGGAGTGGAGGTGTTGTGGATCTCGGCCATGTCTCCAGGTTGTCCCAGCGGGCTGCGGGACAGGAAGACCGGAACAATACTGGCTCACTGCGGGCGAGAGGAGCACAGCACACACACACAAGAAAGCAAAACCACTGCAAGTTCGTTTACAAGCTAATGAATTATGCTAATACGGGCTATGCCGTCTATGAGAATTTTGGCTAACTGATGCAGACAGTTAGATTGGGACAATTTGCGTAGGTCAGCGCAAGGCCTAAATAAAGATTTTGACAGGGCGGCAGCCTAGTGGGTCACATGGTGACGCTAGCTGCTCAGTGGTCGATCTGTTATTTAGCTGTCCTTTATGTCATAGGTTCTGTCTCTAGGTGAACTGAAAGAAACAAATCACACCAGAACAAAAAAAAAATAGTGTGATAGAAAAGATTGCAGTAAAATTAAACAGAACAAATTAATAGGTCTGTAATAAAATGGGAGATATACTAAGACAGAGAGTGTTACAGGGGATAGGGAGCCTGAGCCTGCTATCCCGCTGGATTTATAGCCGGGCCCACGGGCTAGTGGGTTTACCGGTGGAAAGCCTTATTTAGTTTGCCTGGGTGAATTGAGGTCACTCTGGTTGGAGCCAGCGTCGTGGTTAATCCTTCCGTCGTCCCCACGCTCAACCGCCGTGTCCTCGGGCCTCTCTGTTCATCTGTACCAAGGTGCGTTCCTCTCAAACAATCTGCGACTTTGGAGTGCCAGATTTCTGATGACACAGTTTTATGTGTAGCACCAATGGGGAGAGACAGAAAAGTCCGAGACTCACTCACGGTCCGCGCGGGTAACGCCAGTCAGACAAACCAGCTTGCCGGAAACCAGCCAGAGATGACCGTCAAATCACCACCTGGGGAATTCTACGTACAAATACAGAACAGGATTTAGCAAGCGAAACTCAAAGTGAATTAAGGTTTTCTTGTTTAACCCAATGGAGTACTTATGTATGTAGAAATAAAGGCAAAGGCTTTATTAAATAATAGTAAACAAAAAGGAAATTATGATAATGTTGGTAATTATCAAAATGACCTAACCCAAAAGAGAAAATAGAAAATAACGAAAGCCAGAGGCACAAAGGAGGAGGCAGGTAGTAGCGTGTTTGTGTCACTTGAATAGACAAACTTAATTCAAATTTAATTCAAATAGGGTTAAATTAAATTTAAATAAGCATGTACGAAGAATTAAAGGGAAAATCAGAATCATATCAAATAATCACTAATGATAGCAGTGAAGTATCATCCACAATTATTAGATAATCAAAAACGAAAGGTAGAACTGGAGAGAGCAGGCTGAACGCAGGAGGAAGTGAACCGTAGTAGTGGGTTTTTGCCACCAGGGGGTGGTTAACCTGGTTGAATCAGCCACCTTAATTTAAATTTAAATTCAAAGGAGTTGAAATCAAATCTAAATATGCGTGTAAGGGGATTGAAAAGTCAAGATGATATCCTATAATAATTAACGACAACAGTGAAGTATCGTCAATAATTATACAATAATCAGAAGGGAAAGGTAGAAATAAAACAATTCATAACGGAATGAAAAGAGAGAAAACAAAATTGACATGAGAGACTTAATTCAAATTAAAGTTAGGAATTTGATATTCCAAACCGAATTTGAATAAGTGTAAGACGAGTTAATGATCAGCATAATATCTGATGATAAATCAGATGGCTGAATAGGCAACTTGATTTAAATTAAAATTAAAATTTGTTAAACTCAATTTAAATAAGCGTGTACCGAAAGTTAAAGATCAGAATTATCTCTGATAATAATCAAGATTACTGCAAGGTATCATTAATAATTATGAAATAATCCAAAGAGAGAAGTAGAAATAAAACAATTCACAACGGAATGGGAAAAAAAAAAGGAAAAGAGGAATTGACATGAGAAGCTTAATTCAAATTTAAATTAGGAATTTGATATTCCAAACCAAATTTGAATAAGTGTAAGACGAGTTAAAGATCAGAATAATATCTGATGATAATCACGACTACTGTAAGGTATCCGTGATGGCACATCAAATAAAACCAACTGGAAATTGACCACTTCAAAACAGAATGAAAGCAGGAAAAGTGATAAACCGACTTAGCAGGGGATGCCAGAGGGAGCGCCCCTTTTTAAGTGGGTATCAGTGACTGAGCTGAGAGTCTTAACTTAAATTTTAATTCAAAGCTTGTTTGAATCAAATTCAAAATAATTGTAATCAGTCAGGGGCAGGACAATCTAACATCCAATAATATTTAGCACAAGCAGAGCTGTTAATGCACATATATATATTGAAGTTAGACCGCAGAGTTCATTATCACAGGGAAAATGAAAAAGAGAGGAAAAAAAAAACAAGAGAGAATTTGAAAACAAAGTGACCTGTTTGCCAATACCCACACGGTGGCGCAATTTAGCTCGCGCAGAATGATGTCACGGAGCGGAAGTAATCAGACTATACTGGAAGGCTGCCCTCCAGTGTTCGTCAGCGGAATTACATTCAGTGTGATTTTACGCTGAGAATTTCTTTCTCCTAACGTCCACACGATGGCGCCATTTGAAGTCATGGGGTTGAAGTAACTTGCACTATTAAGCACTAAAAAGGTGTCTTTAGTGTTTGTCAGCGGAACTGAGCACTCGGCTTCAGAGTGATTTAACTCTGAGTGCGTTTCTATGCGTCAGTTGTCTGCAAAAAAATCACAATTATTTCAAAATCTCAAAATCTCGGCGGATTTTTGGTGCTATATTTCACAAAAGTGTGTGGCAGGATTTCTTCACTGCACTACACGTAAATTGTGGACAACAGGAATTATTCATCTGTTGCTTCGGCTCCCGATAACATTTATCAAATGGCATTGATTAAAAATGTTTTCAGTTTTGGATTTTTATCGGTGCTATATTTATTTAACACGTTAGCAGGTTTTCTTCGCTGCGTCGTGCAAAAGGAAACAGGAATTATTCATCTGTATTCGACTCCAAGCATATATCAAATAGCACTTGACATGCTTTTCGGTTTTTTACAATTGAGTAGCTAAGTCAATGTTTTTTTCAAACCAGGAGTTCATCGTTACTCTAACGATTATAATATCAGGCCTTTTACTACTGAATCAAAGGACTCTCGCTTTGATCAGATTGTCTCACACTAGAAAGAGATTCCTTCGTCTTAATAGGCGGTTTTAGACATATTAAAATGTATCACCTGCAGAGAGTTGTCTTCATCTCAAAACAGGACATTCGTGATATTAATACTGCAGTGTAATCATTTAACAGTGATAAAAACATGTCTATGCATATTTTAGCGGCTGTTAACATGTAACGTTACTGACTGACGTCGGGTTTTTGCCTGTCAGTTAGGAGTGAGTTCGCAGTGCGACTTATCTCACAATTTCAAAATTCCATATCGTGCGTGCACAAAATTATTAATAACCATATAAACAGATTGAAACTGAATTTGCTCATAAAACAAAGTTTGAAATGCCCGCATCCTCCACCATCTTTGTAGCCACATTGAGATGTGTCTTAATTAGCTCAAATTATGCATAGGGAATTTTAATAATTAATCATGAATATGATTAATATATTGCATATTACAGTTAAATTATCGAAATTGAAAATAGATCGATTGTATATATGAATGGTAAATCATAACGAATTATAATTCCTCATTCATATATCAATGGTCTCATTACAGATCGATTATATGAGACAACTTTAAGGGAATCAATTTAGTTTATCAAACAATCGGTTTGTCCAGCAAACAGCCGTAAGGTTAACTAACCAACTTCTCAACAAGGTTGTCCCTGTTTATAAACTCCAAGAAATCTCAATGTTCCGGCCGTGAACATTAATTTTCAGGTGTTTATAAAATTACGTTACTGATATAGTAACAACTTGTAAAGCTTTTGTAGCAGGACCGCATTTCATTGACTTGTAAAGTATGAGCATTCAAAAACAATCAAGAATATAATGGTTTTAATAAAATGAAACTACGGATACAGAATTCTACATTTACACACGGGATACATGTATGTACAGTAAACAGTAAAACTAATGATACAGACGAACAACAAACAGGAGTGAGAGAGAGAGATTGCGAGAGCGCAAGATTGGGAGTGAGAGAGAGAGAGAGAGAGAGAGAGAGAGTGAGAAGATGAGAGGTCTTCTGGTTTGGCAACATTCATCACAGACAGAACCTTTTAGACACCAAGGATCAACAGATCTCAAATAAGCATAGTAAAACGGATACTTGCACAGGTACCGCTCTTGGGTGTGACCGATCTGAAAACGGCGTGTGCGTGTATCTCTGTCAGGTGGATGCCGAGCGTTCGGGTTCGTCCAGCGAGCGCGGCGTGTTTGAATGTCCTTGTAGGTGAAGCTTGCCAGTCTGGTTGTGTTCATTTTCTTCGCGAGAAGACATGAACAGAGGAGACTTCGAAAAAGATAAAATAAACTTGAAGAAAACAAAGAGAGAAACGATGGATCATCACACTAAGGCGATGTCCAGACGCACGAGGGGTCACATGATGAAGCCACGAAGAGCAGGAAGAGCCAGGGAGTTTAGGCAGAGAGTTTTCAGGAAACTTTCCGAAGGGTTTCAGCAGACAGTCAAGGGAAGCTCGGCGCGTCTCTTTAAGGACACTTAGGTTCACGCCCCTTCTGGCATGAAGGCACCAATCAGCTGGGAGAAAAGTGCCGCGGAAGATTCTTCTTTGTCTTGTCAGGATCATTTATGATGGTATAACATTTTGTCATTCCTACCCAGAAAGATTGTACAGACCGGACAATAGATTTTACAGTAATATCCTATCTATGACTGGTTCAGTCAAGACAAGGCGGTCAAACAGCCACCAGACATGGCAGGTAAAAGTAGAAGAACATAGGGTTACATTCATATGCAGAATTACAAGCATTTTAAAGTTGGTTAACACACAATAAAATTGTCAGTACTTCCAGTACGGCATGTGACGACATCTAAGCACAAAATGAATACATTTAAAACATTTAGAGGTACTTTCCCCTGAAAAGTTCCATGGCTGGTGTTTGTGTGTGTGGAATGCGTAATTGTCTGTCAGCACTCAGGCAGCATTGTGAATTGACTTACTCATTGCACAATTGCTCTATTGTTAGGTGGTCAGACCAAGGAGCCCCTAAGGGGTCGCGTGGTCTTCGGCCGGACTCGAGATGGACTCGTGATCTCATCTCGAGTCACATGTCCAGGGCTGACTCAACTCGTAAGCAAAGCATTCCGTTGTTCATTCATTAGAGAAAAATGCTGCATGTGCGAGTCATAGTCAATGATTTAATCAATTCAAAACACTACCCCCTTTGTTTCACGAATGGAAGTTAAGGGGAACTTAACTAAATTAGAATCTAGTTAATTCACTCCCCATACCAGAGCTGGCTCGATTACCTATCTGATTATCACTACATATCTAAATATTTTATTTTGAACTATTCTATTAATAATAAATTAGTAACTTCCTTTTAATTTGGTAGGATAATATTAGCAATACTATTATGTTTAAATGTGTTCCCCGGTACATTTTTTGCCATGTCTGCTTATTATACTGCGTTTTTTAAGGGGCTTGTTTTGCTCTTTTTGTGATATCTGGCAACCCGTCACCTGGAGCTTTAATCAAGAGACGTTCAGTTGTGTCAAGTTCAGAAGTGACTAGAAGGAGAGCAGCAGTATGAAAACCGAACAGCAGCTGCTGTTAATGTTGACTAAGAAGTTTAAATTATACACACCTTGTAACTGCGTCATTATTTAATATTTTACCCCAGCCGGTACACACTGACACACCGCGCTCCCTCTGGGTGCAAATCCACTTGTCCGTGCGATACTTCTGTCGCGCCGCGCTCCGCTTTATTCCTATGGGTGACGTCACGCGACTTTAACGCGCCCGCAAAGCATCCCGGGAAGGCGGTGCTTCATTTGGAAAAATGCTGCGCGGCAAAAGCTGGCCGATGCCCATCTTTATGCAAATGAATTCCATTGAACGCGCCGCGTCTATCCAATAGAAGTAGAGCATATGGAGACGGGGGGAAGTCTCTCGCAGGTCCTCTTCTCTAGACTGGCCGCTGGCTCAAAACCATGCCCATAGCGGTAAACTTGAGGAACGGCCATCAAAGTACAAATGTGGGGAGGCGTCGCGACAACACGCGACTGTTTGTCGCAAAAGTGGATCTCTACCGTCTCACGGTGCGGATCCACTTGTCCGTGCGACACTTCAGTCGCACCACGCTCCGCTTTATTCCTATGGGTGACGTCACGCAACTTTAACGCGCCCGCAAAGCATCTCGGGAAGGCGGCGCTTCATTTGAAAAAATGCTGCGCGTCCAAAAGCGTCCACGCGACTGTCGTGTCGCAAAAGTGGATCTCTACCGTGACGGTACTGATCCACTTTTGTCGCACGCCTCTCCACATTTGTAAGTTGATGGGCGTTCCTCAAGTTTACCGCTATGGGCTTGGTTTTGACCCAACTGCCAGTCAAGAACAAAGGCCCCTCGAGAGACTACTTCTATCGGATAGACGCATCGCGTTTGACAGATTCATATGAAGGTAAATCAGTAGCTAAACTCGAGAGCACGTAGATGTGAATTTGAGAACTTGTACAATAAATATTCGTACTTGTATGTGAACATTTACACTTACAGCTCCGATGTGAAAACCTGTAAAATAAAAATCTGAACTTGAATGCTGACATTTGCACTCGCAGACAATAGTCACAAACCTGTATTCTGAATCTGAAGCTGCAGACAAGCAGTCACAAATGTGTAAAATGCCATTCACAAAGATACAACGACAGACACAAACTTGTAATACAAATTTGCACTTCTTCTAACATTCAAATTCGCAGTACAACCTCAAATTGGCACTTGCAACTTCTCAAATCTGTCACTGCAAGTTCAAATTTAGCGCCTTGACTTTTGCTACTCTTTTCGCGATATATGAGGTGCAAAACTGATTTGTGCACTTGTAACTCAGTGGCGGCGAGAGCGGAAGGGGGGCGGGAGCGGGGGTGTTCGAAGGAGCCGTTTTATTGGTTGGCGCCTAGCCAATGAAATGGGACTTCTATTGTACGCGATGATGTCACGAAACCCGCCTCCTCGTGGATGTTCTGAAACGCTAACATGGCTTAATGCATTAGACTGATTTAAAAGACATAAATGATATTATCAAACTCAGTAAACACAATAATGCATACTAGAGAAAAGCAGATGAGCACAGAATATGAACGCAACACGTTAACTTAAGACAGTGGTATTAAAAGACCAAACTCAGGAAACACCATAAATAAAGCATACAGAAAAGCAATTGAGCAGAAAATGAACGCAACTCGTTTAATTGTACGTTAAGCATTTTCCTCTCATAGAAAACCAAGAAAACGCTTAATGAGGCTTAATGGACCAACAGTTATATATGAAGAGTTCAGATGCAAAAGCCTCTGAGTGCCATTTGAAATTTTCTTCTAGAATGATCATTTTTATCAAGCTTAATATGACCATATTATCTACGCTAATATTAGTGTCTTTGTTTATCCAATAAACAAAGACACTAATAGTGAAAGCTAACTCCATGTTTCCTAATGATATCTCCTAATGGTAGCATGTACAGAGTGAACAGCAGCGGTCCTAGTACTGAGCCTTGTGGGACGCCATACTGAACTTGTGATCGATAAGACATCTCTTCATTTACTGCTACAAACTGATAACGGTCAGTTAAGTATGATTTAAACCATGCTAATGCAATTCCACTAATGCCAACATAGTTTTCTAGTCTATTTAAAAGAATGTTGTGGTCAATGGTGTCAAATGCAGCACTAAGATCGAGTAACACTAATAGAGAGATACAACCACGATCGGATGATAAGAGCAAATCATTTGTGACTCTAATGAGAGCGGTCTCAGTGCTATGGTACGGTCTAAATCCGGACTGAAAATCCTCGCAGATATCATTTCTTTCTAGAAAGGAACATAGTTGTGAAGATACTGCTTTTTCTAATATCTTTGAAAGAAAAGGCAGATTCGAGATCGGCCTGTAATTGACTAATTCTGTAGGATCAAGTTGTGGTTTTTTAACAAGCGGTTTTATCATAGCCAGTTTAACCCTCTGATGGTCTTCAAAAAAAAGTCACACTCGTGGTCTTCGGGGTCTATTGGACCCCAGACAACAACATTTAATTTTGTAACCGAACAATATATTTTTTTTTAACAAATATAATTTTACTCTGTTTATTAATGTTTTTACTCAACATTTGTGCAGTTTTTGGAGAATTTATGATTTTTTTTTAAATTTCTATAAATAAATTAATAAATATTTAATTAAATAGGATTTTTACAAAAAAAACAGCATTTTATGTTAAATAAACTTTATAAAAGACCCAGATTTCTAACTTTCATTCCTGGGGATACCATGGATAATTTTACAAGGTTTAATGTAAGATTTTTGCCCATTTTTTGGAAAATACAGGTTAAAATTTGTAATAAATCACTTTAACCACTAGATGGCTATAGAGCTCCATTATATGCTATTTGCTATTTGAATTACTGAAAGATATAGTTTCTAAAGTTGGATTCAGTTGGATTTATATCTAAATATTATAAAATCACAATTATAACAAAAATAAAATAATTTTTGTCAAAATTTAGCATTTTTTGTACTGAAAAAACACTATGCATGGTAAACCGCATGACTTCTGCAGACAGGGTTGGAGCAGGTTTGGCACTTCACTGTTGTTGTTGTTGTTGTGTGTGTGTGTGTACATTTTATTTTTATTTTTATGTGTACAGTGTCACCAATTTATTTTTGTGGTGGTTCTTCATTTTGTATGATTTTATTTGACAAATTATAAGACTTTTTATAGCCTTACAAATGTATACCTGTGTGTGTGTGTGTGTTTGTGTGTCTGTGTGTGTGTGTGTGTGTGTGTGTGTGTGTGTGTGTGTGTGTGTGTGTGTGTGTGTGTGTGTGTGTGTGTGTGTGTGTGTGTGTGTGTGTGTGTGTGTGTATGTGTGTGTGCGCACATTTTCAATGCGTCTAAGTGTTACCAATTTATTTTTCTGGTGGTTCTGCATTTTAGATTATTTTATTTTACAAATGATAAGAGAACAGTTTTTATAGTCTGTATGTATTCCTGTATAAATGTATTCCTCTTTATTTGTGTGTTTGTGTGTGTGTGTGCGCCTGTGGTGAGCATGATAATTTTGGATTGTGGATGTTTTTTGCATTGTTGGAAGTGTTATTTCCAATTTATTTCTGTCATTTCTGTCTATGTGTTCTACGTTGTTTCTGATTTTGATGATGTTATTTTGTCTATTTTGATTGCGGGGTCCAATAGACCCCGAAGACCACGAGTGTGACTATTTTTGTCACGCCAACATAAAAACAGATATCATTAAATTTTTTTTTAAATTTTTTTTTGTAGATCTAGAAAGTGTTGAGAGCCGTAGAAAGTTTCAAACCATTTGGACAAAGAGAACATTTTTTTTAATTTGAGCAAAAGTCATTTGGGGTCCAATAGACCCCGAAGACCATCAGAGGGTTAAAGGTTTTTGGTACGTATCCTAGAGACAAAGATGAATTAATGATATTAAGAAGAGGATATATGACCTCTGGAAACATCTCTTTCAGTAGCTTAGTCGGTATAGGATCTAACATACAAGTTGTCGATTTAGATGAATTAACAAGTTTGCAGAATTCTTCCTCTCCTATAGCAACAAATAAATCAAATTTTTCCTCAGGGAGACTACAATGCACTTCCTGATGCGATACTGTGGTAGACGGTTGCATAGTTATAATTTTGTCCCTGACATTATCAATCTTATAATTGAAGAAGTTCATAAAGTCATCACTGCCGTGTTGCTTTGACACTTCTGAGCTTGAAGCTTTCTTTTTCGTTAGTTTAGCCACTGTTTCAAATAAATACCTAGGATTATGTTTATTTTCTTCTAATAGGTTTGAAAAATAAGCAGATCAAGCAGCTTTTAAAGCCTCTCTGTAAGCAATTGAGCTCTCTTTCCACTAAATCCGAAATACCTCTAGTTTAGTTTTCTTCCAGTTGCGCTCCATTTTTCTGGCTGCTCTCTTTAGGGCCTGAGTGTGCTCGCTGTACCACGGCGTTGGACTATTTTCTTTAATCTTCTTTAAGCGCAACGGAGCAACTGCGTCTAAAGTGCTGGAAAAGAGAGAGTTAAACGTTTCTGTTGCAATATCGAGTTCTTCTAAGCTATCTGGGATGCTGAGATGATGAAACTGATTAGGAAGATTATTGATAAAGCAATCTTTAGTGGCAGAAGTTATAGGTCTAACGTATTTATAACACGGAGTCGGCTTTGCAGCCTTGGCTAAATGTAATTTACATGAGACTAGATAATGATCTGAGATGTCATCGCTCTGCTGCAGAATTTCAACAGCATCAACATCTATTCCATGTGATAATATTAGATCTAGAGTATGATTACGACAATGAGTAGGTCCTGACACGTGTTGTCTAACTCCAATTGAGTTTACAATGTCTTTAAATGCCAATCCCAAAGCATCTTTTTCATTATCTACATGTATATTAAAATCACCAACAATTAGTACTTTATCTGCAGCCAATACTAAATCTGATAGAAAGTCCGCAAATTCTTTGATAAAATGTTTATGGTGCCCTGGTGGCCTGTACACAGTAGCCAGCATAATTCTCAAATGTGATTTATCGTTTACACTACCGGTATATATTTTTACATTAAGCACCAATACTTCAAAAGAAGTATATTTAAAGCTACATTTCTTAGTGGTTTTGAAAATATTACTATAAATTACAGCAACACCTCACCCTTTGCCTTTCAGACGAGGTTCATTTTTATAACTGTAATCTTGTGGGGTTGACTCATTTAAAATAATGTAATCGTTTGGTTTTAGCCAGGTTTCTGTCAAACACAGCATATCAAGATTATAATCTGAAATCATATCATTAACTATGAGAGATTTTGAAGTAAGGGATCGAATATTCAGCAACCCAAGCTTTATCATTTGCTCATCTGTATTATATCTGTTTTTTATTTGTTGAACATCAATTAAATTTTTAACCTGACGTTTTTTGGATTTCCAAATTCGGGGAACAGACACAGTCTCTATATGATGATATCTAGGTGAAAGAGGCTCTATGTGATGGGATTTATCTGACCTTGGTGACGTGAGGCCGCTAGCAGACGGTCGGTTTAGCCAGTCTGTCTGCTTCCTGACCTGAGCCCCAGATTGTCATGTTTTAGCTCTAAGACTATGAGCCAAATTACTAGAGAGAAGAGCAGCACCAGCCCAGGAGGGATGGATACCATCTCTTTTCAACAGATCAGGCTTGCCCCAAAAACTTTTCCAATTGTCTATGAATTTTATATTATTCTGCGGACACCACTTCGACAGCCAACCATTCAGTGAGGCCAATCGGCTAACTATCTCATCACTCCTGCGTACAGGAAGGGGGCCAGAGCAAATTACAGTTTTTACAGCAAATTACATCTTTATGTCCATTTGCATAAAGATGGGCATCGGCCAGCTTTTTGACGCGCAGCATTTTTCCAAATGAAGCGCCGCCTTCCCGGGATGCTTTGCGGGCGCGTTAAAGTCGCGTGACGTCACCCATAGGAATAAAGTGGAGTGCGGCGTGACTGAAGTGTAGCACGGACAAGTGGATCAGTACCGTCAATGTGTGTTCGCGCACGTCTTTTGCATCAGTAAAATGCGATTGGTTCATTTGAGTGTCAAGTTGTAATCACGGATCGAATCAAATGAAGATTTTATTAGCTGGTTCAGTGGCCAATTGTTTGGAGTTAGAAATATATAATTCGCGCTGCATATTTAGTAATTTTGCCTCAGGTACCGAATCCGAGACTACCTGGAGGAGGTGCTCTGAGTTCGGCTGCTCCCGAACCGTGCCGCGGTTCGCGTGAATGTGAAAGAATCACGGACTCGGGTGCGCACTTAGTAGAGTGACCTGCGCATGCGTTTTAGCTGATTATGATGTATTTAGTTAAATAAAAAACATGTAAGGGATGATAGTGTTGATGATTTACTTTGGATACGAGCGAGAGTGAGTCTGCAGTGTATTCGCACACACACATAGCGCGTGGACTCAGGCCAACAAATTATTGGAAGTCCACTGTCTCCTGCGTTTGCAATCAGCAGAAAGCCAAATGCGATACACAGTAAACCTGTGTTGTTCACTCAGCTGCGCATATCAACACCAAATTAATAAAAAACACAATATATTGACCCACGTTCTGTTTTCTATCATGCATTGTGCATGTTTGTGATGACGTAAGATGCACGCAAACGCACCAGCATTCGATAGAATCAAGTTGAGTGTGAAACCAGGCCAACGCTGCGGGGGACGCCGGGAACAATCACTCTCGGGCCGCAGCAAACGATTTATTTCGCCATTTAATAAACAAAATATTCGGTCAGATAGGTATTTGTTGTGAAAGAAACAGTTACAATTTCAAGCACTTTCAAGCATTTTATAAAAAATTTAAGCACTTTTCAAACCTTGAAAACACAACATCAAAATTCAAGTATTTTCAAGGATTTCAAGCAACCGTACGAACCCTGGGCCTAGCCAGTCTTCAGACCTTAATCCTATAGAAAATCTGTGGAAGAAGCGGAAACTTCGAGTTGCAAAGCGACAGCCAAGAAACCTTGAGGATTTAGAGAGGATCTGTAAAGAGGAATGGACCAAAATTCCTTCTGAGATGTGTGGAAAGCTGGTGACCAACTACAAGAAACGTCTTACCTCTTTGCTTGCCAACAAGGGTTTCTCCACCAAGTACCAAATTATGTTTTGCTTGGGGTTCAAATACTTATTTCACTCACTGAAATGCAAATCAATTTATAAACTGAATAAAATTTTTAATGTGTTTTTTCTGAATGTTTTGGTTGATATTCTGCCGCTATCCGTTAAAATAAACCGACCATAAAAATTATTGACCCTTCATTTCTTTGTAAGTAGGCAAACTTACCACGCTCGGCACCATGCTCAGTACACAACACAACTCGCGTGGACCGAGAAGTGCACGTCCCGAGCTAACTCTGAACCGCACTCACCACAAGACACTAGGGCCCTATTTACACTTTGTCTGCATCCGAAATCGCATGCTTCCCTACTTTATTGTAGGGTGACAAACGAATAACCTAACGTAACCTCGGTTCTCTCTAGATGAGGGAACGAGTATTGCGTAAGCTAGCTTACGCTACGGGAAAGATTCATCTTTTCTGAGAATTTGAAGCTAAAAAATTATCCTATAATTTTGTATCCATTGTCAACGCAGTTCAGCTGCAGCAGACCATGAGCGGGCTAGCTAGCAGCTCATTGGTTCGCTCACAGAGAACTGCTTAAGCCTATGAGGAGACGCGAATGAACTCTCGGCCAATGAGAGTCTGACCTGCTCTCATTGCGTCAGAGCCCGCCGAAACGGGCGTGGTCAGAGAGTATAAATTAGCGTCCCCAGGCTGTAAACTCTGGTTTTCATAGAATGAAGCGAGAACGATAGAAGCACAAGCACGGCCAGGAACGCAATACTCGTTCCCTCATCTAGAGAGAACCGAGGTTATGTTAGGTAACCGATTCGTTCTCTTACGAGAGGTTCTCTCGTATTGCGTAAGCTAGCTTACGCTACGGGAATACCTGGTCAACGCCGTGCGTGCTAAGCATCCACTATGAGTCCCAGGGGAGACCCCGGGGAACCCTTACGAGTGGGAATAATTATATGTACCTGTGACAAAGGCCAGCAGAGCGGGCCGGAGATTGTGTAGTACATAAGCACATGATAGAGAGGGACAGAGCGAAACCGGTCTGTGTGAATGACTCCCTATAGTGCAGCTCAACCAGAAGAGCTGTAACATACTAGACTGCTAGTAGTTTAGCCTGCAAGACGGGAACTTCCAGATTGTAAAATCTGACAAAGGTGGAGGGGGAAGCCCATCCCGCTGCCACACAAATGTCATGAATGGAAATTCCGCTGGACCATGCCCACGATGAGGCCATGCCTCTAGTGGAATGAGCCCTGATGCCCAGAGGGCATGGCAGGTCTTTTGATGCGTATGCGGCTGCAATGGCATCAACTATCCATCTGGATAGAGTCTGTTTCGAGGCGGCCAACCCCTTGGTGCGCCCACCGAACGAAACAAAAAGCTGCTCGGATCGTCTGACCGGAGCAGTGCGAGTAATGTATAATCTCAGGGCCCTGTCCGGACACAGGAGATTAGAGTCAGATTCGCTATCGGATGCAGGCAGAGCCGATAGGGAAATAACTTGTGCCCTGAACGGGGTACCAATCGCTTTTGGGACATAACCATGTCTAGGTTTGAGAGCGACTAAGGAGTCATTGGGCCCAAACTCGAGACAGGAAGCGCTAATGGACAGCGCGTGAAGGTCTCCCACACGTTTTACTGACGCGAGTGCGAGCAGAAAAACTGTTTTGAGCGAAAGGTATTTGAGGTCCACGGTGTTTAGTGGTTCGAATGGAGGGGCTTTCATAGCTTCGAGAACTATGGAAAGGTCCCAAATCGGCACCGAAGGGGGGTGTGGGGGGTTCATCCTTCTAGCTCCTCTGAGGAAGCGGATGACCAAGCCATCTTTGCCCAGTGACTGGCCGCGCCGGGGTTCAACGAATGCCCATGTCCAACATCTCTTGGAGAAAAACTAGCAAGGAAGGAGCCTCGCATAACCGTGGGTCCAAGTTTCTGTCGGTGCACCATTTAGAGAACACAGACCATTTAGACGCATATAGCCTTCTAGTAGAAGCCGCTCTAGCCTGTATGATCGTGTTTAACACTCCCTCTGGCAAAGCAACGGGTAGTTGTTGATCACCCACGCATGTAGCGCCCAGCGCTCTGGGTGGGGATGCCAGATCGTGCCGCGAGCTTGAGAGAGGAGATCTGCTCTGATTGGAATGGGCCACGGGGCTGACTGTGACAGCTGAGTGAGCTCCGGAAACCAAGTCTGACCCTCCCAACGCGGGGCTATGAGGAGCACCGAGTGGCGTGTTTCCCTGATTCTCTGAAGCACTTGTGGTAGCAGAGAAACCGTAGGGAATGCATAAAGCGGCCGGCTGGGCCAGGTCTGGGCTAGCGCGTCCTCGATCTTTGAGAAAAATATTGGGCAGTGGGTGTTCTCTTCTGAGGCGAAGAGGTCCCCCTCTGCTCTGCCGAATATTCGCCACAGCTTTTGGACTGTAAGAGTGTGCAGGGACCATTCCCCGGGGGGAATGGGGTTCCTGGACAGACTGTCTGGACCGTCGTTCAGATGACCCGGCACGTGCGTCGCTCTGAGCGAGAGCAGGTGACACTGAGACCAAACTAAGATGCGTTCTGTCAGACGGAGGAGATTCCTGGATCTGACTCCGCCCTGACGGTTTAGATAGGAGACCACGGCTATATTGTCTGAATAGATCAGCACGTGGTGACCGTGAATGCACGGAAGAAAGCGCGTGAGCGCGTTCTCGACCGCCAGCATCTCCAAACAGTTTATGTGGAGGAGGCTCTCCTGAGCTGACCAGGGGCCGAAGGCCGGTGAGCCCTCGCAGACCGCACCCAAACCCGCGTTGGATGCGTCTATCGAGATGACTTTTCGGCGAGAAAAGGTCCCCATGGAAACGCCCCGCTGAAACCATTCTGCCACAGTCCATGGCTGCAGAGCTGTGATACAGGACTGCGTTACTTTTATCAGCTGGCGGCCCGTGGTCCACGCACGGTGAGACACACGGCTCTTCGACCAGAGCTGAAGCGGGCGCATGCGCAGTAACCCCAGCTGGAGCACCGCGGAGGCTGAGGCCATGTAACCCAACGCCTTCTGAAAAGTTTTCAGAGGTGTGAGTCTGTTCATCTGAAAAGATGCGGCGAGACGCTGAACACGGCGCGCGTGCTGTGTTGACAGACGAGCCGTCATCGTGACCGAGTCTAGCTCTATACCCAAGAAGGAGATAGTTTGACTGGGTTGTAGTGCGCTCTTTGTCCAGTTGACAGAGAGGCCCAAAGCTTTCAGATGGTCGAGGAGAACTGTACGATGAGACAGTAGCTCTCTCTGAGATTGTGCCAAAATCAGCCAGTCGTCCAAAAAGTTCAGTATTCGCAGCCCCTGACTCCGCAGGAGGATTTACGAGGATTCTCCTAGGCTTAAGCAGTTCTCTGTGAGTGAACCAATGAGCTGCTAGCTAGCCCGCTCATGGTCTGCTGCAGCTGAACTGCGTTGACAATGGATACAAAATTATAGGATAATTTTTTGGCTTCAAATTCTCAGAAAAGATTAATCTTTCCCGTAGCGTAAGCTAGCTTACACAATACGAGAGAACCTCTCGTAAGAGAACAGAAGGTGACAAAAGTATGCCTGAATTCACAGTACTCATAAAATATATAAAGTTATGAAATTTAACTTTGCCTTTAGCCAAATTGATTTGCTCTGGAACAAGTAATAGATTAATAAGACCAAAGACTACCTATTTGATATACACAAAATGAATTATATCTTATGTTTAACCACTATCTACGTAAGAGCCAGTGGCGAATTCCCAAAGAATTGGCCAAGATAAAGCTGAAATGCAGTTCTACCAGAAAGACTCGCAGGCAAAATAACGTAACAACCATACATTTATTAAAAGCCCAGCAAGCAAGTATTGTGATATAAAGTTATTTGCCGTAGGCCCCGTCCGTAGCTCGCAATCCGAGGGTACGGAATCTGCATTTCCTGCCTAAAGACGAAGGCAGGGGCGCAGCCGACCCCCTGGGAGGTATGGGAAGGGACCATCCTGGTGGTGGTGGGGAGGATGGAGGTGAATGTAGGCGTCAGCATCTGCGAACTCAGACATGTGTAAGTACCGATCTTTTATACTACAAGTATTAGAACACGATTGGATAGATGAGAAGGATAATAAGTGACGTAACAATTGAGTCTTTCCGGCAGAACTTACGCTAAAGCTTTCATTTTCTACACAGCCTCATCCCTGACACTAGCAATCAATGACTGCTAAAGAAAAAGAAAGTTTCAGAGGACTACCTCTTGCATTTTGCATTGCTAGGAATGTATCCATGGAGACCTTTTCTGGGAAGAATTTATTTTTCTGCAGTTAAGGGATAATAGGTGCAAGATGTATAGGAATAGGTTATGCCTATACAATTATTCCTATCTTTCTTTCTTTCTTTCTTTCTTTGCCTTCCTATGGAACAATGTTTTTATGAGGCTTTATAACCATGCAGATGTTTAACAACTGCTGTTTGAAACACCATGGCCATGGCTTTAGGGACCTTGATGACAAGTCTTTGAAAGTGTTATTGTTATCAGTGTTTTCACAGCTCTGTGTGTAATGGTCAGCTGTGATCCACAGTAACTTTTAGAGCATCATCATATCTGAATGACAGTGAGTGTGCAACTGCAGCTGATCATGCTAGACCCATGCAAGCCACTTGCAAATTCTCACCCTGAAGTCAGGTAGGTAATAGGCCATAATTTACCTATACGGTGGCTTCAGAGAGATCTGCAGCAATGTTTTAGTGACATAAACTTAGCATAATGGGTTTGGAATCCATCCATCCATCGCTGTCTGTTGAATGGGACAAGTTATAGGTGATAGATTAGTAGTAATTGCCTTGGTTAGAATCATGGGTTCAAAATGATAACAACCATATACCATTGTTTCAGAAGTGTTTTTATAAATCTGTAACTGTCAGTGAATTACATGGCTGCTGCCTCATGTGTATCCTTTTGCAAATGAAACCTCAGATGAATTGTTTGTTGTAACTTGTTCAATTCTCAACAAGGCTCAATTCTAGCACCACTCCTGTTCAACCTATATATGCTCCCAATGAGCCAAATAATGAGAAAGAACCGAATCTCTTACCACAGCTATGCAGACGACACACTGCTCTACTTAGCCCTATCGCCTAACGACTACAGCCCCATTGACTCCCTGTGCCAATGCATTGATGAAGTAAACAGTTGGATGTGCCAAAACTTTCTTCAGTTAAACAAAGACAAAACTGAAGTCATTGCGTTTGGAAACAAAGATGAAGTTCTCAAGGTGAATGCATACCTTGACGCTAGGGGTCTAACAACTAAAAATAAAGTCAGGAATCTTGGTGTGTCTCTAGAGTCAGATCTTAGTGTTAGTAGTCATGTCAAAGCAATAACTAAATCAGCATACTATCATCTGAAAAATATTGCAAGAATTAGATGCTTTGTTTCCAATCAAGACTTAGAGAAACTTGTGCATGCTTTTATCACCAGCAGGGTGGATTATTGTAATGGACTCCTCACTGGCCTTCCTAAAAAGACCATAAGACAGTTGCAGCTCATACAGAACGCTGCTGCCAGGATCCTGAGCAGAACCAGAAAATATGAACACATCACACCAGTCCTCAGGTCTCTACACTGGCTCCCAGTTACATTGAGGATTGACTTTAAAGTATTATTACTGGTATATAAATCTTTTAATGGGCTAGGACCTCAATATATTGCAGATATGCTCACTGACTATAAACCTAACAGATCACTCAGATCATTAGGATCACATCAGCTAGAAATACCAAGGGTTCACTCTAAGCAAGGAGAGTCTGCTTTTAGCTATTATGCCAGCCGCAGCTGGAACCAGCTTCCAGAAGAGATCAGATGTGCTCCTACAGTAGTCACATTCAAATCCAGACTCAAAACACATCTGTTTAGCTATGCATTTACTGAATGAGCACTGTGCCACTGTTCGTCCGACTGTTTTTACTGTACTTTATTTTTTATTCTAAACTGTTTTAATTATTCTTATTTGTTTTGATTATTTTAATTTCTTCTATGTAAAGCACTTTGAATTACCATTGTGTATGAAATGTGCTATATAAATAAACTTGCCTTGCCTTGTTTTAAGTCAAGAAAACCTAACGTTTAATAAATAAAATATGTGTCAATTTATTTTTGACACAGACACACACACAATCTGTATTTGGTGGTGGGGAAAAATCTGTTCAAATCTGAACTTGTTCGTTCAGTGTCATGATGGAACCTTCTCTCTCTATATATATACACAGTTTAATAGGCGGATCATATTGGCAGTGACAGTAGAATTACTTATCCAGATAATACGAGAGATGAACGTCTGAAAATGTGCGCATGCAATAGCCTACACTGTTAGCCTGCATATAATACAACGCACTTATGTGGACATGAAACATGAAGCTAACGAGAGAGACAAAATTCTTCGCATAGTCATTCACATGTTAAATGAAACACTGTAATTATACTCCCCTCTTCAGAGTCCAGTACACAATTCTAATATGACAATATTTACGCAGACACTTATGACTGACATCACAGCAGACCATATGGGAAGCACATCTTCAGAGCGGGAGGGTCCTTTCCACCAATAAGTGGCGCAATCAGGGTAGTGGGCGTGTCCTTTACGGCTGTAAGTTTGGTTGTGCTCGCTGAGAACTTGATACAGTGTTGCAGTAAATCAGAAAGAGCTACAGTAACAGCGTTGAAATTTGTCACCCTGTTGCAAGTATTTTTGGCCAGTGATACAAGCGATCGATATCATTGCCGTCTCCCGTTTGGGGAAGAGTTGAGTTGTTGAGCAAGGAAGTACATCGGATCGTTTTAAAGAACAGTTTCAGAGAGAATCGACACAAATTTGACTGGAAATGTCTGAAAACAAACCGAATGATGATCCGAAGTTATCCACGACGGACAGAGTGGTTAAATGTAAGTAGAAACCCCATGCCACTCAAGACCGATCGGTCTAACGGACTATTTAAAGTGAGAAAACGTTGAGATTTGAGTGTATGCGTGTACCTGGAATGAACAGTCGTTCTATGGTTTGGTCATGCTCTATAACAGGCTGTGAGATCTGCCCATGGACAAATGGGTGGTAGACGGGCTGTATTGGTAAAAGTAGGAAGTAAAGGTAGTTGTAATAATGACAGAGGGGTTGCATGTCTTATTTTTTCAAAGAAACGCAAAATAAAGCATCAATTTTCAAGTCAACAAAATGTTTTTATATTTGCAACAGTTGTAGTTCGTGAGTTGTAATGGACGTGTCATTGCGCGCTGGTTATTTTGGACAAAATGTAGATATTGCACAATATTGACTGACAGCTTGAAGGAGCCAACGTAACACTGGGTTTAGGAATTTTGCATGCTCGTTTTTACTGCCTGATGATCATTTTGGACATAAGGCAGCATATGACCGGTTGGGGCCCCTGACTGGTTGGAAACAATCCCTCTCCTTGTGGCTCCTATGTGCAATCGGTGCAACAGACACACTTGCCGTCATGTCCCATTTGTTCTTCCTCATCAAGTCAATTGCTATCATTGTCATATTGTTGTTACTGTCACGGCAGTGGATCTAATTGTCTGACACAGCACTCTGCTGTACTTTGGTGTACCAAAACACACGAAGAGCAACACTATTGCACATATCCTATGAATGGCTATTAACTTCTGGCTTGTAATGGCTTTTGCATCAGGCATAACACTGCAGCAGTTCCAGCTGTAAGGGATCACACAAATCAAAAGCTCGGACGAGCCCAGCCATAAGCATACAACAGCCTCCTACTCCCAACGAACATACCCTCACTGATGTGATTCAGTAGCTAGACTGGGGTTTATAAGTGTGGGGATCTGATATGAATTGATTGCTCTCATAAAGGAGCCTTTGCTGCTCAGATAACTCATTTACCTTCCCCCTCCCTCCTATCAGCTCTTAGGGTGGCCCCCGTAAAACATCAGTTTCCTTTCACTGGTTAGAGGATGGAAAAGGCAAGGGCTGGGAGTGCCTTAGGAAGGAGTTGCACTTAAATGTTTAATGAGATTATTGCACAATGTGTCAGCTTGATAAGGGAAATCTAAGTAATGGGAGCTCCAGAAGTCCTTACTGCTCAGCTATGGTGTTAAGGGGCTTAGGCAGTAGGTTTTAGGTTAGGTCAGGACCGTTGTATTATCTGCAGCACTTTAAGAAATAAATTATCATACGACTGTATGATAAATAGTGTGTTTATGCTATATTTTTTTTATAATATACACTATGTTGTTCAGCCTTAAATATAGGTGATATTAATACAATGCATAGCACAGCTATTTCTCTTTTTTTATTCAACATATCATTCGACTCCTATGCTTTTAGTGTCAGTGTTTTCTAAGTTTAATATGTTGTTTGGGAAAGTCCAGTCTTGTATTGTAAGCGCTGCATCATTATTCGGATATTGTTTATTCAGCTGCCACAGCTTTGCTTTTCTCTTATGTATGGTTTTGTTTTGTCTATTGACAATTAAAATCTCTATAGCTCAATCTTTAACATGTTCACAGCATTAATAAAAATCCTTTCCTAGTGTTTTGAATTATTTTATTTTTTTTAAACTGTAATAACCCAAGAAGGGCTTCTGGGCCAGTTTGATCAGATAGAGAAGCTGAATTTAAGTGAACAGTTTAGCACTGATGATTTCTTTTGTAGCTTCTGACTGAGCAGCGCTCAATCAGACAGATCTATTATCTGCCATTCACTCTAAGCTGTTGAGAGATGAAGCTTTTAGTCGGGTGATCTTGCTTTTAAATGATCCTCACCATGCAAGGAGCTTTTATGTAATGTTGTGTACTGTCACACTTTTTCACCCACCACTCCTAATGCTAATAGAGCCTTTATGTGTTCAGAGGCTGACTGACAAGGAAAGAGGTACAGAAACAGACAGATGCTGGGAAAGACACATCCATGGTCCTTGGGTCTGACTCACTGTGGGACAAATTTCAATATTCAAGCTTGTTGTTCATTTAGACTTTGTTTTTGTTTGCGCTCTGTTAGCCCATTTCCAACAAAATGTTGTTGGTTCTTATACTGCAAACCCCTACGTTTCTATTGATTTGAGATCTGAAAATGACAAGTGACTTTACTAACCAAGAAAATGTTTTAAAATCCAGAGTAGTTTTATTAGGGGTGTAAATCGGACAGTTCATCGTGATACTATTCGATATCGATTCTCTTAGCCAGCGATACGATTTTTGCCGATACTTCAAAAAATTCTTCGATACGATTCGATTCATGGCTATATCGATCGATTAATCGATATTTAGATATTTTGTGCCACTTTATTATTAACTCACAAATACAACCAAAAGATATATAACATTAATGTTTAATTAAACACTTTGAAAATTGCACCCTCTTTCCCAATTTTGGGACATTTACAACAACACAACAAAAATTGAAAAAAGAAAGAAAGAAAGAAAAGTAAATAATGGATGGGGGATTGATAAAATCAATCAAGCTTATGGCAACAGTCAAAGTCTTTTCCAGTCTTCCAGTCTTTTGTGCAATAGTGCAAATAACTGAAGTACTCTAGTTGTAAAAAAAAAAAAAAAAAAAAAATTTACGTAATGCTAGTTGCTCTTTTGGAGTTGTCTGAGCGGAAAAGTTCTTCATCGGGGGTGACAGAGGCTGTTTTTCGTCAGCCAAATTACTCTCCTCAATTCCATGTTTCTTTTTTAGATGCTGACAAGTTTGTATTATTTCCAGAGTATTTTAGCTGGCACTGGCAATGTGTACACATAACATGGGTTTTATTTACCTGACCATCTGTTTTGGAAAATAGTACAAAATGTTTCCAAACCCACGATTTGCGTCCGACAGCAGTCACAACATTTTCTGCGTCTGTCTTTTCGCTGCTACCGCTGCTTTGTTGCTGCATCTCATTCGCAATCCGACACACACAACAAGTGACAGCCAGTAACGTTATGGTGAGAAAAAGAAAATTACATTTTTCATTTCATTGCGCTTTGGCGGAAATGACGGATATTACGTGAGGACGTGGAGAGACTGTTAAAATAAAGGTACCTCATAATCGATATTTTGCGTGTGGCATCGATGCATCGTATCGTAACACGTTTGATTGATGCATCAATCCATATCGATGTATCGTTACACCCCTAAGTTTTATTCACTATCACTGTGAAATTGTCAGATATTGTAAGGAATAATATTCATAGCAATCAATTCACACATATGATATTTGCTAATAAAAATCATTTTTAGACAAACTGAGAAAATAATTTGGATGCCGCGCAACTGGTTCATATTGCCACATCTAGGCATGCACCGATATTACAATTCTGGCCAATACTAATAAGCCAGTGATGTTAGAATGACCAATAACTGATAAATGGCCAATATTAAAACTCTATAATATATATTTAATAATTTACTATTAATAATAGTGTTTTGTTTAATATATACACTCACCGGCCACTTTATTAGGTACCCCATGCTAGTAACGGGTTGGACCCCCTTTTGCCTTCAGAACTGCCTCAATTCTTCGTGGCATAGATTCAACAAGGTGCTGGAAGCATTCCTCAGGGAGTTTGGTCCATATTGACATGATGGCATCACACAGTTGCCGCAGATTTGTCGGCTGCACATCCATGATGCGAATCTCCCGTTCCACCACATCCCAAAGATGCTCTATTGGGTTGAGATCTGGTGACTGTGGAGGCCATTTTAGTACAGTGAACTCATTGTCATGTTCAAGAAACCAATTTGAAATGATTAGAGCTTTGTGACATGGTGGAAGTAGCCATCAGAGGATGGGTACATGGTGGCCATAAAGGGATGGACATGGTCAGAAACAATGCTCAGGTAGGCCGTGGCATTTAAACGATGCCCAATTGGCACTAAGGGGCCTAAAGTGTGCCAGGAAAACATCCCCCACACCATTACACCACCACCACCAGCCTGCACAGTGGTAACAAGGCATGATGGTTCCATGTTCTCATTCTGTTTACGCCAAATTCTGACTCTAACATCTGAATGTCTCAACAGAAATCGAGACTCATCAGACCAGGCAACATTTTTCCAGTCTTCAACTGTTCAATTTTGGTGAGCTCTTGCAAATTGTAGCCTCTTTTTCCTATTTGTAGTGGAGATGAGTGGTACCCGGTGGAGTCTTCTGCTGTTGTAGCCCATCCGCCTCAAGGTTGTGCGTAGGGCTGCAACTAACGATTATTTTGATAATCGATTAATCGGACGACTATTTTTTCGATTAATCGATTAATCGGATATAAATTAAATTAGATTTTTTTTTATTATAACTAAATAAAACCGTAAATCAGGGTATTTATGTGTAAAAGTGTACTTTAAAAAGTGCAAAAGCCACACACTGAGTTTTACTAATATCAATATTTGCATTGTTTTTAATGATAATTGCTGATGGCAAGTTGACAAACATGATTATTGTTAAAAAAATGATATCCAACATATTATGTTTTAACACAATTTTTGTTAAAACAAATTTAGACAGACATGTTGTTCAGATGTGAATATCTGAACTAAAAACAAACTAAAAACATCTAAAATATATAATTCATTTAATTTTTATTTAAAATTAATTATATATAAGGAATATAAGGATAAAGAATATAATATATATTATATATAATATATAAAAGAATATAATATAAGGATAAATTGATTAAATAAATATAGAAAGACTGAAAACAATTGTGTAAAGAAAACAATTAAAACTAAACTTTTGTGAAAGTGAAATTTGTCTAAAAACTAGACAAATGCTATAAAAAGAGAACGGAATGGAGGTAACGTTACCCAGCAAGCTAACAGGCTTGAGTAAAGGACAGGAGAAATTATGCATTAGTGCACAAGCATTCGCTGAAAACCACTGAGTACAGTGACTAAAAAACAATATTTTACTGCTGCTGTTATTAACTGCCTTTGTATTTAGTGCTTCACTTTGTAAACACCGTTTTAATATAACCTATTTCTGCGGTAGCGCTATTTTAATCCATCACTTACGTTGCGAGCGAACTGATTGCGCAACCTGATGCTCGAGACAAAATACAGACATCCCAAGATCCCGGAAGTCCCGGGAGTCTCCCGCATATTGATTGCGGCTCCCTGATGCCCGCGAATTAGTTCAAACTCCCGAAATCTAGAGCGCGCAAGCAAGAGCGCACATGCGAGACCACAGAATTTCCGCCCACAGAATTGCCGCTCACTGGATGTTTTTTCTTTTTCGGACCATTCTCTGTAAACCCTAGAGATGGTTGTGCGTGAAAATCCCAGTAGATTAGCAGTTTCTGAAATACTCAGACCAGCCCTTCTGGCACCAACAATCATGCCACGTTCAAAGTCACTCAAATCAACTTTCTTCCCCATACTGATGCTCGGTTTGAACTGCAGGAGATTGTCTTGACCATGTCTACATGCCTAAATGCACTGAGTTGCCGCCATGTGATTGGCTGCTTAGAAATGAAGTGTTAACGAGCAGTTGGACAGGTGTACCTAATAAAGTGGCCGGTGAGTGTGTGTATATATATATATATATATATATATATATATATAAAACCTAAAATCAACCATATTAAATATGCTACAAGTAAACTTGGGCATCACAACATTATAATATACAGTATGAAAAAATTTATATTTATTTTGCGATACTCAATATCAGCTGTTTATGGTACAGAGATATATGCTACCATTTAAAAGTTTGGGGTATTAAAGTAAGTTTTTTTTTTTTTTTTTTTTTTTGACCAAAAGTGACTTTTACATTACAATTTAGTTTGATTTTTTCAAGTAAATACTGTTCTTTCAATGTTCTGTTCATCAAAGAGTCCTTTAAAAAATGTGTTATGGTTTCCACAAAAAAAAAAAAAAATCTTTTAAAATTAAGCAGCACAACATTTTCTTATTTGATAATAAGAAATTCTTGAGCACCCATGCAGTATTAGACTGGTTTCTGAAGGATCATGTGACGCATGTGAACTGGAGTTATGGCTTCTGAAAAATCAGCTTTGCTAACAGTTTTAAATAAAATTTTAAATATACATTAAAATTAATTAAAGCTACAGTCCGCAGTTTATCCTCTTTGTCGCCATCTCTGTTTGAAATCTGCAATTGCAGTTATTCACGGAATTATCAACTTTACGTGAGTTGTACTTCGCCACGGCACAGCGCAGATGAACACAATGTTTGAGGAGAGTGTGCAGCTGTCAGTCACCGTACCGGTGTGGATACTGGCATTCAGAATTACAGATTATTCTTTTTGGAAGTATGACCAACATAATAATTTTCACCGGAAAATGTCATCTGAACAAGTAAGAAACATCCACTTTTGTTCTGGTTCTGACATTGCAGTAAATCGCGATGAATTAATCTAACAATCGCTTATCATATCACGCAAAAAAACAGTGCAAATTATACTTTGTTCTCAAATTGTTAATGTTAACAACGTCAGCATTGCGTGACTACATTGTACTTCCGATATGTATCCTTGTTTTCGCATGGGACCGGTTGCAGTCTCTTTTTTTCTGTAGCCACTCCGAAGTCTTTTGCATTTTACAGCGGGTGAATCTTTTGTAACTGGTGATTGTCGTTTGAACCTTTCTGGATCCGCCATCAAATTGATAAGTTTAATTACATCAAGTGCTGTGAGAAAAGGCTATAAATCTCCACCTCCAACATCCTCACACGCAATATAGCCTACTAGCCGAGACTCCTTCTTTATGTGTACAGATGTGACGTAATGACGCAAAGACATGCTCGATTCTCCCGCGGAAATCCACCAGTACCACTGGAATTAAAAACATTATTACAAGCTTACCGCTTTGAATCGAGCTAAGGCAAGCAGATAGTTTTGAACACTGGCTGGTTGTGTATTTTCTCAAATATGTATTTTGGATAATTTTTAACCCAAAAAAAAGCTACGGACTGCAGCTTTAACAATAACTTATTTTAAAGCTGTAGTATGGCACTTTTGCCTCTCTATCGCCATCTCGGTTTGAAACATAAAATTGCAATTACTTGCAGAGTTTTTGTTTGTTTGTTTTTACATGGGTTGTGCTTCAGCACTTCTCCTCTGTGCGGATGAATCTGTAATCACCACATCAGAGCAGATCTGGCATTGTATATTGACATGACCATAAGAAGTACATCCTACTTGACATATATCCGACGAAAAATGTGATCTGAACAAGTAACCTTTACTTGTTCTATTTAAAAGAAATCTTACCAAAATCTTACCTTTTGAATGATAGTCTATTTTGCATTTCTAGCCACATCGGTTACTTGCAGTTTACAGAGGTTTTTTGGATAGGGTGATCTGGTATTGTTGCATGTCAATCTCTCAGTGAGGGATTGTTATTTTAAATCTTGGTACGGTTATTATCCCGCCTTTGGCTTCTGACATTAGTGGTTCCTGGTATTAAACCAGCTATTTGTAAGCGGTGGAAAAGCGCAAAGCGGTTTCAGATTGGACTGGCTTTATTCAAGACCTACAGATTCCTCCGCAAACAGCAGGTTTAATTTAAAAGTGTGCTTCAGTACAAACAAATCTCCACAGATTGTTTCAGGAGTAGAAGTAGTAGAATCTCTTACTTTGTGTTTTCAGTGATGACTGTTTTTAAGCATTCCAACAACTGTGTACCATGAAAGGACAAGATAATATGGTGCCTTCCTTGTTTACTTTTCACATTTCTCTTTACTTAGGTCAGGGCTGGATTATATATATTTTTTTTACAGTATTCCACTTTGATAAGGTTAGCACAGGCTGTCTGGAAAGTAAACAACATAGTTTTTTACTTCTCCCTGTGAAGTCCATCTAAACTCAGCGTGAGACCATTGTCTGCTGGTTTTATGCTGCAGTTAAAGACGAATAGCTTGTGACATTTGACTCTTGAACGGAGGCGCTGGCACTGCACACAGTGAGGGAGGGAACCACCATCTCGGTAGCTGATCCCTGCTGGATAGCTGAGTCATTTTTAGCAACAGAACCTTAAGTAACACGACATACCTCAATGTTGAGGTACCTGTAAAGAAAGACTCCCTTCTGTTGACTTTCACTCTCAAACACAGTTCTGCTTTCAACTTTTTATTTTGCACCTTTAATATATGTGATCAAACCACTTTTTACTTTAGAGAAGAGGATGTTATAGATGATTTCTGTATTAAACCTCTTACAAACCATTCATTGCGGGAACAGACCCCTGTGTTAGTTTGTCTTGTATTCTGACTATCAGTATCAAGTTAGATACTCTTCAACTTTTAGAGTTTTTTTTCATGGGAAATGTCAGTCACGTCTTTCATCTTTGTATTGCTATGTCACTTCCATAAATAAAGAGTGTGTGCAGTGGGAGGTGTGTTATTTCTGGCAGCTTGTAGCTACAACTAACACAATTAACAATATAATGAATATTTGTTGGGAAAGTATAACAAACAAAATACAAACGCTATCAATGTCGGATTGGCTTTTCAGAGGTGGTGACTACTCTGAGACTTTTTACTGAGGAATTTTAACTGACCCAAATGTGGTCTTTTTTCCCCCTCAACAGATAGCTAACAATCCCTATGTTGAATGCCAGCGTTGCCTTGCTTTTGTAGTATTACTTATTTTAAAATTATTGTTTTCAATGAGTCGAAACAACAATGGTCAAAAGACCACAGTTCAAAAGACATTATTTATATACTGATATTCATGAATATTCATGTCTTTATTTTTTATGTTGTCTTTTGAGCTAAACTCATTTGATTGCCCAAAAAAAATATCTGTATATATCTGTTCACACAGCAAAACGGAACGCACGTGAACTACTACTTTACTACTAGTTATAGCATGAAATAAACATGAATGTACATCAGAAAGTACGGTACGTTGAAAGATGCAACTCACCGAAATGTATCAAGCCTGATGTCATTTTTTTTTAACTGCAGGAATACGTCATAAAACAGCTTGTGAATAACATGTCACGAAATGCTTTTCACCTCAGGAAAGCCACTCGTTACTTCCAGTGAACTCTATAGAGGAGCATTTTTTAAAATATATGTATTATATTATAGACTATATTCATTATATTTTTACTTAACCTTTTGGTAGAAAGCGTTTTATTTCATCAGTCAATAATCGTCCTGTCAAAAAATTCACATCGGGACATCCCTAGTTACGACTACCCCTTGTACTGTGTCCTTTTTGATGTGAAAAAGAGCCTATGGATGACAGTTGCTCAGAGGCATGAGCTGGGTAGGTATATTACTTGAGATCTCCACTTACCTAGCAGTCAGTGGCAGGACAGTTTCTGAGAGTGTAGTGTCACAGCGTTTTCATGTGGTGGAGGTGTTGTAAATTTGTAACACTCTTCCGCTGCTGCCAAGATACGAGGGCTAAAGCGACAGGCATGCGGAAGTCTTTCTGTCAGAGATCCACGGGAAGGGAAGGAGAGAAAAGAAAGAAGGTTGCAGAGCGAGCAGCCTTTTCTGTGTTGACACTTTCACCCAATGATAGCTCTCTTACTCAGTCACTGCTGTTCCAAAACAGTCCAACCTCTGCTGTGTTTCTCTAAAATAGATGCACCCTCTCCTCGCCTCTATCACAGCACCACCAGAGTGCACTCAACATGCACATGGTGACCTCGGCTCACTCCCACTCAAACCAGTGTGCACTTTTCCCCCCGAGCCCTCTAGTAGAGCTGGACATAATACTGTACCTTTTATCCTGTTTTTGGCCTCAGACAGAATGCGTGAGGAGGTTTTTCCTCAGGCAATACATAGTCAGCCCAGGGGTCCTCCAGCGAGAGGAGGTTTGTCCATCTGTCCAGGCTGGCGGGATGGAGAAGTGTGTGTCTGAAATTGCTTAGCTGCAGTACAAATTCAGAGAAGAGTGCTTACAGTCACAGTGGTTCAGTGTCAAAAAACGTGTTATGTACCTCCCAAATGTGTTTGTGTTCTAACGCTAGAGATACTCCTGAGCTCATGAAGTATGCAGGATCACAGCAGATTTCAGAGCATTTAATGTTTTTCGTTGTCTCTCCATCCCAATTAGTATACTGTCCACTCAAAATAGTATCCGAGTTTAGAATTAATGTATCCCAATTCACTCAACAGCTTAAAGTAGCTGTTTGACTACATATCTGTATGAACAAACGGCTGAAGTCACAGCTGTATTCAAACTCGGGTAACTGTAGTGACAGAATCAAAGATGGCAAAACACTGTATAACACTGTACTTATAAACAACTTATCAGCACGATCTTATAGTTCACTGTAACCTATTGATGTCAGACAAAACGGCTTCAAAAGGATCCTCTTTTGTTTAGCGGTCAATTACTTTGTTTTATTTGCCGTTTTGATCATTTCAAAACTAGTGCATTCCACTGGTATTTAACTTTCTACTTCATGCCATAAAGATCGTGTTCTCAGCCTTGTTGTTCAACCTATTAGTATGTATCTGTGGGGCTAGCATGGTTTTAACGGTTGCAAGAGGTGTGGAATGTGAGCTAGTTTATGCATTTCAGCCTGAGGCTCTTCATGGTGGTTTGTGCCGTCCTGCAAATGACATCAGCAATGTGGCTGATTCTGCCTTTGGTACTGAAACCCTTCATTCCACAGCCACTAATACCGCCTGAGCATACCATGACCCCTTATTAGATTATGTTGTCATTACTTTAGCACAGGTTATTGATATGGAGCAAAGGAAAGCAGAAAGCCTGACCATACTATGGAGCATTTGAATGGATGAAAGCGCTTCAACTTCACTGGATGTAATGGGACCTATCTCACACTTTTTTACTGGCATTACACCTTGCTATCCTCTTTACAAATGCTCCCCTGATGATTGATGGGAATTCTGGGTAAATACAAATGGTTCATGCAAATTATTTCAAAGGAAAGAACATTTGGTTCAGCTCTGTGAAATATGATTTGTGTCCTGTGTGTGTGTGTGCAATTAAGACCCGTCTATTTCTGTCATCAAGACCGTTATCAGTGGTGTTTATTTTCTGTCGTCTTCATCTCATAATCACTGAAGTGTTTAGGGCTTCTGGTAACTTATCAGCTGCTTTGTGACGTTTGCAACTAGTGGCACCAGTTGTCAACAAAATCCACATCAAGAAGAACATAGTGTGATGAGCCCTGGTTCAGATGTGAATCAAGAATCATATTCATAAATATTTCAGTTAAAATTACTTGTCTCCTGCAGGTCACAGTATATTGATCTCCTTCAGAAGAACCTAACTAAATTGACTGTACTTGTGTAAATGATGTGCACACACCGTAGGTCTAGACAATATTGAATATCTGCGATTAGTGATGCACTGAAAGGAACATTTTACATGAATGTAAAATTCAGGGGACACACACACACACACACACACACACACCAAAATTAAAACTGACACTTGTACCCTACTACAACAAAATACACAACAAAGGACAAAATGCATAGTTTTATTCTCTAAATTAGTTCAGGGTTCAGTAATAGAAGTTCAGCGATGTGCCTTGTCATATTATTGAGAGTTTCTCATCTGATGTATTTTGAGATTTTGTGCTAAGTTGTCTCTAAACCTCTGCACAAGTGCATATTTGAGTTAATAAAGTGATCTACTATTAATTTTCCTTATGTTTCAATGTGAAAACTTGACTTGATTATTATGATTAGTTACATTGTTATTTTTATTTCTTAAATTAAAATATTTAGAATTTACTTGGCAACAATGGCTGTTTGATTTGATTTGAAAAATCACCTTTTTAGCCATTTCATAGCAAATATGTATAAAAATGTCAATGTAAGACTTTTTTGTGCAATTCTAGGTTAACATTCCTTAAGGCTTTTGGCAAACATATTTCTTTCACAAAAGCAGGCTTGGCTAAAACAGCCAGAATGGCTTTGAGTGAGTGGTTTCTGGCTGCAGGTTCATTCACGTTAGAACAGGTTTATAAGTCTGCAATTCCATTCAGCACACAAATAAAGAAATCATGTCACTGCTAATTATGTCTGCTAATTATGTTTTAATTACCTTAATTAAGCTTTTAATTATATATATATATATATATACACTCACCGGCCACTTTATTAGGTACCCCATGCTAGTAACGGGTTGGACCCCCTTTTGCCTTCAGAACTGCCTCAATTCTTCGTGGCATAGATTCAACAAGGTGCTGGAAGCATTCCTCAGGGAGTTTGGTCCATATTGACATGATGGCATCACACAGTTGCCGCAGATTTGTCGGCTGCACATCCATGATGCGAATCTCCCGTTCCACCACATCCCAAAGATGCTCTATTGGGTTGAGATCTGGTGACTGTGGAGGCCATTTTAGTACAGTGAACTCATTGTCATGTTCAAGAAACCAATTTGAAATGATTAGAGCTTTGTGACATGGTGGAAGTAGCCATCAGAGGATGGGTACATGGTGGCCATAAAGGGATGGACATGGTCAGAAACAATGCTCAGGTAGGCCGTGGCATTTAAACGATGCCCAATTGGCACTAAGGGGCCTAAAGTGTGCCAGGAAAACATCCCCCACACCATTACACCACCACCACCAGCCTGCACAGTGGTAACAAGGCATGATGGTTCCATGTTCTCATTCTGTTTACGCCAAATTCTGACTCTAACATCTGAATGTCTCAACAGAAATCGAGACTCATCAGACCAGGCAACATTTTTGCAGTCTTCAACTGTTCAATTTTGGTGAGCTCTTGCAAATTGTAGCCTCTTTTTCCTATTTGTAGTGGAGATGAGTGGTACCCGGTGGAGTCTTCTGCTGTTGTAGCCCATCCGCCTCAAGGTTGTGCGTGTTGTGGCTTCACAAATGCTTTGCTGCATACCTCGGTTGTAACGAGTGGTTATTTCAGTCACTGTTGCCCTTCTATCAGCTCGAACCAGTCTGGCCATTCTCCTCTGACCTCTGGCATCAACAAGGCATTTCCGCCCACAGAACTGCCGCTCACTGGATGTTTTTTCTTTTTCGGACCATTCTCTGTAAACCCTAGAAATGGTTGTGCGTGAAAATCCCAGTAGATTAGCAGTTTCTGAAATACTCAGACCAGCCCTTCTGGCACCAACAATCATGCCACGTTCAAAGTCACTCAAATCAACTTTCTTCCCCATACTGATGCTCGGTTTGAACTGCAGGAGATTGTCTTGACCATGTCTACATGCCTAAATGCACTGAGTTGCCGCCATGTGATTGGCTGCTTAGAAATTAAGTGTTAACGAGCAGTTGGACAGGTGTACCTAATAAAGTGGCCGGTGAGTGTGTATATATATATATATATAATATACAGTATAATAAAATAAGAACAAAGAAACTATAACAAACAGTAGGACAAAAAATCTACAATAGAACAAAGACACAAATTAAATGGACCTACCTGAAAAACTTAGCACCAGAGATAAGAATAATACAAAAAATAAATAAGTCAACCGATATTTAAATGCCAATATTTGGCATTTTTAAAATATCGGCATCGGCTGATTTGTTTGGTTTGCTTTCTGTTTGGCCGATGTGTTTGAAGCGAGACTTTTTTATTTATTTTTTATTTTGAGATCTTAAGTGTGCATTTGTAGATTTGCAGATTAACTTGCAAAAATGTTGCATATTCAATTCAGTTCACATTTATTTGTTTAGCGCTTTTCACAATACACATCGTTTCAAAGCAGCTTTACAGAAAATGCATGAGTCCACATTACAATTTAGAGTGGTCTGTTATCAGAGGTGACTGTCTAAGTTATGCATTTCAGAAATGTACATATATTAAATCACAGTTAGTGAAACATTTATTCATTTAAACAATGTAATAATTAAAGGCAGAAACAATGAGCTCATTAAGTAATGAATACTTGTTTGTCAACAAATGATTATGACAATTAGAAAATTGTAGCATTGGTGCATGTTTCATGTATTACATGTATTCTGTGCATGACGGTCGGTCCGTTGGAATTGAATGCAGACAGGTGAAGAGTTCAGTTTTACTGAAGATGCACGATTGACAAACTTTAAACCCTTGATTTTCAAACTATGCTGCGCTTTATCCAGTTGGCCATTTTGTCATATTCGTGCCATTTTCACAATGCGCTGTATGTAAAATTAGTGTTTCCTTGTCTTTGTTTGGGAAAAAAATATGATTCCCAGAAGTCATATTCATAATCATATTTTCTAAAAATATGATTATGCACAATCTTACCAGATTACAGAGTTCCCCGTTGGCTACCGCGTGTTTACTTCCTTTTTCTTCATGTATACTGTAATAGGATTACATAATTAAGAAGTTGCCATCTAAAGTGTAAATCTTGCCATTTAAAGTATGTTATTGCCATTTAAAGTTTATTTTTTAAATTTTTTTTTTTTTTTACTTTTTTTTTTTTTTTTTTATTGATTAAATATTAAGTAAAATTAATATAAATTATAGTATATCAGCCATCAGGCACAAGAAGTCGGCATCGGCCATTAGAAAATCTATATTGGTCTAAATAATTAATAAATCACCTCAAGTCACGTCACCTTTATTTATGTAATTAACAATACAATGCAATACAGATTGCTTCAAAGCAGCTTTACAGTGATAACAGGAAAACTATGCATTTCGGCTGTTGTTCATCAATTATTAAATTAGTTAATTTCATCTGTAAAGCAGTTCTGCAAAAAAAAAATATTCATCCAGCTTAGTTCAGATCTCGTACAATAGCGTTAGTAGGCTACAGTCAGATCAAAAATATTGTTGAATATTAAGTGTCCTCAGAGACGACAGTGGCAAGGAATCCAAACTCCATCAGGTGACAGAATGGAGGAAAAAAAAACTTTTTTGGAGAAACCAGTCTCAGTCAGGGGCCAGTTTTCCTCTGGCCAATGAATGAACACTGTGTCATTATGATTCAGGCTGCATCACAAGTCAGAATTCAGATTGGGATCGGTAGCATTTAAATATTCATCCAGTTCCTTTTGCTTGAAGATCAGATTCGTCATGCCGGTATGGAGCCGAAGCTGGCCATAGGGTCTGTGCAGAAGACCTGTCTGTTTCTTGTGGTCTCTAGTGAGCATCTGTGCTGATGCCTGTCATGTCGACGAGGTCTTCACAGGGGATTGTCTAGTAAATATGATCTCTGCTGACATTCGGGGCTGCGTTTGGTCATGTCAAAGTGCAGGTCTATCATCTGATCTGGATATGGACTGGATCTGGCTGACTACGGTAACCTCGGTATAAGGAAGAGACAGACAGACTATTAGCAGCATAGATACCATTCTTCTTATGATGTAACAAGAACATAGGGTGTTATAGGAAGTGTTCCTATATTGAACTGCAAGGCTTAAAAACACGTTCCTATGTCAAAAGATCAAGTAAAAATTGAGTTCTCATGTTATGACCATATAATATTTACTCATTTGAAAGAAGTCAAGCACAAGTCGAGATTAAACAGAAGTAGCAACAAAAAAAATGAGGGTGGGGACTTGGTTCTATCGGTTGTAGATTGGATGGAAGGAAATCTGAATGTGAGCTTTCAGTCAATTATAAGAAAGGGCGGGGTTTAAGCGGACTAAATGATTGGAGAAATCTTGCATACATCATCAGAAAGAACTCTGTGAAAAAATGAAACCTATACATGGATGAATCATTCAAAACAAGATCCATAACATGCATTTAGAAAATAGATTAAGTGATTTTTCATTTCATGCTGACTTTAATCGTTTGAATTTAAGGTTAACCAGTCATGTTACCAGCAAATGCATGAATACATGTTGGCAAATGTCACAAAAGTTACAGATCTCATGGTGGTCCCCTTAAATGTGAAGTGTGTTTATGCCCCACATTATTATAAGCTTACCGTTTTGAAACGAGCTAAGGCAAGCAGATAGTTTTGAACACTGGCTAGTTATGCACTTGCTTGCTTTATTTTGGATAATTTTTAAACCGAAAAAGTTACGGACTGGAGCTTTAATGTTTTGGAGCTGAAGTACGAGATTCCCAGTCGCAGCTATGTCAGATGTAATGTTACCACAGATACACGATGCAGTGAAAATGCATTGTGTCAGCTTGTTGCATGACCTAAAAGAAGTTGGCTTTACCACTGACATTTAGTAGTGTAAGCCAGAGTCTCTCATCAGCTTAACGGCGCAAATGGATAGATGGTGATTTCATGTCATATGGAAATGTATTTTTTTCTAATACTTAATGATTTATATATATTTAATTACTGTTTTGGACTCACGCAGTGCGGCAGATAATGACATTCATCTTGACGTATGGCCATGGCTTCCAAATGGAACTATCTTTTGTGGAGCAGAAAAAAAGAAAATGTGCCAAGAACAAAGAATGTATGTTTTTTTTCACAGTATCGCCTGTGACTGGATCGCCTGTATTCGTCGTCTGACTGTATGCACCAAACCATGATGTCATAACCGTACGGTTCGGGATGAATACATGTACCTTTACACCCGTATTACATTGTTACACAGTGTTGTGTGTTCGTGTTCTATGAAATTTGTTTTGAGCTTTTTGAGAATTTTGTGACAGGCAGATAAAATATGATTTTTTTTATGCCCTTGGTTTGGTAGTGGATGTAATTTGATACTGTGGAATTTGTTTGTGCTTTGACAACTTAAGCCGCATTTCCACCGCAATTACCAGGAACTATTTGTCCCAGGAACTTTTTTCATAGGAACTTTTTTTGCCCCAGAACGGTTGCTCACTGCGTTTACACCGTGGACTAAAGTACCGGGAAGATTAGTCTGGTGACGTTGAACTGCGTGCGACTGCTCCTCCCAGTCTGCGCGTACTTGTTTTGAGTTTTAAGTATTGAGGAGATTCAAGCTGTGTTGCTTTTGTGTGCGATCTATTGGTTTACTAACGAGGTAATTAACAAAACGGCAGAAAAGAGACGAACACTAACACCAAAGCGTATTCATTTCAGAAAGCTCGTAATGCTAGATAGACAACGTTTGTTATCAGCTATAGCGGACATGACCATGAGATGGATGGGACGAACGCGCGCCATCCGGCAGAGAGAACAAGGTAAAAGAACCAGACAGTGGAAAAGAACCAATCAGCATGTTCAGCGCACAAGTCCCACCCCGAAAGTTCCTGAACTCTGAAAAAGTACTACCTCGCCAGCAGGGACTTTCTGGGGGGGGACATTTTTACCCGGAACTTCATTTAGACCCTGGTTCCTGCGGTGTAAAGACACGGAGTACCACCTCAAAGTTCCTAGTTCCTGGGGAAAGTTCCTGCGGTGGAAATGCGGCTTTAGTGACAAGCACATAAAAAATCTTTTTTATAGAGTTAAGTCTTTTGAGTTACAGTTGCTCATAATCATAAAAAAGCTGTCTTGAAATCATTATTCTCACTGTATTGTACTTGAAAACTTGGCAAATTACTTAAAAAGTACCAGAAAGAAAATATCGGTGCTTGTATATCGGTGGTCTTTAAAACATGATATAGGTGCATCCCTAACAAAAAGGCTCTTTGTTTATTATGTTGCCCTCAGTCATTTGCGTTTGTCACTTCTTTGCTGTTTTGGTTTGTTTTCATGGAATAGTATGTTGGAACACATGCAATCCCTTGCATACAGTCTGTTTTGATTTTCTATTTTGCTTCAAACAGACGCTCATTTCAGCACTACCAAGAAAAATAGAGCACTAGTCTGAAAAACAACCTACATTCAGTTTGTTCCCTATTATTTGCTTTCATTTCAAGTCTGTATGCTTTTATTTTCCTGTGGAACACAATGGAAAATTTGAAAAAAACTTCAAGTAGCTCTCTTGCTGCTTTTGCATACTTTTTTGGGCTTTTCAGGTGTGGACACTTTGAACTGACATTTTAATGAAAAGAGCTCTATCTTTTAATAAAAAAAAAGTGTGGAAGAGCTTGTTACAGTATGTGTTATTGCTCCTGAAACGGACATAGAGCTGAATGAATCAGTCTACTACAAATGGACAGGGAATGTGACAGACACCAGTCCAATGAATCAAGGCCACAATGTATTAAAAAGGCTTTTAAAACCTGAAATAAAACAGAATTTTTAGCCCTGCCAGCTAATACATTTGTGAGTGAGACTGAGTATGTGTGCATGGAAATTAGCAGAGAGCTGTTTGGAACTCATGCCAAACCACTAGTGTGGCAGCAGAAGAGAGAGTGGGCAGCTTTGAGCTCTGCAGTTTGTCTAAATTAGCTAAAGTCAGCAATTTATAATGGTAAAAGGGCAGTCAAATATCAAGTTTTTAAAAACAGATGCCGGAAAGATACAAACCTATGTACATGCTTGTTTGAGTGCCCATTAGAGCCCATATTCAACATAAAACGTACTACTTACTTTCTGCAGAGGTCCAGTGGATTTATTTTCTGTTGTTCACTAACAAACATTCTCTTTGTGTTCTGTAGAGTGTGTGCTGTAAATTGTGCTACTCTGGGCCAAGCTCCCGTTCCTGAAGCAGTGTTGCTACATGTCCATTCTGAGTCATTTCAAATGCTTATAGATCAGAATCTCAGCTTTCCGTTGAAGAAGTAAATAGCTGAGCACTTTGGATATCATTTTTTGGCAGAGAATCTTGAAGTTTCATATTCTGAAAGCTGCATGTGTCTGGAGTTGGGTATAGGCTAGGATTAAATCATTGAATGAAATAAAAGCAGAATTGCGATTATGTTTTAGTGTAATGGGTCAAAGGCTGCATTTTAATCAAATATCCACAGTCTGTTTTAATGGAAGAGCAGCACTATGTTCATTTACATGCTGGCAGAGATTTCAGTGTGTTAGAGTAGCTTGGTTTGCAGTAAATGCTGCTCCATTCAAACTCCATCTCTGGAGTAGCTACTTGCACTCATTTGGGAACACAACATGCACCACCTATTTCACTAGATTTGTAATGAGAAGCATTTATAAACCTGTTGCCAACAAAGGAGAAACTTAAGGGCTCCCTGCAGTTTTCTGCCAAAATAAAAGCTTGATGGTTTAACATTTGAAAATGAAGAAATTATGACATAATTTATGGATGCACCGACACCACTTTTTCCAGAACGAGTGCGATACCGATACTTAAATTCTTGGTACTTGCCAATACCGATAGCTGTATTTTCACTGCATTTGTAATTTTTAAATATATTGGGTATAGAGAAACTAAAAGAATATTAATCATATTAGATTCATGTTATATGGCTTAATTTGTTTAGCAAAAATATATTTTCTTCAGTTATTTTAATGCTTAAGCATGTTCAAATGTATTGTATAAGCTTCTGTTACTTTCACTGTTCATTCTATTGCTCTATCATATTTTATTTAATTGCGTTTGCATATTTAATTGCATATTTATCATTTAATTGCACAGCACATATTTAGAGCTGCTCCAGCAGGGCTCAATGCTAAGGATTGGGTCAGTGGTTCAAATGTTTATAGTCAACTGAAATATCACAATTCTCTATTCCAAATTTCGTACTACAGCAAAAACGATTAGCCTAATTAATGTCATTTAAAAATATTATTAAAGACAATCAAGCAGTCAGTAATAAAATAAGAACAAAAAATCAAATTACAAAATAGCACAAATGAAAGAAAGTACTATAGAAGTACTATAGAATAATAGTACTATAGAAAAAAGAAAGGCTACAAATGAAATAAACAGCTGTTTTGGGGATCTTTCAGGTAGGTCTAAGTAGTTTTCAGGTACATAATTTGAATAAAGTAATCAAATGTGAAATAATACTGCATATTCATCACTGTATAAATTAAATCTAGATGAATCTTTATAAAGATACAAAAGTTGTTCAGTCAATAGCAGTGAGTGATTACTTTATCTTTTGTAGTTTGATCAACAGTAAATCCCCATTATACTCTCTGTTGTCAGTGTTTCTTTGTCTGGACACAAACACTGTGCACACGCTGTGTGGTATCGGTTGTTGGTATCAGAGCAATTTTATGAGTACGAGTGCTCAAGTGCAGTATCCCTAAAGTATTGTAATTTAAAAATACATTTCAATATTGTAGTTTAAAAATACGTACATTTTAATACAATAAACACAAGTGTGTGTGGGTGGCTGGGAATGCAGAGAAATTAGACTTAATGAGCATGTTATCATGGCTAAACTCAGATGAATTTTATCCAATTTACACCATGTTTATATTTGGCAAGAACATCTTTTTTTGTGTTCAGATCACAAGTTGTCAGGGCTAAATACTAGTGTAAACACCTGTATGTGTAAAATGTTTTGTGATTGGATCACTGAAACCATATTTGAAGGTAGTTTCACCTTCCACATGATCGTTCTGGGATGTGTTATGAGAACACAACAAATCAAACGTTGTATTTAATAAACAACCATTGAATAACCAATTTAATAATAAACCATTGAAAAAAAACAATATTCTTTAAACGAAAGCTCTAATTAATTATTTATTTTTAATCATAATACTAGTATCTTGCCCTCGATAAAGTAGGTTCATTGATTTTACTTGTTTGCAGTAAAATATTGAGCAGTTTCAACTTCATATTATAGACTGATAAAAATGATTCTGTGGTGAGGTAAATTCTACAGAAAAAATAAAAGTAATTTCTAAATTGAATAAGTAAGATCAGGCATCAGAATATATAATGAAAAAATATAGAAATTATATATTAATACTCAATTCAAGCTTGTAGAAATTAAAGCCTGAACTTGTACATATATTTTACTTGAAATAGTTTGTTTCCAATTATTCTAAAATTGAGTAAAACCTACTCAACTTTCTGATACTGGTGTTCCCATCATCTACTGGGGCATGAATAATTAATAAGATTGTATATTTCACTGTTTTCTAGTTGCATTTACACTTTTATTGTTGCTTTTGTTGTTAGGTTTAGTAACTTGCTGTATTGTGACATCTGGAGTTAATTTTCTACTCAAAATAATCCATTCATACTCAAAAACTATCCACTGATTGTTACCGTTATTGTGTATTGTGTACCAAGTATTAGTGTTTGGTTGGGTACCTCATTACCTATATTGTTTAGAAAAGGTGGGAGCAAGTCACAAGTAAGTCTCAAGTCCCTACCATCAAGTGTTAAGCAAGCCTCAAGTTGCAGTGCAGACAAAGCAAAGCAAGTCAAGTCCTGCTAAAGAGCAAGTCAAGTCGTTACTTTGCAATACCAAACAGAAAAAAAGTAGAGTGTTTTTTGGCCTTGACCATTTATTTTTCCCTCAGAAATGATGGGAACTTTCTTAATTATAAATTTATACCATAATATAAATAATAATAATAATATAATTTACTATAGTACAAATTTATAATTATTACATTTTGGAAATATTGTTATTATAATAACAATTATATGAAAAATGTTGAAGATAAAGCAGTTGAAGGTAAATTCAGAAGTGTGATGCATTAATTAAACAGTAGACCAGCTTAAAGTGCCATACTTATCAGAGACAAGGAGACTACTACTGTACACACTTGATTAGCTATAGCAGAGAGACCAAACACCGAAGCTTTATTTCCACCAAAGAAACGCTTGAAGTCGGCTGTCTATATTCTAAATGGTAAATGGACTGCATTTATATAGCGCTTTCACAGACACAATGGCCACCAAAGCGCTTTACAAATTTTTTTACAACAAATTTTTCCCGAAATACATAAAAGTTAGTGGCCAGTGAACATGGGAGAAGAATAAACTTTATTGTTTATGTGCATCTGATATGAATAAAACACTTTGTCAAATTATATAATTGGAAGGATTATTGGTAACGCTTCCTTTTACAGTCCTGTTACCCATGTACATACTATGTACTTATTATAGTAATTATAATTACTGGGTAATAACTGGGTACTAACCCTGAACCTACCCCTAAACCTACCCCTAACCCATGTACTTACCTTATATTAGCTAATACTTTCTAGGTAAGTACACTGTAAGTACTGTACTGTAAAAGTAAGCGTTACCGGATTATTATTGTAGCTTCCATAGACATAAGACAGAGTGTATGGAATTTAACTAAATATAAATGTCTTTTTTTTATATATAGCACTTCATTAAAATGTCTATTTCAAATAAACATGTGGTTGAAACACTGAATAGTGAAGCACTGAGAAGAATGTGTGCTGTATTGTGAGAAAACAACTGCAATATATGATTACATCAGTGCTAGAAATTACAAAAGTACCAGTACTGTGGTAAATAAATAAATAACAATTACATTTTTATGCTGCTTTATAAAATTCTCATGCATATTTCAAAATCATTAAATTTCCCCACTGTTGGTATTGAGTACTGCAATTGTATGGTATTGTAGGCCTAACTATTGAAGTCCTGTTATACATCTTTCGGTTGCCCAGTTCAAGTTTCCAGAGCTACATACTTCCAGTCTTCCGTCACCTCTCACCCTCAGAAGCTCACATTATTCTGCTCCATTACAGCTTTGTAAATACAGCTGCTGAGTCAAATATTATTTTGTATATTTTTATTGCGCTGATTGCAACTTGATTGGCCTCTGTTTACATTCATTACATGAGTGAACAGGTGTGCGCCTACTTTCTTCATTAAACCACAAGCAGGGTTGAGTCCTTGAAAGGAGCGTGCTGTTATAGTCTTGTGTATGTGTTTAGGAATTCGTCTGCATTCAATGCAAACAGATTCAGTCTGAATAACATCACTCAAATCTAAAGCTGTACTTAAGCCTTGCTGGTTTTCACAGGTTGGTAGCGGTGACATTTATTATGTGCTGTTGCATTATTATATATATATATTTTTTTAATGTCACTGTCATGTTATGGGCTCTTTATGAAGGGCAACTAATAAAAGGCTGTACATTTGTAATGCTTCACAAAATTGTTGGGCACACTTCCATGGCCTAAACTTCTAGAGGGCTATTTTGCTGATTTTTCAGGGCCATGTCTAGATTATTTTGAGTTTCTGACAGCGTGTTGCTTATGGAGTTTGTTTGACGCTTAAGATTTCAGGGTGATTATCCACAGCTAATTAAACTCTGAGAGTTGGCATGGCGTGAATAGAGCTGTTTTATATGCTCGGCAGCAGAAATCTGTTCATATATTAAAAGAAGTTTGAAAGTCTACTAACCTCAGTTATTTGTATGCCTTTTAACCTTCACTAAAGCAGCATAGCTGAACATTCACATACATCTCATCCAGACATCGCAGTTTGCAGTGAAGAACGCTGTCATGTATTTTTTTATGTATATGTTATGTATATTTTTCATGTATATTTGGGGTTACTGGGAACTTCTTTTTGGCATTTAGGAATTCCTACCCTGGCAGACACATTGCATATCCTTGTAGTAATATGATTTATTGTATTGTTTGGCTATATGCTTTGATATGAAAGTTTCTGTGAAGAACTTATAGTACAAATGTAACACATCTGGTGGCCTCTTGGGGAGTGCTACATGTTAAAGTCCCTGTAAAGTCAAAATGAAGTATGTGTTCTGAGTTTGTCATATCACAGAAAAGTGTGTTATTAGACACCCAGCCAAATTTGAATGATAAAAAAATCCGGCAAGTACATAAAATGAGCTATCAAAATCTTGAAAAAATGAGCAGTAGTCTCTGCTCTCAAACGCTGGGGGCGTGTCCGCTGGCTGCGCTGAAGCCACGCCCACTCGCGGGAAAGCTGCCGTCGCCACAATCAACTGTCACCCGCTACAGCCGGAATGGATGCTCCTAGCAGCTTATTAGGTTAACTATAACATAAGCGCACAAGGCAACTTACACTCATTGGTGGGCACGCACTGCCGATGATGTCACCAGTTGTCGGCGCGACTGGAGGATGAAGGCCGAGGCGGGAGATAGTCGGGTCGGCCCCATTCACCAGTAACAGCGGATTATCAGTGAATCCCAGTTGTCTCCGACGAAAGTTTATAAAACTATCCCGTGTAAAATGATCACTACAGAGGCGGGTTTTGGTGGTGATCCTCAGCTCTCCATCAAGGTGGCTCTTCACAAAATTAATCCACCTCTTCTTGATGTGATCGTATTTAGGAAATTTAAATAAGGGCATCGATCTGTTTTGTACGTGATCGCATCCAGGTAGTACGCATTTCCGTGACGAAGACATAGCTAACTAGCAAACTGTAAGCTGTAGTAACTAATAATACTGACAGTAACTCGCGATTGAGCGGCAAACTGATGCGAATGTGCTCTATTTATATTGTTAGGGGAGCGGCCAGCCTCAGGGGCTCCAGTGCGTCATCAGGTAGGGGCGGGGCCAGGAGCTCAGGCACTCCAGTGCGTCATCGAGTACCCTTTTAGCCCCGCCCAAAAAATCCGTAACATATCAATGGTGAAAAACTGTTTAACGGTCTAACTCCACAATTCAGTACTTCACAGTTCACAGTCTTTGTAATGTGTTTTAGCAATACATTTCTAACATTTATAATGCGTTTAGAATTTTTTTTTTTTTTATTGCCTTTACAGGGACTTTAAGTTAACCTACAGTTAAACCTTTGCCGTCTAACTCACTAATTAAGTAGTTAATTGTTGGACTAATTGTTATCCATTCTGCCCAAAGTAAACTTTGTGTTATTGTTGTCAAAAATCTAAATTTTTCGATACATATTAATACAGAAATATCTGAAACATTTTCGCAGTATCGATACACAGACACCAGCAGCATTTTCTTGCTTTCTCTTTTTCGACAGCGAGTTGACACATACCCTTTCACTCGTTTCATTCGAATAGACAAGGCCTGAATTTCAGCACAGGATTGCAGGTATTGCGCACTATTTTACTCATTCCCACAGGTTTCGCACTTGACTTGCACCTAAAGTGCTCACACAGAATGCCACATGTTAAACCGCTCGCGGGTACCAAATTGAGTTATTTTTTCATGGCTCACTGCACTTAAACAGTCAAGTACACACAAAATCATGTCAAAATTCCCATTTTGGCCAGTATCACCTAAACAGTCGGTTTTGTTCAAGCTGCTTTAAAGCAAGCCTGTAAGGTAAAAAAGCGGACAAAAGCATGCATTTGAGCTTGTTCAGGGGAAAAATGTAACTCTTTCCTCTCTGCTGGATCCTTTGTAAAACATATATTCCTAAATATTTAATCTTTATTTTTTACTGGGATATTGTACAGAAGTTTTTCTTTTGAATCATAAAGGCACATTATTTAATTTTTTTTCTCATTTAGCATTAATCCAGAAGCACCTGAAAACTCATGTATTAACTGCAATACTGCAGTGCAGCTGTTCTTTATCTCTCAAAAAAGAACGGTATCATCCGCAAGCTGAGATAATCTAATTTCTTTACTGAAGATGGCAATTCCTTGAATAGTTGGAGATTTCAAGATTTTAATGGAAAGAAACTCTACTAAAAAAAGAAATAAAAAAGTGGATATAGGACAACCTTGGCGCGCTCCTCTACAAATGGGAAATATTTTAGAAGTATTTGGATATAAATGCATGGAGCTATTAATACCTCTATGAAACATTTCAATAATAGAAATAAATATCTCCCCAAAACCAAAAAATTTTAATGCCCTATTCATAAATTGATGCTCAATTTATCCAAATTTGGTGGAATCAGAGGCTTTAATAATTCTCATACAGCTTTGTGGAAATCTAAAAGAATGATTAGAGCCTCTGATTCCACCAAATTTGGATAATCTAACAAATTCAAAATTAGTCTAATGTTCAAAGTTATGTGTCTTATGTGACTCTCACTAATGATTTTATCTAGACCTTTTTTTTTTATACAATTTGCATAAATATAAGATAACAGTTTATAGTCTACATTCCATAATGTTATAGGATGCCAGTTGTCCAAAATCAAATTATCTCTCTCAGGTTTAGGAAGTAGGGTTATTAATCCTTGTTTCATAGAAGTTGATAATTCATTTGATTCAATACATTCCTTATACATTTCAAATATAGGGTTTTCAATTATATCCCAGAAACAAAGATAAAACTCCACTGACAGACCATTTGTGCCTGGCAATTATTATTATTATTATTATTTTTTATATATATATAGCTGTAACCATCTCACTATTTCTTAGTTCTTCGTCACAAAGGTCTCGAAATTGAGTATATATAGGTGAGACAGATACCTTAACTGACTCAGAAAATGTTGAACATTTATCTATTTCAAATACAGATTGAGAGTAAACAGAGTCAAAAAAGATTCTAGATAATTTGTATTCAGTTTTTGATTTGAAGTGAGTACATCATTTTTCAGAAAGGAAATCATTTGTCTTTAATAGTTTCGGTTTTCTAGCGAAAAGATTTTCTTACCTTTTCCTTACCACTTAGCTCTAGAACTAATAAATACGCCTTTTGCTTTTTTTGATCAATTTGAGTTTTTAAAGCTCCAGTTTAACTTTTTCTTCCTCTGTAAGGTTAGGTTATCTTTTTCCAGATAAAAGTCTTAATTCTGTCCTAGGTGCCTGTTCCCTATTCAAATTATGATTTTTAACTTGTTTACTAAAGTAAATAGCCGACTGCCTAACTTTAACCCTCTGGGGTTCTTCGTTTTCCAGTCACACTCAGGACCTTCGCGGTCAAAAGTGACCGGACCCCTGAAATCAATGTTTATTTTTTTTCAGAAAAATCAATGAAATTTATTTTTGTTCAATAATATTTTTTCTTTTTTTTTTTTTTGGTGTTTTGAGAGAATTTTATGAAAATAATTAATATTTATGCAATAATTATGATCAATTTTTTCCCATTGAATATAATAGAAAATTTATATATATATATATATATATATATATATATATATATATTATTTTTATTATTTTTTAATTAATGCTGTATTTCAGGTTAAAGTGGATCCTTGGCCTATAGAAAACATTTTTTAAATCACATTGGAGCCATCTGGTGGAAGTAGTGAGCATAATTATCATGCAATATCATATTTTAACCACTAGATGGATTTACAGCCTCTGTAGAAAGGCTTGTGAATTCTAGTTGTTTTTGCACATATTTGCCTATTTTTTTCAGGTTGTGGATTTTAATTTATAATAAGTTATTCTCAAAGACTATTTTTGTCAAGTTTTTTTTTTATTTTATTTTTTTTATATAAAATAAAAATTCTATTATTTTCGCATAGACATGAAAATCACTATCCAAACTTAAATTGTTGTAAGTCAAGAATGCTTTGGAATATAGACCTATGGTTGGTCTTGTTTTAAAGAAGACATTTGCCAGATTATTGTAGAAGTGAAAATAATTATGAAAGTGAAACAGAAAAAAAGTTATGTAAGTTTGAGTTAATGAAAATGAACAATGTAAAAATTTTATTATTTATATTTTATATAAAATATATATATTACAAAATATATTTTACTCTAAAACTGCAAGAAAATGAAAGCCAAAAATCTTAAGAAGTTGTGTTCCAAATTTTAGGTTGATATCTCAAAAAATAAGCTTTCAGTCAAGATTTTATTTTGGCGCATACCAAACTTTTTCACTAGATGGAAAGCCAAGCTTCCTTACTGACCATATAAGGGCACCTCCATTTTCATATATGTTTTGAGTGATCTGAACCATGTATTTCCATAATTTTCATACAATTTATGAAGTAGACATCCTATTCAGAAGTAGTATGGGTGGTTTGACAGTATTTGATTTGAATTAAACCTCTAATAAACGCATAAAAAGAGCACATATTGCTGCAATAGGCCTGGAGGTTACTAAGGAAGAATTCCATCGTTTGATCTTACACTGTGTGTGTGTGTGTGTGTGCGTGTGTTCAAGAGAGAGAGACATAGTGTGTGACCTTTGCATTTTGGACCCAATGTCTCCCCTTTATTTGATTCCTTGATTTTATTTCACATATTCTCACATTTCTCTGTTACAGTTTCACCAGTCTCATATTTCCCTATGTGTGTATGTGTGTGTATGTGTGTATGTGTGTGTGTGTGTGTGTGTGTGTGTGTGTGTGTGTGTGTGTGTGTGCGTGTGTGTGTGTGTATTTTGCAACCTTGATTGTTTACAGTCTCATGCAATCATTGCTGTGCACTTTATTTCTTACATTGATGATTAATTGCTTTTATTTCACACGTTTCCCAAAATTAGCTTTTGCAATGACACGCGTTAATTTGTGTACATGCGTGTGTTTTTGTGTGTATAAGTGTGTGTGTGTGTGAGTGTATTTGTCTGTTTTGCACTCTTGATGTTCTCTTTCATCATCTCGTTTCGAGATCCACCTATGGGAAGGGCATCCGTACCTGACCTCTGCAGAAGCATCCAATTGCACCAAGTCTGGCTAACAGACAGAAGCGCGCAGCCAATGCCAGGTGAGGCCACACCCCCTTACCTACGGGCATATCACAGCTGGGCGCGCTGCTATTCCTCAGTTGACATTCGCTTCTCGCGATCTCTGCATTGACACAGTTCGGTTGGATTAACGTTACGCTGCTCACTTTCGAGTCTTCAGGAGGACATATCGCCAGATCAGCCTCCGCCAGACGTGAGTGACAGTCGTTTCTTCAGCCTATCCGCTGTGTTTTTTGCATCCGGAGCCGCCCGAGCTCTCGCTGTCCTTCACCTGCTCCTCCTTTACATGGCTGCCCGCCACGGATTTTTCCGAGTTCTTCACCGCTGGCCCACCCATGGCTATGTGACCATCTAAACAGCTGCTTCCCCCGGGGAACAGCCAATCATGACGAGCCTGCCCGGCCGCGTGTGGTGCTCTCATCGCCGCTATAAGGACCCTCTCGTTCTGCGCGGTCTGCTTGGGCTTAACACGCTCAAGCTTTGGAGAACCCGGGGAATTGCGGTCATTGTAATTGCTGCCCATGTAGCTTTTACTAAGCCGGCTTTTAGTTGCACGACACAGCGCGCCGTGCTCGGCCTTTCTGACTCGGAGGAGAGACACGGTGATGATGACGCGCTACCGGGGAACTCCCGGAGCGCCACCTCTCTAAAATATTTGAGCTGACATCAGCCCAATCCGCATTCCCTGAAGAGAACATCTTCGCGGGAAAACCTCACTCTCGTTGACGAACCGGTCGATTCCGGCGACGGGGATGACGCGGTCCTTTTAGCGTTCCCTAGGCTAGCGTTCACGCAGCTTTGCTTCCGTCCATCCTCCTGGAAGTTTGTGAGCGAGCGGCCGTTCGTCTCAACATTGTGTGGCCAGCTCCACAGAGCGCCACCGACCAGGATAGGAATATGTACGACGGGTAAACGCTGGGACCACCGCCCAGTCTGAACGGCTGGAGCGTCCCGCTAGACTGTTTACACGGTCTCACGCCTCACGGGCCTTGATTTGTTACGATTACGTGTTGAGGTTTTCAATTTATGCCTTTCTAGGAAGGCGGTCCCGAACGCAAGCGGCCTGCCTGTTGTTCGACCATTTGGGAGTAACGTTAACTAACAGGGTCTCCCACCTATGGTCGGTTAATCCCCTCTCGTGGCTGCCCAGACGTATGTTAGTGGACGTTGTGTGTGTCCCCCTCCCCCCCACAACAACAAGTTACGGGGGAGGGGGCTGTCGTGAGGAAAAGTACATAGCAGTGTTACCACACCGCACGCACTTGGTTCCCCTCACCCAGTTATTAAAGGCTTCGGCCCCAGTGTTTCCCAACACAAAACACACACATTACTAAACAACACATTTAATAAACGAATCAAATGAATTCGTGCAGATTTATATATCTGCCAGCGGCAACATAGAGAGCAAATCTCTCTGATCCCATGCATGTCGCCCTGAGTCCGTCCACAAGAGGTCGCCATTGCCTCATAAATCAACCAACTGGGCTCACACAGCTCAGTTGCGGCTGTCCAGCCGATGTGTTTTTAGTGGACGTTGTGTGTGTAAGGCCCCTGTGTTCCCCAACACAAAACACACACATAACTAAATAACACTTAATAAAAAAAAAAAAAAAAAAAAAAAAAAACGCATTAAATAAATCCGTTACAGAGAGAGTATCTCTCTCCGCGGATATTATTTTTCTGCCTGCACTTGAGACTGCCCAGTTCATGTGTTCAGGAGATATGTGTTTTTCCCACTTTTGGGGGCACCTTGTGAGGGAAAGTTCAGCACAGTGGACACCACACTATGTTTCCCTCACTGTCAATAAAGGCTTCGGCCCCAGTGTTTGCCCAACACAAAACACACAAAGCTACGAATCAAATGAATTCGTTTTGGAGAGAAGACCTCTCTCCGCAAAGAAAACTTCTCACTGCAGAGAGAGGAAATCCCTCCAAACGCCTGCATGTCGCCTCTAGTGTTCCCACTAGATGGCGCCTTTGCATCACAAATGAACCAGCTGGGCCCATACAGCTCCGCTCCGGCCCGAGCGGGGGCGCTCGCGAGTCACAAAGCGGCTTGGCAAGCCGTTTCAGCGCCCGAGTGGGTTTTTGCGTACTGTAACCCAGGGTTACAAGCTGCAGTTTGCAATAAAACCTCCGCATTTCAACGGCGTTCTCTCTTCTCACACAGAAGAAAACGCCTCACACATTCTGAAAGAGGAAATTTCCTCCCTCCTAACAAGGGGGCGATTCAGATGGTGCCACCCAATCTGATAAACCATGGTTTTTATTCCTGGTATTTTCATGTTCCAAAAGGCGTGGCGCCCCCCCGCCCTATATTGGACCTTCGAGTGTTGAACTAACATTTGAGGAAATTCAATTTCAGAATGTGACACAAGCCTCTCTCGCCTGTGCCATAAAGCAGAACGACTGGTTCACATCAGTCGATCTGAAAGATGCTTTCTTTCACATAAGCATCTACCCTCCACACAGGAAATATCTTCGTTTCGCCTACCAAGGCGTTTGTTACGAATTCACAGTTCTTCCGTTCGGGCGCAATTTGAGTCCCCGAACTTTCTGTCTGTGTGCGGAGGTGGGCGTGGCGCCCCTGAGACTATCAGGGCTGAGAATTCTGACTTACTGGCTCATCATAGCCAAATCAAAGGAGAAGGTGTCGCTGGACACCGGCCGGGTGCTCGAGCACATCACATCCCTCGTGTTCAAGGTGAATGCGAGCGACAACAATCTGACTCCCAGTCAGAATGTCATTTTCCTGGGCTTGGAATTGAACTCAGTCTCCATGCGAGCGCGTCTCTCTCAAGAGCGCGTTCGCTCGCTGATGGACTGTCTGTCTCAGTTCAGTGAAGGGGCGAGAGTACAATATCGCACATGCCTCAGGCTGCAGGATCTCATGGCTTCATCTATCCAAGTTGTGCCATTGGTCTCCTGAGAATGAGAACGTTCACGAAATGGGTTTTGTACACTACATTTCAGCCCGATTTGCGATCTCTGCCGCTCGGTAACGATGACGCGCGCCTGCTCGGCGGCCTTGCGCCATTGGGAGAGCGAGAACTTTTACGCACGGGAAACCCCCCCCCCCCTCGGGACGGTACGATGCGAAAAGTTTCGACGACAGATGCGTCCTTAACAGGCTGGGGAACCACCCAGGAAGGCAGAACGGTGAACGGTCTGTGGCTGAGCAGACTACGTTCAGCGCACATTAACTATTTAGAGCTTTTACTATTTGGAAAGCTCTGAATCATTTTCTGCCTTGCCTGCAGGGACATCTTGTTCTAGTACGGTGCGATAATACCACGGTAGTGGCTTATATCAACCGTCAGGGTGGCATGCGCTCGTCGAAACTCCACGCTCTAGCTTACAGGCTTTTGGTGTGGAGCAGACAGGTTTTTCTGTCATTACGCGCGACTCATGTCCCGGGCATTCGGAACAGAGGCGCGGATCTGCTATCGAGGGGAAACCCAATACACGGGGATTGGCGTCTTCACCCGCAGATAGTGGAGAGGTTATGGATGAGATTGGACAGGCAGCCGTAGATCTTTTCGCCTCGCACGAAAATCACCATTGTCCTATGTTCTTCTCGCTAAACGACATGGACGCGCCCCTCGGGGCACACGCACTGGCCCACCCATGGCCCAAAGTGCTGTTGTATGCTTTTCCTCCCCTGTGCCTGATAATTTTCACACTGGCCAGGGTGAGAGAGCACGGCCTGTCTCTCATTCTGATAGCACCCAGGTGGCCCAAAGCCCCATGGCTGGCAGAGATAATCCCTCTGTTATACGCCGAGCCATGGCGCCTCCCCCCTCGCACGGACATACTGTCCCAAGCCAACGGGGAGATTTACCACCCCCACCCGGACAGGGTGGCTCTCTGGGCCTGGCCCGTGAGAGGACGAACCAAAATGCACTGGGGCTCCCGCCGCGTGTAATCGCCACTACTCAGAAGGCTAGGGCCGTTTCCACGCGATCCCTATATGGCTGTAAGTGGCAAGTGTTCGAAGGGTGGTATGATGGGCGTGGTTTCACATCTTATCAGTGCTCGGTGCCTGATATTTTGTGTTTCCTGCAAGACCTCATGGAAAGAGGTAGGTCCTTTTCCACTATTAAGGTCTACCTGGCTGCGATTTCAGCCTGTCATGTGGGTTTTGGGGCTCCACCGTCAGGCAGCACCCTCTAACCCGCAGATTTATGGAGGGTGCACGCCGCTCTTTGCTGGTCATCAGGAGATCTGTTGAATCTGTCCCAGAGTGGGACCTCTCCATGGTGCTGGAAGCGCGGTCTCTGTATCCTTTTGAGCCTCTGGGGAGTATTTCCCTTAAGCTGCTGTCCCTCAAGACAGCTTTTGCTCTCGGCCTTGGCATCTGCTAAACGGGTCAGTGAGCTACATGCACTCTCGGTTCACCCCTCGTGCGCCAAATTCTCCCTAAGTGGAGATAAGGTTTTCCTTAAGCCTAACCCGGCCTTCATGCCGAAATGCTTCCCTGCGTTCACGTCGGAGGTTTTGGAGCTATCCGCTTTTCACCCTCCACCCTTTGCCTCCCCGGAGGATCAGGGGCTGAATGCTCTGTGTCCCGTCCGTGCTCTGCAAGCATAATGACCAGGACCAGTACTTTCCGCAAGAGCGACCAGCTCTTTGTTTCAAGGGCTCCCCTGCACAAGGGGAGTCCCATTTCAAAGCAATGCCTCTCACATTGGCTTGTGGACGCTATACTTTGGCTTAGGAAGCAAAGGGAGTGCAGCCCTAAGGGGCATCAGAGCTCATTCCACAAGGGGCTTAGCCGCCTCTTGGGCTTTGTTCAGGGGAGTGCCACTGCAGGACATCTGCTCCGCGGCCAGCTGGGCCTCTCCTCATACCTCTGAGCGTTACTACCGGTTGGATGTCACCAGAACTTCGGTGGCACACTCGGTCCTAGGGGTAGGGTCCTCTTAGCCCTTTCCCACAGCCCCGTTTGGTTAACCAACGAGGAGTGAATGGGCCGGCTGGCCATGTTCATTCCTGTCACCAAGCATTCGCATTCCTTCTTGGGTTTAGCTATGTGCATTGGTGGTGCGGGGGCCATTATCATGTATGTGTCTCATGCATGTTTCATGCCCTGCTTGTCCACAGCAGTTAGCGTGGTGGAAAACTTGCAGGGTCATGTTTGTGGGACGTGTCAGGCACCGCCTCTCTGAGGTGACCGTCCTTCTCTGGCCTTCAGAACCTCACTGTGAGTGTATTGGGCAATCGGGGAGCTGTCCATGTCTCTCCCATAGGTGGATCTCGAAACGAGATGATGAAAGAGAACAATAGGTTACTGTCGTAACCCCGGTTCTCTGAAACATCGAGTGGAGAGATCCACCAGCTTTGCCCCGCTTGCCGCACGAGAAGCGAATATACTTACTGAGGAATAGCAGCGCGCCCAGCTGTGATATGCCCGTAGGTAAGGGGGTGTGGCCTCACCTGGCATTGGCTGCGCGCTTCTGTCTGTTAGCCAGACTTGGTGCAATTGGATGCTTCTGCAGAGGTCAGGTACGGATGCCCTTCCCATAGGTGGATCTCTCCACTCGATGTTTCAGAGAACCGGGGTTACGACAGTAACCTATTGTTTTAGAGATTCCCCCCTTCACTGTTGTGTGCTTTTTTCCTGCATCGTGGCTGATTTGTAGATTGTACACACAAATAAACTCTGTATTTTCATATTTTTGCCAATTTCCCATTCATTTCCTATGGCCGGTCATTTTTGACCCGAAGGTCCTGAGTGTGACTATTTTTTTTATGACCACTTAGACTTTTCAAATCCTGTCCCCAATTTTTTTTTGTGTTCGTATACCAAGTACCATAAAAGTCACCAAGTTTCGTACCATTCCGACGAAGCTACGATTTTTAACATTTTTTTATTTAAAAAAATCCGGTCAGAAATGACCGAAGTACCCCAGAGGGTTAAACTTAAATATCTCCCACTTCTTAATTTCTGTCAGGACCACTATCGTCAAATACAATTGACAGGTATTGGCGGTATCAGGGATTAAAGTTCTCCGTCGCTACGACGGATTTCCGTTAATTGCAGCGAGTCTATGACGGATATCCGTCAATTGCAGGGTTCCCGTCTGTCCTTATGTCTTAAATTAACTTTTCATAATTTTAAGGCCGTAAATAGGCTTTCATTTCGCAAACAGTGTGATAAATGTCTTAATTGTAGTTTGAATAGGTCTTAAATTAAGGAAAGATGATGCGTATTCACCCTGCTGAGGGGGGATGTGATAAAGCCTGGAGTGGAGCAAAAGCACGTTCCTCTCTCCACTCTAAGCATTCTGTAATCACTTTGCTCATGGTCCACTCCGGTTTTTCAATTCCCGCTCACGGAAAAACTGCTCCCAGGACCCTGTTCACTCAATCTTGTCAGGCGAGGCTACAGCTCGTTTGCTGCGGTCCCATGATAGAAAACAGAACGCGGGTCAATATTGGTCGTTTCTCAATACCAAGTACGCAAACTTCGGACTTGCGTCCTTGGTAGTTCGGACTTGCCAAGTTCGACTCAGGAGAACAAACTCCCGAGGACGCTGCTAACAGCGCTTCTTGATCGCGTCACTCAGCACGCGGCTACTCTGGTTATCAACTCTGCCTTTTTTCATCAACACCACTGTGCCTCTTTTCTTTTATAAATGAACATAATTATTATCATAAACATATAAATGGCCACACAAATGTGGTTCAGGCAACGCACATTGATTTATCATATAGTTATAACAACACTAAATATAGCTAAAACACAAACCTGCTTCTTTTTGTTTTCATTTTAAAAATATGAAACATTATTTATCATTAAAACTGACATTTAACAAACAGACAGGGTTGTATCGTTGTATTGTATTATGCGTACACATACAGTGAAGAGAATGCATAGTAATATAATATTTTATATATTTTAGAATATATAAAATTACACAACCATGTCTCTTTTTTGTTAAATGTCAGTTTTAATGCTAATATCCCGTTCAAAAGTAGTAGCCTAATAGGTAGGCTATAATAAGCTATACAATGAGAAATAAAGCAAACAATTCAATTAAACATAAGTCAGCTCTGTAATAGGCTACAAAGTTAATGTTAAATATAGCCTACATAATAAAGTTATAAAACTTCACTTTGCCCTCAGCCAAAACAATTTGCCATGGCACAAACTATATATTAATATAGTTTAGCATTGTTTGGTCTCATAAGATAAATAAAAACATGCACTGAAAAGTTATGTAGATGGTTGATTATTTGTCAAGATAAGTAATTGTTTTTCATAGATTAAAATAGCTTTTAAATTACTCAATATTAGATCGGTTTTAAACATCTTCCCTTAAAACGCTATTGGTCTGGACTATTTAAATAAAGTTACAGGAATATGACTTGGCCTGAAAAAAATTTCAGTCAGAAGAATTTTTTTCACTTTAATCCCTGCGGTATGGTTCTGTTCTGGGCAAGAACTCCCTGCGCATCCATGCAGCCTAGCATGGATAAGAGCAGGGAGAGCAGCAATAACCCCCCTTAGGGTAAACAGAACAGAACCAACATAAATGTATTGCAGATATCATTAATTAATTTTAATGCACAGCATAATTAGAGAATTTTAGTCTGATTCAGGGGGAATCAGAATGCCAAATCCTGACTGACGAGAGGAGGAGCTGGGGATGGAGGAGGGAATTGGCTCCTGAGAAACTTGATAGCTGCTGATAATACTGAAGGAGCTTATATTTATATACAGTGATAGGCGTTGTATTCCTATAGGTAGACGTGGATCAGCTGAGAGCCAGCTGATGCGAGCTTGACTAAAGTGACCTGCCAGAACTGACGCTACACTTAATTTACGTAATTTGCTTACTTCCGAAAATCTGTGCAATTTCTCAAACCCCTCATTACTAAGCAGATTGTTGTTTAACTTCCAATATCCTCGTAGACCATTATTTAAATGTTAATGCCAGAAACTGTCAAAACAATAATTGTATGTTCTAAAAGAAAGGGGTGCATAGCAATATGTAACTTCAGTTACATATTGGACACAACCTGGGTTGATCGACCATAAATCAATCCTTGATTGTAAGGATCTAAAGGAGTTACTCCAATTTAAATTTTGAAGAAGATAACGTCTAGTGGGAAATGATCTAAGAAGTCATCTGGGGCATCATTAAAATCACTGGCCATTATCAAAAAAGGCGTCTTGATATTTCCTCATTAGTACTGATATAGAAGGAGTGACCTCCATAGGCATAATCTTGGCTTGGACAGAATAATTATAACCATAAACGTTACCTAAGACAAAGACATAATTATCCAGCTTAACAACTGTGACCATCTACCTTCTTTTGAACTAACCAATTCCAATACGTGAGAAGCATAACAGGGCTCCAGACTAACTTTTCCACTGGTTGCACTGGTGCTACCAACTTTCTCAGTTGGTCGCACCAGCATATGATTTGGTCGCACCTTTTTCCTTTTCTTTTTTGCTACATGCCATGGGATTAATCAATGAATGCTGATGAATAGTGGTTTCTGGGTTGCAGCAGAAATACCTGTAATATATTAATTATCATTGCCAAATTTCAGGATTTTCATGGATTTTGGACAGTAATTTTAATCTGTAATTTTAAGCATTTTACATTTGAATTATATACAATCTATCTATTTACATTTGAATCATATTCTATCTATCTATCTGTCTGTTATCATCTTTCTATCTTTTAAAAATCATTAAACATTCAAATGTATGCATTACATTTTAAAAGATTAGAGTATTATAATAAACTGATACAGATTTTTCGTTATCAAAGTTTATAGTTGTAACAAAAAGCAGAAATCTCACACTCATTCTGCATTTTATAATAATTTCCTTTTCCTTTGTCGAGCGATCATGAGAGTAATCGCTCGACAGAGGAAAATATAACCGCTGAAAAGACGTAGCAGGAAGGGGCTCTGTGTTTCGTGAGACCATTTTTATCATTTTTATATGCCTTAATTCGTGAATTCGTAATTGGCGCGTTTCACCATCAGTGTGCAATGCGCGTGACGTCTACGTTCGTCAATAAATAAACTGCACGTGTCTTGCGGAAGAACATTGTAGACGGAACTTCTCTCCGTTAATGTCTATGGCGAGTCACGCAGGCACTGGGCTACTCCGCAGCCGAGACGACCCCGGGATAAAATAGTCCGAATATAAACACTTATTATAGGCGTACCGTAGTGATTCAGAATAAGTCAAAAACACGGTTTGGAAAATGGATTCATGATGTAGCGTACTCGTTCATTTTGAACATAAGTTACGGACTGCAGCAGCTGATACAACGGCGTTCTGTTTCTCAAGCGTCCACTCGCACAAATGCGACCACATAACATTTTAACTCGCACATTCTCAAAAAATGGTCGCATATGCGACCAATTTGGTCGCAGCCTGGAACCCTGCATAACAAAAAAAGATTTGATCCACACACTGAGAACGCCACCATTTAACATCATTTTCGCACGAATGAGTCTCTTGTAAAAAAAAAATATATATTTGCATTAGTGCGTCTTTCTTTTAATGCTGTCTCGTAAACCCCTAACGTTAAGAGGAAAAATCTTTGAACAACTAAAAACAAAATCAGATGTAGAATAATCTTATTTGGATGTCAGAACAATATTATTTAAAGAACCGCGAAACAACGAAATTCACACACCTGTCGGTATTGATCAACTCCAAGCTTAGAAGAGTTACATCATCTGGATGAATTTTATATGGCCTGAAGACTGAGCATACAGTTTCAGTTCGTTTGACAAGCCAGTATGGTCAATGACTCCTCCTCAGTTAAAGGGGTCCTATTATGCTCTTTTACAAAGTATTTATTTTGTTTTTGCGGTGTACTAGAATATGCTTTCATGCTTGGTTGTTTAAAAAACACACTATTTTTCACATATTTCACATTCAGTCCCTCCAGGATTTTCGCGATATTTTTTGTCATTTTTGCGATCAAAATGACTGATTTTGTTGTGGTAATTTCCAGAAATGTATGAGAAATGTGCAATGTTTTTTTTTTATAATTAGGATACCACATTTACCATATAATGTATTATGTCATATGCAAAATAGTCATACATGACAATAGAACAAACAAAAATGCACAAATCAAGTAAACCACAGCCAAAAGCAATTGCCTAATATAAGTAAAAAGTTACTCAAGTAACTTACTCAAGTAATTAAGTAATCAAGTAAACAGTCAGTAATAAAATAAGAACTACTAAACAAATGACAATAGGACAAATAAATACAACATAAAGATACAAATACATACTGTGCTTTAAGTTTAACTAGGCTACTGTTAGTTTTTTTCCCCTGTTGTTGTTGTTGCTTGATTAACATTAACGACACAGAAAGGAGCAGGTATATATTAGGTTGTTTTCACTTTAAGACCTAGTAATGTATGGATCCAATACTGAAACACGTCCCAAACTTGTTCACTCAAGACAAAACCGCCTAGATGGACATTTTACCATAACTACTTGGATGTAAACATTAAGGATGGCGTCAATTCTAAATCAATTCCAGCCTGATACAGACTTAAGAATGTTAAGTCAAGTCAACCTTTATTTTTATAGCACATTTAAAAACAACAGAAGTTGACCCAAAGTGCTTTACAGATCCATTTACCATTTTCCATTTATTCAAAAGCCAAAGAAAACAGATATGTTTTTAAAGAAGACATAAAAATGGCTAGCGATGAAGATGACCTCACATGGAAAAGAAGACTATTCCATAACTTCACCGAAAAGTCACGGTCACCCTTAGATTTATAACGGCAACAAGGAACCATCAATAGCAGTTGGTCAGAAGACCTGAGTGCTCTAGTTGGAGAGTAAGGGTGTAAAAGGTCACTAATAAGGTTAACAAACAAGAGGATCGTCCAGAACGGAACCGATTTCATGCACAGACTTTGCAAGCACGGATTTAATAGGATGTTTCAGTGTGGTATGTTTTTAGATACGATGTTATACACCATTTAATAATTTTTGTCAGAAACTATGGTTATACAAACAGTAATTGATTACAAAACCAAGGTTATTTTTCCTAAGGGCCGGTGAACAGCCTTTCAAAAGCGAGAGGTAACAAAAGCTACAGTAAAAAGCTGTTGCCTGCATTGTGGTTCTGTGCAGCACACAGATAATTGTTGGGATCATAATGTTCAGGAACAGTGTTTTAAAATAAATTAACCACTCTTAGTTCGTCAGCCTTAGGACGGTCAAACAAATGAGTTTTGGAAACGGGGTGGACAAAACTCACCAATGGTGACTTCTTTGACATAGCAACACTGTCTTCTCTAATACAGGTCAACCAGGCCTTGCCCCCTTTTTTTGCGTATTCCGTGGGCGGGGATTATTTAAACAAGTAACATTGTGATTTCATAAAGTCCAGAAAAAAAACGCGTTGTAGTCCAAACGAGTCGTTCGTTGTAGTTTATGGAAAGTGAATTCTGTTAAATCTCCCTTTAGAGTGGACTTTGAGCTTTGTAATCTTGCAGATCTTTTTTATGCTCAGACAGCAACATTACACACTTACTAAAGTTGAAAAAGTAAAAAAGCATAATAGGACCCCTGTAATATTCATCTTGAAAGTCATATACAGTCATATACATGAAAGTAAGCTCTCTTTCCTTCTTCTGTCGCTGCTTTTACTCTTGGCCATAGCAGCTTCCTCTGTTGTCTTTCTGCAAACATCAGGTCCTCTGTCAGACGAACACCCCTTTCCTTTGAGAGCATGATGATCCCGTTCAGCTTTCCAGACTTTCTCTCTGTAGGTTTGGAGCGAGAACTGGATAATGACTGGCCTAGGATGATTACTCCCTGCCCCAGGACGTCCAGTTCAGTGGATTGTGTCGACGTAAAAACGGATGTCATCTACCTCGTCCGGAGTTAGAATTTTGAGGATCTCAAGCACTTTGTTTCTGATATTCTCCATCTGTCTCTTTAAGGTTGATGAGTCTCAAATCCCATCTCCTACTGTAGATCTCAGCTTGATCGCACTTACCTTGAACCATCCAGACCACCTGCTCAATTTGTGATGCGTTGTTGTCGTTAGTCTTGACCCTTTTCGATAGCGTTTTCAGCTAAATCAACCGTCTTCGAAAGATTAACTACAGCGACTGAGTTCTGGGTGATTTGTTGTTCAATCGATGTTAAGCGATCAGTGAGGTGTTACGTCCATAGCCGTAAGGGTTTGTTTGTTTGTCCATAACCATCATCAGAGCTGTGTTGGTGGTGGCTTGACTGTGTACAACAGCTTTTAGGTCTCATCTATAATCCCAGACTTGCTGTTGTGTTAAAGCAAGTAGTTGGTGGCTCTGTGTATCTTTACCTCTTTTGTGTTGAACTTATTGAAGTAGAGTTTCTGTCCTTTGTCTCTTTTTACACTCTTGGATTGAGACTTAAAAGGTAGAAGTGAGTGTTATCTTCTATGATTATTTATTGAATGTTTTGAGTCATCTGTTCTGTTCTTGGTTTACTTGAAGTTTACTAGTTTGATCATCTCTTTATTGTGGGGTTAGTAGGGAGGTGGGTGCTTTTTTGTTTTGAATATAACTTTCTCCTGTTTATGTTAGCTAGGGAGTTAGCTTATTTTTTGCTGTTCTTTTCTTTTAAGTTTAGGTAGTTTGGTTAATGAGGATTTAGATTGATTTATGTTTGATGTTTTGGCTATACCCCTTCTGAATCTGATACTCCTCTTTTTCTTTTGCTTGATTTTGTAAATAAAAACTACTTTCTTTTGTGAAATATAATGTGGTTTTTTGGGTTGTTGTGAAACAATTCTGGGTCTGGAGACGGGGTGGCTTCATGCTGTTGCACCCTCCTTTCACCACCATCATTTCACGAAATCGTAACAGAGGGCATTGACAGCACGAAATATGTCAGCATTCGAAACTTTAGGGTCATCTTCCTGACAGAGTTTTTTTTGAAAGAGGACTACTTGTTGGAGTATTTGGGGATGAATCATACTCTCTAGATAATGTTTCAAGAAGCGATGAGTATAGCTTTCGGTCTTTATTCTTTGGCCTTTTGCAAACTTTGCACGTGAGCTGGTCTTCTGATTTGTCACAATTTTTTCTACAGCAAATTTACTGTTTTGACCCCATGACCAGTCTCCTCCACAGCTCATTTCTTAAAAGGAACCTCCTCACATTCAGCCGGGGTGCTGTGCCCTTCATTCCAGAGCTGTTGGATTGGGATACCAATATCCTTAGAAATGACATTGTTGTCCCCCAGATACAATTCATGAGCCAAGCAATCTAGTGCTGTTGATTGAATGCCCACACTTATGTATTTCATACCCGTCCAATCTGTGGTCTGTAGAGGATCATTAAAAGAAGGAGCTGGATATCTAATGGCATTTGGTGAATTCTGGCAGTGGCTCTGGTCTCAGAAGCAGAGGGAGAATAAGAGGCTGGCTGTGCGCTTGAGAGCCAAAGAAGGTGAGATTGATGCCTGTATGTCTTTCTTCATCGATTAAACACTGCAGGGACTTCAATTCAAAAGAATGCCTCAGCTTGGGCTTTAGCCAGCTGCCTCCTGAATTTATACTAATGTCCGTTCAGTTCTGAGACAGTTCTGAGACTAGACTCAAGGAAAGTTTGTGTGTTAAAGCCATGTCCCTATACAGCTGTGCACCAAGCTAGAACTGAACTATAAACTTCACAGTTTTTACACTGATATATTAAGTGCAATTTAGGGCTGTCGCGATAACCGCAATATTGCGGTACCGCGCTACTGACAGGCCAACCGCAGAGGAATGCAAGTAACCGCAGCAACCGCCAAAACGCGTTTTCTTTTTTCATAAGGCCACCCTTCGTAGTTCGTACCATGTGTATTGAATGTTAAGTAAGTTAATAATGATAACAAGACTGTTTATCATGGTGTACAGAGGCTTTGTGGATTTGGACTTAAGCCTAAACAGACAGTGAATGAGATTGCCTGAGCGCGTGCGATTACCTGCGTCTGTCTTTGAAGTCAAGTCCTGTATATTCGTGAAAAGGTTGCCGTTTCCAAGGAAAGCGAAATATTTGTCGTATCATCCTTTTAACGTGTAACGCCGCCTTCACACTGGCAGTTGAAATCAGCTCCGATACGGCTCCGAAACGACCGGAAGTCATTCATTTCCTATGGAGATTCGCAGACCGCATGCGAATGGGTCCGAAACGGGTCCGACCGAGTGCGGTGCGAAGAAAATCGTGTCCGTTGGTCATCCGGATGCGTTAAAAAAATTGAACTCTTGCGGAAAGCCACGGACGGTTCCTATCCGACAATTCCAGCGGAAGTTAGCGTTGCTATGATACTGATAAACAAACCTGAATTCTTATCGTTATAAAATCATTATTTATTTTATTAAAAGTTAAGTTGTCATGTCATTTTTTTTATTTTCATGATTTGCTAACGTTATTAGGGCAGTTAATACAATTAAATTGTAGGCAGACATCGAACTAAATGTAATATAGTGGTATAAATTAAACCACTATATCACATTTTTTAGCCGACCTGACATGTCAACATCCTGAGCAACTTTCCTCACGCAGCAGCCTTCCTATTAATATCTCTATAACCCTCATCAGAGAGATCATACAGAACTGACAGAATCAAACTTTCTAATCTCTCCGCCATTTTTGTTCTACCCGCTTCCGACGCTTTTCATTGTGTAGTACGACGTCCATTGGGTCCATATTGCGTATTACGGAGCTGATTTCATCTGCCAGTGTGAAGGCGGCGTAAGGGTATTTACAATGAATGGCGTCAGCGCTGGTCAGCATTACACAGCGCGAGGAAGCCGTGGGGGGAAAGCAGCGAGTCACGCATTGGTCTCTATTAAGTGAAGCATTGCTTCAGCTTTGCCCAAAAGTGAAGCATTGCTGGCCAGCTGAGCCTTGAAAAGTGGAGCTCAAATTTAAAAAAAATAATTAACGCCTTGTTTCATTACATCTATCATTTAAGGAATCAGCTTTTTTGAAGGTTTTTGTTGAATGAACGGTTTAATGACTCACTCAAAGACAGTCCGTTGGCATAACAATGTAACTGCGCGCTGAGTGACAGTCTTTCAATGCGCAGAGACGCTGTTTAGTTTCGGTTACATTGGTTTTGTGTATGCTGACCACGTCATAACACGTATTTATAGCAACAAATAAATATAAATAAATAAATGGCGGTAATACCGCATATCGCGCTATTGAGCCACTCAAAATTACCGCAAGGGAAATTCCTTCACCGCGACAGCCCTAGTACAATTTAACCATTTTATAATATTGCAAAGATAGTTTAGCTCATAATCTTTGTTAATGTTAATAAAAAAGACAGTTGTTTTTTGTTTGTTCATGTTAGTTTATGGTTTATTAACAGATGCCACTTTTGATTTAACTATGTATTAGTAAATGATTGCTGTAGAAGTTTTGATCATGTGCAGGTCATGTAAACTAATGGAGTTAATTCATATTAATAAATTAATCCTTATTGTGAAGTGAAACCTTTTATTTTGTATTTTATGTAAGGTTAATTCATTTTTCTTTTTTTACCAGAATAGTTTTTTTTTTTAGTTTGTATACAAGACTTGTATTTTTATCAAAAAGCAGTGCATTGAATTCAAAATATTTTATTGATTTGCCCATCACTAATCAAACTAAGCAACTTTGAGCTTCATGAGAAAATACAGTCTGTCTTGTAATTTTTCTTATACAGTATGTAAACAAATATTTTATTATATACTGTATATATATGGATGAAAGTAGATCGATGTAGAAAAAAAATGGAAAGACAAGTTATATTTCCGGTCTGATATTCTTCTACTAAGAGCACATTACTGTTATTCTCAGCCTTATTTTATTGATAAATTGGAGGCCTCTGACTGGAACTAAGGGGTGTCAACCCCCTTTATCTTCTCCATTTTTTGAACACTGCTTATGGCTTTGCTATAGTTACACTATTCAAAACTGCCTTTTTTTATCTAAAATCCTGGAGAGAGTGCTGGCGGGGCAGCTGACTGCGCTTCTTGATGGAAAAAAAGTTGTTGGATAAATTTCAGTCAGGTTTTCGCAAATGCCATTCAACTGAGACTGCGCTTCTAAAAGTATCAAGTGACATTTTGATGGCTGCAAACTCAGGACAGTACACCGTTTTGATTTTACTTGATTTATCGTCTGCATTTGATACATTGGACCATACTGTGCTGATAAATCGGTTACGAAGTGAAATGGGGTTCATTGGGTCTGTTCTTAAATGGTTCTCCTCTTATCTGAGTGACAGATCATTCTGTGTGTTTGTTAACAGCATTCTGTCTGAAATGTCCCCTCTGTCATGTGGAGTTACTCAGGGCTCGGTTTTAGGTCCTATTTTGTTTTTATTGTATATTGGTGAATAGTGCTGGGCGGTATGACCATGACTGGGTTAACCACATTTTCTACTGAGTGAGAGAGGAAATACTGCAGTAGATTGACTTAGAATGCCCTATTTTACTGTCATTAGTGAATATTGTAGAAAAAATCCACACTAGTATTAATACAGGTTTGCAAGGCTGTTTACAAATAGGTGCCAGCACGAGGCGCTTTAGGAGCGGCAGAAATAGCGGTTTCCCCGGTAACGCCTGTACACAAAGCAGCGCAACGCACATAAACGGTGCTTTATCAAGAAAGATAAAGAAAGATTAAATCGAAATAACAAAGAATCTTTTCTAAAGACCGTTAGTTCACTTCAGATACATTCATATAAAAACACCCGAGCCGCGTTTTGACTTTGAAACGTGCAGTGCTCATTTTTATTCAACGATGTCAATGCCAGCCACAAATAGATTTTCCAAAAGTTTATTGTGAACCAATGTATGGGAAACACTGTAATATAATTTGACAGCTATCAATTAGTTTAACCGATCCATCTTCACAGTCATGCTAAGTAACACATGCAACACCACAGAGTGCAAGAGTGAAAAGAGACCCTCTCAAACAGTGTCACGCCGCGCCGCGTTCCGATTGTTATTAAAGCGGTATTGCGGTATATTACAAATTCATATCATAACAAAAATAAACACCGGTATTCGGTATGAACCGGTATACCGCCCAGCACTATTGGTGAAATAAGTAATCATTTTAAAAGTGTGTCTTATCACTTTTATACTGACGACATTGTTGTACTGTTCATTCAAAGAGTCAGAGTTAATTACGTTAACTGAACTATTAGAATGCCTGTCTTGCATTAAGAACTGGTTAAACAATAACTAACAACTGAATACAAAAAAGACTGAAACCTTAATCATTGCTCCAGACCAAAAGCTGCCTCAAATCAAACAACTCCTCTGTTCCTTGGGCTCATCGGTCCAGCCTTAGAAACCTTGGTGTTTTGTTCGACCAATCGATGTCTCTGGATCATCATTCAAGAGAGTTGGTCAGTAACTGTTTTTATCATTTGAGAATTATTTCTAAATTGAGAACATTGTTGTCCAAAGCTGACATCGAGATGATTATTAATGCCTATATTTCTTGTTTAGATTATTGTAATTCTCTTTTTACTTGTTTTAACTTGTTTTGACTTTGAGCACTACATGGACAGGCCCCCCACTACATCACAGACCTGTTGACCCCCTACTCCTCCCGCCCTGCCCCTGTTGCTGCGTGTGGTCAAATCTGTTGATTCTTTTAAAAAGCAGCTGAAGACAGTTGTATTTAGACAAGCTTTTAGTTGATTGGGGTTTTATGTTTTGTTTTTAGCTCTGATAGTTTTATATGTGTTTTATTGTTCTTTTATTTAAATTGTTGCACTTTGTAAACCACTTTGTGTTTTCTATCTGTGATAGGTGCTATATAAATAAAGTTTACTTACTTACTTACCCCAGTTTTGTCTGACCCTTTGTTTAACACTCTCAGCACATTATTGCCAGTAGGCCTGTGTGGAGATTTGTTGTGTTCAGTGTAATTAATGTGCTTGTCACAGACTAATTAGCTGTTCACTGTTAGCTGTGGGACTGGCAGGGTTGTGATAGCGGATGCTGTTCCGTATGCTGAGATATAGCGGATTGCTTCGGCCTCACAGTGAGCGTGGGAGGGCTGCCTATAGTGAATGCAGAACAGTGTGGGCAACATCAACATTGTAGCCCAGCCTAATGCTGCAACATTCAATACAGAGATGCTTAAAGAGTACTTAATGCTAGTTAATTTTCTTTAGCTTTTAGTGTGCTCCATATTTTAAAGATAGAAAAAAAAATATTAACTCCATGTTTTTATCTGTCATTGCTCTTCCTACGATTTTTCCTCTCACACTATTTTAGACATATCTCACCCTGACATTTATAGACCAGGGCCTGAATGTTATTTTGGAAAGTGTGAGGGAATTCCCCCTTTATTAATTAATTAATTAATTTTTTTTTTTTTTAAATTGGAGGGAGGTGTGAACTAAAACTTAAACAAGTCAGATGACTAATATATAAATAAAACTAAACGGCATTTTAGTCAAAAGACACATTAAGAAATGTAATAATCAAATGTAAAAATAAAAAACTACATAGTCTTCACGGTATACATTACATATTCATTGATGAATGAAAGCAACAAACTAACTGTATTTACAAACTGGGGGACTCTTGTACAGGTACTGTTTGGTAATTCACACCTGCCCCGCACCCACAATGCTTAACCACTCGTTATTCAACAGCAATACTATTTAAATTTCTCAACCCGACCTGCTTAACATTTAGACCTTGATCCGATCCACACCTAAAATAAAATAAAATCTACTACATCCAGTATACAAAAACTGATATGGGGAGGGAGTTTTGAAGGGCTCCTGTGCAATGCGGTTATCAAAGAAAGAGGCAAATAAATACATTTGAACTGCATAAATATGCATGTGCATAATTTAAATATTGAAATTATTTGACAATTTAAAAAAAAATAACCTTGGCTGTTTGATTCGCAGTGCGTCCGTGCCTATCAGCACCACAAATGACAATGTAAATATTTTTCCAGCAGTTACCTCAAATATTAGCAGTTTACCTACCTGGTACCCACCCATTTGCAGGACTCTGGCTCGAAGATAAATGATGATCCAAAGTTAAGCTCCTTTTCTATTCTTGCAAAAGCCGTGAATGACGCCTGTAACTGGAATGGCAGTGACTAAAAGTAAATGGCAACATGGCAACTTCCATAATATATATAAAAAAATATATATATTACAATTGAAATTTATTTACAGATATCCTTCAAGTCTTAATCATTCAAACTTTGCTTTTTGTTTTTTTCAATCAAAACCACATGTGCACCCCATTTGTGTTGTGCACAGACCACAAAACTAAATGGGAGAAGCTTCAGTGAAAGACAGAAGATTTTTGTGTTTCATAAAGCTGATATCTCTGCTAGTTACCAAAACTCCACATAAACAAACGCAACACACAATATTTCTACTTCTGTTTACTAGGGGTATAACAGTTCAAATTACGGTTCGGTTTGTAACACGGTTTTAGGGTCACAGTTTTGGTACGGTTCTGTATGTGCTATGTTCAAATAAAATAAGGACTACTGTCAAATAAAATAAAGGAAATAAGAACATATAATCAAACTACATAGCACAAATAAATACAATGGAGCAAAGATACAAATAAAATAAACGTGAAAAGCGTTTTCAGTTTTTTCAGGTACAGAATTTGAAAAAAGTTATCAAATGTAAAATTACACTTCATATAATCTTCACTGTATAAATTCAATAAAGATGAATCCGTGTTAAGGTTACAAAAGTTATTCAGTCAAAAGCAGTGAGTCAATATTTATCTTTTGTTGTTTAATAAACATTAAAAACAGACAGCAGCAGGAATTTTAGGCTGCTGTCACTTTAAGACATAATGCACGGATCCTCAGGAAATCTGTGCTCTTTCGGTCTCACCTACGCTCGTGCACTATAACACCCGGGTGATGATGACATAACTGACTGGTCATATTAGAGCATGTGACACTCGCATGGAACAAAGTTTACAACAGTGACTGTTTTGCCCAAATTTTTTGACCATCGTTGTTGTAATGTTTTGGGAAGCCAGAATGTTCCCACACAGGAGATGTGTGTGTATATATCAGCAGGCTCTATCAGCAGCTTGTCTCCTTCACTTGCCATGCAGAACTGCAACACACCAACACGTGTTAAACTGTGATGTCATCAACAGATTTATATACTAACAGTTGATTGGACAGCTACTCGCATGCGGAGCAAATCCATCGACAGAATTTTTTTTTCAACAAGCCATATTATAGATGCGTCATCAGATTTGAGATTAACCGTGGTGCAAGTGGGTGGAGAATGGTACAGTTCTTTTTTTTTTTTTTTTTTTTTTTTTACAGAGAAAGCCTCTTCTGTTTACAGTAAGTTAGTAGTAACTAGCTTTTTAGCAGACGTACAATACACTTATTACAGGGTTTAAACTAGTGTCAAGAGCACAAAGTTGAAGCTATTTACGGGGCTCAAACTACCAACCTTCTGGCTGCTGGGATTTAGCTTTAGCCACTGTGTGTATCACCGGATGATTGAGATCCCAGAATGCCCAGGTATTCTGTAAACCCCTTACAGCCCAGATTATTTGCTTGATGTAACAGCAAATGCTGAGGTTATCTGGTTTCCAGACCATATCTGTCAGTTTGATGGTGACCGCTCTTATTCCTCAAATGTGGCGCTGGAGGGCCACTGGTCTTCAGAGTTTAGCTCAAACCCGGATGGCGAAATGAGTCGCAATGAGCAAATTTTCAAAAATGAGTTATTGTTATAATTATATATTAAAAAACCTTCAAAATTATGTATGCTTTGTTGGAATCGGACAAAAAATTACTGAGCTACACCTGTTTGAATTCGATAGTCAGCAAAGTCAATTTTGAGAAAAATCGCATTCAAATTTTCGGAAGGTTCCAAAACAAAATCACCTAGCTACCATCCCTTAAAATCCATGCTAATAACACAAAATTTGGCACACACCAAGTCAAAACCAAATATCTATAGTAAAAAAAAATATTCAACTTTTTTTTCCATGATACCACAATTGTTTGATTTAAAATGTATTTTATTTATTTTAACAATTTATTTAAAAGACAGCCTTATATATTCAGACCTACTGTACCGCATGGATGTAATATTATGTTACGCATCAGACGATTTTCTCCAACAGTTAACCAAACATTTATTTAAGACATAACAGATAATGTTTGCGTGAATACTCGCCAAGACAGATATTTTGTAATACTGTAATTCTGTGCTCAGATGTCTTTTATTAGGGTTGGAGCTAAACTCTGTAGGGCAGTGGCCTTGAGGATCCCTGATATAGCACATCTTGGGTGAGTCTTAGAATTATATAAAATGCTTGCCAAACAGCTTCAGTGACTTGTAAGCAGTGGTTAATTGCCTGATATAGTTCATATCTGTACTGTTTAGCCAAGCTAGTTCACTGCCATATCCTTTCTTAGCATTCAACTATGTTGCATTCTGCAAAAGGCTGTTACGCCCTTGCTAGCCTATCCATCCAGTGATCCTGCAGCTTTCACTCGCTTATTAATCACTCAGCATGTCGGGATCTGTAATCTTGAAGTTTGCACTCGCTAGTAACCCTGTAGTGTTTTGTATTTGGTTGTCAAGAGACTTGGGTAACCACTTATCTTAGTAAAGTTCAATACCATTTTTTTTTTGTACTTTTGGAGTTCTTTGGTATTTGTGGAGACAATGGTAGATATTGTTATGTCTAGTAACCCTTTTGTAGCTCAGTACTTGTTACATTGCTGCTCGCTGTAGCGGGTAACTTGAGCTGTGGTTGGTATGTTTCAGGCCTGTGGGATAGCCAAATCCAGCATTGGACTCTAAACTGAAGGATTGGATGTCCTTCTCTGCATATGAACTTGCATACGTGTAAGACCGCAGTTGGACAAGAAACAAGCTTGTGCAAAGTGTTTATCAGAGGACATCTTTATTTATAGTGCAAGGTTTGACAGTGTGCTTCACTCACATTTACAACTAAAAATAGATATGTGCGAACTAAAAAATGTAGGTGAATAAAATGTTTTAAATATCTTAAATGCACTATAAAAAAATTACCGTAAATATATTTTACTGCAGTTTTTTTTTTGTTATTTCACTAAAGTACAGTATTTACTATAGTTGCCAATAAAATCCTGTAAATAAAACCCAAGATTATGTTGTGATAGTTTAACATTGAGAATGCTGTAAAGATCTTAACAGTATCTATTAAATAATCTTAACAGTAAACTGTAATACATTGATACAAATGCATTAGGATGAACACTATCTGAATATATTTACAAATAAATAAAAATCAAGCCAAGGGTGATGCACGTAAATATTTATTAATACTAGCAGCAAGGCATTGCAAGACTTTAAAGCAACACCAAGTAACTTTTCCTCTGCGGTCGCCCTACAGGTTGGAAGCGGAATTGTCCATTACCGCTGTCGTAAATAATTTAGCCTACCGCAGCCTACTGTCGCACACACGCTCCAGCACCGGCTTTGGAATGAACAATGTCCACAGACAAGGTAGAGTATGTTGCATGATTTCATGAAAGTATGATGTATTGCAACATCAGAAACGAAGAAAAACAAAATAATGACTATTGTAACGCTTGACGTAAAGCAACTCAAATTTGTAGTTTTCTTATGTCTCATTAGAACTACAGAAACGCGACCCGATCTGGCAATCTTACATAGCGTGGTTATAGCAGATATAGGACTGCAAAGCTAATCCAGAAGTGCCTTTCACCCTGTTACGACTTAATGAACCACTAAAACGATTTTGGAAGTAAAAAATCTTACTTAGTGTTGCTTTAACTGGTAAAATAACATTTTAAACTGTTAAAATCTTATCATAAAAATAAAACAGTATCACAATATAGCTAAAAATAACTGTTTTTTTAAAAGCCATTTAAGCCATATTCTGATTAGAACATGAACTTTCAATACAAAGCAAAACATGACTTAGTACTTGGTGGAGAAGCCCTTGTTGGCAAGCACAGCACTTGGTTCTAGGGTTTTGAGGTAGGTCAGCAGTGAGGAAAACCTGCCTTAGATCCTCTTCTTTCATTTAGTCTTGAGCGCAAGTGGGCGTTCATTTACCGTCACACAGCTATTTACCTGATCTATACATTGTAATTCCACAATGTTCTATAAAGTGCAAGAAATGCATTTTGTGTGTATCTGCAGTATGGGCATTTGTGTGTTTTATGCCGCTAGTTCAGATACAGTCTATTAACATGTCCTCTGGCTTAAGGATATTGTAAAGGGAGTCAATTTACATGCTTCCTTTCTTTCGTTAAAATGCAACATAATAATTGCGAATGCCTCTAGCACTGTGTCAGGAGCCTTTAAATACTCTGCAAGTGAACTCTTTTGCTGAGTCAGAGTAGAGGTCTTGCTGAGAGAGATCTCTCTCTCACCTTCAGTCTAACCTTCTATCAAAGTAGGCTTTTTAAGCCTTTTAAGTAATCTCTTTTTAGTCTATTTCTCTCTCGTTTTGGGTTTTAATTTCTTTGGGTTTGACTGTGGGTTTGTGTTTGTTTGTACTCTGTGTCTAAAATCTTTTCTTTTTTCATATATAAATACCAGAATTACCAGAAATTCAACACATTTTGAATGTTATCAACTGTGACTCCAGACATTTGGTTTAAAACCCTAAGTTAATTCCTGTGGGGTTCACATGGTGATTTTCATCAATTATAGATTGTACTGGTTGTGACTACCTGATGATAATTCTACAGAACAAAAGGTTCCTTGTCTGTTTTTCTTTATTTCAGTAATTATGTACACCATTTCACAAAGCTGTTCTCCAGACATATTGTACATCTCTCCCTTTGGGTAACAATTTTCAGTACACCGTGTCCTAACCAGGCAACATTTTTCCAAGAATTTTTTTCTGTCCTTCAAAAAGTCAACATTCTTCCTCAAGAATAAAAATAACACATTTTAATGAATTACATGTTTATGTGCAGCATCTGTTGACTACACAACAGAAACAAACCAAATGACCAATAAAAATACTCTTTATTTATTGTGACAGCTGGATGCAAAATTAGCACAAGGTTTTTGTTTCCATGGTGATATTTAAATTTTGTTTGTCAATAAGGTTATCAGAACATAAAAGGAATGCACTGATGTAAAAAAAAAATTCTGAAATTCAATAATCCTGCTACTACTGCAGCACAAAATAATTACAGAGATGACCATCAAAAGCCATAAATAACATAAAAATTTCCGCCGTTGTGGAGACTCCGGTGAAATCACAAAATAAAATGCACACAAACGTGATGACCATATGCGGGTTTGATTAGAGAGAGAAAAAACGAGTGCGGTTTAGAACCCGTAACCTCTGACACGCTTGGCAAAAGATCTACAGAACTCAAACATAAGATCTGCGAATCGATGCATTTATTTACGGGTTGAGCAGAGAGGCTGCAGAGTTTGACCAGCGGGCGGCAAGAACTTGCAATGTATAACTATTTATCAGACCGGCCCTCGCAGCCTCGAAACACTACCGGGCCACCGGTAAAAGTCCCGACTTTTGCACACCCCTATATACTGTATATATCCATCATTAGTCCCTAGAACAGGGGTCTCCAACACGTCGCTCGCGAGCTACCAGTAGCTCGTGGCCTGATTGGAAGTAGCTCGCCAAGGGGCCGTTCACATATCGCGTCTTTTGCGCGCTCAAGTTCGTTATTTCAAATGTAGGCGCTTGGGCAAGCGCGCTCATAATTGAAGCGACGAGCTCATTTTTTCCAGGTGCAGCGAGATGAAAACACCTCAAATGCCGCGAGCGCACCGCAGGTCATGTGACAAGATCCAACCAATCAGCTTCACCCTTTCTGTAACAACATTGAAAGCTCAGTCAACATGAATTTTGCATGCATGAGACTTCTACATGCTTTGTAAGTGGGAAAACCTGCAAAACCGGCAGTGTATCAAATACTTGTTCTCCCCACTGTATATAAAATCATATTTTTTTCCAAATAAAGACAAGGTAACACTAATTTTGCATACAGCACACAGTGAATACTATATGAACATGACACAGTGGGCATCTCCAGTGAAGCTGAACTCATGTCCACATTGCACGAACCGACCGTCACACACAGTAACATGTTCATGCAGGCTACAAATGCACACTTCACAAGATATCACAGCTGGATTCAATTAAATCTGCAATATTTGTGAAAATAAATGTTTATTAGATATTAAGAGATTTGTTTAACTGATATAGATGCGTAAATGAGCATTAGCCTAATTGTTTTCTTTTCTGTTACTAATAATATAAAAGCAAACACTTTACTTTTTCGCGTACCATTTACTTTCTTTGTTTGGCAGTGCGGTCTAATAACGTATTAGATATGACTGTTAAACAGAGACTGTATAAAGATGGAGAATGTGAGTGCTGGGTGATCAGGTGCTGGCGTTCTCAGCACCGCTCGTCAAAATAAAAGTCCCGCTTCTAAAACATCGGCCAATCAGAAAAACTAATCGACCGATGCCGATATTTAAAAACAAAAAAAAGCCAAATATCGGCCGATATATATCGGTCGACCCCTACATAATATAGTTAAAGATTAAAGAATAAAGATCTTTATAGTACTACGCCTGGATTGGGTAGTACAAGTGCTCCCTTAATGCCAAGCATGTCCTATCAGCTATATCAAGGCAGCTAACAGCTCTCCTTTCCAGCTGCGGTCCTGTCAGTGACTGAGTGCTGTTATTACCTTAGCTGCTGTAGACACAGTGGTTCAGGCTCTGCTTAATGTGGGTCAGTCACTGCGTGGGCTTAGTGTCGGGCCACTGTGGGCGCTAAGTGTGTGAGGTAAAAGAGAGAAATCTCATCCCAGTGCTATTCGCCGAGTCACAGCATTTCACACATACCACAGGAGACACCAGGCTGCAGAGGTCCCTGTTCCTCGGGAGTTAAAATCTCTCTCTCTCTCTCTCTCTCTCTCTCTCTCTCTCTCTCTCTCTCTCTCTCTCTCTCTCTCTCTCTCTCTCTCTCTCTCTCTCTCTCTCTCTCTCTCTCTCTCTCTCTCTCTCTCTCTCTCATTCTGTCTCTTCCCAATTTCCATCCTGCTGGGAAAGGTCTGCTTTGGCTTAAGTTGTGAATGACAGAGAAACTGTTGAGTGAAACTGTACCCACACAAGTGGTAACTGTTTCATCTGACTCATTTTTGACACGGTTTCTATAGAAACCGTGTTCAACAGTGATCCTCTTGTGATTGATGGACAGACATGAGTTGTTCAGAACACACCTCTTTGATTACATATCACGATGTCGCACCTCCTAGGAACCAGATTTTACTTGGGTATACTTTTTTTTTCTTTTTTTATAAATCATTTTTTTGTAAAAAATCCTAATCCAATGTTATGCTATGTCTTCTGTAGAGGACACCAGGACCCATTTATTAAGAAAATTAAAATACATACAATATGTGTGTAAACATGGACATAAATGACATTCCTATTCTATCCAATGCATCTATACACGGTATCTAATTTGCATATTAATGTGTTCTTGGGGCAACATGTAATGAAAAAATGTGTGTAATAATGGGAGTAATAATTGGGAATTTTTTGATAAGTATTGCTCATATTTCATAAAAAAAATATTGATATAGTTTATTTCCCTATTCACTTGTTGTGTCTCAAAAATGCCTGATTATACCATCATGTTAGTCCTGGTGTCCTCCTACAGAGGTCATGTATGAAATCCACGCCCTGTTTCGTAACAATGTCATATTCTGATAAGAAACCCCATAAGATTTTTCTGAGATGTTGATATCTGACAAATAATTAGACAATTAGTCAGATTTAAATGATAATTACAAAATATTATCATATTTCCATAAGAATGCTAAATCTGATCATTCTGTCATTTTTAAAAACCAAGTACAGTGATTTGTCATGGTTATACCTCCAAACATTTGGTATCTCTGCAAAGGCCTGAATGTGCTCTTTACAGGGCATCCAGACTTAAAACTGTGACATCTATGTTGTCAGAGAAATTTGCTAAAATATAATGTCCTCTACTACAGAAGAAAAAACTCCATTGCTGGGTCTTAGGAGAATCGTCACGATTCTCCCAATTTCAAACCCGTGTGTTCAGAAGAGCAGAAAAGAATAATTCATATTTTAAACTGGGGAGTTTTGAGTTCTGAAGCTTGAAGTATTTTTTTCATTGTAGAGTAACCTCGTCTTATATGTGTAAATATCAAGAACATTTTAATTCTCCATTTCATGACTCATTTATGGCTGTTGAGGAGAATGCTATTAAATATTGAATAATATTGAACAAAACTTCCACTCAGCTTGAACAAAAATTTCACAGAGCTTTGTGGTTTGGTCAAGAATCCTGAAGCTGCCTACTGTTCAGCAACAAAGAGTATCCTGGGCAGGAGATATCTTCAATCGGATACTAGATCTGAAGATCATTAAATATTGAACAATATTGTCTGGTTGACACTAAAATGTCCTAAACATGCTAAAAACATTAAAATTCCGCAATTATTTTTTAACTGAAAGTATTGGAGTGTCAGCTTTAGATATATGATAGATTCTTTGCAAGCTTTGCTTACAGTAAAGTAATGATTTGGTGTAAGAAACTGCCTAAAATGAGAAGAGAGAAACTGATTATTTGATGAATTATTTGATATGCATGAGAAAGAGAGAGAGAGAGTAGGAACACAAGCATACACAAAGCTGCATGGTTTGCAGTGTTGCAGGAGTCCTAGATTGTGACATCATATCCTGCGTACTGTATTCATGGCAGTGTCTGAAATTTTGCATGCTCAAAACTTATTGAGTTGGGTTGAAAATATTGATTTCTTGATTTTCATTTTTATGAACAGATATTGATTCTTAAAAAGTTAGTTCACCCCAAAAATTTGCTGTCAATTTACTTGAAGATGTAGGTCTATTTTTTTCTTCAGTAGAACTGTAATGAAGATTTTTAGCTGAAACTGTAGTCCTTGGTGATTCATACAACGCAAGTCAATGGCTACCGTCACTTTGAGAGTAAAAAAAAAACATATACAGACAAAACAAAATTAATAGTCCTGACGATACATTGAGGTCAATGTTTTGCCTGTATATACTCTATATTTATTTTTTACTTTTTACTCTCAAAGTGACTGTAACCATTGACTTGCATTATATGAATCACTAAGAACCACGGTTTCAGCTAAATATCTTCTTTACATTTCTACTAAAGAGGAAACATTTTCGGGTGAACTATTCCTTTAAAACCCAAGAATCAAAATTTTAGTCTATGCGGTTTTCAGTTGATGTGTAAACAAAACTTCACTAAACATTCTTTTCAGCGCACCTACCATCCAACAAATAAAGTCAAGTCACCTTCATTTATATAGCACTTTTAACAATATAGATGGTTTCAAAGCAGCTTTACAGTGATAACAGGAAATTAAAGTAACAGAGATTGTTTTGGCTTTACAGCAGCTCTAGAATAAAGTTATTGTCACGCTAGTTTTGATTGATTCACTTCCGTTGCAAAGAACATTAGTTATTAACTTAGGGGCTGATTACACGACACCGTTTTAACTGAAAACCCCTAACGCGCTCCGGCTTCCGAGGTTATCTCTGCACAAACTTCAACGAATCACAATATGCTTTGTTACTTTTGTCTCAGCTTTCAAATTCTTTGAATTTTATTACAAAATTCAAACAATGAAAATAGCTGCAAGCCGTGATCATGCCCAAGCACTGGCACCACCACTACCCTGTTGGATTTAGGAAAACAGTTAAAGCAGGTAAATATAAAATATGATTTGAAAATGCCACATTTACTGCAGCCAGCTGGTGCCACTATGATCGCAAACCACAATTGCCATATCCATGAGATCATTTAAATTTAGATAATTTCATGTCATAGGTCAATTTCAAATACAAAAAGTATTTATCTTAAGGTCTTTTTAATAATTAACCTACTGTAACTATTAAACTAATTATATAAAACTATGTTGTCAGTGCGATACACATAAAAAGTTTGTATTTGATTTTATTGATTTATTTCATCTAGATGTCATTTTTCGCTAAAATATACTGTATTCATTGAAAAAGAATAAATTGTGTCTTTTTCTAATATTTGTATTTTATGTAGAAGTGGTGTATAATTTAGAGGTGAATTTTGCAATGCACAAAGGCACTTAGAACATATGAGAGACTTTCTTTTTTGTCATTCATTTTATCCCTCGCAATGGCAACATAATTCAAGATATCCAATATCCATTCAGCTCTGCAGCAAACAGTGATGTCGTCATCCAGCTAAGTTGATTTTTCATCCAGTAGTGTGAGTGCAGTCCAACCAGTAATATTGCTGAATATTAAGTGTCCCCAACTAAGCAAACCAGAGACGGCATTGGCAAGGAACCCAAAATCCACCAGATGACAGAAATTGAGAAAAAACCTTGGGAGAAACCAGGCTCAGTCAGGGGCCAGTTCTCCTCTGGCCTACGGACGAACACAGTCTGATAATAATTCAGGCTGCATCACACGTCAGAAGTCAGATTGTGGATCGGTAGCATTCTAAATATTTTATTCAGTTCCTTTTGCTTGAAGATCGGATTCGTCATGGCGGTATGGAGCCGAAGCTGGCCATAGGGTCTGTGCAGAGTACTTGTCTGTTTCTTGTGGGCTTTGCTGAGGATCTGGCCTATGGCTGTCATGACTACGAGGTCTTCACATGGGATTGTTCTAGTTGACACGGTCTGACATTCAGGGATGTGTTGTGGTCGTGTCTAGGTGCAGGTCCACCATCTGCTCTGGATACGACCCATATCTGGCTGTCTACGGTAGCCTCGGGATAAGGATGAGACAGACAGACTAATATTAGCGTAGGTGCCATTACGATGTAACAAGCACATCTGGTGTTAAAGTGTTCATGGTTCCGGTTCACCTAGTTTAGGCAGCCTAACAATCCTTTAATGGATGTGAATTATAGAAATGTGATAATGTGTTGTGTATGCCAAGCTTGTGAATTGAAATCAGATCGAATTGTGAAATGGGTGTCAATGCCCAGCCCTACTCAAATCCTAATGTGACTGAAGGAAAGTAGATTAGTGCAGGATTGAGCGACCCAGGGATTGCATTAAAGCTGCAGTTAACGATTATTTTGATAATATAGTCATCTGGTAATTTTTTTTTTTTTGGTTAATTGGTTAAAAATGGATTAAAAAAATCATAATATTAATTATTTAAAAAATAATGTTAATTACAAATTTTAATACAATTACTCAATTGTTTTTTGTCCACCCACCCTTTTGTCCTGCCAAAACGTCATCCTGACCGTCCGTTCGTCGCACGTTTGTCTCACCAGTGAAGTTTGGTTGCCATATCAACCCAGTCACACTAAATGTGTCTCTATAGCACACAGTGTGTTTATCGTGCAGTTTATACACTGAAATGTGTTTTTATGTGCATAGGATACACATGGGTAGGTTAGGGTAGATTTAGTAGTGGTGTGGGGTGCGTGTGTATTCTACGTTTGGTTAGGATTAGTATGGCAAGCCAAGAGGTTCAGAATTACGCCATAAATTAATCGCGTTTACAGCCAAACCCCGTCACATTAAGCTTGATGTGATGTATATTGCTTAATTGCAAGCTTGTTCAGAAATGGTGACAGAAACTTAAAAAAATTACGGCTTTTCCATCATTATTGAACATCATAATAGGAGTATTAGGTTGAATGAGTTAGGATTAACTGTTTTATTAATCATTAGAATATAGACAATTTATTCTCTTAATGTCTATATTCTAATAATATAATATAAAATGTAGGGATGGCCCGATACCGATACTGGCATCGGGGATCGGGCCGATACTGTCCTAATATACTCGTACTCGTACTCATAAAAATTCGCCGATACCACGCACCAATACCACGTACATTTTGCAAAACGAAACTGGCCGCCGCGAGTGCTTTGTCGAGGTGAACTGAGGCATAGGAAAGTATAATGTCGGCGGTTTGGGCTCATTTCAAGATAAGGGATGATGACAACAGCAAGGCAGACTGTGAGTTATGTTCAGCTAAGGTGTCGAGAGGAGGGAAAGAAAGTACATTGTTTAACACCAACAATCTAATTAAACATCTGAAGACGCATCATAGATCTGATGGCCGAGCGCGCGCGCGGGCCGTAATGCACTCACTCTGTGTGTGCGGGTTACGGGAGAATAAAACGATTCGCGGGACTCCCGCAAACTAGAAATATCTATGAATAAAACATAAAAACTAAAAGATTTTTATTCATCTCTTGCAGAAAAGCAACAAGAACAACTACAACAAAATAGAAACGATTTACAGGCCAGAGTTTCTATTCATAACATGGTTACAGCGTTGAGCGATGTAGCCAATCACAGACATATGTGTTGATTTCTGGAACGCAATGGCCAATCAGAAGCATTTAAGATAGACTCCCCTCACCGCTCAAGACGGACTTTTTTGTTCAGTGCTGAATTCTGTATGCTGGCAAATCCTCTAATTATAACAAACAAAGTGTGGATATTATGAAAGATTGATTGTGCAGTCAGCTTCATTGATAATAACAGAGATGTGTGAGATCGCGATGAACTGTCAGCTTTTAGGATTTATTAAGGGAGCGCACTTTGCGCGCATTCACTCATGCCAGACCATGCACGCAGTAGCCTGCTTGCTTTTATGTTAAATTAACAGTGGTTTGTGTGTTAATACATTTATTATTTTACTAATTTTTATTTATTTTTAGACTTGTTAAAACAAGCAGAGAAGAAAATGAAAACAGTCTTCTAACCTGTGTTCTAAAATAGTCGTCTTCTCTTCTGGGAGCCTATTACCTTTGCTGTAGAAATATCGGTATCGGTACTCGGTATCGGCAAGTACACAAATGTAAATACTCGTACTCGTATCGGTTTGAAAAAAAATGGTATCGGGCCATCCCTAATAAAATGCACTTTAATACTTAAAAGTACATTTAAAATCAGGTACTTTTTAAGTAGGGTTGTCATTGTGATACTTCTACTTTGACTACAGTAAATATGTCTCTGGTTATATGTACTTTTACTTAAGTACTGAGATTCAGTACTTCCTCCACCACTGTACATCATCAATTTCTGAGCATTTCTCCACATTATTCATGAGAATAAACTCTTTATTAAATCACTGCATGAGATCGCCTTACAGAGGAATATTCAAATGTCACAGAAGACCGTTTCAGTGTCAGCGCTGTTCGTTCACCTCTGTCACTCTGTTCAGCTTTGCGTTCGGACACATGAGTCATAAGTCTATCAGTGCAGTGGCACAAAAGTGTTGTTAGCATTTTCCCCATGATGCAGTCAGACCTGGAGTTTGACTACCAACACGACTGTAACAGTATTTAATATGTAACAACAAACGGACATGCATGAAAACAGTTTCTATGAAGAACACAGTGATGAGTTTAAGAACACTTGCAACTCAGATCACAGTTCATATACAGTATCTGGAACGGAGAAAGTGGGCTTTTAGTTTTTATGGACATATTTCAGATACTCTCCTGCTCCAAACATGAACCAACACTGTGTATGTGCACATATTTCATCATGACTTCAAACTAAATATAGATGTGCACAGAAGGACAATGAGACAGTGGTTCGTAGGATCATGAACGCAGTGACACAATTAATTATTCTGATAAACAGAAGGCAATGATGTAGACCAAAAATGAAAAGAAGAATGGATCAAAAATTTCGCTATGCATTTATTCTGTGTAAAACTGATGTGTATTATTTGTTGAGAGATTGTGGTGCTTGTAAACTTAATGAAAATATTTTCGACCTTTTAAATGTTCTTCCTTGTTTGTCTTGTCATATACACCAATAGCTCTGTTATAATTTGGATTTGTTGTTATAAGAATAATTAATCAAAACTAGGGCTGTCAGTTAAACACGTTATTAATGGCGTTAACGCAAGCCCATTTTAACAGCGTAAATTTTTTTATCGCGCGATTAACGCGTTTGGCCTAGCAAATTTTGTAGGTTTTTTTCACATGCTTTTGCAACAGGACGTGGCATGCGCGGAGCTGCGCTATGAAACCTATTCATTTCAATGGCTTGTGCTGCGCGAGGACGTTTTGTTGCTTTGTTGACCAAAAGCGCAAGCGGATCTAGCTAGACCGGAAACAAAACAACAGGCACGACGCCGCACACACTTGTTTGGGCTTGCGAGCCAGCCAAATAGTTGGTTAACGTTACGTTTTGAGTGGATGACGAGCGCGAGACGCCGAAATGGATGCCAATAAGATTCTGAATGGAAAGTTTACTTTTAAAAAGTTGCCAAATGGTTCCATTTGACAAGACTAAAGTGATCTGTGTGTTGTGTCGCTGTGAACTGAGCTATCATCATCGCAGCACGTCCAGTCTGAAATCACACACACAGCTGATGCGAATTCTCCGCCCCCTCGTCAATATCAGGACCTCGTCAGTATTTATTTCACCCTTTTATTGATGGACGTTGTGTGAGAGATTATTTGCTCCAAGTGAGAATGTTAGTGTGAATTTGAACACAGTAAATGCCAATGTTGTTTTCAATAAAAAACATTTGCACAAAGCAAGCCGATCCACTTTTCCATGTTGATAAGAACATTAAAATGAGAAAAAATAATGGGACAAAAAGAAATCAAGAGACATTTAGAATAGATAAAAATGTGCGATTAATTGCGATTAATCGCGAGTTAACTATGACATTAATGCGATTAATCGCGATGAAATATTTTAATCCTTTGACAGCACTAATCAAAACGTATTTTATTTGTTCATGATAATTGTTAGTAGTCTCTACTAAGATTTGTGTGAGTTTTTTGTCATAGGTTTTTTGTTATAGTTTTAAAATACATCAAAATGCCCCCAACTCTGTTTGTTTTTTAGTTTTTGTTTTCTCCAGTCATATTTTAGTTTTTGATTTGTCTGAATAACGAGTGGGATGCGAGTCTGTGTTTTACACAAGTCTTTTTCAAATCTGAGGTGTAAACGACCAGGCTAAAACGGGGGTTTCATGACACTTTCATTACCTATTATGCCTTTAATTTATTATACCATTCCCTAAATGGCCCTTTTTGGGTAGAGGGTTTTTGTGTTTGTGTCTTTAAATGCAAATGAGCTGCCGCTCCCCACCCCACTTTCTTATTAACCCTCATTTACAAAGCAGTCTGACATAAAATGGCTAGAAACTATAAGTATTTAGCTTTTTTTGGGTGCATTCTCTTCAAAAATAAAATTACTCCACTGCCTCTTCCGTGGCTCAGATGCCGGGAATACATGAAGACTCTTATGATAATTGTTTCAGCCAACATTTTAATTGTTTAACATGTATATGAGACATTCTCGTGTTGACAGTTGCTGCTCTAGTGAGGAGAAAAACATGGAGGAGTGTGTGCAGTTCACTCTGGAGAGGAACTATTCTAATAGGGCAGAGTCCATTACCAGTCGTGAGTGAGGCCTGTTCCCTTGTACATTACAATGGGATAGTTTTTAGAAACTTTCTGATTTATGGGGAATTTACAAAAAGGATTGAGTGTATTTTTGCTACTATAGGGTGGTTGTGTACACAATTCTGGGAATCTGGGTAACGCTTTATTTTACAGTGTCCTTGTTGCACGTTATATGTAGTTACTGTAGTAATAACTATAAATTATCCATAATTACATGTAACTAACCCTAAACCAAACCCCAATCCTAACCCTAACCCTATAGTAAGTACATGTTACAAGTACGTAAATAATTATTATTACAGTACTTAAATGCATAATTACACTGTAACATGGACACTTAAAATAAAGTGTAATACAATTCTGAAAGTTGTGTTTTGCTTTGTAAGGTTGGCTCCAATCAGAGAAAGAATGTTTACCATCTGCTCTGCACTCATCTTGAAGTATTTCAAATGCCCCTCGCGGTCAAGTCAAATTTTCACCTACTGTGATTGACTGAGTGCACCCAGACACTGCATCGTCTTCATAACCTTGGGAGCTACGGATAAAGCGATATGGTCTTTTTTCTCTACAACTAACACTACATAGAAAACAAAGAGAATGAATGGAGAGCAGCTTCTGCTCTGCTTACGCGTCCAGTGTGAAACAGGCGCGAGTCATGCACTGAGAAAAATGTGTTTCACACATTAGGTTTAAGAAATGCATTATTCACTGCTGTAAAGTGAAGTGACTGGCAGATGTTTTTTGTGCACTGTGTGCAGAAAGATTAATTTCTAATCGAATTCAGTGTCGATTAACTGTGTAAAAATGTTCGTAGTTAACTGTAAGCCATATTCAGCCATACTCAATTTGAAGTCAATTGATGTAATACTGTACTTTGTGTGTCCTATTTAAAGCTGGATTATTTGGATTTCAAGCTTTTTAACTTGGTTGAGGTCCTGTAGGGATAAACACAAATCAGTTTGCCATACATTTCCTCATCTCGTATGATCATGTTACGTCCACTTCCTCCCTTTGCAGTCCCTTGAGATGGTCGGAAGCGAGGGGAAACTCTTGGACACAACTAGATGCTGATGGGGTGAAATGTCAGGCTTCATTTACATGGCTGTGTGGAATTTAAACATACTTGAAAGCAGAATTTCACCTCTTGGAAGTATAGAAAAGAAAAGGGAAAGAGTTTTTGAAAGAGCTTAGATTCCCTCTGGCCACAACAGTATTTTTCCACAGTACTATCTGTGATTTGATACATTTAAATGACATGTTAATAATATAGTGTCAGATCAGAATAAAATTTCCATTATTATTCAAAGACTTAAAGGGATAATCCACCACAAAAATGTATATTCTCTATATTCTGTAAATTTAAAAAAAAAATCTGTTTATTTTGTCTATACAATGAGAGTAATTGGGGTCTAGTGTTATTTTAGAACAGTGGTTCTCAACCTTTTTTTCCACTGGGCCACACTACGGTCCAAGTGCAAATCTCACAAGCTGAATATAATTTGCATATGACATCACTAATGCAAACCAACCAGATTTAATGTGATTGTATTAGCAGATAATAATAATACCTAGACAATTACATTTATTATTATTAGAGAGTATAATTCTACTCACCATTAATAGGACACCTGATGTTGTAGGGAGCTGACCAATTTGGTTAATTTCGTCTCAAAAGTAGTAACAATGAAGTAGTTCAATGAAGTTGTGAATAAGGTTTAGTCTGTAAGACACGCATGGAAGTGTGACTTGATGCACATGTTGTAGAAAATGTGCATTCACAAATATATGTTGATCCAAATATTGAAAGCACTTTTGATCGTAATAATCTGAGGTTCTATCCAAGGATGTTTCGCCCGTGCTGCGTGGTACAGGTGTTTCCTCATGCCTAAACATCCATCAATTCATCTTCAAATGAGTGGCAGAGCAAACCAAAAGTTGCAGCCAAGTCCTTGATTATTTTTTTTTTTCCACAAGGAAAGTGAATGGCTCTCTGATGAAATGTCCATCAAATTTTAGTCAATATCAGAAAAATGAGAGATGAATTTTTCTTGCATCTGATTGACAGTTGTAACAAATCTTTATCTCTGTTGTATGTCCAAAACACTCTCATACGTGTAATTCAGTAGTGGGAAATGAGTTGAATCACCATCTTTGAGTTGTGCAGTGTACAGTCCTAACCTCATTTTGAAACTCTCAGCACAGCCCAACAGGTTATCAATGTGTTTTCCATCACCTGGAAGTTACAGGTTCAGCTTGTTTAGGTGAACTGTGATGTCTGAAAGAAAAGCAAGATTTGTTTTACACCCCTTGTCTCTCAAATTTATCTCCCTCGCCAATGTCATAAAGAAACTATCTGGGGAGTACAGCCAGAAAGTGACCTAGCCATCTCACTGTGCAGAACGAGGTCTCTGTAGGCACCGTCCAATTTGTCCAAAAATGTAATAAAACGGCTTGAATTACGGGGCGTGCTCGGATGAAGTCCAGCGTCCATACAGTGTCCATAACTCTCAAGAATTCTTTCTGTGAGCCTGCTCGGCTCTGATTGGTCAGATGACCCAGTTACGATTGGTCTACCGCATACAGCGTGTGTTTTGAAAGCTAAACGCCCATAAACTTCAGCTCTGTCCAGAGGCTTGCTAAAGCTCAGAGATTGTACACACAGTAAAGACTGTAAAGATTGCGTTGATTTTACCATATCAATCCGAGCGCAAGTCGAATGCATCATGTATTATAATGTTATAATGAACTATCTGACGCTCTTGTTGTTAAAAGCATTTCTAAGGATGCTGATTTTTAGAAGGCAGCTGTCTGACTCTTGAGATGGTGAACGGGAACATAGTTTGTGTAATAGTAACAACACATTATTAGCGGTTTGATAACGTAGTCATGATACATTGACTTGTAGATGAGCTTGTATGAGTGAGTGGAGATTGGGCTCATTTGCATATTCATGATTCCACGTATACTAAATGATGCAAGGGTGTAGTCACATTCAAGCTATTTTAAGGCATGTTTTTCCACAGGAAAAATCATTTAAATATGCTATTTTGGCTATCAAAGTTGAGTTTTAAGGGATACAATTATTAACTACAGGGGGACTTTAATACAATTGAAATACATTTTCAAATAAAAATGAATTGTAAAACTGGAAGTTATTTTTCAAATGTGGTCGGCATATTGTGGGCTCCATTTGCATTTGTGATGGGCTGCAGGCTGAGAACCACTGTTTTAGACACACTAGTGAACCAATAAAAACTGTAAACTGTTGCTTTATTACACTGTTTATCATTGTATGGAATAAAATGTATTTATTTTTGTATTGTTTATTTATTTTTAAAAAACATTCTACAAAAAAAAAATCATCTTTTATGTTTTGCAGAAGAAAGAGAGTCATACAGATTTGGACGTCATGCGAGTGAAACAATGATGACACATTTTCATTTTTGGGTAAATTATTCTATCAAAACTAGTTCAGATAGCTGACCACCAACCATGCTTAGTTTTGTACATCTCCAGTACATAAGTTGAGAATGAGCTATAGATTTCTGTTTAAGGATGGTTCATCTGCAAACTAAAACACTATGAATGAGCTAATAGCGTTGACCAGGCAACTTTGTACAATGTTATTGTCATTATTTGCATCTTTGGTAGTTAATACTTCACTTATTTTTAGTTTTGCACACCAATTAATTTATTATATGACTCTCCACAGCTCTACAATGCAATATGTAATGGTATAGTTCATCCAAAAATGAAAATTCTATCATAATTTACCCTTATTATATTTCAAACTTTGTATGACTTTCTTTCTGCATCATTAGAATACTAGATATTTTGAAGATATGTTGGTAACCAAAACTTTTTTTAGTTACTTTTGACTTTCATTGTAATAAAAAAAAAGAAGAAAAAAAATACTTTTCTCAAAATATCTTTTTAAGAAAGTAAGTGAGTAAATGATGACAGAATTTTAATTTTGGGATGAACTATCCCTTTAAATCAACAGATACATTTTTCAGAAAATGTCCTTTACATTGCCCATACCCAATGGCATCCCACAAGCTGCCCTTTTGAATGCCCATCAGAAAGCACTGCTTGTCTGTGTGTGTACACATATTTCCTTTACTATGTGAGTGTCCATCTGACAGAAATACGGAGGTCTGAATACGTACTTGATTGAACAAACACGCAAAGCCTCAATGCTTTTTTGTGGACTTATACAATTACTTTAACCATATTGTTGTATGTAACAGAAATGGTCTGGTTTATTTATATGCTCATAGGGCTTGCAGCCCCGAACACTTTATGTCAGATCCAGTGACATATTTTGAGTGATGGAATCTAGTGTGTGAGCTCCAGACTTGATAAGCTGCCTGGAACTAATATCAGACATCCAGTTTTGAATCAGGAGAGTGTTATATCCTGATCCTGTTCTCCTTATATTCCCTTTTATTTTATCTTTCTAGGCTGCCAATTGCAAAAAAAAAAAAAAAAAAAAATACACATATATATAATATATATATATACATACGTATATAAAAACAAAACGCACGCACACACACATATATTTCTCGCTGTTAAATGCTCTTTAATTTTGTCTGCTAGCTTCCCTTTTCTCTCAGGTCTGATTCATTGTTTTGGCTGGTTCCACTGTACAAGCAGATTTTTATTCTCTGTCGTAATGTTTCCTAATCCTGTGTCACGGAATTGTGGGGAAGCTGGTGCCATGAAATCGGCCTTTCTTCCTTTATATTCATGTCTGCAGGGCCAGACACGAAATACCCTTGCAAACACAAAGTGATTCCCCAGTTCAAACATTTGTCTCCATGCATAATTTTCTTGCACACAAACCAACAAACAAACCCAAAGCAGGACTGCACACCCAAACCAAAACTCAAGGATTTTTGTCTGATTCTGAAATGCTGTCATGGATGAGGTAAGAAGCAGATGTGCATGAAGTCACGCTGTCAATCAGCAGGACAGTTCTAGTTCTTGTTAGTGTCCAGTCTGAGTCCCTGCTCTTGAGAGGAGAGCGTTTACTGGCGATGTTTCAGACAGCACAGCACAGTGGATCAGTTTTCTTTTCAACTTGATCTGCCTGCTGTATGCTTTCCTCAGCTGTGTGTATGCAGCCAGTCTTCACACAACAAAACCAATTTCACTCCAGTTTTCACTTCAGCGGTTTGTGTCAGGATGTCTAGCCACCTGTTTTCATACATTTATTCATTCACATAATATTTACATCACAATTTTTGTTACTCTGCATTGATAGGCAATAATATAGAGGATTAACAACCTCACAGTTGTCTACTGATTTCATCATTGTTTTATGACAGGTGACAGCAGCCTAGACCATTCCTGGTAGTACAGTATTGAGAAAACACACACACTTACATATATAGACTGTAGCATGGTTTTATTATTTTTACATAATTATTTATGCTCATAAATGAGAGATTTTTATCTGCGTTTTTTGTCGTAGTTACCCATGGCAACCATTTCACTCGAACCTTATTTACTTTGGCTCTGTGATGTAATGTGCCATAATTTCCAACACTTTATTGACTTATTAATTTACCGTTTTTATTAATTTAATTTAATTTCTTTTACCAGATGAGATCGGGCTGGCCAGCAATAATAATAATTTTTTACATTTATATAGCACTTGTCTGGGTACTCAAAGCGCTTTATACATGCAGCATCACCTGGATGATGTGACGGCAGCCATAGTGCGCCGGAATGCCCACCACACACCAGCTTACTGGTGGAGAGGAGACAGAGTGATAGAGCAAATCAGTGTATATGGGGATCATTAGAGGAGACCATGATGGACAGAGGCCAATGGGCAAATTTTGCCAGGATTCCGGGGTTACACCCTTACTCTTTTTCCAAAGACATCCTGGGATTTTTAATGACCACAGAGAGTCAGGACCTCGGTTGAACATCTCATCCGAAGGACAGTGCTTTTTGAAAGTATGGTGTCCCCATCACTATACTGAGGCGTTAGGACCCACACAGGCCACAGGGTGAGCACCCCCTACTGGCCTCACTAACACCTCCAGGAGGTCTCCCATTCAGGTACTGACCAGGCTCAGCCCTGCTTAGCTTCAGTGGGCAACCAGTCGGCCTGTTCACACCAATAACTATAACTATAACGATAACTATATTCGCGTCCACACCAACGAACGATAGTGGTCTTTTTATGCTAAGCACGCCCGCGCTGCGGTTTCAAAGTAGTGAAAATGGATGACCTGCTGCTGCTTTACGTTACACAAAAACGTAAGAAAATCATAAGAAAAACAGACGCTTTTGGTTAACAGATAAGATATCCTTAAAAGACGAGAAGAGTTGTGAAAATCCGTCACTCTGATTAGAGAGTTGCAGTCTTTTGAAGAAAAATTTTATTCATACTTTTGAATTAATCAATATCAGTTTGTTGCATTTACACGTCTTTTACCAGTAGATGTAGCTAGTGTAATCGATATAATCCAACAGTGAATTTAGCTGACGAAGTCAATAGTGGAATAAAAACAACGCCTAGTCAACACCTTTATATATATGTATATATACATATATACAATGCCTTTTTCACTGCAACTTCAAAAAAAGCAATACAATGTTGTCGAAACTAGCGTGGTAAACCTGAGGTAATTTTGTTACACTATTTGCTTAGCCTGCATAATGATCTCCTCGCTAATACTTCTCACCATTTATTCCAGGGGTATGCCCGATTGCTTTCCATATATCCATTTTTTTAACGTATCCTTGAAAAGGGGGTTTGACTTGACAAACAGTGTTGGATTTGTCTGTACCTCTGTGATTAACTTCTCCACAATGTCGTCTGCATTTAAAATGTGCGAACCCTTTAAATTTGAGTGGATTCTGATTGGCTGTATGTGTTTTATTGTTCGACAGCTGGAACAAAGATTGTTCTGAAAGATTCTCTAGATCCACTTGGTTCTAAAAAAATTAAGATCCGGATTTGAACACTGCCCCCTTTTCACTACAATACAGTTATTTTATAGTGATACAAATACACAACTAGACTATTATTTCACACTGTCAGTGCCAGAACTGCCACCTCATAATTTTTTTTTTAAAATGGTGCATGACGCCACTGATTATTTTTTATTATTGTGAAGTGAGGCAAATGAAGAGCACTTTTCACTCGCATGCGCGGACATGTGTACTGCTGGAAAAGGGAACTTCTGTGCATTCGAAAAATTAATTCGTAGTTGAGTGGTAGAGAGTTGGTCAACAATGACGTGGGTTCAAATCTCGTTAAAAACGTGTGACGTGTTTTTATTTTTTATTAATGCAGAGATTTTTGTGTATTCTGCAGTTCTCCTTCATTACATTTATTTAGATATAATTACCATGCATGTCCATTTTACACTAAGGAGGGAATATTAGCCAACAGTGTGAACAGTTTACATTTGTATAATTCCAATCAGGGGGTTGAGTCTTGGGACAGTTCAGTAATCTTCATGGTGGGACTGGGCAATACAAAGGTGTAAATCACAGATTAGATTTAGACTGAGAAACGAATGTGAGTGGAGCAGGAGCTCTTTCATTTGTAATGAACAAGGCATTCAGTTCCTTTTAAGGAACATAAACTAAATCATTAGTTACAGTTAGGGATGCATCGATCCGATACTCAGTATCGGTATCGGCTCCGATACTGCCATTTTTGCCGGATCGGGTATCGGTCAGACGAGGCCGATCCAAATCCGATATTGTGCATATTATTCTGTGTTATTGTTAAGCCCCACAAAAGGCACAAAAACATTATAAAGCACCATAAAGTTTCCGTGCACTATCTTCTAAGTGTTCTGAAGCCATTATATAGTATAATGTGAGATATAAATTAATATTTAAAGTCATTAAATTCAAGATCACGTAAACTTTTTCCCTCCACTGCGGCTGTCAGTCATTCTCCATTCAGCATCAAACAGCGCGTCGCGTTCGGGTACAAGAGTCAACACGAGGAAACTCTCCAAGATGATTCAATGCTACTATTATTATACTTGATCTGTAGATACAAGGTCTATGGTTTCGCATAAAACAACTTTATATTGCAGGACTTTATTGCTGTAACTAAATCATGTTACTTTCTACCGGGTGTCTGTCAGATCGCAACACTAGAGTTGAGTCAGAGCAATATAGTTCTTCACGCGCACAGTAAATGTAAAACTATTAAAAGAAAAGGCTCAATAAACGATTGCATAGATAGATACTGTGTATAATACACTACGCATCGATATGTCTTTCCTTTGTGCTTTGAACTTTTCAAAGCGGACTCGACGCGCTGTGACTCCGTGTGGCTTCAAGCACATCATTCTGCGCTCGGGATGCGCATAAGCGATGTATGCCGCACTGTATTGGAGTCTTTCATAATCATATCATACTACTTTTGCGCAATGAAAGATTATTAATAGCCTTTCTTGTTCTGTCCTATCTATCATATGTTGCTGCCTCATTAAACAGCAGTGCTATACATTTAAAACATGTCTCAATTTTATAGTAGCCTAGGCTATAATAATTTATCTTTTTGATTTTTGTTATCTTGTTTTTCATGAATGTATTTGACAACAATACAAAGAGCAATTTGTAACGTTTGACCAGATTTAGTGTTACACTTATTGTCTCTTATTTGTTCCCCTAATTTTGTTTCACTAATTGTTCAGATTTTATACAATTATTGTGCACTCGTGATTTTTCTAGACTAAATTTTCCTGCTGAATTATCCACTAATCTAGTTTATAATAGCATTTTTGTCACAGATTATGATCATATATTTTTTGGATTTGTTGTTTTTCTTTAAAATTAAGTTGTCTGTATTAAGTAGATTGTGTGTTGAACTTATAATCACTCTTTTGTGTGTTAAACATAGAGTTATAGAAATTTTACTTGATATAAAAAAAAAACTGCACTGGTATCGGATTGGTATCGGTATCGGCCAATACTCAGAATTTTGGTATCGGATCGGATCGGTTTTGAAAAAGCGGTATCGTTGCATCCCTAGTTACAGTTGGATTTTTCAATTGGTGTGGATGACACACAGCGGCATAATCAGTATTATAGTCTACAATATGCAATGCTAGTTCCATGTAATGTGTTGACTGCCTTGCACGAGAGAGACCCAGCACATCTGTGAGGGAGACAAAGAAATTGGCCAAAAGAGACCCATGGAAGAGACACAAAAAAAAAACTTTTGTTCTTAATTTATATTTTGCTTTGCACTATTTTCATTTTCCACTTTTTTATTTGTACACAGCAACGCTGCAATTTCTTTGGCAATACACATGTAAAAATATGATGATAATAAGAGTAAGATTCTGTATTCCTCCATGGTGTCCTTCGCCGGAGAAAGGAATTCTGTTCAGTGTAGACGCTGAAGCACACAAAACAAACAACAGCACAGGTCAGAAAAATCACTTCTTTGTAGGGGTGTGACGAGACGCTTATCTCACGAGACGAGACACGAGATTGGGTTCACGAGAACGAGACGAGACGAGATTTTTGCACAATTTTTTAGAAATCCTCAATGACAAAATTCATGACTGGAAAAATATGCAGGTGCATTTTTCAATGTTTTAACTAATAATCTTCTACTGCATGTCATTTCAGGTCTACTTTATGAGTATGAATTATCAAATGCATTGAAAGAAAACAATATTCAAGCACTGTAAAAGGTTTTTATTGACTGGCTTTTCTCCTGTATGATTTCACATGAGTCTCTTCAGACCTTACTGTACATTTAAGAGCTTTCAGAACTTCTGATTGAGGCTGTGTGTGACCTCCTAACTGAACTCCTTTACATACATTTAACAGAGAAATAAAAACAGTATAAATAACAAAAATAAATAACAGTTTTCTCTTAGTCTTATTAAGTGCAAACAATAAGTGCAACCATAATCAAATTTAGCACACAGACTCTTTATAATTGTTGTGAAATTGCTGTTTTATTTTGCACCGGCAGTAATAGGGTTAATGCAGTGAGTTCGGAAAAGGCCGGGTAGAGAGAAACGAGGCTGGTGTGTTTGTCTCTACAGCGTTCCGAACTTCCGATTATAAGTTCAGAAACGGAGCCTCCCTTGTCTGTTGTCCTTTATACGTTACAGTGCTCTCTCAATATTCGCAGTGCAAACAGAGACCATAGCCGCAAATAAACAGTCCAGAGATGGGTATTGGGAGACCGACTATTGTATGTATGCAGCCTAATTTGTGCGCAATGCACATCAGGGAGCTTGAGTTTTACTTTCACTTACAAATTTGTGACTGCGCGTGCGCGTATAGGGAGCAGCGGTCCTGAGCGCGCATATTCTAGAAGATAAGACATTTATCAGACGTTTAGTCTGTTGCGCAACGAATCCTCCGCTCCGCCATCGTCACGCGATCAGTGAACTGGGATTCCTGCTGCACTGATTGCAACAGCAACTCGTGCTGGATGAGCAGAGCAGACTTTCACATTAGTTTATAATGGTTTTTATTTTTTTTTATAAAAACAACAAAACGATAGTTTAGGCGAATGTGAGTGTAGCGGTGGAATATTCATGGCGATATCGCGAGACAGCTTTTTCACTCGACGAGAAATCTCGTCAAATTTAGTCTCGCGAGATCTCGTGGCACGAGATCTCGTCACACCCCTACTTCTTTGAAGAAAAAGATACCTGAGAAGTGATGCTTATAGCGTGAGTGACACAGGAACTCTTACTGGAGCAGTGTCTGCAATGAGAACTGAACTGAACTGGTGTGATTCTACAGAAGCTTCAGATGATCGGTACCACCCACAGGTGTTCCCATAGCATCAGCTACTGATGCAGCATCAAGTGAACCTATGAAAGTGAACGCATACATTAATAGGTTTTCTAATACTGTTAGTATTAGAATTTCTAATATTATTAGATTAGTTAGTATTAGAATTTCTAATAACGTTGTGATGACGTGTTTGTGATTTTCAATTCTTCCCTCTCACCAACTGAATTCATGCAACCAGATATCAAAATTTCCAGCTGGATAAGGTCCATTCGTCTGTTTCTCTAGTCTTTGAGTCCTCCACTTCCTCCTAACCTTACTCTGCCAGGGACGCAAACTGAGAGGCATGTGGGTATTGCCTGACATTGGCACAGTTCTGTAAGCCAGCCTTCAAACCTGCCAGTGGGCATGCCATACTTTCTCTGTCCCTTGCCATCTTTCTCCCACCCTTCTTTTGCTTTGGCTGTGTGTTGGTTTGTCTCATTTCCAGTGTGATTAACGGTTGAACAGAACTCAAAGCCTCCCCCTATGAAAACTATTTGGTCCTTCCCAGCCTTCAAGTTTACTAACATATGATTTAAAAAGACCAGGCTTGTTTAAATGGCAGTTCTACATTTTGCCTTTGAGTTGGCTTTCCATTTGATGCTTAAACCTGTTGTTTTTCCTATGAAGTTGTTCAGTAGAATTGAATCCTGAATAGGAACTAGACCACCTGATGGTCTGTATTTCTCCGTCAATACAAAGCTGATCTATTGTGCTTAGAGCTGAGCGGTATAACCAAAAATCTGTCTCATGGTGTTTTTGGTGGCTTATTTTGCTGTCAGGAGTATAGAATTTAAAAACATTTTAATATACTTTAAAAATGGTGAAATCTATCAATTTAGTTTACCTTTCAAAATGTAATGAACATTATATATATATATAAAAATCAATAATTCCTTAAAATTTTTTTGCAAGTTTATAGTTTAAATTAAAACATATTAAAACTTGTGATATTCCTTAAAAACAAGAAATTGTATTATAAGTACATTAATTTGAGCAATAGTCATACATTTTCATAATTTCTTCAAGTTAGACCAAACTTTATTTTAGCAGATTGTAATGAAGAACATTGAGTTTCTGTGTTATAGTAACTGTATTATTATTGTTGTTGTTATTGTTATTATTATTTAGGGCTTTCGGAATTATTGTGTTAACGCATGCGATTGTTTTTATTTTATTTTAACACATTAACAATATTTGAATGCTATAACGCAGCATCCATTTTTTTCTGTTATCCTTTGGCTGCACTACAGTAAATGATCACGCTATCATTCATTCAAGTGCTATTAAACCATTCAAGTTCGATAAGAAAAAAGAATGCCAATCTGTAGTGAGAATCACCTCTGTGGTTTGACTCTCTGTGAACAAACACCTGAAACATGTGCACAGAATGCCGCTTCAAGGCTGAATTATACTTGACACGTCCGCAAGTTCTCTTGGGTGCGTGCTGCAAAAATGACATCATTGCGGCGTTGGCGGAAGTGCGCATTAAATGTCCACGACCCCATTTCGCATAGCGAATTTTTTTTAACTTTACGTGCAGCTCCGCTTTCGATGAAGCACGTCTTCAAGACGGAACTGGCCGAGCATGTACGTCTGCACCCAGTTTGCACTTGTCTAAATCAATTGCTTATTTACAAAATGAGCCTACAATAGCAGACATAAGCCCCTTTACTGAAAATAAAGGTCCATATTTAATAAATATTTTCACAAAATTAAATGAAAATGCTTAGTGAAATTAGAAAATAAGAGATTGTTGTGTAATTTTGTTGTATACATATGTTCTCATATACAGTACGTATATTTTGTTCTAATGTCACAAGTAATAACCTCAAGATTTACCGGGTTTTACAAGATTTCTTTGTAGAGTGGTTTTGGTGAAGTGTACTCAAACAAACATCATCACGTGTGTACCTTTCTTCTCACCGCTGATTCCTGATGGTCTAAAAAAGTTTGGATAGTTGTTAATATGAGAGTTATGAGACAATATTTTAAAAGATGTAAGTATTGTATTACATGAGTAGCTCTCGGCCACTTTCATTTTTAAAAAGTAGCTCTCAAATGAAAAAAGGTTGGAGACCCCTGCTCTAAACTATGCAAAAGCCTGGTGACTCAAATCAAGCAACTGCAAAAGAAGAAGAGTTCGACCAGTCATAGCACTGGGTTCATTCCCCAAATAGCAAGCAGGGATGATTGACTAATGCTTAAGGCTTATCATTAAAAAGAGACTGCAAATCAACAGCAACACAAAATCCCACTCGACTCCTGCCGTCTGACTGATCTCTTAAGCGAGGACTTTACAGTAGTCATGGTACTTCTAACTCCTTAAGGTAAACGGGTTGGGGTGGATGTTTTACCATTTACTGTACTGTAGTAAGTGTTTTTTCTTTTTTTTGGCAGAATGAAGAAATGAAAGACAGACATACAGTAAATATGAGTATTGTCCTAGTTTTGGTTAGTGACCAGTATTTACTCGAACATACTGCCTTAACATGAATTCGGCCATAATTTAGACATCACTTTCTAGTCGAAGACATCCACATCCTTAATATAAATACTTGTGAATGTGATTCACTTGTGGTTATCAGTTTGTATAAGCACACATTATGCAATGCAATATTAATCATGAATAAAAAACTGGTTTTGAGTGTATTAAAACTTTTGACTTTAACTGTATATTGTAATATAGCCGAGTGCAAGTGAAATTTTTTAATTGGGTCAAATTCAAAACAGTCAAAACTATTATTATGAGGATAGGCGTATGTGTGTGTGTGTCTTGCAGACGGTCTATGTCAGATAGAGGGGGAAAAACATTAAAAAATTTTGCCTGTTACAGATTTAACCCCTAGAATTAACTCGTTCTTTTTAAAATCACAAGATTTGAGACCAATTCGGGCAGAAACACCTCCCACCAAACTCTGTGTCCCGTCATAAGGTTGGCAGGTCAGAAATGGGTAGCTTTTAATTATAATATAATATTGAATGGGTATAATTAATGGCTAAAATTGAGAAAAAAATCTATTTAATAGAGACATTAGTATCAGTACTGGGATCAGAGATACAGGCCTTCATTCATAGTACTTAGTAAAGATGCCATATTTAAAATATAATGTCTTTATATCGTTTTTTATACATTATATTAGAGATTCAATGGGAAAGTATTCCAATATAAAAAATTTAGCTTTATGCATTTGTATGTATTTGTATAAAACTACAACTACTAGTACTACTATAAGTAGTCAACTGTGCAATGGTAATATATTTCTGATCATTTATATATCCTATATTTAAGTTAAACCGAACTTTTTTTTTGTTAGGTTGACGTTAAGACCTTTTAGTTTCTCTATGTATCTGATGATAGTTTTGTCAAACGAAATTGTGAAACGCTTGTGAAGTGACTCTCAGAGCAGATAAAGTTCATGTGTTTGTGACACTAAAAACACCAAGAGCATCATGCGTGCTTCAGTAGTCGACAAAAACTGCTGCGCTTATTCACACAGAGACATGCAGACTTTATATTTTAATAGCAGCCTTTTTTAGTTTTAATATTTACAGAAACTAATCCATATCATGATTTGATTCATTTTACAGCCTTACTTTTGATTTATTCATCCAAAATTCTGTGACAGTCCGCTTTATACAACGAGTTCCATTTGTGACTGGATTCCATGTTTCTGTCCAAGTTTTCCGATTGCAGAAATTGTAGGGTTCTACATGGTATTTGCCATGTTAAAAAGAGAAAGTTTATTGTTGTCTTATAAAGATATAACCATTAGTAAGAAGTGTATGCAGTTAATAGAGGTCCCCTCTCAGTGCACTCTACATAGTGGTCTTCGTGGCCTCCGAATAGATGAAGCAATTGTTTCAATTTCAATGGGTTTGCGTATGGCGTTTTTGGAAAAATACATACCGTACACAAAATTGAAACCAGTATACCAGATGAAACGGTATACCACCCAGCACTAATTGTGCTTTAATTTAATCATAATGTCATAATGGCAGTAGGAGCTGCAGATAGGTATAGGCTTGTATTGTATGCACTTGTGTCATTTTTAAATTCTTTCTTTGTGCATATTGATATCCCACACCCAAAGTTAAAGGGTCATATGGTGGCTATATCTTTTAAGCTCTTCTCTGTTATTAGTTATTATGCAATCCTCTGATTCTGGCTCTCCTCAGCAGGAGTCCTTTCACAAGAATTTAGGTGCTCAGAAAGAGGACTAAGTGAATATTTCTATGTTAAGCTGCTTGTGTTTTATAAACATAATAATGAATGTCTTTCTGCATAAAAACATGAACAAGCAAGAAAGATAAAGCCAAAATCTCCAAAAGCCCTGCAGATTTAGATCCACAGAAACAAATCAAATTAGATGCTTGCGTACGTATTCTCTTATAGTGTATATGAAAGTTGTGTTTATTTTTTTAAATCAAATGCTTGCAAATCTATTCTAATATAGTGTATATGAAAGTTTTGTTTCTGTTTTAGGTTATTGGTGAATTAGTAAGACTTCTGGTTAAGGTTGCCATATGGGTGATGTCAGGCAGACTGTGTTTATGGGTAGAGGGATTTGAAGAAGGATTACTGCTCATTTGTGCTTTGGCTTTGCCTCCCTTGTAGTTACCACTAAATGAAAACGGGCAACCACAATCATTGGCTTAAATGTTCTACTAATCCTCTTTATATTATTCATATTGCATGTGCTACCAAAAAACACTTGTTGGAAAAGTGGATGGATTCCTCGAAAATGGGGATTTTCCTAAGAATTTGTGAACAAACTTTAATTCTGAGCATTAAATTCCAGAATTATTGATTGGGGAAATGAAAGAAGTGGCCATTGCAATAATGGAAGTGTAGCCAAAACATGCTAAATATGTATTTGTTTTTTGTATGTAATTTTAAATACTTGGGAAATTTAAAAAAATGTGAACCTTTAAAGCTAGATCCAAGAATATATACAAACTATGTTTATTAAATCCTGCAAGCACTTTACTATTTTCCCTTTACTTAAATTGCATAAAATAGGGATTAGGTATATAAATGCAAATGCAGATCCCACTGTTTTGATTAAATAAAACAAAGTTTTTGCTCAGGTTTTATGCATATGTTGGTGTGTTCTTTGACAGTTTTTCAAAAAAAAAAAAAAAATAGATCCTCTTTGCAATATATCACCTTTCTTACAGTATTGCAATATATTGTATTGTAACCCCTGTATCGTGATGCGTATCATATTGCCTGGTTCAAAGCAGCTTAATTCAGTTCCAAAAATATGGCCCTGTTTTTCAGCAGGGGACAACTAAGCAGCAGGCCCAATCTTTTGGAGTTCTGTGGATGGATCTAGTGTGTTTGTAGATGTTTGGTAATTCAGAAAAAATATATAGATAATTTGTTGACAGGGAAGAGATGAAATTGTTGAAAATATCGTTTTTGCGCACAAAAACATCAACTTAAGGTTGAACTATTTTAACGATGTCTTTACTACCTTTTCTGGGCCTTGAAAGTGGTCGTTGTGTTGCAGTCTATGGAGGGGTCAGAAAGCTCTCGGATTTCATAAAAAATAACTTCATTTGTGTTCCGAAAATGAAGGTCTTACGGGTTTGGAATGACATGAGGGTCTAACCCTTTAATGAGAAACCATTTGTAGAAAATAAATATTATAAAACTAAACTCTTAATTTTAAATGTATTGCACATAGACTGTAAAAAAAGATGGATGATGCCCCTTCGCTCTCTTCCATTGGTCAGAAGTGAAGCCGCCAGTATCCCGATATGGTGCTGACATCTTGGAACTTGAGTCTGCGCAGTAGCGATCTCGGGACCAGACCTGCGCAGTAGTGAGCAGGAAGTAAAGCCACGAAATCAAGGCCCCGCCCTCACTCTCGCAGAATCAATCGCAAGCACATGCTCCTGCACTTTAAAAAAAATGTATTATAGAAATTTAGATATTAAATTTAAAGCTCCAATCTCCTCTGTCCTCCGAAGATCCCGAAAAAAGTCTGTTGGTGCTTCAGTGACTACTTCGCTCAGAGAATCAAATAACTAACTTAAAACAAACTTATTTTAAAAACAAAAACTTGAAATTACATCAGCGTGATAAAAACTACAGTAAATGACAGAAACCATCTTTGGAAAAACGATATTTGAAGTGTAATTTAATTGTTTAGTTGGTTTCACGTGCCGTTGAATAACATGGGGAGGCGGGGTCTATGACCTATACTAGGACCAGCCACCGGGGGGCGATCAAGACGTTTTGGCTTCACTTTTCAGGGCTTGTGCGGCAGGCTTGGTATTGCACAGCTTTTTAATGAGGCAACAAGATATGATAGGTGCGACAGAACAAGATAGGCTATTAATAATCTTTCAGTAGGGATGTAACGATTCACTCATCTCACGATGCGATACGATTCACGATACTGGTTTCACGATACGATTTTCTCACGATTTTTTTAACAAATGAGATTTAAGACAAAAGTTTCCCTTTTATTATTTCTCAGACAAAATGCTGCACATTTCTTTTTAATTTAAAATATATTTGTCAAATAATAAAACTACATTAAAAAAATTCCCTTCAAGGTTGTTTCAACTCTTGTCTTTCTGTCTGTTTGGTCAAGCGGCTGTTACCTTCGCACACTATGTAAAAGACTGTGTAAAATTAGAACCAGATTGACAGGGGTTTTACATTGTAATAAAGGCAAGATTCTAATTTTGTTATAATATGTATCATTACACTAGTAAGAGTTAAAAAAAACACATTTAGAGAAAGAACTTATACATGAAAACGGAGGTGACTGGTGCTTCTCACGGTGGTGATTATTATTAGTCTACGGAAAGTCAAAATGCCCCCACACCTCCGATTTGAATGAGTCAACGTCAACATCCACGCTTGCCGTCGCAATGTCTACTGTTTGACGGCGCGTGCACACCAGTCATGGCACACACTGGTGCGGCGCGAGCGGAGCAAACCGAGCGTTTTCAGTTCATTCCTATGGAAGTTGAGCTTGGCTCACACAAGATTAAGTTCCATGAATGAAGTGAAAACACTCGCTAGCTTCACGCCAGTGTGTGCTCGCTGCTATTGTGCCTGTAAAGCGAGGTTCACAACTTCACAGTAGGCTATACAGTAAACGCGCCCTGCTGTTTAAAATGTGTATCGCGATTCGTTTAACATTTCAACCGACTTGAATCGTCACACATTTTTATCGACTTGGTCCTCGACTTGGTCGACTTGTTGTCAGCCGACTTAAGCGCGTGGAGTATGTCAGAAATGGAACAGGCATCTGTATACTGTATGTAGACAGCATGATAATAATGGGTTCTATTTGCTTTAGACGTGACACAATGCTCACGTACGGTGTAGAAGTGTCAGCCTTCGGGCTGGGTCTATGGTGCGATAAAATAAAACTATTCATGTCATGTCATATTCAAATGTATTTCCCTGTGTGATGTCACAGATCCCACAGGATCCAAACAAGCAGTTTTTCGAGCTTGAGGAGGACATTTTAAGCTGTTAAACTTGCAGGATGTTTTACTGGTACAAAGACCTCCGTATTTGTCAAAGATCAAGGAAAATTTGACTTCTCGTGTCATGACCTCTTTAAGCTAGCTATCCCCTTTTCTGTTGCAGCCATGCTTTTGGTGTTGTAGTGGGAAATAATCTGTTTTTCCCTGCTTCTCCTTCCTCTGTTGGTGTGCTGGGAAAGTGCTGACAGGAATGTTGCCTTGCCAGCCTAGTGCCCTCACCCACGCCGCAACCATGAGGAGCTCAAACTTCCCTCTGCCTTCGCAGCACTTCAGTCCTTCCAAAATCTGTTGATATGGAACTGTAAACACCCAACAGACCATGGCTTTCAAAAGCAACAACAATTTTTATTTTATAAATAGGCACATATAACAACACTTAAGGTTTCCTATGTAGTTTTGTATGATTTTTTTTTTCCACGTAGTGTGGTGATGGTGTCTTGAATGGTTGTGTTAAATGAGTTATAACAGTCCCAGATTCTTTGCACTGGTCAAGCGACAGGATTCAAAGGGAATCACCTTGTGTGCAAATACTGAAGTTGGTCTCAGTTGAAAGAGGTCTATTATTAAATAAATTCTTGTACAAACAAGAGTGGTGTTTCTTTCTGCATGTATTCAAAATATTTACACATTCATTATCCACAAACTCAATATTGCACATCATACACCCATATATACAGAGATACAATTCATTGTTTTCTGTCATGTGCAAGTATATGTACGTGCGGTGCATTGGAATGTCCAGCACAGTCCACTGCTGTTAGAGCACAAACAGTTCAGAAAATTAAGAAAACCAGTCTTATCTGTAGCTGAACAGAAGTACAAAGGTTGATGGTGATAAAGTAGAAGGTTGTCCAACACCTGGCTATTTGGTCAGTTGTAAGGTTTCACAACAAACGAACCAAAAGAGTGCTCCAGCAGTATAAGCAGGGTGTTTGTTCATAAATACATAGCAGTAGTCACAACTGGTGAGCAATAGCTACATCCCAAACAAATCCTCTACAAGAAAAACATCATATACACCAATTAAACTAAATACATTCCACTTAAGTTCACCCAAACAATTCATACAAACACTTAAACTTATGTTTGAGCAGGAAACAAACAGTTTCTCAAACATGACTGGAAAACGTACTCGGTTATTAACGTAACCCTTGAGAGTAAGGGAACGAGTATTGCGTAGCTAATACGCAGTGGGGAACTCATTTCCTCCAGAAATATTGAAGCTAATAATTTAAAACGCAGTTTTACACAGCAGTGTCTAGCTCGCCCATTGGCTGTGCTGCGGCAACTGCACATCCTATGGCCAAGCGCCTCTGACGCTCGACCCAATCAAGTGACTTGGTGCCCAACACGTCAGAGCGTGCCTAAATGGACGTGGCTTAAGCCTATAAAGAGTGCCCATTTTGGCCATCCAGCATGTTTAAATCGACTGAAGCGACAAATCCTGACAGATTGCAATAGTGCGCAGGCTACGCAATACTCGTTCCCTTACACTCAGGGAACCGAGGTTATGTTAGTAACCGAGTACGTTCCCTTTCGAGAACGGTCACTCCGTATTGCATAGGGAACAGGTGGCAAACAACCATGATGCAGCCAAGGGGGTAATCCATCGACCGGAAGTTGAAGCCGGCCGGGTGCCGCCATGTTGTAGCAGAACTTCACTTGCGTTAGCATTTCCATTGACTCCCATTCATTTTGGCGTCACTTTGACAGCAAATAACTTTACATCTGAGGCGTTTAAAGACTCCATTTGTCCATTATTTATTTCTAAAGAAACACGACAATGTATACAGAGCTCCATTACCTTCTATGTTACATTATGGCCCCGTAGAAACAGATTTAGTAAAAATAGGCTAACGATTGCGTCATAACCACTCGACTCTCTGTCGCGCTGTACAGAGATTACCGTACAGACAGGAGGAGAAGCTCGCAGGCAATCGGGGGGACGTCCCGTCAAGGGAGAAGCCCATAGATAATGAGTCCATAAAAGCAACGGAATACTTACTCCTGCTCACTCACGCCAAAGAACTCTTTGCTCAAGTTCCCCGTCTCTGCAAGATTAACGTTGGCAATTTTCACGCACAGCTACTAGAAGATTAACGTCTGTCAGACAGGTTGCTCACGTCATCAAGCTTAGTTTGAGTCGGTTTGAGTCTGCGCGTCAGGAACGGAAGTGCTCAAAAATCGCTAAAAATGGGCTTCAACTGTCTCAACTGAGTTCCAATGAGATGGCTCTGTCCACTTCTTATACTGTCTATGGATGCAGCATCAAACAGACCCTAGCACTTACTCTACTGCTTCCTGTTTTATATCAGACAGAGTACACTCTTGTGTCCCCCTAGTGGCTAGAAAGAACATAGCAACCATAATTGCAAACGAAGAAACCTTGTGACAGGCAGTGACTGTTACAGAGTTAAAATCAATGTGAAATGTATTATTGTGATTTAAAAGGATTGCCATGTTGTTCCAAACCATAAAACTTTTGTTCATCTTTGGAATGCAAATTAACATTTTTAATATTCTCCCTTTATATTTGCCCATCTTTTGAAAGTCCACACAACAAGACAGGGCAACATAGACATAAACATTGAAGTCAAGTCACCTTTATTTATATAGTACTTTATACAATACAGATTGTTTCAAAGCAGCTTTGCAGTGATAACAGGAAAATTATGCATTTCAGCTGTTGTTCAGCTAAAGTCAGTTCAGTGTTGATTCAGTTCCAATGTAAAGATCATCAATTATTTAATTAGCTCATTCATAAAAAGCAGTTCTGCAAAAAAAAAAAATTATGTCATCGTCCAGTTCAGTTCTCATACAGCAGTGTGAGTGCAGTCAGATCAATAATATTGTTGAATATTAAGTGTTCCCAAGTGAGAGAGCAATGTTGCTCTCTCAACATTGATTTCAAAACAGAGGCGACAGTGGCAAGGAACCCAAACTCCATCAGGTGACAGAATGTAGAAAAAAAGAAAAAAAACTTGGGAGAAACCAGGCTCAGTCAGGGGGGTGTTAAATGAACACGGTGTGATTATGATTCAGGCTGCATCAGAATTCAGATCAGGATCAACGCACATACCTCATACCCACGTGTGTCAATTAGTTGATGTTTACCATATTTGATATGCTTTATGTAAGTGCCTTGATTGAACAAAAGTCTAAAGAGAGTTAGAATTTGAAACGTACCATCTTATTTTAACTGTATTAAAGGGGACATAATTTGAGAAATCAAAAAAAAATTTGACATCAAGAGGGCATTTATAAAAATATCCTGTAAGTTTCAGAGCTCAAAACGTCCTTGTTAGGTCAAAAACAGTTTTTATTGAAACCAAGCTGCTAAAACAACTAATTTCGGATTTTGTCCGACGAAAGACCGCCAATGCAAAGAAAATCAATGCCTACTTTTAACATCATGGCCTCTATAACCTCACCCACTGATTAATGCATATCATGTAGTATTAAATAAGAGAGAGACACAAACACAGGATTACTCCAGCAACAAAACAATAGGGATGCCTCAGAGAATTTCAAGATGTTTTGTAGTGCCAAGTTGTGGAAAAACAGTCTTTGCATTGTCTTTGTGATCTTTCACATTAAGAAAGCGTGGACTTTATTTTTAATAAGGTTCCAGATCGCGTCAGTAAGAAACTGTTTGTTTGTTTGCTTCATTTGTTTTTAAACAAGACACCGTTCTCCGCAGGGTTTTCAGAGAGACTGAAATAAAAGATGATGCAGTGCCGACTAGATACGACAGTAATGTCGCAACAGACAAGCATTTTGATATGTACTGACCAGTCAAGCTCTGAATAGTTGTGATAGTTGTGATTTACTGTTCTTTCCTTTGCTTCAGCATTTATGGGGTTAATGCACGATACGGATATGGAAGAAAGCACATAGAGAACGCTGCTTAAAAAAATAAAATAAAAAAAATATCTAAACCATTTGCTGTAATCCTGAATAAAATCTTCAGTGAGCGACAGCTTCTTTTTTTTCATTAGTAAGACATTACAACATGATTCATTACTGTATATTAAAAACATTATACACATATTATAAAGTATGTGTACACATAAATGTTTCAACTATGTAACAAGATATTTTTCAACATCTGAAGATTTCAACACAATTCTGCACTTGTAATGGTGCAGATGTTTATTTTTTTAAATATGCAAAACTGTTACCAAATCATAGCAGTTTACTTCCAACTCTTATGCGGCACATCTATCAAAACAGTGTTTCAAAGAGAGGGTCAGAAAAAAACTGGATAGAAAATAGCCTATTACTTCTTAATTAGTATGTTTTTTTATGTAAAAATCTTGATAACATAAGTGGATCTCAAATAACATTGTTAAAAAAAAAAAAATGCAGTTCATGGCCCCTCTAAATTACTGAACCTCTGACTTGTAAATGTGTTTGTTTTCTTTCCCTAAACTGATGTTGACAAAACATTAGATTCAATTATTAAAATTCAAGTATTGACTAGTTTGTTTCATCAGTCACACTCAGCTTATTTAGTTGTTTTTGTGTTAAACCTCAGTATTGATAGTGAGGTACTACAGGCTGGTTGTGTACCAAAGCCAACATTTTGGTTTTAGTCCAACCTAGTCTTTCGGTGTGCCTGGTAAGGTCTTAGTCATGTTATTCAGGAGTATGTTTGTCTTTCTAGGCGTTGTGCAGTAACAGTCAGTTTGTGTTTGATAGTAGTTTCTTGTTGTTAGACAAATCACTTGGGCAAAGATGATGTTTCAGTATCATTAAAGTAAAGCAAATACTGTACATTAAACAGTTCTCAGAATCAAAAAAGAAACTGGTTTCTGGATGTAAACTTAAATAACCTCTCTCACCTCAGAATACTTTTGATACATTAATGAACTAGATATACCACAAACTAGTGCAATAGAGATTGCTCCTCTTTCTCCTGTATAGCTGTGTACTGCTTCTCTGAGCTCTCTGAGGCTACGTTCACACTGTCAGTCCAAATCTGATTATTTGTGTATCCGATTAAAATTATTGACTGTCCACATTGTGTATCGCAACTGTTCAGATCCGATTTGTGTGTCCATGCCGCTCTTTCGTTTTCCGGAATAGCTGCATTGGTTTCTATGGCAATGACGTTGCGTTGGTAGGCACACTCCAAAAACAACAACAACCGCAACATGGATGGGGTTTGCAATACAGATGTTGTCTTATTTACAACATAGGAGGCATAACTGTAGGAGGCTGCTATGCATGGGTTTATTCTGTGCTGTCCTCTCCGCCGGTTACAAAACATGTCTCCGTTATATTGTCATTTTCTGCTCGTCCGGTACTTTGCAACAACACAACCTTGTTTCTGCAGCAACTTTCAGCCTGCTTCCTGTAACAACATCTAACATACGTTTTACGTGGTGTGAGAAAGTTACATAAACCATGCAAAATCTGATCAGAGCAGTCAGACTGAAACAGATTTCCAGAAATGGGATTTGAACCAGATGAATGTCGCTTGAATGGATGTGTAAAAATCGCATTTCATGTGAATTTTTATTTTATTTTATTTTTTTGCCGTTCACTCTTGCAAAATCTGATCGGATTTCAGTCGGATATGCACAAAAATCGGATTTGGACTGACAGTCTGAACGTAGCCTGCTATCATGCTTGCTAAACTGATGAGATGATTGATAAAAAAGAAAAATTATACCAAATGTTTTAACCGGTAACTTTATTTTTTTTATTATAGTCAAAATGAATGTACAAAAGAAATAATAAAAACATGCCTAGTAGTTAAAGTCATGATGACTGGTACAATGACTGATACTGTGATTTTATCATAAACATAACTGCTACAGTACTGCAAAGCATATCAGTTACTAACATAAACACAACAGAGACCCACAGAGTTCAAGATGATAGTGAGACAACAGATATAAACCTTTATTTATATAGTGCTTAATACAATACAGATTGTTTCAACGTAGCTACACGGTGATAACAGGAAAATAATGCATTTCGGCTGAAGTCAGTTCAGTGTTGATTCAGTTTCGTTGTAAAGATCATCAATTACTAAATTACTTAATATAATCTATGAAGCAATTCTGCAAAAAAGGGATGTCATCGTCCAGCTTAGTTCAGTTCTCATACAACAATGTCAGTGCAGTCAGATCAATAATATTGTTGAATATTAAGTGTCCCCAACTAAGCAAGCTAGAGGCAACAGTGGCAATGAATCCAAACTCCATCAGTTTGGGATCGGTAGTAGGGGTGTAACGGTACATGTATTCGTATTGAACCGTTTCGGCTCGAGGCTTCCGGTTCGGTACGCATACAAACCGAACGATATTGGACCATTTTTCCTGCCGACAAAATTCGCGCTGGCGCGATCACCACAACGTTGCGCAACATCAAATGGCAAGCGTAATGAAAGCGGAACGAAACTGCGCTACTCATTATATTGTGCTTCACGGACCGTTTATCAATTTGGACCAGCAACATCTGTGCAGCGCGAGCCGATCTCGATCAAGCGACACTGTAACTTACTACACAGCGCTAAGAGATCCAGTAAAGAAAACATTTGAATTCGCCACTGAAGTAATAATATCGCTGCGAGATCTAGTGAGAAACATTCACATTTCTCCGTTATTAACCGTAGATCTCTATTAGATCAAACAACGCTGACGTGGAAACCAGGAGAAACATTGTGCCGTGAATGAACTAGTAATACTTTACGTCCACAGACCAGCAACATTCACCATGGATTTAATATAGTAACACTAACTGTAACCAGTTTGGCTGGAATAGTGAAATGCTTTCAAGTACTTCAAAACTCAAATAATATATAAATAAATATATATTTAAATGTTATTTTTAATGTGATGACCAAAACATTATTTGTTCATCCTTCAAAGATGACCCCCATTTATAAACCTGAAAGTTTCAAGATGTAGGAAAACTCAGTTATTTAAAAATATTTTTTCTTTTAACAAATAGGACATTTCTCTGGGATTTCTTTCTTTTTGCTGTATCGAAAACATACCGAACCGTGACTTTAAAACCGAGGTACGTACCGAACCGTGATTTTTGTGTACCGTTACACCCTTAATCGGTAGCATTTACATATTCATCCAGTTCCTTTTGCTTGAAGATTAGATTTGTCATGGAGCCGAAGCTGGCCATAGGGTCTGTGCAGAAGACCTGTCTGTTTCTTGTGGTCTCTAGTGAGGATCTGTGCTGATGCCTGTCGTGTCGACAAGGCCTTCACAGGGGATTGTCTAGTTGACAGGATCTCTGCTGACATTCAGGGCTGCGTTGAGGTCGTGTCTAGGTGCAGGTCTACCATCTGATGTGGATATGGACCGGATCCAGTTGACTACGGTAACCCCGGGATAGAAAGAGTGACTAATATTAGCGTTGATGCCATTCTTATGATGTAACATCAGGAGATATGGGAAGTGTTCCTCTTTCCGGTTGACCTATTTTATGCAACATACCAATCCTTTAACGGATGTGAATTATAGGAAAGTGATAGTGTTATGTGTATGTCAAGTTAGCAATAAAAGATACTCTGCAAGCATGGGGATAAATTACAATGAGTTGTGTATTTCCTCTGATTAGTCTGAATATCTTTCTAGTTATCTGGCTAGTTTTGACAATCCACACTGGTTTTCTCCAAATGCCACAAGGTTCCATGCCTCAAATATAGCAATATGAAGAAATAATGTTCTCTTGTATTCATCTGAGACGCTGATGCATTGCCTGACATGAACTAAAACAACATTGCATTATCTTTTGTTCTCACCTGATCTAATCTGTTATTAAATACCTAGACACTCAAAAGTACATAGTGCTCTCTGATAAAGAGGAAAGTCTAAGAGCCTGTTTGGCCACAATGCCAGCATGATATTTTATACATGAGCTGTTGCTTTGGTTTGCAGTGATACGAGAGAATTTCCCTTAAACAGTCAGGGAGGAACAGAAGAGCATTTTTAGCCTCAGTGTCAAATACCACAGCCTGTGTCTGAGATTTGCATTCAATTAGCATGTTTGTGTATGTCACAAGGGAACATGGGCTGTTCTTTATATGCCTTTATAAAGCTGTTCATAAACCATTATGGATTAATAAAGCTTTATAATCCTGACAACAGAACACATGAGGTGGTATTAGAAACCAGCTTCAGTAATCTTTAATATGGTACTGACCCATATTTTGACCCAAACTGACTCAGTTTTGACGTAGGATAGGTATTTTAGCCTATAGCCATTGTGTGTCTATCACTCTGTTAGATGTGGTTCTATTTAAACTCCAAGCCCATTTCTCAGAACAAATTTCGTTGTGCAAGTGCTTCTCAGACAACTGCTTTTGGTCACCTCATTATGTGAAACATGTAGGCAATTGATTTTTCAAAAGACATAGAAAGAAAGAAATCTGCATGGATTTCAAATACTTTTTTTATTGCAGTTGTTCACTGTTCCTGTTTAAATGGGTATATCATTTGTGGATCTCTTGGGTAATTCCTGGCATCCATGGGAACTAACAGTTTGATGATTTTTATATGTGTAGCATTGCCCTGCCTTCTGAAATCCTCTCAACACACACAGTTTGTTTTTTTTACTGAAGAAAAAAAATGATCTTCTCTTTTATTCTGAAATTCCTGCTTGTGAAAGTGTGCTTACTTTTTCCACATGCTCTTACAGCATTTTGGAATCATTGTCATTCAATAATACCTCTCGACTAGGATCGTATTTGTATTATGGTCATTTCACGAACACCAATGGAACCAGCAACATTCTCAAAGAAATGATGCAATGACTTCTTAAAGTCCCCCTGTAGTCAATCAGGTTCTATGAATATGCAAATTAGCCCCACCTCCACTCACTCACACCAGCTCAGAGATCCACTCGTTGAGGATCACACATTGACGTGATTGGTAGACAGGGCACGCTGAATACGGATGGAAAGAGGAGAGGAGAACACCGATGCACTGGCAGAGAAAATACTGTACCAGGCACAGCAAGCTCACTGTTCGCGATTCTCAAAATATTGGAAGAAAAATATAAATATTGAATTGGGGGTGGGGGGTTATATCTTAATGTATCTCTGAAGGGCACTGACTGTGTTCAGAAAAGTTTATATGGCATTTTCTTTTCCTCTTACCTTGGTATAATGCCTATTAAAGTAGTGCTTAGTGCAGCACTGCTTTGTGTACAGTGGTCCGAAAGGAAACGCTATATCGCTGAGAGTGAATTTGCATTTTCATTCAGTCTGTCTGCAGTTTGTTTTCTACAGGTATGTTTTATGTTGCATAATTTCACAAATCTAAAGTCAGACCATTCTGTCTTCCCTTTAAATCTTGAAATGATAGAAACTAATTTAAATTAAAAATAAATTCTCACACCTACGGTACATACAGCCTCTTTGTTTGGATCATGATTAAAATGCAGTGGTTGCCACTCATTTAAAATGGCTACAGAGATTTAGAGAATAGAGCAAATAAATAACAAATACATTTACTTAAAGAAAAAAATGGCAATCCTCTTGGCCATGAAAAATCATGATCGGTGCATCCCCTAAACAGGATCTAATCCAGAAGATTTGGAATCAGGTTTGAACCAGACTTGGATAATAGCTTTTTTTTATAGCAGCGCTAAAGTCAGCAAATGTCACCTATGAGACACATAAGACTCCCCCAGTTTCACAGACAAGGCTTAAGCTAGTCCCAGACTAAAATGCATCTTTGAGCTGTTTTAACTAAAAAGCAACTTGCACTGACATATCTTAAAATATGTCGGTGGCATTTTGTCTCAAGATGCACACCAGTAATGTTTTTATTGTTTGTTTTTTTGTTTTGTTTTTTCTAGGGCATGTTTATAAAAGCTACTTAAATGCACTATTAAACTAAGGCCCATTCCTGGCTTAGTCTAAGCCATGTCTGTGAATATGGTATCAAGCCATGGTATCATAGGGAAAGATTAAATTAAAAATCATGTAATAAAAAGTCAAAGATTAGAATCAATACCAATACAATTTGTATCTGGAGAATAAAGGTCTAAAATGAATGATGGACCAGTTCCAAAATGTATGTAGAACTTGCATGTTGAGTTATGGCAGGGACTACAATATGGCTTTGAGACATATTCATTGTGCTCTGTATATTAAGAGTGTTTCATGCTTGATGGGTGGGAGATGCTAGATTTAAATTACACCAAATATCACATATAGGTTAGGTTTGAAGGTCATCCTCTTTGCCCAAGACCATAGTGATTGAAAGGTTTGTCGAGATGTTCAGTCAATAAATTGGGCAATTTTCTATCCAATCCATTCAAACTGAAAATAGGATGATTGTGTTAACATATTCAAATGTATTCCATAAGCCCACAGATCTCAACTATAATAGGATGAACCCGAAGAAAATCCTTTCTGATTTTTTTTTTTGTTGGAAAATACTGTACTTCAGTATTTATTTGCTACAGTAAAATACTTGCCTTCAATTTTACAAATATCTTTTAACACATTAATGTATTCAGCTGGCCACTCTAGGATTATTATATAACGGAGATGACGGAATGTGCTCACATCTTGAGTGTGGAGCAAATTAGACAAATTCAAATAAATGCTTTTGTGTAAAAGGGTTTGTAAAATGGTGATGGTAAATCAAACAGGCTTCTGGACGTTGCACTGGTAAATTGCATTCTTCTTGTACCTGTATTTATCTAAAATTAAATCCCAACAAAAATACTGAATACCGGTAATACTGATAAATAGCTTTGCATTTTTTATATGTGTCTGAAAAATGTTGTCATATTCACCTACCATTACTTCAGTGAAGCTGAAACTGTTGTGGAATCTCCAATACTTTGCTATTTTCTATTCATTTGGTATGAATAAGTGGAGGATAATTAGAGAGGAGGGAATCAGGACACAGAGTTAATACATAATGTACAAAACCATTACAACATAGAAAGGAAAAGAAAATAATCACCACTGTACTGCAAGAATCACCTGAATTGATCTTAAATGTAACATTTACATATGCTCACTTATCTTCAAGTTTTAAAAATATATATATTTTATTTCATTAATTTTCTATGATTGATCCATTGGTTGTATTGAGAAAAAAAAGCAGTGAGTCAGTTGTCACGTCAATGAGGGAGGTTTTGTTTATGTTCTACTCTGTACAATTACTTCCAAACCACCCAGTCTTATCTTTGCCAAATCCCCCAATTCAAAGCCCTAATTAGCTTTGGTTAAAATGCTTATTTGTCACTTCCAGACATCGTGCTGCTTGCGCTTGTGTGCGTTATTGTATAGGAGTCACCCCTGGAGCTGCATATGCTTTGTTTGTATAGTATTGAACATATTTTATTTCAGAAAAAAATGCTTATATGTGGGTGATTGGAATTTTATTGATGTCAACCATTGTGTATATTTTGCTAATATTAATCAATCATAATTACATCCTTTGGCAGTATTTCAGTATTACATATGAAATATAGAAATGACCCAGTTCCTTCTAAATCTGAATCTAAATGTGATGCATTTGCAATATCTGTATTTTTATCCTCACCTTAAAGGAGAACTCCGGTCAATTTTAACATTGAGCTCATTTTTTTGTACATTTGGAGTGCTGTCAGTACAGACAAAAACCGGTGTTGCCTACACCGTGTTATCCTCTTTTTAAAATTCGCACCCTGTTGACTTAAACGGGGCAAGTTTTAAACCTGCTTTTAGCCTCTTAACAACCTTGATTTGTCATTACAAGAGCACAGCCATGTGAGTGGTGTTATTAAGAGTGACCACGGTCAATCTGACTGCAGTAGATGTGCAAGATATTAATAAAAATGATGTTAATTCAGCCAGCTCACATACCTGTATTTACTTCCTGTTTTCGTTCGAAGTCCACAGTAGTCGATTGCCGAGTTCGCGCGCGCGATCATTGGTAACTAATATAACTAATGATCGCGCGTGCGAACTCGACAATTGACTACTGGAAAGGAAAGCTGTCAGTCCATTTTGTACATATGGACTGACAGCACTCCATATGTACAAAAAAATGAGTTTAATGTTAAAATTGACCGGAGTTCTCCTTTAATGTGTATTTTGATATTTTGATTAGATAATCAAGTTTTCCAGATTGAAACTATATAAACATGTGTCCCATCAACATATTACGGCTGGGTGATAATTTTGGTTAATATATTTTAATCAATATTAATTTTGATTAACCGATATTGTTTCTTAAGTTCTAAAATCGATCTTTTGGTCTGTGCGGTTTTATATTGATAGCGTGAACAAAACTTCGCTACAAACATTAATTGTAGTGTGCCTGCCATCCAATGTGCTTTGTAACCTTTCATATGCAACATAGTGCCAGCTTTCAAATTCTGTAAATTTTATCTTGAAATTCAAACAATAAAAGACACTTTGATGCTCTTTAATGTGGCATAGCAGATCGCTGTAGCTGTATATATATAAATATATAATTTATTTTATTATTTTTCTTACTCTGGGGACATTTTAAGTATGACACATGCAAAATATGTTGGTCAAAAGATCAAGGAAAATTTGAATTCTCATGACCCTTTTAACCTGTTAGTGTTTTTATGATAGGCAGTAGGCACCATTTAAATGTTTATATTTCATCAACCAATTGGAGTAGAAACATAATTATATTTTTTTTAATTATATGAAAACTGTAATATACAATTTAAATCCCCACCACTTTTTCATAACAGTTAAATACATGATAGGAAGAGATCCTGGACTTGTTAGACCACAGGAAGCCTGAGTATAAGAAAACTTTCTACCGATATGAATGACATTTTGTATTTTTTAACACAAAATCAGTGATTTGCTCTTCCATTTTAAGCAAATCAGTAATGAAATGAATGTGCTTTCTATATCTTTTCCTTCTAGCTGTCCCGTTTCCCCCAAGCCACCGACTGACTGTGAAGGAGGTGTTTGACAGTGAGGGCAAACCCAAAGTAGATGTCCTGAAGGCACACCTCACCAAAGAGGGGCGTGTGGAGGAGAGTGTGGCACTGCGATTAATTGGTGATGGAGCTGCAATCCTCCGTTCTGAGAAGAACCTCCTGGACATAGAGGCCCCAGTGACAGGTGAGTGATTCTCTTTCAGATTCTGTGCTGAGACGCCAGTGAAGAGAGAGACCCATTTGAACTCATTTGAGTTCTATTGAAGTTTTCAAATTGGAAAAAAGGAAAAATCAAACTTTCAAAAGGAAAAATCAAACTATGTATACCTCTATATTAGTTGAGTTAATTGTGTAAATGTACGTATACAGATATATACATGCATATTTAAATGCCTAGTTCTGTCATTAAACTCTAGATGGCGCAGGCTGATGGGTATTTAACGCAACCTATTCACAGCGTTAACTACTTGGCACACGCTGATTGGTTCATGTCGCATCTGCAGCCAATTAGCTTGCTGCTCACAACATTTAAATGCCTGGTTAACATTCACTATAGCAGTTTGCAGAGTCCCCCTTTCTCAGCTCCACCTGTATATAGGGATGGGTACTGAAACGCGGTATTAAATGAGCCCCGGTAAATTATGAAAGACCGCAGTATCGATAAGCTCAGACGTTACCTGTTCTGCTGTCGGTACTGGAGAAATTAAGAAAATGCACTTACCATTTAGTATTGCTATATAGACGTGTTTCTATATGCGATGAACCATTTGTCTGTGCTGTGATGCATTTTTGCTATTTACAATCCAGGAGAGAGAGATCTCTCTTACGCTGAGCTAAAGTGCGCACGACATGAAAGCCCCTGCTTAATTAGTGATGATGGCCGAAAGAAGTTAGTCTGGTTACACTTTAGGGCTGTGATATTAATCTAATTTTAATTTCGATTTAAGCTTCCAAGGATTATAAAAAGAAGATATTTAAGGTAAAACTATTAAATACTAGCCACGTTCAGTCTATCGCAGCTTTCTTCCCTTCACAGCGGTGGTGCATTCTTTCTTCCCTTAAACCCAAACTTAACGTCAGAATATGCACTATCGGTGATTGTTGTGAAATACAGTCTCTACAGTTGCTAATTTGCGGGACGTGTTTGATAATAAAAAAGCTATTAAAAGCACAATAATCCACATAAGAGATGCTGTTTCCAACTTCAAGGCTTTATGTGTGTGCGCTCCAAAATGGACCGCAACCAGACAAACAAAGTATACTTTAGACAAGCACTTTTTACTTTAAGCTTCATGTGCGTGTCTAAACCATCAAATACACACAAAAATAGCCTATGTCAAAATGACCGGCGAGAGTATTCACTTAAACACATTTAATGCATTAAATGGGTGAAAATATGATGATTATTCACTGATCTGTATAATGACATATATATGAATATGTTCTCTATATAGATCAGCGTGTGTGTATTATTAGGCTCTGTGTATTTCTGCTTGTCCAAAACTCAGCGTGCCATCTAAAATAAAAGTTATGACTGCTGCATATTTACACTTAAATCAATACTGGTCTGCGCTTCCGTTCGCTTTGACACACAGATTATTATCTGTTCTTAATTTGATATTATTATATTTATATGTATATTATATAAAACAAAAAGAACCGATAAGAATACCATTAAAGTACCGGATCAATAAGCAGTATCGCTAAGTAGTAGTACCGTTAAAACCTTAACGATACCCATCCCTACCTTTTATAGATTTGCTATGGTTAATTCATATATATGCTATTTGTGCAGCAGCAGTATGTCTTACATAATCACAGCAGCGTATCAGCGTAGTATTGGCAGTAGCAAGTTCCTGTACTTGCTCTAAAACAACAGCAATAATCAACTTCAGAAGCAGCGTAGCAGATCTATGCCGCCAAGACCAAATACATTAACATCGTCATATCCATTACCATGCTAAAAATCTTCAGAGAGTTGTCATGATAGAAATATATACATATACAAGTTGTTGTACAGTATATAGTGCACATTTATATACAGAAAATGCAGATTAAATGTCATGACAACAGCACGGCATAGATGATTTTAGAGTATGATTCCTTTATAAATACACCTCTGCTTAGTTGACATTTGCTTTAGATTTCTGCAAAAAAAGAAGAAAAAAAATATTCACATGTGTATTTGTATATTCTCCTGATTCATGATGACATATGTGTCATCATATCTATTGTATCATAAAAAAGACAGTGATACTCAGCCCTAATGTAACTTGTGTTGATGTTATGAATTTGTCTTCTGACAACTGCTGGCTAGGGCACCCAAGTGAAATGAGGAGCATTTTCCTGTTCAGAATTTGTTGTTCAGACTCCATATTGGCCATTCTATTCAAGACTTCATTATACTTCCTGATGAGGCTTTTTGATGACTTCATTAGAGCAGAAGGACAACCCTTTGCTAACAATGAAAGCAATTATATTCATAAACCCACATGGCAGGCAGGGAGAAAAATTGCTTCCAGATTCATTATGTTAAGTGTTTTTTTTTCTATGTAAGCTACATTATTTGCCTTGACTGTCAGCACCCCCTTCCTCTCTCATTATTGTCATTTCTTGCATAGCATATGTGTGCAGATCTTTAACCTTTGACCTCTAGTCTGATGTGAATTATCTCCAGGGCTTCGTAGAGCTTAAGACATTTATGCTGAATTTGATCTGGAGGTTTGAATCACTTGATAATCTTAATCTTGATCCGAGCCATTTTATATGACCTAAGCAGGAAATTCTGATTGGTGACACGTGTATCACACAGTAGGAAAACCACCCAGTTTTGTGTGTTGCAAAATACCACTATAAGCGATAGCTATAATATATAAAAAAAAAAAAAACTAAATATTGATTTTGTGTTAATATGACACATGCAGTACAATAATATCCCACATAATCTGGTTAACACTTCAACATAGTAGGTCGCAGTATTGCATCTTAATGTTGGTTGCCACCCATCATAAAATTGAAAACAGAAAAAGAAGACAGTGTGTAGCTATTCCTGCCTCACCAAATCATGTTATAGAATATGACTGACGAAAGCGAGACACTCTACCCACAACGGAGAAAAAGTTAGTTTCCTATCAGTCAGTCGCGTTCAACGTTACGTCAGAACTGAACTGACGAATTAGGATCTCGCCTGAGAGCCCAATCACCTTCAAGTTTAAACTAAACGAGCCAGTGGGCATTGGCGTGCAAGATTTGCACTGTGCACCCCGCGCACATTCAAGCTTTCCCTTCGAAGCTGAGCGTTTCATCGATTCTGCTCTGCAATCATTGGTATAAGTGTTCTACAAACCCGGGAGAAGCTCTCCAGCGAGTGTTGGTGTGACGGCGTGTCAGTGGTGGTCGGCATTTATAGAGACATCACATTCTAAAAGAGAATTTTCTCTCCATTCCCTGTGCACTTCAGCTCTAAAAAGAGCTTTTTTTCCCCCTAAAAGAGCAAGTACGGGTGTGACGATGCATCTTTTTAAAGATGTCATTCCATCCGTGTTTTTTTGTATGTGGCCGTTTCCTGGCTCTGTCTGACAGTCATGTGTCTAGGATGCCTCATGTGTCTGGGCTTAAAGCAGGCTAAGGTGGCTTTTGTGGATGAGTCATGTACCCATTGCTAGAAGATGACCATCGTGGTGCTGCGGTTAAGACTTGAGGACCTCAAACGAGGGGGAGTCCCCCCTGCTATGCCCAGATCTAGTTTGATAAATACACAAGGTGACCTGAGGATCACAGTGGGGGCACAATTCGGAGTGGCCAACACTCACGTGATCCTGAGACCCCAGGCCAGTTTCTTGACCAAGGTTGACTTGACCAAGGTTCCCACCACTCCTTTTAGGGATCAGGTGATGAACCTTTAAACGCTGCCCCCGGAGGAGGCAGACCCTGCCCTTGCTTTGCTCTGTCCCATTCGTGCTTTGCGTGGACCAAACGCAGAGCGTAAGGACCTCCCGTGTACTCACCACAAGTAGCTTGTAACATTGGGGACCCGCTCAGAGTCTTGCTTGCAGTGCCCCTCCCCTCCAAGGATGGAATACGTGTGCTATCTGCTCCACAGGTGAACCCTGCAGGGAATCCTCCAGCACCCTCTGCAGTCAGACGTGGTGGAGACATCCGACACTAGGTCTAACACTCGTGTGTATGCCCAGAAGGTCAGCCGTTGTACTAGACTATATATACACTCACCGGCCACTTTATTAGGTACCCCATGCTAGTAACGGGTTGGACCCCCTTTTGCCTTCAGAACTGCCTCAATTCTTCGTGGCATAGATTCAACAAGGTGCTGGAAGCATTCCTCAGGGACTTTGGTCCATATTGACATGATGGCATCACACAGTTGCCGCAGATTTGTCGGCTGCACATCCATGATGCGAATCTCCCGTTCCACCACATCCCAAAGATGCTCTATTGGGTTGAGATCTGGTGACTGTGGAGGCCATTTTAGTACAGTGAACTCATTGTCATGTTCAAGAAACCAATTTGAAATGATTAGAGCTTTGTGACATGGTGGAAGTAGCCATCAGAGGATGGGTACATGGTGGCCATAAAGGGATGGACATGGTCAGAAACAATGCTCAGGTAGGCCGTGGCATTTAAACGATGCCTAATTGGCACTAAGGGGCCTAAAGTGTGCCAGGAAAACATCCCCCACAACATTACACCACCACCACCAGCCTGCACAGTGGTAACAAGGCATGATGGTTCCATGTTCTCATTCTGTTTACGCCAAATTCTGACTCTAACATCTGAATGTCTCAACAGAAATCGAGACTCTTCAGACCAGGCAACATTTTTCCAGTCTTCAACTGTTCAATTTTGGTGAGCTCTTGCAAATTGTAGCCTCTTTTTCCTATTTGTAGTGGAGATGAGTGGTACCCGGTGGAGTCTTCTGCTGTTGTAGCCCATCCGCCTCAAGGTTGTGCGTGTTGTGGCTTCACAAATGCTTTGCTGCATACCTCGGTTGTAACGAGTGGTTATTTCAGTCACTGTTGCCCTTCTATCAGCTCGAACCAGTCTGGCCATTCTCCTCTGACCTCTGGCATCAACAAGGCATTTCCGCCCACAGAACTGCCGCTCACTGGATGTTTTTTCTTTTTCGGACCATTCTCTGTAAACCCTAGAGATGGTTGTGCGTGAAAATCCCAGTAGATTAGCAGTTTCTGAAATACTCAGACCGGCCCTTCTGGCACCAACAATCATGCCACGTTCAAAGTCACTCAAATCACCTTTCTTCCCCATACTGATGCTCGGTTTGAACTGCAGGAGATTGTCTTGACCATGTCTACATGCCTAAATGCACTGAGTTGCCGCCATGTGATTGGCTGCTTAGAAATTAAGTGTTAACGAGCAGTTGGACAGGTGTACCTAATAAAGTGGCCGGTGAGTGTATATATATATATATATATATATATATATATTGTGACGGATCGTCTGCCTCTCCCTCGTAATCAGCGCCACCCCGTCCCTTAATTCGCCGCCCTTCGCCAGGTTCCCGACTGGAGTGGGTGTAATTGGAGAGGAGGGGCGCTGATGAGGAGAATTGGCGGCGTGTGATGAGGCACACCTGACGAGAATGAAGCCTCATCACCGCCGCCTGTTAAATGCTGAGCGCGCCTCTCCTCGGGAGACCGGTCTCTTCCCTGTGCGAGCACACTGTTGTCCTCGTGGGTCCAGGAAGGGAGCGCTGCCAGAGATGCAAGTCGCCGGACCCGCGGTCCGAGCACAGAAGACGCGTGATGCCGCTGACGGACCAGGACGCCAAAGCCGCCACTTCCCTCCGTTGTCGTGGCCGGGAGAGGACAGCTCGTGATGTGACGAAGTCGCCGCCCACTCATTCCTCGACCCAAGGAGACAGGGAAGATGCGTGTGACTGTCGGACACCGCCCCCTTACCTGGACCCATCCCACCTCTTCACTAACCTTCCTTCACATTTCCCTGGCACAACGAGGACACCAGATCCCCTTTTATTTTAACACTTTATTTCCCCCTTTTTGGACATTTTATGTTTAATCAATTTAATAAATGCCTCTCCGAGGCTTGGCACCACTCCCACTGTGTCTGTCATTTTCGGGAGAATTTGCAGTGCAGAAACTCTTGGCTCCAGTGGTGTAAGCCGGGCAGTCTCTGTTCGTAGGCGCAAAAGCTCCCCAGCCACCTGGTTTTGGCCAGCAACCAACTGTTCTGACAGCTGTTGCTGCCGCACGGAGACCTCAGCAAGGTGGCGGATGACGTCTTCCGCGCTGGGGAGGGAAGCTGCCTCTGGGGGGGCTTCGTGTCGTTGATCTCCTGCCCGCATTCTCCACCAGTGTGGCAGGAGGAGCAAACGACAGACACAGTGGGAGTGGTGTCAAGCCTGGGAGAGGCATTTATTAAATTGATTAAACATAAAATGTCCAAAAAGGGGGAAATAAAGTGTTAAAATAAAAGGGGATCTGGTGTCCTCGTTGTGCCAGGGAAACGTGAAGGAAGGTTAGTGAAGAGGTGGGATGGGTCCAGGTAAGGGGGCGCTGATTACGAGGGAGAGGCAGACGATCCGTCACAATATATATATATATATATTTTTTTTTTTTTAATAATAGGACACAATTTTTTTGTTCAATCAATGAATATTTCATTAATTTTTATTTTTGAGGTAAACATTCTAACCTCAATTCTACTACTTTTTACCCAAATCTACTTTTTTTTTATCAGCAGCTCCATTATAGAGGGCCGAGATGAAGAGTCAAGCAGAACAGTGACATGCTAATCACATATGCAATTTAGAGCTGTCACTCAATAAATTTAATAGCAGTTTTTGATCACCTTTATTCAAAAGGTCTGCATTAAAACTGAATAAGTTACTGTCTGCAATTACAGCTGGAGAACTAGATATGTATATAAAGTAGTTGCCAAAAGTGATGACCGTAACGGATATTTGCACAATACTTGCTTTTAATTAACTTTTAGGTTCAATAAATATAGGAGAATGTTATATTAGGAAGAAGAATACACTAAACTTGGTTAAGGATTCAAAATCACATGTCATTCATGCTCTACCGCTTACTGTTGACCATTTCGTATCAGAGCATGTGAGCGAAGCGGTGTGGTGTGACGCTCCTCTCAATATTCTGCTCTATGCCAGTGCGCTCCACTCAGTCGCTCAGGGACCAAGCGAACACTCAACTCATGAACCGCTCATGCTCACCAGTAAAACGATGTTCGCTCAAATCCTGCTCCGACATAAAATTTCTATGTACTGTACTATACTTGTTACCCTCTTTAGCTCTGCGTCCTGCAGTTGCACATCAAACCAGACTTTATTGACGAGATGGTGGGATGTTTTGTCACGTCCGTCTCTGCGAAGGTTTGTCACTACTCCAATGGAAACGTTGTTGCTAGTGATAAACTAGGGATCTTTTAAAAGACACCAGGAACTGTAAGGGTTCACCTTTCACGTTTTTCACAATGGCATAAAACTGACGGAGAGCCGTGTTTTAGTCAGTTTTGGTTATTGTTTTAAAATCAATAACTAATATAAACAGAAAAGAGGCCGCACTATGCATAAATTGTTTTATTTGCACAAACGAATTTCGGCGCGTGCCTTCTTCAGTGTGCACACTGAAGAAGGCACGCGCTGAAACGCGTTTGTGCAAATAAAACAATTTATGCATAGTGCGGCCTCTTTCCTGTTTATATATTCTAATCATCAGGCCAGGATTCTTAAAGTTTAAGTTTAATCATTGAGTGAAGCCTGCTCCTATTTCCATTCATTTAAAATCAATAACCCACTATTTTTTGGCACACCAGGACTGAAAACAGTGAACAGCCCACATAGTCTGTTTAACAGTAACGCTACCAACTTCATTTCTTGACTTTTCCAGCTCTTCAATTTCTCTCTCATTAATTTCAGCGTGTCTGCTTTGTTTTTTGTCCTCTTCCTCTGTTCTGTCCATCTCTTTCCACCTCTCATCCACGCTTAGCCCACCCAATAGAGAGAGCGGAATGGTTGCCAAGCAACACACAGACACACCAACGTACACACTCAGTGGAGCAGCGATACTTTTGTAATGCGGTCATCTGTATGTTTTCTGGAATTTTACAATGACTTTGAACACGGCTCAACCAATCAGAATTAAGAACCAGAACTAACCGTTTTATAACAGCAGTTAAAACCATTTGATCTTTAATGTAGCAAGAAAGAAAACAAAAAGAGGGAGATCTTTAAGTTCTAGCAAAATGTTGCTTACCTCCGGACAGTTCGTGTTACAAAATGGATATTACCCACGTCTTCCAAGCCTGCATGTACACCGGCTCCTATTTTATTAATTGAATTGATTATTCATTTACTTTTTTCACTTTTCACTTTCCCTTTATTTACTCATTTATTTAATATTTACTTAGGTTTTATTTTATTAACACTGGAAATGTGATCCGTTGTCCATCATTTGGCAATTGATGATGAAGAAAAATGTCACGACAATATTGGATTTTTTTCCATGTTAAACCATGAAGAATGGGAGTCAGTGGATATCAAACAAGAGTGTGCAAACTTTGCGCGAGAGTTATGCCGTTGAAGAAGTCTCAAACCCCAGTCAATTATTCACTATACAGAAAGTGAAAGTAAAAACTGACAAGCTTTTGGCGCATATTCTCTCAGACAACGAGAGATAGATCCTACTTCAACAATTGCTGATAACGGTAGCAACTGTCTTAATTTATCTTCTTAATATTTCTCTTGTGGCCTATTTAGTGAAAAAAAAGAGAAGTAGTTTATTTCGTGTTAAACGTTGTTTTTGAAATGAAGCTGCTCTTAATTTTCATTGATGGAGAGACCGAGGATGGTTGTAACATGGGGAGAGTTGTAACACCATCAATTCCACCAATTAGGGATAAGATGCGAGTCATGTGATCACTTCAGTATTTTCCTCCCCGATCCAGCATGGTGATTGTCCAGGCTGGAAACGTACTCGGTTACCTAACGTAACCTCGGTTCTCTCTAGAGAGGGAACGAGTATTGCGTAAGTTTAGCTTACGCTACGGATAAAGTTCATCTTTGCTCGAGATATTGAAGCCAAAATTATCCTTAATTTTGTATTGTCAATAGGCTTGGGCGGTAATACGGTAATATAGTATACCGCGGGATCTAAAAATAGCAACGGTATCAGTTTCAATACCGACATATCGTCATAAAAAAAATCCGATGCACTAATATAAGAGACAAGGATTAAATATTAAATTTAATTTATTTAATCCGTAAAAATGTGTATGCGTGGTTGTCATCACGTGACAGCGTGGAGGAGAAAGAGAGAGAGGTGGAAAGATGGCGAGTTGCGCACCGAGTGACCTGGTCTCAAAAAAAAATACAACTTCTGCAGTTTGGCAGTATTTCGGGTTTCAACCGAACGAGAAGGGAGAGGCGGTAAATACGGATGAGGCAATTTGTAAATTGTGCAACAAAAAGGTGACCGCGAGAGATGGAAATACCTCAAACCTAAGGTCGCATATACGAAACCACCATCCACTCACTGCTGCGAGGATGGATCCGAGTTCACTCAGTGCAACAGTTTCAACGCCACAAGATGCAGGACAAACAACATCTAGGTCCACCGCCAGTACGCAGCCGACGATAATGGGGGCCTTCGGGAAAACAACAAAGTACAAAAGGGACAGTGTCCGTTGGAAAACCTGTACTGATGCAGTGAAATACTTGGCAAAGGAAATGGTCTCTTTCAACACAGTGGAAAAAAAGTCCTTTAAGGACATGGTAAAGGTACTAGATGCCCAGTACGAGCTGCCTGGGCGGAAACATTTCTCACAAACAGCCGTCCCACATTTATATAGTAAAGTTAGAGACAATGTTCAAGTGCTGCTTTCAACGGCAGACAGTTATTCCTTAACAACTGACATGTGGTCTTCAGTTAAGATGACACCATATATGTCCCTGACTGTCCACACTATTACATCTGACTGGAAACTTGAATCCAAATGCCTCCAAACTACGTATTTTCCTGAGAGTCATACGGCGGACAATCTTGCTGCTGCGCTCAGAGCTGCACTTCAGGAATGGCAACTTGACGAGAAAAAACTTTCAGCCATAACCACTGACAACGCTGCCAACATTTCTGCCGCAATCAGGTCCCTGCATTGGCCGTGGCTTAACTGCTTCGGTCACAATCTAAACTTGGCTGTCACAAATGCATTGCATGACCAGAGGCAAAAAACCGAGCGCGCCCTCGGACTATGCCGTAATATTGTCGGGGCCTTCTCACACAGCTGGCAACGCAAGCGTGAACTCCACAAGAAGCAAGTGGACTTGGGACTCCCAGAACATAGTCTCATAACGGTAAGCATAAAACGTGCAGAGAGTTCCTCAGGGGCTCAAATGTAAAAAAGGGGACATATATATAGCCTATGCTTTGCATCACATAAATAAATTATATTTAAAAGTAGGCTATATTAAAATAGAAAACCATTTTTTAAATTGTAATCTTTTTTTCAGTTTTTTTTTTTTTTATCAAATAAATGCAGGCTTGATGCGCATAAAGGACTTATTTAAAAAAAAAAGTGCATGCAAATTTGACCAAATTGAATAATATACATTAATGGACGTATTTATGCATTCATTCGTTTATTTAGGCCTATTTATTCATTCATTCGTTTATTTAGGCCTACTTATTCATTCATTAAACGAATGAATGATTAGGCCTAAATAAACGAATGAATGAATAAATAGGCCTAAATAAACGAATTTCGTCTATTTAGGCCTATTTATTTATTCATTAGTTTATTTAGGCCTATTTATTTATTTATTCATTCGTTTATTTAGGCCTATATTCATTCATTCATTTGTTTATTTAGGCCTATTCATTCATTCATTCATTTATTTGAGACTATTTATTCATTCATTTGTTTATTTCCATCCATCCATCCATCGTCAGGACTGCGCAACTCGCTGGGGCTCCAAACTGGCAATGGTGGAGCGCATCCTCGAGCAGGCCCAAGCGATCAGACACGTCCTGTCTGATGACAGAAGGAGCAGCCTGTCCCTGACCTGGCAGGACATGGACGTCTTGAAAGCTGTTCACGAAGCACTGAAACCAGTCGGTGACTTCACTGATATTTTGTCAGGAGAAAATTATGTGACCAGTTCCTGTATCCTTCCCATACTACAGCTCTGCAGGGACAATGTATTGGCCCCGTCAGAAAATGACCTCCAGCTAACAAAGTCAATAAAAACTGGAATTCTAACAAAGCTGGAGGCCAAGTACGAATCCGATTCAGTGCGCAAAATAATGCGAAAATGCACTTTCCTCGACCCTCGTTACCATGCAGGATATGAGACGGATGACAACGCATTGGCTGAGACCAAGGCTGAATTACAGGCTGAGATCGTGAGCTTAGAGGCAGCAGGTCCAGTGGCCATCAGAGTGGAAGAGGGAGAGGCGCAACCCGAACCCCCACAAAAAAAAGATGACTCTGGGAAGTATGCTGCAAAAAAAAGCCGATGCAATGGCAGGTCCCGTCGGCATCGGCACTGTAGAGGACCGAGTCGGAGCTGAAATAACAGCATACTGTTTGGAGCCAGTTACCCAAGGAGACGAGGACCCACTTCTCTGGTGGAAAAATGCTGCCGGGCGTTTTCCCCAGATGTCGCGAGTAGCACGGAAGTACCTGTGTGTCTGTGCCACAAGCACACCATCGGAGCGAGTTTTCAGCACCGCAGGTAAAGTTGTTGGTCCACAACGTGCCCTGTTAAAGCCGGACAAAGTGAACATGCTGGTTTTTCTAGCGAAAAATCTTGACTAGATTTGATGCCACTTGCCATTCGTTCCTATTCGCACTGTTTATTTTTATTTATTTAATTGATTCAGGTTTTCGTTAAAAACGATATTGGAAAGATTTTATTTAGATTTTTAAGTTTTTATTTAGGCCTATTGCTTTGCAATATTTTTTATAATATAGATGTTTATGTTAATTTAACTGTTGTGGGTCTATTTGCACTTTTTTATAAACTACTCTTTGTTATTAAAAGTTGTTCGGACAGTGTGATTTAATTTAATTGATTTGTGTGCGCGAAAACTGTTCTGGATGTTTGTTAATTTAATTCTGTTTGACTGTTGTATTTGCACTTTTTAATAAGCTGCTATTTGTTGCTAATAAAAGTTGTGCATGTTATGTTGTTATTGTTTCAGTATTAGTGTTTGGTATTCAGTTTCTAAACGGTTTAGGCACAAGCCAACAGTTTGGTGATGCTGTCTGAGCCTTACATCATAATTTTTAATTATTCACGGTAATACCGTATACCGAGGTAAAATAGGGAGGAGGTTTGACGGTATCAAAATTTGGATACCGCCCAAGCCTAATTGTCAACGCAGTGCAGCAGCTGCAGACCTAGAGCAGGCTGTTTAGCGTGCCCATTGGCTGCCTTGCGGCAACTGCAGCGGTCTACCAGTGAGTCTGGCGTGACGTCACGTCCAATGGTGGCGCTTCGCGCCCACTACGCGTCACAGCCCGCACAAACGAAGAGCTGCTCGGAAGGTCTGAAGGGGGCGGAGCGCGTAACGTAAGCTCTCAGTGCCCTGACAGGGCAGAGGAGGCTGTCGCTGCTCATGCTGTCGGATGCTGGCAGAGCCGACAGAGAAATGATCTGCGCTCTGAAGGGAGTGCCAATCACCTTCGGGACATAGCCATGTCTCGGTTTGAGGATGACTTTAGAGTCATTCGGGCCAAACTCAAGGCACGCTGCGCTAACAGATAGCGCGTGTTAGTCCCCCACACGTTTAACTGATGACTGAGCCAAAAGAAAAACGGTTTTGAGCGAGAGGTATTTTAGATTCGTTGAATCTAATGGTTCGAAGGGATGCATCTTTAGGGCCTCTAGGACCACGGAGAGATCCCAAATAGGAACCGAAGGTGGGCGCGGAGGGTTCATCCTTCTGGCTCCTCTCAAGAAGCGGATGACCAGCTTGTTCCTTCCTAGTGACCGGCCTTGCTTCGACTCAGTGAAGGCTGCGACGGCCGCCACGTAAACTTTGAGCGTGGATGGGGACCTGCCCTTATCCAGCAGCTCTTGAAGGAAACCGAGCACCTGCGAAACCTCACCCGTTCTGGGGTCCAGATTTTTGTCGGTGCACAATTTGGAGAACACAGACCATTTAGACGCATATAGCCGTCTTGTAGAGGGAGCTCTAGATTGCATGATCGTGTTCATAACTCCTTCTGGCAGGATAACGGGTATCCGTTGATCAACTACACGTGCAGAGACCAGCACTCTGGGTGGGGAACTAGGTTTGGTTCTCCCATCGCGGGGCTATGAGGAGCACCGGGCTGTGCGATTCCCTGATTCTCTTGATTACCTGTGGTAACATAGAGATCGGAGGGAAGGCATATAGCGGGCGGCTGGGCCAGAGTTGGGCCAGCGCATCCTCGTTCTTTGAAAAGAACTCTGGGCAATGAGCGTTGTCCTTTGACGCGAATAGGTCGACTTCCGCTCTGCCAAAGAGGCGCCATAACAGCTGGACTGTTTGGGGGTGTAAAGACCACTCCCCGGGGGGAATATTGTCCATGGACAATCTGTCCGGTCCTTCGTTCAGGATTCCTGGCACGTGCGTCGCTCTCAGCGAGCGCAGGAAGCACTGGGCCAAAACGAGGAGGCGTTCTGCCAGATCGCAGAGGCTCCTGGATCTGACACCGCCCTGGCGGTTCACGTAGGACACAACCGACATGTTGTCCGAGCGGACTAGAACGTGTTGGTCCTGTATGAACGGGAGGAAGTGCTTCAGCGCATTCTCGACCGCCAGCATCTCCAGACAGTTTATGTGAAGGCATTTATCTCGGTCTGACCACAGGCCAAAGACCGGTCTGCCCTTGAAAAGGCCGCCCCAACCTGAGTTGGAGGCATCTGTCGAGATGATTTTTCCGGTGGGAAATCGCTCCCATTGTCACCCCCTGCTGGTACCAACTGGCCGCTAACCAGGGCTGCAGAGCTGAAATGCAGCTCTGAGATATCCTGATCCGCTTGTAGCCACACGTCCACCCCTGATGGGGTATGCGGGCGTTCAACCAGCATTGTAGCGGGCACTGTTGCAGCTGTGGCCATACAGCCCAGCATCCTCTGAAGTTTTTTCAGGGAGGCGGTTCTGCCCTTCTGGAAAGATGCGGCTAGGTGTCAAACACGGCGCGCGCGCGCTCTGTCGACAGCTGAGCCTTCATAGCCACAGAGTCCAGTTCCATCCCTAAAAAGGAGATTGACTGGCTGGGCCGTAATTAGCTCTTGGTCCAGTTGACCGTGAGACCCATTCTTTCCAAGTGACTGAGAAGTATAGTTCTGTGAGATACGAGCTCTATCTCTGACTGTGCTAGAATCAGCCCATCGTCCAAGTAGTTCAGAATTCGCACACCCTGACATCCGAGGGGGCGAGCGCCACGTCCATGCACTTCGTAAATGTACGGGGTGCCAGGGACAGGCTGAACGGGAGGACGGTGTACTGATATACCTGGCCGTCGAAGGCGAATCTCAAGAATGGCCTGTGACGGGGTATAATCTGTATCTGAAAATACACGTCTTTCAGATCGAGAGATATAAACCAGTTCCTCGGGCGAATTTGCGCGAGGATCTGCCTGGTTGTAATCATTTTGAATGGTCTCCTCATGAGAGCTTTGTTCAAAAATCTCAGATCTAATATAGGCTTCAGGCCTCCGCCCTTCTTCGGTATGAGAAAATAACGGCTGTAAAAGCCTGACTCGCTCAGAGAAGGCAGCACCGGTTCTATAGCTCATTTGCACAGCAGTTTGGCTATTTCTGCGCGGAGTAGATATGCTACTTTCGCGCTCACTGTCGACTCGGTCCGAGTGTGAAAACGCGGGGGGCGGCGAGCGAACTGTAGTGCATAGCTCTGTCTTATTGTGCTTAGCACCCACTCTGAAACCCCTGTAATGGCTTCCCATGCTTGTGCATGTGTGGCCAGGGGGAGAATGGTCTCCGGGTTCCACTCGCCGCACACTGTGGGCTTCGGGAACTGAAACGGAGATGTGGGCGCGGCGCGTGCGCCCTCGGTGCTTGGGGGAAGCTGCTCGCTGACAGCCGCTTTGGGCTGGTTCGCACATAACGACCCGATTACATTGAATGGGGAGCGTTTTACAATGGCTTTCTGACGTGCGAGCGGTGCTTGAAGCGGAGCGACTGATAGCACACGCGAGCGCTCGTGAGCGAGCTCGCAGCATACATTCGCAGTCTGACCGGTATGAGTGCTTAAACACGGCGGCTCGCTAACAGCGATGGCACGCTGTTTCATATGTGACGTCCCGGTTACTTTGAGCGGGGAACGTTTTCTGAGCGGGCACGTGACTTACAATCGCAGCCTGACTCATATGGGTGTCTGTATGCAGGGGCTCGCTGACAGCAACAGGCTGTTTTAAATGAGGCGACCCGATTACTGCGAACGGGGAGCGTGCCATGAACATTCACTCGAGTGGCATTTGCCAGCTTTATGAGAGTGGGCTCTGTGGGCCTGAGGGACACACATTTTTGAGTGCTTGTGTGTAGGGGTGAACACTGGGACGTGGGCACATTTCCTACACTTAAAACACCAGCGGCGTGAGCCGGATAAACAGAAAATACACTCTTTATGAGATTTCTCTGGGTCGCCGTAAAAACGGCGTTTGTGTGCAGGCGAGAGGGCATTATAGCCGGCTCGTTGGCTGCTAAATAATCTCCTGCAGTAGCCCTTTGTGGGGGGACTGACAAGGCGTGGCATTTCGACGGTGGTCCGGCCGCAGTGGGACTTAACCGTCTTTTCTCCCTTGGTGTTAGGAGGGCTTCGTTTTCTCGGGTTTCAGCACAATCCTCAGCCGGGGTCCCCGCGGGGGAGGCGGCCTGTGGCGGCTGTCCGAGCGCGATCTAGGGCGGCCGCCCTGTTGACGCTGCGAGGCGACAGGCTTGGCTGGATGCTGAGTGGAGCTTCTAGCAGGCGGCTTGTCACGTGAGCGGCCTGTGGCTGAGCTAGAGCATCCTGGCAGAAACAAATTCATGGCCTGCGAGGATTTCTGTGCTTCGGAGAAGCAATCCACGATGTCGTTGACCGCTGGGCCGAAGAGACCGGTGGGGGAGAGCGGCGCGTTGAGGAAGGTGGCACGCTCAGACTCCATGTCTGCGAGCGTCAACCAGAGGTGCCTCTCTGTGACGGTTAGCGCAGCCATGGATCTGCCGATGGCCTGAGCTGCGGTCTTTGTGGCGCGGAGGGAAAGCTCCGTCGCGCTCCTTAGATCAGCAATCGCAGCTGGATCCGAGCCCTTCTCGTCCCATTCGCGGAGGAGGTCGGCTTGCAGGATCTGCAGAACGGCCATAGAGTGCAGGGCGGAAGCAGCCTGTCCGGCGGCGGAGAAGGCGCGGACGACGAGAGCTGACGTGGTCCTGCAGGCTTTTGAGGGGAGCGCAGACTTTGAGCGCCATCCAGAGGAGGGCGGGCAAAGGTGCGCTGCTACCGCTTCTTCCACTTGGGGGATGGAGACAAACCCCTTCTCGGCGGTGCCATCCACGTGGGAGAGCGTCACGGAGACACTGGTGTGGAGCCTCGCGGAGAAAGGTGCATTCCACGATTTAGACAGTTCGGCGTGGAGCTCTGGCAGAAATGGAGCAGGCCTTGAAACCGTTGGCTGATGGTGGCGCTGAAGAAAACAGCCGTCCAGGCGGTTAAGCGCGGGTTCCTTGGGCGGTGACCACTCGAGGACGAGGCGGTCGATGGCCTTCACCAGGAGACGCATCAGCTCGGCATCCACACCCGAACGTGTCCGTCCGGACTCCTGGATGGAAGCAGAGGAGGAGTGGAGAGATCCAGGCCATTCCTCGCTGTCCGAGGCCAGGATAGAACAGCTGTCGCCCGCGGTGCCCCTGTCCGCCTCGTCCTCTGAAGCAACGGCTGTGAGGGCGGAAGCCGGCATCTGCACGTCAGTGAGAGGGGGTGGGGAAGGCGAGAGAGACACTCGAGGGAGCTGGTCCGGCGAGTGTTTGTCCTCCGCGTCGGGCTCCGGCATCCTCTGAGCACAGCGCTTTTTCTTGCGCGGTGAAATGGAGGGCGGAGTGACAGCTTCAGCGCTGAAGAGCTCCAGACGAGCCCGCAGGGTCGCCATAGGCAGCTCTTCGCAGTGGATGCAGCCTCCCGACGAAAGTGCGAGGGCTGCGTGGTCCTGGCCCAGGCAGAGAGCGCAGATCACATGGCGGTCTCCGGTGCTGAGCAGGGCTCGGCACGAGCCACAGGACGTGCGAGGCATTCTTAAAAGAACGCTCGCGCTCTTTTAGTAAAAGTGTGTGTTGCAGCGGCGAGCACACACAGACACAGTAAAAACAGTGACAAGAGCAGAAAAGGATATTTGTCGCCGGATAGCGTTGTTGGCACGGAAGGCTGAAGGCGGCGAGAAGTCGCCCGGCTTCCTCAGGCGCTTTCCTCTGCTGGCAGTCGCTGGTTTCAACGGCGGTGGCTTCTCTCGGATCCAGCGGAATGAAGAGCTTTGCTGAAGAGATGAAAATCAGGGAAGCAGCCTCTGAGCCCCGCTTTTATACGCTAAGCCACACCCCCTTGCGCGGGCTGTGACGAGTAGTGGGCGCGAAGCGCCACCATTGGGCGTGACGTCACGCCAGGCTCACTGGTAGGCTGCTGCAGTTGCCGCAAGGCAGCCAATGGGCACGCTAGACAGCCTGCTCTAGGTCTGCAGCTGCTGCACTGCGTTGACAATATATTAGGGCTGTCAACGAATATTCTAAATTCGAATATATATTCGAATAGTTTTAAAAAACAGAAATTCGAAGGTGAATATTAATATTCGAATCATGTGGAAAAACACGCGCGCGGTAGCTGAGGCGGGGCTGTCTGCTTTGCGAGTGGCAAAATTCTGAAGCTTAAATAAAACGCATTTTCCAGCTGCACAGCTAACACAGTGAGTGTCTGGCTCACTCATTGGCTGTGCTGCGGCAACTGCACATCCAATGGCACGGGCGCCTCCAACGTGTGAGCCAATGAGCTAGCATTACATCAGACACCTCAGAGCCCGCCAAGGGGGCGTGGCCAGACGCCCTCGAAATAGCCATAGTAGCAGGCTAGCTAGCAGCAGTTTACCACAGCACAGCTCGCTTGAAGCGTTCAATGTCGGTTCTATATACTGTAAAACTTCAATTAATGTTAATAATATTTGTTTCAATCACCGAATGAAGCCTGCTATATTTAGGACAAGAGTTGCGACCTTAAATTGCTTGCACAAAACTCTTGATCAGCACTCAACATTTGTTTATTGTTGTTCATTTAAACCGTTATGCGCAGAGAGCGTGAGGGCGAGAGAGAGAGAGAGAGAGAGTGCCTGTGAGTGCGAGCGAGAGTAAGGTCTGCGGTCTTAGCCATTAGTTGATTTACTTGGTTTTGTGTAAGTTAATACGTTGTCAAATATGTTTAAACTTAAATAAACTACCTATACAAGTAGTTGTGTCTCTTTGTATTAATTTGTCCTGTTATTGACGTAATGCGCAACCAGATATTCGAATAGTTCGAATATATTTGGGGTTTTTTAGGGAATATTCGAACGTCATTTTTGAGCAATTTTGACAGCCCTACAATATATACAAAATTAAGGATGATTTTGGCTTCAATATCTCGAGCAAAGATTAACTTTACCCGTAGTGTAAGCTAAACTTACGCAATACGAGAGAACCTCTCGTAAGAGAACAGGCACATGCAGAATATATATATATTAAAAAAAAACTGATTTTGAGGTCAAAAAGTAAAGATTTTGACCAATACTATATTTTGATTAGTACTATTGCAGATAAAATTGTATGACTTATATTAGATTAAATAGTAGTTGCTTAGGCAATATGTGATGCATTTCCCCCCCTGCTAATTTCAAAGCACTATGCTAATACAGCTAGCTAAACATTGGCTGACAGGGGTGGGGTGGGGTGGGTTGTAACACTTATTTAAAAAGTGTTACAACCATCTCCTTGCTAAGAATATAACTAATAATTTTCTTGATTTTAATGTTTTTAAAGAATAACTAGGGCATGGGAAAGAAACAGTAGCCGCGTTTCCATTACCCTACAAATTGCGCAAATTGAAATTGCGAATTAAAAATACGCTCAATGGAAACACGTCAATTTCGCAAAAACTCCCATTTATCGCAAAAAAGTTTTTACGCTCGCATGAGGTGGTTTTTCAGGCAATTCGAAAAAGGAATATTTCGCAAAACTGCAATGGAAACAGTTTTTGCGCAATTACAGTCACCTGACTTAGAAGGCGCGTGTGTTTGGGGTCCGTGTAGGCTATTGCGTCCATTCGTTTTTCCTTTAACTCGTATGAAAAACGAAAAACATGCTTTCTTCTTTATTAGTTTTTAGACTGGTGAAAAAATATTCACATACAAACTTATTTTCCTTATATATCCTATTGCTTATTTAATTGAAAATCAAATAGGCCTAATTGACATAGGCCTACAACTTTGTGAAATTTGATTTCTGCATTTCATTTTGACCCGGAATATGGAGCGACTGTGAAAAAATAAATTAGCCTAAATGAAAAAAAGCTCAGTAGGCTAGCAAAAAAAGACTTCTCATACAAAAAAAATATATATAACACAAACTCATTTTCCAAAACTGTAAAAGGTATAAAAATAATACATTATAGCCTATTACATTTATTAGGCTACATTTATTAGGCTACATATTTAGAAGACGCTTTTATCCAAAAAAGGAACAAAGCAATTCGTCAAATGTCATTCATAATACAGGTTAGACAATAATAATACAGGGCTAAGATTATCACAAATAAACACAAGATTTTGACGCATATCCAAGGGTTGTGCGGAGTGTGGAGCGCGCACTGCATGACGGAGGCGCGGGCGCGAACACTTGCATTTTCCTGTCAACAGTGGAAACAACTTAAAATACTCTATCATTTATGGTCATACAGAAAATAATAATACATAATCCGCAACTACTTTTATTTGTGTAAACTCACAATATTATTGTTAAACAAGAAAACGTTCTTCTTTTGCAAAATAAAAGAAAACAATCAGGCGCGCTTTCATGATCTCCGTGAACTGGAACATGTCTCAGAAATGAACTGAAACAAAATATAGCCTATGTAGGCTAAAGCTTGAAATGTCAAATTCAAATCGAAAGCAAATACCTTCTGATTATGTAATCCATATGAAAGGTGCATTTCTCTCTAAAGGCGCATCCGCTTTACAGTGGAGATGAAAATATGTTTGCAGTCGGCACTAACACTAGTTTATTAATAAACAATTAAAATGCCTCGTTATTTTTTCAGACACATTTATTTTCATTAGCCTATAATCACTTCACCTATAAATCACCTCTCTGTAGGCTATGGTTCCAGAGACATGGCTCTTCTTATTCAGCACTGCGGGAAAAATATCATCAGGTTCTAATTTGGCCTTAGAAAACCAGTAAAATCAACTTTTTTTTCATATTAATTTGTGAATATTTTAAATGTTTAATAAAGGGGCAAAAAAGTCATAAAAAAATCTGAAAATTTGTCTATATTTATTTTTTGCGCAGCATTTGGTGTGTAGTAGGCTACAGTTCAAATTCAAAATTTGTTGTTCAACTTTGCGCTTTAAAAATACAACAACCGTTCATTTTTCGTTTTTTAATTAGGCTACGGGTTAAAAAAGGAAAAATAAATGTACGCAAAAGTACACGGACCGTTTGGACAGAATACGAGACAAAGTTCTTTATTAAATTCATAAAAGAAAAAAGAATTGCAGGAATACTAGATTCTAAACCTCAAAGAAATGCCAAGACATTGGAGCAGAAATGAGGGAGAAACACACAGAAACACCTCATGTGCCGTTCACAGTATTAGGGTATTTCCTTACCATTAATGCTTGGATAACACACCACGTCTCCTTCCATTAATAATAATAATGTCTAGTGCGGTGGCTGCACGTCTATTCACATGTGCTCAACGTCCAAAGTTGCATAACATCGGTTAATGGAAACGCCGTCATTTCGCTATAGTTTTTTATCGATATTTAGAAAAAATCGCAAAAGTTTTGCGCAAATCTGTAATGGAAACGCGGCTAGTGACAGAGGTGTCTCTGCCAGTGTTTTAATTAAAGTGGTTTGCATGGAGCAATTTAACAACTCAAAGCCAAAGAAGGTTTGGGTGAAATGCGCCCTATGCAGTTTCTGGGCCCATCAAGCCTGCACTCCACGGTTACCAGCATCATTCATCTGTCAGCACTGTGACTCTGATTAAGAATAGACACACAGTCACACACACATTGAGATGTTATTTTTTGTTAGTCTTCAAGATGTACAAAGATGTTCTTTAATCTGGTACATTGTAGTGGTGTTTATTAAGTATACCATTAAGTACGTTTGTTTAGAAGATTAATTTACACACACACACACACACACACACACACAAACGGACATAGTCGGACATAGTCTGTTATTGAGAGAGAGAGACATTGTTCTTTTATTTCAATAAATCTCTTTTTGAACAATATCATATGGAATGGCATCGATTTTTACTTCTTTTGTCTATTGTTACAACTTACCCCAGCATGTGTTACAACCTACTCTGGTAGTGGGGTAGGTTGGAACAAAGGAACACCATGTATTTGAACACCATGTATCCATGGTCTCCCCCACTGATTATTGCAGTGTTTGGACATATTATAGACAGTTAATAATTTTAATTATAGGCCTATAATTCATTGTATAATCGACCTAAATGTTTTTAAATCATTTTCAATTAGTAGTAAGCTAATCTATCTAATCTTTTATTATTGTCGCAGTGTGTCGGTTATGCGGTGATGTGCTATGAAATTATTGCAGGCCTAATGATTTATAATATCAGTTTAAGAATAAAAGTAGGCATATACCTAATAATAATAATTTAATACATAAATTGGAAATGCTAAACCCTTTTGATATCTATAGATGGTGCTTTTGACAATGAGCTTTGGCTTTACTCCAGAAGTTTTCGCCTTTATGCTGTTTTTGTAAAGAGGAAACAAACAATCTAGCCTACATTTATTTTTCAGTTGTTTATTTTGGTCCCAAGTTTCTTTGTTTCTTTTTGAGTTGTTCTACAAGTGTGTCACTATAACTGATATAATAGTATTGTTTATAGATTTTAATACTGGTTTATTGGAAATTAATAATATAATGAAAAATTAATAAAATATATATATATATTTGGGAAATATCATATACATAAGGCAAAGCGTATGTTAACTGTACCAAATGGTAGACTATTTTCAACTGACTTAAAGTTTGTTTTATGACTCTCTAACCTTAGTAAAGAACAATTGTAAAGCTTTTAAGACATCTCAGCAGTTGAAAAGGATAATTGTATTTTTTTATTGATTTTTGATATAAGATACAGAATTTAGATTGCATTGTTTTATAGATACAAGTGTTTTTGTATGACTTTGTATTCCCTTATTATTAATATTATTATTTCAATATAAAAAAAGAAAGAATATTGAACCCAAAACTAACTTTACCACGCTCCGAGAGTCCCCTAGTGGTCGGAGCATTTCCGTTGAGTTGTGGCTTGATTTTGTTGTTTTGTGGCTTGTTTCCCTTATGTTGTGGCTTGTTTATGTTATGTTGTGGTTTGATTTCGTTATGTTGTGGCTTAATTCCGTTGTGTTGTGAACTTATTTTTGCTTTTTCAATTTTGTTGTGTTGTGCACTGCTGGGCCAGAGTTAACAATATCCTCCTTGGTTGCAGAGGACAGGTCCTTCCATCTGGCTATTTTCATAAATATTTAATAATTTATCAAATTTGAATAAAGTGCGAGAAGCCAATTTTCGTAGGTCAGACATTACCTTTGGCCACGGCTATGTATATATATATATATATATATATATATATAATCTGGTTTACAAGCTTCCAGACTATAAACACCAGTCATATTTATGTTAGGAAGACACATTTATATGTATGATCTCCTCAGCATGGCTTGAGATAAGGATGGCAAACTGCTAAGGAAACTACAAACACCGCCGCTAAGTCTATATTTATCAATGACATGTTCTTCCCAAATCACTCCTCCAGATTAGAAGCTAGAAAGGTGTTCTCTATCTCTGCTAAAAAGAGTTCAGCCGCAGTGCATCTGGACTTTAAAGTGCCCTTTCACTGGACCTAACTGTTGTATCTTAAATGTTTTGGTTGCTGTAATGGAAGTATCAACTTAATATTAAGTCAACCTTTTCAGGCCGTCTAGAGACACCAAATGGCCCTTGTTAAATGATGTCTCCCATAATTAATGGTGTGTTCTTAGTGGAAATGACACATGAATGGATGTTAGTACTGAAGCTGCTGAAGATGGCTGAAACTAAGAATATTTCTGGGCTTTTAGGAGCCAGACCTTCATATTCATATTCATGTTACATTTTTATATATGCATGTTGGGAAGGATCTCAGTCATTTGAATGATCTAATTTGGTTCAAAAAGCAATTCAAGTTATCCTGAGGTTTCCAAAATGCTTTTTGTTGTCCAATATCCAATGAGCAGCGCTGTTAATACTGTACATACTAATGGTTGTATATGAAGGCAATAATATAATGCACCTATGTGTTTCATGAGAGACACCTGACTGGGATAATCTCCCATCATAACCTCTGAGACTACACTAATCAGATGTTCCTGTTTTAATTTTAGGTTTTAAACCTTACATTGAGCTGCAAACCCTTATAAAATATAATGTATCGAGATGTTCACGTAGTGTAACAGCGCAGCGCTTCTGGGTTGCACGTCACACGTAGGCTCACTATTGGCCGACGCTGGTCATGTGTGTGATGCGTGTGACGTACAACCTAGAAGCACTGCGCAGTTACACTACGTGAACTATCTCGAGGTCCACAGAGAAGGAAATTAATAAAAATAAAGTCGATATTTTTGTTTGTTTTTCGCGCACAAAAAGTATTCTCGTCGCTTGATAAACTTAAAGCCACTGTAGTCACTCTGACTATTTTAACAATGTCTTTAACTTTTCTGGGCCGACAAGTTTCAATCCCTTAAGAAGCCTACGGAGGATTGATCCAGCTCTCAGATTTAATAAAAAATATCTTAATTTGCGTTCCAAAGATGAACGAAAGTCTTACGGGGTTGGAACAAAATGAGGGTGAGTAATTACTGACAGAATTTTCATTTTGGGTTGAACTAACCCTTTAATTAACACAGTCGGCCGCTCCCGCTCCTTTTGTTTTGTTTTGTTGTTTGTTTATTTTCGATTAAGGTTACGTTTAATGTCCGCCTCATTCTTTCCTGCACTTGAATTTTTTTAGTTACGTTTGATCACTTAAATTCAAATTATTTTATTTCATTCTAAGGGCCTGTTTACACCTAGTCATTGTAGTCATGCGTTTTTACTGATCTGATTTGTTAAAACGGTTCCATTTTACACTTGCCCAAATAAATGTGTCTCCTCAAAACAAATATAATATTCAAATTTAACAGCGTTCCGGTCAGCGAAAGCAACAGATATGAGCTGCATTTCATTTATCATCAGCTAAATTCAAGATCAAAGACCGCAATAGGAGGGAGAGAGCGGCAACAGCATGGTAAGATCAATTAGTCTCACTACTTTTAATGAAGATGATTAATGAAGATGTTTTCAGCATCTTCGACTTACTTTTTGATTCATTTGAAAAAAGAGATACACAGCACATACACATCTGCTGAAGAGTAGTACCGTCATATCTGGCTATAACATGTCAAATAGCCTATAACACGCTCTCACTCATTTATTTTTTAACATTTTGGGAAAAGTATATTTACATATGTGGTTTCAACAACCAGATGCATTTACACTTGTCTAGTTTCATCTGGAATGCGTCTCAGACCATCTCCTGAAGTGGTTTTTGCGATCGGATTTAAATCTGTCTCGAAAGCTTTTCGGAGGGCATTTACACCTTGTCTTTTCACGGCCGGATAGCTATCCGATCACAGAAAACCCATGAAGTTACCAGGTGTAAACAGGCCCTAATAAAACAGCAACAAGTGCTGAATTACTACTCATACAGGTCACTTTATCTGACAAAAATAAATTGTGGGGTAACGCAGCCTTGTTTTACTAGGTCAAAATAGTCATACTAAAAAAAACATGTAAGTGTGTTGAAAATTATGTTATAACATTACTGTTCATTCGCTCGGTGGTTGCTATGAGACTTGTTGCACACTGCAGTAAGCTAGATCGATATTAGAATATCATATTAATAAATGCTGGATGACTTGTGTTGCTAAATGGCATGCAATTCATTTAAAAATATATTGTATGGTGGAGAAAATGCTGTATTACTGTTACTACAAATTTTGCTATGTTAGCCACTTGACAAAATAGTGTTGTCTCTGAGGCATGGTAAAGACATTCCTAAATCAAGAAAACAAGAGATTCAAACAATAAGACTAACCTACAGTATATAAGTTGAGCTATATAACAATGGTTAGTTTTTTTCTTTCTTGATAAAGGTATCCAAACATCTGTCTTATAAAACACATAATATATTAAAGCATCTTTGGTGTTTCCATGGTTTCTACGGAAATCAAGGGTAGACGTCATTGACAGTCATTGACAGGCGACGCAATGACATGGGTCGTTAGACTGGTTAAAATAGCTGATTTCTCTGGATTTAACATTGTTGTTAACATTTGAAATAATGTAAGTTTACAAGTCAACAAAATATATATCACCATTTTAGTGATTTTTGGATATTTTAATCCAGAAATATTTCATATCAACAACATTGTACATGAAATTCTCTTTAGATTATAAGTTGGAAAGTGTGTTTATTTATTGCTTGTTTATTTATGCAGATGTCATAATAACACTTACTTACTGTGTCCTCATAAACCAAATGGCTTATAAACATACTAAACTGTTTTTTTTTTTTTTTATGCAGAAAGTTTTCTGTGATGGAAAGGTTAGGGGATAAAAAACATTAATTAGCTAAGTATAAAAAATATTTATGCCTATGGAGAGTGTGCGCACACACGTGTGTGTGTGTGTGTGTGTGTGTATGTGTGTGTGCGCACCCCTGCAATGGCCTCATGTGGGCTAAAGCAAGTGGGTCTGTGTTGTGTAATGTGTTTCACCCACATTCTGGCCTGCTGATAGTTGTGCAGTCAGAACAATCTCTCCGCTTCCCTCTCATGTACTCCCACTCCCTAATCTCATGTAGGATCTGGTTGTGACTCCTGCTTTGTATGTTAGTATGAGTGTGTGCACTTAACTCTGCCTTGACAATGTGTATTACACAAACTGCAGCACTCTGAGAATATGTGCATTTCAGTACCAATCTTTTTCAGTGGTTTTCTCAATTATAATATGTTTGCTGCTTGTGCTTTCATGCTATGCCTTAACATTACACTTTTACCAGACTAATACAAGGATGCACATCTATCCTTTTATGGCTTTTCTTTCCTTTAACTAGACAAAGCAACAAAGGGTAAAACATTGATCGGCATCAGATATTACCTCTGCCATGGGATGAATATCACTTTTTATCTGTCCAAAACATCTCATATACAGCTGGACATTTCAGTCTTTTTGAGTGAGTTTATAGACAAGCTCTTTTTGTACTATCCATGCACTCTTATATAAAGCATTATAAAAACTCAACTGTAGCCTTTCTAAACAGTAGTACGGAGATAATGTAAAGCGTGAATGCAAAAAGTTGCACTGCTCGGCGGAATTCATTGGTTGGCCGTTTCCATGCCAATAAGCAATGTTTCCATGGTGATGGTAACCACTGGTTTGACAAACATTGTGAGTGAGGTAAATGTATGTTTTGGCCTTGGAGTGTATATGAGAGAAAGTAAGAATTTGAGGATGTTGGTTTGGAAAAACTTCAAACTTAAAAAAAAAAAACATTTATTCTCAGCACTTATTATGTTAATGGCATTGTCAATAACTATTGACACAATAAATATATTGAACGGTTTTCCTCTAAGATTGTACCCTATATACAGTAATAACTATTTTGAACAAAAATATTTAATTGTTTATTTGTTTTACAAATGTATTAGTCATATTTACAATTCAGACACTGTCCCTTTACGCATGTACTTATACGCAAACAATGCTATACTTTTGTTACTTCTGAAAAATTGACAATTTATTTTTTTATTGGCAGAAATGTGATAATAGTCATTCTCCTGTGAATGACTGCACCTTAACAAAATTTCACTGAATTTTATTCAGATGTGTGAGTCACAATTTGCTGACATCAAGCCTCTTTAAAGAGTCTTTCTGTTAAAGGACATGTTTACGGACAGCTAGACTGAGGAAGGCAGATTCACTACAGATAATGTCGTCTCTGGAGTCTCATAAGTCTGCCTAATTGCTTCCTGCCACATTCTCTTCAACAGATGCTAATTGGTCGATTCCACAAGACATTTGACTGTTCTACTCTCCTGGTCACAGGGGAAAGCAACACACATACACAGACATTTGCTTGTGTGCAGACAAATACATTTGTGGATTAAAGTTTAAAAATCGAACAAGTGTCCAATTTGTATTCAAATGACAGCATATGTCATGGAGCTGATGGCGGAGGTCTCTTGTGCCCCATTTTTTGTTATTATTCAGATATGAAAACGTATAAAAAACACTGGGTCTCATTCACTAAGCATGCATACGCACAAACTTGTGCGTGAGATGTGCATACAAACAATTTTAAGATCTAATCACGATTCATCTTTATTTATGGATGAAACATGGATAATTTAACATAATCAGACAAATAATACAATTTTGATTCATTTATTATAAAGACATTAAAGCTGCAGTCCGGAACTTTTTTGGGTTACAAAATTATCATAAATTTGAGCAAGTACATAACCTGCCAGTGTTCAAAATTATCTGCTTGCCTTAGCTCGATTCAAAACAGCTTGTAATAATGTTTTTAATTCCAGTGGTACTGGTGGATTTCCGCGAGAAATTCGAGCATGTCTTTGCAACATTACGGCACATCTGTACACATAAAGAAGGAGTCTCGGCTAGTAGGCTATATTGCGTGTGAGGATGCTAGATGTGGAGATTTATAGCCTTTTCTCACAGCACTTGATATAATTAAACTTAGTAATTTGATGGCGGATCCAGAAAGGTTAAAGCGATCAGTGACAATTGGAGATTCACCCGTTGTAAAATGCAAAAGACTTTGAACTTCAGAGTGGCTACAGAAAAAAAAGAGACTGCAACCGGCCCATGCGAAAACGAGGATAAATATCGGAAGGGCATTAAATGTAGTCATGCAATGCTGATGTTGTTAACTTTAACAAATTGAGAACAAAGTATAATTTGCACGGTTTGACGTGATATGATAAGCGATCGTTAGATTTAATCAGCGCGATTTACTGCAATGCTTTTTTTCCCTTAGTTGGTCAGAACAAAAGTGGATGTTACTTACTTGTTCAGATGACATTTTCCGGGGATAATTCTTATGTTGGTCATACTTCCAAAAAGTAGAATCTGTGATTCCGAATGACAGTATCCACACCGGCGCGGTGACTGACAGCTGCACATTCTCCTCAAAACATTGGATTCATCCGTGCTGTGCAGTGCCGAGGCACAACCCACGTAAAGTTGATAATTCCGCGAATAACTGCAATTGCAGATTTCGAACAGATATGGCGACAAAGAGGAAAAACTATGGACTGCAGCTTTATGTCACGGGCTGGTTGAAGCAGGCTCGGGATGCAGCAGTTTTATTAAATAAACTAGAATAACCTTATACAGGATACTGAGGAAACATCAACGCAACAACCAAGCATGAAGCGACAACGACAGACAAGGAACAGACTGAAACACAGGACTTAAATACACAGGCGCCCTGGAGGCTGACGGGAGTGAGGCCGACGGGAGTGAGGCCGCCCTGGAGGCTGACGGGAGTGAGGCCAAACCGGAGCAGGAAGCCTCCAGGGCGGAGCAGGACGTCCTGGCGGCCAGGGCGGAGCAGGACGTGCTGGCGCCCAGGGCGGAGCCGCCCCTTCAGGTGGCCAGGGTGGAGACGCCCCTTCAGGTGGCCAGGGCGGAGACGCCCCTTCAGGTGGCCAGGGCGGAGACGCCCCTTCAGGTGGCCAGGCCGGAGACGCCCCTTCAGGTGGCCATGGCGGAGTCCTATATCCCCCCGCGGATTTTCTTGGGGAGAGTGACAGGCTCCGGGACGTGCTCAAGGACAGGCTTGGGAGGACTGAACGGGACCAGCGGAGAAGGCTCTGTAGGGCTGGACGGGACCAGCTGAGAAGGCTCTGTAGGACTGGACGGGACCAGCGGAGAATGCTCTGTAGGGCTGGACGGGACCAGCGGAGAATGCTCTATAGGGCTGGACGGGACCAGCGGAGAAGGCTCTGTAGGGCTGGACGGGACCAGCGGAGAAGGCTCTGTAGGGCTGGACGGGACCAGCGGAGAAGGCTCTGTAGAGCGGAGAAGGATCTGTAGGGCTGGACGGGACCAGCGGAGAAGGCTCTGTAGGGCTGGACGGGATCAGCGGAGAAGGCTCTGCAGGGCTGACGTGAAGCTCAGGCTCGGCGTGGCTGACGTGAAGCGCAGGTTCGGCTTGGCTGACGTGAAGCGCAGGTTCGGCGTGGCTGACGTGAAGCGCAGGTTCGGCGTGGCTGACGTGAAGCGCAGGTTCGGCGTGGCTGACGTGAAGCGCAGGCTCGGCGTGGCTGACGTGAAGCGCAGGCTCGGCGTGGCTGACGTGAAGCGCAGGCTCGGCGTGGCTGACGTGAAGCGCAGGTTCGGCGTGGCTGACGTGAAGCGCAGGCTCGGCGTGGCTGACGTGAAGCGCAGGCTCGGCGTGGCTGACGTGAAGCGCAGGCTCGGCGTGGCTGACGTGAAGCGCAGGCTCGGCGTGGCTGACGTGAAGCGCAGGCTCGGCGTGGCTGACGTGAAGCGCAGGCTCGGCGTGGCTGACGTGAAGCGCAGGCTGGACTGGGCTGGGTTCAGAGGCTGTAGCTGATGTGTGTGCGGCCCACACACACAAAACAGCCACGGACACCACAATGAGCGCTGTGTCTTCCAGAGCAGACTCACATGCAGCATGAACAGTCTCTGGCAGGGCAGACAACACATGCTCAGACTCTGGCGGGCAGGCGACGGTCTCTGGCTGGACGGTCTCTGGCTGGAATTAGCTCAGGTATGTCGAGGTGAAGCTTGGCTGGGCTGGTCTCGACGGGACGAGACACAGGACACAGTGGGGAGACAGGAACAGAAGGGAGATCTGGGACTACGTCAACGGTGTAGGACGATCCACTCACCCACAGGATGTTGTCGATATATATTCCCTCAGGGAACATGTGGTGGCAGTAGCTGAAAATTGCCCAAAGAGTGGATCGTCCAGACCCATCCAAAAGGAGTGCTTGAGGGCTGCCTCTTTCCAAGACACCTGATGGGCGAGGTGGAGGAATTCCTCGATGTAAGGCTCGATCGGATGGTGATTCTGGGAGAGGCTGAGTAGGTCGGTGGGATCTTGAAGGTAGAGGAAGATGCCAATACTGCTGCTGTAATGGTCGATTCTTCAGTTAAGGTCTGTCGTTCTGTCACGGGCTGGTTGAAGCAGGCAAGGAAGCAGGCTCGGAATGCAGCAGTTTTATTAAATAAACTAGAATAACCTTATACAGGATTCTGAGAAAACATCAACGGAACAACCAAGCATGAAGCGACAACGACATACAAGGAACAGGCTGAAACACAGGACTTAAATACACAGTGAACAAATCATGGAAACAAGACACAGCTGGGGCAAAGTAACTAGACACAGGTGAAGGGACTGAACACAAACGAGGAGCGGGAAAATAGAAACAGGACGGAACCAAATACACAAAGAATGGGGGAAACACAGGACACACATGTAACACTTTAAGCAACTGTTATCATAGGCCTATGTTATGTTAATGTAGATAGGAAAAGAGTTAAATGCACAGTCAGAATTCGTAACTGTTCTCTAGTTCATTTTACTTAACAACAAACAAATACAAAAAAAAATTTGTAAAAAAAACAAAAACAAATTGTGTTCCGAAGATGAACAAAAGTCTTAAGGGGTTGGAACAACATGAGGGTGAGTAATTACTGAAAGAATTTTCATTTTTGGGTGAACTAACCCTTTAAACATCTGCGGTAACAGCATTCTAATTGCATAACAACACTAAAACCCTGTAAATAACAATTTTTGTCCCACAAACCATGCCCCACCACACATTTTTGACTGACTGAAGTACTGTCCCACATAAGGCTAGCCATACTGTCCCACTTTTCGGACCCACACAAGTGGGACAGTAGGAAATTTGATCAAAATATATAGTCTAGACACAAAGTTAAACTATTATTTTTTTTTTTTTGATGAACAAACATTTTATAAGCACATTAGGCCAAAAAGTAGCAGGTTTGTTTTGTTTATGTATACTCTATAATAATCAATGTATACTCCTTATTATAAAGAAATCTTTTGTGCCCTTAATATCAAGTTTTTCAAAACTCTATGTCACTGACCTTTAGGTGGTCTTCACACAAATTGCTTCCTTTTTGATGATTGCTCCATCCTCATTTAGGACTTGACATTTGAGAGGTTGTGTGATTTGTTCACATGACACCACAGCTTTGGCTAACCCATAGTTTCACTGGCATTCATGTCTTTGTAGATCAACACTAGATCTTAGGTGTCCAACATTAGGCAGTGTCCCGCTTTAGGGCAATTCACCCTACTTTTTTTCTTGATCAGTGTAGAATATCTATACCTCACTAACATTTTGGAGAGAGTTTTACCGTGTGACTGTCGTAACTGAAGTGTAGTGTGTTACTGTCGCGTGGACTGTAGTGTAAGTGCAACATTATTTTCAAACATGATAGATCATTTACCTTTTAGCACCACTAACCTGACATTTCATTCCCGAACTGCCGTGGTACATACAACAACCAACATAATAATAAAAAATGCAGGATTCACATTCTGCATAAATCTGAACATGCTTTTAGCTCCACTCACTGGTTATTTCATTTAGTGTTGTGAAATGTGCAAGATGCATTGTGGCAATCAAAATCTGGAATATCCCTAAAATCAGTTCACAATGTACCTGTACTCTGTGCCAATTAAATTTAGGATTTCAGTTTATGTGTTAGTTCTGGCAATCATGTCAAAATCACACAGTTGCACTGCTGAGAAGAACAGTTGTAACGTGTTACCCAACTGGTTATTCTAACAAGAGGTGGTGATTACATTTTGGTGATATGGTGGATAGACTTTTTCAAGAATAATCCATCACCGAGTAGAAGACCCAATATATTCCAACCCCTGGAAACTACAGCTACTGTAGTAGTGGTGCTTGTTGGGGGGAAAAAAAAGAATTTGATCTTGGTCCACATAATATCATAATTGATAACTGTTTGTATGAGTTGCCAAAAAGGCCTACATAAGCTCTCAGCTCTCATTGCAGTAGCATGAAATACTTTAAATGCAAGATCCCTAAATGAGTCGTGAATTTGCATGTTCAAGCAAATGACATTAAGCATAATTGAGGAAGCACTCTTTATAAAATGCATTACATTCCTATGAATAGGAAATAAAGAAGGAATGACTAATATTGACATGTAAACAAAATGACTTTAGCACTGGCCCTAGTGTAATCAGGATAGCACAAAGTGTCGATGGAGCCTGTATCTGCAGACTGAGATCTAGTAATTTGATATGGACATTTTGACAAGAAGAGTGAAAATACTGATTGGTTGTATGAAGGCGAAAGACAGTTTTCTTAATAACATTTGCATTCCAAATTGACAAGGTAACAGAACCCAGCTTTCTGCTCAGTTACCATGGAGAAATGATATCTCAGTGTCTCTCCGTGACAGTATGTTACGTCAGTCACAGTGATGGCTGTTGCACGCTATTGTCTTGAGGCTGATTTCACACATGTAATTGTGTAAGCTTAAATGATTGCCAATGAAGAATACCAACAAATCAGACTGTATATTATCTTAAAGAAACACTTGGAAATTGACTCAAGTATCTTGTTTTTTAAATTTAGCCTTTTTGATCTCAGAATATAAAACATTTCCTTTTAGTTCACTTGGCATGGGTATGGGTTAAACTTGTGTGATGTAGTTCACTGAGTGTTTTGATGCAAAGAGGATGTGAAACTACCAGGCAAATATTCTTAAATGGTCAACCTTTAATTGACAAAAGTAATACTCTAATTGAAACCAGATGATGTCATTTTATGTTTACTTTTCATTATCATGTGTTTTATATTGCTAGGGATGACATAGCTTTTAATAAAACATCACATAAACTGTATTATTGTTTGAATCAGATTACGAGATCTCTTTGCCCATTTTGTGACAGGAAATATACATAACTCCTCATTTATTTACTTTACTCATACAGTATTTGTTTTATCCTCCATGTAGCAGTTGTTAATAATAATAATAATTGTTTAATATTTGTATATATTAACATTTTTTTTAAACTTTTAAATATTTAGATAAAACCTATTTTAAATACAAACACTGTAAAATAAATCCTCTTCAGTGCTTTGGACAGGTGCATAGCAGATCTGTTTTTTTTTTTATATAGTGAGAGTGGTCTGGAGGGCGGAAAGGCACACAAACACAGCCACTGCTGGCTGAGATGAAGTGTTATTGCCTTGCTTAAGGGCAGAGCAGCAGTGGTCAAAGTGAGGTCCCCAGGAGGGATTTAAACTTTCTTTTTCCTGTTTCCAGAGCTCACACCAGCAAGCCTTTCTCCTCTCTCCACCTGCTCTATTAGGATGTCAAAACTATGTTACTGGATATATTACCAGGGGCCAGCACACATGTTTTTACACAAAGCTGTCTTTCAGCCCACACAGTAGATATTTATTTATTATTCATACAACAGGGGGCCAGGTGACGCATTTTATTTAAAAAGCTTGCAGCAGTGTTGTTCAGAAACAGGATGGATGTCTACTGTGCCTGTTCCAAGTCCTGACACGGGAAGAAAATGTTTAGTAATGTGCACAGTACTGTAAGGGTTAGTGGTATTGTGCACAAATCTGTATTATGTTTTATCAACTAATGTTTTATTCATGGTTTTTGTCAGCTACTGTAAGTACTGTACTAACGTACAGACGCTTCACAATATGTGCATAATTGTGTCAGACTCAGCACAGGACTAATAATGATGATGAAATAACGCTAATAATGATAGAAATGCACAGAGAATAACCGTTTGTGTTTGTTTCCTCTAGTTTGTGGAGACATTCATGGGCAGTTCTTTGACTTGATGAAGCTCTTTGAAGTAGGAGGGTCTCCAGCCAGCACACGATACCTTTTTCTGGGTGATTATGTGGACAGAGGATATTTCAGTATTGAAGTAAGTCACTGCTATTATCTGAATACTAAATAATGCACTTCATACATTCTATTAATTTTTAATAAATAAAAAACATTGACCCAAATCTGTCTAATTGTTTTCAGGTTTAATCCGCTTCAGTTGTATATGTACTTTTAAATCTAATCATTTTGTTTTACTCTTGTTTTTGTTTTTTTGTGTCCATAGTGTGTGCTGTACCTATGGGCCTTAAAAATCCTTTACCCCAAAACACTTTTTTTGCTGCGTGGGAACCACGAATGTAGACATTTAACTGAGTATTTCACTTTTAAACAGGAATGTAAGTATGACTGCCACATCATCGATAACCATAGTACATAACACTTTGACTGTTGCCTTTTGCAATATAAAACTTAAGTAAACTGTCATCCATAAGAAAAATAAATGGGAGCTGGGTCTGGTCACAGATTATATACTACAATCTATTTTCTGGGATTTCTAGTTAGAAGTAAAGCCACTTCCCAGCTCAGTATTTGAATTCAGACGTTTTATTGGCTCATCTTAATGTTTACACATGTAAAAACAATTGTTTTTGGACTGGACCAAAAAGCCTTTACCTCATTTTAAAGCTCTGGGTTTTTTTTTTAAAGTGTTTGGATGGCTTTTTTAAGACTTTCCATCTAAGAGTGAGAGTGTGTGTTAATGTGTGGTCATTTTCTTTTCCTTCCATCTCAACTGGTCGTTCCTCCTTCATCTCTTGACAGGTAGAATTAAGTATTCGGAGCGGGTGTATGATGCGTGTATGGATGCTTTTGACTGTCTTCCCCTGGCAGCGCTCATGAACCAGCAATTCCTGTGTGTGCACGGAGGACTGTCACCTGAAATCACAAACCTTGATGACATCAGGAAAGTATGTATATAACAAACTAGTGTCATTTCCCTGTTTAACGAACCAGCCTTTGATTTATTATTCTATTAACACCAGTGCTTTGGAGTGCTACATGTTATTGTATGTCCAAGTAAAGTGATCATCAAGAAAAAAACATTCCTACTTATTAGTCCACCGAAAAGGGACTCTAACATTATTAACTCTCATTTTAGACCTTAAAGGGTTAGTTCACCCCAAAATGAAAATTCTGTCAGTAATTACTCGCCCTCATGTTGTTCCAACCCCGTAAGACTTTCGTTCATCTTCGGAACACAAATTAAGATATTTTTTATTAAATCTGAAAGCTGGATCACTCCTCCATAGGCTTCTTAAGAGATCGAAACTGGCCGGCCCAAAAGTCATTAAAGACATCGTTAAAATAGTCCAAGTGACTACAGTGGCTCAATCTTAAAGGGTTAGTTCACCTAAAAATGAAAATTAAGTCATTAATTACTCACCCCCATGCTGTACCAACCCCGTAAGACCTTCGTTCATCTTCGGAACACAAATGAAGATATTTTTTATTAAATCTGAGAGGTGGATCACTGCTACATTGGCTGCTTAAGGGAATGAAACTTGACGGGCCAGAAAGTCATTAAAGAAAATGTTTAAATATTCCATGTGCCTACAGTGGCTCAACTATAAGTTTATCAAGCGACGAGAATACTTTGTGCGAAAAAAAACAACATAAATAACGACTTTATTCGACTATTCCATTACCGTATTTTCCGCACTATAAGGCGCACTTAAAAGCCTTTAATTTTCTCAAAAAACGACAGTGCGCCTTATAATCCGGAGCGCCTTATATATGGATGGTGAACACACGTTCACCAAGACGGGGAGACAGCGCCGGGCGAATTACGCCACTATCTGCCAATGGATCGTGGATGCCTGGGCTGATATATCAGTCTCAGCTGTGATCCGAGCTTTCATGAAGGCAGGAATAATCTCTTTATTCAGCCGGCTCACATACCCGTATTTACTTCCTGTTTTCGGCCGAAGTCCACACAGTAGTTGATTGTCGAGTTCGCGCGTGCGCGATCAAACCTCCACCGTGTGTTCAACATCTGATTCGGATGAACTATCCATTTGAGCTGATATTCTCAGAACACCACACAGCATCGTCATCGGCTGACAGCTGACAGTCTGAGTCTCCACTGTTGCTTAGTTACCAATGATCGCGCGCGCGCACTCGACAATCGCCTACTGTGGACCTTTTACAGTCTATGCTGTGGACTTCGACCGAAAACAGGAAGAAAATACGGGTATGTGAGCTGGCTGAATAAACATAATTTTTATTCATATCTTTCACATTTACTGCAGTCAGATTCACCGTGTTCACTCACATGGCTGTGCACTTGTAATGACACATTAAGGTTGTTTAGAGGCTAAAAGCAGGTTTAAAACTTTTCCCGTTTAAGTCAACAGGGTGCATTTTAAAAAGAGGATAACACGGTGTTGGCAACACCGGTTTTTGTCGTTGTTATCTGTACTGACAGCACTCCAAATTTACAAAAAATGAGCTCAATGTTAAAATTGACCGGAGTTCTCCTTTAACGTTTGAACAACGTTGCCATGGGAGTGAATGGAGTTGTCAGAATGCTTAATAAAGTTTGACTTTATCTGACTGTTTTGTTGACATTTGTTGACATCTAGTGGATGCATAACGCAAACCCAGTCAAACGTTTGACTGCAGTATCTTATGAGCCTTATAATCCGGTGCGCCTTATATATGAAAAATGTTGTAAAATAGGTCATTCATTGAAGGTGCGCCTTATAATCCGGTGGGCCGTATAGTGCGGAAAATACGGTACTTCCTTGTGGGCCTGAGACGAGAGTTCAAGAGATTTCCACGACGCATGCGCGAGAACTGAACAAGAAGTAGTAGAAGAAGAACGTCCTCTTCTCAGTTCCGGCGCATGCGTTCTGGAAATCTCTTCAACTCTCGTCTCAAGGCCCACAAGGAAGTAATGGAATAGTCGAATAAAGTCGTTATTTATGGGGGTTTTTCGCACAAAAAGTAGTCTCGTCGCTTGATAAACTTATAGTTGAGCCACTGTAAAAACACAGAACCAACAGAGAAGGAAATGAATAGTTGAATAAAGTCGTTATTTTTGTTTTTGTTTTTGCGCACAAAAAGTATTCTCGTCGCTTGATAAACTTAAGATTGAGCCACTGTAGTCACTCAGACTATTTTAACGATGTCTTTAACTTTTCTGGGCCGGCAAGTTTCGATCCCTTAAGAAGCCTATGGAGGAGTGATCCAGCTCTCAGATTTCATCAAAAATATCTTAATTTGTGTTCCGAAGATGAACAAAAGTCTTACGGGGTTGGAGCAACATGAGGGAGAGTAATATTACTGACAGAATTTTCATTTTGGGGTGAACTAACCCTTTAACACATGATCAGTCTCTAGCTAAAAGATACAGTACTAATCATGTTCATTTCCACAAAGAGGCCATTAAAAAAAAAACCCATTATATTCAGAGTCCTGCAGTTCAGAGCACAAATAATGAATCTGATATTTGTTCTTTTCATCACTGACTGTAATGTAATTCTGATTTCAATAATCTGTTTCCTATGGAGAATAAACTTTCAAAATGACCAGGTTACTGCTCCCTACCTCTCTGAAGTATTTTTCCTTAGTAAATGTCCTTCTCTCTATTAAATGTCCTCGTTTAAAAAGCCATTATATTGTGTTTCTTTCTCTTAAATATGAATTTTATCAGTAGGAGCAACATGTGTACCTTTCCCTCCCCATTCCCTTGCTAAGTGAAAAAATAAATACTATTAGAAAAGCAACTACAAAAATATGAGGTGATTTAGTAAAAGCCCAGCTGCTATCATGACTGAGATCCAAGGCTCTGATGATTAGGGGGAAGTCCTTAACCAATTCAGTTCTTATCATCTACACTGAGCTCTTAATTCAGTTTAGTTTTAATCTGAGGATTGTTTAGAACAATTTGTTCCACTGCTTATGTAGTTTATGCAGTGGCATCTTTTATTAGATGCCCAAGCTGTTATCAAAAAGGACGTATTAGCTTTGTAGAAAAAGATTAACTTTGCATTGGCAGTGACTGGCAGAATGTTAGCCTTAGTCCAACAGCAATACCTCTATAGTATATATTTAAAGCATAAGGGTCGGATTTACTAAGAGCTTGCGCCAGCGCAAACCTTCTTTTGGCAATAAAAAACTACTGTCAGGATTTACTAAAGACACACAATGAAAAATTATTTATCATTATTATATGAGTTTCCCTTTGAGACGCAAAATTTATGGGAGGAGAGTATTTAAATCAATCATGACGCAAGGTGATTTACTAAGGTTTGCGCTTGACAATTTACTGGTATTTGTGCCATTATTTACCACCCATTAAACCACCTGCTAATTTCAGTAGATCATGCGCAGAACTATCCACTCCCATCGGCGCTGTTTTGGAATTGCACTGTCACGCTAATTTGCCCTGTTTATCTGGCCCTAAATCAGATAAAACCTTGGTAAAATGGGTTTGGACTCTTTAATCTTGCAAAATGCTAGTTTTTCTTATGTGGCCATATAGTAATTAAAAAAGGGTCCACAATATACAGATTTTATCTATTCTATTGTGATTGTTTTTTTTTTTCTGTTAATAATGATGCTATATCTAACCCGGGAGTACTCTGTAGTATATAGTGTATTTACCTTTTCCAGTTAGACAGATTCAAAGAGCCTCCCGCATATGGACCAATGTGTGACTTGCTTTGGTCGGACCCGCTAGAGGACTTTGGGAATGAGAAGACCCAGGAACATTTCACACACAACACAGTGAGAGGCTGCTCCTATTTCTACAGGTACCAAAAGCACTTCAAAGAGGAAACCAGAAAGCACTTTACAAAAAAAAACATCTTTTAACATGAAATATTATGCATTCCTAGACATGCGATTCATTGTAATAATTCTTATAGTGTGCTATGTGAGCAAATTGCACAATGAGATAAATTAGTGAATTGACATGCCAGTTAGATTAAAAAGATTGGGTATATTTAGATATTTTCTGCCTCCTCTACGTCTTTCTGAAAACCTCCATATCACACGCATATAAAAAGTAAGAACCATTATCCAGTGGTGATGTATTGTTTGAATCTCTAGTGACTGTTAAATAAAGATGATTTATGTTGTGTGTTGCATTTGTCTCAATAAGGAGGATGTCATGCGCCTGCATGCTATAGAATGGCAGCAGAATGAAATTGGTTGTGTGAATTTAGTTATCAGGCAGCTTCTCCAACGGAAGGACTGATGGAAATATCACTGTCTCTGTTGATAGAAAATTGTATCAGATGATATGAGGTCAGATTTCAATAGGCTACATAGTTTCAATAGGTGTAAATAGGACTTGGAAGCTTGATATGACCTTTAGTTGGCGATATAAAAGAGATCGCAAGCGGTAAATGCAAGAGAAGAATAGCAGGTTTAATTCTTATATCTGATGTACACACATCAGCTCTGATTTGGACCCTGACAACAAATGTTTGAAAAAATGTGTCTTATGTGTGTTTTTTTTAGATGGTCTGGTTGTAGTTCTGTTGGCAGTTTATTCATTAATATACAGTGCTTGCATAATTATTAGCCAAGTTGATATTCTGATCATATTATGTTCTGATCATATTTTTTCCAAGCACATTTTAGCAATTAAAAGCCACATCAATCTTAATAATTACTATTAATATTGTATACGATCATTAATAGGCTATATGTAAATGTTGATGAGCGCTTAACATAAAAAACACCTCATAAAAAACACAACATATTTAACTCGCACTGAAAAGTCAACTTATGAAACGCCCATGCAATACTTTAGAAATTGTAAAATTAAGGCATGATCATTGGACAGCGAAATGCTCATTGTGTAAGCGTTTTTCACTTTCAGCCCTCGTTAACAATTATATATCACTTATAAATGATTATATACAAAATCAATGGTAGTTATTAAGATTGATGTGGTTTGGAATTAGTAAAAATGTACTTTAAATATTTGATCAGAATATTGCTTAATAATTATGCACGCACTGTAACCTCAGAATAACATTTTAGTTGGGTCGCAAGGGTAATTCAGTCAAATATATCATTGACCAAGACAAGGGACAATGGGTTTGAAAGGTCCTGTTAACTGCTCAGATGTTATTACAGTGCCCTCTTTGAGAAATTACATTAGATCAGATTAGGGGTGGGCGATATGACCAAAACCTAATATCACGATATGAGCAATTTTATTTCACGGCAACAATATATCTCACGATATAAGGGGAGCGTTTTAACACAGGGTCAGTTGTAACACTGGTAGTTTGACAAGTCAGAAAAGGGCTGGCTTACACTTTATGGTAACACTTTATTTTACAGTGTCTTTGTTACAGATGTTACATATAGTTACTGTAGTAATAACTATAAATTATGCATAATTACATTCAACTAACCCTAAACCAACCCATTTTCCTAACCCTATAGTAAGTACATGTAGTTAATTAATATTAAATGTATAATTAAACTGTAACAAGTAGAGCTGCACCGATTACAATTTTCTAGGCCGATTCCGATTTCCGATTTTTCAGAGTTTGACCTGCCGATACCGATTTTAGCCGATTCCGATTTCATTTTTCTAACCACTTTACAGCACACACAAATATTTATTTTCTCTCTTTTCTTTAGTAGAACATTTTGCATAGAACATTTTTGAACAGTAATCGCTATAAAATAGGACTTATAAATTACTCCTGGTGTGGGAAATTCACACACATCTAAAGTGCAGTGTTATGGAAGAACCATTTTCTTCTTTTAACATCCAATATCCAACTAAAAAAATGTGTTCATTTCAAAAAGAAAATTCATTTTCTTTTCTGACATATACTCCAGTTCTTGTTAAAACATACCAGACATGCAAATTCTGTGCATTTTGGGCACTTTTGTGTGAAATCATATTCCATCAAAAGTGTGCTTTCACTTTAACTGAGCGTGAGCAGCGCAGCAAAAATAGACTCTGCGCCAAAACCCGCGCTTCACCGCTGCTCCTGCTCGACGGCAGGAAAATCGGCATATGTTAGACTGACCGGCCGGTCGTCAATCATGGCCGATCACGTGAAAATCGGCCAATTCCGGTCACCAGCCGATCAATCGGTGCATCTCTAGTAACAAGGACACCTTAAAATAAAGTGTAACCCTATTTTAAGATGACGTAGTTACACATTACTACATGTACTTACTATAGTAATAACAGTAAATTATGCATAATTACAAGTAACTAACCCTAAACAAAACTCTATAGTAAGTACATGTAGTTAATTAATATTATTCAGTACTTATTTGATTAAGTACAATGTAACTCTCTCTCTATTCCTTATACAACCTTTCTAGTCATAGGGCTGGAGTCTATCCCAGTTTCTTAGGCCAGAGGCAGGGGAAAGTACCCTGGACAGATGGCCAGTCCATCACAGGGCTCTCACACACACAATCACACACAGGCAATTTTGACTGTCCAATTCACCTGCATGTCTCTGGAGTACCCGGAGGAAACCTACGCTGACACTGGGAGAACTTGCAAACTCCACACAGAAAGGACTTCTGGCTCAGCCGTGGTTCGAACTGGGGACCTTCTTGCAACACTAACCACTGAGCCACAGTGCTGCCCACAATGTAACTATGTCACCTTAAAATAAAGTGTAACCAAGAGTAGCATGCATTCACCGTCACCTTTTTGACTGTGAGGAACATTGTAGATTGTATGACCAAAAAACGGATTTTCTGGAAAGAAAGTTTAAAAAAATTATCAAGATAATTTTTTGCCTAGCAATCATTGTATTTTAGATACAATTATTTGACTTGCAAAACCAGAAGTGGCCGTTTCTCTAGTTTAATTTGATGCTTTAAATTCTTGCTAACATCAAATCCACCAAATTATGGCTGCTTGGGGTTGGGATAGTTGTAAGTTAATAAAAAATGTACAGAGAGTCCAGTTATCCAAGAACATCTCCTGTTGAGGCAAAGATATGCAAGTTGTTTTTGTTGTTGTTTGCTTTAAATATGAATATCACAAAAAAAAAAAATACTAGCATTTTTTATGTATGCACGTTTCAGGTGTGTGTGTGTGCGCTCATAAACCATCTCTCAGACAGAGCATGCACATACTAATGAGTTCTCTTTTGCTGCTTAATGTGCTTTAGTAAAATCACCTGTTTTTAAACTGCATAGCTTAAAACCATATTCAAAGTTTTTGTGACAGCGCAGCATGGCAATGTCACGTGAGCATACAATACTTTATCCAGATGAGATGCAAGAGTGATCATATGACAAAATGTTTATTTCAGATCACTCACAAAGGCTTAAAGATTCCCTGTGGTGAAAATCAAGTTTTTAATGTGGTTTATATGTCTGTGTGGTGTTTTTAATATGCTTTAAGACAAACCATCTGCAAATTCATGTCAACTCCATTGCTGAGTATTTTCTCCTTAATACTGCAGTGAACCAAAGACAGTCTCAAAAACGTGGTTTGAAACCGCACTTGTTCTTGACATCACAAATATGTTGTAACCAATCCCATCAACATGCGGGCGGGCTTTAGCATATCATGCTAACCTAAGCTGCGAAGCAGGGGAGTCTCAAGTGAAGCCAGGTTATCCCGGTATTTTTCTGTTGATATGAAAAATCTTGTACATTTAGCAATAAAGCAGGGGAATTATGTATATTATGCATATTAAAATGTTATAATGAACCATATGCCTTTCTCCACTGTATTCTAAGATGGCATTTAGAATTTTTAGAAGGCAGACTGAGATGGCGAACGGGAACATTGTTTGTGTAACAGTAGCAACACATTATTAGCTGTTTGATAATGTAGTCAAGCAAAAATGTTTCCGACATTATAGAGAGCGATACATAAAATGCATTACCATTCTGATACTTTGATTTGCAGACGACCCTGTATAAATAACTCTTCCACGTCTTCTGAATCAGTTTCTGGTTCAAACATATATGGCTGAATTAACCCATAGTTTCCGCTTGCCATTGTGTAGCATTTACTAAAGTAAAGTTGACTGAGTGGATCAGGTATCCCAAGCTCATGTGATTGAGTGGAGGCAGAGCTAATTTGTATTCATGGATCTGTGTACTAAATGAAGCAAGGGTGTAGTTACATTCAAGCTATTTTAAGTCATGAAGAATTTTTTTTTAATATGTAATTTTGGTGATCAAAGATGAGTATTAAGGGATTTCCTTACTGCTACAGTAGTATGATGACGGTGTTCTTGTATCTTGAACATTTTTAAATGAAATTGCACCCCAGAACTAAAACTAGAAGCCAAGTCCATTTACATTTATGCTGTATTTTACAACTCGTTTTCCTTATTCCTCATTCTTGTAGTTATCCTGCTGTGTGTGACTTTCTACAACACAACAACTTATTATCTGTCATCCGAGCCCATGAAGCACAGGATGCTGGGTAAGTCTGGCACAAAAGCATACATCTTAGGTTGTTTTTAGTAGCATCTGGTTAGATTTGAGAGACTGGAGAGATGCAAACATTGCATTTTGAAATGTTCTTTTATAAGATGTGGTTAATTATGGTCCCCTGAATGAGTTTATGCTCTGCTGTGACAATTGAATGAACATATTGACTATAAAAGGAAGATGAACTTGTTGGTGTTGTGATTCTCACAACACAACACTGCATTCAAGCTGAGATTGATGCATATTGCCCACACATTTTTAAGTTGCCATCCAGCGATAACAAAGCATGTTTGTGATTTTACCTGATGGAAATCTTATGAATAGACCATATTATGGGACTAGCCTAGCTTTTCCAGCTGAGAATGGGCCTGTTTGCTTTGGTCTTGCTGTCCAATTTTGTTGAGTCAGAGTGTTAGAGCTTTCAGCATGTTCATTGATTATGCTGGAGTCGTTGTTTGACTAGACTGTACTCTGCCAGTCTCTTGGTCCCTGATTATAGCAGCAGGGTGGTGAAAATTAGAGCAACACCAATAGAAGTTACATGCTGATTAGTAGACACTAGATTCAGAGCTACTTACACTGCGTTAATTGCAGTGAGAGTCCCTCTAGTGCATCTCTTGCTTTAACAGTACAGTGGAAGCAGAAGGACTGAGATCAGAGATCCAGACTCAGCGATCGTCGAACGGAAGTCGCATTAGCAATCCTGCACAGATAATTTATAATTATTATGCTACAAGCAAACTAGAGCTCATACGAATGAAAAGAGACATCAAAGCAATGCCGGACTAGACAAATGAAGTCTAGATTTTGACTGTGACATTTTTGATGGAGAAAATGCTTATTGCTGGGTGATTATAGTCTCATGACTAATTGATAGCCAGAAGTTAGGCCCACTTCACAGCCTTTTCTGGCTAAAACAAACAGACACTCTGACAGGAAGAGATTGATATATATATATATATATATATATATATATTAGGGGTGTAACAATACATTGATATGGATCATTACATCGATCAAACGTCTAACAATACGATCCATCGATGCCACATGTAAAATATCGATATGAGGTACCTTTATATTGACATTCTCCACATCCTCACATAACGTCTGTCTAAACATTTCCGCCATTTCCGTTTACTCACCATACTTTCTGCCGGTGTGTCTTTTGTAACGTTAATCTCCTCAGCTGAAATAAACGGCTGACAAGATTGACTGAACCCTAAACACGTTTTGTCATAAAAGCCGGTATTGTCCACTGTCAAGGCATCGCGAGTTCATGTTTTACAGCAGAAACTGACAAGCACCCTTGTTGTTTGTGTACACAACACGATAAGTCCGTTTTAGCAAATCAGCGTGCAGTATTCAGGTCAGGTGTCAAGGCTGCTAGTTAGGAACCTTTCTAAAGCAACACGTTACAGTGGTGAGGGAAAAGCTCCCTGTATGTGTCTAATCACAACAATAAAGTGTGTCAGGCATCTATGTCAGCGGAGGAGATTAACGTTACAAAGATTAACCGAGTGTTTTATTATATATCATAGCAAACTTGGTTTTGGTTTAACTCTGAAACACAAAATGTGGAGTTATCTGCTTTTGCTAAAAAGCTAACTTTTAATATATTTTAAAAACATACTTTGAATGACCTTTAATTTTGTAAGTAACCTGAATTTTTTTTTTTTTTTTAGTTATTATTACTTAATCAAAACAAGCCTGCTGCAGTTTGATTAATAGCCATCTTTTTTTGCAAATTAACTCTTCTGTTTTAAATGTCCCAAATGTGCCATTTTCAAAGAGTTTAATTAAACGTTCATGTTATATATTTTGGTTATGCATTTGTGAGTTAATAAAAATGCAACTGGTTGTGTAAACTTGGCACATAATATCTAAATGTCCATAAATAAATAAATAAATCGATACAGCCTTGAATTGTAATCGTATCGCAGAATTTTTTAGGTTTCAGCAATTGTCGTATCGCTGGCCGGGAGAATCGATATCATATCGTATCGTGATGAATTGTCCGACCCTTTAGAAATCATTCTAATATGCTAATACATACTTTGATATATTTTTAAGGATTCTTTGATGAATATAAAAACAATTCAAAAGTTGAGCATTTATTATAAATAAAATATATTTTGTAAATATTATAAATTATAAAAGTCACTTTTTTTTAAATTATCAATTTAAAAATGACTGACCCCAAACTTGGTATACTTGGTATTACTTGGTATTGTGAGACAATGAATAGGCACCTGATAAGCAATGCTAAAATTTAAAAGTTAAAAGTAAGTACACAGCTGTCTAAACAAAAAGTTCACTGAAGAAAATGTGTTTGAATTTGTGATCAGAATATGTCTGAATGATAAAATGATAAAGTCCCAATTATAATTAAAATAACAAACCATTATTTAGCTGCTCTCACGCATATCCTGTTTACTTGCTGTTAGGTGCCTTTTTTTAGGCACTTATTGAAGCAGCTGATAAACGTAAATATAAAAATAATAATAAATATAGCAACAAGCTGCAATCATCAAGTACCAAGCACCAATGACCCATGCAGATGTTTAGCAATAAAATCTAAATGATGTGTTTGATGAACAGCAACGCAGGCGTCAAAAGCTGCGACTGACTTCACGACTTCAAGAAATCACTCTTACTGTTAGATTAAAAGAGAAGAAAAAAAGCTGAGTAAAATGTTTATTTTCCTAAGGTATATGATCATAATATATGTGATGTGTGGACTCATATTTAACATTTGGATAAATGTTATCATCTGCAGCTGAGGCATTTATCTTAAGGGCTTTTTTATTGTTTTATAATTTATTTTTATAATATGTGTATTGTTTATATACCTATAGTGTATAAGTGTATAACCTTTTTATTTGTGTGAACTGCTGTGCTTAAACTCTAATGTGAAAAGTTTTGTAGAACTGAAACTAAAACCAAGTAAACAATTTAATAATTAAATCATGCAATATTTTTTGTTGAAATTATAATGTGGTATATTTCTGGAATGTAGAAATACACAGAACAAACTGTCAAATTACTTATGTCAGAAAAAGTCAATTGAATAATTATTTGACTGCAGGTGCTTCTGAGCGGGTGTATTATAGTTTGTAGGAGAAATGTGATGTCTGCATGATAACTTATGCTTGCATTTTAATACACAAGTGTTTGTTTTATTATGCGTACCACAACAGTAAATAAGTGTGTCTTTATAACAAGTTTATAATATATATTGTCTTCAAAAAGACAAATAAAATTTTCTCTTCTTTTTAAAAAGACAGCAGAATATTTAATCATGTCTGGCAATTTGACAAATATGTTTTATTTGGGTAAATAAAAGTTAAAACTGCAGTACACAACATTTGCCTGTTTCTCTGTTTGAAACATGAAATTGCAAGTTACTTGCTGAGGTGTTTTTTTTTTTTTTTTTTACGTGGGGTGTGTTTCGGACTGCTTCTCTGCGCGAATGAATCTGATCACCACATCAGTGCAGATCTTTATTCTTTATTCTTTATTACAAAGATAGCCCCTTGAGATGTACCATCTCATTTTCGAGGGGGTCCTTACAATAATGACAAACAAGACAAGATGATAAAGAGTAAATATTAGAGATAAGTCATATCGACATGACAATAAGTTCTTTGTTTTCTTCTGACCAAATGAAAGCATATATGTTTTAAAATAAATCATTTTACTGATTGTTTAGATCTAGCGTTTGCTCAGTTAGATCAGTTCACACATTGCAAATTAGCTGCCTATTGAGACACTGAAATGTCTTACCTGTTCATGGGGAGAAAATTGTGTTACTCTTCTTCAATCCCTTCAGATCTCGGAGTTGTTACTACCTCTTAAAAGCCATGGCGATATTTATTCTCATTTTAGCACGGGCTCTGTCGCTTTTCTCTTTTTGACTGCAGGCTCTTTGCCGAGCCATCTAGATGACAAGTTTAACCCTTTGGGGTTGACAAACACGCCTGCGTGATCACTTAGTTTCTTTCCTGACGTAACAGCGTAACATAACATAAAAAACGTAATTTTTGGTCATTAAGTTAAGAGTAAGACATCATTCAAAACTGTACTTTTATTTGTGCACACTCACAAAATTATTATGTTGTGCTTTTGTAAAATAAAAAATAAAAAACAGAGTGCGCTTTCTGCCGTTTGCCGTTCTGCGCATTCTGGTGTCCATAAACTTCGTTCTGGAGTGTGTCATAAAAATGAACTGAAACCCAGGGTATTACAGACATGGGAAATATGTCTATAGAAAGCTTTGAATGTATACTTTTAAATGAACAAATTTAAAACAAAAACAAATATTATCTAACTAATTATGTAATCTGTATGAAACCACCTAGGTAGGTACCATCTTTTTTCAAGCAACTGTATCCTCAGCACGCCATATAGTAGTCTTCTTTCTGTTTACGGACGTGACTTAACCACTCAAAGACAGATGACCTTAAAATGACATTTCCTGCAAAATCATCAAAAAATTTTGAATCATTTTTATAAGCTTACCATTGCCAAACTGGTAAGGTAAGAAAAAAGTATGTTTTTAGCCCTTATGGTTCAAAGTTATGACCCAAAATGCAAATCACCATGTTATAGCGCCACCAAGTGTCAGACAGGTGTGTGTCTATGCGCCTGAGTAGTGGTGCACGATTGGGACCATCCTGCCAAGTTAGGGGTCTATACAGTTTACGGTGTCTGTTGCCCTAGTTACACCTTAGGTGCGTGGACCTATTGAAGAAATGTAATCATTGTCTTGATGTTTATTCTGAGGAAAGTGATGGTGATGATGATGATTTCTTTTTTTTTTACCCACAGTTATCGCATGTACAGAAAGAGTCAAACTACGGGCTTCCCCTCTCTCATCACTATCTTCTCAGCTCCAAACTACTTAGATGTCTACAATAACAAAGGTATTATGCACACATATCTCTGAATGGTGCGTGTGTGAGTAGACAGCCGGTCAGATGTCCAGATGTGGCCTGCCGTGTCTTTGCTGAGCTACAAGATGGACAGACCCAAGTTAGTTAGTGTGATGTTTGTGACCAGAATGGAAAAGGACATAGGCAGCAAAGTGTTACAAAACAACATTTTAGGGGGTTATTTTCAAGACAGGAACTCACAAAATATGTTGCAGTTGCAACCCTACCAAAAAATAAAACAAAACATAAAGGAAAAAAAGAAACTTCAAACAAAATGATATAATAAAGAGTTGTCACTGCTTCTGCCCATTATACAGTCTAAAATCAAAATGTATACACATAAATAAACATCTTAAATATTACTTTTAACTAGGGCTGTCAATAGATTAAACATTTTAATCACGGTTAATCGCACACTTACGCCCGTTTCACACATACTCCGTGTGCAGTGCGTATGCGGTGTGTGTTGCGGTGAGTATGCAGTACAGGAGCAGCACGCGCTATAGTGCTTTCACATATGCTGCGTTTGCAGTGCGGAACTGATCCGTGGCTGTACCACAAACACAGGCCTACTCACTATTTTTATTTCAAATCCAGAAGTTATGCAGAAACTTTTATTAAAAAAAAAAGTTTTGTCAGCATTGCGATTCTCTTTTGTACACATATACAAACTTGAATGGACGTATGCACGTTTAAACACAATTTAATCAACGTATACAGGCCTATAATTCCATGCATTGCTTCTCTATATATTTAGTTGCTCAAGTAAGTGGTAAAATATTTAACCATGTACTTATATTAAAATCGCAAACATTTTAAAATTGACAAAAACAGCCGACTCTAATGCCTTTCTTTTGCATTTAAATTTTAATACAATAAATCTTGCATGTCACAAAGAACTTGTTTTTCCACCTCCACGAATGAGACGAGTGTCGTTCATTATTATGTCCTTGTTGGGTTAAATTGTATTTTTCCTTGCTTAACCCTGGTCTTAAAGTAAAAAAGATGACTGTGAAATTTTTTTAATTAAATACATTTATGGTGAGACTACTACATTTTATTGAATTAAATGCATTTATGGTGAAATTACTACATTTTCAGGTCAATCTGTGTTCATTTTGACCACGAACCGTGCGCTGTCGCTTTAAGTCAGCATTTATTCACTGAAATTGCAAAGTGATTCTCTATTCTCTCTGTCTGGTTTTCTTCACATTAGTGCTGTTTTGGACAGATTGTTCTGGATTATTGGACTGAAAACTTTCCCGGAGTTTAGCTGCTTAAAATGATCTGGTCTCAACAGAGAAGTGAAATTGGGTTAAAGGGTCAGAATAGAAATTTGCGCCTACAAGGGTAACAGGTGCATTGTTGATGCTGCGATAAACTCCTGACTTCTAAGATCATCTAACTGCGTGCCATAAATTAAGTTATTGATGCAATTTCACGTGCTTAAGTAATTTATTTTCATTCAATTGTTTTAACGCGTTAAGGATTTTGAATTAATCGCATGCTTTAATGCGTTAACATTGACAGCCCTTTTAACACATCTCATCAAACCTACAGTATATAAGGGTAAGTTTACACAACAATTACTCCAGTCTGCAGTGTCACACGATCTTTTAGAAATCATTCTGATATGCTGATTTGGTGCTCAAATAACGATTGTCAATGTTGAAACCTTTACTGCTTATTATTTTTGTGGAAACCGTGATAGTTTTTTCATGATTCTTTGATGAATATAAAGTTTAAAAGAAAAGCTTCTCTTTTTTTTTTATCAGTATATACATTTTATTTATCCACCCCTATTTTTTTTTTAGATACATCATGTATCATGGGTTGAAAATCCCAATTCGTTCAACCATGGATTATAAGCAAAGATGTGCATTTCAGTGTTATCGCTGCATTTTTGGTCTGCTTTTCCCTCAATTTTCCTCTCTGAAGGCCAGCAAAACTTAATTATTCCTTCAAGCCTGAATTAAGTAGATGAGTGTGGAGGAGGGGTGAAGATCGAACCTTTTTATACACCAAATGAAGTCTGGACACGAGCGTGTGAGGAGATTGATGGCCAATCGACTGGCGCTGTAACTCGAGCCCGGTGGGGGGAAGCCCGGGATATCCATCACTCCAAAGGGTTGCCAGATTGAGCACCAGCCGTCCATCATATGCTGACCACGAGCACCACAGCCCTGACTGTGCAAATAAGAGTCAATCAAGCAACCCCTGACACGGCACAAAAAAATTCTGCGGCAAGAACAACACACAAATGACAGTCAGCTCTTCACTGGTCTGGCAAGGTTTTCTAGCGTTGTTGAACACGTAACTGTTGTTTGGGTGTCATTATGGAGAATATAGGAGAAAGCAGCAGGGTGATGGACAACCTCTGCCGGCCCGCTGAGCTTATTCTGAGTATTGATTCAAATGCAGAGGGTTCCTTCATCTGTTGATGGCACAGTCCTGACAAATCCAAATAAGAAATTTTGCAGATTCCTTCCTTTGATCATTTTTGTTGAAATTGCCAGATGTAGGATATTGAAGAAAGCTGTAGGGGAACATGATCCGAATGTCATGGTATTTCATGATTTTGATTTCATTACTATTGGTTAAAGCATTTATCATTGTTACCATGACAACGTAGCAGGTCATGGATCACTGGTAAAGCTTGTGTGGGCCTGGAAGGTTTTGGCACAGCAGGGTCGGTTGTGACTGGTGTGCAGGAATGAAGTGAAGATGCCAGATGAAAGAGAGGAGAACTCTCGTCCTCATTCTGATTATTGCTCTGAAGTGGGAGTTCCTCACACCAGTGATTTCCCCTATAGGAACAGATTTCAGCAACCCTGTTTTTTATGAAGCTATGCAGTAATCTAACTGATTATTTAAAGTCGTTTTTATCTTATATGTAAGAAATTTGAAATGGAACCTAAATGTATTCAAAAGAAAATCATCATGAAATAATTAAAATATAGCCTATGGCCGTCTCTTTATGACATCTCTAGATTTCATTCTGTAAATTTCATCAACCATGGACGTCTTTCAGTAAGTGTATATTTAAAACATGACATCACATTCAATTGTGACAGTATTACATGCTATACTTAATGATCTGAAACCCTTTTTTTAAAATAGTCTTTCTACATGTAGTTTTATTAACCGAGTTGCTAAACAGAATATGTATTATTTAAAAAAAAAAATCATATATATTATACTGCTGGACAATATAAGTGAATTGCATTTTAATGGGTGGTAATTAAAATGGTGCATAAACAAAGTTGGTTTGTGATTTAAAATGTAGAGAGACATCTAGTGGTAGTGGACTGCATACGTATATAAAATCCTTAATTTGACTTTTTCCCTTTTCCTCTTCCCTTCTAGTTTATTCCATGGAAACATTTTAATGTTTAAAGTTTGTGTTGTTTGGAGGGAAGTTAGTTGTTTCTCTCACTCTGTCTGGCACAACCTCTGCAGTTTCTGTGGGTGGACTTTAAGGTCAGCTTTTCTGAGGCATTTATGGTGTGGACCATCACCTAATTATAGACTGAGGAAAGATAATATTTTATGTAATTAATAGCAATGTTGCATTATCTGATAATATATATCCCGCTAAGATGTATAGGCAGTGGACCGTGAGTGACATTTAAGGCGTGTTTATGTTCAGCGTAAACTTTTATGTCTGGTATTTGACATGTGATTGACACCTGCTAGCAACTCCATGTTTGACGACCTGCTATTCTCAAACACCACTAAGATGATGGGACAGGAAAGTCCCCCTTCATGAGTTGTAATGTGTGGTGTCAACTTTCGACAGATCTAGGGCATGCGCACATTGGTCGCCAAATCGGTCAGGATTGATCACATGGAGTTAGCCATCTCCAGGAAGATTTCATTAAAAATACATGACATAGGAGCTAAAAGTAAAATTCATATTCTGGTTATTCAATCTCAAAATATGTTTTGAAGATGGAGTTCCACATCCATTATATATTTTTGGCATTTAAACATGGGAGGGAGTGAGGGAGGGAGTCTGTTGTACATCTGAGACAGTGTTGAGATCTGATGTAGCGTTTGGCAGAATCCAGCTGTATCATTTACACCACTTTCCCATACTCTCTCTTTATGCTTTCTCTTCTTTTTGTACCTCTCTTCCTTATACAGCTGCTGTGCTGAAATATGAGAATAATGTCATGAACATTCGACAGTTTAACTGTTCCCCTCATCCTTACTGGCTGCCTAACTTCATGGATGTCTTCACTTGGTCTTTGCCCTTCGTTGGGGAGAAAGGTAAACCTTTTGCCTTCAACAGATTTTATGTGGCATAAAATCCTCAATAAGTGCAGCGAACAAACTCTCTATTTTTCTTGTTCCCCGTAGTGACTGAGATGCTGGTAAATGTCTTGAGCATCTGCTCCAATGATGAGCTGACCACTGATGAAGAGATAGATGGTAAGAAATTACAAGCACACGCAAAGCAAGCACATGCATCATCCTGTTTCTATATAACATTACAGGAAGTTTGAAAGTAAAGTGCATGGTTGGGTTCACAAGGGGGGTACTCTCCATCTATTCCTTCTAAATAAATCTGGAATATTACTGGACCATTTGCCCTTAAGTTATTTAGATGCTGCTGGTCTTACAACTCAAAGGGACCTGATTCTTTTATGATCTCCATGTTGGAGAGAACTATTTATTACTTTAATTTACTTTCGGGGAAAAGCGTCTGCTAAATGACAGTCAGTAGCTAGCTGATGTTTAAATCCTGTGCAAAGCATACCAACAAAATGTAAGACGTTAATAGACTCACTTATACACATCAGCATGAAATGCACCATATGGAGCACCTTTCTGTTCCTAACAGCTTTTATGTCAAATTTTAAAGGTGCAGTATTTAATATTGACAGCTAGTGGTTGAAATGGATACTGCAGTCAAAATTCAATTCCAAATTTTGGAGAGAGTTGTTTCCACCGTGCCCTCCTCAGAATCAGTGCACACTCGGGTTACCGGATTGAGAAGACGCAACGGGAACGAGCGCACTTGACAATGGAATGCGACAAGCCTTACACTGTACGTTGATCAGCTAATGTATAAATGTTTTTTTATTGATGAGGTCAGATAGAATCTGCGATCTTGACCCAGTTCGCTTGCTGGCTTTCATGGCCACAATATGCTGTGTCACCAACTGGCAACCCAGGATGTCGAAATACTATTGAGTAAATTGGCAGTGGGTGGAATCACACAGACAAAACACAAAAACAGACGTTCAAAAAAGGAAGCATTGTTTTGTAGCATTTTTTTTTTCCGGAGAAACAAGTATTTGAAATTTTAGCACGTTCTAAAGCATCTCAGCAAACATATTGCATACAAAAAATGACATACAGTACCTTTAAGGCAAAATAAGATTCAGTAGGACATATGTTAAAACAGGTACAGAATATTATAATATTTAGTATGTAATAAACACAGATAGTGGGTTCCAAATGTCTGAGATTTCTGATGTCTGAGATACGTTTTTTTTTTTTTTTTGAACTTTATTCATAATTTAATTTTTTTCAATACATAATTTTTTCATCAGCATAATTTCAAAGTGAAATTTGTATTCATTTCAGAATATAGTTTTGCTTTATTGACAGCAGAGCGTGTGGAAGCAAGAACATCTGAGTTAGAAATGTTAGTGCAGAATTTTAAATATTTCTAATTAATTTTCTAATTATACTTTGTTTGCATTTTTTAATTACAAATGAAAAAGATTATTCAGATTATTCAGTGTGGTCTCAGACTTTTGAATGAAATAATCAAAGAGCAAAGACTTGGATTATTACATTAAATATACAATTTTGTTTTTATCTTTTTCTATACAGCCATGGTAAGAAAAAAAATGCAATTAATTGCCATTCCAAATAAACATAAACTGTCAGATGACAAATAAACGATTGACCAGAAATCTTTAAGGAGTTCACAAACTTATAAACACTAACATTGAGATGCTCTGATGCTACACTGTCACTCTCTCCGACAGTTTTTTTATTTTTTTTTATCCATTTAATAATCTTTATTTTGTTTCTCTTTTGTCTTTTCTTTTTCTCACTCATTTTGTCCATCTCTTTCCCTCTCAATATTGCTTCATCTAATGAATCTCTTTCTCTTTTTTCAGAGTTCTTTAAAGCATTTCTTCTCTTTTATTTCTTTTGATGGATGCGCTTTTTTGCCACTTTTCTCTCTCTTTCTCTCTGTCATTCCTCAGCCATTCATTGATCATTCTTCTGTTCTTTTTCTGTTTCTTCTGGGGGTGTATCTTGAGAAGGACAGCTAATATATGGGCCCAAGAAAGGTACAACCTCCATGACATCCAATGCTGTGTCATGCCTCTTGTTTGTACCTTTTTCTAGTTGGTTGATTAAGCTAACACCAAAAATTCACTAATGAACCTACTTATACTATCCATAGGTACTAATTCTTTTGTTTCATGCACCCTGGTCACCATGAACTGGATGAGTAGTTGACATTGTTTTTCAAACTATTAAAAGGCCATTGCTAGTTGCGTGTGAATTCCTTGCACTGTTTGAGAATTTAGTTTACTAAGTGGGGTGAGTATGCAATCAGGCAGACCACTAACATTTTTCTGAAATTAGAAGACACCGATGTGAGTATTAGAGTATGTGAGCCTTATAAATTGTTTTGCAGTTCTTAGAACCTCAACACAGTCCTTCATCTTTTATATTCTCTCTATATTCTCTTTTTTTATCTCTCACACCAATTCACATCACATTGTCATCATTTCCTAAATTTTTTTTTTTGCCATTTTCCATGTTTTCCACCACTGTATAAATACAGTAATCCCAAAATGTATTTAAACTAGTGATGTGCAAAATGACATACTTTAAAAAAACAACTACTCAGTTGGTTGCTTGAATGACTGGCAAACTAGTATTAAACAAGCCCTGGATAACTAGCGTGGTCGACCATGGTTCCTAGGGGTCCTTTACATAAGTTTTTATGTACAAAAAAGCTGGACAGAGCTTAACAGTATGTAACAGAATGTGGGGCTCTAGAAAGCGTAACTCTTTTTAACTCGACACAATAAAGTTGACATTTGTTGTAACACAGCAGCCTAAGATGTCTTTCTGATCATTACGTGATCAGGGGCTGTAACCCCTGCTTAAAATTTTGAAACTATCTAAAAATCTAAAGTGAATTGACCTCACTAATCAAATTTTTTGAATGATGTAACTCCTAATATGAACACAGAAGCCACACTTAAAAGTTAAATAGTTTTAACAGTGACTACATTTTAGGGCCGCTGTATCACCAAAGCTTAAACAAATATAACATTCATTCAAACACTCAAAAATCTCTATGCTGCAACCTGTTCGTACGCAAGACACTCCCTTGTATTGTTATTTTCTCATCACACTCTTGTCTTACCTTGACGAACTAGGTAGAATATCAATTAAAACCAACAAGGTTCTTCTCTTTAGCATCTGTATAGGATGGCACTATGATTAACCAAACCATATCCATATCCATGACTATAAGGATCGATAGCAGGCTAACAGAATGCTTAGCATGCATTTCAGTCCTGAGATGTGGGCCACTGTGAGGATCTCTATTGATCTGCCCTTAGTGTGCTGAAACAGCACGTTCTGCCAACTGAGTTTCCCCTGCAGTTATTATACTCCAAAGGAAGTGTTCACCCAATGAATTCATTTGTCTTTCTGGACATTAAAGGCAGGATGTAATTGTGGCTTGTGAACGTTTGAAATTGTGAGGTTTGGAGATTAAGTGGCTGGTTGTGTTTTAATGAAGTGGCTCTTCAAGCATGTTTGTAAGCGACTCTTCAAGCATGTTTGTTTTTGTTTGTATACTGTTATGTAACACTGACATATATATTTATGTGTGTGTGTGTGTGTGTGTGTATGTGTGTCACACAGGTGCCACAGCTTCTGCGCGCAAGGAGGTAATCCGAAACAAGATCCGTGCCATTGGAAAGATGGCTCGAGTTTTCTCGGTTCTTCGGTAAGATTACTTTGTGTACATGTGCAAAATTTAATTAGACAAAAGTGAGCACATCCTGCAGGCAAAAAGCTCAGTAGGGGTGCTCAGTCACAAAAAAATAAAACCGTAACAAAATGGGAAAAGGTTGGCACACCAAAGCTCCATAAATAAAATAAAAAAAATCATTGCATGTTCTCAACAAAAGTGACGTTTCGAGCCATATGTATGGTGGCCGAGAGAGCTCAACGCGCTGCAACTGAAGAAGACGCATGCAAATCGAAAAAACAACAGCAAATTAAGAAAATAACTTATTTAGTTTGACACCACATGTGCTGCAAATACTCACAATGCAACCAAATACCGAAACGCGAGCATACAATGAGTATTATCTGTACGAACATACAATCAGGATATTAAAATAAACAAAAATCTCACCTTTCGGGTCATCAAAAACACCACTGACGAGTAGACATTGAACAATAAGCATGTCCCAGCCAGGTTCGTCACATGTTGGGGTCCCCTTGAAACATTTCCATTGTGGTCTGTGCTATTTGCAGCACGTTTCTGTATATGGTTGTAGTGATCTAGCTATCTAGTAGTGAATATTTAGATTTATGATCTTAAATATTAATATTTAGTATCAATATTAATATTGAGTCTTTGGTCACACGTCACCTAAGGTGAGTGTGAGAGTGTCCTTCCTCTATTACGGGGCACCAGCAAAGGAATTTCATCTTTACAATTGAGAACAATCATGGAAGATTGTTGACTGAATTAGTTTTATAAATTGGAGGAAGTTGGTCATCTGACCAATCTGAAGGATTTGTGAGATATTGTTAACTTGTAGAGCCTCTTACCTTATCACACGGAATTAACAAAAGGATAGACAAGAGTAACTAACAACTACTGAATGGACAACGTGCAAAAAGATTGATAAATGCAAGTGACTGAGTTGGATGTTACTATGGCAGTTACAATAAACAACTTACTTAAACCTTACTGCACCTGAACAGAATATCACAAAAAAAGCCATTATAAATTATTAAAGAGAAGAGCGAATATCAAACTGTTCACTGAGACCCATTAGGTTATACTGTGTCCAAAGTGTAAATACAGTAAGGCCCTGTCCACACGGACACGGGTATTTTTTATAACCGTGACTTTTTTTACGCGGTTCGGCCGTTCGTCCACACGAAAACGCACTGAAACCGAACATTTTTGAAAACCCCTGTCAGGGTGAGGATTTTCAGAAACGCCGGTTACAGTGTTGTCGTGTAGACAGTGAAACCGGGGTTTTTGCCTTGCGACGTCAGAGTGTGCGCCGTTATCAGCTGTGTTTGACATCAGATTTGCGCTTCTGATTGGCCAACGTGGCTTTAGGGTTAATGTTTATATCGCCGCCTGCTGGCGTGGCATGCTCTTGACCGCGCTTGATTGCGTGTTTTTACGTTTTCATGTAGACGGAGACCGAGCATGTGTGGACGGGATTTTTTTTTAAAACGCTGTAGGAAAAACTCCGGTTATAAAAATACCCGTGTCCGTGTGGACATGGCCTAAGTTTCATGCTTTAAACCCAAATTGTTAATTTCACACCCTCTTGAAGGCAAGTTTACTGCTTCTATGCCAATATACAGACTTGTGGAATCCCAATGTCTCAACTTAAAAAAGTATTTTGCTACTGGATTGCACTTTGATGTTCAGAGATATGGATTTTAAGCTGTGTGCTAGTTTTGCCAATGTAGCAAAGTCCACAAGGGCAAGTCTTACAGGAAATCATTCCTCGGATCTTAAATGTCTTCCCAGTAAGAGTATGATTAAAGGTTTGTGTTTTGTAAGTAAAATTTGACCATCATTATGGCACTGCATGTATACATATATGTTTGTAATTTATTTTTTTAATCAGGTGATGTAGTCATGTTGTCTAATTTATTCTTTTAATCAGGTGATGTAGTCATGTTGTCTAATATATTGTGTATTGGGGCCTAATAATTAGACGAAGAGCCATACGATTTGAAACATCACTTTTGGTGATAATGTGCAATAAATAATTTCTGTATTCATGGAGCTATGGTGCGCCAAATTTTTAAAATTTGCGCCTAAAGAAAACATCTGTCATAGCTTTTAACCATTGTTGAAGAGTTAATCTGCCTTTCCTATTAATCTTATCAGGTACGATTGTTTCGACCACTATTGGCTTGCATTGAACTTACAAATTGGTTGTGAATCAGCTGTTACCCTCCACTTATTTAAAACACATTACTGTCAATATGTGAAATAATTTGCAGTAATTATAAAATGATTATTTAGGACATAATTATTCATAACCAGCATTTTTACAGAAATAGTGTTGTTAAATTATTTAAGTGGGAAAATATTGGTAATGTTCACCTTGTGCTCATAGTTTTGAGTAGAATACATCACATTCGAATTTTCCTCATATGCATTTGATCGGAACTCTGCGCAGATTCTGTACTACCGGTACTCTGCATTGGAAATTAATGACTTCTGCTCTGTCATTTGTCAGAGATAGTGAAAAGGCAGCTTTACTATCAGAAATGTATCTAGTAAGTTTTTATTTTTTATTTATTTTTTATTTTAAATAACCAATACAATAAAATATGAGAAATTGAAGATCACCAAATAATCTGCAAAATAATTAATTTATACTCAGGGGAAAATATTTTCTGATATAAATATAAAGTTTATTAAAAAAAATCGTTAAGTAAGAAGGTAAACTAAATTATTTTGTCATTGGCAGGTATTGTGTACGGTTTTTACTTTGTTTTTTTTTTTTTTTTTTTTTTTTTTTTTTATCTTTGTGTGTTAGTATTGTGGATAACAACATGTTTCTGTTGCAGAGAAGAGAGTGAGAGCGTTCTGACGCTGAAAGGTCTCACTCCGACTGGCATGCTGCCCAGTGGCGTTCTATCTGGAGGCAAAGAGAAACTCCAGAATGGTGAGAAGCGCACACACACTCGTCTTGTGGTCAGGAATATGTAAATCACTTTAATATTTCTTTCCAAATCAGAGCTCTTTCCATGGCTGTCATTTTCACAGTATCAATCAGTAAATTTAGAGATGATTTACATCTTTTAATTTCCCCAGGTAGTGTTTTCATATTTACAGCCGACTCTACTCTATTTCAGCTTAACACATATGTAATGTACAAATATGCACAGTCTGGTATGTTTATTCACTGTATACTCTCTGCACCCCCTGGTGGTTGTGTTGTGAAACTTATATTCTTTCCTCTTTGCTTCTTTTCCTTTGGCTTTTATCTCTCTCTCTCTCTCTCTCTCTCTCTCTCTCTCTCTCTCTCTCTCTCTCTCTCTCTCTCTCTCTCTCTCTCTCTCTCTCTCTCTCTCTCTCTCTCTCTCTCTCTCTTCCAATCTTTTTCAAATATTGTCTCTTCTTCATTCTCCTGTCTCCCTAGAAACTGCAGGTATAATCAGTTGTGCAAGTATAATTCAGATCATCTGTTCTTAAGAAACATAGTTTCACTCTTTGCCACCATTTATTCAAAGGAGCCCCAAGTGAATCAACACAAATGCTTTTGTACAAGATCGAATCATGACTCATGTGCAACATGTTCTCAGTGCACTTTTAAACCTTAGATTCACTGTGTCCAGATTTAACACCGCTTTTGGTGGACAAGATATCAGTAAGGAATCTTAAAGATTGAAGATGTCTTAAAGATCAGAGAATTTGGCTGCAATTAACATAACAGCAAAACTAGCACATTTAGATTTATTAATTGTTTTATAAGAACAAGACTCCTAAAGGCCACAATATTAAAATGAAAATAGTTAATGGATGCAATTTGATTTCTCATATATTGAGACCAATTGTCTCAAATTGTGATAATATGTTACAATATTATTGTATTTACTGTATTTTTAATCAAATAAATGCAGTCTTAACCAGAATTTTGAACAGAACTGTAATTTCTGTTGAAACTGGAATTTGGGACAGTACAAATAGAAGTGCTTGTCCCTTTTTTCTCAATAAAAAAAAACATGATTTGCTGATTGCTATTGATAGTCGTTGGAGGTGGTATTAGAGGAAGAGGACATTCTCACTCTAGAGAAAATTATTTATTTATTTAGATATACAGAGTGCAGGTTATGAATATTTTTGTTCCAATTTCCAGAGAAAGTGAAAGACCAAATTTTAATTGTTAAATACATTTTTGTTTTATTTAAATACCTTTTTCCACTTTTTGGAGTGCAATAACATCATCTGCTTTTGATTTTATGGGTTCTCCTTGTAATCATTTAAATACACGACAGTGTTGTGATGCTGGACATAGTGAATCAGAAAGGGAAGAATGTACCTAAAATAACACAATTAAAATTTGTAATGCTGTTTTGTCATCATAAGGAGCCATGAATAAATGTGTAATTTTTGCACATTGTCTAGTGATACTTCATTAAGTCTTATCTTATATCTGTAACATCATGCCCCTTTACACAGAATACACAAAACTGACAAGATGTAAATTAAATTTAATTGGTCTTGTCTTTCACAAATCAAGGCAGAAATCAAACTTGCTCTTGTCGTACTGGCATGTTCTGTCTATTACTTCATTTGGAAACATTTGATTCTATGCAGTAATTTCATTGCTTATGTTTTCTTTTAGGTTTAGCTTTAGTTTGAAAAACTAGATTTACTTAAACAATACAACATGTAACCCAAATTTGATATGAGTGGCCATGTTTGCATGTGGCTATCTGGTCTGGGAACATGCCAGAGACAGACTGATGTCAGCGATGTTCTGCTACAACATTGGTAGAATCACAATAGATGCCCCACCTTTGTACATGGAAATCATTGTGCTTTTACTTCAATGTTGTGCCCCCATCACAGCTGATGTTTTTAGTGTTTAGCTTTAATGTGTGTGTGTGTGTGTGTGTGTGTGTGTGTGTGTGTGTGTGTGTGTGTGTGTGTGTGTGTGTGTGTGTGTGTGTGTGTGTGTGTGTGTGTGTGTGTGTGGTGTTCTGAACTTTTGAAAGTGTATTCTTGTAGTTTTATGATTTCTTGTGATTGTGCTAAGGTGAATGTAGATTGAGGTAAGTTAAAAATAATCATACACAATGCAAGGATGGTGGATTTTCTTGATCTGTAAGCTGACAGAACCTGTTATTACCACACAAAAAAAAAAAAAAAAAAAAAAAAAAACACAAGATCAAAGTCTTACAAGTGGCTGTTAAAAAAATCCTTGAAGCCAGCTTTTGGGTCACTTCTTCCCCTTGCTTTGGTGTTGTCATTCACAATAAATAATGAAATGTAGTTCTCCTGATATATTATACAGATTTTAAACCAAAGCAATGGAAGACACAATCATTATTCTCCTTCATATCCCTTTGATTGCTTTGACTGACCATTAAAGTCTGATGTACTTTGGCTTCGTCATTAATTTCCCATTTATGCCATGTCTCCCAAACTCATCTCTCATAGTGAGAGTCAAATCTTTGTCACATTGCCTCATCTGCAACTAACTACCCATCATGTGTGCTGCTCTCTCTCTCTCTCTCTCTACCCTATTATTTCCCTCCGTCCTGGCCTTGTAGTGGGCCTAGCGTAATTATAATGATGTTGTGTGTCTATTTGGGCTCTTTTGCTGTTCATCTGACTGGACAAATGTAACCTGTTCTCACTCGTTTTGCAATCCCCCTTCTTCTTCTCTTCAGCTACTGTTGAGGCTATAGAGGCAGATGAAGGTAAATAGGTCTACAGCCCCTTCCCCTCTTTCTGTTGCATCTGTGCAGCAGATAAAGGGTTCCACCGGGTTCATCCATGTCAATGTAGCTTGTGTAGTGTGTTGGGTGTTTGGCCAGATTACACTGTACTGTTAGTGTGCTGAGCAGAAGTAGGAAAAGAAAAGACGAAACACACACAAAAAAAGCTATGATTGTTTTAAAGGGGATCAAATCGTTCTGGATGACAGGTTTTGTTGAATCAGTCAAATCACAGTAACATAATGCATCAGATTGAAATCACAATAGTTATATTTCAAAATATATTCCAATTGACTATTGGTGTATTTACAATAAGAATATATTTTCTGCAAACACTGAGTGCTTAAATGTGGCGAAAACACCATTTTGGCCTATTCACAAGACTAATTAATGTAAAATTGCATTTTTATATTTTTATAACCCTTACTGTCTGAACCCCTGTAAAACAAGGAGCTGTTGTAGTTGTCCTTTGTTCTTGCGAAAAAATTCCTTTTAAATTGCTAAACATTAGCTCTAGACTCAAAACACTCACACATTTGTGGGTCTCCCTCAGTTAAAAAGAATAAAATCCTCAGCAAGAACAATGTCAGCTGCTTGCTAAATAGCAGGTTTGTAACTGCTATTTACATCCTAAGTGTTCTGTGGTTGTTCTTGAACATTTCTCCCTGAGGAAGAGGTGCCAACTGTGTTGATACTCTCATCCATATTTTTTTTCTATTTGTGGTTACTCTGTGACTGTGTCGTGTCCTTGTGTTTCTTTACCGCTAATAACCTATGTCTGACCTCTACACAAATCGTGTTCATTGTACATAGGAGACCCTCTGCTAAATAACTGGAAAGTTACACAATTCACACAAAAAAAAACAATTTGATCTTTGTATTTCCCTGTAGTTTGCTGCATGTTTTCAACAGGTGTAACGTGGTTCCCTTTGGAGAGAACTCAGCGCTGCATCAGAATGTTGACGCTATGGAAGCGCTTCTGCGTGACCGGTTTCTGAAGCATGTGAAATCAAGCTAAATCTATTGGCTGCCAGTAGTCATATGACGTGAAATGGCTCGTCGCATGACTCCAAGTGGTGCCTGCATTGAACCCTTATCAGCTTCTTTGTCTTCAGGAATCGCTCAAAACAAAATTTGCAGGCCCTGTCTGTTGCTGTCTCCTGCTTAGAGTTTTCTCAGTGTGGAGTCTAAACTATTCTACATCCTAGGCCTGATTAGGTTCCAATGGTACCTTCCTCAGTTCCACAATCAGTGGTTCTTCAGGCCTTCTGTCCTCTGCTTTTTCAATTTGCAGATCAGGAAAGGCTGAATATTTCATGGGCCCTTTCGCTTTTTGGGCCCTTAGTATTTATGTCCACCACTCAGGCCAGTGGCGTAAATCAGAACAACTGTTTGTCTGTTTTTGATCACGCAGCAGGGGCTCTGCGGCTTCTAAGCATTCTTTAGCACACTAGATTGTGCAGGCAATTTCTGAGGCTTATGGGGTGCGTTGAATACCTTCACTATTCAGTATTAGTTCCTCAATATTAGTTCTACGGGTTCTTAAGTTCTTGCTCTTTAAGTTTGTCATTTCCTTAGAGCAGGCATCCTTTCAGTATGGCATAGTGGGTATTGACGTTCCCATAGTATCAACATTCAACTGTGTTCTGTTCTCTCAAAAGGGAACGTCTCTTGTTTTGACTATAACCCCGAGTATATTTTTGTTCCCTGAGTAGTGAACGAGACGCTGTGTCTCGTTACCCTAATTCCTGCATGCCTGAGTGTCTTCTATCAGCCAATCAGAAGCTGATGATGTTCAATGCAGTTGCCATTTTATAGTCATGCCACTTTAAGTCATTTTACGTCATCTGACTACCGGCAGTCAATAGAATTAGTGTGATTTCACATGTGCTTCAGAGACCGGTCATAAGAAAGCGTTCCTATAGGGCCTGTTTACACCTGTCCACTTCATGCGTTTTCTCAGATCGGATAGCTATCAGATCGTGAAAAGACCAGGTGTAAATGCCCTGATCTTGCCAATTGTAAATTGCTGATCTCTCAAACCACATCCGGAGGGTGGTCTGGGCTGCATTCCAGATGAAACTGGGCAAGTCTAAATGCATCTGGTTGTTGAAACCACATATTTAAATTGTACTCCTCCCAAAATGTTCGAAAATAACCGTGTGAGAGCATGTTATAGGCTATTTGACATATTATAGCCAGATATTACGGCGCTACTGCAACACGCATCGCTGCAGATGAATCTGTGTATCTCTTCAGCAAGCCCATGCGCAAACTGCCGCAAATAAAACAAAGTAAGTCGCAGATGCTCAAAACACAGTCATCTTCATTAAAAGTTGTGAGACTAAATGGTCTGATGCCGATCTCTCTCCAATTGTGGTCTTTGATCTTGAAATTAGCTGATGATAAATAAAATGCTGCTCATATCTGTTGCATTCGCTGATGTGAGCTTTTTATATCCGTTTTGCAGAGATAAATTTAAGTGGGCAAGTGTAAACGTAACTGTTTTAACAAATCAGATAGCTATCTGATCAGTAAAAACGCATTAAATGAACAGTGTAAACAGGCCAATAGCGTCAACATTCTGATGCAGCGTCTCGTTCCCTACTCAGGAAACCAAGGTTATAGTCATAATAGGACGTTAGCTTAGCACCAAGTTCCTTGTTAGTGTATATTTGCTAAGTCAGTTATTTATTTTGTGTCTTTTTTTTGTCTTTTATCAAGAGTTTTATTTGGTTATTCAAATGATTTCATCCTCTAGCTTTTCATGTATACATCCTCCTTGAACTTTGTTTTTGAGAGTGGTGGGAAGCTCTGTTCTAGATAGCCAGTGAATGCTCAGGTTTGTGCAGGATATCTTGAAAACGTTCAGTGCCTCATTGAGTGATGCAAAGAATGCTACTTCATTCGAAGGCCCTCCAGAACTGAGACCACCCAGCACTGCCCCAGTAGTCCTACAATTGGTGACCAGTGTGGATATTTTGTTTTCTCTTTATATATCTTATATATTATATCACCTTGCTTCAAGAACTTTGCAAGAAGTTTAGCTTTTTCTCAATATTGGTCTCTCTATGTGGCATAGACATTGTGTGTGTGTGTATATATGATTTGTGAAGTATTCATATGCACAATGTAGTATACTGAATGTTGTATTAGAGTTATAAAATATCACACTTTTTGTAAAGAATTTGTTAGAAAATTGCAACTTAGCTTGAGTGAAACTTTCTGTCATTGGCTTACATATTATTGCAGTTCAACATTGAACAAGTACTGTGTGAACATCAAGCAGTTAAATGACAAAATAAACTAAGGAGTGTGTACATGTTGAACCATCTTCCTTCTTTTCTGCTACAGCAATCAAAGGTTTCTCACCTCAGCACAAGATCAGCAGCTTCGCAGAGGCTAAAGGGCTGGACCGCATCAATGAACGAATGCCACCCCGCCGAAACGCCATGCCCTGTGACGCCAGCCTCAACTCTCTCAATAAGGCTTTGTCGTCCGAGACCAACGGCACTGAGGGCAAGGCCAGCAGTGGCAGCGACAATATCCAGTGATCCTGCATGAATCCCGCATGGTCGCCACAGCGATTAAGCCCCTCCCTATCTTTTTCCATGCCATATATGATGGAGGGAAAGGAAGGATTTGGAGTGTAGAGTTAGAGGAAAGGAAAAAAGGAAGAAGGACAAGAGAGATAAAGGAGAGAGGAAGTGAGGGGGAGAGCGGCATTTCAAACATAATTCAGAGTGACACTTTGGATATGCCTTTAATTTTTTATTTTTTTGGAGGGTGGGGCATAAAAACTATAAAAAGTTGTCGTGGGAGAGGGGATTATCTGGGTTTCGGCATAAAGAATTACAGCAGGTGTCTGAGAGATCTTATGTGAAAAGGCCTTTACTTACTGGATATAAGATTTTTGTTTGTTTCTCTTTTTGTGTGTGTAACTTCTTACTAAATATTGTACGTTTACAAAAATACAGCACTAAAAATGGACAGAACGTAAAAAAAAGTTTTTAACAAAAAGGGTGTATAAACTAAGTAAGGATAATTTATTGATACATTTTTTGCTACTCTTATAAACTAGCTCTATAGTAAATTAGGCAGTCTTAAAAGAATGTTGCAACATTGTTATAATGCCAAAAATGGAACGTTTTATGGTTTTGTACAGATTATGCTTACCTCAGGTTTCTTTGGTGTGTGCTTGGATCCTACTTGTTGTGTAATTGCAAGCTAGCTTGCTGAATATGGATTTTCTTGGAGTTAAAAACTGGAATTTACATTTATCATTTGCTTTGTTTTTATTTGGGTAAATCTGGGGGTAGATTTATTGTGGCTTGCTGGAAAATGTGTGATTTTTTTTTTTCTTCTGCTTTTCAAACGATGAGATCAAACAAAAAAATATATATTAAGCACCTATGTTCTGTAAAAAAAAAAAAAAAAAAGAAAGAAAAAGAAAAAAAAGAATGAGAAGGAAAGTGAGAGAAAAGGTGATTGATCTGCCTATGCATGTTTTATAAGACTTAACTAAGAAAATTTGAATTACCTTGGCTGCCAAGGCCTGTTTTTACCTGTAGTGACCTTAGTGGACAAGTCCTGGAAATGTACCGCCATTCTTAGCTATTACGCTTGGAAAAGCTTCAGGCCTTTAACTTGTTTTGTAATCAAAGCATCTACTATTAATATGGATGAGGAATCATGGTTTTAAACAAATGCTTGCATGTAGACCAGTAGTCTGAATTAGCATGTTTAGGTGTCACGTAAACTAAGTTTGTGCTTCTCTAATGTCAAACTTAAAATGCATGATAGCTGTTAGGTTTAGATTATTTATTTTCTTTCTCTTTTTTTTTTTGTAAAGTTGCCACAGACAAAAGTGTAATTTGCATATTAGTATTATGATTAATTCTGCTTTGTATATCAGTTTATTATTGCTAAATACTTCACAAAAAATAAACTCCATCAATGTTTTTTTTTTTTTTGTTTTTTTTACAAATGCTTATAAGTGCCCAAGTAATTCACTACACAAAATGAAGCCTTGCTTTTATAATTTAACTTTCAAACTGTTGGCAGATGACGCATGCACTCGCAACTATGAAAAAAGGTATTTTATATTACTGTTCAATAAAATTGTGCATGAAATTCAGTCTTGTCAACAGCTTGTGTGAGTTTTTACTAGGAATGAATAGTATATGATTGCAGACATTCTTGGTACTTTTGCCATGAAAGCATTTCTGTAATGCACTTTAACTAATATTTAGCAGACTTTTGCCTTTTTGATATTGGTCTGAGTTTCCAGAAAGAAAAAAAAAAAAAAATATATATATATATATATAGAGAGAGAGAGAGAGAGAAATATTAATAATGCATTCATGTGATGGATTTTGCATCTGCCAAACAGAAGCAAATTTGGCTCAGGGTCCACAAAAGCACTACGAAGGCTGCAGAGCTGACCCTGACCTCCCTGAGCCTAAAGTGTTCTGTGTGCTACCACAGAAACCGAAACTTCTCGGGCCAGCAGCATGTGTCCAAATTTTAATCTTAACCGTTCTATTTCATCAGAAACTATCTTAAAACAGGGCTTTAAGTGTAAAATACCGAACTTGTCCTTTAAGGGGCCCTCCTACCTGACCCATGAGCCATGGAAACCATTTGCCCATGTCACACAGTCACACCTGACACCCCAGTGCTCCCACTACAATCCTCACTCCTTTAACTAGTACTAATGGAAATGTAATTCCTGATATCAGAAATATACATTGTTACTAGAAAAAGTACATTCTTAATATCAAGAATTCACATTTTAAGTAGTACAAATTTACTTGTTGATATCAAAAATGCATCTTGTGAAATAATAAATGCTAAAATGGCTTGCCATAGCATGTCACTGTGCTTTAAATTATAAAAGCAATACTTAATGGTTATTATTTACTGAGGGATGTGCATCCATATTGACCAGTATGTCCACCCAATCAACATTTTAAATGCAATATAGCATACAAATCAACAGTCAATGTAATCATTGTCTTGTTTTAAAAGTATGTGCGTCTATAATGAGGAGTGCCATCACGCCCATATTGTACTGGTCCCCACAGATGTTTTGCTGGAAAGTGCGCGTTTCATTTCGTGCACACGCATGTTAACGCGCGACGCTGTTATATTTTCCGAGCTGCAGGTTATAAACAAACACCGTTGCCCTTTTTTCGTTCATCAAACGTAATAAATAGTTGTATTTCACACTCACTTTTTTTGGCACAAAGTCAGAGAAGACAGCCCTGGAATTAGCCGGCATTAGCAAGCAAGACACAGACAAACCAAAAGATGCACTGGCACTGCCCAGCTGGGTTAGGCAGACAGACAGGCAGACTAGAGAGAAAAGCACATCAACTTAAAGTGTAAATTGCAGGTTAAATTGTTCATGAAATAATGCAATGTGCTTACTAAACATAAAGATAAGAACCGCCCACAATTGTTTTTAATGTTTTTTTATACCAAAATGCTGCATATAATATGAAAAGTTGGTTTTACAGTGGTTTTAAGCACGCCCCCTCCCTTCCACTAGGCTGGGCGTGACGTCATAAAAGGGACTCCAAGCTTTTACTGTCTATGCCTGGTCTATGCTCCAAGCCTAGAGTTACCGTTAGTCTAAACGGCAAGTAGGCTAGCAGTTATATTGGAGACCTAGCTAGCAAAAATGGTTAACTATTGTGTTTGTGCGGGATGTACGAATACATCAAAAACGGGGGAGAGGCTCCACAAGTTCCCCAAGGACAAACGACTGATTCGTGCCTGTAAGTGTTAGCATACCCGAGGTAGATCTCGGGTATGCAAGCCCGACCCTACCCGAGCACGTTGTTTCCAAGCCCAGCCCGGCCCGACACATTTACTGTAATTATGAGCCCGAGCCCGATTTAAACCCGATCATTTTTTAATACGTGGGTCATTATTACAACTGACGTTCTCAACTACTTTCTATGTTACTTTCTCCTGCCCGCAACATTTATGTTTTGTCCCGCTCCCGCCCGCAAAAATACTTTTTTTCTGTACCTCCAAATACTTTCAAGTTAGCCTACGTGTCGCCACCATACACATCAGCATAAATGCTCCTGATAAATTATTTGTTATTAAAGCATTAACACACAAACCACACTGTTATAATAACATAAAAACAAGCAGGCTAACTTACAGTCATGCATGGTTTGGCATGACTGCGCGCAAAGTGCGCTCCCATAATAATTCCTAAAAAGCTGACATCAGTTCATCGCGATCTCACACATCTCTGTTATTATCAATGAATCTTTCATTATGTCTACACTTTGTTTGTTATAATTCGAGGATTTGCCAGCATACAGAATTCATCACTGAACAAAAAATCGTAAATGCTTCTGATTGGCCATTGCGTTCCTAGAAATCAACACATATGTCTGTGATTGGCTACATCGCTCAACGCTGCAAACATGTTATAAATAGAAACTCTGGCCTGTAAATCGTTTCTATTTTGTTTTAGGGTTTCTTGTTGCTTTTCTGCAACAGGTGAATAAAAATGTATTAGTTTTTATGTTTTATTCACAGATATTTCTAGTTTGCGGGAGTACCACGAATCGTTTTATTCTCCCTCAACCCGAACACATAGAGTGAGTGTATTATTGCCCGCGCTCCCTCTTATGACGTCATCACCCAGTTTCTGTAAAAACATGCTACCTTTGACGAAACCCCAATAAATGTTATTTTAACGCATTTTAAGACAGAAATTTTTAAATATATACATATTGAGCACTTTAATTTACACATTAATTGGTTATGGTGGTTAACCTGCAATTTACACTTTAACTTTACTGTTCTTTGCTGACATCAAACTTGGAGAGTAGAGAACACAAGTCTACCTGATTGCTGTTCCCGCAATTCACTCTCATGGTGTTTTTTTCTTCTTCTTTTTTTCCTCTCTCTCTCTATTTTCGTGACCAGAAGGATAGTTCCGCTTAATTTTCTCATCAATGTTGTAAACTTTGATTGACGCGTTTGACACGAGGGGGAGGCGGGGCCTTCAGTAATTTGCGGGGGCCTACCATAGAGGGCCCTACGCAACTTGCGTAGTGTGCGTAAAGTATTGATCGGCTATGGCTGGAGGCCATGAATATTGGACAAGGAATAACAACCAAATAGGAAATGAGCACTTGGCAGCCCCATGACCATAAGGCGTTTCTTTCGAAAGACATGATTAAGTTCTTTGATAAAAATCTGGCAACACAAGAGGATGCATTTCAAGCCATTATGAAAACACCTTTGCTGAATAGGTGGAAAGGAAGTTTATGTGAGGTAGTACAGTCTGTTTCCTTTAAAAACAATAGCTGAACATAACATCAGTGGATGTGATTTTAATTTTCATCAAGTAAGGCATGTAAGATGATTTCATGGGAGCCTGACCTTGGATTATCTCTCATCTGAAAGGTGTTCTTGTGAAAATATTAATATTGATGATATGCATTGGACTCCTTATTGTATCAAATTAATTCAGGTTTTGCAGAGCATTAACTGTTTACTCCGAATTAGTGTGTTTTTGAATTTCCCTTTCCTGTATATTTGTGAGGCACAATAGAGTAGGAAGGAAATAGATTCTCACATCCTGTTTTGGGATAAAATGGATTTAAGAAACGTTCTGCTAAGGAATCGACCTTGTCTTCCTAGGATTGGTGATGTGGCCATTTAATGGATTAAATGGATGGTTGTAGAATTTCAATCTTTGTTAAGTAAAATTAATTTATTTCTTTCCTATTTTCTGGGTTTGATTGGTTTGATTTAACAGTAAATTAGAGAGTCTTTTAAGGATTATGACACTAACAATCATGCTGTTGCAAATATCAGCAGGTAATAAAGCACAACCCTACCAGCACAGTACTGAGGAGGCATCATTGGTCATACATTTTCATAAGGGCAAGAAGCCTACAAGATATAGAGCCATGAGTAAAATGTGTTCTAATGATGACTGATTGGAAAAACCTGGCCTATATTTCAAGAGCTGCACAAGAGATGACATATATTAAATCATTAAGAGACGGATGAACTGTAGGAAATAAACAATTAGTAATTCAGGAAAATAAACAATTTCAAAATAAGAAAATGTTATGTAAAGGTAGTTTGACTTCCCATTGGACTTTGAATTAGAACATTCTGTCAAACTTATAAGGTTCCAGGTGCTTAAAGGCACAATATGTAAGATTTTTGGATTAAAATATCCAAAAACCACTAGACCAGTGTAATATATTTTGTTGACTTGTGTACATATATTATCCCAGATCTTTCCAAGAATGTTTAAATCCAGAGAAATAAGCTATTTTACAGACCGTTTCATTGCTTCGCCTTATCAGTGACGTCATACCTGCGTTACCCTCGATTTCCAGTTTTATTTAGAAGATGTATTAGATGCTTTAATAAGTATATTAGACAAGGGAACAACTGTTTGAATACATTTATAGACAGAAAACTAATCATTGTTAAATAGCTCAACACTGTTCATCTTATTGTTTGAATCGCTTGTTTTCTTGATTTTCCACGAGTACCATGTTTTTACCATGTCTCAGAGAAAAACACTATTTTATCAAGTGGCTAACATAGCATAATCAGATGCAGCTTTATTTTTAGTAACAGTAATGCAGCATCTTCTCAATCATATAATATGTTTTAAAATTAATTGCATGCCATTTACCAACACAAACTATCCAGCATTTATTAATATGATAATCTAATATTGATCTAGCTCACTGCAGTGTGCAACAAGTGTCTCCTAGCAGCCGGTGAGCAAACGCAAAGAGTAGCATTATAACATAATTTTCAACACACAAATGTAAATGATAAAACAGCGCTGGGTTGCCCCACATACGCAGACCTGAAGAAGCAGAAGCGGCGTCTGCGGCATAATAATAGTTCCGCTGTTCTCGAGCCGTGTCTCACGCTCATCTCTCATTAGCTATCGCTCCAGCGGCCTCGTTCCGCTCCCACAGCACCCGGCCCTTCTCTGCTTCATACTACATAATACTCTTACAATCTCATCCATGAATATGATTTCTGCCCAAGTCCCGTTGGATTCTTTTACACTGGCTGTAAAGTGAAGACAACAGCTCCCATGATTCCACGCTCAATCTCAGCGTCATCAAGCTACGCCTTTGTTTTGAATAGGCGACCTCTAGCGGCGAAAAACTACATATTGTGCCTTTAAATAATATAAAATATAACATGTATTATATGAAAGCAAGTAATTGTTAACTTTGCTATTATTTTATTGCAGTTATGTATCAACCAACTTTTCATGTGTGGATACAATTTTTGCAATAAATAAATAAATAAACAAACAAATAAAAAAAACTGCATGAGGTAGCATGTCCTGGGACCCCGTTAAAATGGTTCACACTTCATACTTTTATTCACAAATAAATATTGATCAACACACATACAAAGCTCAACAAATTGAGCGTCAGCGTCAGTTCTGGCAGGCCAAGTAGTCAAGATGCTGCTAACGCTATCGGCCAACAACACGGTCTCATCAGCGATCGCTCAGCTGAGCTGCATCAGCACATCTGCTGTTCATCTCCCCTCGCTGCAATGACTACGCTCAAATCAGGGCGCCCTATTTAAGCAGATTCAGTTCGCACCTAACTGCTTGCTGCTCACTCTCTGCAACCCACCTCCTCCCCAGCTCCTCCTTGTCGTGTATAACGTGGCATTTGCTTTTCTGTCATCGTTGCTGCTCTGTTCATATGGGGGAATAGTTCTGCTCTCCCAGTGCTAAACTGTGAGCGTTCCCTAATGCTGCTGCTATCCTCTGACTCTCTGCTATTTTGTGGTGCTCATGAAAGGTCAGAAGACTCCCTGAACAGAGCCATACCGCCAAATTTTAATTATCAACTTTAATTGCAATTTATTCAATACAATTTCCTAAACATTTTTATTGTCTTATGTGTTCTTGACTTAATGGACCTGACAGAAATGGGGTAAACACGAAAGCTCTGCTTACTTGACACCTGAGAATGAATATTGAGCTTCCAAGAGACATATTTGAGACATATTATTTTAAATATTTGATGAGCTCTATATAGGGGTGTGCGATATATATCGTTTGCGATAATATCGTAATTGTTGTTAAAACAATATGCAAAATCATATTATCGAGTATGTCACTCATTTTCAGAAACCAATCAAAACGCTGCATCAATTGTTCACGCATTGACGGCGCGCAAGGGTGCACACATGACACGTGCATTCAGAGTGTGCAGTGCTTAAGAGAGGTTAAAATGAGCAAAGAAACTGTGAGAGAAGAAGATATTCAAACACCAGCAAACTCACAATCCACGCTAGATTTAATTCCTAGACGTGGGTCGTCATCACTAGCATGGAGGTGGTTTGGTTTTGAAAGGTCAGATGTTAGTCAAAAGACGCCGATCTGCAAAATGTGCCGAAAATCGGTTACAATCAAAAGCAGCTCGACGACCAATCTCTTTCATCATCTTCGAACAACCCACCGCACTGAATATGAGGATTATGAAAAGCTTCGCGAGTCAGCCGAACACGACGCGCCTGCAGCTGACACGGTAAAATCAAAAAAACACACGCAACAAACTTTGGCCGATTCATTTACCAAGAGAATTCCTTACGACAGAAAAAGCGGCAGATGGCAAGATATAACAAACGCTGTCACCAATTACATTGCCAGAGAAATGGTGCCAATTCAAGTGGTTGAGAGAGATGGTTTTAAACATCTTTTAAAGACGTTAGACCCAAGATACACACTGCCCGGACGAAAATACTTCAGTGAAACAGCGCTGCCTAAATTGTATGAATCATGTCGCCAAACTCTTGCGCATGAAGTGCAGAAGGTTTTACATTTTGCCACAACAACCGATTTGTGGACAAGCAGAACGTCAGAGCCATACCTCTCCCTGACAGCACATTTCATTGATGAAACTTGGCAACTCCAAAGCTACTGTCTGCAGATATCTTACTTTCCAGATGACCACACAAGCGACATAATTGCTCAAGGTCTAAAAGATGCGCTGGCATCATGGTCGTTGCCCGAAGATCGCATGGTTTGCATGACAACAGACAGCGGGGCTAACGTTGTCAGTGCACTACGGATTAACAACTGGCAGCGGCTTCCTTGTTTTGGCCACAGGCTTCATATTGCCATTGGTAAGCAATTTTGGTGTTTCTATGAAATACAATTTATGTAAAACAGAATTGTATTTTTTGGAATGATTAAAAATACAAGTAAGAATAAAATAATAAGCAAAGCTGTTTTAGAACTGTAATATAGGCAAATAAAATGACAGGAATATAATAAAACAAATTATAAATTAAAATATAATAATTATAATATAAAATAGTAATATAAAATGTCATTCATACCTTCACACTTTGAATGTTCAATGGACTCAAAATGTTTTAAGTCTTATGTTTTATTTTAAATGTTTTCCAGAGAGGAGCATGCGGGACCCTAGAATAAACAGAGCCATTGGAGTTTGCAAGAAAATGGTCGCTGCTTTTTCCAGCAGCTGGAAAAAGAAAAAAGCTCTTGCTGATGCACAAGAGCAGCTGAAGCTTCCTCAACACAAACTGATCACAGAGTCACCAACAAGATGGGGCTCAAGACAGCGCATGATTGAGAGGTTTCTTGAGCAAGAAAAGGCCATTCGCCATGTTTTAACTGCAGACAAAAAGCACAGGCACCTTGTGCCAACATGGCAAGATGTTGAGGTGCTGGAGGCGGTAAGCAAAGCACTTGGTCCTCTGCTAGAATTTACAGACGCTCTGTCAGGTGAGCAACTTGTAACAGTTTCTTACTTAAAACCTGTGTTGTCCTTGTTCAACACTGAAGTTCTGGCGGTGAAGTCTGATGACACCGAGCTAACCAAAAAAATCAAACAAACCATTTTGGAGTACCTGAACACCAAGTACTCCGAAGACTGTGTGGAAGAGTTGTTGAGTTTGGCATCCACCCACGGATACTTCAACCCACGGTTCAAAAACCGCTATAACAACGATGGCAGGATCAAAACCATTGGGACAGCAGTGACTGCAGAACTCATAGCTATGGTGACAGAGGAAGACAGCCCTACCCCAGGCCCATCAACTGCTTCTGCTCAGGCTACAACAGCGGAACCTGAAGCAGGTGACGCCACTGAGCCAGCAAAAAAGACAAAAAAGTCTTTTGGCAGTTATTTCAAGAAACCACAGGAATTCAGAGGCGAGTCTCTGCACATTGCTATAGAAAAGGAGATCCAGAGCTACTTAAAATGATACCAGAGGTGGACAGTGACGTAAACCCACTTGACTGGTGGAAAACACAAGAAATAAATTTCCCCAGACTTGGGAAACTAGCAAAAAAGTACCTATGCATCCCTGCCTCAAGCAGCCGTTCTGAGAGAGCTTTCAGCACAGGAGGAAATATTGTAACATGTCACCGTGCAGCTCTCAAGCCCGATGCTGTGGACAAGCTGGTGTTTTTATCACACAACTTGAAACGCATGTAGATCCAAAGAAACCCAGTTAATGGCAAAAAATGTTCAAGCTGCTGAAACCCTGTTTCCTCTGTTCTAGTGACTTTTATATTATAAAGGCTATTTTACCTTTTAGTCTTTAAATTGCAGACTTTGTTTACATTGAATCATTTGTTTACATATATATTGTGATTTATTTTTTTGAGTGCAATATTTGACAAATCTGAAGGGTTTCTAATTTTACAGCTGTTTACTTTTTGTGCAATATTGGACAGAACTTGAAGTTAGTAATTTAATAGAGAATACTATGGGCTAGTTTTTTGTATTTTTGACTATAGAACATTTTACAGAAGGGAGTAATTTGTTTACAAAGGTTTTCTAGTGCTGTTTTTGACAGAAGTTTGCATTTAGATACTTTTATTATAATGTCATATTTGCTTGTATTCTGCACAGTTCACCTTACAGCAGGTGATCCGTGTTGTTTCTACTTGAATGCTTCAGTTTTAAATAATAAATACCCTTTCCAACAAAATGTTTCAATTAGTAATATATCAATAACATATTGACATTGTAAAACAGAGCTAGTAAAAAGACATTTACAAACACATTTTTTAATAATGCAAAATATCGTCTGATTATCGTTATCGGCAAAATCTAAAAAAATATCGAGATATCATTTTTTGTCAATATCGCACACCCCTAGTTCGATATATGAGTGTTGTGTTGATTAATGTTTGTATGTGAATAAAATCCTAAATTGAATCTACCCTGACAAAATCCATACAGGTTCCAAACAAGGTCAAAGTAGAATGAACCGTAGTGGCGTTTCGTCCCTGAATAAATCAGTGTGTTTGAACGAATCAGCTGGAACTCGCTAAATAAAAAAACAAAACGACAAGAAGTGAAAATCAGTGAAAAGTCCCAGTGCTTTTGGGCAGTATGCACTGTTGGAACTCAGATTTGAGGAACATCAACTAACTCTGTTGTATAATAGTGTTTTGTGTGACAAAGTTTTCATACCTGGTGAAATGTGACATCTTGAACTGAGCAAGAGAGCGAATTAGATTTGAAAGCTAAAATGTAAGATTTTCAGTGAATAACTACTTCAAATTTGTTGTGGTCACAGATATTTTAACGTTTTATAAGTTGCAAAATTAAAATAAAAATGTATTGCAGAAATGATTAGATATGTTTAACATGTTCAAGCAAAAATTGTTGCAAAATTATAATTTAAATGTTATTTTTCTTAATTACATTTACACTCACAGTTAAGACTTGCGAATGCATTTTCATTTAATGTCCCGCATTGAATGTAGCAAAATTCAATGTGGGATTGAAAATGCAATACGAGCCGATCACGTCCTCGCCCCACCATGTCAATCATTGTGTCAAGGCGGGGCCAGTGTTGTGTTTAACCCTCTGGGGTCTGAGGTGTTTTCTGGGCCCTGGAGGTGTTCTGACATGCGCTGACATTTGTGCTTATTTCTGCTTAAAGTCTGATTACACTGTATTTAGCACAAACTCTGCTACAATAATATGTGAGCAGCATGTATGTAAAAGTTTGTAGTTTTGACATTTATGCATGGTTTGTGAAAAAAAAAAAAAAAAAAAGATTGTCACTGAAATAAGGTCATGAAACCCATACTGATGATTTCTTTTACAAGACTTTTGAAAAATGTATCACGTAGCCTAGAACATTTGCTTCAAAACTATGTGAAAATCATCCTGCATACTCATTCAGATAAAACAATATATTGATTTAAAATTTACAAGACATGTTTTGTGTAAGAAAGCTTTATGCGAGGTGGGTGTGAATCATCATGAATATTGATGTGTTTGTTTCACACCTGAGAAAGACAAAGACCCTCCCATAATGGCCCTATCAGGTGCTATCAGGCCCTATCATTATGAGGAACCTTGCACAAAGAATGAGGGGAGATTTAAAAAAGAATGGCTTTTTGATTGTTTGGATTTATTTACAACACAACATAATCCAAAGATACACAACAAATGACAAAAAAGCACATTATTGAACACACTGATCTAAAGACAGAGACTTGAACAGTCACACATTTTTCACTTTACCATGTTCATGTACAGAGACTCATGTGAATGTTGAAGTCAGCAGGAATTATCAGTGGCATCTGGTCCTTGTAAAATAAACAAATAAATAAATAAATTTAAAAAAACGGTTGTGACCATGCTGATATCAAGAGAAACTACAGGGCTGCACGATTTTGGGAATACATTTTAGATTTTTCTGGTTTAAATTGTGATTTGCGTTTGAGAAACTGTCCATGTCGTTGCTTTCATACGGATTACTTAAACAGAGAATATTTGTTTTTGATATAATTTACATCATTTAAAAATAGAGACTCCAAATTTTGTAAAGACATACGTCTCAAGTCTGTGTGACAAACATTCGCAGAGTTACAGTTCATTTTCTGTCGTCTTTCAGAATGAACTTCACATTGAGAGAGACGGCAGAACGCGCATCATGTTTATTTTCTTTATTTTACGAAAAACACAACATTTTGTTTTTATTATGAGTGTCCACAAATAAAAGAAGACATTTAACAGTTTTGAATGATGTATAACACTTATATGTAAGATCAAAATTAACAGAGTATTTTTAGTCTCTTTTGCACGGATAAGAAAAAAAGCGAGCTGGTCACGCCGGCGTGACCGCCGACCCCAGAGGGTTACATCCTGGTAAGCATGAGGCCAAGAAAGTTCTCTATTTTTAAAAATTTACTCAAATCCACAAGCAGGACAAGCAAGCAGTTCCAGACATTACATAATTGGCAGCAGGTGCAACACACTTTCTTCACAATTCTTAGGGTGCTTCTCAATTAGGGTTGCCACCCGTCCCTTAAAATACGGAATCGTCCCGTATTTGTGAAATAAACAGCGTGTCCCGTTTTGAATCAATACGGGACGCGGTTTGTCCCGTATTTCCGAGTTGTCTTAAATGCATCATCACATGCAAATCATTACACCCGCATTCTGTGAAGACTCGTCCTATTCTACCCTTGATTGGGTAATACTCGCTGCCATTGTTGGTTTGATTGGTTTGTTTAATACCAGCAGGTTCAGGGCCAATCAGAGTCAGAGGAGGGCAGGTCTTTTGGCAGAGAGTTGATAGCAATGCTAGCTCAGAGAAATCAAAGCACCGTCTCACAGTTCTTCATACCTCAAGGATCTCCCGAAGCAGATAGTGTAATGACAGTTTTTTTAATCAGCTCAATAATGTTCTGATTGATTACGTTTTCATATGCTGCCTATGCCCATTTCCTAGGAAATAATGTTACAATGTAAATTAATTATATCCATGCATTATGGTATGATTTGTTTATTATGGTTAAGGTAGTCAGACACATGCGTTTTTTAAATAAGAGAGAGAGATATTTAATACATATTTAATAATAAAAATGTGCATGTGTGAAGAAAATGACTTATGCTTAACAAATCTAGAGAATTTCATCCTTTAATACTATAGAATTAACAATAGGTCTGAATACATAAATAAATAAATACATACATAGATTTTCTTACCAATAATAAAAATAGTGTTATAATTAAATTGAGAAATGTTTGTAGATTATAGGTTATTTTTGTGTGGTATCACTGTTTGGATGGTGTTACATGTTTGAAAGAAACAGCTACTCAGTGCTGCACGGAGTGACAACTTAACGACCTACATTGTCCAATACTGCACAGTACTACTGGTCTACTGATGTTTTTGATGTTCAAGATCCTTTGCTAAAGTCAAAGTTTTTTCCAATCAAATTTAGTATTTGTTTGAGTATCAACGCATTTGTTTAATTTATAGTGAATAAGTTATGGATCTGTTAATTTAATAAGTTAATAAAGCATGGTTAACATCTCACATACAACTCCGACGAAAGGCAATTTTTTTGTGATCTCATTGTCACACTTTGTTAACGTTGTTTGTGATAGAGAGTGATTTATTCACACTGATACCGATTTATTCACACTGATACCGTCGGGCCTGTGGTCATTGTGGCCCCGAGGGCTCTGGCCCCCGCTGCGGCCGCCGGCAGGCGTCCCTTATTTTTTTGTATTGAAGGTGGCAACCCTATTCTCAATATCCCTCCTCGTCTCCTGGCTCCTCCATCTTATGACCCGGAAAGCGATCGAGCTCAGCCATCTTGAAGGACATCTCAATTCACTAATTGCACCGCGAGGAGGCGAGGATCGAGGAGTGAGTTGGCTTCCTGAGGAGTTAAGAGCCAGGATACACAGGTGTATCCTTTGCGGAAGAGTTTTATTGACTAAACGTGACGCACGTATAAATTCTCCTCCCCTTTCTCATCGATCACAATAATTTTAATTTATACTTTACCTTTGCAGTTTGTATATACCACACATCTCAATATTTCAACAGGGTATCTTGCTTTATTATTATTTATTATGAATTTCTTAAATAACCAAACTAATACAACATAAGGGCAGATCCTTTGAGCGCAGCTGATGACGCTATGAAGTGACACTCGAGTAATCAAGTATTCCAATGTATAAAAAAGCTTTCATTCGATTCCTCTGTCCTCATTTTCTTTCCTTGCAGCCTTCCCTCGCATCCTTCAGGGGGTGGAGCTGAGACGCAAGGAAAGGAAGCGAGGAAAGGAAATGAGGATGCACAAATAAGAATTGAGAAGCACCCTTACTCTACACCTTTAGCTAACATATGGACTACAGCGCCATCTCCTGACAAGTACACAAACGTTTCGGTTACGTATGGTAACCCTCGTTCCCCGAGGAGGGTCAGAAGTGATTCTGACGAATGGGGATCGCTTTAGTCAGGTTCTACTTCGAGTGAAATAAAACGAGCCAATGCACATTGGCATGCAATAATTGCACCAGATGCTGTGCATCGCGGTGCGAGCATATAATAAGCAGCAGGTGCGTTCGCATGCTTGTTTTTCCGCTAAGGAGCCGGACCTGTGACTCGGCCGTACAGCGGAAGCTCAGCAACTGTGGCGAGGGGACTTACGTTTCCGTTCCCTCCTTGGGGAACGAGGGTTACCATACATATCCGAGACGTTCCCCTTCGTCAGATCACTACAACGTGAGTCAGAAGTGATTCTGATGAATGGGGATATCTACCAAAACGCCACGACTGCTTGGCAGAAGTAGGAGCTCTAAGCAGAGAAGGTCAGTCACTGCTGTTCCGCAAGACCCACTCAGTGTGACTTATTGGATAACGCTGGGAAAGCGTGCCCTTGGGGAAGGGACTGCTGCGGAAGCCACATCCTACCCCGGAGGGAGGCACTGTGACTGATACACTTATGGACTAGCCAAGCAGGGTAGTACAACATATGGCAGTCTCTGGGGTGGTTCCAGCCTAATTATAGGGGGGAAAGAACACCAGCAGAGACGACAGAGCGGGCTCTGTCGAGGGAAAGACACAGGCTCATCCGCAGAGGAGCTGATCGTGGAGGAATACACATATGGGGTCGCCGCAGGGACCGCTACATATGGACACCCAGCCTAACACAGGTTCCACAATCATACGAGTGTAGGCCTGGCGTCAGACGCTCCACAACATCTGACTGCCAGAGGGGTGACGGAGGAACTCACAGGGTTAGCCATTTCTGGGGAACACTACTGGAGCAAAAAGACGCACGTATCCGGCCCATGGGGGCGGGAGTGGCGTTGCAAGCCGACACTAAGAACGGGTACCTTGCACTACTGGCCTCTGGGGGCGAGTATACGGGAAGCTCTATGCGGAGGCTATAGAATCTAACGAACGTGTTAGGTGTCGCCCAGCCTGCAGCTCTACATATATCTATCAGCGAGGCGCCTTGAGCCAGCGCCCAGGAGGAAGCAACACTTCTAGTTGAGTGTGCTCGCAACCCAAATGGGCAAGGCATGCCTTGGTCTAAGTAAGCCAAGGCGATGGCATCCACTATCCAGTGGGCCATCCTCTGCTTGGAGACAGCCTTTCCCTTCTGCTGGCCTCCGTAACAGATGAAGAGCTGATCTGAGGTCCTGAAGCTTTGCGTTCTGTCCACATATAACCGCAAGGAGCAGACGGGACAGAGAAAAGCCAGGGCTGGGTCTGCCTCCTCCGAAGGCAGCACTTGCAGATTCACTACTTGGTCCCTAAAGGGAGTGGTAGGAATCTTGGGCAGATATCCAAGCCAGGGTCTCAGGACAATGTGAGAGTTAGACGGCCCGAATTCTAGGCACGATTCGTCGACCGAAAATGCTTGCAGGTCCCCTACCCTCTTGATGGAAGCCAGAGCAGTCAGGAGCACTGTCTTTAGTGACAGGATCTTTAACTCAGCTGACTGCAGTGGTTCAAAGGGAGGTCTCTGCAGTGCGCTGAGCACCAGAGACAGGTCCCAAGAGGGTATAGAGGGGGGTTGAGGCGCATTCAGTCTCCTCACTCCCCTCAGGAACCTGATGATCAGGTCATGCTTTCCCAACGACTTACCTTCAACTGCATCATTATGTGCGGCAATAGTGGCAACATACACTTTGAGAGTGGAGGGAGATAGCCTTCGCACCAACCCATCTTGCAGGAAGGAAAGCACGACTCTGATCGGACATCTTCGGGGGTCTTCCCGGTGGGAAGAATACCATTCAACAAACAGGTTCCACTTCAGAGCATAGAGGCGCCTCGTTGAGGGGGCTCTAGCAGAAGTGATGGTGTCTACCACCGCTTGGGGTGGGTCACCTAGAACCTCCGCGTCCCGTCCAGGGACCAGACATGGAGTTTCCAGAGTCTGGAAGTGGTGCCATAGAGTGCCCCATCTCTGAGAAAGTAGGTCCTTCCTCCGAGGAATGGGCTAAGGAGGTGCTGTCGCGAGGAGCATGAGTTCTGGGAACCAGGTCCGGTTGGGCCAATACTACGGCACAACTAACAAGACCTGCTCCTCGTACTTCCTGACTTTGCACAGTGTCTGTGCGAGAAGGCTCACTGGGGGAAACGCATACTTGCGCAGGCCCCGGGGCCAGCTGTGTGCCAGAGCATCCGTGCCAAGGGTTCCGTCGGACAGGGAGTAAAACAACTGGCAATGGGTCGAGTTCGGAGAGGCAAACAGATCTATCTGTGTGGCTCCGAAGAAGTCCCATATCAGCTGGACCGCCTGGGGATGGAGACGCCACTCTCCCGGAAGCGTTGGCTGTCGTGAGAGCTCGTCGGCTGCACAATTGAGCACGCCAGGGATGTGAATAGCACGAAGCGACCTCAGATGCTTCTGACTCCATAGAGGCGAGTTGCGACATTCGGCGGGAGCGTAGACCACCTTGGCCGTTTATGTACGCAACGGTCCCTTTGAGGACCCTTTGAGGCGGCCCAGTGCAAGACGTACTGTGAGCAACTCGAGGCATTTGATGTGCCAATGCAGTTGAGGCAATGTCCACAGACCTGAAACTGCATGGCTGTTGTACGTGGCCCCCCAGCCGGTGGCAGAGGCATCCGTGAAGACCACAGCATGCCTGGACATTTGTTCTAGGGGAACAAGTGTCCCGTGAAGCCAGTGCTGAAGCGGTCTCATATGAAGCAACCCAAGCGGCGTTACTGCGGATGCCATATGCCCCAGGAGCCTCTGAAAAAGTTTCAGTGGGACCGCTGTTCTGCTCTTGATTGTACTCAAGCAGTTCAACACTGATCGGACGCACTGTCTGGTTGACCGAGTCCAACTCCATACCGAGATAAGAGATCTTCTGCACAGGGGAGAGTTTGCTCTTGTCCCAGTTGACCCGAAGGCCCAACAGGCTGAGGTGACGGAGCACCATGTCACTGTGTTCGCACAACTGATCCCAAGACTGAGCCAGAATCAGCCAGTCGTCGAGATTGTTGAGAATACGTGGGGCAGAATGTGCGTGGGAAGGCTTGGTGGTGTCCCAGAACCACACACTACTGCCCGCTGGCGATGGAAGAGGGGGAAAGGAGTGGCAAGGCATGGAAGCGTTGCTCACTGCAATCCATGCCCTCTTGTGACCCAGAGATGGAAGAAATTGATCTTTTATTGAAAATGTGGGTACCGCTGGACTCAATTAATTAAATTAAATTAAACAAAAGAAATTAAACAATAGATTCTCCACCCGGTCCTCCTCCGGGGGAGGACACTCTCTCCCGAAGAGCAGCTTCCTCCATCGCTGGGTCGCCCGTCTCAGGGCCGCTTGCCCTTACGCTTGCCGCCTGATTTGTTGTAAGGCCAATGTATTTTTTTTTTAAGCGTGGCTGATTCATTGTATTGTTAATGTATTATGTCTTGTATGTTTATTGTATTTATTATATTTTGTATTTTATGTGGAACTTTTATTGCGGCCTTGGCCAGGGCTCCTTCGTAAAAGAGACTTGTTCTCAAAGGATTTCCCTGGTTAAATAAGGGTTAAATAAATAAAATAAATAAATAAAAAAATTTACAGGAGGCCTGGACGGGCTGGGCGCTCCTCTTGCAACCGGCCACCTGCTGCCTGGATGGAGACTGCTGCTTAGGCTGAGCAGGGGCGGAGGCGGCCGCAGGGGGGCGCCCTCGGTGATGAGCAGACGGAGGCGCCGACGACGACTGGGTGAAGGCAGCAGCTGCTCGTCGGGGCAGGATGTGCTTAATGTGCTTCTGTGCTACGGAAAACTGCTGGGCAAAGTTTTCCACAGCGTCGCCGAAGAGGCCGGCCTGGCAGACAGGGGCGTTGAGGAACCTCACTTTGTCGGGCTCACGCATGTCTGCCAGGTTCAGCCACAGGTGTCGCTCCTGGACCACTAACGTGGACATCGCCCAACCCAGGGAGCGTGCAGTGACATTGGCCGCATCCAGAAACACATCTGAATGACATCTTGAAAAGACGCAGACAGATCGTGTTAGCTCTTTTAGAAGTGCTAAGGAATGCAACCCAGTGTGAGCACTCACTCTCAATCGTCACGCCCACCGAACCGACAAAGCTGTGAAGACAGCTGTTTATGCTCTGAAGAGAAGACGGAGAGAGATCGCGACACTCGCTGTCAGCGCCGTCACACCAACACCACGAACCAGAGATTCTCCTTGGCAGCGACTCGAAGACACTCAGTAGATCTTTGCAGGAGACAGGAACAGCATACACCATCTGGCTCCGAAGCGAAAGACAAGGATGCGAACGCACCTGCTGCTTATTATATGCTCGCGCCGCGATGCACAGCAGCTGGTGCAATTATCGCATGCCAATGTGCATTAGCTCGTTTTATTTCACTCGGTGTAGATAGGCTTCTGACTCACGTTGTAGTGATCTGACGAAGGGGAACACAACATTCCACCGTTACTTAAAACATTAGATTCCACTAAAATACATAGTTGATGCAATAGGCAAATCCAGTACGATAGTTACATCTAATTCAATGAATTTAACAAAACATTCTACATTCTGTAATCATACATATTGGAACAATAATGAATCTCATTTAGCACAAAGTAATCAATTACTTTTGTGATGAAGACCTTTCAGGAACAGATCTAGAGGCAGTTTGAGTTGGTAAGTTCACAAGTTCATTTTTAGGCAACACAAGGAACAGACTTGAGGGGCAAGGATACAAGTTCACTCTTAATAACATCCTCCATAGGTGCACAAGCTGGAGAAAGATAAGACGCATGCCAAGTTTTCCCATCTGATATCTGCGAAGTGCATGGACCAAGTTGACGTGCAATTTTCAAAGGCTTTGAGAATCTAGGATGTCTTTTTGGAACATGAACAGGAATTTGTATATGCACCCAGTCTCTAGGTTTGAACTCAGAGTACAAGCTCTTCGTCTGAGGTCTGTGTATGTTTTTTATCTTCTTTTGAGGCAATGACACTTTTTGACTTACAGCAGCATTCTTACAGGTGATAGGATCCTTTCCATGGCTTTCCAGAGAGAATAGCAGATTAAATAGAACTTTTCAGTACTAGATTGAATTTCTCGATAGCTCCATTTGCAGCTGGATGATAGACTGACTTATGTACGTGTTGAATGTCTATCTTTCAGAAATGCAGCAAACTCCATGGACTTGAATTGACATCCTTTGTAAGATGCAATGTAATGAAGATTTCCAAATCTGCTGAAAACTGATGTCAAGAAGTTGATCACATTTTTACTAGTGAATGCTTCTTCTGGCCACTTACTATGATAGTTAATCAATGTCATAATGTACCGACAATCCCAGGTAGCAGTTTCAAATGGGCCAACAATGTCAACAGCCACTTTCTCCCATTGCATAGATGGAAAAGGTACAGCTTGTAAAGGTACAGCATGGACAGTTGTAGTCTTATCAAAAGACAAGCAAAAATCACAATTCTTAATCTGTTCCTTGACCAAGCAGTCAATACCAGGCCACCAGTAAAGTTCACGAATGCGCTGTTTCGTGCACGCTATTCCTTGATGACCTTTGTAGGCCAAATTCACCAAGACACGTCGCAATGAAACAGGAACAACAAGACGTGACCCTCTAAATACATAGTCTAAACAGTACATAGAACAAAGTTCATCATGCACTTGAAAATATGTATGTAGAACAACATCCACAGCAGCTGATGAAGAAGCCCATCCACAAACAATTTGAGCACGTAATGCAACCATTTCTGAACATAATGTAGAGGCAGAAGAAAATTCAGTTGGAGACATAGCAGACATTTCAGAAGACAAGAATGCAATAAACCAGGGACGGACTGGGGCTAAAAAACAGCCCTGGACTTTCTCCCAAATAGGCTCATCATCCAGCCATTCGCCCCTAGCCACTAGGATGTCCTGATACTATGCCACAATACTGTAACCTATATCAGACAAGGTATTCACAGCAAGTAATATCTCAAAAACAATGATGACAATTGGGGTTTTGTTTATTAATGAAGCCTCAGTCTTCAAATAAAAACAACAAAATGTACAATCCCATTACATCTGCATTGAAAATAAAATACAAATAATGAAATGTCACTGGCTACAGAAACCCTAATTACACAAACTTGTAATTATAAAACATATAGTTACTATATACCAGGGGTCTCCAACCTTTTTGTGTGCGAGGGCTAAAGGGATAAAATAATCTATAAGGGCTATACTCAAAAATATTTATTATACATATAACATGGTGGTGTTTTTTACCTTACCTTTACCTTTAACTTTTTTACTTTTCACCATCATATGCGAAATAATAAAATATCTTGATATTCTGGTTCAACAATTCCTGAAATATTTTGTAATATATAGGCCTATATATTATTCTCTAAAAAACTATTGTAGCATAAACATTTAGTATAAATACTTAATGCAAAATAAATAAATAAACTGCCATAACTTCTAAACAAAAACATTACTGCATTACATTTAATAGCCTACATTTATGACTATTAATATAACAGCATTTTTAATATGAATACAGGCACATTTCTGCCAAAAAATTTGTTTTACCAAGTTACAGTTAATTCATAAGTTGTGGAGTGAAATGTCTTCTAACTGGTTTGTTCTTGGAACAATGTTTCACCTGTTTTTTTTGCGTCAAGATGTTGAGAATATCAGCGCTGTTTAATCTGGCTTTTAACTAGCTTAAATCACAGCCATCTGTGGGTTTATAATAGAGATAGAGAATTCTGCACTGAATTGAAATGCTTCTCAGTGGATCGCGCAACTCTGTGTAATAATGTTCACATGATCGAGATCAGTCCGCACAGCTGCTTCGGCCGCGATCGCAATTTTTTTGGGCCGAGCTGATAATGCTCCGCGCTGGCATCCAACTTAAAGGTGCATTGCTGCCACCTACAGTACTGGAGTGTGAAACAGATTAGTGGGGGGAAAAAAACAGGTGATGACTGCGTGTGTGGCGGGTGGTGGGCCGGCCCGCCGGCCGTCCTGGAGTACCGGCCGTTCTGTGATACTCCAGATCACACAGATGGCCAGTCCGCCCCTGCAATAAACTCAGGTTCAGTATCGAAATGATCCTCATCAGAAACTGGCAAGGGTAGACAAGAAAGAATCAGCAACTTGGTTTTGAAAACCAGGATAGCAATTCAACTCATAGTTAAAACACAATACTCGCTCTGCCCAACGCGCTATCCTCATTCCATCGTGATCTGTGCCTTTAGAGAGCACTGTCAATGCTTGCTAAAGCTTCCTTTTTGATTGTTGAATATTTGCGTTCAGCTTTTGACAATGTTCTTGAAGCAAATGCAACAATACGTTCTGTGCTGTTTTCATGAATTTGAGAGAGTACAGCACCTAGCTCATAATCTGATGCATCTGTTGAAACGACAGTGGGCAAGTTAGGGTCAAACAATGCTAAAGCAGGGCTTTGAAGTAACAACTCCTTTAGAATACTGAAACTCTTCTGAGCTTCATCTGACCGGCTGAACTCAGTACCTTGTCTGATACAGATCACTACTTTCTTTGTGTAACAAAAGCTGGAAGTAAGCATTCTCCAAATCAATTGTAGAAAAGACAGTTGCTCCACACAGCATAGACATCATCTCATCAATATGGGACAAAGGATAACTGTCTGCAACAACAGCTTTGCGAATGCCACCAGTCTTCTTCTCGCAGGTCTACACACATGTGAATGCTACCAGTCTTCTTCTCGCAGGTCTACACACATGTGAATGCCACCAGTCTTCTTCTCGCAGGTCTACAATTGGAGAAATCCACTGATGCATCCACTCGTTCAATGACACCCAAGACAAGAAGCCATTGAAGTTCATTACTGACAGCATTTCTGAATGGGAACCCTCTGAGTTTCTGACATACAGGTTTCACATCTGGAGAAAATTTTACCTTATGCATAAAGCCTTTTGCACATCCTAGCAACAGGCACAGAAGCAGAAAGGTGCATTACAGGGGCAGATGACTGAACAATAGAGTTGAGGTACTCGAACTCGGACTCGAGTCCAATTTTGAATGAACTCAGACTTGTCACGCACTCGGGTAAATTTGTACTCGGACTTGACACGGATTCTGACATTTTAGACTCTTTAAAATTTTCTGAGTTAAGTCGAGTCCGGGCACTGGAGGACACAATAATATTATTATTCAAAAACTAAACGAAACTACTGTACTTGGACTGTGTTGTCCCAGCGTTGAGTATTGTAGCCAATCACAGACACAAGCGCATGAACGCAGTGGCCAGTAAGAGGCGTTTTAAAGTCACCATGCGGAGAATTCGCTCAAAATGTATGTCTTGTATGTCAGAATCAGCATTATCCTTTCGCATATCCCCATATTAACAACAAAGTCTAGACGCAATGTAAATAAGAGATTCACTGTGCAGTTGCGGACAATTGCGGATTGTTTATGATGAGAGTTTTAGTGAGAGTGCAGAACACGGTAAGTAAGTGATGGCTTAAAGGGCCCCTATTATGGATTTTTGAAAATGACCTATCATGTAGTGTGTAACATAGCTCTAAGTGAATGAAAACATCCTGCAAAGTTTTAAATCTGAAAGTGCACCATATATAAAGTTATTTTCTAGTAAGAGTCGACTCTGAGTCAATTAAATTAATCGTTTTTCAAACGAGTCATAAGCCGTTTCGTCGCGACGTCAAGACGAAACATTAGTAGTATATTGCCCGCCCATGTATTGCACGCGCAGACACCAGGGAAAACTTGAACACTCAAACCGGCAGCTGATTCCTGTGGACACTGGATAGCATCATGTCGAGAAGACGGCACTGTGCTCTACAATGTGCCTAAGGACGAGCATGTGAAGAATCAGTGGTTAAAATTCATCTTTACCACGATATCACAGCAGTATAATCCTAAACATACAACTGTGCTCTACAACTGCCCAAGGACGAGCATGTGAAGAATCAGTGGATAAAATTCATCTTTACCACGATATCACAGCAGCATAATCCTAAACATTTGCTGTGTTCCCTTTATTTTACTGACGACTGCTTCTCAAATCTCGTTCAATGCAGGATTCGCAAACCACTTGCTCGTGAAAGATGGTGTTCAAAAATCTTAGTTTTGAGTTTTATAATGTGTAGGTCTCCTGCTAACTGGCTAACTCATGTTATCACTGTCTTTAGGCCTTATTCGCCGACGTTTAACGCCTCCTGACTAAACAAAGGGTGCCAATGTGAGTGTGCACACCGATGCAAAAAACGGCACACGTAAAAGCGTAATTTTTTAAAAAACGCCTCGGGTTCGTTTTTTTTTCGTCCGACCTATCCGACCAATGAGATTGGTGCTTTTGCTCACTTGTCTGGAGCTTCTGAAGTTACAGTAAAACATAACTTGGGGGCGCTCAAACACAAAACGGTCTTGCCGAGCACACATACGTAACGGCGAAGAAGATATACGCCAAGTAGCGTCTACACTGCTGGGAAGAAATAAGACGAGGAAGATGCAAGGCAATATGAATGTAGAGCTGCTGGTCTCGTTGGTGTCGAAACATAAAGAACTATATGACAAACGCGACAGCGACTACAACATAGGACTATTTCAGTTTACATTAAGCGCCATCTAATGTCAGGGAATGAATTTGCATGTTCACTCGGCTCATCGTCAGTGAAAATCGCTTGGGTGTGAACACAAAAAACGCGTTGAAAAACGCTGGCGAATAACGCGTGCCGATATTCATCCCGGTGTGTACGGCCCTTAACTGAAATACTTCTGCTGATCAGCTGTGGGCCCACTATTACCTAAAAAGGTGTCTATTATTGCAGATTGTCTGTCGTTCTCACTACTTTGAGGAAATATTAGTTTTACCAACGTTTATGTTACATCAGATCATTTACTCTAGAGCTCGGCTAATGTACATTACATACATGCACTGTTATTGATACAGTTTCCACGTATTCACCGCAATATATTAGAAAAATACTTGGTAAATAAATTAGTACAAGGAAAATAATCGGTTTGTTGATGGACATTCACATTCACTGATAGGGATGGTGAGGAATTACAGTTGCAACATCTTATAATGTACCTCAAACTGAGTAACAGTTACCGGTAGTGTATCACTGAGAAACATCCTGCTCGAGTCGTCCTTGCGATGGAGGTTCGGGTTGAATAACTAGTTCTTGCATTGTTTAATCATCGGACTCGCGCTCGCATTGATATGGTCAAATCGACGTGATTGTTAGTTACTGTGTTTAGTTTACAGTGTAGGAAGCCTCAGGACAAGCAGAGCTGACGTTGTTATGGCAATGGGCGTTTTTGATTTTGACGCGCTCTACACAGTAGGCCAATCACAACAGGCTGAGCTGTCTAGCCAATCAGAACAGAGTAGCTCGCGGAAAGGAAGGATTTAGAGGGATTGATTCATTTGACGAGTCGTTTGAGAATCCTTTGATGCATGTAAACATGTTGTAGGAGACTCCACAACAACATTAGGAAACTTTAAAATAGCATAATAGGGGCCCTTTAAAGGGAGCGCCATTGACAATCTAAATAATAGTTTTGTTTTTCATGCTTCTAGAGGACAAGTGGTTACGTTCACACTGTAAAGTATAAGGAGTGATTACTGCATTTAAATGTGGGAGTCAATCCGCTAAATTATAATCCTGTGAGTCATGAAATGATTTACATAGTAACCATATGATAGCCACATAACATAGCCACATTTTCGTGTCTAATAATGTTATGATTTTTGTTATATTTAAACTTTAGTCATATGTTTAGATACACCTTGAAGAACCTCCAAAATGTTATTTTTATTTATTTATTTATAGTACTGCCCTGAAAAAGCTTTTTCACATAACAGATGTTTAAGAATAGCCTAGTCCACAAGACAAAATACAAGACAAATTACGTACACTTGATTTTTAATATTGGGTGTCATTACCTGGATGATCCACAACTGTTTTTTATTTTATTTTTTATTTTTTAATGGTTGTTCATGAGTCCTTTGTTTGTCCCGAACAATTAAACTGTCCAATGGTCTTCAGAAAAAGCTCCTGCACATTCTTTGCTTTTCTAGCATCTTCTGCATATTTGACTCCTTACTAGCAGTGACTATGATTGTGAGATCCATCTTTTCACACTGGTGACAACTGAGGGACTCATACTCAACTATTGCTAATGCTGCAAACATTCAGTGATGCGTAAGAAGGAAACATTAGTTAAGAGCCAGGGCGTGTAAACTTTTGAACGGGATGATGGTTTAAATTGTTCTTATTTTGTTTAAAAATTAATTAATTAATTTAGTACTGCCCTTCAGAGGATAAATAAGATATTAACATGTAAAAGAAAATAAGAAAAATGTACGTATCACCATCATCTTGCTCAAAAGTTTACCCCTGGCTCTAAATGCATCGTGTTGCATTCTTGAGCATTACCTTGCAGATTTTGAAAGATGTACAATAGGTAAACATATGACTGCAAATATAAATTGCAATCCTTTTGTAAAGGTTAAAAAATTATTTAAGAGCTCAGTGTTGAGACCTTTCGCCGGAGTTTGATTGACAGGCGATCTGACCGATCATAATGCAGATATCTGCCATTTTTGTCTGAAAAACAAACCAAACCAGTTAGTAGATTAAAGTCAGTGGATTGAACTTGAAGAATGGTGTGTATTGACGTCTTTTTGCAGTTCTGATGTACAATCATGTTTACTTTGTGCTATAACTAGATGAGATGATCAGTTCACATGCTGCTTAAACTGAGGCGCTACACATTAAAGCGCCACAAACCAGTATTTATTGTTTGAATTTCATAAATATTTCAAAGTTTGAAAACTGAGACTTTATCACCTATATCAAAAGTAACCTGATCTGTCTTGTCTGTTGGCGCATTGTCAGTGTCCTCTTCGCTCCGCAATATATTTTTCAGTGTGTGAGAAAATGATGTGTGGACTGGAGTGAGAGCGGAATGGCTTGTCGGACATAGCAACAGTAACTAAGAGGGGCGGGTCTTTGTGAAAGGTCAATTTCAAATCATTTAAATCTTTGTGAGTAGTATTAACATAAACCATGTGTCAAAAAAGGTGTTTTATGACTTTGATTTATGGTTCTGAGGTTCCCCTGTCTCTGATTTATGATGGGTCGCTGACAGGCTCCGGTATGTCTAGGCTGCGCGACGCCATGTGACATCCTCCTGCGGTGACATCCTGGCCAGAGGTGTAAAAGAAAGGTGTCTGGCCCATGGCCTTCCGGGTTTTATTGCCCCGTCTACCTGCGCGATATAGGTGTTATGTCGTTGTGTATTCTGTCTGCTGGGGAGGCCCGTTTTCACACTTCACCAAAAAGCTGCGTGTATAAATGTGTGTTGAACGCGAGCACAGTCACTGAAGCGTACTAGTGTGTCGTGTCTCGTGTCAAGCATCACCGCTGTTTATTCTCAAACTATTTTCCAAGCCATATTGTGTTGTTGGAATCGTGAGTGCAAGAAGATGGAATCCTGTTCTAACAGTGAGTGTTTTTTATTATTTAGTAACATTGTTAAGAAACATTATTTTTGTTTACGAGCGTCGCTGTTCTATTGCTTACTTAAGGTTTTATCTGCCCGCTTCAGATGGTGACAGCTTGAGTCTCTTCGATCTTGTTGAGGAGATTAATTTCCTAAATCAAGCCGGCGGTACGTATAATTATGTTTAAATGTTGCATATGTTGTGTGTGTGTGTGTGTGTTTGTGTGCGTGTGTGTGACGGATGATGTTTTGTTTTGTTTTCGCCAGGAGGCGTGGCTAGACCTAGCACAGCTGCTGCTGCGCACAAAGCTGTTGCCTCTTCACGAGCGATCACGGAAGCACTTGTGCCAGGTATTGTTGAATGTTGTTACACCCGTGTTTAAACAGTGTTGTGGCTGTGTAAAAAAAAAATATCTTATCTTCTCTGGGTTTTTTGTTTTTACCAGGGCCGAAACGCGTGACTATCAAGGCCTTAGTACACGGACCACCGCGAAGCAGCGAGTCAGCTAACGTTGGAGTTATTCCCCTGGGTAAGTGCATTGTCATTTGGCTTTATCAAACAATGTTATGCTGCTATGGTTTGTTGATTTTGTTTTAAAACTTTAACACATGTATTTACAGATGGTTTATCAAACGTTGTGAGCAATGTCGGTGTGTCTGAATGTGTGAATAAACCGGATAAGAAAGCGAAAAATAAGTTGAAACGTAAAGCAGCAGTGGTGTCCCATGCGGACGCAAAAGCTTCTGCTGATGAGTCTTCGAGAGACGTACCACAGACATCTGCCCCAAAAAAGCCAAGACGATCAGCTGATAAAAGTAAGTAATAAACAAAAGCTGATGGATTGTTTTCTGTTCACACTAAATCAGAAAGATAAATATTGTTTATTTGAATGTGATAGTGAGAGGGTCGAATGTATTTGTGGATGTATAATGTGCCAATACGCTAGTTTAGAACTGTTGTTATCATACATTACACCATTGGAGAACTGTGTGTAAAAAAAAAGTGTAGACATGATGATTTTAGGCTGGTGTGCCATTCCATATTAGCATGGTCTTGTTTGATTGTTTGTTTATATATATATATATATATAAAGAGAGAGAGAGAGAGAGAGAGAGAGAGAGAGAGAGAGAGAGAATTTGACAATACGTATTGTTTTTTAATGTTACATTAGTACCAGACTGATTTTTATTTTATTTTTAGTCTTAGAAAATATAGTTAATATTAATATTACTGTTATCATTATAATATTAACACATTTGTACCAACTTTTTTTTTTTTTTTGCACCCTTTTCTACTTCTTAACAGAGGTGGTCGTAGTTCCCGATATAAATGATGTTCAGAGCTGGAGTGAGGGTCTGATACAATCGTGGGACGGCTGTGTATTTACAAACGACCCTAAAGAAACACCGCAGTCTGTTCCAACCAGCGAACGGGTCGTAGTCGTGGAGGAATCCGACCCTGAACAGCTGCCTTCAAATCAGGAGGCTTACAAACAGGAATCACAACCCTTTATAGACAATCAGCACATAGCCAGACTGATACAGGACTCTGTCAAGACCGCATTGAATGCCTTCGAGGTACGTTTTGACAAACGCCTTAATGCCATTGAGAGACGTTTAGATGCTTATGAGTCAACACAACAACAACAGGGAATTTGGCTTAAACAATGCATAGCAGCGCAACGGTTGCATAGTGGTACTGTTCAAAAAGTAGCCAGAGAACAATGCCTGACTACAGAATTGCTAAAGCAACTGGTGCTCATGCTTAAAAAGAAACTTGGTTGAGTTGACAACATTTTATATATATATATATTTTGCATACTATGTTTTTTTTTTTTTTTTTTTTTTTTTTTTTTTTACATTTGTCAGTTTTTCATTCTATCTTTTTTTTTACTGTATGGACACAGGGTTTATTATCCATAGTTTTTAACGTGTTGCTACATGTGATTTAAATAAATAAAATAAAAAAGATCTGATTTAAAAATGCCTAAACGTTGTCGGGAGCCAGATGGTTTGATCAGGGTCCGGTAGCTAGGTTTAGACAAAACGACGGTAGCGTGGTGCCCCTCGAACAGTGCAGTAACACAGAAACATTGCTCTATTTAATACAGACTGTGGAGGATATGAATAGGTCTGAGTCTTCAACTGATACGTTGGTAGAATTATTAAACATCGTGAGATCAATGTCCGATGAGGATCCTGACCCAAATAATGATTTTGAACATGTTGTAAATACCCAACAAGCAGGAGAGGTGTTAGAACCTCGTCCAGAACCAAATTCTGCATTTGATCATCTTGTGTCTTTTCACCAATCAGGCGAGGGCCCAGGTACACAGACACATCGCACACTCAACCCTGAAGCGCCCAATATGGGTCTCACAGATAGAGATATAGAATCACTTGTAACAGTAGGTGGTGATGTTAGTGGGTACACGGTACTGCCACGAGCACGGTTCAATGGTCTGGAAGTCCACAGGCTTATAAATTTGCGAGAGATATCTTCGACAGATTTAGCAGCCTACACAGTGTTTTTACATGACACACTTTCTGAAATTGTGGAGTTTTCCAAACTGTTAGGCGGAGACGGGTGTTTAATCAGCATCACGTTGAGGGGATCGAGTTTGACATCAGATGTTAGTACACTTTTGACGGGTAGCAATGGTTATAGTGTAGATCTATTTATAAACGACCTTGAAAAAATAATGCAGAGCAACTCTGACGTACAGTTTGATGAGAGATTGAATTTAAGACTGTCGATAGCGAGAAGTAAACACGGCGGTGTTTATCGAAAGATCCGTGATCTTGCCCACAATGAAGTGATTACCAAAAACAGACTTAATCTGTTCTGTCCCACGAACATTTCAAACAATCTTTGTTTTGCAATCTGTCTGGCACATTTCCTAAATCCACAGAAACCACACGTAGAGCTTGAGTCTGTAGCATCTTCAATACAGAAGTCAGCTGGCTATGGTGATCAATACAAGATAGCGTTTAATGACATCAGACGGTTTGAACAGATGCTGAGCGTTAAAATAGTTGTCTTCTATCGGTCTGATACGGGTGTTTTGGAGAAGTATACAAACACAGACGATCCGCATCCTAAAACAGTATTTTTGTACCTGCATGACAATCATTATTTTATGATTAAAAATCTACGTGCATTTATTGGCACCCCATACGTGTGTGAGTTCTGCCACCGAGGATTCACCTGTAGGAGAGATCACAGATGTCGGTACATCTGCGATGTCTGTAATGACCCGGAATGTCATAAACACCCCAAAAAGCCAAAACATTGCGCCGACTGCCTGCGCTACTGTAAGTCTGACTATTGTTTCGAGATGCATAAAAAACCACCTCGGGGTATGCAATACGCACAGTGCGACGTGACTAAATATTGCGGTAAATGTAATAGACGTTACCATGTCAGCGGTACTAAACCCAAACCTCATAAATGCCCTGCAGATCGTTGTGTGCACTGTGGTGAGAGTTTGGTCACCGATGGTATGCATCAGTGTTTTATCCAACCAGTTAAGCCGGAGATGCCGAACGATCGTTACATTTTCTACGATTTTGAGACCCGTTATGAAAATGGTAAACACGTTGCCAATTTTGTATGCGCTATCACGTTTAATGGCGAGGAATTCGTGGCTGAAGGGACCGATTGTGTGGATCGTCTCGTTAAAAAATTCAGACAACCACGTTACCTTAATTACACATGGCTTGGGCACAATGCAGCAGGATTTGACAATTTCATAATTTTGGAATTCTTTACTAAGATGGGGATTGCTCCTAAAATCACAATGCAAGGTTGCAGGCTAATCTTAATGTATGACACAGCTTTCAAGCAACGTTTTATTGATTCATATTCCTTCATACCCATGCGTCTGGCCAAGACACCCGTTGCATTTAATCTGACTAATGCAGAGAAGGGGTATTTTCCGCACCACTTTAACCGCGTTGAAAATGACAACTACATAGGCCCGTACCCTGACAAGAAATTTTACGGGTATGCAACAATGTCGAACCAAGACAGGGCTGCGTTTGATGATTGGTACAATACCATATCTGACAAAGTGTTCGATTTTAAAAAAGAACTCGCGCTTTATGGTAAAAACGATGTCGTTTTGCTGAGGGAGGCATGCATGAAGTACCGCGACGAATTCATTTTGTGTACAGGCCTTGATCCATTTAATTACACCACTTTGGCAGCAACATGTATGGCCACATATAAAACACACTACATCCCAAAAGACACAATAGCTCTGACACGTAACAATGCGTACACCAACCAGAACAAAACATATTCGAACATTTCAATTGAATGGCTCGAATTCATCCGAAAATCACGGGGGATAGAAATTCAACATGCTTTAAACACCGGTGAGGCGTCATTTGGGAAATACTATGTGGATGGTTTCTACGACGATGGCTACGTGAAAAAAGCATTCGAATTTCTCGGGTGTTTCTTTCATGGTTGTGAACGATGTTATAACCCCAACGACCTAAACCCTTTATCAAAAGTGCCTTATGGCGTTTTGAGAAGACAATGCGACGACAAGATTGAAATTTTGGAGCGTGCGTACGGTCTTCAGGTCGAGGTGATTTGGGAATGTGCATGGATGAGCGCTAAACAGAGTGATGTTGCAGTTATGGATTTCATGTCCACTTACAAACACACTGAAAGATTGAAACCCCGTGAAGCTCTATTCGGCGGCCGAACGAACGCATTAAAACTGTATCACAAAGTTGCGGAGGGCGAGCGGATTAGGTATGTTGACTTTACATCACTATATCCCTACTGTCAGGCTCGAAAATGTTACCCAATTGGGCATCCGGAAATAATACACAAGGATTTTCAAAAACTTGAAGATTATTACGGACTCGTCAAGGCAACAGTCCTTCCGCCACGGAAGTTGCTTCACCCCGTACTGCCTTATAGGACCGGGGGTAAGTTAATGTTCCCCCTTTGCCGCACGTGTGCTGAACAGCAGAACCAGACACACCCGTGTGTGCATACTAATGAGGAAAGATCAATTCATGGGTGCTGGGTTAGCATTGAACTGTTAAAAGCCGTTGAGAAGGGTTATGTAGTGACAAAAATCGATGAGGTCTGGCATTTTCCCCAACGCTCTGAAACATTGTTTTGTGATTATGTTAAAACATTTTTACAGTTCAAACAGGAAAGTTCAGGTTTTCCAAAAGACGTTGTGACCGACGCCGACAAAGAATCGTATGTTAGAGATTACTTTGAGAAAGAAGGGATTAAGCTGAATCTGGACAAGATTGAGTTTAATGCTGCACGTAGATCCATCATGAAGCTACTGCTTAACTCTTTGTGGGGGAGGTTCAGTATGCGCGAGGAGTTACCGACAACCGAAATACTAACAGACCCCGAACAGTTTGCCCGATACATTTTTGGCACTGAGTATGACCTCAAGCATTTCTCATTTGTGTCAGACACTGTTGCAATCGTTCAGTGGGCTTACGCAAATGGGAAAGGGACCCAGACTCGTGACATTAACGTCTTTCTCGGGGCTTTTACAACGGCCCACGCGCGGTTAGAACTTTATGATCTTATGGACAGGTTGGGTGATAGACTGCTTTATTGCGACACAGATAGTGTTGTGTTCACGTCTAAAGAGGGTGAATATGAGCCCCCACTGGGGCCATATCTTGGTGACCTTACTGATGAAGTTGGGGATGGAGACCATATTGTGGAATTTTCGGCAAGTGGTCCGAAAAGTTACGGGTACAGAACTGCTAAGGGTAAGGTCTGTATGAAGGCCAAAGGCATCACACTGAATGCTGTAAACTCCGAGACCATTAGGTTAGACACATTAATTGGGCTTGTCGATCAATATGTGAGGGGGCGGGGTGACAGTAATCACATTCTCGCGTACACCGACAGTATAGTGAGGAACAAAAAGCAGTTCACATTGCACAACAAGTCAGTTGTGAAAAAATTTAAAGTCGTATACAACAAGCGTGTACTGCTACCCGACCTAACTACGCTACCATATGGCTACTGACAACGTTTTTGGGCACCGGGGTGTGGTAGACCCGGATGGTTTTGATTTTAGATTACAACATCCTTTTTCATGTGTGTTAAGCGGTCCTTCTAGCTCAGGAAAAACATTTTTTGTAAAAAAGTTGTTGGAAAATGCTAAAAGTGTAATTTCTAAAAAAAAATGAAAACATTGTGTACATTTATGACTGCTGGCAACCTATGTATGATGAATTGTTGAAACTGTATGATATTAAATTTATTGAAGGTATACCGCAGACTCTGAATGATGATCGCTTGTTTCCCACCAACAAGACCAATTTTGTGATATTGGATGATGTTATGAAAGATGCTAGCAGCAATTCAGAAGTTGAACGTTTGTTTACCAACTATGTGCACCATAGAAGCTTGAGTGCAATATATATCGTACAAAACTTATTTTTTCAAGGTAAATCCAGTAGGACTATCAGTTTGAACACTAATTATTTGGTATTGTTTAAAAACCCTAGAGACAATACCCAAATTAATGTCTTAGCGCGGCAGATGTACCCCAGGAACACAAAATACTTTATGGAGTGTTATGAAAATGCTACCAGCACCCCTTTCGGGTATCTATTGATTGACTTTAAAGCGAAAACACCAGAACAGTACCGTCTCAGAACAGATATTCTGTCACAACATCCAGTCGTGTACATTCAGAAAAGAAAACATTGACAGAGAGATTTGAAAATGTCTGCAAGACTTTTAAGAAACCTACCTCTTTTAAAATTGTTATTAAAAGCCACGCCTAAACAAAGACGCGTTATTTTAGAGGCGGCTGCAGACGAACTCATTGTGACATTGTGTGAAGTAGCTCTTAACGTAGTCCACGGTAATATTCCGCTAACACCACAGCAATATCAGAAACTGAAGAGAAGAAGAAGTGAGATCAAAATTGTTGCAGATAAAAAGGTTGGAGTTAGACGTAAAAGACGGTTAATCAACCAACAAGGAGGATTTCTACTACCTTTGCTAAGTGCGGCAATCCCGTTTATAACCAGTTTGGTTACATCTAAATAAGTTTGGTGATGGAGTATGCCGAGAAGATGTTTTTAGTACCGCAACACCAGTTGGATAAGCTGAAATCCTCTAACACCCGTGAGTCTATACAACAGGTTGTGGAGAATGATCTGGACATGACTATAAGAAATATTTTGCACAGGTCTGATCTGGATCACCATGAAAAAGCTAAGATGTACACAGGTGTTTTGCAGCGGTTTTTAACACTCACTAGACAAGGGGATAGAGATTCCGGTACATTAACATTAAGGCTACCACAGCCTAGTAATGTTGAAAAAGAAGACCCACCCGCACCAGGCCATGTGCGTGCCCATGACGATTTAGGTGATTTTGCAGATGAGATTTTAAAAAATATTCCACAGAGGAGTGTGAAAAATGTTCGTTACATTTTAGATAAAATGTCTAAAACTAAAGATGTTACTTCATGGACTGAGTCGGGAGAGTTTGTGTTTAAAGGCAGAACAATCCCTGGTTCACACATGCTTGACTTAGTTAAAAGCGTCACGGCTCCACAAAAGATTGTTGACGAGCGGAGACCTGGCGGGTGGCGTGAATTTCTGGAGGCTTTTGCTAGTTTAAATTTGTCATACTCTGTGGTACCAAACCACAATGTCAGACATGCAATTAACTCTTTCAAAACCAAATCGACCACGTCTATAACAGGATCATCTAAGAAGAGTAAGAAACAGAAAGACCCGAGTCGGTGGTTAAGTTTTTAAACTAACAGTTTGTATGTATTGTGTTCTCAATTTCTCTCTTTTTTTTTTTGAGAACTTATGATGTGATGTATGTGTAATAAAAGTGGGGATAAAGAAACAAAATTCCGTTCTTTAGTTGTTTTTATTAAAATATTAAGCATGAGACATGAACATTTCACCCATTTGTACACACTGAACACATTTGAAAACATTTTCACTACATGGTGCTTGTTTTAGTTTTCTCACAAATGCTGACACCTTTTTGTCATTTTTAATAAAATCGTTGGTATACAATTTCATCACATAATCATAATCAAATCCCTTTGCCATGTGGTAGAGAAAGAACACACAATGTTGTCCACATGTATCTGATGAAAAATCTTGGACTTGCACAGTTGAATGTAGTACTTGACTAGAGTTGAGCTTTAAAAAGTTTTTGATAATCGGCGGAAAACCATGATAATCTGGTTTATTACCGAAGCTGTCGAAAAAACATCCTACACCATCCTCATTTATGTAGATAGCCAACCAGTGTTCCCCTGGGAGTCCTGAAGGATGTGTATTGATCAAAACCATTGCTGGTAGTTTTCTTAAAGGGGTTTTTGGTAGGTAGTCACATGGTAGAACTCCGAGAAAATAAGTATCGCATGAAACCTTATCCATGACGGCCGTAAGCTGTATAGTGTTCATTTGAATGTATTAGTAGTAATCAACCAGGACCTGTCGGCGATTTGACACTTCAATCAAACTTCCAAACAATGCATAAACAATTAAGTTAATCGTACGTGGTAGCGGCTGTCTAAAACGGGCTTCTAGTCTAATATTGCCACTTTTGATAAGCGATACGTGCTGGCTACACTCCTGATCCGGTGTGAAATTGAACGCATAGAGTGTATAGCCGTGCAGAAAATCCTCTCTATCGATACATAGAGGTTGGTTTTTAAGATGCCTTCCAGAAGCCAGCGCTAGCTGGTAAAACTCCCGCACTGCAGAACCATTTTCATATTCAGGTTGCAGGGGCTTCGCTGGGTACTGTTGCCCATCCAGATAAATGGCCAGAAATTCTAAATCATAGTTTTTAAACGCAAATGGGTTTTTATTATAGGCACCCACAAATGCATCATTATCAACCATAGCTAGAACCAGAGATTTTGGCAGAGTTCCTAAGAACAAGTTTTCTTGATTGCAGACACGTGAGCCTGCAGGTATTGAGAAGTTTTTCAGACACACTCTGTCGATGGGGTATTTGGCTGTGGTTGAGAGTAGAGCTTGTGCATGCCCCAGTCTCACAGCTGGCGACACAGACACTTTTTTCACAAATAGCGACGCAGACAGGATGTTTAGTTTATAGGCTGTAGCGTTGCTCCTCATCAGGCAGAATTCATCCTTACCTCTAGTCATTCTAATTTTAAGATCTAATCCATTAAGTAATAGTTTTTCCTGAAAGAAGATGTCACTGTGAACAGGTGCAAGTAGTTCGACCACATTACTAGCGTTGGTGAAGGCTGCTCTCTTTGTCAGCCCGCGATTTCCCCCAGCCGGGTCAGCCACATCCATATGGCCCGCAGTGTCCAGGTAAAAGAGCCCTGCTGAGAAAAGCGTTTCAAGGGCGTCTTTACCATAATTGGTAAGACATTCTATCACACAGCGGTATGGGTATGTGCTAGAACTCTGTGATATAAGCCGATCTCCAAGCGACACATCCACTTGTGAAAAAATCGTAGATCCAGGTTAGTTCACAAGACCTACGGGATCTCCGTCTGCAATATCCGTCCCATCAGGATTAGTGATTTTGAGGCGCAAAAAAAGTAGTGTGCTGTTTAGATCTATGTAATCCTCCCCATTCCCCGCAATAAAAAATTCCAGCGGAGATGTGTCGGATATCGCTGATAGTGGTGGAACTTCTATATAAGTGTTTTTTTCAATTGCTGTTTGAGTTAGTGGTACAGTAAACAGATCCAGTTCAGTCTTTAAACACTCTTCTGACATGTTGTGTAGTAACGCCATGATTTAAAATATTGTTTTAACAGAGCTCCTTGATCTTTTTGAAGCAGTACGCTTAGCTGTCTCCTTGCGCTTGCGTTTTACAACTGATGTTTTCTTGGGAGGTTGTTTTGTTTTCTTCTGCTTCTGGCCACTCCTCCGCACCCCTGGCGGCCTAGATGCTCTTTTGCGAGCCATTACCATTAGTCCGGATCCGTCTTGAGCATCATAGTTGTTGTTAAAAGATCTTGATAACGTATTACTAACAACGTCACTTAGTATGTTTTTTTGCAGCTGATTTAAGATGCGGCTTGGCTATGCTAAATCCTCGTTTTAGTAGGGGTATAGCCATTCTAAAGAGCCCCCGAAAAATCCCCCCCAAACCGGCCCCATACATGACTCCACCTCCTGCATACCCGGGGAGCCCGCTGCCTGCCTGATTCTGGTAATAGGCAACGTAACGCATAGGGTCAACATTGTGATTGTTGAAATATGCCATTTTATACAAAGTGTTTTACAGGCCTGAAGTGAAGTTTGATGCACACTTTCCCGTAAGAAAATGGGACGTGCTGGTTCTGATCGTCCTTCACTTCTATAACAATATCTGTGATGACTGATTTGTTGATAGACGCGTAGTGGGGTTTGTCGTATCGAACACTGACTGTGCTATTGTTGTCCCCTGTTATTTGTACACACTCCAGAAGCGGTACAAAAGCATCACCCACTGATTGGTAACGGATAATGTCCGTGTAGATATAAAGAGTATAGAAACCACCGTGTATGTCCGACTGATGCATTGCATATGTTACAATATCCTTTTCATAATTAGTTTTTTCAGGGTTTGTTTTTTGCAGAATAGAATCTCCTATAGGGACGCCTGGTTTCAATCCTAAAATAATGGCTAGTTTTCCATGGAAGGTCATTGAAATGTTAGGTTTTGCTTTCAGAAATACTTTGTTTTTTACGTGGTCATAACCGAATTCCCCCTGAGGCGCTACTAAATCATTTATTACACTAACTAGAGATGGGACATTGTCGTAATACCCTGTTTTTATTGGTATGCGTAGTTTCGATAAGCTGGTCTTCTTCACATCTACACCATGGCGTAAGCTGTTAGTGTACTTTTCACCATCGGTCGTGGTGGGTCCAATGTTTATCTCGAAAACGGCGTCGTTGCTGTTAAAGGTGTACCAGCTTCTAGGATATTCAATTTGAACAAGCCCCACCTCCCATTCTCCTTTTATATTTATAGTGGTAGCCAGTCTTGTTCTATAATTAGAGATTTTATTATTAGGGTATACAGACTGCGAAGCGTTGCAGGGTAGTGTGACATAAAATCCACCCTCAGCCATGTCTGGTTTTTATACAACTGTATGCATCCTGTGTGTGTGGTTTGTATTTATGGCTTCTGTACATCAACTAATTCTTTCTGGTCGATCCATGACGCAAACTTCGCTGGCCATCCGAGCCACTGCACCAGCACTAATGTTTTGCGACCCTTCGTCTTCTTATCTAAAATTTTTTCAACTTTAAATGTCTTGTTTTTACTGACAAATATTTTTTGCAATTCTTCTGCATAAAAAACGCCGTCGATAACATCCCCGTCGTAATCACTCAATCTGTAAACAGGGGGTTCTCGTGGGATACACGCTGATATAGTAAAATACTCTTGTGTGTAGTTTTCCTCATACCCCTTTGCAAACGGTCCTCTGACTTTAGAAATTCGAACCACGTCACCAATCTTGTATTTAAATACGGGGTTAACACTATGAGGTCTGGTATCACCATATAGGTTATGCAGCACCACAGACTCGTTTTCTTTCCCCACATCAATCGGCCTCATCTTGATGCTTCTGTGATGGCTCGCATTATATCCTTGTGTAATGTCTTGAAGTATGTCGATGTAACGTTTTGAGTTTGTAGCAGTTAAATATCTCCACATTCTACCTTTTAAGGTTCTATTAAACCGCTCGACAACACATGCCTTTAATTCTGTGGCTGTTGCGAAATGGGCTATATTGTAGTTTTTTGTTACATTTTGAAAATGTTTGTTAAAAAACTCCTTTCCTTTATCTGTCTGTAATTTCTGTGGTACGCGTCCCTCTTTCAGTATGGATTCAAAAGCTTTAGAGACCTCTACACCACTCTTGTTTTTTAAAGCCCTTGTCCATGCATATTTACTAAAGAGATCGATGCATGTCAGCAAAAAATGGTTGTTGTCATTTACCGGGGCATATGCAGACATATCAACTAGATCGGCCTGGAACTCCATGTCGATACCGTAGACAAAAACCCGATTCCTTTTGTATTTTAGAGGGGCCGTTCTGTGTAGTGTATATGCATCCTCGCCAGCGAGCCAGTCTGAAACCTCTTTATCGGTTAAACGAACACCCATTTCTTTTAAAACAGCTTCTTTTAAGCGTTTTTTCCCCCCTAAAGAACCAGGGTTAGAAGGTGTGTAATAAGTCTTTTTCATTTCTTCTGACATGTTTCCACTTCAGGCTCCACAAAAAGAATAACACAGATGGTTTAAGTAATTTGGGTTTTTATTTCTTAAACAGTAAAAGGAAACAAAGGTATCATACTGCATCAATGTAGTGTAAAAAATTTATACACATCACAATGTTTTTTTCAAGAATGTAATCAACCAGGGTTTCAATAATTTCACAAATATCAGCCTGATTGTTTCTTGTCAATATGTCTACACATAGATCAGTCACATATGTACACAAGCACAATATATCAGCTATTCTAATACAGCTGCCGCATTCAGTCATCAGGTCTAAAATCTTTCTGATAGTCACACAAATTGGTTCACCAGCATTAACGCATCAAATCTGTCCATTCATTTGACACAGTTCTTACAACAGACATTTGTTTCATGAGGTTTGTAAAACGATTGGTATCTACAGCACATCTGTTTACAGTAACAGATACATTGGCACATTCATTAATAATCTTATACAACAAGCCGGTCATCTCACATCTAATACGTTGTTTAAGTAGACACTTTGCCAGACCTGTTGCAAAACACGTATTCCCCATGTCGGTGTTACAGTCACTCAACTTGGACAATACCTTTCCAGCTGTCCACAGCGTCATAGACAATTTGTTCGCTGCTGACGTCCACAACTTTCTCTCTGACTTCACGAAGCTTTTCCACAATGAAAACTTCGTCACGCAGTTCGTGTAAAATAGCCTCCACTGAACCTTGAATCCTCTGGGGGTGAACCCTTAAACCACAACGGCTCAATGCTTGAGCAACGATGTGCTTAAGGTCCGGTTTCACCAGATTACGTGTCAGTTCCTCAAAGTAGGCATCAAAGAAATAGGGACCCGGTTCAAACAGGCAGGAATGTCTAATCTGACTGGGGTGATCCACTTCACAACCCAAACAGATTTCTTTCAGCTTTTTGTTGATGACGTGTTCCAGAAGGACCACAACAGTCGCTTTTATGATTTTGAATCCGTCCGAGCGGATACAACTGTCTGTGTTGTCAATTCCAGCAAGGGCCGCAGCTCCAGCTATTGCACCAGTGTTGCCGTATGGTGTTGTAAGGAAGGTCATGTTGTGATATCCAAGATCCATGCAAAATTTATCCAACCAACTGTTGTCGCAAGTTTGTGGGTGGGGCTCCAGCGGCGTAGCATTGTCATCAGGCATCGCTGGGGGAGCCTCAGGGTTGTTGGTGTAGCAGTAGACTGTTGTAGATTCTTGAGACATGGTGAATGAATGTAGCAATTGTACCGATCTGCAGGCGTTTTTAATGGCTGTAATACGTGGGTGGGGTTAAGAGGCGGTCTTCAGCGTTGGTAACGCCCTGCTCAGGGTGAAACAATTTAATCTTTACAGAACTGTAACGGTCATACATGTCGCACCATCTAAACATCTTGTCGATGCATGTAAATACGTTGTCAAGCGTACGAACATCTTTCCACTGAAACAAAAATTTCATGTCGTAGCACAAGTGATGCTCAGATTCACGAACAGGCCACGCACGTTCGCAGAGCTTTGTCTTGTCGTTGCAGCAGAAAATATAAACACAATCGTCTGGTAACTTTTTACTATGGTCCCCGACCACACGAAATCTTGTGTCAGGAATTGAGCCATCCCACTCGGCTACGTACAACGGATCATCACCACAGTCGTTCAAATCTCTCCAAACGTAGTTGAAAAACAGAAACCAGTCCTTCTTGTGGAAAATCACACATGGGGTCTGTGATGTAAAATCGTCTTCAACATCTCCTGTGTAGAGTTTCACAGTACGCATCACCTTGTCAAACACATACCTCACCACACGACCACCAGACATTGAGAAATCCTGTTTCACAAGAGCACTGTCTTCATGAAGAAATCTTGTCAAGCTAACATTTAGCTTTTTCCTTGGAGCAAAAGTTAGATCTTCTCTCATTTCAACAGGTCCTCTTGTCGGCGAAATACACATAACCTTTCTAGGGGTTTTAGGAGTTCTCGGAGTAGCCATTGTATCAGGAAAGTCGTAGAATGTCTTCTGTGTTCAACAGTGTAACCCCTAACCTTATTTAAAACTGCAACAAAAGACGTAGGTAGTGACGTAGTTGTGAAAAAGGCATACCTCATACCATAAAAACTACAATGGCAAGTTGCGAGGTGTGAGTTCGTTAACCCAGTCGTAAAAACCAGTCAAAAATGTAACATCTGTTTGATCTGTTTGTTTGTTTTTTAAAAGTCCCCGGACATCGGCACGGTGGATGTCACATGGCGTCGCGCAGCCTAGACATACCGGAGCCTGTCAGCGACCCATCATAAATCAGAGACAGGGGAACCTCAGAACCATAAATCAAAGTCATAAAACACCTTTTTTGACACATGGTTTATGTTAATACTACTTTTGTGGATTCGGTCAGACTCGACTCAGACTCAGATGTTAAGGACTCGGACTCAAGTCTGACTCGGACTTGGATTCGATTGGTTATACGGACTTGGACTCGACTCGGACTCAACAAAGGTGGACTCTGACCCAACACTACTGAACAGGTTCTGGAAGTATGGAAGAACCTTCAAACTTGAGATGCAATCCATTAATTAAATCCATTCCAAGAAGAGCAGTGCCAAATTCAACTATAAAGAATGACGTATTACAGTTAATATCATCCTTGGTAACAGTAACAGGTAGACAGCCAAGCACTGGTATTGGATCATGTGAATATGTCACCAATTTAACAGAAGGAGGCAGCAAGGACTCTTGTTTAAAGTGTTTTTCATACACAGATTATGGCAGAATGGAAATGGAGGTTCCAGAATCCACAATCAACTCCACAGGTACAGAGGCTGATGCAGTCATGAATAGTAGCAGTGCACTTTATCTTATTTGATACTGAATCATGCATGCAAAGAATCTGAAGCTCAGGCAGTTCCATCTCATGTACAGAATGTGTTTGCTGTGAATGACACACTCTTGAAAAATGCCAGAACTTTTGACAATTATTGCACTTTGAAGAAGCTGCAGGACATCTGGAATATTTTGCAGGCACAGCGATAACATGCATGAGTCAAGGAAGTAGTCTTAACAGAAGGCGTGATTTTTTTTTTTTTTCATAAACCAGTTCAGCGGAAATCCCGCCCTGCAGCTAATTCTAAAGATTTCATTGGTCATGTCAATCCCTGTACTGATTGCCTACACCAAACACTGATCACTAAAACCTACCCGTCACTGTAACCTTAACCAATGAAATAAGCTGCAGGGCGGGATTTCTTCTGAACTGGTTTTGGTGGAAAAATCACGCTAACAGAAACAGAAGACTTTGAACGCACAAAAAGAGGTTTCAACTGTGATTTTCTTTTGTAACGATCAACAGCAGGCACACCCTTTGCTTGTAATGCTTGAAGAGGTAACTGAAGTCTGATTTGAAATCATTTTAGCTTGTTCACCAACAGCCTCCATTTGTGTAGCAATAGTAATAGCCTTGTTAAGATTCAAATCAGTCTCTAATAGCAGACGTTCTCTAATACGATGACTGTTTATATTCTCCACTAATTGATCTCTTAACATTTCATCATTATTACGTGCAGACTCACATCTGGTGGCTTGGTCTCGAAGAGAAGCAATATACTGCAGGATTGTTTCCCCCGGTGCTCCAGTTTGTTATGTTTAAATCCTGGTAAGCCTGACGCCAAGAAAGTTCTCTATTCTTAAAGATTTATTCAAATCCACACGCAAGTCAACACTGCCAGACGTTACATAATTGGCAACAGGTGCAACACACTTCAATTTGTACTCTACACCTTTTATAGCTAACAACATGTGGACTACAGCTCCATCTCCTGAAAAGTACACAAACACAACAGCCAGGTGTTGGAAACATGGCGGCGGCAGACAAAGTTATTAAGAGCGAGGCATTTACTGGCAGATGAAGTGGAGCAAAAACAGATAAATGTTCCTGAAGATTATGCGCATTACATCCGTCAGTGATAGAACCAGTACGTTATTAGAACCATAGATATTTATGGTTAGAACGTGGTTCTAATAACATACTGGTCCGAGTAGCAGGGCAGAGCCAGGGGTTGAAAGGAGACAGTGAAAGCTTGTTTTAAGCATAGATTTAAAACACTAACTTCATGTTCTCTTACGAGAGGTTCTCTCGTATTGCGTAAGCTAGCTTACGCTACGGGAAAGATTCATCTTTTCTGAGAATTTGAAGCCAAAAAATAATTTTGTATCCATTGTCAACGCAGTTCAGCTGCAGCAGACCATGAGCGGGCTAGCTAGCAGCTCATTGGTTCTCTCACAGAGAACTGCTTAAGCCTATGAGGAGACGCGAATGAACTCTCGGCCAATGAGAGTCTGACCTGCTCTCATTGCATCAGAGCCCGCCGAAACGGGCGTGGTCAGAGAGTATAAATTAGCGTCCCCAGGCTGTAAACTCTGATTTTCATCTCTTAAGCGAGGCTACACGCATCTGCTGATCCTGAGAGAAGCCGCCGTCGTTGAAAAGGCAACTCTAGCGAGCATCTGGGAGACTGAGGAAGCCGGCCGTCTTCGCCACCTTCAGCCGTCCTGCGAGCTAGCGCCATCCGACGGATTTGTATCCTTTTTACAAAAAGCTTCCTATACTTATTTGTATCTAAAAGAGCCGAGCGTCTTTTTAAAGATGTCTCGTAAATCCTCCTGCGGTTCTTGCCGCGCTCCCCTCGAGACTGGAGACCGCCACGTCATCTGCGCTCTCTGCCTCGGATTGGAGCACGCCGAGCTCGCCCTCGCCGATGGCGGCTGCGATCTCTGCGAGGACATGCCGTTGTCGAGCCTGCGGGCTCGACTTCAGGCCACTAAAGTTGCTTATGCGCCGCCTCTGACTTCGCCGCGGAAGAAGAAACGCCGCTCTCAGAGGCCGCCGGAACCCCAGCTAGAAGCGTTCATCCCGACGGAGCCTGTCGCCTCCCGCTCTCCTTCTCCGCCGCTTCCGGACATACAGTTGCCGCCGAGTGGCCGCTCTGTCGCCTCCGATGACGCCGCGGACATTAAGGAAACCTGTTCGCTTCTCGCTTCAGACAGTGAGGAATGGTCCGGTTCTCACGCCTCCTCGGCCCGAGAATCCTCTGGGACCCGCGCTGGAATCGAGGAGGAATTAGTGCGCCTCCTCTCACAGGCCGTCGAACTCCTCGTGCTCGATTGGTCCCCTCCCCCCGAGCAGACCATCAACCGTATGGACGGCAGCTACTTCCGCCAGCGCTCGACTCCCGTCACTAAACGGGCCGCGCCCTTCCTGCCTGAACTGCACGCGGAACTCACGAAGTCCTGGAATGCCCCGCTCTCTGCTAGAACTCGCTCTGACTCTTCCGCCCCGCTTTGCGTTGTGGACGGAGCCGCAGAAAAGGGCTATCTCTCCATTCCCCCTGTAGAGGACCTGGTCGCCGCACATTTATGCCCGCCGTCCACGAGATGGCGCTCATCTCCTGTGCTTCCCTCTAAAGCCTGCAGAGCGACTTCAAGCTTTCACGCCCGCGCTTACTCAGCCGCCGGCCAAGCAGCCTCTGCACTTCACTCCATGTTCGAACTTCAGATACTACAGGGTGATTTACTTCGTGAATGGGATGAGAGCGGAAAAAAATCCCCCCACAGTCGCGGATTTGAGGAGCGCCACGGACATTGCCCTTCGCTCTACAAAATCTGCTGCTCAAGCCCTGGGGAAATGCATGGCCACCATTTGTGTGTCTGAAAGACATTTGTGGCTCACACTCGCCGACATGGGAGATTCTGAGCGCGCCGCCTTTCTCAACGCCCCGCTCTCTCCATCCGGCCTCTTCTGATCTGCTGTCACGGGTATCGTTGACCGTTTCTCCAAAGTGCAGAAAGCCTCCCAGGCCATGAATCTTTTTCTGCCTCGTCGCGCTAGCTCCTCTGCAGGCCGCTCACGTGACCAGCCTCCTGCACGAGCCCCACTCCAGCGCCCAGCTCAGCACAGTCAGGCTTCTCAGCGATGCCAGGGCGGCCGCCCTCGTTCTCGAAGTCTGCCTAGCACAGCTGAGGAAAAGACGGCACTCTCCCGCCGCGGCCGGACCGCCGTCAAAGTTTCGCCCTCTGTTAGTCCCCGCTCACGCGGCTACTACAGCAGTGTACCCCGCCATTACCAAGCCGGTCCCCTTTCCCGCTTGCATGAGCACAAACGCCGTTTTCACGGCGACCCAGAGAAATCTCAAAAAGAGCATAAAAGCCTCCTGTGTAGAAAATGTGCCCACAACACTGTGTTCACTCATACACAAAAGCATTTCAGTTCCCGGGTTTCTCACAGAGCCCACTCTCATAAAGCGGTTCCAACCCGCTCGAGTTTCAGAGTTCCACGAGTCCGTGTGCACGTCCCACCTCTGCTCACTCTGTTACACGGCCCTTAAACTCCTCTCTGAGTGTAAGTCCCGCTGTCATAAACACTTTGAGCGCGCTCACGCAGCCCGCTATGTGCAGCAACGGGGACCATGTAGCCATTCACCCCTTAGCGTTACGCTTCAAAGCGTGGGAAGCTATTCTGGGAATTTCCCAGTGGGTGCTAAACACAATAAGGCTAGGCTATCGCTTACAGTTTCACCGCCGCCCTCCACGTTTTCGAGCGCGGCTAGAAACTATTGTGAACCCAGAAGCACTGCTCCGTTCGGAGATAGCAAAACTATTGTGCAAAAGGGCTATAGAGAGAGTTCCTCTGTCTATGAGCGAGTCGGGGTTTTACGGCCGTTATTTTCTGGTTCCCAAGAAAGACGACAGCCTCAGACCAATCTTAGACCTCAGATTTCTGAACAAAGTTCTCATGAAGAGACCGTTCAAAATGCTCACTATCAGAAAACTCCTCGCGCATGTGCGCCAGGGGGACTGGTTCATTTCACTAGATCTGAAAGATGCTTACTTTCAGATTCAGATAAAATCCCTTCACAGGCCGTTCTTACGTTTCGCCTTCGAAGGCCAGGTTTATCAATACACCGTCCTTCCGTTCAGCCTATCCCTAGCACCCCGTACGATCACGAAGTGCTTGGATGCGGCGCTCGCCCCACTGCGGAGTCAGGGGCTGCGAATACTGAACTTTTTGGACGACTGGCTGATTTTGGCACAATCACAGAGAGAGCTACTGTCTCATCGTACAGTTCTCCTCGACCATCTGAAAGCTTTGGGCCTCTCTGTCAACTGGACAAAGAGCGCACTACAACCCAGTCAGACTATCTCCTTCTTGGGTATAGAGCTAGACTCGGTCACGATGACGGCTCATCTGTCAACACAGCGCGCGCGCCGTGTTCAGCGTCTCGCCGCATCTTTTCAGATGTACAGACTCACACCTCTGAAAACTTTTCAGAAGGCGTCGGGTTACATGGCCTCAGCCTCCGCGGTGCTCCAGCTGGGGTACTGCGCATGCGCCCGCTTTAGCTCTGGTTGAAGAGCCGTGTGTCTCACCGTGCGTGGACCACGGGCCGCCAGCTGATAAAAGTAACGCAGACCTGTATCACAGCTCTGCAGCCATGGACTGTGGCAGAATGGTTTCAGCGGGGCGTTTCCATGGGGACCCTTTCTCACCGAAAAGTCATCTCGACAGACGCATCCAACACGGGTTGGGGTGCGGTCTGCGAGGCCTTACCGGCCTTCGGCCCCTGGTCAGCTCAGGAGAGCCTCCTCCACATAAACTGTTTGGAGATGCGGGCGGTCGAGAACGCGCTCACGCGCTTTCTTCCGCACATTCACGGTCACCACGTGCTGATCCGTTCGGACAATATAGCCGTGGTCTCCTATCTAAACCGTCAGGGCGGAGTCAGATCCAGGAATCTCTTCCAGCTGACAGAACGCATCTTAGTTTGGTCTCAGTGTCACCTGATCTCGCTCAGAGCGACGCACGTGCCGGGTCATCTGAACGACGGTCCAGACAGTCTGTCCAGGAACCCCATTCCCCCCGGGGAATGGTCCCTGCACACTCTTACAGTCCAAAAGCTGTGGTGAATATTCGGTAGAGCAGAGGTGGACCTCTTCGCCTCAGAAGAGAACACCCACTGCCCAATGTTTTTCTCAAAGAGCGAGGACGCGCTAGCCCAGACCTGGCCCAGCCGCCCGCTTTATGCATTCCCTCCGGTTTCTCTGCTACCACAGGTGCTTCAGAGAATCAGGGAAACACGCCACTCGGTGCTCTTCATAGCCCCGCGTTGGGAGGGTCAGACTTGGTTTCCGGAGCTCACTCAGCTGTCACAGACAGCCCCGTGGCCCATTCCAATCAGAGCAGATCTCCTCTCCCAAGCTCGCGGCACGATCTGGCATCCCCACCCAGAGCGCTGGGCGCTACATGCGTGGGTGATCAACAACCACCCGTTGCTTTGCCAGAGGGAGTGTTAAACACGATCATACAGGCTAAAGCGGCTTCTACTAGAAGGCTCTATGCGTCTAAATGGTCTGTGTTCTCTAAATGGTGCACCGACAGAAACTTGGACCCACGGTTATGCGAGGTTCCTTCCTTGCTAGTTTTTCTCCAAGAGATGTTGGACAAGGGCAGGTCCCCGTCCACTCTCAAGGTGTATGTCGCAGCGTTCGTTGAACCGCGGCGCGGCCAGTCACTGGGCAAAGATGGCTTGGTCATCCGCTTCCTCAGGGGAGCTAGAAGGATGAACCCCCCACGCCCCCCTTCGGTGCCGATTTGGGACCTTTCCATAGCTCTCGAAGCTATGAAAGCCCCTCCATTCGAACCGCTAAACACGTGGACCTCAAATACCTCGTTCTCGCGTCAGTAAAACATGTGGGAGACCTTCACGCGCTGTCCATTAGCGCTTCCTGTCTCGAGTTTGGGCCCAATGACTCCTTAGTCGTTCTCAAACCTAGACATGGTTATGTCCCAAAAGCGATTGGTACCCCGTTCAGGGCACAAGTTATTTCCCTATCGGCTCTGCCTGCATCCGATAGCGAATCTGACTCTAATCTCCTGTGTCCGGTCAGGGCCCTGAGATTATACATTACTCGCACTGCTCCGGTCAGATGATCCGAGCAGCTTTTTGTTTCGTTCGGTGGGCGCACCAAGGGGTTGGCCGCCTCGAAACAGACTCTATCCAGATGGATAGTTGATGCCATTGCAGCCACATATGCATCAAAAGACCTGCCATGCCCTCTGGGCATCAGGGCTCATTCCACTAGAGGCATGGCCTCATCGTGGGCATGGTCCAGCGGAATTTCCATTCATGACATTTGTGTGGCAGCGGGATGGGCTTCCCCCTCCACCTTTGTCAGATTTTACAATCTGGAAGTTCCCGCCTTGCAGGCTAAACTACTAGCAGTCTAGTAGGTTACAGCTCTCCTGGTTGAGCTGCACTATAGGGAGTCATTTCACACAGACCGGTTTCGCTCTGTTCCTCTCTATCATGTGCTTATGTATTACACAATCTCCGGCCCGCTCTGCTGGCCTTTGTCACAGGTACATATAATTATTCCCCCTCATAAGGGTTCCCCGGGGTCTCCCCTGGGACTCATAGTGGATGCTTAGCACGCACGGCGTTGACCAGGTGTTCCCGTAGCGTAAGCTAGCTTACGCAATACGAGAGAACCTCTCGTAAGAGAATGAATCGGTTACCTAACGTAACCTCGGTTCTTTCTAGATGAGGGAACGAGTATTGCGTTCCTGGCCGTGCTTGTGCTCCTAGCGTTCTCGCTTCATTCTATGAAAACCAGAGTTTACAGCCTGGGGACGCTAATTTATACTCTCTGACCACGCCCGTTTCGGCGGGCTCTGACGCAATGAGAGCAGGTCAGACTCTCATTGGCCGAGAGTTCATTCGCGTCTCCTCATAGGCTTAAGCAGTTCTCTGTGAGCGAACCAATGAGCTGCTAGCTAGCCCGCTCATGGTCTGCTGCAGCTGAACTGCGTTGACAATGGATACAAAATTATAGGATAATTTTTTGGCTTCAAATTCTCAGAAAAGATGAATCTTTCACGTAGCGTAAGCTAGCTTACGCAATACTCGTTCCCTCATCTAGAGAGAACCGAGGTTACGTTAGGTAACCGATTCGCTTTACATGCAAGTCGCATTTAGGCTCTAGTTCACGCATACATGCGCCGCCATTTTGTCTCGAGATAAATCCAGTAGCACATGTACATTTAACTCCATAAACTTTATCATCCAATTACAATCAACATAAAATTCTTTTCACATGAGTATTTTCTCTCATTTCACTTCATGTGTCACTCATGTGTAATCCGATATATGAATCATTACTACTGCATGCGTATTAATAAAACAGTCTTTCTCAGTAGTAACCCATCAAAAATCAACATATACATGTTTGAAACAGTGTTTAACATCAGTTTCGACCAGTTTAATCCTGTTTGCTCACCTGTAGAATAATAACAGAAACACGGTGAGACAGGAGTAGCTACTGGCTGCAAGCTCCGGCAAAGTTTAATTAACTCTGAAGCACCCGGTGCAGTACCTTAATTCTACAGCGCTAAACACCCTCTACAGGAGACAATAAAGCAACACATTTTATTTACCCACAACAAAGAAGGTAACGATGAATTTAACCATCAATAAACGAATGTTGAAGGCACATACATTTATGAACAAAACAAAAATGTTAAAGGGGTGTCCTTTTTCCCCTCTTTTATTTTAATATATACATTTTCCACCATACTACAATAGTTTTCAACTAATTTATGATTAAGACGGGGCAATTAGCACTCCACTTCACATTGTCCAATGAAATTTGAGCTTGTTTGCCACAACATGATTAGTTAGGGTACAATTAATGACAAACATGCATCTGTGAATTATGTAGCTTTTTATTTATATATGTTTGTGTAACGTGATGAGGTTGAATTAAAGATGAGGCAGGATCCAACTGCAGCACACGCTTTAATTAACAAACTTTACAACAGGCAAGACTAGATACCGGACTCGGGAACAGGAACAACCAACATGACGTTAAACATTAGACAAGAACTCACAAGGACAAGGCTGAAACACAGGGCTTAAATAATCAGGGACACACGAGCTAGATAGGATAACAAGGGGGCGTGGTAAATGGGAAACACCTGGAACAACTAATGACAAGACAGGGAACCACTAAACATGACAGGACACAGAACCACATTGTAACAGTATGCTGTTAAGGCTAATATGTGGTGTTTTAATTTAATCGAAATATACTAGCAATCACTGAGAGAGCTATGCTCTGTGGTTCTCGGTTGCTTTTGTAAACAGACATGGTCACATGAATATGATACTACTGGCATAAACTCCTCGTATTTTATTTTTACTGTGAGCAGAATAAAAAAAAATAAAAAAAAATCTATCTCATTTTACAATCTAATGATAAACATGCAATGAGAGCTGTGGTTGCATGTATTCAGGAAATTCAAATAATTTCTTGACATTATATAAGGGTAAAACTGAAGTGATTCTGTTGACATAGTGATGCTTTTACTGCCAGTAATTATGACCTTGGTTATCTAACTCAATGGTTCACCCCATGTGCAGAAATCTTAGACTTTTGATTTGATTCTGTTCTAAGTTTTATAAGCTGATAAATGTGGTGATTAACTTTGGTTCTTAAATTATTACATAATCTTGCACCAGTCAATCTCGCTGAGTTGGTGCATCCACACAAACCATCGCGACCACTCAGATTGTCCAAGTCAAAACTCCATTTGACTTGACTTGGACAAAAACTACGATAAAACCTGTTGGAAAGCATCTTTTGCAGCGATTTTTGTGTGAGCATATCAGTGAACACCCCTGACCACTCGGTGAGTTTCACGTCTTTGTAAACTAAAGTTTAATGCGTTTTAGGAAGGATTGTTTCTGTGCACCAATGCAACCGGTTTAACACTCTGAACAAGCTCCCTGTAGCCTTCCAAACAGCACCTTCTCTTTCTGTTTTTTTTTTTTAAATATGCTTAAATCCTATTTGAACAGATGCTGTTAGTCTAAAATTTGTCAAATAGTTGTATTATATTGCTTTGTAAATTTTTTATATTTCATTTATTTGGTTTTATCTTATTCTATGTACAGCGCTTTAGGCAACCCATGGTCTTTTTTAAATGTGCTTTATTACGGTGGCCGAGAGAGCTCAGCGTGCTGCAACTGAAGAAAACACATGCAAATAGAAAAACACCCGCAAATTAAGAAAACATCTTCATCAGTTTTACAACACAACCAAATACAGAAACGTGCTGCAAATAGAACAGACCACAACGGAAATGTTTCCAGGGGACCCCAATAATTGACGAACCCGCCTGAAACTTCTATTTAATTTTTTTTTTTTTTTTGCAAAACATGCAGAGATTACATTTTTATGACATACAACTTTGTATACAATATACAAAATGTATTAACAATATGTTCAGTGTCATCAGAATACAATCGAGAAAAGAAGAGTTAACCAAGAGAAACAAACAAAATGAAACTTAAAAAAGATAGAGAAAATATCATGAGGGTAAGATAATCTATACATCAGTTACATTGTACAATTTTTTGTCATGTTATGTTTAAATAAGTTTAAATAGGTAAGAAGAAGGTAAGAATAATTGGCTTAAGAACAAGTAAGAAGAATAACAGGTAAGAAGAATAACAGGTTAGAATAACCTTAATAACAGGTAAGAATCGGTAAGAAATGTTAGGTAATGCTGGGTCCAAAGATAAGACGGCAAGTTTTAAAGTTGAGACACTCACACAGATATATTTAACCCATAGTTTAAAACCCTTTTTGTATAAAATATATATTTATTTGCAACAGTTATGTTAACAGCAATCATAAGCAATTTCAGTCTTAAAAACATGTATTCAGCTGATGTACCGTGCTGGGTTGTCATATGAACATCCCAGTTGAAAATAATGAGGAAATTACGTTGTCTTTCAAAAAAAAAAAAGAAAAAAAAAGTGCATTCCAAACAGCTACATGATGGCACACACGTGCCCTGCTCACTCCAAAGTCCCCACTTCAAGGGCTCTGCCCTTCGAAGGGAGTAGGGCATATAGGTCCCCCTGGAAACCTTTCCGTTGTGGTCTGTGCATTTGGTTGTGTTGTGAAATTTTGCAGCACGTTTCTGTATTTGGTTGTGTTGTGAGTATTTGGAGCACATGTGTGTTGTAAAACTGATGAAGATGTTTTCTTAATTTTCTATTTGCATGTGTTCAGTTGCAGCACGTTGCGCTCTCTCGGCCACCGTACTTTATAAATAAATAAAGGAAGAAAGAAAGTGTCTGGGTTCTGCCCTGACAGGCTTGTCTGTGTTGTCTTTGTTTCATGTCTCTATGGGTGCTTCTCAATACTCAAATTGATGCTTCCTCACTTCCTCGCTCCTCCGTCCTCCATCCCGTGACCCGGAAACCGAATGAATTCAGCCATCTTAAAGGACATCTCAATTCTCTAATTGTACAGCGAGGAGGCGAGGAACCAGGAGTAAGGAAGCTTCCAGAGGAGTTATGAGCGAAGATGCACAGGTGTATCCTATAGTATGCGGAAGTCTCTCTTGTCGAGAAACCTGACACACGTATAAAATCTCCTTCCCCTGCACATATGTCACAATAATTTTAATTTATGCTTTACCTTTGCAGTTTAAATGAACCATATCACACAAATATCAACAGGGCATCTTGATTTATCTTTATTATTTATTAATTTCTTAAATAACCAAACTTTAGCAACATATGGGCAGATCCTTTGAGCGCAGCTGATGACACTATGAAGTGACGCTCGAGTGATCAAGAATATTCCAATATACAAATAAGCTTTCCTTCGACTCTGTCCTCATTTTCTTTCCTTGCATTCTTCCCTCGCATCCTACTGGGGGTGGAGCTGAGAAGCGAGGAAAGGAAGTGAGGAAAGGAAACGAGGATGCACCATAGACAGTAAAAGAAATGGACACAGCGACCCCGTTGATTTCAACGGAGAGAGTTGAAGCCCAACATGGGCACTCACTTCCTGATAGCCAAGCGTTCTGCGCAGGCTCAAACTGAACTTGACGACGTAGTTGTCACGTGAGCAACCGTTCTGACCTTCTAGTAGCTGTGCCGGAACAAATCTGAATTGAAATCTGAAACAAATCTGTTGTTGAAATATTTTGTCCCGTTGCTTTTATGAACTCTCTATCTATGGGCTTCTCCCTTGACTTTATGCCTCCATGTCCACCCGATTGCCTCATAGACAGTAAACGATTGCCTACGAGCTTCTACTTCTGTCTATACGGTAATTTCTCTACTGTGCGACAGAGCGTCCCGTGGTTATGACGCAATCGTTAGCCTATTTTTACAAGAATGGCTTCTAGGGGACCATAACGTAAGATACAAAGTAATGGAGCCTTTTATCCATTGTCCCGTTTCTTGAGAAATAAATAATGGACAAATGGAGTCTTTGGACGCCTCAGATGTAAAGTTATTCGCTGTCAAAGTGACGCCAAAATGAATGGGAGTCAATGGGATGCTAAAAGCAGGTGATGGCCAGCTACAATGGCGGCCCCCGGAGGCAGCTTCAACTTCCGGCTGATGGATTACCCCCTTGGGATGCACAAATAAGAATTGAGAAGCACCCTTCCTCTACACCTTTAGCTAACAACATATGGACTACATCGCCATCTCCTGACAAGTACACAAACACAACATTCCAGAGATGAGAAGCACCCTATGTTTATGTTGTGTGTCAGCACATGGCTTTGTCTTTGTTTTTGTTTGCCATGTGCTCCTCTTGTTCCGCCTTTTCCCATTACCACGCCCCTTGTTTAGTCCATAGGCTTGTTTGACTTGAACCGGCGCTGCACAGACCGATCGGTTTATGACACCAAAGTACCGCGAGAGCGATTGAAAAGCATAGTCTGCTCTCTAATCGCTCTCGCGGTATTTTGATGTCATTCACCGATCGGTCTGTCCAGCGCCGGTTCAAGTCAAACAAGCCTATTGTCTAGTCCTTGTTTGCTTGGTTGTGTTCACCTGATCCTCATGTGCATTCATTGTGTTCATGCATTTCTCACTTATCTAGTCAGTCAGTGATTTAGTTTCTTTGTCAGTTCTAGCTTTGTATTGGTAACACTTTATAATAACTGCACGCTATTAATCATTAGTTAAGCATTAGTAAACAGTTAATTCCTCATTTATAAAGCATTAATAGACATTAATAAGCAGTTTATAAATACAGCTATAAATGCTTTATTCTTGATTTAAAAGCATATCTAAAACATGTTTAATAGTATTTTCATACTTTATTAATGATCAACTTATCATTTCTAAATGAAGTATTGCATTATTTACAAACCAGTTATTTAGGAGTTGTCAGTGGTTCATAAGATCACTTAGAAAGTGTAAGTAAATGTAGTAAATTCAGGTAGTTATAAAGCATTTAGTAGTGGTCAGTTAACTATTTTGTGAGCTCATCTAAAGTGAGGACTATTCATGCATTGTAAAGCATTTATAAAGGAGATTTAAAGGTTCATTTATCTTATAAACAGAAAAAAGAAACAAACACAAGTGATCACACACCGTGATACAGAACATAGAAATATTTAAATCTCATTTGTAAATGCTTTATAAGGCATGAATAGTCCTCACTTTAGATGAGCTCACAGAAATAGTTTACTGACCACTATTAAAGGTGAACTAAGTAACTTTTTTACCTTAACCGAACAGCTTTGGAGTCATTGTAATGTTTATATTACTGATTTCGTGTTGAATGGTGGTCGTCTCGCACCCCCCTGGTGCCTGTGAGCCGCAAAACCACCCTTGCAACTTTGGGCCGGCGAGCCGCCGGCCTGAGTGTTAGGTAGTATCGTGTGATATCAGGTCTCGCGAGGTAACGAATTGCTTTACGGGAAAAAAACAGATCTGATAAAATGAGCATCAAACAGAAATAACCCGGCGCCGTATACATGTGGTGTTGGGCGCGCGCAGCTCTTAAAGGGGCCATACCTTATTTTCACTCGTTACAGCGTCCATCCTACTGAACAGGTACCGGTGTACAGGGGGAGGGGATCCGGCCGTGAGTGCGAGCCATCTCTGCGTGAGTGCTATTCACGACAGTACAAGTGCTCCACTGCGACTCAAGGGGTCGCTGTTTGACAAAAACGGAATTCTTACTGAGTGCTGCTTTAAATGCTTTATAACTACCCAAATTAACCATGAATTACAGTAGAAATACATGTTAATAAAGCATTTACTAACACACTAAGTAACTAGTACTATATGTCTGAATAATAAGATGTATGAATGTACATTTAAATATTTTATTAATCATTTACTTACACTTTCTAAGTGATCTTATGAACCACTGACAACTCTTAAATAACTGGTTTATAAATAATGCTATACTTCATTTAGAAATGATAAGTTGATCATTAATAAAGTATGAAAATACAATTATTAAACACATTATAGATATGCTTTTAAATCAAGAATAAAGCATTTATAGCTGTATTTATAAACTGCTTATTAATGTCTATTAATGCTTTATAAATGATTAATTAACTGTTTACTAATGCTTAACTAATGATTAATAGCGTGCAGTTATTATAAAGTGTTACCTTGTATGTATTTTTTTCCTTGGATTTTTTTCTCTTTTTTTTTCTTTTTTTTTAGTCCAGTCAAGGTCTAGTCTTTATTTTGCTCTAGTTCCCCAAAGCTTTATTTTTGGTTTCTCTTGTTTTTTTTGTTTTGTTTTATCATTAACTAATCTTTTATTTCTTTTCTCTTTAGCCTCCCTGCATGCTTGCAGTCTTGTTTTATTTCTTTGTTTGCTAGTTCCAGTTATTAATTTATAAAATATTTTTTATTTTTTATTTTACCTATTTAGTTTCTTATTTTGTTTTCTGGTGTTCTAGTTTTGCCAGTTTTGATTTTGCTCTTGTTTTTTGTTATCTCTTGTTGTCTTGTCTTGAGTCTTCCTCTTGTGTGTTGGTTCCTCCCTGAGAATCCCTGCCTGCTGGTTCCTTCTGCCTGGCAGTTAGACTGGTTCCGAGTCTGTGAGCAGAAAATATCAGATCTCTGCTTCATGGTGCCTTGCCCTGTCTTCACCACAACCATCTCCCTGGCCCGCCCACGTCCACCGCAGTTCTTCGACCTGTTGTCCTCCGGAGTTGGTTCCAGCAGTCCCCCACAGATGTCCTGTCACTGTTTTTTCGTTGGCCATTTTGTTTGGACTGTTCCTGCCTCACCCTTTCTTGTGCTGTACTATGTTAATAAACATCAACCTTGCTTATTCTGTATCTGGGTCCTCCCTCTCAGAACTCCTGACAGAAAGAAAAAAAAGAAAGAAATAAAGTCTTAGACTGTCTGGAATCACACCCTAAACAGTTAAATTACTTTAAGTTCTGTCCACAGCAGTGGGCATCATGCATCAGAGAGTTTACCTAATGCTGCCTAACTTACTTAAATCTAACACAGCCATTCAGAAAAAAAAAGTAGAACACTTCTTTTGGATTTGTAGAAAACACTAGGTAACGCTTTAGATTACAGTAATTAAGTAATTAAGACAAATTTACAGAGTAACTTTTGGTAATTAGAGTGTACACAAAGTACTTACATGTAAGTATAAGGGTACAATATGTAAAGTTTGGGGAATAAAGGACCGGGAGAACTAAAAATATATACTGTATATAACTAAGGGGTACTTATTCTACTATTATGATACAACAATCTTACATTTGGGAGCAATTTAGCGAGAACATGCGTACCTTTTTGTAATAATGGTGTACCAATACAGATTGTATAGGCTTTTTTTAAAAATTACAGGGTACATATCTATGTATTTAAACAGTTGTTTTTTTGTTTGTTTGTTTTTGTAGCAAAAGTGCAGATGTTTAAGTTTGGGCTTACATGTTTCAAGGGAAAAGTAAAGCTAAAACTATTGCATTTTTTTTAAATACTGGGAAATATACTTTTGTTCCATGTAGTTACAGGGTAAGTGGTGCTTGTTACCCTCTTGTTTTATGTAGTTACAGGGTAGTGTGACATTGCGGGCTGTAAATTAAAGTGGTGTTTGTTACCCTCTTGGTCCATGTAGTTACGGTTAGTACAATAAAAATACATACAATCTAATATCACTGACTCAGAAACCTTTATTTGAAAATCAACTTATTACAGTTAGCCTGAAGAGATAGTCTACAGTTTAAAAAGTTTAAAATATTGTTATTTTTCTTACAAACACTTATTGTTTCCCCTCAGAAGACATTGATCCATCCATTGGGGTCGTATGGATTACTACTGTTATTGCAGTATGTGCTGTTTGATGCTCCACCTTTTAGGAACACATGAGCTTGCATTATAAGTGTTCTGAATTAAGTTGTTTTTCAAATAAAGGTTTTCGAGTCAATGATATAAGATTGTGTATTTATTTTTATTGTACTTACCCTGTAACTACATGAAACAAGAGGGTAACAAGCACCACTAATGAAACAAGAGTATCTTTCCCCAATATTTAAGGAAAAGTTGCAATAGTTTTAGTTGTCAGTGCACTTTTGTTAAAAAGATTACTGTATAAATGCATAGATATGTACCCTATAATAAAAAAAAAAAAAGCCTATACACAATATGCATTGGTACACCATTCCCAGCTAGAAATTTTACGTTCCCAGAACGTTCTGAGAACGTCCCCGCTGGTGTCAAGGACGTTGCCTGGTAACGTTCCCACAACGTTCCTAGACAGTCACGATCTGGAGTTCTTTAAAGGGTTTGTGGACGTTATTTGGAGGACCTTCAGGGAACATTCAGGATGTTCTGGGAACGTTTAGAGGACAAAAAGTGGTGTAGCCTTTACCAAATAATAGGAAAAATTTACAATAAAAGAAAAGAGACAAAAATAATACAAACATATTCTAAAGACCCTCGCATTGAACTTTATGCCGCTTAGATTTCGTGAGGAGACCCTGCAGGCTATGTAAACTAGAGTTAAAATAAGCAAATTGTAATAGGCCTAGCGCTTACGTTAGCTTGTTTATCTAAAAAAAAGCCAATATAGCCTGACCATCTACGCGAGAATGGTTCATTAAAATAATTTACATGATAATCACATTGGCTTTTTCTGGCTCGCTGTCGCTGAAGAAAACAGGAAAAAGACCGCCGTCAGGTGTCCATCCGAGAAGGGTCCAGCCCGCAGACAAACCAGATAAACGTGACAGAAGTTGACGGAAGTTGAACCTCGGTTCGTCCCACGTCACCGCGCACAAAACGTGATGTATATGAGAATGTTCTCATTAAGTTAGTCACAAAACGTTCTCATTTGGTCAACAGAGAACCATATGGGAACGTCCTTATTATGTCCTCTTTGTAATGTTGCTATGTGACCATAAAATAACCAATATGGAACGTTCCCCTAAAGTCACATAAAGAACGTCATTGTATGACCAACTTAGACCCATATGAGAACGTTTTGATTACATCCTCTTTGAACCGTTGTTGTGTGACTATAAGATTACCCTTACGGAACGTCCCCCTAAAGTCATATAAGGAACGTTATAATATGACCAACTTAGAAGCATATGCGAACGCTCTGATTATGTCCTCTTTGTAACGTTGGTGTGTGACCATAAAATAACCAATATGGAATGTCGCCCTAAAGTCCTATTAGAGAGGTTATTTTTATGACCAACTTAGACCCATATTAGAATGTTCTTATTAAGTTAGTCACAAAATGTTCTCATATGGTCAACACAGAACCATATGGGAACGTCCTTATTATGTCCCCTTTGTAATGTTGTTATGTGACCATAAAATAACTAATATGGAATGTTCCCCTAAACTCACATAAAGAACGTCATTGTATGACCAACTTAGACCCATATGAGAACGTTTTGATTACATCCTCTCTGTAACGTTGTTATTTGACCATAAGATTACCCTTACGGAACGGCCCCCTAAAGTCCTATAAGGAATGTAATAATAGGACCAACTTAGACCCATATGAGAACGTTTTGATTACGTCCTCTTTGTAACGTTGTTATGTGACCATAAGATTACCATTACGGAACGTCCCCCTAAAGTCCTATAAGGAACGTTATAATAGGACCAACTTAGACCCATATGAGAACGTTTTGATTACGTCCTCTTTGTAACGTTGTTATGTGACCATAAGATTACCCTTACGGAACGTCCCCCTAAAGTCCTATAAGGAATGTAATAATAGGACCAACTTAGACCCATATGAGAACGTTTTGATTACGTCCTCTTTGTAACGTTGTTATGTGACCATAAGATTACCCTTACGGAACGTCCCCCTAAAGTCCTATAAGGAACGTTATAATAGGACCAACTTAGACCCATATGAGAACGTTTTGATTACGTCCTCTTTGTAACGTTGTTATGTGACCATAAGATTACCATTACGGAACGCCCCCCTAAAGTCATTTAAGGAACGTTGAACTCCAGCACTTTCATTACCAAAAGAGGACGTTTCAGGAACGTCCCTAATGTTCTGTAAAGGTTCGGAATGTTCGTCACCTTTAGAGAACTTTTAGGAAACGTTACCCATGGTCGCGGGAACACCTGGGTTATTACAAAAAGGCACGCATTGTATGTTCTTGCTAAATTGCTCCCAAATGTAAGATTGTTGTATCATAATAGTAGATTAAGTTCCCCTTAGTTATATAATACTTCCAGTAGCCTATAAATAATTTGTTAATTCTCCTGGTTGTTACCCCTTTATTTCCCAAACTTTACATATTGTTCCCTTATACATGTAAGTACTTTATAGGTACACTATAATTACGAAAGTTACACTGTAAAATCGCTTACGCAGTACTTTCCGGGCTGTAATCTAAAGCGTTACCAAACACTAACATAGACTTATAGAGAAGTTCCTGACAAAAAAGGAATTTCAGCCCTTAGCTGAGCACCAATACTCAAACACTACCCACTTCCAAAGCTATGCCACACATCTCCTAGTTCTTGGTCCTCCACCCTCAGTAGCTGCTGTTTCCTGTACCTCTTTGTCTAAGGGAAGTTCTAAAATAAGCATTGGAGTAGCTGGATACACATCTCTTTCTCATCACTTTAGTGCTCCGCTCTAAAGCAACACTCTGGTTTTCTGGTTGTTTTTGTAATTAGAGAAGAACTACACCATGGTTAGAAGGATTTCATTCTTCATCTGTTCCTGTATCCTCCTCCACTGGACAGGTAAATAAGCTTTTCCTTTATAGCATGCTGTAAAGATTAGTGGGTGTTTTGAAGTGCCAGGGTGGTTTTGAGTTTGATCACAGCTTTTTATATGATGATGTACATACAGGGTCTCTGAATTATGGTCTTTCTTTATAAAAGTTGCAAAGGATTTGACATTGTATATAAAACTACTTAATAGATATTATAACATTTTGTACATGATACAAAGTTTGTTGTGCTAATGCTGAGCAGGGTTCATAATATGTTTCACATTATTTATCCATGTTAAATTTAGTTATTGATTTAATATAAAAACGAATTTAATCTTAATCAAACCTTCTCACTTAATTACCCCCTTTAAATGAATCTGCATTTTATTTGTTAGGCCTGAATCAGACACAGCATTCACAGAACTGTGACATAAGCATTAGACAATGTTACTGAATCTAAATATGTATGGATTTGTATGCATATACCATGCCAACCTAAAAGAAAACTGATTACTAGGGTGCTTCTTATTTCTAGTTTGTGCATCCTTGTTTCCTTTCTTTGTTGCGACTCAGCTCAACCCCCATTAGCATGCAACATGATCACAGCAACATGCTCTGTAGCAGGGGCGCGGTAAGATGTTTTAGGTTAGGTTTTTTTTTTTTACATTATTGATACTGCTTGCAATCGTAATGCAATGGACCGGTCTACGGGACGTAAATTAAGCAGCTTTACAGTGATAAACAGGAAAATACATAAGGAATTCTGTTTCCTTTATAGTATCGGTATTTTCCTGTTTATCACTGATAAACAGGAAAATACATAAGGAATTCTGTTTCCTTTATAGTATCGGTATTTTCCTGTTTATCACTGTAAAGCTGCATTACGATTGCAAGCAGTATCAATAATGTAAAAAAAAAAAAAAAACTAACCTAAAACATCTTACCGCGCCCCTGCTACAGAGCATGTTGCTGTGATCACATCTTTAAAGGGACTTCGTTTTGCATGCAGTGGCCACAGAATCATCACTCATGTGAATGTGCACAAACGTTTTTTTTAACTAAATCACAAACACATAATAGTCTAAACACACAATCATGCATACATGACTAAAATGGTAAGTGAATGAATGAAACCAAAACAGAAACAGAAGAATAAAGCTATGGAAACGTAAGAGTCAGGTAACCACGTGAAAAAACCCCCCATAAATTTCTTGATTTAAAGCACCTTGGCAACAAGGGGTCTACAGATTACACTAAGCATATGTTTAGTTGATTAATGGTTCGATAGTTCAATGGCAGTGAAGATGCATTCAGGTTCTTCCGGGATGAGTGAAGAATGGCAAACTTCAGTCTGACTTGGTTGTTATTGGGAGAGTGCTCTCTCCCAGGTGGAAAGTTGCAACATTGCTTGTACTCTGTGGCCCCGCCAATGCGGGAAGGTTGCAGTCTGACCGGATGTCTCCAGCCTTTTCCACAAAAACAGCAACAAGAAGAGCGCAGAGCCAAGGTCACTGGGGTTAGAGGCCCTTTTACCTTTTGCAGTCACACCTCTAAAATTGTGTTGACCAATAACAATGGGTATAATTTTAGGCAGGAAAAGTTCCTTTGTTTGGAAGATGACTTATTTGCATGATCAGAGTGGGCTGGCAGTTTTGCATCTCTTTATACTCTTATTAATATAACAAGAGTATCGTTGAAGCTATAAAGACGTGGTATAGCCCAGTTTTCAAGAACATTTTAATAGGAAGCATGATATAGATGAGGTTATATTAACTAGTGGTTCAATCATAAAGCATGCATACAACAGTATACAATACAAAGACATACAAGATACACACACTGTTCTGGGGATATACATGTTCATTCATAGAAAGGTTTGTCTATGAATTAATGGAAAGACGTCCTTTTTATGGGCCCTATGTGCATCAGCTGTTCAGCCTCGCAGCGCAGGTATATAATCAGCAGCAGGTGCAATTGAACTTCAGTTTTTTGCTGAGGAGCCAAGCATGAATAAGCTGGCCGCTCCGGCGGGCAGCAGCAGATGTGGCGACGGGACGTACGTCTCCGTTCCCTCCTTCAGGGAACAAGGGTTACCATATGTAACCGAGACGGTCCCTATCAGTCGGTCACTCTCACGTACGTCGTGATCGACGAATAGGATTCCCTACCAAAGCGCCACAGCTGCTGCACCCCATCCAGCTCCGCAAGCCTCTACCCCTTCTTGCCCGGAAGGACGATAGGAGGAGGCTTACACAGAGTGTATCTGTCACTGTTGTTCCGTGATAACCCATACAGTGAGATTATTGGATAACACTGGGAAAGCTTGCCCTTCTGTTAGGAAGGAGAACGCTGCAGAAGCCACTTTCTTCAAGGAGTTATCTAGGGAATACATATGGACTAGCCCGAAGGCTGTACTACATATGAAATAGTGGGTGACTTAGCCCAAGGGAAAGACACGGGCTTCCGTTAGGAGCAGCGGTGGAGAATATGGGATCCCCGTAGGGTCACACATATGGGACCCAGCCTAGAACTGGTTCTCAAGGATTCAGTGGATAAAGGCCTGGCACCGGACGCTCCGCCACGTCCGGGCCGAGGGTGTTTGGAGGACTCAACAGGTTTTTCACTCTCAAGAAATAAGGGTGCAAAGTAGGATGCAGCAAGCTGACAGAGCCGGACCTCTCAGTGCTTCTACCCGTTTAGGGTGAGAACACAGGAGGAGACCGGCTCTACACGTAGGCTATAATATCTAGCGAACGTGTTAGGTGTCGCCCAGCCCGCAGCTCTACAGATGTCTGTCAGCGAGGAGCCACTTGCCAGCGCCCAGGAGGATGCAACGCCTCTCGTGGAGTGTGCATGCAACTTGAGCGGGCAGGGCACACCTTGTGCTTGGTAAGCCAAGGCGATGGCATCCACTATCCAGTGGGCCATCCTCTGCTTAAACATAGCCATTATGTTAAGAGAGTGTTTTAAGTTCTAGTATGACCCACTAGCAGTTAATCAGGGGCAGTCAGTGTTACTTTTCGGTTTCAAAATAGGCCAATCTATGTTTTTATGTAACTGATTTAAAAAAGCTATGAACAGTCTTAAAGAAAAAAAAATGTCTGTCTAACTTGTAAGTCTATTCTTAGTGGTTTATGCAACCAGCCTCTGGTCTCCTTAGCGTTCACATTGGCATTTTAACACCAAACCTAAAGGCATAGGGAAATGTTCAAAACCTGATTGATCGGCTTTTGTTACATATATTTCATGATGGAACTTACCAAACATCCAAAACAATGCTGTGTGCTAGGATAAATGCGCTTGTTGTATGCGCATAGCCTACACATGATAGTATTTTGACCAGCTAAGAACTTGTGAATAGCTTATAAAATGTGTAAAGGAGTCAAAACAGCAGCAGTAATCCCTCCGTCACACACACAAACAAAGATCTGCTGTGAGGAGACGTGGTTCTGATGCGTGTAACGAACTGTGGTGGGCAAAATCGTGACTATGACGAGAAAAAACAGGTATGCCTGAGCATTCTGTCCTTTTTAGGGTCGCATCTTGTGACATCATGTCCCGTCTTTGGTCCGTGTTGTGTTCATATTTCATTCGAACCGCGCCAGATTTTTGGTGTGCACCAGGGTTCGGATGGTAGCGTTCACACTGATTCAAATTAATCGATTTAACAAAGCAATCGCTCCAGGGTTTGTTTTAATCGAACCAAACATGCCGAGTGTGAACACACCCTTAGACTGGAAATATAATGAGCATATTTGCAAAAATAATGTCAAACTAAAAGAAAGGTTCAATTCTACTGGGGTTCCTTTGTGATGAATATAGATTGGAGAAGTGCATGGCTTCTACCAGACAATTTTGTTTTTCTAATGGCAAGTTCACACTGCACGATTTTAGCCCCGATTCTAACTCGCCGACAGATTTTGTGAAATCGCTGAAAAATGACTGAAATCGGAGGCAAATTTGTGCACGTTTGTGCGAGTGACAGTCACACAGTGTGCATTATCAAAGACGCGATCTGAAAGAATCAACAATGCGTCACCGAAGCCCGGCCGTGAGATATGGCATGCTAAATATCTGGACCTGTCTGCGATACAATATCCTACTGTGTGAAATGTGTTGACTAAAAATTGCATCGGTGATGACCTACAGCCAATGAGAGAGCAAGTTACAGGGCAGCGGGAAGTTCAGGGAGGAGTTATAGACCAGAATATCAGCAAGCATGTCTTCGATCCCGAAAAAGGCTCCTTCTATTTGGACACAAGAAATGGAGGAAAGTTTAGTCGAACTTTGGCAGGAGCACCTTTGTCTATTTGATGTTTCAATAATAACAATTCCAGTCTCGCTCGAGAATTCCCGTCTCGTGTGATCTTGTTTTATTTCCAATGACTTCTTGCGTTTGGTTGTGAAACGTATTTTGCGGACCAGGCAGAGTTGTCTGCGATTCTTCCTTTTGTAAAGTCATGCAATCTGCAAGACCATAATGCAATGTGCACACAGCAGCAACTGAATGCTACTCCAGATAGTCGTGCAGTGTGAAAAGAACAGCGATCTGACGACTTTGAAAATCGTGCAATGTGAACTCGGCATTATAAGTCCATTTTAAAACCCTTCATAAAATTGATCCTAATTCTTCAATTTCTAAATATTCTGATGTTGATGTGACATTTTCATTCTGTGGTGTATTGGAAGAAACAGCTGCATACTTATTTTTTGGCTGTTACAAAACAAATAAATACTGAGCTGGTTTAAGCTCTTTCATTTTCAGCCCTTTAGTACGGTGGCCGGGGGAGCTCAACACACTGCAACTAAAGAGAACACATGCATATAGAAAAAACACCCCAAAATTAAAAAAAAGATCTTCATCAGCTTTACAACACACGTGTGCTCCAAATACTCACAACACAACCAAATACAGAAACGCGCTACAAATAGCACAGACCACACCGGAAATGTTTCCAGGGGACCCCAATAAGTGACGAACCTGGCTGGGACACGCTTATAGCTGTAAGTCTACTTTGTTATTTATTTTACTTTTTTTTTTTTTGCAAAAAATACAGAGATGACATGTTTATGACATACAACTTTGTATACAATATACAGAATCTATTAACAATATATTTAATGTCATCAGAATACAAATGAGAAAAGAAGAGTTAACAATGAGCTGGAAAAAAAAGATAGAGAAAAAGAACATGAGGGTAAGATATTAATCTATACATCAGTTACATTGTAAACATTTTGTCATGTTATGTTTAAATAAGTTTCATAAGAAATGTTGGGTTATAATAATTGGTAATAATTATTATACAGGTAATAATTGGATTAAGGACAGGTAAGAATAGTAACAGGTAAGAATAATAACAGGCAAGAATAATAACAGGTAAGAATAACCTTAATAACAGGTAAGGATAGGTAAGAAATGTTAGGTAATGCAGGGTCCAAAGATAAGACGGCAAGTTTTAAAGTTGAGACACTCACACACAGATATATAACACATATTAAAAATAAAAATAAATAAAAATTATAAAATATTTATTTGCAACAGTTATGTTAACAGCAATAATAAGACATGTCTGTCGTAAGAACAGCTATTCAGCTGATGATGCTGCATTGTCATGGGAACATCCCAGGTGAAAATAACGAGGAAATTACGTTGTCTTTCTTTGCTCCCTTCACCAAGTGCGTTCCAAACTGCTACATGATGGCACACACGTGCCCTGCTCACTCCAACGTCCCCACTTCAAGGGCTCTGTAGTAGGGCGTAGGGATGCTCACGAGCAAAAAGCATGTCCCAGGCGGGTTCGTCACTTATTGGGGTCCCCTGGAAACATTTCCGTTGTGGTCTGTGCTATTTGCAGCACGTTTCTGTATTTGGTTGTGTTGTGAGTATTTGGAGCACAAGTGTGTTGTAAAACTGTTGAAGATGTTTTATTAAATTGCAGGTGTTTTTCTATGTGTATGTGTTTTCTTCAGTTACAGCGCGTTGAGCTCTCTCGGCCACCGTACAGTTAATTACTCCTTTGCCCTATCAAAGATATTATTTTTATGCAAACCCTGATCATTTATAAAGATGTGATTTAATTTTGAAAGGAGCTGAACTTAACTAGTGAGAGTATATGTCTAGATTTGTGCATGCTGTGTGTTGTTTAGCAGACAGGACAGCACAGCAAGTGTCAGCTTTTCTTTTAGCTGTTAAGAGTCAGAAGTCAAGCAAGGGGTCACAAAATCAGACAGAGTGAGGGCAGAAACTGTGTTTGGCCAGGACAGGAAATGTCAGCAGAAAGGTCCCACACAATCCCCCATCAGACAGATGTCTGACAGAGGAAGCTTTTCAAAAAGTCTAATCATGTATATCATCAGAGTATAATGTATTACTGGGTAAACCGATGTGAAGCTGCATGCCATACTGAAAGCAAGTAACAATTATATCTGCTAACTGCAAATATCTGTAACTGCTCAGAAACCCACACAGATGTAAACCCACACACTGAAAGGCATGAAAAAATGTTCTGTTGAAGTATGTTTTTACAATGCTTATCTTGCATGTTCAATAAATGGTGACAGTGACCATAAGACTTGGTTTATATTTGTTTTATGCATGGTGCAGATAATGCTTCTTCTGAGGCACCTGTTTCTTCATGTAAGTCTAAGTTTGTTTTGTTTTATGATTTAAAAAAGTGAAGGCAACACCTTATTTTGTGTAGAAGAAATGCTAAAACATCTTCATGCTTTTCCTGTTCTTCCTATTTTTTCTCCAGGAATGACCTTTGTGAAAAAGAAGTGTACTTAATTCTATTGGATGTGCACTTGAAGTGTGCTTCAAGTCTTAAAAGTATATAAATGACTATAAATTCCTTTGTTTGAGGTGTACCATTAAGCTTACATGATAAAATGTTAGTAATACGTATAACTCAGTCATTTATTTATTTGCCAAACGACGGTAATTTCTTACAAATCTGCCACTCAGTTCCGGGTAAGCTGATTCACAGCAGTTATTGTTATGTGTCGTCGTCACTGTCCCGCGTTCTCATTGTTGGTTTGCTGGCATATGGGGGATTTAATGTACTAAATCAAGAGGAGAAAAAAGTCATAACTGAAACTATTTTCATAATATTTCATTTTCTTCACAGGGACATTTATTTTTAACGAAAACTTAAATAAACTGTTAAAGACAGACCTAAGCAGACCTGTAACTATCCGAGGCTGTTAATCATATTCTATGCGTTTGTTAAAGTCATAAATTTGCATTAGCTATTTCAACTTATTTTTCAAATAATAATTATATTTGTATTATACTTAGTTATTCTAATGATGTTTTACTTATATTTTACTTATAATAGGCTACTAATATTTATTATATTATACTTAATTTTTTACTTAATTATAGGCTACTTCATTTTTAATTCTTAATAAATAAATAAGATGCCTGCCTGCCGATGCGCCGTAACCTTTAAAGGTGACGCATGTAATTTCTGCGACATTAGTGCCACCTAGCGGAATTACAAAAATACGGCACATTTTGTAAAGCCCCCTTTCGCGCGTTACGCCTGACTCAACTAGACAGCTTTTACTGGTGCTTATGAATGCATCAACTGCTTTCATTAAATGGTCAAATATAGGAAACATTTAGCTGTGTTGCCATGTGTTACAAGATTAAGCAACTGAGAAGCAACACTCTGTCTAGAGCGAATGCGCTTATTATAAACCCATCCAAAGTGCATAGGTGCATTTTTTACATAACGCATCACCCAGCATACCCGGTTAAAAAAGTCACCGCTCGCCATAAAGTTAAAAAGTGAAAGTGACAAGGCCAAGTATGGTAACCCATACTTGGAATTTGTCCTCTGCATTTAGCCCATCCAAGTTTGTGCACACACATTAGGAGTGGTGAGTAGTGAACACACACACACTACAAACTGTGACACACACACACCTGGAGCAGTGTTCAGCCATTTTTCTTTTTTTGCTGTGGCTCCTGGGGAGCGATTGGTGGTTTCAGTCATTTCCAGCCAGTACTGAGAATCGAAGCAGCAACCATTAGACCATGACTGCCCCCATATATTATAATAAATCTAAATAATAAAAGTACTCTTTTTAAAAGTAAGTAAAAGTGTACTTCTTTTTCACAAAGGGATGATTAGTTTATTAGACTTTGACTACTCATCTTTCTTTCGCCAGTTGTGTTAAGAGCCTTGAGTCATGCAAAGGGTCACAAACACAGACAAGTAGAGAGCAGGGCTGAACAGGAAATGTCAGCAGGAAAGTAGCCCAATCCCCCAGAGAGTCAGACACAGGATGCAACTATTCACAAGTCTGTTGACATGTGAGAGAAAAGTCACATCCGAGTGTTTAACCAATGTCTTGTCATGTCTGACCCCACCCAACAACCGTAAAGCAATTCATTTGGCTGGAACTCTTTTGGGAAGCGCATTATATAATTAGAAGCATTATGTCCATAAATGTTACTTGTTAATCTATCTCTGTATATGAATTTAGTTATCATTTATCATATAACAGAAGCTACAAGTTGCCAGTTTACAAATTGATTTTCTCTTGTTTTCTGTTACTTACGGTTAGTAAGCTTATCTCAACCCTTTTTTTTAAAGGGAAAAACCAACACTAAACAATATATTTGTCTTTCTAATCAAACACAACTGGTTGAACTCATCAGCTCATTAGTAGAGACTTCAATACCAAGATTAGTAGAGATTAAAATGGATGGGTCAGAAAAGGGAGATGGGACAGAACTGGGAAAGACTGAGCTATCCAGTTGACATAGATATCTTAATACTTATTGTATTAGAAAATAAGAAAGACATTTTGGTTACCTAGAACAGGACATTATGTGATAGCTTCTCCTTATAGTCTTGTGTGATAGGGTTCTGACAGGGGGAAGGATTTGGCACAACATCCGAATATACCCAGCTGCAATATTGAACAAGTAACAAGTTGCTAATTTAACTGCTAGCAGAAAGCCACACACAGACCACTTTCTAGGCATACTGAATAATTGCTCAGAGATCTTATAAATAGTTCAAATGCATGGAAATGACAAGGAAAAATATTCATGTGTTTCTGCTCTGCTTGAAAATATTCAGTTACTGAAGTCAGTGATCACAAGATTTCATATCTGTCTTATGCAGCTTCAAGTGCAGCACCAGCTCCTGATTCTTCAGATAATGGTGAGTTTGCCATACAGTCTGCAAAAGATAAAAGAACAACTCGGATTTTTTCCCCCAGTTTGTTTTTATTCATAAAAATGTTGCCCAAATCCATCATTAATCAGTAACAGTGTCATCTATTTGATAATATTCACCAGACCTAAGATGTGTATCCACGCTAGTTAAGCTAGACAGTTATGCAAAACATGCTAATGGCATTCATTGTTTAAATATTAAAGGTATTGTGGGTAGGAATTTTATAAAAAAAAATTTTTTCCAAATTTGTTTAAACTTTCTGTATATATCAATACATAATTAAAATGTAAGTACTCTGATAAAAAGAGTATAAAAATCGAGTGACTCTAGACCGTTTAATCTGCACTAAACACAGCTCATTATTTCCTCCGGGACGAAACAAAGGATTGGCTTAGGCGACTGTCACTCTCTCGCAACCATGGCAACCACCCTTTTGCCACACAGGACCTGCCCACTTGCGCGTATCCGTTTGATTTGAGAAATTCAAGACTGAACCTAGGAATAGCAAAACAATGGCAGAGAAAGACCCATCAAAATTCACATATGCAGTTCGCGAAGGCAAACCTTAACCAGGCAAAAAAAGGAAGACAGTAACGATATTAGAAAAGGTAATGAACAAAAAGTCTGGATAAACAACGAAATAAAACGCATGTCAATATCGGCGTGGCTTTCCAGCGATGGCGAGAACTGAGAGACCTCAAGGGGCTGAAAAGTGACGCCTTGTGACGACCTCCTCTGCTTCGCCCTCGACCCCGGATCTGTCCTCGAGCTGACGATGCGGTACTTGTCTCTGAAGTGTAGTCCTCATCAGAGTCAACAATGCTTTCATCATGGAAACTCCAACACGATCTCATGGACGTGCGTATCTATACCACGAATTTAATTTATCGTGCTATTTATACGCCAAAAATGGTTTTTGCGTGCATATGCTACGCACTGTAATCTCTTGGGTAGGATTAGGGATGGGGAGTGCGTGCGTATTACACGCTAAATAATGCGTATCATATGCACGCGAAAAACTGCATATCATAAACACGCAAAAACTACTTTTGGCGTATAAATGACACGAAAAAATTTAATTCGTGGTATAGATATGCACTTTCATGAGATCGGGCTGGAAACTCTTACATGCAGAACACCATATACGGTATGTTATGAATGTTACACGAAATTCATCTTCATCACAGTGTAAATGATGGCAATGGAAAAACGTGTATCATGCAACCTGTTTTTAGCTTTGCCTTATAGATAACTAGCTCGTTAGCGAATCAATATATATTTGAAACTGTACCAATATCAATATGCTAGCTTGATAGTGAGTACTAAAATATCTTATTTGTTTATCTTCATAATGATAAAGTTAGATTTTTTTATTACTTGTGATTCTGACATGATGTCACTACATGCACTGCGCTCCTTCCTCTCCGCTCGTCTCAGGTAAATAATGCGTCTTCAGCTCAGCGGTCGGAGTCGCGCGTTCATGTGTTTTTGGGGCGTGGCTTTGGAAGGAGCCCAGAAGGGAGGGGGTGGAGTGAATGGAAATAATGAGCTGTCTTTAAAACAGTCGTGAGAGGTCTATAGACACTTGATTTTTATCCATTCTTTTTCAGAGTACTTACATTTTAATTATGCATTGATATATACAGAAAGTTTAAACAAATTTGGAAAAAAGTTTTTTTTATAAAATTCCTACCTACAATACCTTTAACTTGTGTGTAGCTTATTCTAGCACAGACTTTGCAAATAGTGGAATACCAGAGCGCCTGCTATGGCAGAAACCTACACACAGTACACTACTTCAGACATGACGCATTATTTTATACACATTTGTTGTTATACACAATTGTTTTAAACACATTTTATAAATAGTTTAAAGACAAGAACATCAGAACATGTTCTGTTTGAGTATGTTCAAATAGTTCAAAGACTTTACAACATGTTCTGTTTGAGTATGTTTCTAATATGCTCAGCTTGAACGTAAAATAAATGGTGCTAGTGACTGTTACAGTGTGCTTTGGTTTATATCTGTTTCTTTGCAGCTTCAAGTGTAGCAACAAGTCCTACCACCACTGCTTTAACACCCAACTGTGAGTTTGTGTTTGATTTGTCACAGATGAATAAAATAATTTTCTTTCTGCTGATTGAGTCTGATTTTGTAAAATGATGACTTACCCACACTGGTTCTTTAATTGAGAAAGAACTTATCGCATAAAATCGAGGAACATATTTATTTTCTCTTGTTTTCTGCTAGTTTATGGTTAGTAAGCTAACCCTGTGTTTCTCAACCCTTTTTCTGGAGGCACACCAACTAGTAAACTTTTTTTTTCTAATCAAACACAACTGGTTCAACTTGATTACCAAGAACAGGATATGATGTGATAACTTCTCCTTTTAGTCTTGTGAGGACAGGGGAAAGGATTTGGCACAACATCAGAATATACCCAGCTGCCATATTGAACAAGTAACAAGTTGCTAATGTAACTGCTATCAGAAAGCCACAGAAGGACCACTTTTCTAATTATTGCTCAGACGTCTTATAAATAGTTCAAAGGCATGGATATACAAACAGATATTCATGTGTTTCTACGATGCTCTGTTTGATAATTTTCAGTAACTGAAGTCAGTGATAACAAGACTGCAGATCTGTCTAATGCAACTTCAAGTGCAGCACCAGCTCCTGATTTATCTTCAGATAATGGTGAGTTTGCCATACAGTCTGCAAAAGATGAATTAACAACTTCATTTTTTTCCCAGTTTGTTTCTATTTAAAAAAATGTTGGCCAAATTCATCATTCATCAGTAACTGTGTCATCAATTTGATAATATTCACTAGACCTTCCTTAAGATGTGTAAAGCCAGGCAGTTGTGAAACATCCTAATTGCATTAATTGTTTAAATATCTAGTTAACTTGCTTAATACCTTCAACAAAACCTTAAATATCTTTAAAGAGTGATGAACTTTGACAAATCCAGTGATTCGTTTTTCCTCGAATGGATGCATAATATCAGTCTGTAACCTTGTACATAAAAACGTTGTGCCCTTACTGCCAGAAGTTGTTTAAAGTCAACCAATTAGATTTTGTGCATTTGGTGTGTGCAGAATGCATCAGAGGGTTACTGGTCCGAGAGTGGTTTGTTGGCATGTCATGTGAGGCTGAAACTAGTTTTTTTTTGTGTGTGTGTGTGTGTGTGTGTATAGCTTATTCAAACACAGACTTTACAAATAGTGGAAAACCAGAGAAAGGACATTCAGCATGTCACCAACCATTATGTTCAGTTTAGTTCAGTTCAAGGACTTTTAGTTTGTATTTCTTCAGTTTGTGTCTCCCTTTGTTCTATTTTCCCACTACAATCTGTCACCATGGACACTAACATCATTCATCACAGCTGTTCATCTTTTTATCACCGTGTATTTAAGTTCCTCTCTTAGTTCTGTTCATTGTTGGTTGTTGTTTGTGTTTGACACTCTGTTTCACATGTTGGCTCTCTTGTTGGTACTTGTTTAATAAACCTTGGATTATTATCTTCATCTTCTGTGGATATCAGTGTTACAGAATCATACTTCTACATTTATATAATCTGAGATCATTGTTTTCTGTTCTTGTTATTAGCAGCGGAGATTGTTGCATTGCATCATCATGGATAGGCTACGCCCTCTCTTATCGCTAGAGCAAAATTTGGCTCTTTAGCAAAATAGCTTTTTCACAAGTCAAATCATACTAAAAATATAGCCTACAGTAAACCGCTATAGCAGAAATCAACACAGAGACAGTACACCACTTTGCAGACCCTGTAAATTGCTTTATACACATTTGTTGTTATACGCAATTGTTTAAAACAGTTAATAAATAGTTTAAAGACATGAACATAACATGTTCTGTTTGAGTATGTTTCTACCATGCTCAGTTTGAACATGTTCAATAAATGGCGTCAGTGACCATTAGAATGTGGTTTATATCTGTTTATTTGCAGCTTCAAGTGTAGCACCAAGTCCTACCACCACTGCTTTAACATCCAACAGTGAGTTTATGTTTGATTTGTCACAAATTAATAAAATCGTTTTCTTTCCACTGATTGAGTCTGATTTTGTAGAATGATGGTTTATACACACTGGTTCTTTATTGAGAAATAATTTAAGATCTACATGTTTTCTGTAATTGGAAGCAGAGATTATTGCATCAGAGTTTTAAAATTAAGGAACATATGTAAATGCATATGTCTTCTAAATGTGTAAATGCAAATAGATAGATATTCGTAAGAGTGAATCAATTTTGATTTCTCTCAGAAAAGTTACAATGATGGTACTGTCTTTATTGTATAATTTGATTCTTCGTGTCATTCATTTAACCAACTCAGCTAAAATATACTTCTGTTATATGTTTGCCGCTAATGTGTAGGCAACAATGACATTTCTGAAATATGCTTTTGATTTTTTATTTGTTTTCTGCTTTCTGTCAATACATAATGATTTTTGGTTTCTTCCACAAATACAATAACAGGCATTACACCATCAAAACAACTGACTACCAGTAAGCTATTTTTTCATATAAAGTCTGAGTTATGTTTTTTTCCCTCTATTTATTCTATTATGAAGTAATATTTAATATATGTTGTATTGTATCCTCGTCAGCAACTCTAGAGCCAAACACAACTAGAAAAGAAAATCACAACAGCACTTTTACCAGCCATCCTCCTTCACTACCAAAACCAACCATCACTGCAACATCAAGCAAAGCATCTCCTGGTGAGCATTTCACCACAATTTGCAAGTTTTCAAGGACAATCAAATGTAGGTTTTGCAATCATGGCTTTCGTAAAGGGAATATTCCTGAATTAAATGTACTAAACACTTTTTGCTATAAATACAACTTTTGGAGCTCCAACTATTAATACATTCACCCCAAAGACGATTTGGATACTTAATCCACACTTTGAAATGGTTGAATTAGTTTGAAATGTTGGTATCTAATGCAATGCCATTAATATATCTTTACAAATGTCTGTGGAGGTAATGCAGACACTTTTATCCAAAGTGATTTACATTGAATTGCGAAATTGCATAAGTCTTGCATTCTCTGGGCACTGAAGCCATGATCATTGCTAGCACCTACTTTTTGATCTACAAAAATCTAACATTGTTTTTCATGTACTATATTTTATTGCATGTAGATCAGATTAGCATGGTTTCCTTTCTTATCCAATACACAAGAACAAATGACAGCAGTAATTAAAATACAATGATTTAAAGTATTTGTGTGTCTGTGACTGCTTTAATGCTTTGTAAAGTCAAAGGCAAAGTCAAAGTTTATTTATAAAGCACTTTTTAAAAACAGCAAGTGTTTAACAAATGCTGTACAATAGACCTGTGTGTAAAAAAGTGTTTATTTTCCAATTAAAGGACCCGATAGTCAAGGAAAGCTTGCCGATAATTCAGGTATATTAAATTCCATTATATTTAAAGGGATACTCCACCAGTTTTTCTTATTAAACTATGCTATTCCCTTAACTAAGACGAGTTGATACATACCTCTCTCGTCTCAGTGCGTGCACTATATCGCTCTGTATTGCCGCAAAACTATGTTAGCACTTAGCTTAGCCCATGCATTAAATATGGGCCAAGCAGAGAAGCGACCAAACACTTCCACGTTTTCCCTATGTAAACACAGTTACTCGAGTAGTGTAACTTGACCTGGGCTGGTGACACAAAATAAACCGTTGCGCTTTTCTAAGCGTTTAAAATTGATGACTATATTGTATGGCGGAATACCATAACAAGTGCTTTTGAGCACTTCGACTTGGCGCAATAATATCTTCACTTGTGAAAAGTCCTCTTACCGGCTCCCGCTTCCTCTCCCCCTCCCTCTGACATTTCCGTCAATACAACCAACGTGACATGCGCCGGTAGTAGTAGTTCGAGCGGAGTAGACGAAGTAACAGGTTGTTGGAAGCTAGTTTGTGTACAATAATGGTTAAAGCGTGCATCGTAAAGGGTTGTGAAAATAAGGAGAATGTAGTGCTGTCATTTTTCACCGAATTCCAACACACCATATACAGCGGAGAGCTTGGTTAGCTGCTTTGAACAAGAATCCCAAAACACCATTGATGACTCTGAAGAAGTGGCGTGTTTGCTCCGAACATTTCACAAAGGAGGACTATACCTGCACAGGAACACGCCTAAAGGATGAGGCTACACCAACAATATTCAGATCACTTACAGAAAGCCCGTGGTCTTTCGCCAGCTCCGGTCTGTTCTGGATCATATCTTTCTTGCCTCTCACGGTCCATAAGAGCTAATTCCTCCTCCGTGTACTCGGGTTCAAACAGATATGGCTCTGGCCTGGGTCTTCTACAAAGAAGTCATAATCATCTACAAAGTCCGCCATTGCAAATGATCTGCAGTTTGCTTATAGCACAGGTAGTAAAAGTCACGTTGGTTGTATTGACGGAAATGTCAGAGGGAGGGGGAGAGGAAGCGGGAGCCGGTAAGAGGACTTTTCACAAGTGAAGATATTATTGCGCCAAGTCGAAGTGCTCAAAAGCACTTGTTATGGTATTCCGCCATACAATATAGTCATCAATTTTAAACGCTTAGAAAAGCGCAACGGTTTATTTTGTGTCACCAGCCCAGGTCAAGTTACACTACTCGAGTAACTGTGTTTACATAGGGAAAACGTGGAAGTGTTTGGTCGCTTCTCTGCTTGGCCCATATTTAATGCATGGGCTAAGCTAAGTGCTAACATAGTTTTGCGGCAATACAGAGCGATATAGTGCACGCACTGAGACGAGAGAGGTATGTATCAACTCGTCTTAGTTAAGGGAATAACATAGTTTAATAAGAAAAACTGGTGGAGTATCCCTTTAAGCTCAATTGAAAATCTTTGGTGAGATATATCTTTCATTCATATTTGATTCATATATTTATTTAAAAAAGCACAGTCACTACACAAACCGCTGCACTTGTGCAGACAGTATATTATTCAGTGAAATGTAGTCATTTCATCTTTCTCTTCATAGAAAAAAGATATCTGTGGATTCTGTTGCCTGCTCTGTGTATTGTACTGGCAGCAATGATATACTTGAAATTCAAGTGTAAAAAAGTCCAGCATCGGCCAGGTGACTAAATCTGAATGAATCCTATATGCAATATTTCCTTAATTTCTGTCAGTAACTCAATAAATGATAATCATATATTTTCCCTCTTTTCAGATATGGCTGACAATGGAACAGAGAAGTGAGTGTATATGTTTACAGAATCTCAATCTTAAGATTGTAAGGTTTAGTTATCATATAAAGATAGTGTAGGCCTACAGCCAGTTAGCTGTTATTGTAAAATATTGCACAATTAAGAGTGCTGAATATCAGTGATTCGGCTGAGTTTGATTGAACTGGAAATAATTTTATTCGCATATTATTTAATTAGAATGCCTTTTTTTTTTGTACACAAATCTGGATTAAAAAATGTAAATGCCACGCCCTGTATTAAACATTAACTGTAAATGACGTTTTGGGTGGGTTGAATACAGTGTAGCCACAGTAGTGTATGATAGTATTCAATTCTACATTACCCTTGTCTAAAATCTTAATTTTACTAAATTACTAAAGAATATGAAAATTCTTAACTGTTGTATTTTGATGGCTCACGTTATCGTTTTCAATGGTGTTCTTTCATGTTGTTGCGGGCACTCAGTGCTTCTTTCCAGAGGACAGACAGTAAAGACGGCGTTATGCTGTTAGGAGTCAGTAAGACATCAGTTGGAGAGGACAATGGTATGTCACTTAGTTATCTGTCTGTGATAATCACTGCATAAATGTTTGAGAACACATGAATAAGACTTTAGATAGTCTTGTTTATAATGGGGATGTATTTTCTACTAACAAATTCATAGTACCAAGTAAATCAAATAAAACCCTACATAAAGAATCAGATCTTAGATATAATACAACAGCCATCTTTATTAAGAATCTCGCAAAGTGGTCTTTTTTCTAAAGTTCTGCAAGATGACATTTTTAAAAGTCAAATTTGTTTGTTCCAAACCATGCACATTATCTTTCTTCAATGTGAAGCACAAGAGGATATTATGAAAATTGTCTTCTTTTTTGACAAAAACTGATGAAAATACTCTTCAGAATATCCTATTTTGTGTTCTAGAAATACAGACAGGTTTGGAACAACATGATCTTGACTAAATTATGACAACATTTTCATTTTTTTTATTGTAATATCTATGTTTTTATTGCTAGTGTGTAGTGCAAACAATCCCAGATTAGATGCAGTGAGACTCGGTTGTTTGATTCAAGCCTCTCACAGGCAATAAGACAGATCCCATCCTATTTTTCATACCCAGATTGTTCCCTTCTCCCTCTAATCTGTCCACACACCCTTCCCTTCTCGGCATTCCATCGCATTCCCCATCTCCAAACACTCAGAGGAAGCCGAGGGCTTTGAATATCTCATTGTGGATGCAATGGAAGGTGCTTCCTCCTATTTATCGCACCTCCACAACACCAGCTTTCCCCTGCCTCTGAGCCCTTTTCCCTAACCGCCAACCATGGGTTTTCCCTAACCGCCACCCTATCTTTGTTCTCCCTATTATCTTTACTGCAGTAAAGATAATAGGGAGAACAAAGATAGGCATTTCCACTGCAAAACACTTATCACTAACACTGTGACCCTAGAGACCTGCAATGTCATTGTGTATAAAACAGACTTTTTTAAATATGGAAATATTTTTCTCTGCAAGCTCAGGTCCAGTCCAGTGTGCGGTTAAAATTGTGCAATTTCATTTGACTTTAATAGTCCCTGCATGCTCCGATGAAGGAAATGCTGTCGATTGTTTTGTTGAAAAGAAAATTTAAATGAGTGTTGTGACTTTGAATAGCTATTGTGTCCAGCATGTCAGTGCGACAATGTGGTTTGTTCCTATTTACCATAATGTCTAGCATAATAGTTTTATACAAGTATACATTTTTTCACATTTATACTTGTATAAAACTATTATGCCAGACATTATGGTAAATAGGAACAAACCACATTGTCACAAATGTCATTATGTAGTGCAATTTATGTCTGTGTTTACCAAATTTTACTCAGAGATTTTGTATAGAATACATAATAGACAAAAAGTATAGAATATTATACACAAAGAAAAAACAATGTGAACAACCCAAACCTCCTCAAAAAGATGTTTTTCTTTTTGGGATATAAAATTCCGTTAAAAAAATCAGTCTAATTATCATTAAACTTGACAATAGTCAGACATTATTTTTGAATATTTTCTCATAAACCTCAGAAACAATTCCTGAGAAAGGCTCTTCTGCAATGAGCGAATGAATGTTTGTGTGTAGCTTGATGTTTGTGTTTGTTTTTTTGTTTTTAAAGCAATGAATTTGTCAACTTTAAGGCGCAATTCCTTAACCTGGCCCTTGCCAGATGAATTTCGCTCCGCCTAGCTTCACTCACATCCATCTGGAACCGATCCATTGAAATGGCGTTTCAGAAGGCTGGGCCTTATCAAAAATCCTTGCATATGATTGGATAAGCCACTTGTCTGTCATCTTTATCGACGTGCTATTTCAACCACTCACACCGAAGCCAACCCGTGACGCTGAAGAATCCGGTCGGGAGAAGGCACTGATCTATATAACATCGTTTCCACCAACAAAAGCCTTAAGAGCCGTTCTCTGATGTTCTTTTAATGAAACAATATTAGGTAGATTGGACAACACGGATGAAATCAATGTTAACAGCATCAATGTTAACGCTTGTTTCCTCGATACGAGCCACCATTGTTGTCTGAATCAAAACAGTCTCACGGTCGCTTCTCCACTACGTCACATCTATGAAACTCCCGCCCTGCGTCCTGATTGGCTAAACCATAAAGTTGGTTGGAGAAATCACTCTCAATGGAAGAGGTTCCAGATGGATGTGAGTGAAGCTAGGCGGAGCGAAATTCATCTGACTAGGGCCAGGTTAAGTGAAGCTAGGCGGAGCGAAATTCATCTGACTAGGGCCAGGTTAGCAATTCCTCCCTCTAGTGGGTAAATTATTACAGCTATTCTGAGAAGTCTTGTTATCACTCTAAGTAGTGGCAGCTCATTACTCGGATTAGGTCCCATAGTTAAAAAAATATATATAATTTTGTGTTAATTGACAGTGTGTTTGACTTTCTGTGTTTTATGGAGTATATATATATAATTTATGGTTTACTTGCAATAAATTTATATTAATTATTATATTATATTATATTATTATACAATAAATATTGCAATACAAAGACAATTTTTTTCAAGATTATAAAGCCTACAGCAACAAAAATATAACTTTTCTGTTAGTTAACGGTGTACCTACAGTGATAACAGTTGTTGGAAAAAATCAAACAGGTCTTCTGCGATAAAAGCATTTTTTTATTAACTTACAGATCTTTACCAAATTCTTAAAAGACTAAATTAAAAATACGAGACTTATGTCCTAAAGGGAAAAATTATCCATATGTAAAGTGTTCCAGGTTTGCTACACACATTCCTTCAATGATTTGGGCAATTTCTTTTTTTGTTTCAATTTTTTTATTGTCTCTATCACCATTTAATACAGCTGCAGCAAGATAAGTGGAGTTCTGCAGGAGAAGAAGCTCAACATTAGCCATGAATCCACACTCACTTACTCTGAATAATGAAGAATAATGACAGAGGAACTGAAGAGGAAAGGAGTGATGAAAGCTTCCCACAAACAAAGGATTTCTTACTTTAAGAGGAGTGTTTGTGTTTCAGAACAGCAAACAGGAAATATTGTGTTTGGACATACTCCATTTTTTGAATAGGATTGTAAACTCTAATTCTTCACAGCTTTGCAACTTTGCTGTAGTGTAAAGAAAAGTTGGACATAGAGTGTGTTGCAGTATTTTTTACACATCAATTTCCTAGTTTGTAATTTTATCTTTGTGACAATTAAAAATTGCCTGGTTTAGCATTTATATCTTGAACAAACTGATTGGTCATTATTTTAGCTTTTTTGTTATTATTATTTTCAGCAAGTTTCTGAAGTATTGTATATTTTTTATAAAATTGTGCATAACAATTGTTATTTTTTGGTCAGTGTAATTTGTTCCTTGACTCCAATTGTTGGGCGTTTAAACTGACTGATCTGTGTGATGCTGTTCAATACAACTATTACTCAGTTTTCAAATGTATTTGATAGTCTGAATTTGTAAGCGAATAATACTGTTTTTGTACCTTTTGTATGCACTGCTGAGATTTTGTAAGATTAAAGGAAGTTTAGAACTTCAAATGAATACCTGGATTTTCACTACTGCCACTGAGTTCTTAATGCACTGTGACTTACTGCACTTATTATTTAGGGTCATTAAAATAAATAAGAGAAAATGATGATGGGGTCATTGTTATTTTATTTCCAGTTAAAGACACATTGGTTTATTGGTTTCTAAAATTGACTGCCTGGGTTGTTTTAGTAGATATTTTAACCAATGTGAGCTATTAATACACACAGTAGTGCCAAACTTATTGAAGGCCATGCAGATTATTGTTAATATAGCATGCTATAATAAAATGGTTTTATCAACATAGTTTCATCATTACAAGCCAAGGATTTGATCAGTTCTTAGTTATATATATTAATATTTATTGAATTATAAAGGATAATTAGCTTAATTTTATCACATAGACCTACGGGTAAATGTAGGGTAACATGGAGGGAGTTGCCCTCCTTAAGAACAATGTGGATGTACTTTTAAATTGTAACATATTTAGATATAAGTTTAGCACAGGATGATGATGCATCAGCCAATGTGTTGTTATAGGAAATAAATACAAGCATTTGCTAATTTAGTTCTTATAGCACAAAATGTCAAATATTAAAACAGAGATAAGATGGCCCCTACTGGGGTAAATTGACCCCCAGTCAAAGACAAGTAGAAGACAGAATTATATTTGAAGATGTCCATCTGGTAAAACTAAACAATTTCCTTTATTTTTAAGTATACAAAAAATAAGCATAATAACAGGTTGTGAACAACTTCATAAATGATATGATGATTACTGACTTTCCCTCTGACTGACTAATAGCCTACAGCCACCACTTTGGAACAACTCTATTTAGGGCTGTTGTGGATTAAGATTTGGTAGCATTTCTGTTTCAGGTTTGATGTTAAAATAGTGATCTATGACATTGTATTATGTTGAATAATATATATATATATATATATACACTCACCGGCCACTTTATTAGGTACACCTGTCCAACTGCTCGTTAACACTTAATTTCTAAGCAGCCAATCACATGGCGGCAACTCAGTGCATTTAGGCATGTAGACATGGTCAAGACAATCTCCTGCAGTTCAAACCGAGCATCAGTATGGGGAAGAAAGTTGATTTGAGTGACTTTGAACGTGGCATGATTGTTGGTGCCAGAAGGGCTGGTCTGAGTATTTCAGAAACTGCTAATCTACTGGGATTTTCACGCACAACCATCTCTAGGGTTTACAGAGAATGGTCCGAAAAAGAAAAAACATCCAGTGAGCGGCAGTTCTGTGGGCGGAAATGCCTTGTTGATGCCAGAGGTCAGAGGAGAATGGCCAGACTGGTTCGAGCTGATAGAAGGGCAACAGTGACTGAAATAACCACTCGTTACAACCGAGGTATGCAGCAAAGCATTTGTGAAGCCACAGCACGCACAACCTTGAGGCGGATGGGCTACAACAGCAGAAGACTCCACCGGGTACCACTCATCTCCACTACAAATAGGAAAAAGAGGCTACAATTTGCAAGAGCTCACCAAAATTGAACAGTTGAAGACTGGAAAAATGTTGCCTGGTCTGATGAGTCTCGATTTCTGTTGAGACATTCAGATGTTAGAGTCAGAATTTGGCGTAAACAGAATGAGAACATGGAACCATCATGCCTTGTTACCACTGTGCAGGCTGGTGGTGGTGGTGTAATGGTGTGGGGGATGTTTTCCTGGCACACTTTAGGCCCCTTAGTGCCAATTGGGCATCGTTTAAATGCCACGGCCTACCTGAGCATTGTTTCTGACCATGTCCATCCCTTTATGGCCACCATGTACCCATCCTCTGATGGCTACTTCCACCATGTCACAAAGCTCTAATCATTTCAAATTGGTTTCTTGAACATGACAATGAGTTCACTGTACTAAAATGGCCTCCACAGTCACCAGATCTCAACCCAATAGAGCATCTTTGGGATGTGGTGGAACGGGAGATTCGCATCATGGATGTGCAGCCGACAAATCTGCGGCAACTGTGTGATGCCATCATGTCAATATGGACCAAACTCCCTGAGGAATGCTTCCAGCACCTTGTTGAATCTATGCCATGAAGAATTGAGGCAGTTCTGAAGGCAAAAGGGGGTCCAACCCGTTACTAGCATGGGGTACCTAATAAAGTGGCCGGTGAGTGTATATATATATATATATATATATATTTGTCTATTTGTTAATGAGGGATTTGTGGACAAATCAATGTGTTTGGACCGCCCAAGTGGCATGTGGCTACTGTTATTATTTTAAAATGTAATACTTATTGTAATGAATGGGGTATTATTAGTATTTCATGAATTATATGTACATTTCAGACATCTTTGCTTTCATTAAGACCTATAGATTAGTTGAATGAAATCCTTAAATTTGCATTCATTGCTATTATGATCTTTAATTAAAATAAGTAAATATTCATAGTCCTGTATATAAGTCATATAATAATTTTACCTTTCAAATTAATCTTTTTTTCTGGTATTCTGCTTTGTCTGTCATCAGTTATTCAATTATCATCAAATATCACTTTATTTATTTATATATATATATATATATATATATACTGTATATATACTATATATATATATATATATATATATATAATTAAGTGTCATTAATGTAAAATACTAAATAAACTGTATTTAAAATTTTATTTTGACAATTTAGTATATATATATATATAAAATGAAGAATAATATATTAAAATTCATTTATACATTTTGTAAAAGTTTATCTATTTAGGGATCTATTTGACCTATCATTTTAGTGAGAAGTGCCACCTTGCATTTGTTATTTTTATGAGTTTCTCCTTGACATTTAAGATTTTGCTTAGCAAGCATTGTATTCTCAGCTTGTCCTAGTAGGGTTATGTTTGGTTTGGTTTAATTTGCTTCATCCCAATTCGGATACTTATACTATGCCATAAGAGTAGGCCTACTGTTTTTGTAAAGAAAAAGTACATACTTTTGAGTGTGTAGCAGAGGATTAGGCAAGCTTTGCGTATTTAACGAACAGCTCTGTCGCTTAGTTACGTGCATCCTGTCACCGTCTAAACTGCCCTGTCAATCATCTTGGAGTTACAATTTAATACAATTTCATTTAATTTCCTACCGTTTCGAAGAGAAATGTAGTAGCACGTAGATCTGCCAGTCGTGGATCTTTCATGCGGAGAACTCTCGTCATGTGTTTTCAATTTGCATAATGATGCATTTAAAAGTTAATGACCAAACATATCTTTACAGAAGTTTACAATACTGAAATATAATGTGAATAACATTGAATAAATATATTTTAGTCAGGTTACATACAGATATTTAATCACTCAAACCCATTTATCTAAACCTCGCTAAGTAGGCCTAACCGTCGGACACACACATCCATATTATAACGGTCCGGGTATCGTTCGTTCATTTGTTTTTGCTTTCATATATGAAAACGAAAAAAGTAGAAAACAACTCCTTTTTTTGTTTTATTTGAAAAACGAAAAATACGAAATTATGACTTGATATTCCGATTTTCCCCTGTGGGTGGGGCTAAATCTGATTGGCATGAAATGCATTCATTATTTTACAAATTAAGAGTTTTCCAAACACTGTATTTGTTAGCCTGTAAAATTAATAGTCTATATGCATGCTATTTGTCACCCAATTATCTGGCTTCACTGACTGAAAAAATCTATTGAAATAGCCTCAATGGAATTATTTTCACGCATTGAAGTTGTCACGGTGGTTATCAAACAAAAGGCAGAATGGAGAGAAGGCCCTTCTTATTGTTTATATTGCATTCCATCGCAATATAGGTTACTTTTGCCTTCCCTATACTCCTGCTCACTACAGTTTAGAGGATGCCTTTCAAGACAATCATTGGCAAACACCTACTACAGTAGTCAACCAGTATGCCTATTATCGCCGCAGAAAAAATAATCCAGTCGCATTTCAAGTAGCCTACTTCGCGAAATGACCTCCAGGTGTCGCAAATGGATACTGTGGAAAACAGCAGCAATTGCCGCATTTTGAAATGTAAGTGGGGTTAGTCAATTAACAGTAAGGATGAAAAACTATTACCACTGGAAGACATTTTCTTTTCAAACTGACCTTAAAATGATATACAATATCTTGATCAAGTCTTGACCAACTTTTGACGTCAAATTGATATCATGGTGCGTGCCCGCTGGGAATATATATTTTTTTTAGGCCAGAAAACGAGAACAATATCCTATATTTCATATTGTAGGCCTATCTAGACGTCGGTTGGCGACATAAGCCTCTTCCCCGGGGGAGCAGCGCGATAACAAAAATAAATAAATAAATAAATAAATTAGGTGCAATAAAGCTGATTTTTAATATTCTATTAAGGAATGAATGAAGAGCGCTTTTAGTCCAAAAGAGCGCACATTTAGAAAAAAAATATTATGTTCACGTCTCATTGCTTTAGAGAGAATTATTATTTCTATAAATGTGTTCACTAAATGATGTGCTCTCGAGGGGTTTGAGTGATCTCTCCACTGCCCCCACAATAGAATAAGCATATGCCTATATGTCATCAAAATGAAAAAAAAACGGAAAAAAAAAACTGATTTTCTGAACATCTGCACAATCGCAAATGGGAAATGATACAACAGTTCAATAAAGTTACTGAGTAACTTTTATAGATATAGGCTACCTGGCTACATTCTTTTTTTGCTCCGTCCAAGAAAACAGAACAAACAGCAGAACCGCTGCGCCTCCGGGCAACACGCGTTTTGTTCCTCAAAATATCTGCATTTTTGACAGAATCAGACGAGTAAATGATTCATGTAGACTACCCATTCATAAATACAGTCGTTTGTTAGGTTAAGCGAATTAGGATTTTTAAACGACTCGTTTGAATAAAGGATTCAACTCCCTCATTAAGATGGAGACTTGCCGCCACCTACTGGCGCCTGGCGGTGTTAGTTTCATAGTTAAAAAGTAGACGTTTAATTTTTTTTTTCAATCATTTCATATTTCTACCTACAATTGTTTTACATTTAAAACATTAATCTCTTAACATAATTTATGCAATTATAATTTGCTGTGTAAATCATCATGCCATGTCTAAACAGCCTGCGTCAACCCAAAAATGTATTTTATTGATACCGACTTTCTTTTATTTGGTCATAGCCATACACCGTGTCTTTGCATTCTGATTGAATTTGTTGACTAAATGTAAGAATCTGCCATAAGAGGACAGATATATGACAATGATCCTGCATTATATTGTATTATAATGACGATGTAATATTAGCCTACCACTAAACTTTGACTATATGCCTAGGCATGCTTATTACTTGTTCTAGGAACCTCAAAGCATATTTACATTTTTGAATAATTTGCTACTCCGTCATGATGTTGTAGGGCCCAAACATTCAGATTTAGCCCCACCCACAGGGGGAAATCCAGGGGTGTGTTCAAGATCACAACGGTGCGCAACGGTTTGCTACGGTTTCCGGGTTGAACGTCATGTTTCCTGGAAACGAATCGGTTACCTAACGTAACCTCGGTTCTCTCTAGAAGAGGGAACGAGTATTGCGTAAGCTAGCTTACGCTGCGGGAAAGATTCATCTTTGCTGAGATATTGAAGCCAAAAAATTATTTCATAATTTTGTATCCATACACAACGCAGTTCCTCTGCGGCAGACCTAGAGCGGGCTAGCTAGCAGCTCATTGGTTCGCTCAGAGAGAACTGCTTAAGCCTATGGGAGAGCGGGGCTGAACCCGCTTCCAATGAGAGGCGCCCGCGCGCTCATTGCGTCATGACCCGCCAGAATGGGCGTGGCCATGGTGTATATAAGGAGCTCTCCCAGGCTTATATGTTGATTTATTTCAGCGTGAAGCGAAACGCTAGTAGCGCAAGCACGGCCGGGAACGCAATACTCGTTCCCTCTTCTAGAGAGAACCGAGGTTACGTTAGGTAACCGATTCGTTCTCTTACGAGAGGTTCTCTCGTATTGCGTAAGCTAGCTTACGCTGCGGGAACACCTGGCCAACGCCGTGCGCGCTACGAATCCACTCATGAAAAAACCAGGGATATACCGGGGGAATTTTTTAACGTGGAGTGAATGTACAAAGAGGCCGCAGAACGGGCTCATGAAGTGTACACATAAGCATGTATGGGGCCAGCAGAGCGGGCACATGAAGTGTATAAGCATTACAGGAGAGCACAAGGGGCGAACCGGTTGTGAGGGACCTCCAGAAATGCAGCTTCTTAGAGAGCTGTTCGTCAGACAGCTAGTAATTTTGCCTGCAAGGCGGGAACTTCCAAGTTATAAAACCTGACAAAAGTGGACGGGGAGGCCCATCCCGCGGCCACACAAATGTCATGAACGGAAATTCCACAGGACCATGCCCACGATGAGGCCATGCCTCTAGTGGAGTGCGCCCTGATGCCCAGAGGGCAGGGCAGGCATTTAGATGCGTAAGCAGAGGCGATAGCGTCCACTATCCATCTAGACAGTGTCTGTTTTGAGGCGGCCAGACCCTTGGTGCGCCCCCCAAACGACACGAAAAGCTGCTCAGCGCGTCTGAACGCGGCAGCGCGCGTAGTGTACAATCTCAGAGCCCGCACCGGACAAAGGAGATTGGCATCGCGCTCACTATCGGATGAAGGCAGAGCCGATAGGGAGATAATCTGAGCCCTGAACGGGGTACCAATCGCCTTCGGGACATAGCCATGCCTAGGTTTGAGAATGACAATCGAATCATTCGGTCCAAACTCAAGACACGCGGCGCTGGATGAGAGCGCGTGAAGATCCCCAACGCGTTTAACTGAGGACAGAGCTGTCAGGAAAACGGTTTTGAGCGAGAGGTATTTCAGATCCACAGACTCGAGCGGTTCGAACGGGGGTGCTTTCATAGCTTCCAGGACTATAGAAAGATCCCAAACCGGAACCGACGGGGGCCGCGGAGGGTTCATCCTCTTAGCTCCCCTGAGGAAGCGGATGACTAACTCGTCTTTGCCCAATGACTGAGCGCGTCGGGGTTCCGCGAACGCCGCGACGGCTGCCACATAAACCTTGAGAGTGGAGGGGGACCTGCCCTTGTCCAGCATCTCTTGAAGGAAAACAAGCAAAGACGGCACCTCGCACGACCGTGGGTCCAGCTGTTTGTCGGTGCACCATTTTGAGAACACAGACCATTTAGACGCATAGAGCCTTCTCGTGGAAGGTGCTCTAGCCTGTATGATAGTGTTTCTTACTCCCTCTGGCAAATCAACGAATAGTCGTTGATCACCCATGCATGTAGCGCCCAGCGCTGTGGATGGGGGTGCCAGATCGTGCCGCGAGCTTGAGAGAGGAGATCTGCTCTGACTGGGATGGGCCACGGGGCTGTCAGTGACAGCTGCGTGAGCTCCGGAACCCAATTCTGACTCTCCCAACGCGGGGCTATGAGGAGCACCGAGTGGCGTGTGTCCCTGATCCTCTGAATTACCTGTGGTAACAGAGCGATCGGAGGGAATGCATAGAGCGGGCGGCGAGGCCATTCCTGGGCTAGCGCGTCCTCGCTCTTCGAGAAATATATTGGGCAGTGAGCGTTCTCTTCTGACGCGAAGAGGTCTACTTCTGCTCTGCCGAATAGTCGCCACAGTAACTGGACCGTCTGTGAGTTCAGGGACCACTCCCCTGTGGAGATGAGGTTCCTGGACAGTATGTCTGGACCGTCGTTCAGATGGCCCGGCACGTGCGTCGCTCTGAGCGAGAGCAGGCGGCTCTGAGACCAAACTAGAATGCGGTGCGTCAGTAGACAGAGATTTCTGGATCTGACACCGCCCTGACGGTTGAGATAGGAGACCACGGCCATATTGTCCGAACGGATCAGGACGTGGTGTCCCTGGATGCGCGGGAGAAAGTGCGAAAGCGCGTTCTCGACCGCCAGCATTTCCAGACAGTTTATGTGTAAAGGGCTTTCCTGAATCGACCAGTGGCCGAAGGCCGGTGAGCCCTCGCAGACTGCACCCCAACCCGTGTTGGATGCATCTGTCGAGATGACTTTTCGGTAGGAAAATGTCCCCATCGTGACGCCTAGACGAAACCATTCTGCTACTGTCCATGGCTGCAGCGCCGTGAGACACGTTTGCGTAACCCTGATCAGCTGGCGGCCCGTGTTCCACTCGCGGTGGGGTACACGGCTGTTCAACCAGAACTGAAGCGGGCGCATGTGCAGAAGGCCCAGCTGAAGTACAGCGGAGGCTGAGGCCATGTAACCCAGCATCCTCTGAAAAATTTTCAGAGGCCTGCGGGTGCCCATCTGGAACGAGGCGGCTAGACGCTGAACACTGCGCGCGCGCTGTGTAGACAGGCGAGCCGTCATCGTGACCGAGTCCAAATCTATTCCTAGGAAGGAAATCGATTGACTGGGATGAAGGGAGCTCTTTGTCCAGTTGACAGCGAGGCCCAGCGTTTCCAAATGGTCGAGGAGAACTGCGCGGTGCGACAGAAGCTCCGTCTGTGATTGGGCCAAAATCAGCCAGTCGTCCAGATAATTCAGAATGCGCAGCCCCTGGCTTCGCAGGGGGGCGAGCGCCGTATCCATGCACTTCGTGAATGTACGGGGCGCCAGAGATAAGCCGAACGGGAGAACGGCGTATTGATAAACAAGACCCTCGAAGGCGAAACGTAAGAATGGCCTGTGACGGGGATTTATCTGGATCTGAAAATAGGCGTCTTTCAGGTCTAGAGATATGAACCAGTCCTCCTGGCGCACCTGCGCGAGGAGTTTCCTGGTAGTGAGCATCTTGAACGGTCTCTTCATGAGTGCTTTGTTCAAAGACCTGAGATCTAAGATCGGTCTGAGGCCGCCGTCTTTCTTGGGAACCAGAAAATAACGGCCGTAAAACCCCGACTCGGTCATAGATGGCGGGACTCTCTCTATCGCGCCCTTTTGCAACAGCGTCGCAATTTCTGAGCGGAGCGTGCCGGCGGCCAGCGGGCTGACAGAAGATTCGAGCTGCACGCGCGCACGAGGCGGGCGGCGGCGAAACTGTAGCAGGTAGCCGTTCTTTATAATGCTTAACACCCACGGGGAAATGCCTGGAATGGCTTCCCACGCTTTGGAGCATGCGGCTAGTGGCCGAATGGCTGTATTGCCCTGATTGCTGCACATAGCGGGCTGGACACAGTGTGTGGGCGCGCTTTGAATGTGTGTGGCAACGGGATTTGCACTCAGAGAGGAGTCTATGGGTCGTGACACAGAGCGAGCAGAGAGGGGACACGTGCACGAGCTCGTGGGCGTGTTTATGTTCTCTGATATTAGAGCGGGCTGTGCCCGTTTCATGTGATGGGGCTCTGATAGAGACACGGGATATGTTATGCTTGTGTGTATGGGTGAACACATGATTGTGGGCACATTTTCTACACAACTGGCAAAATTTCTCTTTTTTAGATTTCTCTGGGTAGCCGTAAAAACGGCTTTTTGTCGCTCGCAAGCGGGCTGGGACACCGGCTTGTTTGTGGCGCTCAACACTACAGCAGTCGGCGAAATAACGGGGACTGGCAGAGGGCGAAGCTTTGACGGCGGTCCGGCCGCAGCGGGAGAGCACCGTCGTTTTCTTGACATTGTTAGGCAGACTTCTGATGATCAGGCTTCAGCGTGATCTTAGGACGCGGGCCACGGGGGGGCGGCGGTCTGCGGCGGCTGTCAGAGCGAGAGCGAGGGCGAGGGCGGCCGCTCTGACTGCGCTGAGCTGTTTGAGTCTGCGGAGGGGGGCGCTGTGATGGGGCTCTGGCGGAGGGCTCGTGAGAGCGGCCCGCTGAAGAGCTAGCGCGGCGGGGTAGAAACAAGTTCATCGCCTGAGTAGCTTTCTGTACCTCAGAAAAGCGATCGACGATTCCCGTGACTGCAGATCCAAACAGGCCCGTCGGGGAGAGGGGCGCGTTGAGAAACGCGGCGCGCTCAGAATCTCCCATGTCGGCGAGCGTGAGCCATAAGTGTCTCTCAGCAACACAAAGGCTGGCCATGCATTTCCCCAGAGCTTGTGCGGCGGCTTTAGTGGCGCGAAGGGCGAGATCCGTAGCACTTCTCAGATCCGTGACGGCGGGGGGGGTTTTTCTACCGCCTTCGGCCCATTCACGGAGAATATCGCTCTGTAACACTTGGAGGACAGACATAGAGTGAAGCGCAGCGGCGGCCTGACCAGCGGCGGCGTAAGCGCGAGCATGAAAGCTCGAGGTCGCTCTGCAAGCTTTCGAAGGAAGCGTGGGTGAAGAACGCCATCTAGCGGAGGGCGGGCAGAGGTGCGTGGCGACCAAGTCCTCGACGGGCGGCATGGCTGCATAGCCTTTCTCGGCGGCTCCGTCCACCGAGCGCAGCGAGGCGGATATATCGGAGCGATTTCTAGCCGAGAGCGGTGCATTCCAGGATTTTGTCAGCTCTGCGTGAAGTTCAGGCAGGAATGGAGCGGCCCGGGTGCACGCGGGGGTCGAGCGCCGATGAAAAAAGCTACCGTCCATTCGGTTCGGGGCCTGCTCGGGTGGAGGAGACCACTCGAGACCGAGGCGTTCGACGGCCTGTGAGAGGAGGCGCATCAGCTCCTCTTCTATCCCGGCGCGGGTCCCCGTCGACTCTCTCGCGGATCCGAGAGATGACCAGTCTTCACTGTCAGAAGCGAGCAGTGAACAGGAGTCCTTCTCCTCCGCGGCGTCATCGGAAACAACAGAGCGGCCACTCGGCGGCAACTGAATGTCCGGCAGGGGCGGGGAGGGAGAGCGGGAAGCGGGAGGCGGCGGCGGCGGCCCGCATGTTTCCGCTGGGGGCTCCGGCGGCCTTTGAGAGCGGCGTTTCTTTTTACGCGGCGAGAGAATAGGCGGCGCGGGAGCGGTTTTCACTGCCAGAAGTCGTGCCCGCAGGGACGATAACGGCAGGCTTTCACAGAGGTCGCATCCTCCATCAGCGAGGGCGAGTTCTGCATGCTCGAGTCCCAAGCAGAGAGCGCAGATGACATGGCGGTCTCCGTCCTCGAGACGAGCGCGGCAAGAGCCGCAGGAAAAACGAGACATCTTTAAAAAGACGCTCGGCTCTTTTAGATATAGAGAAAGGATACGAATCGTCGGATGGCCTAGCTTGCAGGGCGGCTGAAGGTGGCGAAGACGGCCGGCTTCTTCAGGGTCCTTGAGCTCGCTAGAGGATGCCTTCTTCGACGGCGATGGCTTTTCTCAGGAACAGCAGAAGCGTGCAGCTTGCTGAAGATGAAATGAATCAACATATAAGCCTGGGAGAGCTCCTTATATACACCATGGCCACGCCCATTCTGGCGGGTCATGACGCAATGAGCGCGCGGGCGCCTCTCATTGGAAGCGGGTTCAGCCCCGCTCTCCCATAGGCTTAAGCAGTTCTCTCTGAGCGAACCAATGAGCTGCTAGCTAGCCCGCTCTAGGTCTGCCGCAGAGGAACTGCGTTGTGTATGGATACAAAATTATGAAATAATTTTTTGGCTTCAATATCTCAGCAAAGATGAATCTTTCCCGCAGCGTAAGCTAGCTTACGCAATACGAGAGAACCTCTCGTAAGAGAACGGCGTGCACCGGGGTTTGAGATGCGTTTTCTCTTGTTTGGTGGGCGTGTCAGAACTGCAGTCCAATCAGCAGCAACATGTATATAAAGCACACGGTATTAAAGAGAACTCGCACAATGGAAGTAATTTACAAATGTGTTCGATACGCAACAACTGAGAATATCAGAAGACATGTTTGTCGTAAGTATTATTGTAAAAATATAGCATATCAACATAATGATGTAGTTATTTATATTTTTATAAATTTCCTAAAAATGAGAAAGAAAATACAGGGTATTAATAAAACAGTATGAACAACAAATAAAGTCAGTGTGAGGCTAAATAGATGTGTAAAGTATGGACTAGTGGTTCTTTTTAGGATGGGAACACTACAGAAAGATTCCGGCCAGAGAATCCTTTATCATCTTTATTTCCAAGATCAGGATGCCAATATACAAGTTTGTATAATTGAGTGTATGTGGTCTAAACAGAGAGAAAGAAAAAGAAATAATACAATGGTAATAATAACCGATTAATAACAAATAAAGGAATACTATACTATGCTCATTGTCATCATTCACAACAGTACAGTACAGAAAATAATAATTAACATTAATCCAGTGTAACAGAATATGTCACCATATGCCTTTAATATCTGTACTGATGCACCTTTAAGTGGCTATGCAGAATGACACTATCACTATAACACTCGATGCAGGTAGCACCAAATAAACAGTATAAATACACTGCACTCGAACGCAGAAGCATATTTCTAAATAACTAACACAAATAAGGTCTAAATTGACATATAGAGGGCTAATTATTTCACACAGGAAACATGTCGAATATTACAGCACGCTCTGGTATCATGACTACACTAATTAGTCACGCAGTTCAACAAATAAAACTAGTTCGCATGAACATACATAAATTTCACAACATTCCTTACAGCGCAGTATAAACATACAACAATAGTAGGAACTTACTTGTTTTTCATAAAACGCACACAAAAGTAAAGAAAGGGTTCTCTGAATCTCCTCTCATCATCACTGAGCGCGAACAACTGAGGCGCGCGCGTTGGATTTTTTGTCCAGGCGCAGTTCACGTGATGGAGCGTTCGAACGCACTTAGGAAACCTCAGCGCTGAACAAATAGGCTTTCAGACAAGGCCGCCCCCAACTGTCCGCATGGCAGTTGAAAGAGTAGGAGAAAGTCCATTTGGTCGTCTCTTCTTCGTCCTTGTCCTCCAGAGCTGGGAGCAGGATGATCCGGGCGACTGGACGAATGTAGGTACGGTCCTTCACTTGAACACTGATAGTCCGTACGCGTCCATCTGCTCCTGGATGAGTCTGGGTAATCCGTCCTACGGGCCATGACGCTCGAGGAAGTTGGGGATCCACGATTAAAACAACATCGCCTATGGAGAGTGGCTTACTGTCTTTCCTCCACTTACTGCGCTCTTGTAGCCCTGGTAAGTAGTGGCTGATGAAGGATGACCAGAAGCGATCGGCAATGACTTGACTGTGCCTCCAACGTCTTCTCCCGAGGTCACTGGGGTCGTAAACTGCTTGAGGAAGCGACGAGTCGTGACGGCCCATGAGGAGGAGGTTAGGCGTGACCGGGTCTGGATCAGAAGCATCTGATGCCAAGTAGCCTAAGGGTTTCGCATTCATTATGCCCTCGACTTCCACTAGAATTGCCATCAGGACAGGTTCAGGATCAGTCTGATCTTTGAGGACAACGCGAAGTGCAGTCTTGATAGACTTCACTTCCCTCTCCCATGTGCCACCAAAGTGTGGCGCACTTGGAGGATTGAATCGGAAGGATATCTGCTGTTCAGCGAGTTGTTCTTTCCACTGAGGTGCCATGGCAGCAACGGCTTCACGCAACTCTCTCTCTCCACCGACAAAGTTGGTACCATTGTCCATGAGGAGTTCGAACGGTCTGCCACGTCGAGAGATGAATCTTCTCAGTGACAGCAGGAAAGCATCTGTATCGAGGCTTTCTAATAGATCCAGATGCACCGAGCGAGTTGTCATACATTTGTAGACAATGCCCCACCTTTTTTCGGTGCGACGCCCGATCCTCACTTGGAAAGGTCCGAAACAATCAACTCCGGTTGAATAGAACGGTGGCTTATGGAGTCGTAACCGAGCTGGTGGATAATCTGCCATCTTCGGTACGTCAGGTTTTGCTCTCCATCGTCGGCACTCCAGACATGAATGCTGATACTTTCGAATGGCCTCTCTACCACGGATAATCCAAAACCTGCGTCTGATCTCGGCAAGAACCCGCTCTGGTCCAGGGTGCAGTAGTGACTCATCAAAATCCTTGATGATAAGCTTTGTCACCTGATGGCTTGGGTCCAGGATAACTGGGTGGATGGTATCCAGGTCTAGTCCTTCAGCATGCCTTAACCTGCCACCAACTTTGAGTAGCTCCGTGGCTCCTTCATATTCTGGTGACAGAGATGCGAGACGACTGTCTGAAGGAAGAGTACGTCCAGCTTTGAGAGCTCTCAATTCTTCAGCAAAGCAGTCCTCTTGAGCCTTTTGTAACATTAGCTTCTCTGCTTGCAGAAAATCGGCAGCGGAAAAGTGTACTGTAGTATTAGCATCAGCCGCCCCGTGAAAGGAGCTGGCAGTTTCCTTAAGAAGCTCTTTCCAGTTGGAGAACTTACTGGGGTCCGGAAGTTGTGTGGCCAAGATGCTGGACACAGTTCCCACAAAGGCAGACTTCCTAAACTCTGTGGTGTCTGGTTCTAGCTCAAATGAGGGCATGTGGGGCCACTCCCTTTCAGACAAATGGAGAAAATGTGGACCTTTTTTCCAGCGATGATCCTGTACCATATCTTGCAGAGTGAGTCCACGGGTTATATCATCAGCTGGATTACTTAGAGTGTCAACATACCGCCATTGAACAGGGTTGGTCAGGTTCTGGATTTCCGCAATACGTGTTCCCACAAACACTTTGTAACGGCAGGATTCTGATTTGATCCAGTGCAGCACAGTTGTGGAGTCTGACCAAAGAGTGATGTGCTCAGATGGTACTGCAAGCTCTGTCTCGATCACTCTAGCCAACTGTGCGCCTGTAAGTGCGGCACTGAGCTCGAGCCGCGGAATAGACAGCTGCTTACGGGGTGCGACTCTCGATCTAGCAAACACGAAGGAAACATAGACTTGCTGACTGTCATCTGTCGTCTGCATGTAGGCTACTGATCCATAGGCGCGCTCCGAGGCATCACAGAAAATGTGAATGTGACGGGTTGCGTTGGCAGTATCGGCGATGGCTGGTGCATATGGACGAGGCAGCTTGAGATGTTGCAAAGTGGGAATTTCCTGCACCCAACTTGACCATTTCTCCAGAAGGTCAGCGGGTTGGATCTTGTCGTCCCAGCCAATATTGGCCTTCCACATATCCTGAACAAGCACTTTACATCTTGTTGTGAATGGCACAATGTATCCCAATGGGTCGTAAAGCTTGGCAAGGACACTGTAGACGTTACGCAGAGTAGCGTCTGAAGATTCAGCCTGGCGATGTTTGTAACTCAGGGTATCATTCAAACAATCCCAGCAGAGTCCAAGCGTGGGCTCTTGAAGGTTGTCACTGGCCTTGGATAGCCATAGCTCACTGCTAGCTGACTGCGCTTCAGGAGGTAGATGTGCTACAACTTCAGGCATGTTACTAGCCCATTGCCGGATCTCGAAACCTCCCTTGTTCAGAAGCGCTCGCAGATCATCGACTAGAACCTTCACATACTCAGTTTTACTCACACTGTGGAGGCAATTGTCGACGTAGAACGAGTGCTCGATCACGTGCATGAGAGGAGAATCTGGTGGTTCGTGATCTCTGACGTGCTGCTGCAGGGCAAAGACTGCACAACAGGGGCTGCACGTTGTTCCGAATGGTAACACCTCCCATTGGAATATGCGTGGTTCAGATGTCCTCTGCATGTCACGCCACAGGAATCGCAGAAGTGGTTTATCACTGGGCAACAAGCGGATCTGATGGAACATCGACTTAATATCTCCGCTGATGGCCACAGCATGACATCGGAACCACATCAGGACTCCAATCATGGTCGGACCGAGAGTTGGTCCCGGCAAGAGTTGGTCATTCAGGGACAGGCCTTTATAGGAAAAGGAACAGTTAAAGACTACTCTGTCCTTGCCATTGTGGTGCACCATATGGTGAGGTACATACCACGACTCTGTAGACTTTGCTGCTTCTTCTGTTAAGATTTCCGCGACATAGCCGGACTGAACAAGTTTATCCATCTCCTTGCAGTATGAGGCTGCTCGAACGGTGTCCTTAGCCAACCGGCGCTCAGTGCTGCGTAGGTTTTGCATCACTGCATCTTGCTGAGCACAGAGTTGGATGAATGGCTGACGACGCAACAGTGGAGTAGCGTAGCGCTGGGTACCGTCGACCGATACACGTTCGGAGGCTGTCTGTAAGAGGATGAGTGCCTGCTGGTCTTGCTTGGAACGCGTTGCAGTCTTCTCACTGACATAGGGGACTGTGTCAATGTGCCAAAGACGTTCCACATTTCTGAGGAGTTCAGAATACGAAGACTCGGTGGCGATGTGCAGACAGGAAGACTGGTGAGAAGAGACTGGCATAATGTCAAAAGGACCTTGCAAGGACCAGCCTAGCCTTGTGCATATGGCTACAGGACCGCCAGATGGGCCTGCTCTGACTGGCTGTGTAGGAGTAAGAAGCTGAGGCATATCAGAACCAATGAGGAGCAGAGGTTGAGCTCTGTGGATAGGCGTCAAAGGAAGTCCTTTGAGATACTCATAGCCCTTCTGGAGAGCTGCTAATGGGTACGTGTGCTCAGATAAACTCAAACTGCTTGCTGTGAAAGCATGTGGAATCCAAAACTTCTTGTTTGGCTTGAAGAGGGGGGAAACATGAAAGCTAACTGAAGAACCTTTCAGCTCCTTCACCTCTTGCTGTACTGTCCTCAGATGAAGCGTCTCTGGATGCTGAGAGAGTTGTAGCTGCTCTACAGCTTGTGGAAGGATAATAGTTCTCTCCGAACCATCATCGAGCACTGCAAATACCTCAAGAATGCGATCTGCATGATGCAGAAGCACTTTGACAACCTTCAGCAACACTCTCTGAGGGCTTCTGGGCTGCTCAATGTAGACAATGGGCTTCGGATTACTGACCATCAGCACTTTCTGGGATGACTCTTGGATAACATCATGCAGGACTGTAAGGTGTTTCTCTTTGCAAAGCTTACATGGGCGTTTAAGCGTGCAGGCTGTAGCTTTGTGGCCGCGGCCGCATTTCCAACATCTGTCGCCTTCCTGAATCCACTTCTTAATCTCAGCTGTAGTCAGTTTCTTGAAGTCGGAGCATGTGTTAAGGTAGTGCTCCTTATTATTGCAAAACGGACAATAAGGACTGAGTTTGAAAGCTTGGGACTTCGAATGGAAAGTCTCCTTGTCGGCTGCCTCCCCAGAGCAGAGGAAGACTGACGCTGTTTTATCTTTGGGCTTTGGACTACGTTGATCTCTCTTTGGAAAGGTAGGCCCTGTAGAGTTATAGAGAAGAGTAGCCCGACTGGCGAGACGCTTGGCTTGAGCCTTCATCTGTAGCCACGCAGCGAGATCGGGCAGGGAGTAGGTGAGCTCTGAACCCGGCTGCAGGATTCCGCGAACGAGACAATATTCCACAAATCCATCTCTGTAGGAAGGAGACATTTTACTTAAGAGACGGTCAACATGGGAACCACACTTGAGCTCGTATCCCACAGGTCCCTCTAAAGTGCGTAGCATACCGACAAGCGACTGGACCGAGAGGGCAAAGGAGTCGAATGCCTCTGCGTCTCCTGACTTAATGGCTGGGGAATTGAGGATTGCCCCTAGTTCACTTTGAACCAGTTGTCTTGGCTGGCCATATTTATCTTGCAGAGCCCCCAATGCAGCTGTATACGGTGCGGGGTCATACATGTATGATTTGGCCAACTGCAGAGCACTCTGAAGCTTGAGCTGACCCAGAAGAACTTGATATTTATAGTGCTCGCTGAGATGAGGGTGACTATTCATCAAGTTGTCAAGCGCCATCTTCAAAAGTGCAAAATCACTTTCTTTGCCACTCTCGAAGAAGGGAAGTGTCGGTTTGGGAATGCCATAAGATGTAGCAATCAAGGTCTCCATACCCGGGTAGGTCCAGGGTGGTGCCGTCTGAACTGGTGATGCATTTGGTATACTGCGGTGAGGGTACTGCACTGCAGAAGGTGGTGGTGCCACTGTAACTGCTCGTGGTGGCATTGTGAAACTTGTACTGGCAGCTGAAGCCCCTAGGTGCTGAGACGGGAGACCAGTTGTGACAGAAGACATTGTCATCGGTAACGCTCCACCTGCCTGAGTAGTTACCGTGGAGAGGCTGGGAACGAATGAGACAGGTCCAGATGGAAGTACAGAGACTGGTACTGCAATCGGTGCTGCACTGACAGGAACACTGATCTGGGCACTTGTGACGGGATTAGTAGATGGTGCTAATATCTGATTAGGAACAGTGGAGAAAGGTGCTACCTGAACTGGCGCTAGATTTGGCTGTTGCACAGGTGGGTGCTGTATGGGAACCGATGGCACCAGAGGTGGCTGTTGAGTCAATGGTGATGACAGACGTAACTTGGAGAACGTAGCAGGAGCTGAAGACGTAGACAAGGAATCATCGTTCGTCCCTGTCAGGTAGGTCTTTACAAGACTGGCAATGTGTACCTCCTTCTCGAGTTTCTTCAAGTGCCTGCGTCTCCCCATTTCTCTAGCTATTCTCTCTTTAGCCAGATGTGCTTCCTCTTGTAGCCGCTGTCCTTCTCTAGCTTGTGCATCCAATGCTGCAGCTTCTAAGTCAGCTTTCCTTTCTTCTTCTATTTCCTGTTGTAGATCAGCTAGCTCCAATCCTTTGATCTCCTCCTCTAAAGCAGCTTCTTGTATATCAGACGTACTTCGAAACAGATGGAGTCCGTAAGATAACTGAGAGGACCGTCGTGAATGTGTAGCTGACCGGTAACTTGTCAAACTCCTAGCCCTGGTTGACTGAGCCTGGTCTGGTTGTCCTACAGGGGTAGAGGAGGCTTGGACCACAGGCTGTTGAGAGGGCAGCAAAGTGACTTCGTACTGGGCCAAATGTGCAGGTGGACGAGGTTCTCTCTTAGGTCGGTCCGATGACTCCTGCTGCTGACCATCAGTTGATGACTCCATAGTGTCGAGGAAACCCTATATCCGGCTCGAAGGACCAATGTAAAGTATGGACTAGTGGTTCTTTTTAGGATGGGAACACTACAGAAAGATTCCGGCCAGAGAATCCTTTATCATCTTTATTTCCAAGATCAGGATGCCAATATACAAGTTCGTATAATTGAGTGTATGTGGTCTAAACAGAGAGAAAGAAAAAGAAATAATACAATGGTAATAATAACCGATTAATAACAAATAAAGGAATACTATACTATGCTCATTGTCATCATTCACAACAGTACAGTACAGAAAATAATAATTAACATTAATCCAGTGTAACAGAATATGTCACCATATGCCTTTAATATCTGTACTGATGCACCTTTAAGTGGCTATGCAGAATGACACTATCACTATAACACTCGATGCAGTTAGCACCAAATAAACAGTATAAATACACTGCACTCGAACGCAGAAGCATATTTCTAAATAACTAACACAAATAAGGTCTAAATTGACATATAGAGGGCTAATTATTTCACACAGGAAACATGTCGAATATTACAGCACGCTCTGGTATCATGACTACACTAATTAGTCACGCAGTTCAACAAATAAAACTAGTTCGCATGAACATACATAAATTTCACAACATTCCTTACAGCGCAGTATAAACATACAACAATAGTAGGAACTTACTTGTTTTTCATAAAACGCACACAAAAGTAAAGAAAGGGTTCTCTGAGTCTCCTCTCATCATCACTGAGCGCGAACAACTGAGGCGCGCGCGTTGGATTTTTTGTCCAGGTGCAGTTCACGTGATGGAGCGTTCGAACGCACTTAGGAAACCTCAGCGCTGAACAAATAGGCTTTCAGACAAGATGTGTTTTAGTCTTTAAGATGTGCTTCCATTTCAGTTTCCACAAATCCCTTCACTCGATTGGGATGTTCTCTTGTGTTCTGGGCGGCAAGTGCAGTAACTGTAACATCGGGCATATGTTGTAGTATTAAACATATTTATACCGACTTAATCAGGCTCCGAAAATTCTTCACAAAGAACACAAAAAGCCTTCTCAGCTGCCGTAGTTGCAACTCTTGCGTCATCACAACAGTGCGTTCAACGCATCACCGTTTCTGTTTAAAAAACGTTCTGCAACGTTTTGTCGGCGCTGAACGCAGCCCAGGGCTTAATTTGAGCCGGAACACGCCGGAACATGTTCCGGCACCTCCGACGTTGGATCCGGAACCTTTTTTTATTGGATCCGGCACCTCCTGTGTCACTATGGCAAATTAATAATTACTGTTTGTGTAGTGTTCAATGTTGTTATCTGTCTTGTTAGTCTTTATTCCCCATTGAAGTTCCACAAAAATCTTGTGTTTGCAGTTTCGATGCGTTTTTGAGGTGAATTTTCAGGGTAAAGTGAGTCGCACACCGGACAAGCGCCGCGTCGCGCAGCGCCACGTCTTTAAAATTCTAACACATTATTCTCTACACACACCGGCAGCGCCATTCGGCGTTGTTAATGTAAATACTGTTTGACTTCACCCTGTGCTGCATGCAATATACATTTAGTTTTACATTCATTTACAGAAATCAGTTGCTAGAATTAAAATTGCTGATGTTATCGGATTTTCAGGTGAGATTCTCGTTATTTCGACATAATAACAGGGGTTTTTCCAGCATTTAATTTTTTTGGCGGTCACCAAAGCAATTTTTTGTCCCGCCAAAGCCTTTTTTGATCGGTGAGTGATGTAGAATAGAATGACTGCTGCGCTTGACAGGGCGCATAACGAGCAGAGAGAGAGAGCGCGTCCCGGCCGCGCGCGCACACTCTCACGTCTTCAAACAACACGAGCGCTGTTTTGCTCTGATCGCAGTTTCACGTGGAGCATTTGGAGATTTTTTCTCCTGAATTACCGCGGTGTGTGAATTGTGCAAAAAAAAAAAAAAACACGTTGCCTTATTATCTTCTCTAAAAAGCGTTCCGCCCATTCAGCTGACATAAACCACATTTCAATAACCGAAAAAACCTATCCAGTGATTAAATGTTTTCTGTATTGACGCAAATCTTGTCCTAAACTGCCGAGATAATCACACAAGCGTGCCGTGGCTGGACGTCCACTAATGACACGTCCGATAGGCCTACGCAAACGAATGACTCATTTTAACTATTTACTTTAATGAATAGTTAAAACTGACCTGTCCAACACTGAACTCACGTGACCTCTGAATCTGTGTATAAAAAATCGGTAGGCTAACCTAACCTAACTATAGATTAGTTAACATTTAGCTCGTAACAAACTGCACTTCTACAGCATTGTTAATGTCAATGTCAATATTTAGAGAGTCTGTATATATGGCCCACCAGAGCCGGCTCCAGAATGCGCTCAGCAGGGGGGCATTTATTTTCAATGGGTGGGCACATAGGTATGGGGACTTTTTTTTCCGGGTATCCGATATCCTATATTTATTATTGCTACTGCCTTTTCTGTAAGCTATTACAATGAAGTGATGCAACCCATACAATAAACATATAAACCATTACACGTTGCAAGACGTGCAACTCTTAAGAAATTTGATTAAATAAGGGTTAAATAGGCCTATAAAAAAATTTGCACAACCGACTCTGACCACAGCTTTATTATAAACAAAGCTAACGAACATGCACACCATCTCTCACTGACAGTATATAGTTTAACTGCTATCTCACTGGCGCAGGAGAGAAAAAAAGCTACTACACATCTTTATTCTGGTTTGCTCTAATCGTTTACAGTAGCCTACTATTAAAAAACGTGGAAGGAGAAACTGTGGTTTTTAACTATTTTCTAATGTCCATTTTTGGAGAGTTTTCATCTGTTTGCTTTGTTTTGAATGCAGCCAGGAATCTCGCGCCAACTGAAAGTCATTTCATTCATGTATTAACCTTAAAGTCCCCATGAATTCAAAATTGACCATACTTACTTTGTTTGCCTAAATTGATCGTTTTGTGGTGAACAATTCATCCATGCAAGTCAATCCACACAAAAAATTTTTTTGGCTTCGTAATCTTTAATCAAAATCTGAAATTTCCCCTCCCCTCTGCGTTGGAGGACCTTGCCTGATGACGTAGGTTTGACGGTTTGGGTGTCTGCTTAACATCCGTAACCACGCCCCTCCAACTGACAGTAGACAGGCTGAATGAAAACACCTACTTTTCTAGATCCAATCAGGTGCTAGTTGGGGAAAAAGCCACGCCCACCATTTTGCCTCATTTAGTATTCCGTTTCTCTCGGAAATACGTCACAACACTGGAGAAAAGTCGTTTGCAACTTCCGGTTCACGGGGACTTTAACGTGCGTGATTGGGGGGGCGGCAGGGGGGTTTCCTCACAGCGCCACACTGTGGTTTTATGTTGGCTTTATTATATTTTCAGCTAATGGGCAGTTTGTAGACATATATTTTTATTACTTCTCACTGAAATGTGAGTTAAATTAAACTGATATTATTTTGTAAATTATATCATAATTCAATTGGGGGGGGGGGGGGGCATAAAAGACATTTGGGGGGGCATTGCCCCCTAATGCCCCCCCATACCGCCGGCACTGTGGCCCACTATGTGTTGTTTTAGCCATTAAATAAGCGCATTTTGTTTAATTTTTGTAAAAAGATTATAATGTTATTTTTTTACATGCTGATTATGAAAATTGAACAGCATTAGTAAGATGCGCCCTGCTTTAAAATTATCTGGCGCCGCCCCTGCTCGAGTTGTCCTAGACGCGACTCGGCGCTTCTCGTCCGTTGTGTGACCCCCTTGCTGCTTGTGAAAAGTTTTTTTTTTTTTTTTTACATTTTGCACCCATGTAGTGCATGTTCTGAAATTAAAATAAACATTGCCCTGATACACACACATCGTTGTTAAGGTTTTTTTTTAGTCAGAGAACGAAGAGAGAGCTGCGTAGCTTTTTTTTTTTTTTTTTTTTTTCGTTTCCTCCAACCCCCGTTTTGAGTCGCCTGATCCACCGTGTAGAAGATCTGCATAACTGCCCTCACACGTCTGCTCAACTGCCAGAGAAGAGATCGTCAATTTCAATTTCAAAAAATACTTCTCTTTCAAATCCTGGTAAGTAACCAGCTAGCATGCTATTGTTGTTATTATGTTAATACACCATCTTATACACAGGCTACTTAATCTTAATGGGTGTAATTTTCAGAATTATGTCGAATAATTTCAAAGCCTTTACCCGAGCGAGTTAGCTAGCTAATTTAACCTGAGGTTAGCTTAACTGTAACGTTTACATTCTGGTATGGAAGAAGTGTCTTCCTGTCTGCCATCGTATGATTTTAACAGTGTGTGTGTGTGTGTGTAAGCAGGCCCGCCCACAGAAATGACTGGGCCCCTGAAAAGGTCCAGTGAATGGGCCCTCCCCAAATCTGCAATAGGCTACTCATATCATGCGTGTGCTCTCTCTCTCCTACATTAACACATACGTTTAGACTTACTCAGTGATGGGGTCTATTTACACACAAACACACACACACAGGGCTCTCAAGTGTCACGCATTGAGCATGACAGTCACTCATTTCGGTCTTTTGTCACGCACTCCCGCCACACATTGTATTTCTCACGCGGAAAAACGATTTATAATATATTTAATATGCCGCACCGCCCAAAAAGTCTCTGGCCGCGCCGCTGTCATTTTGGACCCGGCAGGAATCAAGCGCGTCTCCCCTGTGTTGTTCGTCGAGCTACACAAAAGCCTATCAGAAAATAGGACTATTGTATCTGGGTATGATTTAACGCAACAACCAATAAAAAAAAAAAGAAAATTGTCATGAAACAACCCCATTCCCGCGACCTGTCTGTCCAATATCTAATGGTGTGGTGTGTTCACACCGAACGCATATTTACTTATTTGCGCGAGTAGATTAGGCTACATACAAAGTCAATGCAAAGACTCGAATAGACGCATCATTCGCGCCGGGCGTTGCGAATGACGCGAATTGGGCGACGCGTTTGCCGCGAACGTCTTCCGCGCAAGTTGAAAAATTTGAACTCGAGCGAATGTTCAAGCGTCTAACTAGACGCGATAGACGCGTATTTGACGCTCTATTCGCGTTCGGTGTGAACACACCATAAGGCTGCCACTCTGCAGAAGCAAATTCCATCCTATCTTCGATATGTTGTAGTAGTTTTAGCCGGACAGTGCACATGACAACTGCTGTAAATGACATGAAATATTCTCTCAGTCCTCGCGCATCTGATAAGGCCTCATTGGATTTACAGGACGGTTTTAGGCAATCGATTGCTTCAATCACACTGGGGAGATGGTGAGCAATAGGTCTTACTTTTTCTTTTACTGTCTATGGTCTTACCGTGTCAATTCGCGCACTCCATCGTGTGTCACTCACTTGGTTATTATTGCTCACTTGCGCTGCTGACCGCAAACTGGCGCGAAGCACTGGCGTTTTGACTTACAACAAAAAATAGCCTACTCAGACCATTTTCAGGAGAGGGGTGTTTCATTATGACACAGGCTACATTTTACTCAAGCAACATTAAATAAAATGCATTTTTTCTCACTTTCAACAATAAATGGTGCTATTTTGGTTAAAAATAAAATATGGTAACCTTTGCTTATATTTAGGATGAACATAATTATTGCTGGACTGCATGGGCCCCCCCTAGCGGCTGGGCCCCAGAAAACGTTCCCCTTTATCCCCCCTTATGGACGGCCCTGTGTGTAAGTGTGGAAAAATGTCGATTTTACTGGTTTTCTGAGGCCAAACCGACGATATTTACTTTCGATTCGAATTTGTTCGTTTAAAAGTGGACATTTCAAGCTTTAGCCGAAGTTACATAGGCTATATTTTGCGATCCGTTTCACAGAGACCATAAAACATTGCTAAGTCTATGCGAATAATCTTGAAAAATGTATGTTCTTGTAGTGGTAATAAAATATCCATATTATGACTAATTACTCTTGAATTGTAATTATTTTAAAGAAATGTTTATTTTAATAAGGAGTTGACAAATTAACAATGAGTTTAAAATGATATCCTAAGCATGTGAAATGTTATCAATTTTTTTCAGCGTACCAGCACCAGATCTGTCACAGATTTGAATAAGAGGTAAGTTGGTAGCCATATACTCCCTTGACCTTTTTACATGATCCTTTCCCAATGGAAGAGAAAACTAAGTGTGTTCTTCATCCGTGTTACCTGTCCTCACCTCGTTATTGTTAGTTTGTATCTGTATTTAGTTTCCTTCTGCCCAGTCTGTCCTGTCGGTTCTTGATTATGTTATTGTGTGTGTAACCTGTCTGTATCTACCCTGAAGCTTTATTGAGTAAAGAAGTTTATACTGGACCTTCTGCCTTCTTACCTTGTCTTCCTCCAACACCACACCGTGACAGAAGAACCGACCAATTTAAAATGAAGGTGGAAGACTGGATATCCCAAAACGGTCGCTCACTGGAGGAATATGTGGAGGTTTACCTCAACCTTTATCAGGACGTGAGCTGGGATGAGGAATCTCTTAAACAGCAATCATCTCTCTTTTGTAGAATTTATCGACCGCACCTTGTGGGTCTGTGGATCCTCCCTCACTGTGGGACTCGTCGAGAACCCCGAGTCTCATCCTGCCGAGCCCGAGCTCATTCTCGCCATACCTGGTCTTCACATTTTGGTCCAGCCCATTCTCAACATCCTGCCAGAACCCTTGTATCCAGCCAAGCCTCGCATCAGTCCTTCAGAGCCTTCACCGCTGGTCCCGTCCAGCACAGAGCCTTCACCACTGGTCCTGTCCATAGGCCATAGGCCCTCGCCGTGGCCACCAGAAAAATCCTCTCCACTGTGGCCACCAGAAGGATCTTCATCGCCATGGCCGCCCGAATGGTCGTCTCCGCCATGGCCACCCGAAGGGGCTTCTCCAGCATGGCCGCCTGCTCCGACCTGGTCCCCGGATCTGCCAGCTCCGCCCTGGCCGCCTGCACAGCCGGCTCTGCCCTGGAGGCTTCCTGCTACGCCCTGATTAGCCTTCAGGGCGCCCACCCCCCCTCCCCTGTTCCACGGCGTGAGGTCATGCCTACCGGGAGGGGGGAGTAATGTCACAGTCTTCAGGTGTGTTCGACATCGGCTGCGGCTGGATGTAACCGATCGGTGAGAGTTGCCGCGTGCAGGCAGGGAGGAGCTGCAAATGGAGACGTGAAGTCGGACACTTTCTGGTTCCCGTAGTGACCGCTCACGTGGTGTTTGCATACTTTACCACAGCTGAAGTGAAATAAATGCAATATTTGCCAAATACACAGATGTTTCAGACACATTTTCATTCAATAGTTTACTACTTCATAGGCTACAGCATCTGTTTGAACAAGAATAAAGTTCAAGCCTATATCAATGAAGTGGAGTCAACGTTTTTTAATCCGTTTTATTTTGATAAACATGACACAATATAACATCGCGACTACATGAAAAGACTGTTTACTGTTATAAAAAACTGATTTGTGAGCTTTAGTGGAACTAAAGGTGTGAGAATAAACACGAAATGCACGTGATCGTTGTCATGCGGTGAATCCAGCCAATCGTGGAACAGCTGTGACGTCATCAGAGCTTGTGCAGCCACTCTTGAAAAGCTGCGCTGGCTGAGTCCTCCGGGTACTCTCGAAACACTCTCGCGGTACTTTGATGGCATACGTCACAGTCATGTGGTGTCGGCGCTGTATCAAGTCGGACAAAATTTCTAACCGGCATGCACTGCTTCAAGTCAGCCACAGATCAGTCTGCGCAGAGCTGCATGAAGTCGAACACACCTTTCGTCTGCATCAGTCTGTCTTCGTCTTCACTACACTACACTTCACAGAATCCTTCTTGTCTCCACACCTGAACTCACTCCCTCAATCACCCACCTGTTCTTCGTCATCATCATCCGTGTCACCTGTCCTCACCTCGTTATTGTTAGTTTGTATCTGTATTTAGTTTCCTTCTGTCCTGTCGGTTCTTGATTGTTATTGTGTGTGTAACCTGCCTGTCTGTATCTACCCTGAAGTTTTATTGAGTAAAGAAGTTTATACTGGACCTTCTGCCTTCTTGCCTTGTCTTCCTCCAACACCACACCGTGACAATACCGACTAAGATAAAAAAAAAAAAAAAAAATGCTTCCCGAGGTCATAGATCCTCTTCTTAAAATCATTCATTTATCTTTGTCATTAGGATATGTACCTAAAACTTTTAAGCTGGCTATTATTAAACTTCATATTAGTCAATCACAGGTCGATCTTAAATCTACCCTTTCTGTCAAAAATACTGGAAAAGTCAGTATCCTTACAACTATGTTCATTTTTAGAAAGAAATTGTATCTGCGAGGATTTCCAGTCAGGTTTTATACCATATCATAGTACTGAGACTCCTCTCATTAGAGTTACAAATGATTTGCTCTTATCATCCAATCATGGTTGTATCTTTCTATTAGTGTTACTCGATCTTAGTGCTGCATTTGATACCATCGACCACAACATTATTTTGAATAGACTAGAAAATTATGTTGACATTAGTGAAAAATTGCATTAGCATGGTTTAAATCATACATCTGACTGTTATCAGTTTGTAGCAGTAAACGAAGAGGTGTCAAATTGATCACAAGTTCAGTATGGAGTACCTCAAGGCTAAATACTAGGACCGTTGCTTTTCACCCTGTACATGATACCAGTGGCGGCTGGTGAAAAATATTTTAGGCGGGGCTGTGTGTTTTGGGGGGTCTGGGGGTCCTCCCACAGAAATTTTTTTAATTTCGTAGATGTGATTTCCTGCATTCTGGTGCATTTTAGGCCTTAGGCCATGCCCCTTGCCTATACCAATAAAAGAACTTAAACCAGTCAATACCAATGGTCTAAAAATACAATATTAATTGAACTGCCATGTAGAAATCAACAGTTTCACAGGTAATGATAATGAACAAGTTGCATGTTTATTATGCTCCGTTTCCAGATGCAAACGCATAACAATAAATTATAATAGGGAATACAACAAATAATAGGGAATACAACAATCTCTTTAACCAATCCCCAGCTGTAGACTACATATCTTTAAAGTTAACTGTAGACAAATTGACAATTGGATAATGGATAACAGTCTGTATTGATACTAGAGAAAGAGAGAGAGAGAAGGTTCTCAAAGAGAGGATGGGACAACATTCTTCAAGTGAACACCAAGTATGAGAAGAAAGATGATTTTAACATTAACTAGTAGGCTATGAAACACAGTAATCCAGTAGCTCAGAACTTAAAAAAAAAAAAAGCAAACATAGTTACATTCCTATTGAGATCACTATTTTAATGGCAAATGTGTGTGAAACATGGTGTGTATGTGTGAGTGAGTGAGAGAGAGTGACAGAGACAGCCAATAAAGCTTATTGAATTGAGATAGCAGGTGTTTGTTGTGTGTGTGTGTGTGTGTGTGTGTGTGTGTGTGTGAGAGTGTGAGAGAGAGAGAGAGAGAGAGAGAGAGAGAGAGAGAGAGAGAGAGAGAGAGAGAGAGAGAGAGAGTAAGAGAATGACAGCGAGTGTGTGTGTGTGTGGTTCAAAGTTGGTGAGTTGGAGAGATATGGCGCTTTTCCACTACACAGTACCAGCTCGCCTCGGCTCGGCTCGGCTCGACTCGACTCGCCTTTGTTTGGTTTTCCACTGTGTAAAAGTTGTACCTGTACCTGCTTTAGGGTACTTTTTTTCGTACCACCTCCGGCGAGGTTCCAAGCGAGCTGAGGCGAGCTAAGCCGATACTAAAATGTGACGTGAAAACAATGCCGACTGCTGATTGGTCACAGAGAATCTGCGTCATCATTGCACGCGCCAGATGGAGTATTTTAAATAGTTTGGCCAGAGATAGTTACTAAACTTACTACTATTATTATGGCAACTCGGAAGAATACGCCGTGGTCAAACGAGGAGGTGCAGACATTCCTTTGTTTGGTTGCCGAAGAGAGGATCCAGCGAGAGCTTGATGGGGCAACGAGGAACGAAATGCGTCGCTATGACGACCGGGTACTATTTGTGGCAGTACTTTCTGCAATGGAAAACGGAGCGAAAAGCGAGCCGAGTCGAGGCGAGCCAAGGCGAGTCGAGTTGAGTCGAGCTGGTACTGGTAATGGAAAAGCGCCAATAGATGGGTGAGTGTGTGTGTGTGTGAGAGGGAGAAAGAGAGAGTAAAGAGTAGAGAGAGACTAAGATATGGTGTCTGTGACAGTTAGACTTGTGTGTATGAGAGAGGTAGATGGAGTGAATGTGTGAGTGAATGCGGGGGGGGACATCTGCGTGATCAACAGGGATGACAGAACGGGTCTGTCGAGGGGAAGACACGGTGCTGACCCGGAGGGTAGCTGGAACGTGGAAGAAATGGGTCGCCGTAGGGACCACTGATAAGGCCACCCAGTCTAATAACAACTCCTACGAGAGGTAATAGACCTGGCGCCGGCGATCCGCCTCGCCTGGTGCCGGAAGGGTGATGGAGGAACTCACGAGGTTAACCGTTTGTTGGGGAACCAACGGAGCAAAAAGACGCACGTATCCGGCCCATAGGACGGGAATGGCGTAGCAAGCCGACATTACCTAATTCCTCGCGCTACTGGCCGTAGCGAGTACACGGGAGGAAACAGGTTCAACACGTAGGCTATAAAATCTAGCGAACGTGTTAGGTGTTGCCCAGCCTGCAGCTCTACAGATGTCTGTCAGCGAGGTGCCTTGCGCCAGCGCCCAGGAGGAAGCGACACTCCTAGTGGAGTGTGCCGTCAACCTAGGTGGGCAAGGCACGTCCTGGGACTCATAAGCCCGGACGATAGCATCCACTAACCAGTGGGCTAACCTCTGCTTGGAGACAGCCTTCCCCTTCTGCTGGCCTCCGTAACAGTTAATATTACTAGGCTAATGTTACAGTAAATCCATGGTAAACGATGGGAATTTGTAGAAGGAAAAGCCCTGACTGTATCGTTGCGCAGTGTTCCTCCTGTTCGTCAGCGCTGTTTCATCTGCCTTTAAACTGCTTTAAATCACTGAGACATTTGTGTTCTTCGCTGAATTCAAGCACTTCTCACTGGATCTCGTAACCGAGGCCGATCAGAGTTAACGCGTCTGCTCTAGTGAGCTCGCGCTGCTCTGCCGTTTGGACTTTGAGCCAAACGGATAAACAGTCCGTGAAGCGAGCGAGGTTCAAATGCGTTTCGTTCCGCTTTTGGCGCATAAACATTATCGAACATTTATCGAACTCTTGATATCGTTTTATCGAGAAAAATTATATCGCGATAACTATCGTTATCGTTTTATCGCCCAGCCCTACTTGTACTGATATGCCCGACCCTCGAACGCAAACCGAAGAAACGGTCTGTGTCGAGGAAGAATCGAGACATGAAAGTACGCGTCCTTCAGGTCGATCGCTGCAAACCAATCCTGGGGACGGATGCACTCGAAGATGCGCTTCTGCGTGAGCATTTTGAACGGGAGCTTGTGTAGGGCCCGATTCAAAACTCGCAGGTCCAGGATCGGCCGTAACCCACCGCTTTTCTTGGGTACAATGAAGTAAGAGCTGTAGATCCCAGACCTCATCTCGGCTGGAGGGACCGGCTCGATCGCGTCCTTCGCCAACAGGGCGTCGATCTCTTTCCTCAAGACAGGGGCATCGACACTCCGCACTTGGGTGAAGCGGATGCCCCTGTACTTGGGGGGGCGGCGGGTAAACTGAATTGCATAGCCGAGCCGGATGGTATGGATGAGCCAGCGGGACGGCCTCGGAAGCGCTAGCCAGGCTTCGAGAGAACGTACCAACGAGCCAACCCGGACCACCGGCGTACTCGCGGAGGGGCAGCGAAGTGGAAGGCAGGGACCGGACTCCGGAGGCATTGCTGCGGCCGAGAGAGGAGTCTGGGTGTGTGGGGCAACACCTACCTGCTTCCAGCGGGGTGCAGGCAGCAGGGAATGCCCATCTTTCTCTGAGGCATTCGACTGCTGGCTGTCCCGGAGGCGAAGGAAGGAGGGGAAACGAGGAGCAAGGGTGTTGAGTCCTGGTTTCCGCGCCTCCTTGCCCAGCGAAAGACGAGAGTGACGAGGCCGTAGCGGCGTTACTGACATCTGAGCGCTGGGACGAGGGGAATGAGAGCGGCGAGGCAATGTGGCGGCACACACTGTCATTCTGGCCCTCTCGGACGGAGGAGACTGGGAGAGGCGAGGCAATTGAGCGTCGACCTGGACTGTCGCCGTACGCAGCTCTTGGAGCACCCCAGGGTTGGTACCACTCTCCTGCATGTCACAGAGCGCCTTGGCCTGGTGGACCTGGAGGAGCGCCATGGCATGCAAGGCAGAAGCAGCTTCTCCACACGCACTGTAAGCCTTTCCAGTCAGACTGGAAGAGAACCTACATGCGCGGGAGGGGAGCAAAGGGTTACCCCGCCAGGTGGACGCGGTCTTGGGACACAACTGCAACGCCACAGACCGTTCCACTGGGGGGATGCCTTTGTATCCCTTCACTGGCCCGCCATCGAGAGTGGTGAGGGAGGAGGAGGGAGTCGACCTGTGTCTAGCCGCCAGAGGGGCCGTCCACGATCCCGTCACCTCATCATGCACCTCCGGAAAGAAAGGAACCGGGGCGGAGCTCTGAGAACCAGCACGGGCCGCCCCGAGAAACCAATCGTCGAGCCGAGAAGGTTCGGGACACGGTGGAGGATTCCACACGAGCCCGACCCTCTCGCCCGCCCAGGCAAGCATAGCAGTCATTTCCGGGTCTGGCTCGGACAACACTACCACACCCGAAGGGGGCAGCGCAGCCGAGTCATCATCCCCAGAAGATGATCACTCTCCCTCCGATGCAGTGATCGACATCTGGTCCTCCGGTGGAGCCCCGAAGGAAACGACTGGGACCACACGAGATGAACCAGCGCGCTCCTCCAGGGGCTCCAATGGCAGCGATGCAGAGGAGTGGGAAGCCCGCGGGGGTCTTTCACCCGGCGGGTCATTCCTCACTGTAACCCTCAGACTACCAATGGGATTAGCCAAAGTAGCCTTCTTCTGAAGTGAACCAGAAGAAGTATTAGATCGGGGAATCTCCAAAGGGACTCCCCCTCGAGAGAAGGTTCACAGTCTCAGTCTAAGCACCGCGACGGTCATGTTCCCACAATGAGAACATGACTCCTTCACGAACGCTGCCTCAGCATGCGCGAGGCCCAAGCACGAGAGGCAGCGATCATGACCATCAGCCGGAGGCAGAAGTTGACCGCATCCAGAAACACACGGGTGAAACGTCATCCTGAAAAGGACGCGATCTTCACCTGTGTTGCTCTTTTCACAGAAAAAAACGCTCTCTTTATTGTGCTGAAGCACACAGGGATAAACGCGGCAACACAGCGGGGAAACCGCAAACCCGCTGTGTGCACTCAACCGAATACCAGCTGTGACAAGTTATTTGAAAAAAAGGCAGATCGCGTGAAGCAACAGCTGGTACCCGAGAGCGCCGTCACACCAACACAGAGAGGTCTCGGAGAAAACAGCAGACTCGTTGAGCGTGAAGATAATACACTAATCTTGAAGCTCATCCACTCAGAGGACACAACCGGTCGGCTCCGAAGCAAAAAGCATATGTGTATGCGCTCGCTTCCGCTTTATACCCGCACTGGCAGGCGGGGCGCGTAATGCAAGTCCTGCATGCCAATGTTCATTGGCTCGTTTTTATTCACTCGAAGGCAATTGGTCTCCCTAGCGGGATCCCAATTCGTTGGAAACTCCTCCAATGAGACGTAGGAGTTCCCGAACGAAAGGGAACTAACTTTACCGTGCTCTGAGAGCCCCCTATTGAGAGCCCCCTCTGAGAGCCCCGCATTAGGACTCCCCTAATGTTGGGAGCATTTCTGTTGTGTTGTGGCTTGTTTCCGTTGTGTTGTGGCTTGTTTCCATTGTGTTGTGGCTTGTTTCCGTTGTGTTGTGGCTTGTTTCCGTTGTGTTTTGGCTTGATTACGTTGTGTTGTGAACTTATGTTAGTGTGACCGAACGGTTACCGGCAAAAACAGTAATCAGCCTGATTTAAAGAGGAAATCTCAAGTATAGTTTTGTTTGTCGACTACGCCACCCAGGGACTTACACCCTAAGAATTAAACAAGCCACCGGCTTTTCATACTCAAGCACACTGGTTCGTCATCAGCGAGAAGAATGGGCAGAGTCGTGGGCTCTACAAAAATAGCTCTTTTTATTACAATAAAACTTCAGGCACTCATAAAATTCAAGATGAATTGAAGTCCATTGGCGTCTAAAGTACAGCAACGGCAAATCACAAAAAAATAAACACATCAAAAGAAAAAAAAAATATTGGTTCTAACTGAGGCCAAACACATTCAACAACACAACCATGCAGGGCTGAAGGACATCCACTCTAGGCACCCCTGCTGGAAGTGAATCTACAAGGAAAGCAAAAAAAAAGCTCACTCAACTCACACACCACCACACCACACTGGTGAAATACAGCACTGCAAGTGAATAGAAGATCCCACTACCACAGCCCCAGGGTACCCGCGTAAGTGGCCTTCAGCTCCTGCATGTGAATACACAAAAGAAATTAATACAAATACAAACAAATTAATACAAATACAAATTCACACACCGTGTGAATCAATATAACAATAAACGTGGTCAAGGGGAGACAGTTATCTGGGCTTCCACAACCCAAGACCCATTAATAACTAAATAAATTTCCAAAATAATATTAACAAAGTTAAATACAAAAAAGAATAAGATAATAAACGACAATACCCGATCTTCAGATACAGGAGAAGAATCCCTCCCTTTATCTCGGGAAAAAAATAATTAAAAGAAAAAACAAACTATTACAAACAGACAAAAGGAATCAAAACATTCAATAAATCAACCCTAAAGCGAAAGGGTCGATTACAAACACATACAATAATACAAAAGAATAGAACTCAGTAAAACGAAAAGAAAACAAATCCAATTCACCATTTCACGTTCAGGCAAACCAGGTTAACTAAAAAAAAAAAAAAAAAAAATCATAACATCCACGCGAGACGGGCCACTCACACCACTGCTAAATATAGCAGTCCGCCATGCACCGCCTATCCAAAGCAAATACATTTTTAAAAGATCGGAATAAGGTAAATCAGATCATAGCAGAAAAACAATCCATACATACCGAGGGTAAGCCGATTTTCCTTGCACAAATGAACCGCAACTGGTGCACAGACACCACTAAACGTCCCACGCCACAGAACTCTGTAATCATACACGTTATAAGCACACGCAAACTAACCCCGAATTGATGTAAACGCCACTCACCTGCATAAATAACCAGCCAACCCCAACCCATCCGATCTCAAATGGTCCAAATGATCAACATGCTACCTTCCAGTCTATGCCAACACAGAGAGTATTTAAACGTCACATCGCCAACAAATAGATCAGACGCAAGCACTTACACATACCTTTTCTTTTTGCAGCCCGTCAAGCCAAAATGACACCAACAAAAGGGGCCGGGTGTTACAACCGATCGCATCACACCATAGACGCAGCCCATTTAAATAACCTCTTCCTGATTTAATCCTCCACACATAACCAATGGGCGCCGTATACGTCACCCACACACTACATTAGCTTTTTTAATTTCATTGTGTTGTGCACTACTGCAGGGCCACTGTACTGACACCTAAATGCCGTGTTAATTTTTTGTGGACTTTAAAAACATTCCTAATGTAATAAATTTCTCCAACTCCCTCTGTTTCTCTTTTCACACTTGCATTTTCTCTCTCACTCTCTCTGCTTGTGTCAGGCTATGAGATGCACTGTGCTGACTAATGCATGCGACTTTGTTTTCTTACCAGGATCTTGTTCATGCAATGTGACCACTGATCTGCCTGAGGACGGCTGGATTTCATATACTCTGCCAGTTCTGTGTACGTGTTTGTATGAGTCAGATTTCATGGATGAAAACAACGTTCCAGTGCTGTGTGGGTTCTATCCCATGTTCTGTAACTTTTGACATAACATATGTGTAGCATGCATGAACAAAAAACAGCTTGCCAAGTTGCCAGAAGGCCATCTCAAGTAATCTATAAACTATAGTTTAAAGTACACACTGAACTGAACATATAAAATTGCATTGAAAAAATGGGAGATATTCGTTTAAATAACTTTTTAAAACCTGTAAATCACACTTCCTCGACATTTAAATGTATTTACACAATGCACTAATTTTAGCAGTGCTGACTGTACTGGAGTTCATTGACACATATTTTATTGTAAGGATCTTTATAGCCAAATAGGATTTTGTTTTGTTTTCAACAGTTTTCCAAATATTACATTTCAGAATTGTAATTGAATCCTGTGAGGATGGCATTAAACGGGTTGGTGGTGGTGGTGGTGGTGGTGGTAAACAACAGGTAGCAACAAACTAGGCTACTGTTTACCAAATAAATTAATTAATAAGAAAGAAAGAAAGAAAGAAAGAAAGAAAGAAAGAAAGAAAGAAAGAAAGAAAGAACTAATGCCACTCAGCAATTGGGTAAAGCGCTGGCACATGTAGCAAATCACAATCGTCAAAACAAGTCGTGGATCTCAAGTGCCTAAAGCGCGAACTGGTTGCCTGGTAGAAGTTATAGTACGTTCCACAATGTAAAACGTGCGCTGATTGGTCTGTGATGTTTGATAAGCACGTGGGTATAGGGAAGCTATAAATACTGCTTGAGCTTGAGCTAGCGGCTTCTCTCATTTGTTAGTCTGTGTACACGTGAATGTTGACGGAGATGTGTGTATTAGTCTTTGTGCTATTGAAATAAATTTTTGTGTGAATAATTTATTGTAAAATTATATCCGTTTTACAAGGGTAAGTATCTTATATTTACGTGTTTTATGTCCCTGGTTAGTGATATTCTGGTAATGCATTCATTTGAATGACTGCAACAACAAAAAATTGTGCGTTTGTTAGTGATTGCAGCGAGCTATGCAATATGTACGTTAACGTTATTAATGTTTTTGTTCTAAATCTCGAACTGTGTAAGCTTAATCAACGAGACGATGAAAAGTGAGCAATAAATTTGCTCGAATGTAATTTAGGCATAACGTTAGGCTACTGAATAGAAGTTTTGCATCGTTCCTTCTGGTGTGCAGCATTTAATCCAGAATCTTAATTTTTCAGCACTTTATACAAAACAGGATTTTCACAATGGTTGCAACAAGCACATTAAACAGAAACTCGGAATGCCTTTCTGAATTTGCTGGATATGACCTGACTTGCATCGATCATGGTAAGATATCTTTTTTTTTTTTTCATGTATAATGTTTAGTATCTGTGATTTGTGGAGCGCTAACATGGTTTTCAAACAATTCTACTGGATTTGAGAGCTAGACTTGTTTACTGCGCTGATGGTGCAGAGCTGCAGCGGTGATGTCATGTCAACAACGATGAAGTCATTCTGTTATCCAGATCTTCTTTGTGGCCACGACTTTAGGTTAAAGTAGTAATCGGGATTTTTCTTAATTGTTACTGTGTAAATTAGCTATTGAAAATTAAATATATTACAGGATCATTTTAGTCTACCACCATAGTCTACAAATTACTAACGTTATCACCATTTTCCGAATCGCCAATTAAAACGTTTTAAATTGCTAAATGCATTTATTAATAAAAGCATTTAGCCTAGTTGTTCCGTTCCACTTGATGTTTTCAGATATTTTGAGCTCGAACTTACATGTAGTAAAATTTATCAATTTATGACCACTATCTGATAACTGGCTCAAAAGTTATCCTATAAAAAAAAACTAAAAAAACGAAATAAAAAACAATAGTTTGGCACTGTCAAATTATGATTGTATGTCTAAATTACTTTAGTAGCCAATATTATAATACGGTATAAAATATGGATGTTCAATTTGAAGTCTGCTAAAAAAGTATTTTAAAATGTGGGGTGAGGTTGGTCTTCTATTATAGGAAAGTGTCCAAGAAATGCTTTTTAAGGGCTCTTTAAAGTGCTCTTTAAGGGGTTTAATATTTGTTGTAATCCCTCTCCTTTAAGTTGGTGCTAGATGGTAAATGTTATCTGAAAATAGGTGGAACCAAGAATCCATGATTAAATACCCATATCAGATGAAAAAAATCCAATCTGATCAAAACCAGTAAATTAATAATGATATTATGTTCCCAATATATCATGCATCATTCAGTCTAACCTCATGTCTATTCTCTCTCTCCAGAAATGGACTTTTGGGAACGGTGTTTGGCAGAGCCTTACCTGGGTGCAGAAGTGTGTGAGGAACAGACATGTCAGCAGCTTGCCCGGCTGCTTGAGGGCTGTTTGTCTAGGGCCAAAGCCAGCAAGCTGAAATGTGCCCATGTGCTGGTGCCAGAGACTCTCACCCGGCGGGTGGCACGGGACATGCTCAGGTTGGCAGCAGGGGAGCCGTGTGGGTTGCGGGGCTGTGTGCTGGATGTGCATCTCGAGCTGGAAGAGCAGCAGCACCGCTGTGAGAGACTCGAGCGACTTGCTTGTGACGCAAGTGTGGTGCCAACGTTTGAATTGACGTTGGTTTTCAAACAGGATGGTGGTGGCTGGCCGAGTCTGAGGGATTTTTTGCGCATCGGTACGTGTTTCCCACCTGGCATCCACCGTGCACTTAAGCTTCGCCCTGGGTTTAGGCTTATTAAGAAAAAACTGTACACCTCCGCAGCTGGAACTATAGTTGAGGAGTGCTGAGATGTAGATGGGGGGGAAAGGCTGGAGTTTAAAGATGCATTTGAATGCACTTACTTTATGAGTGTAAGAGTCTGCTGGGGAAGCAAAACTCAAGTTTTTGTAAGCTTTTTTTTAATCAATAATAGAAGAGTTTTTGTTTGGTGGTTTGTTTGTTTTTTGGCACAAAATGACATGGAACAAAATGGAGAGTGATTGTTTATAGGTATTCGCTGTAGTTTTTGAAAGCATTAAGGATAGTGTTTAATATTGGCCTTGACCTTGTGCCAGCTTCATCTAAAATGGTCATAAATTATGCTCAAATGAAGGGTTCACGAAGTGTTTCCTTTTATGTCACACATGAATTCATTCATCATTAGATGCGTTTTCAAAGTTGAGTTATTTGACTACTGAAGTTTTAAATTTAAGTACAGGAAAGCATCACTCTAAAGGGGGCCATATTTCTGAATGTATTGGGTCTGCTCATGAAGTCTTTCTAATGTAAATGTCAAGATTTCCAACTGGTCACTGTTGTTTTTTAAGAGAATATATGGATAGGGCTTTGTAAGGTGTTTTTTTTTTTTTTTTAAATTTTACTTTTTTTTTTTTTCTTTTTTTTTTTATCCGTGTGAGTTCACCTTGTAATGGTCACTGCACAAATGTTCTTGTCTTTATCCTTCAACACTTGATCTTTGTTTTACTTATCACCTGAATACACCTCTATATTTTGCCTGAAGTGCTGGTACAGCAACTGAACATTTTTATTTATAAGGAAGTTGAGAGCCTTGTCTATTTTGACAATAAACTATATTTTCAAAAGTTTGCAGGTACTTTTTTTTTTTTTTTGCATATTTAAATATATACAGTAGTTGATTAATATCTTGCCTGTTAAACCAGATAATTTTTTTTTTTTTTTTTTTACTTAAGGTCACTCACTGGACACAACTTTCCTTATCCACAGGCATAAACTTCATCCTATAAAGTGGTCATGAGTTGAGAAATCAAAATGTCTGTGATCTTTTGACATTGAAGAGGTTATTTTACTGTAAAGACTCAACTTCCTCGTTATTCCAAAACTGCTTTAATTGAATCCTGCTTAGAAAAAGATTCCTTTGGATTGTCACATTATGACGAAATATTGCGATGAAGGATCACCTCTGCAGTATCAAATCCACGCATATTTCTACATCTTTGACCTTGCCCACTTGACCTTGCCCAAGAGAATAGAGATATGTGATCACTGGACTAAAAATAACAACTAGGAAAGTGCTGCAACCTTTCATGCCAAGGTGTATATCTAAATGCCATAATCAACACTTTTCACAATTAGTTATTCTCAATAGCTGTAATAGTAAAAACGTAGTAAAAAAAATGTCAATAGAGTTCCACATGTAATACTTATTTCATATGCAAGATGTTAGCCTATCCTATTCAGAAGTAATATGAGAAGTTTGGCAGATTTTGATATGAATTCAACCTCTAAGGAACACATAAAAAGAACACGCATGTGCGTTATAGCTTCCTGCAACAAATGGTGAATTGTAAGCTTTCAAATGATATATAGTTTGTCAAGATTAGTTTAGGTTTAGTATAGGATATTACTGTTTTAAAAATGTAATGGATTTGGGCCCACCAGTGGGCCGGTGACACTTAACGGGTTAAACCCTAATAGCTGCAGAATTGGTATACTACAGAGGAACATAGATACTTAAGATCCGAATTGTTAATATCAGTTACATTGTTTGAAGTGAAATGTTATATAAGGATATATAATGTGTGATCTTGCATGGAAGATCTGTTCTATAAGGATAAGCAACAAAGACGTCCTTTCATTTCTACTTTATTATAATTATATATTAGACAGGCTACTTGTATATTCAGTGCAGGACTGTATTAATGTAAAACAGTAAAACATTGACAAGCTGAGACTGAGCCAGAGGCCCTCAAACACACTAGTACTTTTCTGTTGTTTGCTGTCCAGCTTACTACACACACTTGGAAAAAACATGGATGGGATTTTAAGCACCATATCTTGTTGCCTTCATGCTACTCTGAATAAAGGTAATTGGTTCTAAAGGGCCACCTGTTTACTTTTTAGATCTGAATGAAGAGAACTTGAGTTTATGATGTGAAAAGTATTCGCTCTGTTAGCTCCTCTAAAGACTCACAGGGTTGTTTCACAAAATTAGTGAAGACATCTCATAGACTTCCATTGTTTTTAGATTAATTAGATGTCCTAGTCCGAACCCTAGCCGTAAAAATGTTCTCACAAGGTTTTTCATGATATTTTACTATATTAGTATAGTCAAACCTGTACTCAAGGTTTGCATGTGTGTCTGCAGCTGCAAGTGATAGGTTCAGCAGAATGTCTCACAGGACCACAAGACACACAAAGGCGTAAAGGAAGCTTTATTTTTTGACGGCAGAAATATCCCAGCATTAAATTCGGCATTCGAGGAAGGAGAGGCAGGTCAATACAGTATTTCGTTTTTCTACAATTACGTACACTATTTCATCACTAAATTCACTTCTGAGAACATTTGATGCGAGAAATCAACTGTGTAGATTTCAAATATTGGCATTTTTACGAAAATGTATGGCTAATCGAAAATGTGCTCAAACGTTTTCGGAAGTGAGAATCTCCATAAGCGCCTGCGGGTGTAACGTTAGCTATCGAGCCAACCGGCCAGTTTGCTCACAGACTCGTTTTTCCCCACAGTCAAGAGACCATTGCAGCCTGGCTGTTATCGTTAATAATTCTCATTATGTTTGGGTACTGCAGACGGTGTCTGTGCGGGGGTATTATTGCGCAATACCAGCAAGAACACATCGTCTCAAACTGTCAGCAGCGTTCTGTGTGCTCGTCACCTTGTGAGTTCATTCTTCCAAGAACAACTAGCAAGAGCATTCTCCCCAAGAACACAAGTCTGTTCTTTGAATTCTTGGTTTTGAGAAACACCCAGTGTCTTTATTGTGCTCCAATGGGCTCTATGCACGGCGGTATTTCCGGTGAAGGTCTAAGGATGCTGGATTACTTCTGCCGATCGTAGAGTCCAATGCTATACCGAGAATTTATATTGTTTTTTATACTCTATTGCTATACTAAAGAAACGTTAGTCACAAAAACAGACAAAACAGACACTCCTCATTTTGTTTATGCTTCTGTGTTTATTATATTAAAGTCCCCGTGAACCGGAAGTTGCAAACGACTTTTCTCCAGTGTTGTGACCATAGACTGTAAAAAAAGATGGACGACGCCCCTTCGCTCTTTTCCATTGGAGAGAACTGAAGCCGCCAGCGTCCCGATATGGCGCTGACATATTGGAACTTGAGTCTGCGCAGTAGCGTTTTCGGGACCAGTCATGCGCAGTCGTGAGCAGGAAGTAAAGCCGCGAAATCAAGGCCCCGCCCCCACTCTCGCTGAATCAATCGTAAGCACACGCCCTGCACTTTTCTTAAGTGGCCTTGTCTGCTCCGTTCCTCTCCAATGATGTCTGCTGATTGCAGTACCTTGTTAAAATAAGGTAAATACAACTACTAATCACATAGTCAACATTATGAAAAAAAGTCCGTTGGTACTTCAGTGACTACTTCGCACATAGAAGCTGTCAATCACAGCTGTCAATCATGATGTCACAGCACCGTTTTTATATTATCAAATAACTAACTAAAAACTAACTTATTTTAAAAACAAACACTTGAAATTACATCAACGTGATAGAAACTACACTAAATGACAGAAACTATCTTTAGAAAAAAGATATGTGAAGTGTAATTTAATTATTTAGTTGGTCTCACGTCCCGTTGAATAACATGGGGAGGCGGGGCTTATGACCTATACTAGGACCGGCCTCTGGGGGGCGATCGAGACGTTTTGGCTTCACTTTTGAAGGCTTGTGCGGCACGCTTGGTTGTGACGTATTTCCAAGAGAAACGGAATACTAAATGAGGCAAAATAGTGGGCGTGGCTTTTTCCCCAACTAGCACCTGATTGGATCTAAAAAAGTAGGTGTTTTCATTCAGCCTGTCTACTGTCAGTTGGAGGGGCGTGGTTACGGATGTTAAGCAGACACCCAAACCGTCAAACCTACGTCATCAGGCAAGGTCCTCCAACGCAGAGGGGAGGGGAAATTTCTGATTTTGATTAAAGATTACGAAGCCCAAAAATTTTTTTGTGTGGATTGACTTGCATGGATGAATTGTTTACCACAAAACGATCAATTTAGGCAAACAAAGTAAGTATGGTCAATTTTGAATTCATGGGGACTTTAAATAAACATAACTATATATAAAATTACATCTAAACGTATTAAAGTTTCGTTTCAAAGACGAAAGGACAGTACATTTTGAAGACTCTGCCATAATCCCGTTTTCCTCGGTTTTCCTCCGCTTTAAATCTCCTCAAACGGAAACGCACGAGCATCCTTGCGTCAAACGCGGAAGTTATGCGTGCACATAGTATGGAACGCGATCGGGGCCAATAGTCTTTAAACGAAACGCGTGAAATTTGACCGCGTCAACACGCACTGTTTGTCCGCGTTAACGCGGCAATTTTGTACGTGTTTCTTTTGAACGTGTAGACACGCACATTCTGGTCGTGTTAAGGCGTCAGTTTTCGTCGTGTTACTTTTGGTGCGTGTAAAGACGTACAGTTTTACCGTGTGGAGACGACCAATTTGAACGTGTTTCTTAACGCGCACATTCTGTACGTATTGAAGTGTAATATTTTTTAAAAGCAGACTTACATTTAGATGTACCTTATTAATCCTTTAGTTTATTGTAGCATTGCTTTACTGACTACTCTGCTAGAGTAAAGTAATGTTACAATGTATATTAAGTGCTAATTATCCATATTATACAATTATTATAATTTATCTATTTGGGTTATTATTTGTTTTTGTTTTAAGTTATAATCTCCAAAAGTATTATAGGCTAACTTACACAGCACATATTTGTAACTAAATACACACACACTCTCACACGTACATGCATAAATTTATTCACTTTCACATAATAATGTTTTGTAATTTGGTGTTTGGTTGTATAGTTTGTTTCTGCTGTTCTGTCTGTATTGAACATCATCTTGCTGCAGGCTGATGAGTGCTATAATAAAATGCTATATCAAAAATGTTTTGATATTCATTATATTTTTATTATTGATATTTTATTTACCCATAAACTTGTCTTTAGGAAGCCATAAGTTATAGTGGCAAGAATAACTTTGTTAAACCTTTAGGGGCGGTTTCCCAGACAGGGTTTATATTAAGACAGGAGTAGGCCTTAATCTACTTAATAATGTTTTTTTTTTTTAAAGTACATTACTAACAAACAGATTTGCAGATTTATTTTCTTTTATTTCAAAGCTGATGTGTGCAATAGGCCTATATATATATATATATATATATATGGTTGCATTAAAATACTTGTCTCTTGTTTTTTTTTTTTATTGCAGTCTTTTTTGTTGCTTCCATTCATGCTTCTCAGTTCCAGGCAACTTTAAGATTTTCTTGGTTCATTCCAGGCTACCTCTGTCACAGTTTGTTTTACAGTTTTTTCAAATTGCTAAGACACTAAAAGTGGAATTTGAGGCTCACTCTGTGAAATCATTCAAACTTTTTGCAAAACTCTAAACACATTTCTCTACATTACACACATCATTCAAAACTATAACAGCTCTTGTGTTTAATTTGGGAAACACTGCCATTTAAATGCAACATTAATTTCAGTTCGTGTCAATTTAAATAAGATTACTAAAGCAAATAATCTTGCTTTCTTCTCACATCATATGCTCCTGTGACCATGTGTCAGAAAAGAACGTCCCACCTTCAAATGGTGCTTGATGGTGACTCCCAAACCTTATTGGACTTTTTCAAACATTCTAATTGGTTGCAATCATTGAAAGAAAAATTTACTGAACATGATAAGGGCTGTGCTGTAGAGGGTTAATATTTAACCTTTAAACACTTCCCGTTTTCCCCCAGAATTCTTATATCAGTTGATTATGTTTAAAATATAGATATCATTACATTAAATGCAGTTTATTTACCTAAGTTCCTGGATTTAATCAATCATTTTAATAGTAAATAAACATATTTTTCATATTATTTCACTTAAATACAAAAAAACAGTTACATGCATGCAATGGCCAGTTAAAACATATAATAGATCACGCATTATGTGTCTCCTTTTGTGGGGAAAAATAACATAAAATGGCATTTAATGATTATTGCCGCTAGATGAACCTAAAAAAGGCGATGACAAATCATGACAAGGCTGACATCACACACTACGTACCCATGCATTATCCCTCGTGAACAATTACAACGTCTGATGTTTGCTTACGTGCAGACCAGTATACTATTATGACATCCATCATTAATAAACATGACTTCTGATGTTTGTATACGTATATACCAACGAGAGACATACGTACCAGCGCGTCACATATGCAAATATAGTCTCAAATACAGCAATTTCATTGGCTACTGTGTTTTCTGCCACGTTAACGCGAACAAACAGTGCGTGTTGATGAGGCCAAATTTCACGCGTTTCGTAAAAAGACTTTTGGCCCCGATCGCGTTCCATAATATAGCCCATTAATAAACATTGCTTCCAATTAGCTTCCTGTGGTGTCTCATTCTTTCAAGTTCACAGCATACAAATAGGAAGATTCCTAGCAGATATGACGCACACATTGTCCATATAGTCCATATTGTTCCTTGAATGTTATTCTTTATCAGCGAAGCATGGTTAAGCACCATTAAAGGGATAGTTCACCCAAAAATGACAGTTAGCCCATGATTTACTCACACTGAAGCCATCCTAGGTGTGACATTCTTCTTTTCAGACGAATACATCGGAGTTATATTAAAAAAATGTCCTGGCTCTTCCAAGCTTTATAATGGGAGTGAATGGGCACTATTTTTTGAAGTCCACACAAGTGCATCATATCCATCATAAAAGTGTTCCAAATGGCTCCGAGGGGTTAATAAAGGCCTTCTGAAGCGAAGCGATACGTTGGTGAAAAATATCATATTTAAAACTTTATCGACAAAAATAACTAGCTTCCGGCAGACGGCCATACGCAAGTCAACTTACGCCAAAAGAGTAACAATTGACGATGTATGTATGAATTTAGTATTGGCGCGTGCCACAAGTGCAGCTCTCTCTGCACTCATACAGTGGAAGAACTTCTGCTGTTTGAACTATAGTTACTAAATGCAGTGGCACCCTTTGATACATTTGAAACGCTGTCCTCAGGAACAACATCATTAACATTTACATGAACCCCTTCAGATACTACAGATTTAGACAGCCATACGTTCACATGTTCAGTAAAGAGCATACAAGTTTTCAAAGAGATGGCCTTGAAAACTAGATTAAATTATTTCCTAGATACTGGAAATTGGTATCTCAAAATAAAATCACTGACGTCACTCCATTACTGAACCAGATTTCAAGAAACAAGGATTCGATACCAGAACGAGGATTGTTTCAGAGTTTTTCTGACGCTATGGGGAGACACTGTTTTCTCCTAAATACTGAAGCCTGATTGGTTCACGTCTGTGCACCTGCACAGACAAATGGCTTTTCAGCCCGCCCGAACGGGTGGAGCCAACTGCCTATTTAAGTCGTGCTCAAAATAATTTCAAGTCAGAATTTTTCTCCTTCAGCATGAAGATCATCTCCTCGCTGACTCCGATAACTACGACGACACAGAATCCTTTCTCTCACCATTAGGTGAATAACACTGATGTTTAAAGGGTTAGTTCACCCAAAAATGAAAATTATGTCATTAATGACTCACCCTCATGTCGTTCCAAGCCCTTAAGACCTTCGTTTATCTCCGGAACACAGTTTAAGATATTTTAGATTTAATCCGAGAGCTTTCTGTCCCTCCATTGATAATGTATACACGGTTTACTGTCCTTGTCCAGAAAGGAAATAAAGACATCATCAAAGCAGTCCATGTGACATCAGTGGGTTAGTTAGAATGTTTTGAAGCATCAAAAATACATTTTGGTCCAAAAATAACAAAAACTACGACTTTATTCAGCATTGTATTGTCTTCTGGTTCTGTTGTCGAACTAACCCTTTAAACATCAGTGTTATTCACCTATCATTACCCTATGATTTTAGGGAAAAGTTATGGGTAGGGTTAGGTTTAGGGGTAGGGATTGGGTAAGGACTACATTTTGGGACAGGAATGTTGATCCAGGATCAACAAAATATGGTGATCCAGGACCATGTCTTACTTGGCAAAATCACGGTGACCGGGGTGCACCCGCCGTCCAACATCACCTGCAGAAATGACAAAATAGAAGCGATCTCACAAGACATGGGGTCTATGCACCAGATAAAGATACACCAGAAAAAGATTTAACTTCTCACCTGCGGCTTTCCAGCGAAAAGCAAAAGATACAATTTTACAGCGCAAGCAGAAAGAGCAAACCTTTTCATTCTAAAAGAGCGAATTGAGCGATGTTTGGTTAAAAAATGTTTTGCCTCAATAGTATGGCATGGAGGAAAAAGGATACACCAAACTTCCCCCGCTAGAGGAAGCTGTCTCTGTGCACCTCTGCCCACCCAAGTTCCAAGTTCCAAGTTCCACTTTATTTATCCTTAGAAAAGGAAATTTAGGGTGCAGCAGGATATCTAAAAAACATACACCGAAAAAAGCACCACCAGATGCCAACAACATAGTAAACACAACACAGGACACACGTCAACACATTCAATTCAATTCAAATTTATTTGTATAGCGCTTTTCACAATACATACTGTTTCAAAGCAACTTTACAGAAAGTGCATTTCAGAACATATAACATATGACCGGCGTTGAGTCGTCTCTTCACAGGCGTCGAGTCGTCTCTTCACAGGTTTTGGGGCATCTGAAGTCTCCTCGTCTCCACATCAATGGAGACACTCCTTCCCCCAAAAACCAATGACAGAATCCAATTGGACAGTACACAGGTCAGTATGTCATAATGAACAATGACAGAAATAAATTAATAAATAAGCATATACTTTATACAAATTTCATAAGATGTCACTCAAGTGAATTCAGGTTCCTAATAGCCACAGGAATAAAAGAATCCCTGGCATGTCTAGTTCTTAACATAGGTAGCCTAAAACGGCGACCTGAAGGGAGCAGATTAAACCTCCCAAAGAGTAGGTGATCAGGGCAATTTAAAATTTGGTTAACCCTGGACCCGTTTATCATATATATGTTGCAGCTGTGGTAGCTGTACCCCAACCACCTTAGACACTAAGTTTACCAGCTTTGTTAGCTTACGCTTGTTGATCCTTGAAAGGCCACTGTACCACACCACAATACAAAATGTCAAGACTTATTCAATAAAACACTGGTAAAACAAAATCATCAGAGTCCTGCACACGCTGAATGATTTCATCTTCCTCAAGAAGAAAAGTCTCTGTTGGGCCTTTTTACAGGCAGCATCTGTGTTGCTCTCAAAAGATAATTTACTGTCAATGATGGTTCCTCAACATTCATGTTCTGAATAACAGTTTGTGAAAAATTGTGCTGTAATCTACGTAAATCAATAATCATATCCTTTGTCTTGGAAACGTTGATAGACAGATAGAAGTTTTCATACCACGCAATGAAATCATCAACTACAGGGCCATGCTAATCCTCATTATTGTTCAAAAGGCTCACTATAACAGTGTCATCTGCAAATTTCACACAGTGCCTATTCTCATACTTACTCCTACAGTCATTTGTATATAAAATAAAAAGCAATGGTGAAAGAACACAGCCCTGAGGAGAGCCTGTGGAGGTAAGGGCTTTTGAGGATAAAACACCATTAACCCAAACACACTGCAACCTGTTCGACAGAAAATCCAGTATCCAGCCAATTAAGTTAGGGTTTAAGTTAAAAAGAGACTGAAGTTTCTCAGCCAAGAAGTAGGGCTGAATGGTATTGAATGCTGAAGAGAAGTCGATAAAAAGGAGCCTTGCATGAGTTTTTGAGGATTCCAGATGTTGATAAAGGGAATTTAACAATCCTCAACACCTCTGCTAGCCCTGTAAGCAAACTGGAGAGGGTCTAACTGTTCCTCCACCTGCTTCAGTAACTCCTGCTTAACCAACTTCTCAAAAGTCTTCATCACTAAAGCCCCGTTCACACTACAAGCGACTTTGTCGCTGCAGGTCGCCAGTGGCTGCGCTGGAGGGCGTTCCCACTACTGGTTGCCTAGTAATGTTTGTGAGTGACATTCACGGATGTTACTCTATGTTAGACAACAAATACGTTTTCTTGCCGCTACAAACAAATATTTTGGAAGGAAAAGTCTAAATATAAATGGAATCAGTACATAAAATGCATAATATTATAGATGAACGAGAAACAGTGAGTGCTCTTTGCCATCGCGGCTATTTAACTGCAGCAATGTCTGTTTTGCACTCTTGATGTTTTAGAGTGTCACCCCTTCAATGCTGAGCACTTTTTTTCTGCATCGTCGCCGATTTGTAGATTGTACACACAAAAATTCTCAAAATGTTTGTGTTTTTGTCAATTTCCCATTCATTTCCTATGGTCGGTCATTTTTGACCGAAGAGCACAAGTGTGCCTATTTTTTTTTACGACCACTTAGCCTGCTCGGATCATGACCTCCATTTTTTGTGTGTTCACATACCCAATGCCATAAAAAGTCCGCAAGTTTCGGTTAAAGGGGAAATTATGCATAAAAAAAAAAAAAAAAAAAAAAACATTTTTAAGGCTTAATTCTCTTAATCAGCTCTGTTTCTTTCAAATAATTGAGTATTTAGACTCTCTAATCCATAATTATTCTTTAGAATTAATTCTTCCACATCTTCTAAGTTTCCTTTTCAGTGTTTCATGATTTGAAACATTCTTTAGCATTGGTGGCAGTTACAATACACACCTTATATTGCAGTATTCAGATTTTTATTTGACATTAGTAATAAAATAAGCATGAAATAATAATAATAGGCCCTACCGGTAGTTTACATTTTTCGACGTTTGACTAAGTGGCATTAATAGACATTTAACAGAAAAAAAATAATAAAATGAAACTCTCCGCGTTGTTATTATGAGAACTACAGTACCCGACAAAACAAAGGCTTAATAACATTCCCCTTTTTGTGTAAGAGAGTTGCAAAATCCGCAATGTAACTGGTCAATGCATGTGCCAAACAACAGAACACAAGAGCTGATTGGCTAGTTCACAAGCCTAATGTCCCGGATGTAGAAACGAGTTATATTTCACAGAGAGAAGGCGCGTAACTCAGTTTGAATTGGGTGAGCAACTGTGTGTTTTCGCGGCTCAGCTGTAGTAACTGTCATTTACAAATTATAAAATGGTAAGTATTTTTTTGTTTTGTGTTTATTTTGTGACGCTCTTCTTTTTTGGAAAGATGCATAACAGGTTAAAAGTACATTTAGAGTTGTTTTCCTAGTCACTGTTGAACAATATTATGCGGCTAGTTAGCTTAGCTCCGGTGCTAACTGGCGTCGTGTAAACACGAGAGCGCGAAACAAGTGAACTATCGACTTGTTTAAATATGGCCGTGTACCTAATGCAAAAGGTGTAAACGCTTCAGTTAACTCTTATAACATGATGAGTGACTGGTGCTGTTGATTTCAGGCTGGGGGTAAAGCAGGAAAGGACTCCGGGAAGGCGAAAGCGAAGGCTGTTTCGCGCTCACAAAGAGCTGGACTGCAGGTCAGACCCTTCGTAATGAACAAAGGCCATTGTTTGAAATTAATGCATATAAACAATATGGCTTGCTAATAACTACTGTTAGGGTTGTGTTTACTGTTTGTTTGTTTATTGGGTTTTTTAACGTAATTTCACAAATGCTGAGCCAGTTTGTCACTTTTCGTCATCTTCAGTTTCCAGTGGGTCGTATTCACAGACACCTGAAGTCCAGGACCACCAGTCACGGGCGCGTCGGAGCTACTGCCGCAGTGTACAGTGCTGCTATTCTAGAGTATTTGACTGCTGAGGTGAGTAACATTTTAAGGGTGACTGCATTAGGTTGAGACTTTACAAACCTGTGATTTAACATGCCTGTGTTCATATTAAGGTACTCGAGCTTGCAGGAAATGCTTCTAAAGATCTGAAGGTGAAGAGAATTACTCCACGCCACTTGCAGCTGGCTATCAGAGGTGATGAGGAGTTAGATTCCCTCATTAAGGCGACTATTGCTGGTGGTGGTAAGTACTAATTCAACCTTCGAGTTTTTAAATTTGTGTTTTTAAATTTGTGATCTAACCTTTTCCCCTCCTTTTAAAATCCCTGCCTTGTAGGTGTCATACCCCACATTCATAAGTCTCTTATTGGGAAGAAGGGACAACAGAAGACCGTGTAAACAATGTTGTCTCAGGACATGAGTGTTCACAAATGTATTGTTTGCCCTGTAGATTAGAATTTTAAAACTTTATATTGTCCATCTTTGCATTTACTCATTTCTGGGGTATTTTTTTTAAACATGGCTTCAGAGAAGCTTTTTTTCTTTTATGATGTCTGGCTAGTCTTGTGTTTTTTTTTTTTGTTTTTTTTTTTGCAATTTGGCTTTTGAACTTTGTGAAGTTTCAGGATTTTATTTCAATAAAGCTCAAAGTGCCAATATAAAGGTCCAACTGTTTGATTTTAAAAATCTGTGAAGTTCATTCACAATGTAAAATTTGTGTACCAATTATTTTTCTTTTTTTATTGTTGTGGAGAAACCTTAGCTTTTCTATTGAGGGAGTCTCAATGGACATTTGTAAAAATTAAAATAAAGCCATTTTAAATCCTTATATGCATCCCAGAACTCATTGCAATCTTTATCCAGTTATGAAGTCTTTTTTTATTTATTTTTATATATATATAGCGCTTTTTACAATACAGATTGTTTCAAAGCAGGTTTACAGAGATAACAAAGTTTGTTTCCAGAAGAAAATGGCATCACAGTCCAGCTTAAGTTCAGTGTTTCCTTTTTTGTTTTAAAAGTTATTTAGTTCATTTATTATATATATAGCTGGTCTGCAATCCGTGATGTTCAGTTCTTGTATAATAGTGTCAATGCAGGCAGATCAATGTTATTGTTGAATATTAAATGTCCCCAACTAAGCAAGCCAATGGCAACAAAGGTGGGAAAAGGCGACAGTGGTAAGGAAGACTGAACCAGTTTTGTTGAAAACGTTCATCTGACTGTTCAAGTAGCAAACAAGAAACGGTAGAGGGCAGTGTTACACACCTTTATTTCGATCTTGACAGCTATAACGACGAATTTAACGTAAACATTTTAAAACTATATCTGTTTTACGTTAACTATTTTGCGGCAGGCACCAAACTTGATTCCAATGTATTAAATTGCAATAATTTTTGAAGCAGTAATGGTAATTTACATAAAATATGTAATGCAGAAAAGGGGTTCGTACTTAAACTCGTCCATGTTATTGGTATGATTTATTTTAAAACAAAACACTGGTATAAATTTATTTAGGTCAAAATCATAGTAGATAGTAAAAGAACAAAACACTTCACACATGGATTTTTTTTTTTTTTTTTTTACACGTTTATGAATCCTTCTCTACAATAACCTCTCGAGTATTTTGGTCTGTCCAATTAAAATCTTTGGAAAAATGTTCGTCTGTTCAAAATATTTTACAAATTTTGTATTTGTTCTATATGAATAGTTTTTTTTTTATTACCCTGTGAGAAACAAATTTTAATGATTGTGAATTTCGCAAATTTTTCATCCACAAATGCAAATATACAAATTATAATTACCTCATTGTTATATGGAAGAAAAAAAATATCAGGATCTGTCAATAGATAAGTAAAACCTTGACTTGTGCTTTTCTTTATCATAGCTTATCGCTAGAATGACCTTTTAATTTATTTTTGCAATATTATTATTCCGTTCTTTGTTTACTCAGCATGTTTAGGCTGAATTAATGTTTACAAAAATAAGTAAAAGAAAGAAAAGAAATACGTCTAAAATGTTATGTGATTTGTCACTGTTTATAATATTAACGGTATTTTGATGATATGGAGTATCAAAGTAAGATTTGCAGCAGTATTAATTTTAAAGGCTTTTCCACGCGATGAGTGCAGCGTTCAAACACTGAACCGGTGAAAGTCTTTGTTATATCTATGTTGTATGTCAATGTATACACAAGTGTTTGTACAAACTTTGTTGATAATAAAAAATAAAATAAAAACACTGAACCGGAAGAGGAGCACGCGTTATGTGGTATTTTAACCCGGAACTGAATAGTAAAAATATCTGAGAAAATAATTAAAATATATGTGTTATTAGTTATTCTTTCAATATCTTAGATAAACTAATTTAAGTGAGATGATACAGATTTTTTTTTTTTTTTTTTTTAACAATGTATATAGTATAGTAGACATTCTGGTCCACACTCCATACCATTTGGTGGCGGTAATGCACCAGTTCGTTGTTTGCCAATAAACCCTAGAAGAAGAAGAAAACAAAATACGCTAGCTGTTTAACTCTGGGTTTAACACGAATCACAGCGCTCATAAATACTATTTAGTGTAATTTTTTTCTCTAGTGCTGAGAGATTTCTGAAGAACACAAAGGAAAACATTGCGGAAAACGTGTGGCAATACGAAGGTAAGTTTATAATTCAATAGAGAGACACGTTTGCTGTTTGTTATAGTTTTCGATGAAGCGCCCTGTATGTTACATAATACAAAAATTAAACGTTTATATAGTAAGAAGTGTGTGTCTTCAGCTGGCTCCTCCACTGCCTGTCACGATGCCTGCTTTACTGGAGAGACCAAAACTGTCCAATGCGATGGCCAGAGCCCTGCATAAGCATATCATGAAAGAGAGAGAGAGAAAAAGACAAGGTACATGTGTGTTTCCAGTTTAGAGCAAAAAAGAAAACACCATGTTTAAATTGTTTTGAACAGCACAACAGAATATTGGTCCTTATTACACATACATGGTAACAGATTCAGTTCATTATTAATTATGTCTAAAAAGATGGTTTGTATATTAATTTTTGTCATACTGTAGAGGAGGAAGAAGTCGATAAGATGATGGAACAGAAAATGAAAGAAGAGGAGGAGAGGAAACGAACTAAAGAAATAGAGGAGCGAATGTCTTTGGAAGAGACTAAAGAACAGGTGTGTACAGCAACACTAGCAAATTCGTTTCAAGCCCTTCAAACGAAAAAACCTGCAGGAGCACTGAAGTGTGATGTGATGTTCCCCATTTATTTGCTCATTCCCGTTATTAAAACCTTAATACAATTTTTTTTATTGTTTATTAGGTTCAAAAAATGGGTGAGAAATTACAGGTTTTGCAAGAGGAGAAACATCAGCTCTTCTTACAGCTTAAAAAAGTCCTTCATGAGGAGGAAAGGCGTCGCAGAAAGGAGCAAAGGTGAGTGATTTTTTTTTTTTTTTTGTATATTGAAAAATGACTGACAGTTATTTAGCTGTCGTGTTCCTTGTTATCTCAATCATGTACTTGTACTTTTTGATTTGACCCTTCCCTTTGTTCAGGGACTCATTATTCCGTTTCTTTATATTAAATATCGGTGAAACCTGTTCAGTTTGTCTCAATTGTTGAATCTTTTTATGTTCCTACACATATCTTACACGTTAAGACATTTGCTATTTGAATGTTTCTTTTTTTGCTGAGTTTATATTTTCTAGATGTATTACAGTGTAATTAATTATCAAGTGTATATGGATTTGTTAATTTATTTTCAGTGATATTACATCACTGCCTTCATCCAGTTATCAGTCCAGCTTACCTCTGCACTCAGGACAGCATCTACTCAACATACAAGGTGGTGTATTGAAAGGTTGCAAAATCTTATTGACCTTGGATTATTTTGAAGGAAATAATAGTTGACATTAGAGCAACAAAACAGTTTTGTTCTCTTAAGTAGACCATACTGCTATCCTGTACTTAAAATGGTATTTTGTGTGTTTAAGGAAGTCCAGTGGGTCACAATAGAGCCGGTGGTTTGTTAGGGGAGCGCAGTAAACAGTTGTTTCAGACACCTCTGATGCCTGTAAGTAAATAAATCTGAAGAACATGTAACACTGTGTGTTGTTTTTAAAAACCGTAATGTCAAAAAAGACATTAAAAAGACAAAGTTATGCTTCACTTTTTGTCACAAAAAATATTGAGAATTGTGTTGTCATAATCAGTGAGGTGTTCTAGCTACTATTACATTTTTCAGTAACAATAGCATCTTTAAAATACTGAAACTGTTTTTCTTTTTTTGCTGGAATGACCGTTTTATAGGTCATATATGGCACACATTTATCCATAAATTGTTGTCTTTTCTAGGGCCATCAATTCTCCAGTCAGCCAGGTTTCCTCACTGGTTCCTCTGAGCATGGGCAGTTCTCAGGTAGCGCTGCAGTCCATGAGCCATTTGCAGTCACCCAGGCCCAGCACCACACCTCTTATGGGCATGCTACTTCTGTGCCCATCAGCTTTGCAGGCACCACCCAGATCAGAGGTAACAATAAATCCTGATTGTTGAGATTTTTTTTTACATTAGTCAATCACAGTCTTCAGATGATGCAGCGTTAAGGCCTGTTCACACCGGGACGAATTTCGCGCGCGATATTCGCCGACGTTTAACGCCTCGTGACTAAACAAAGGGCGCCAATGTGAGTGTGCACACCGACGCGTAAAACGCCACGCGTAAAAGCGTCATTTTTAAAAAAAAAACGCCTCGGGTTCGTTTTTTTGGTTTGACGCGCCGCGTCAAAAACTATCCGACCAATGAGATTGGCGCTTTTGCTCACGTGTCTGGAGCTTCTGCAGTTACAGTAAAACACAACTTGGGGGCGCTCAAACACAAAACGGTCTTGCCGAGCACACATACGTAATGGCGAAGAAGATATACAGCGTCTACACTCTGCCGGGAAGAAATAAGACGAGGGAGATGCAAGGCTAGATGAATGTAGAGCTGCTGGTCTTGTTGGTGTCTTTATAAAGAGACACCAACGACAATAAAGAACTATATGACAAACGCGACAAACTTGCTCTCTTCTTCTGAGTGACAAGCGAGTGTCAGAAGCGTAGTTGCGCAGCGCCACTTTGTGGACCGGGGTATTTCTGTTTTACATTAAGCGCCATCTAATGTCAGGTAATGAATTTGCATGTTCACTCGGCTCATCGTCAGCGAAAATCGCTTGGGTGTGAACACAAAAAACGCGTTGAAAAACGCTGACGCATAACGCGAGCCGATATTCGTCCCGGTGTGTATGGGGCTTTAAGGCCTGTTCACACCGGGACGAATTTCGCACGCGATATTCGCCGCCGTTTAACGCCTCGTGACTAAACAAAGGGCGCCAATGTGAGTGTGCACACCGACGCAAAAAACGTCAGGCGTAAAAGCGCCATTTTTTTTTAAAAACGCCTCGGGTTAGTTTTTTTAGTTTGACGCGCCGCGTCAAAAACTATCCGACCAATGAGATTGACGCTTTTGCTCACGTGTCTGGAGCTTCTGCAGTTACAGTAAAACACTACTTGGGGGCGCTCAAACACAAAACGGTCTTGCCGAGCACACATATGTAACGGTGAAGAAGATATACGTCGCCAAGTAGCGTCTACACTGCCGGGAAGAAATAAGACGAGGAAGATGAAAGGCAAGATGAATGTAGAGCTGCTGGTCTTGTTGGTGTCGGAACATAAAGAACTATATGACAAACGCGACAGCGACTACAACAATCTTGATAAAAGAGAACTGTTATGGAGCGGATCTAATGTCAGGGAATGAATTTGCATGTTCACTCGGCTCATCGTCAGCGAAAATCGCTTGGGTGTGAACACAAAAAACGCGTTGAAAAATGCTGGCGAATAACGCGCGCCGATATTCGTCCCGGTGTGTACGAGCCTTTATTCTAACATTAGATTTCTAATTGTCTTGGTTTTTCTTTATAGAAAATGTATTTTCATCTTCTCAGGTGAACCAGTTTAATCAGTTCAACTTGCAGAACTTTTTATAACATTAGAATGATTTCTTAGAAACTGCACTGCTCTGAGACATTGAGACGTACAGAAAAAAAGCTCATCATAGAAACGTATAGAACATGCTCGCGAGGCGTGATTTATAAAAAGGTGAAACACGTCGCTGAATTCCCCGGAGTATTCTTATTTTTTTATATAGCTTATTTAGATATTATCTGTGCACTTATAGAGAATTGGATTTGGTGAATTGCCCTCCCTTCACATTTTCTCTGTATTTAGGCACACCTTTCCAGAGCATGCCATTCCTGTCCCACCAGCCTCAGGGTTATGCTGTCCACAGCCATTTCACTGCCCAGCCAGGTAAAGAAGCCACCTCACGTGATCTCTTTTTACATAACATTCATTGGTCTGATCTTAATGTGGCTCTTTCTTAAAAAAATAAATAAATTGTGCTTCACTTTACATTAGCTATTCTTCTCTCTTTCGGCTAGAGATATGCATGCAGATTAGAATTATGCTGTTTTATCTCAACAAGATAAAGTTCCTTCATTAATGTGTCAACGGAAATATTACACCAAGGATAAACAAACTTTTTTGTTTTGGTCCATCATTCCTCCATCGATCTTCACAGGATTCATCCCTAGTGCTAGTATCCCCCTTCAGAAACAGCTTGAACATGCTAATCAGCAGTCTGGCTTTACTGACTCTGTAAGTACTTCCTGAGACTCATTTGGAAAATATTTGGAAGTTATGAGGTTTGTCTTCCATGAGAAAATGTATTGTTTATACACGTGCTTATAATAAATAATTATTATTTTGTGTGTGTGTTGTCATTGTTAGGCTGCTCTTAGACCCATGCATTCACAGGGTTTACATGTGAGTGCAGCTGGTCTGATGTCCACTCCATCCATGGCTGTCCAGATCTCTACTGCAAAGGTGAGCTCACTAACCTGCATTGAAGCCCTTTAAATGCCTGTCATTAGATTAAAAGGTCATCAACATGGATTCTTTATCACAGGTGTTTAAGAATCTTCTTTTAAAATAACTGTCAGTTGTTTTGATTATCAATCATTTTTCGAACATTCACCACATGCTTTTGAGCAACAGTGTACTAGATTTATACAGATATGAGACAAAATAACAGACATGATTGTAAAAAAAACAAGGGGGAAAACAGCACAGTTGTAATTGAAATTGATGCAACGCATAGTCAAAGATGTGAGCATTTGTACATTGTAAGTTGCTATTTTTAAACCATTGATTAACCATTTAATCACTACCCTGTCACTTGAACCTTCAATCCACACCTCTTCTTTCCTCAATATTAAAAGATGTTCTTGTTTAATTTAAAATATTGGTATATTTGGTGAGAATAAACATTTTTCTTTTTATTCATGACAGTCTCTTTGCAGCTTTTAATTTAATTTATGATGTTTCAGGCTCCATTCCAGAGTTCATCTCAGCCAGCATCACGTCTCGCCTTCGTCCCTCACGCTCAGGCTGGACAGAGATTCTTCCACCATGGAAAACCACATTAATTACTAAAAGTATGACCATGACAAGGTGCCAGGATACAGAAAACTCTTTTGAAAACCCAGTCAATTTGAATTTGCTTTTTTAACATTGTAATAAATGTCCCATGCAGCAAATATAGTTAGATCAAAAACATTATTGATATTAAGGAATGTTTTACTCGCTATGAATCTATGAAATGATTTGTCATGGTTTGTTGATTTTGGCTAAGTTATTATGATGTTAAAAGTGCAAGGTGGAACTTAACGTCAGAGGATTGACGTCCAGAAAGATTGAAAATAAAGACCCAAAGGTTGAATAAGCTGTGCTTTCCCTGCAAGACACTTGTAAACTTTTTTCCCCCCTGAAATTTAGCAAGAATTATCTGTGTATTTTAACTTTATAGTAAGTTTGAAGTGTTAGTAATGCAGTTTAATAGCTGTAAGAAATGTCCTACATTACATGAGTACTTTCTCAAATAACTGGGAGTCGTTTTATTTAATGTCTTTTTCTTGGAGTTTGCCAGCAGCAGCCATGCCATTTGAGATCAATATATTACAAAGGAGCCAAAATACATCACAAATGGAAATAAAGACATTTATATGTGCTCTTTTTAATATTGACTGGGTTGTCTTGCTAGAATACATTTTTGTTTATTTCCATTTTATTTTTGAAACAGTCTTGCAAAACAAAAACTATACTCATACTCAAGTGTAATGTACATGAGTCAAATCTGGCCTACATAGGATTGATTTTAATGGGGACAATTAACATTTGTTCAAAATTTCATCCAACCCTCAAACTTAAGAAAGGATTTGGTCTGTCTGTCAAGTGAGAACAGCAAGCATTAGGCAAACCATTATAGGCCAAGACTGAGTACATTACAGGCAGAAGTTTGTTTATTTCAAGAAGAGATCTAAGGCTTATGGCACCTCCTTCCACCTCACAGAAATCTTGATAAAATGGTATTGTTGTCTTCCTCTGTGATAGTCTCATTCCCAGTTTTTGTTTATGGAGGGGGTTGGGGGTGGTGCTAAAAGTGATCTGAAGTCTTTCTGCATCCATCCATTCACCAGCCTGTGCGATATTGTCACTCCCTGCTCAATGGTCTTTTGCTTTAAACTACCAGAAGATAAAAGGGAAGTTAAGCAGAACACTTGGTCCTGTGATACAAAACTGCATCCTATTACACATATTGCCTTTGTATCTGTCCTTCACAGGAGATTCTGCACTTCAATGTTTTTTACTTCCCCTCTGCACTCTTAATTGCTCATAAATAAAATGAACCACATAACAGACCTCTTGTAGCTATTTGCTACTTACATTTAAGATAACAGAACATATTTGGGGTAGTTATCTTTTTTATAAAAAGTGTCAAAATCAACAAGGACACACTCATACTACTGGAGACAGATTATGAGGTTCCTCAAAAAAAAAAAGAGAATGTCCCACGCCAGCTATACATCACAATGGTGCTTTAGTCCACTGTCCATGAATTCCATTTCTCTTGTTTCACAAGAATTTAATTTTGTTTGGAACATTTTGAATATTAAATTTATTTCCTAGTTTATAACCTACAGATGGGCTATAAAGTACAGAGAGGGAGAAATAAAGAAAGAATGAAAAAGGAGGGAAGATAGCATTGCTGAGGTCTAATTCTCTCCTATCCGGGTCCGGTGCATCTTGTCAACCCCTGAGAGAAAGGAAGAGAGTAGTACAAGCAAGAGTGAGGAAAGAGAGTGATAAAAGTAAAATAAACAATGAAGTAGAAAAACATGGGGGGGTAAAACACCATAAAGTTAAGTCCATATCCACAAAAGTATGTAGAAGACGAAACTGTTCAAAAAAGGTTCAAGTTAAATGCAGATGGAGTGTCTACGAAAGTAAATGTGCTCTCCATTACAGAACAGAGTCTGAAATACTTGCTTGGATATCTTGTCAGTTCATTTTAAAGCCCAAAGTCAAAGAGCACAATGAAACGCTACACAAACACTTTATCACTCCAGTAACTTAGGAACAGCAGATATGGGTGATAACACATAATAGTTGTTTTTGATTCTTCTTAAAAAGCTATTTTACAATACAGCATGTTTGGTTACACATCAGACAAAATATTAGCTGGTAGTGTAAAATACAAAATGAAATTCCAAAAACATGAAATTCTATTTACATCTCAGTCATTGCTTTCACATAGCAGACACATCGAACACTGCAGTAGTACTACATCTCGGTGTTAATCAAAAGTGCATTTGCCAGTATGCAAACAGCAAAGTATTATATGTAAAGAAAGCTTTTTCTGTCAAACCTTTTTAAATACATTATTGAACTTCCTGGGTCAATTTCTGGACACAGATCACATCTAATTTTGGACAAGGATAAAAAAATATTATAAAATCAGTCCATTTCTAAAACCTAACCACTACAGAATAATTATCCTGCATTCAGTGTCTGGTAGAAATATGAAACAAGAACTTTATGTACATCAGGAAAGTCATCAGATTGATTCAGACATCAATCATTTGGAGACATTCAGTCTTTTGATTAAATTCCTTTTAAAGACTCTTTTCTCTTCTTCACCGTTTTCTTATTCATGTGTGTAAAGGTTTGATGGTTTGTTTTATAGTTTCCAGTTAAGGTAAACATTTAAATAAGTGCTTTGCTGCAAGCACACTGGTGAGGCACAGTCGCTCCAGGCCAAGTTATCTGGTGAGCATGTGCACACAGCAGCAAGAGCTCCATATACCTGCTGTGTTTTATTTAGCCATGGCTTTGATGGCTACTGCAGCCTCCTCGTTCATAGCAGACAGGACAGTGATCTAGAAAGAAACATGAAGAGTTTCCACTGTAAACTATTAACATTTAAATATGCTCAGTGACATTTGAAGGGTGACTGCTTTAACAACACTTACCAGGATTTCCTCACCAGCATCGAACTTGCTTTCTATCTCTTTGCCAAGGTCTCCCTCTGGCATTTTCAGGTCTTCTCTGACCTCACCGCTGTCCTGGAGCAGAGACAGGTAGCCATCCTGTATGCCAATAAGCTAAAAAGAAGAAAAACAGACATTTGTGAAACACTATTATTTACTTCTACAGTACAACTGTGTCTAAGGGTGTATTCACACCTGTTTTTTTTTGGTTCGATTGAATCAAACTCAAGTTCGTTTCCCCCCTTGGTGCGGATCTTTGGGGCAGGTGTGAATACAGCAATCGCACTCGGGTGGACCGAGACCACCTCTTCAGCTGGGTCTGGGTACGGTTGTTTGGTCAAACTCGGGTGCGGACCAAACAACCGTACCGAGACCCAGCTGAAGAGGTGGTCTCGGTCCGGTTCCAAATGAACTCTGGTACGGCACACATAAGAGCACATCTTCGTCTTGGCAAAATCCTAATTACAACATCGTATAGATGACTGTGGCAAGCAGGACGAGGCCGAGGGCCGTGAGATAACGTAATCTCACGGAGGAGCTACGGAAGCATAAAAGGAAGAGAGCGACGACAGTGAAGGACAAGAGAGGACCAGGCCTGGGGCCTGTACCATGATGGTAGTTGAAAAAGCTCCGGGTTACAGGATTAGTTTCGAGTTGACAAAACCAAAACAATCCAACCAGGCTTTGTTGGTACCATGATGCTGATCATCAACTTTCTCTGTCAACTCAGGCTTTGATCCTGAGTTTAGGTGTGACATCAGTAACGAACAGCCAATCACATGCGGAGAAAGAGTGAAACTGCGATTCATTTCTCGCCTTCTGCAGCATATTACGAGATTGAAAAATATTAAGAATTTAAACACATTTACACAGCAAGAAGAAAATAGCTGTCTATGAAAGAGGACAACTAAAAGAAAAAGTCTTGCTATATCAGTGCAAGTAAAAGTTTTGAAGTTAGTTTATACAGTTGATAGTTATAGAGAGAATTTAACATTTAAGCTCACATGTAGTCATTTTATAGCTTCATCTATTGATTCTAAAGCGTATTTATATTACCTTTATATATTTATTCATTTAAACTGTGCATAATAATAATTTGATAAACTAAAATTGTACATGTGTGATCGATTAAGGGTATAATAATTACATAAATAATACAAAATTACAAAATTATTATTCTAAATAAGAATTACTAAAAGCCAGACGTTTTTGTCTTTAAAAATCATTTGCTATGAGTGACATTTAATTTGAAGTAGAAACAGGTGGAGTGACTTTATCACATCAGACATGTGTCACTTTGCTCACAGCTGATTGGTCCAAGTGCGGTTTGCAACCTCTTACCTGCCCCGGACCAGGTTAGCCGTGGAGCATAAGTTACTATGGCGATGAACACTGCTAAAAGCCAAACCACTTTCATGGTGCCTAAAACCCAGGGTTGGCGCAAACTAAACCGAAACATACATGGCTAGCCATCTAAACCAGCTTCATGGTACAGGCCCCTGGACTTTTATGCTACTTATGTTTTGTTTATGTGTATGCGGCAGTCGTCAACATACTTTGTTACAATGACATTGTACTCATAAGTTTCTTCACATTGCATTAGTAGCTGATAACACCAAATGAATAAAAATTGCACTACGAAAGATCTCCATGATTATCCTGTTTTTGCACTTCCTGCTTTTCCCTGCTTGAGAATTTCTGTCCAATGAATGGATGACCTTAGCACACGTGTGGTTTTGTTTACAAATTTTGGTTCACTTGCAAACAGGGCAGTGTGAAAGCGAACCACAACAAACATTGTATGAACTAGTGGACTTTCCTGGTGTGAATACACCCTAATATTGCTAGTCACATACCTGGTAGTCCATTCTTTTGATGTTAGGGACATCCATATTGTGGGTTGAGGGACAGATATCCTCATACTTTTTGCCAGAGAAGATGTCAATGCCCACCATGTGAACCTTTGAACAAAATAAAGTTACGGGTGGGGGTTACTTCACCACTATGCACAAAGTCATCTAACTACATTTCATACCCACACATTATGTGAATGAATGGCCTCCCTTTCACCTGCACCTTACTCATAAAGACTCGTATAAAGGGACTTCTGGAACTCCATTGTGCAAAACAAACACTCATCCGCACACACTCTACGTAGCTGGGCAGTTAACACTATGACTGCTAATTTTTTTATTTTTTTTGTGATATACCCTTCAAATAAAATCAATGTTATTGCATTTGAAGTAAGTAAATGAAAATGATGTGCATTAGTCTTACTAAGTTGTGAACCATCTACAATTTGTATGCTTTGTCACATAACCATTACTCACCTTGGCGTGTCCATGTTTACCGGTCTTAGATGTGGACATCTCCACAATCTTGCATGGTCGACCCTTTAAAACCACAAAACCATTTTTGCGCAGGGCAGAGCACTGCATGGGGTAGGTAGCAGAGGCACCTGCATCGCCTGTTGTGAAGTCCAAGTCAGCATCCGCCATGTCTTTTCTAAAGATTAATGAGCCAGAATTACATTAGTTAATATTAGTCAGCATAAGTCAACTTAAAGAATGATGATTTGTTACATCTGAGAAACACGCTAATGAAAAGTGGTTTGGTACAAAAGGCAAGACCTATCTTCCTATTCTTGAATTAAACCCCAAACAGACCAATATAAAAAATCTTTAATCAAAATGACCTTGTTCCTCCCCTGAAACAAATTTCCTTTTTTTTCCGCTGACATCACTTGGGGCCATAATAGCCAAATATCTATTTAGGAAAGGTTGGGTATCGTTTAAATTTTAAAGTCTCCAATTCTTATCAATTCCTAATTTCGATTCCAGTACGGTAAAAAAAAGAACTTAGAATAAACGTTAATGCTATATAAGTCTTATTGCAAAAATTTTATTGTAGCTGAATACCATGAACAAAAATCAATAGGCTAAAGAAAACTTAAACAATAAACTTTTGACTATGGTTTAAAAATACCATAGCAAAAACAAAACAAAAAGCCTAACTAATATAAATTTCACGCATTATTAAAGACAAGTAAACACAAAAATACACAGTACTGTGCAAAAGACTTAGACACGTTAGTATTTTCACACACAAAAATTGGTTTTAAAGTCAGTTATTTATATCTTTTGCTGTAGTGTGTCAGTAGGAAATATCAGCTTACATTTCCAAACATTTCTTTTGCCATCAATTGTACTTATTTAATGAGATCTTTGTAAGCACAAGGAATCTGACAACAGCCAGAACACTCCATACGGAGATCTGATCTCACCATCATCGAATCCATCTGGGATTACATATCAGGAAAATCCAGAAGATTGTTTTAAACGCAAAGGGTGGCCACATCAAATATTGATTTGATTTAGTTAATAGAAGTTAATTGATAAATAAAATCTACTTATGACATTATTTTTGAAAGCATCGTCACTTTACAGCATTTTTACACAAGTGCCTAAAACTTTTCACCGGTAACTTTGGAGTTAGTTATGATTAGGAGTTAGGATTAGTTCACTTCAGAATTACAATTTCCTGATAATTTACTCACCCCCCTGTCATCCAAGATGTTTATGTCTTTCGTTCTTCAGTCGGAAAGAAATTAAGGTTTTTGAGGAAAACATTCCAGGATTTTTCTCCATATAGTGGACTTTAACGGAAACGAATGGGTTGAAGGTCCAAATTGCAGTTGCAATGCAGCTTCAAAGGGCTCTACACGATCCCAGCCAAGGAATAAGGGTCTTATCCAGCGAAACGATCGGTCATTTTCTAAAAAATAAATAAAAACATTTTTATACTTTAACCACAAAGGCTCATCTTGCACTAGCTCTGCGATGCACCACGCATTATGTAATCAAGTTGGAAAGGTAGGTGTAAGTACCAATCCAGTGTTTACAAAGCGAATGTGCAAATGCCCTTTACAAAAAAATTAAAAAAGGAAAACCAAGGATATTGCACGATTGTAAGTTTTTCGCCCTACCCTACCTTTTTGAACCGGAACACACATGACTGTTCCGTGGCGCATCACAGAGCTCATGCAAGACGAGCATTTGTGGTGTGAGATATTTTTTTTTTTTTTTTTTTAGAAAATGACCCTTATTTCTTGGCTGGGATCGTGTAGAGCCCTTTTGAAGCTGCATTGAAACTGCAATTAGGACCTTCAACCCATTGGTTCCCGTTGAAGTCCACTATATGGAGGAAAATCCTGGAATGTTTTCCTCAAAAACCTTAATTTCTTAATTTAAAAGTAAATTATCAGTACATTTTAATTCTGAAGTGAACTAATCCTTTCAAGCGTCTTGGAGACGTTGCCACAGTTCTTCTGGATTTAGTCTGTCTCAGTTTTTCCTGTTTCTTCATGCAATCCCAGATGGACTCGATGATGGTGAGATCAGATCATACTGGCTGTTGTTAGACTCCTTGTGCATAGAAAAATCTCACTGGATTATTACAATTTATGGCAAAAGGAATGTTTGAAAATGTAAGCTGATGTTTCCTACTGACACACTACTGCAAAAGATATAAATAACTGGCTTAAACCCAAATTGGGTATGAGGGAGAATTATTTACAATATGATGCATTATCTTTATTTTTTAATTATTAATTATCTTTAAACAAACGAAAATCTCAATTAAATTAATTAATTGTAGTCTCATGGATCACTGGGTTTGCAGAAGCAAACTATATGCGGGAACAAGAACATATGGCACCTGTTAACTGAACTAATGATATGCAACTATTGTAAATATGTAATTATATACATAATACCCGTCAACACTGACAATTGTCATTAACAGCTAACTACAAAACAACATTTGAGTAACTTCCCTGTACAATGTTGTCCTGCAAGTATTCACGTGGGAGGGGCCCAAACGTCAAGTCATGCTGCAAGATATGCAGCCCCATATCCCACGACTGGCCATATCGATACATAAATCCATTTCACTCCACATACAAAATGCTAAAACATCCTATTTTAATTTTCAAACAGCTAACATAATATGAATAATCGATGCGCTTCATAAGTCTAGTCAGTTGCACAAGTAGCGGACGTAATCCACGCAACTCGCGCGCTATCGCACTTGCATTGTAACATATTTTACAGTGAATAAGAGCCGTATGTGTTTGAACAATGAAAGTTGGGCCGCTTTCATAAGGACACGCGTGTCCTCCAGCCGCAGTGAGCTTGCTGCTATCTGAGGCCTGCTGGATCCGCCACTGCGCACTGATCAGAACCAGAGGCCCGCCGAGCAGCCGCGCTCATCACGGCCGAGCAGGTGCACGCATCTCACCGTTATACTGCACATGACAGCTCGTGAACCAGATCCACAGACTAACTTTAATACGAAACGAAACCCTGTGCGGCTAACAGGAGGTTTCCTCTGCTGTAAGGTTGAGCTAATATAACGTTACGATACGAGGCGCTGTGGACTCATGCTTCTTTGAGTTATGATTAAGTTTTTTACCATCTTTGTCTTCGTGCCGCGGTGAAACTTTCCGCGTCAAATTCAGTTTAGTTTGTGCATCCAACGCCGAAGGAAAATATGTTGTTGTCATTCTACATTACTCGCTCAAAAGAATAAGTGCACATGTCCTGCGGACACTTAGCAATTTAACGTTACAATAGATGCTGTATCTTAAGCTAATTGTTTGCTTTGTTTAGGTGACTGTCAAACGCGTGAAACAGATGAAGGGTTATCTCGAGGGAGGAGGTTGTTGCTACGCGGGATCACGCCCGTTGTTTGAATTGATTAAGCATCTATACTTACCTGGTTTACAGCCTTGTCCACGCTTTCGGGCCAACCCAAACTAGATCCTTTTTCCGTGTCTCCTCTTTCGGATCTGTCTGCCTGATTTGTTGCTATCAGCTGCGCGAAGCCTCTTGTTTACTCGCGCAATTCAGCTATCTTGACGCTGCTGTCATTACAAGCGTTTCGTATTCCCCTCTCTCAGTTTGAGCAACACGTTTAGTTGGCTGACCCAATGCGTGAATCCTAAACACACACTCTCTATCCCTCCCTCTCTCTATCTAAACCTCCCTCTATCTATCCCTCCCTCTATCTATCCCTCCCTCTATCTATCCCTCTCTATCCCTCCCTCTCTCTCTCTCTCTCCCTCCCTCCCTCTCCCTCCCTCCCTCTCTCTCCCTCTCCCCTCTCTCTCTCTCTCTCCTACTCCCTCCCTCCCCCCCCCTCTCCCCCCCCCCCCTCTCCCCCTCTCCCCCTCCCCTCCCCCCCCTCCCTCTCCCTCTCTCCCCCTCCCTCTCCCTCTCTCCCCCTCCCCCCCTCCCTCTCCCTCTCTCCCCCTCCCCCCCTCCCTCTCCCTCTCTCCCCTCTCTCCCCCTCCTCTCTCCCCCTCCCTCTCTCCCCCTCCCTCTCCCTCTCTCTCCTCTCTCTCCCTCTCTCTCTCCCCCCTCTCTCCCCCCTCTCTCTCTCTCTCCTACTCCCTCCCTCCCCCCCCTCTCCCTCTCTCCCCCTCCCTCTCCCTCTCTCCCCCTCCCTCTCTCCCCCTCCCTCTCCCTCTCTCTCCCTCTCTCTCCCTCTCTCTCTCCCCCCT